>OV281348.1:20000000-22400000 GCA_923062675.1 Marasmarcha lunaedactyla | reverse complement strand
TTTGATGTAAAATTAAATATTCGTTTTACTTTTGGTATTGGAAATAGCTTTCGTAAGATTTCATTGTGAAAATACCTAAAAATGTATAATGATTGTTGTAATATTTATAAGATACAGTTGGTAACATAGATTCGCAGGGACCTAAAAATATTCGAATACCTACCGGAAAAAGATATCTATTGCTACATATTCGATCATAAAAATAACTCTACAGTTATAAATTTGTTAATTTTATCTGAAGGATAACATTGTTTAAACACAATTTAGAAGCCCAAAGTTAATTACCCTGTACACAATAAGTTGTCGTGTTAATAACAGGTAAATAACTTATTAATATAGCCAATTAATATTCATTGTGTTAATATCTTTAGACTTTTATAACTGCATGTAATTTATGTTAAAGTGAAACAAATTGTTTCTAAAGGCTTGTGTTATTTTCATAGAAGTGTAACTGACACTAGTATGACAGTTTTTTTTTCTGTAGTTATTCTATTCTATTATTCTATCTAACGAACGAAAAAGGCAGATTTATTGATAATTTACGTGAAACGAATCGTGACTGAATTTATAAAATGTCCTCGTATCTCCCTTTATCTTCCTGCCATATCCTTGATGTGTCTTACTAGTAAAACTTATTTATAAAATAAATCACCAATGGATCCAATATGAACTTAAATCTCTACCCGAACATCAAGGACTCTGCTTTCTCCATCTTCTGCGATATTAATTAAATCTCACCTATTTTCAGGGCATCATCGCCAGAGATCTGGACCACACCGACGCAATAGCCACCATCACTGCCGGAGGAGTTGGCTTCTCCTATGCAAACATACGCCTAAAGAGCGAGAGAGGTTCCGGACTTAATTACCAGATAGAGGTTTACGTTTAGACTGCAAAAGAAATAATTATGCAATGTTTCGTACAATCTGTTTTAGTTAGGCTTGATTATTAGGATCAACATATTTTGGCTGTTGTTAAGATTTATTATCCTGTCAATACATTTTATTAGAAATTATTCAAATACTTCATAATTGTATATGTAAAAAATATGTCAACTGTGTGTCAAATATTTGATTGGAAATGACTATTTTTAATGCAATACAAATTTACAAGAAGAATCATTAGAAAGAACCTCTAGATTAAATTGTTACGAAAATATTAATATTGCTAATCTCAGGATTGTATATAGTTTACTATAGTTATTTATAATACCTATGTGTTTATATTATATCTAAACTCTTTAGAATACAAATCTTTTTTATTTAGCACGGTAACCTGAGCGGGCGAATTTTGTGGTTAAGTTTAGACCCGGGTAGTTTAGAAACCGGTGAAGTGCCTTATGCATTAACCACTAGATAGAATTAAAACGTCTTTAAGGCCCCAAATAACTTGAAAATTAGAACAAAAAACGTGGGAATGTACCTATATGATAGCGTAGCGTCTCACTGTTCCAATTTCAATACTGTTTGAAATTGACATTCGAGTTGAAAGTGACATGCGAATTACGTAACTAAAAACGCTTCGAGTGATTCGAAACTAACGATTGCAATGCAAGATGGCATTTTTATTTAGGCCTTATCAAGAAACCGTTTTTAATGTCATGCTTTAACGTCTTCACCTCAATACGATTCTTTATCAATATTTTGCAGCACTTGGTCATGCGTACCAATAGCAGATTTGCTCACGTGATGCATATCGGTCGGCATAAGCATTGCAACTCTTATACTAAAACGACTTTTTTATGCGAATATAAATTGTGAAAGAAAGTAATAAGTTAAACTAATGTACAGTTGTTTCATGATCAAAAAACGACGGAAATTCATATAATGTGTTACCATTTTTGGCAAATAAAGTTTTTATCTATCTATCTATCATAATAATACAATAAATTAAAGCCTGGCCAATGAAAAAAAGAGCCTGTCCTAAAAGGGACACCTCAGTCGCCTTTGTGTTACATCACTATGTATAGTCACACAAGGCATAACGACGACAAAATAAAGAGGTTTTTTTAACTTAATTGACCGGGCTTTAATTCAAATTAAGTTATTGAAGCTATGGGACAATGAAAGACGTCAAGAAAAGGTAGTATCATGTTTTGTAATGTAAGCGGTGTTTATGGGCTGTGTCGACACTATCAGTCCGGTTTTAGTGCAGTGTACTCCTGGCTTTTTATATTGTCCTGACGCATAATGTTGAAAAAACTAAATATATTCCTTTTTCCATGACTCATATAAACTTACCAGGGTGGATTGAAAAGTTCGTGGCTTAACATAGATAGCGTTGTCATATTATTATAAAACTACCCTCATTTGAAACCTAAAATCTTTGTCAGTCTCTGTGCAATTTTTCTCTGTGATCCATGGGTAATTATTCACTTTATTGAACATTAACTGACAGTAAGTTTGATTAATTTTGAAAATGGATAGTTTAGAGCACAGTGATCACATACCTTACAAGAAACACTTAACTCCAAAGCACATTCATGAAGATATGGTGGCTACTTTAGGAACATCTGCTCCGTCGTATACATGATAAAAAAGTGGACTGCTGAATTTAAACGTGGACGAGAGAGCATCAAAGATGACCCCTGCTCTGGACGGCCTTCTACAGCTATGACTTGGAAAAACATCGAAAAAATATGTGATCTCATCATAGGAGACAGAAGATTGAAGTTATCTGAAATTTTATACGTCATATGAAAGTCTACAAAACATGATCGTTAACGAATTAGGGTTCCTCAAGGTGTCTGCAAGATGGCTTCAGCGGCTCTTTTCTGTTGAACAGAAACGAACTAGACTCACGATTTATAGATACTGTTTGGAGCTTTTTCAAGCTAAACCTAGCGATTTTTTGGCAAGGTTTGTTACTACTAACGAAACATGGGTTCATCACTATACTCTTGAATCCAAACAACAATCCAAACAATGGAAGAGACCCGGATCTCCGACCCCCAAGAAACCCAAGGTGTGTTTTCAGTAAACAAGGTGATGGCATCGGTTTTCAGGGATTCTAAGGGTGTCATCTTGGTTGATTACTTATAAAGGGGTCAAACAATAAATTTTGCATAATACTGCATACTATTACGTCGTTAACGTGAAGAAATAAAGTCAAAAACCCAAGGTTTGTTGAACAAGAACGTTTTGTTTCATCAGGACAATGCTCGTGTACGAGCCAATGTGTCATTGCACTCTTTCACCACGTTTACCTAAGTAAGCAATATTAGATCTACATAAAATCGACATTTTTTCAATAAAAACAGTGATCATTACGCACTTAACGGGTTTCATTTGACATCCCTATTATCATCGCCTATCAGTATCAGCATCATAGGAATCTATCACCATATATCAGAAGCATCTGTCAGCATCAGTAACAGCAGCAGCAACTATCATATATATCATCTATCATCTTAAGTGTAGCTCGCTACAGCTCGTGTTCACACATCTGCAGAATCGATGGCTCAAATAGTTAATTGTGGTTTCGAATTGCTTCCTCATCCCCCCTATTCACCTGGCTTGGCACCTTCTGACTTCCACCTATTTTGATAACTAAAAAAACACTTAGGTGGAATGAAATTTTCTACCATTGAAGAGATCAAAGTGGCCGTAGATGCCTTTTTTGAAGATCTTGATGAGTGAGACTTTATATTCAAATAAGATCAAGGCTTTGGAGGACCGCTGGACGAAGTGCTGTGACTTAGGAGGAGAGTATGTACTAAAATAAACATAACAAAATTGCATTATTCCTGTGTTTTCTTATTTAGGCCGCGAACTTTTCAATCCATCCTCATAGTAAGACATGAAAACGACTTTATTACTGCCCATTCCTGTTTGTCTACTCAATCATGTTCTTGCATACAACTAACCTTGGCTTTCAGCATTAGGTATCTAGGTGTTACTATAGATAACAATCTAAGCATCAACCAACATATTGACTTACTCTCGACTAGGATCCGTAAATTAGTTTATATCTTTAGAAATCTACGGCATTCTGCTGAATTCGACGTGATCAGAATGGTTTATATATCGCTGTGCCAATCAGTTATTTCTTACTATATTACAGCATGGGTAGGGTCAGATAAAACTAATTTGATCTATTTAGAAAGAGCGGAAAAAGCCGTTTTAAAAGTGAGTCTGTTCTTGCCTTTGCGGTTCCTCACTAAAAATCTTTACCCACGTTTCGACGTTTTATCCGTAAGACAACTTTTTATCCTCATCACGATTCTCAAACAGCACTCTGCTGAAATTTGATCCCTCTGCCAAAGCAAATAAACGGCACAATCACTCAGTGTGTCATTCAATTAAATTGTGGTCCACTGCTGTCGGGCAGATTTTTTAGATTGTTAGGATGATATCTACATAACAAAATTAATAAAGAGGTTGATATATATCCCCTTACAAAAACTGAATGTAAAAAAGGTAACCATTCAATCTTGAACGGCCCGCATCCATTCTTTTCTGGTGATTTTGACCAGGCCGTCGGTCCATTTTATGGGGGGCCTGCCCACACTTGGTCTTTCAGGTCAACGTTACAACTGATGAACATGACTGTCCCAACGGCCATCTGTTCTTCGAGATAAGTGACTTATCCATAGCCACTTCAATCTCGTAATCTTTAGGGCTATTTGCAAGCAGTGACTTTGGTTTGCTTGTGGATTTCCACATGTTTGGTTCGATCTCGCAGCAAAACTCCCAGCATAGCCCTCTCCATAGTCAGCGACCACGTCTCTGTACCGTATGTACAGAGACGCGTTACAGGCACGCGCTTTCGTCTTTAAATGCTGCAGTATTTGGCACGAAAATATGTTTTGTAGCTTCTCGAATGCTGCCTACGCGAGTCATATATTCTATGTTTAAGAATAGTAGTGAAGTGATCTGGAGGCGGGGTAGAAACAAGAAAAAATTATATATTCCTCACCAAAAACTTACCCTTTACAGCAAAAATACACATTGCATGGCTTTATGCATATATAATAAGCTACTGTTAATGCTTAAGGAATTGCCACCAAATAAATTTAAACCAGCGTTATTCGATTTGTTAAAATAATTTATTATGATGTGACCGGTCATTTCAATGACAAATTTTTATAACAATATGCTGATTTGACCCTGTTTATGATTAAGTAGATTGTATTTTGATTATGATATTAATTATTTAATTTTTATTAGTTGGACATATTGTAATTTTTCATTTGACATTGTTTCTCATATGACTTTGGCATTCCCCAAAACAAACATTTTTAATAGATTTTAATGTTTTTTTCAAAATTAATTATGCCATAATTTTTACACGCTGACGTCAGCAGTATTGAACGGACATTTATTATTTTTTTATAATCCATCAAATTGTATCGCATAGACATGCAAATAAAAAAATCACCTTGCCTCAAACGTTGCTGCAGATGGATGAGTTTTGAATTCTTATCCTGGAGACGGACTGACATGGTGGCGTATTCGTACAAATTTTCAGTGCTTCGATGTATCGATATTCAATTCGGCTCCGCTGGAGAGACTGAAGTACTAATGTGTAGTTCCAGCGGGAAGCATTCCAGGTTTTGGATTTGGATGCTTGCTGGATGGATAGTTCAAACTTTGTATTCAGATTCAATTACCACTTAACATTCGGTAATCGCTTCCGATTTCGACTGAGTTTATCACAGAGACATAATTTAAAATCTGTCTTCTGGACGACCTTATGAAGTCTACCACGTATTAAGTTGAACCCTCGGCTAAACCAAGTCCATTTACGAAGCTCCGGCTTCCTTAAAAGGAATTCATCATGTAATGATATTGCATCAGCGCTTCATCTACTAATTTTGCGTTGCGGGGGCCCCATTACACTGTTATAAGGAGTCTTAGAGTCAAGCAAAACTTGAGATATATTGACGACCGAGTGGTGTAGTGGTAAGTAGCCCTGCCTCGTGCCCCGAAGGTCTCAGGTTCGAGTCCTGGCCGGGGCATTCATTTGTGTAAAGAACACAGATGTTTGTTCTCGGGTCATGGTAGTTTTAATTTTTGTTTGTTTGTTTTATGTTTATCCTGGGTTCCCCCCAGTTCGCTGTATGGTCATCCATAACACAAGCTCTGCCTACTTCGGGGCCTTTCATTTTATTATTATATTTGCAAAAATAACCTTTACCTCATCTTTGGGTTGTGTCGAAGTCTAAGCTTAAACCTGGATGAACTTGAAGTATTTATTTGGTAATTCTAAGTATAAAGGACGCTACATTGGTCGACACACTCTCGACTTTAATAAGATGTCTTTAATATTGCATAAATATCCCAGTAATTATTCTTATTAATTTGGTGTCGTTATGTTTCACCGGTACCAGTTATTGATTGTTGTTGTTTCCCTTTCAGATTATATGTTTTAATTTGTTTGAAAGAGAAGCCACGTGATAACTCAAAAAATTCAGGGTTAGTGAACATGTTGTAAGGTATTTACAATGAACCACTGAGCCTATTATTCGAATGCTTGTATAAATTCTCAAATAATATCGAGGTTAAGTTCTTATTGTGTTAAAAACTTAACTAAAATAGTTTGATCTTAATTTATATAACATAAAAAAACTAGCCCGTAAAAGATGTAGCAATAAGATATTTTTGGAGAATTACGAGTGAAGCTCCTTTTTGTATGCACTTTTTGGTGTTTCTCGGTAAATTTTACCCGTTTTTTCTAGGAAAACTTATGAAACTAAGCGAAATTTACTAACAAATCTCCAGAATTGAGGCCTTTAACCTAGATACAAGAATATTAACGATTAGGAAATCCTGCATGGATTGAAAAATATGATGAATATTACTTGCATATGGAAGAATTCTACTGATTTAATAATGTTTGTACCATTTTTTATAAAGCCAACTCTTATTATTGTTGCGTTTAAAGGTTTAATACAAATCTGACAAAAATAATGAATTAATTGTAGTCACTGTTTATGTACTCACACCTGAGCGTCGTCCTAGGGCTTAAAGATAAAAAGATGAACAAACGTTATTTTTTAAGAATAATAAAATTCATTAGCATACACGTTTTTCTTTATCCATTAATTCTAAAAACGTCTATTCAAATGCTTGCTTACATTTGCGGCACAATTTTCCCAGGGTCTGTGTACAAACATAAGGAAAATTCATGAAATTTGCACAAACAATGTTTAACTTGGTGAAGTCATTCACGTCTTGAAAATGATGATTCAAGAATAGATAATAAATGGCTAGAACAAACAGGAAGTGTCTATTTTAGCGAATTATCAACTAGGTCATAAAGGGGGAAGTGACGTAGGCTCATTATTCACGCAGTTTATTGTTCAAGGTTAAAGTTAGTTAATATAGGGCATACTTATATAACTTTTATCAGTAGAACAATTTTGAGATTTTGAAATAATTTTTATGCAAACTCTTGTCAGGTGTCAAAGTGATTCTCCAGATATTAGACGTTTGAACAATGAACGGTTAATCAAATAATGTAAGCAGTAACCCATTGAGCGACTCCTAATGAGATCATATACTCCACAATATACGATTTCTTTTAGTCTTTTTTCGAAGATTTGAACGATACCTACAAAATGATTTTCCAGGTGTTCAAGGTTTTCAAGTCGGTAACGAAGCAAGATCCAGAAAGAAAGTGATTTTTTTCTTGTAATAAAGAGTAGGAGTTCTTGTTCTAATAGAATAAGATAGCAAATGTTTCAATATTAACATAATTAATAATAAGAAATTTAATAACACGTGTATTTAATACTAGCTGTGCCCGCGACTTCGTTCGCGTGGAATAGTGACTTTGGGCAGCATTTTTTGGATATATCTTTTGGTTAATATGGGATCATAAAGTATTCGTAGTAAAAGAAATGGTAGATAGCTTAGATATGTAAATAGGTTATCTTTATTAAAACATTGGAATAATTGCCACATACAATGTTATGTAAAATAAAATAAAAAAAAACAACAAATTGGGATTACATTAATAACTAACTATTTACATGGATCAAATGTCCGAAATAAATTATTATTATTATATTATTATAAACACCGTCGTTTTGGGTAGCTAAAAAAATCTGCTTCACAGTAATGCTTCTCTGTACACGATATTAGACGTATGGCCATTGGGGATGGAAGCATACAGGCTGCTAGGATTGCTAACACGTGACAGAGCCACATATAACTGACCGTGCTAAAAAGAGCTAATGCTTAGATCCACACCCACAACTTTTAGCGTCTGAATTTGGGCTTTATTAATTGTCATTGCAAAACATAGGCTCACTGGAAACCGGACTCGTTTACAACTACATGGAAAATTGTTTGGAATGAGAGGAATCCGAGGAATAAAAACACTTTTACCTATTCCGCACCCTGTTAAAATCTTTGCTTCTATCAGATTTCGTTTTAAATTGGTCATAATCTGGTACCGTTCCAAAGTTTTGGCGGGCTTGAATTTCTAAGCAGCATTATGGGTACGCCAACTTTTAATTTTAATTTGTGAGCTGGTAGTCCAGGAGCACTGAGGGATTCTAAAAATTCTACTGGGTAGCTGGTAGATTCTTCTTCTTCCATAACTCTGTTAATGGAGATATACTCTACATTATCCCTTGGAACAAAGCTCAAAATTTCAGCGTTTATTGCTGCTGCTTGGTCGTTTCGTGGAGTCAAAAGAGCTCTTTCGCAAAGCCAGGAATTTTCGCAAGTTGGTATTTGCGTTGCGTTTCCATACACAGATGATATGAGGTCTCGCATTAATGAAACTTTGCAGCATAGGTTTTCATTAAGAACAACTTTTCCTTGTTCCTGTGGATACACACCGTTACCGATCTGGAGTAACAAATCTGAAAACTCTTCAGCATTTTCGTTGCCTCCGATTTGAGCTCGCATATTTAATGCCAAATGCAAAGAGATAATGTAATGCTACAGTTGAGAACTCTTCAGACAGGCTCTAACTTCATCAGCCCTTGTTCCACGTGGTATTACAGGGAGAGTCTGACGAAAATCGCTACAAAAAGCATAGTATTGCCACCCATAGGTTGGCTATTTTGTTTGACATCAGGCAACGTTCTGTCTACTGCTTCAACTGCTTTTCGGTTTGCCATTGTGCACTCATCCCATTCACGAAGAACCGTAGCCTTATCGCTGTTTCGGGAAATATTACAAACAGGGCTTGCTGTGCGGTCTAAGTCGATCGAGGTTTTAAACATTGTATGAGCAGTTTTCCCTCCTGGCAAAAAAGTGGCTGCTATGCCCGATGAAGCGACAGCAAGCGCAATTTTACCTTGGCTTCGTACCTTCGCCAAAATCACTTTGGTAAGAAATGTCTACATCTACAAATAGCATTTCTCCCAAAGCACTGTCAACGCTGCGACATACCCAATCAAATATTAAACGCTGTTCTTCAGTTAGTCTCGAGGCATCAGTTTGTCAAAATTTCGACCAGATCTACTGCATCATAATTGATTTCCATCGCGTAATCTCTATTAATACGTTCACCGCCGAAAGATGGCTCGGGCATGCCATATTGAGAAATAGGATTACCCCCAATAGATGTAACTATATCTTGAATAGCCAACAAACAACGATTCAAATGACTTTCACGTAATCTCTCACTAATTGTGTTGTCATCATTTAGTTATGCGTGCCTGAAAAAGTCCTCAGCTAATTTGTTCTGATACTTTTGCCATAACTGTGAAGCATCAGAAAGTGCACAGAACACCAGCATGACTGCAAATAAATGGCGCAATCGCTGAGGACTAACGCTAATAATTGCTTCAGACAAAGCATCATGCCAGTGCTGATCCCCATTCAGTAAGTGACGTGCCCGGCAAGCCGCTAGGTATGTATGGTGTACGATATTAACAACCTTTCGGAGCTCGGCAAAAGAAGTAGGCCCTCGAAGAACGTGTAGAAGTGGGCGCAAGTACAAGCATTCGGAGTTATTCGGATGCACCGTATAAACCCTTCCAATGATGTGATCTTAAAAAATACCTGGTTCACCTACTGCTATTGTCTATTGGCTAAACGGCCATTGTCTAAAAAATGTTTCGACTCAGGATGCTCACCATTTAGTAAAGCTTTTATAATCATGGAAATTTTCAATGAGTACTTTGCCACCTGAACAGCATGTGCCATTTGGTTCTTTTTGCCATTTTAAAGCATTACAAAACTGAAAACATACTACCATACCGCTTTTGACGGCGACGTCAGAGTAATCAATTCTGGGCGAATACAAATAACCTAATTTCTCTTTGTTCGTCCATGGAAGGATTTCAATCTCCGCTCCACTTTCTGAGTATTCTATCGAACTTGAAACCATTCTATTGATTGTATGCGCAAGTCGATCGGCATTTAGCCATAACTGGCGTTGGTCTACAGTTTCTTCACGCCGTATTTCCCTTACTCGTTTTCTCTCAGCTAATAAATAATTTTCCTCACTCTGACGGGTTAGCTCATAGTTTTCTCTAGCTGTTTGTACTCTTTGTTGATATTCATCTTCATTTTCAAGAAGTCTGGCATTGTTGTGTTGCTCTCGATCAGCTGTTAATCGAGAATCACGATCGAAACTACTTTCCAGCTCTCTAGACTGCAAAGTTCGTGCTCTTTTAAAGTTCAGGCAAGCTACCCTGTCAGTAAAGGTCTCAGACTCACGCGATAGTGCTTGACCTTCACGATCGGCAATGAGACGTGTTTCCCGTTCTTCCTATGTCTCCTGAGACCGTGCATTTGCTGTCCAAACTCTCTGAGAACTCAGGCGAATTTCCCTATCAGTGAAAGTCTCAGATTCACACGTCAGTGCATGAGCTTCACGATCGGCAGTGAGACGTGTTTCCCGTTCTTCCTGTGTCTCCTGAGATCGAGCATTTGCTGCATTTTAGTGATGTTACCCATACTGATTATTGAAATATTTAACCTAATCGCTTTGGCAAAGCGATAATCAACATCAATCAACAAAATTAACAATCAAAATTGTAATAGAATTAACAATCAATTAGTCTTTTTTATATTTTTGAAATAGTAGAATCAGACTAAACAAAAATAAACTAAATATTATGTTTTCTTTCCAGATTACACAATCAAAATAAAAAGACACATTAAATGCACTTCTAAAATCAATTTATATTCTTTTATTCATTTTAATCGATACATCAAAATGTCGATACGAATCGGGAATCGATACCTATCATTCATTCGTTTTCATACAATGTCGATGGGTATATCGAACGCAACTATTCGCCCATGCGCCTGCAAAATGCGTGCGTTCGCTGCAATCAACAGTGTTACAATATCATTTTTAACTTCGATTCATAATATTTTTTTATAGACAATTATTATAAAGTTTAGTAAAGTTTCAGTCAACGCTACTAACAGAGAAAAAAGATAGAAGATAGATACAGAATAGTTAAAAAAATGTTCTACGTGATTCTTTAAATTGACATACCTTCTTTATTTCTGAACCGATTGATATGAAACAACATTAAATGTTAAGTGAAATTTACCACAATATATTAATGAAAACCGCATCTTAATCGGATAAGGCGTTTCTGAGATTAGCGTGCACAAACACACAGACAAACAGACAAAAAAATATTTATTACATTTTTAGGTTCGGCATCGTTATTATAACAACCCCTGCTATATTTTATATTTTTATTTTCAATGTACAGAAAGCATGTTTCTGCAACTTTATAATATGTATAGAAGACAAATCCGACAATAACAAGAGCTAGGTGGAAAAATCCTCATGATATTTTTATTCAAAATCTGACATGACAAATGCAGTGGATTTGAAAACGCAGCGAAATTTATTAAAAAGTTTTTTTTTTTCGAAATGGACTGGACTGTTTATTTATATGTTTCAAAATTCACCTTTTTAATTTCACCGGACTTTGTAGCTTAGCGCTGACGGCACTTAGCTGAATATTAAACTACTCTTAGATACGATACGCCTAAAGGCACCCGAGTGGGCACGGACCTCGGCTTCGGACGTTGTTTATTGAAACTACTACTATTACGGAAGGGTCATCTACTACCAAAGAACCAGCAAGAAACTCAGTACCTAGGAATGCGTACACCGCATAAACCTGGCCCACCGGCCACCTATTTTGAATAACCTGCAAGTGAGCGAAAGCCACACTGGCATATGTCATGACGGGGTGGATTCAAGTTTTGTAAAGTGTAATCTTATTTCTAAGCGACAGTTTACTCTTCTTGCAGATGAGAGGGTGCAGCCTACCCATGACGAAGGTGGCTCGGTCCTGGACGTGTTTTATGTGATCCGCGAATGTGATTCCACTATCTAAAGTGACTTCTAAATATTTGACTTTTTTAGCCCATAGGATCGGAGTATCAAACAGAGTGATCTGACCTAATCTTTTGCAGGGTTCCCTAGAGGTTGTCCTTGTTGGGACTACACTATCATGCAGTGAATCTAATGCAGATAAACCCAGGATATTTGTAAAAGGAAATTTATTAAATTTATTTATTTATGAAAAGCTCATGATCAACTCATGACAATAATGTTTATAAACAAATAAGACATAAAACCGTTGCTATATAAAAGTAAATTTGACATGGTTCTATTTATGTCCAGTCGTGCTTGGCTAAGAAGTATTTTGATAAATAGGTCCAAATATCACATTAATTATGTATATTCAATAGTCCTAGAGTAGGTTGAGAGAGAACAGTACACAGCTGCACTTTTGTCTGGGTTGACTTCTTTTCTCTATTTCCTAAACCAAGCGCCTAATGGATCGGCTGCAGATTGGAGCATTCTAATTAACCTACGTAGATTTCTATCAGATGTGTACAGTGCGGTGTCTTCTGCGAAGAGAGCAAGTTCTTCTTTCTCCTGAAAACGAAGTCGTAGCACCGAGGACCGAGTCTTGAGGGACACCGGCTACAGGACGGGAATTGGATAGTGCATCTCCCAACTAGTAGCGAAAGGTTCGACAATGTAGAAAGTCTCGTATGATGTGCACGAGGCTGTCTGGCACACCTAATTCGAAGAGCTTTAATAAAAAGCCTTTGTGCCAGACCTTGTCGAAGGTACAACGGCTACGTCAAAAAAAAGCGAACCGTGCCTATCGGTTTTCAACCTACGTTACTTTGCTCCAAGATGTGCTCCGTTTTGCGGGGCACGTCTTGGAAGCAGGGATGGCGGGGCCTAAGGCCGAACTGTTCATCCGATAACAGGTGCTTCGAATGGATGACCTCTCGGAGCCTGTTCAAAACGATCCTTTCGTATAATTTGCCTATCGCGCTAAGCAAGCTAATAGGACGGTAGCTTTAAGGTAGACTATGAAAATCGCTTCCTTTCCCGTTTGCGAAAAGGAGCAATTTGTTAGTAAGTTATTGAAAATAATTACTAACACTTGTATGAGTGCGAGTGGGAGAGCTTTCAAAACCCTGTTTGGTATTTCGTCTGGACTTGGGGCTTTCCGTGGTTTTAGGTCTTTAATTATTGTCTGTACTTCATCCACAGTTACCGGTCGGAGGGTGTCAGTCGGTGGGTTGCCGCATTTAGTTCCAACTGCGCTATTCAGGTTTTATGTGGAGGGAGTTAGTGCTTTCAGTACTCGGTGTACATTGTTGGGCTAAGCTATCGGCTAGGGTTTCAACTTTTTCGGAGTCATTGAAAGCGTGAGTCATGGGCGGAGGCCTAAGGAGTTGAGGCATCGATGACGTGGTAGAGTCCATCTTGAGAGACTTCGCCAAGTTCCAGTAAGCCAAATGTGAAGGCGAAATCTCTTCAAGAAGCGCGCCCCAGTTGATGGACCGCTGTTTGCGTACGCGAGATTTAACATCTGGCTGTAGGGCCCTCATACGGATGTGGTCTGCCTCGATCGGAGAGTATTCGTACGCACGGATAGCTGCGTTTTTTGCTGTCAACTACTCCTTTACTTCCTCAGGCAGGACCCAGTGGCGATCATTCGCCGCCCGAACCTGCCTGGAGGATGCACTGATAGCAGTTCGAAGGTGGTTGGTGCACCGATCGCACCTTTGGTGTCCTCGATGGGTGACAACGAATCGGGAATGGTGTTTAGGTCGGGGCTGTCGGCTGCCTTAAAGGGTTCCGTTAGTTTGACCCAATTGACGTGTGCCCTCGTTTGAGGGACGGGTTCACTTGGGATACCTAGCTGCATGACTCACGTTTTTCGTCACGTTTGAAGGGGATCTCGACGGTGATCCTCGAAAGTTGCGCTATTATTTTGAGGTTGAAAATCCCCTTGCCCTCATGGGAGTGATCTAGTGTTACCAACACTCGTTATACGGCACACGATCTTTGCCATACATATGGTGGACGGAAATGACCGGGAATCCCTGGCCTTTAAGGTCCTGGAGAAGGAGCTCTGACTCAATTTCCTTCGGTGCGCCTCTAAGGACAACGCGTAAAACGCGCTCCTCCTCGAGCGCGTAAGTGTGGTACTCAATGGATTTCTCCATCATGTACTTAGTGGGGGCGCGGTGATCGGTGGGTACGACGGTTCCTACGCGGATACCCATCGCGGTATTTTTCGCGTCTATATACGCGATTTTTAAATTCTACTTGTGTGTGGACACAGATGTCCACGCCGTATTATCGCGGATGAAAACAGGAGGTGGATACCGACTGGTTGGCTTGGTCTCAGGATGTGAGAGAATAGAATTTGCGTTAGTAGCATGGACTGCGCAGCCCGCTTTTTCTGAGTTTTGGACTCATCGCCGGGTGAGTTCAAGGGCTTGGCCCTTTTTTGTTGTTTTCAGACGACGGTGAAACCCTCGTTGGATTCGATGGCTTGGGCGGGAGCCAAGATATCGCAATCCATCGACGATACCGAGGATGAACTGCGAATGGACGAAGCCACGGACGATAGCAAGCTAAAACGATTGCGTGAGGGGTTGGTGAATGCGGGTTGACGCACGCATCTCTCTTTTTTTGTCGGAGTTTTAGTTGGGGTTTTGAAGCGACTCTCGAATTTCGTCCAGAATTCTGGACACTGCAAGCGAACGAAGGCCATGAAGGCCTTCGATGTATCTGCCTCCGCGGTTGCCATAGCTACTGCGGCCAGAAAATAATTTAAAAACTAACCGTAGTTCGCTGAAGTCCTCTACCTTGAATCTAAAAAGGTTACGCAGGTAAAAATTCGACAATAAGGGCAATTGTACACGAAAAGACACAAATATGATAAAGATAAATATGAAAATAGAAGAGTAAATAAATAGAAAGGTAGAAAGGAGATAAAATTTAAAAATAGAAGGACTGAATCAGTACAAATTGGTTGTCACCGTTAGGTATCTTTGGACTAAAACCAGAATACTTTACGATGGGCACACACAGCGCTCAGCACAAGCACAACACAGCACTTTGAAAACAAAGAGACTTAGTCGAAAAGAAAAAATCACTTCGAGAGCGCTCGGAGGGAGTAAAAGTCCCAGAAAAACCGTATCACGGAACCAACACGCTGGTCTGTGATGTCAGTAAACTGAGCGCCACTGAATATCGGGAAGGAATCGATTAATTGGAGTGGTCTTAGAACGTCCGTACCGGGCGGTGGTCGCAGCGAGGCTGATTTTATTAAAAAGTATCACAGTAGAGATAATCTGAAATAAAGTTAGTACTTGACAGTTTTATATTTATAAACAAGTGTTCAAATAAAGATTTAAGTCTAAAAATAATATTTGAAATAACTTGATAGACTTCTTACATATTTCCACAAATATTATATTCCCATCTTATCCAAGCAATGTATGACCGAGGTAAACTACCTAAATAATAGTAGTGGCTCGTTACAACGTTCAACAGGTATAAACGAGGTCCCATAGAAGGCTATATGATGACAGGGTTGCCATTATCGCGTATCTACAAAATCCCCAAAACTGTCCCCTTCTGGGAAAAGGTCTTAATTTATGGCCAAAATATCTCGAGCGCTTACCGCGGTATTATTACGTTCTAAGTTCAAATTATTTTATATGACATAATTTACGAGCTCTTGTTCGCTAATGTAACAAGGTATTGGATCATTGGTGCTCTTGCAAGATTTCGTGTTGTTACGGTATTACATTTTCAGAGGTATTTTTTTTCATTGTAGGTCTATTTTGATTTTCGGTTTAGCAATAATATAGTCCGATCGAACCGTTTGCTTTCGTGACTTAATTAAATCTGATTAACTTAGTATGTTGCTTATAATGAGGAAACAGTTTTTTATTATATTATATATTTTTTCAATTTCTAGCTTAAGTCTGACTTTATTCCTGAAATAATATGGTTTGAAATATTTTCAGCGTATATTATGCTTTCAGACAAGTGTATGTTCGGAATTTTTGTACAAAACTCATAAACTAAACTGTAATTATATATTGAAATGCAACAATATGGTCTTAAATTCTTATCGGTGGTAAACTTCTAATGTCCGTGAATGACTTAAAAGTAGGCGCTGTGTAAACACAATATTTTAGGTTTTAAATGCCGACAAAAATTAACAATAAACTGTTGTTATTTGATTTACAGATGTATCAGAACATTGGTCTCAGAATCATTATCCAAATAACCATTTTCAAAAGCGTTGACGTTAACTCTCTCCAGACGTGGCTTCTTTGGTGGTTACATAAAATCTTCTTTAGTATTTGCACAGAATCATTCATCGAATTATCAAAGAAAATATTCGCATTACTTGATATATACAAGAAGATTGATTTTGTTTGTGTTAAAGAGTTGCTAATTTCAATACACTTAACTATTGTCTTCATAAAATTTATAATTTTGATTCTTAACAGAAACGTCTCTATTATAATCAAGATTAAGTTTTGATTATGATATACTTAATTTATTTTAAATTATTTAAATTGACTAATTACTTATTTAAGGTCAGGGAAAAAGTGTCTTCGCATTTTACATAAAATATGAAGGTATAGTTTTTTTTTTGTTTTTTTTTGTAGGATATTTAAAACTGATTTATATGAACTATTTTGTTTAAAAACTTTTAGGATTTCTTATTAAAAAACTAAGAAAAATAGTTTTGATAATCCTTCCTGGATGTCAACCTTACAGTTACTTAAGTACTAAAGAATTTGAAAAAAAAAGACCGAAACAAAAGTAAATCTGATGGTAAGCTATTTTTAAATTTAGGTAAGAAGGCTATATTTAGGCTCTATGCATTAACACTACCCAGCCAAACTCTCTTATTTTTTGCTTAGCGGCTATAAAATTGCCGTGTTGGGCGTTATCATAATGAAAGACCACACCCTTCTTGTTGCTAAATTTCGGCTGTTTTTGTTCAATTTAATATTTAAATCCCCAGACAGACATACCAAACTGCTTTAGCATTTGCCCTGCTTTAGCCTCATCAATTGTTCGCAGTAAAGATCTAAATCGATGGTCTTATCCAGCGGAAAAAACTCACAATAAACGATGCCCTTCCAATTCCAACAAACATACCACATCACCTTATTCCAAGTTTAACCACTGTTGGTGGTGCTTAACCGCTCTCAGACAATTACTTTTCCTTGCAAGTTCTTGACTTTTAACCATCTGTGACCATTGTCTTCTCTCTTAGCCTACAAGGCTAGTGTGGTATCTAAATACCAACTTTCGTGTAGCCAGACTTTTTTAAAAAGGTTAAAACTATCTTGTGTTCATTTTCAGCTATTTCATAGAGGAAAAAACGGCTAGTTGTTTTAGGGGTAAATTTTTAAGCTACAACCATTTTTACCTGGATACAGATATTTCTGGCGTACTGGAATTCATTTGTTCCTAGCAATATTGCGCAATACATATGTGCGGAAATTTCATTCAAGTACTTAAAAAACCCATACGAAATTTAAATTAGATGTTTGATATATTGACAGTTATTCAAAAAATGTAACAACGTGCCCCGCTCTCCCTTAACTACTAATATCTTCCTCCCCTTTTTCAAAAAATGTGTTAATTTTGTCACTTAAAAAACTTTGTGCTACTATTAGTGATGCTGCATTATGTGCCTGGACATCATAATGACGTAAAATTTTTATTGCGGATTTTGTCACTTTGTTCCCTTGTTTTAAGTACAATTTCGAAAAGTGTCGAGTTTCTTTTTTAGACTCGCTAATATTTTTCATAGTATCAAAATCAAAATAAAAGCAACCGGATATAATCGCAATATATTACATTGTGGCACTTGGGGTTAAGTTGGCCAGCCCGCCACAGGTAGTGGGTTCAAAATAAAAAGATTGGACTGGTCTTCAGATACGATTTATTTAATTCCTTCCTAATTGCCGCCTTACATAAAGATATGTAGATAGAAATAGGTAGGGGACACTGGCCTGCCGGTGCGGTCCTTCTTTGGGTTGCTCGTCTTTCTCCAACCGGCTCCAGATATTATTATTACGGATCCGTGTGGGTAAGTACTGAGCGTCCCGCGGCAGGTACTAGTTCGCAGGTTTCCAAAGGAAACAATAATCTCCATCAGTTTCAGGCAGGTGAGTAGGTGTAATAGTAAATCCTGAAATGCCAGAGAGAAAAAGCGTGACGCGTTCAGAGGTCACAGCGCCCCAGAAGAAGAAAAAGGAATAGTACTAGCGTTAATCCACGTTAATAAAGGGAACACCCAAAAATTCCGAATAATGTAATTCCGAATTTGAATATTCCGATTTTCAAAATTCCGATATCACAATCCCGAAGAGTCTTAATTCCAATAATTTAAAAACACCATTCTTATTTTACCGAAATTCATAAATACGAAATTTTAATTTTCCGACTTTCTTTAGTACGAAGAATTAAAAACCCATTGTGTTACTTATAAGGTTACTTATGTACTCTGAAATGACGGATCCGTATATTGAATTTTATTATTAAGTTGTTTGTAATCTAGATAGTTATGATTTTTTTTTTGTTTTAATATTATTCTTCTTTGCAGTCTCGAGCATCGTCGAAAAGTTGCTAGTCTATCGGTTTTTTACAGATTGCACTTTGGAGAGTGTGCGAATGCTCTTTTTCAGTTGATCGAACCTTCCCCCTTTCTCCACCGGTCAACCAGACGCAGACAGAAGTTTCACCCGTTTGTGGTTAGCATGCCGATGAACTAAACGGTTCGATAGCTCATTTTTGGTTCGTGTTGCCAAAGAGTGGAACGATTTGCCTGCGTCTGTTTTTCCAGACAAATATAAAAATATAACCCTGGAGCTTTCAAGTGTAGAGTGAATAGGTACCTCTTAGACAGGCGTGTATGATCCTCGTCTTCATCGTCACTTTCCATCAGGTGAGATGGAAGACAAACGCTTGCTAATTATTAATAAAAAAAAAAGGTTGTAAGTTTAAATGGTTAATAATGTATTTGTGAAGATAGTTTTAGTACTTATTAATATTTATTTGTAAATTCATTTTATTAAGTTTTTAGATTCAAATAGGCCCAATGCTACAACATACAAAATATGTAAGATATCCCCGGTCATGCAGATTCATAAAATCTTTTGTCATAAAGTAAGGTAAGAAAGGTAAACAATTAATTGAAACAAAAAACCGTACTGCACTATAAATTTGTATGTCAGTTTTAATGATTATATTTTTTCTTTTTAATTCGCTTCTCCGCTATCCAAAACCGTCCGAGCAAAAGATGGAAAAATCCGAAGATATCCGAACTATCTTCAATACCAACCATGGCCCAACCTAATAAGTTATTGACACAAAAGTTTATATTTTTATAAAATTTAAGAATTTAACGTTATGGTCTTAAATTACAGCTAGAAAGTCATGAATTTATCTCCTAATGCATTGAAAAAGGATAAAAATATAAGAATAAATTTTCCAGAAAGAAAAATAAATTTTAGTATTGTAATTTCTAAAGCGGTTTTATGTCCAGAACTGCAAAAAAACAGTTTAAAAAAAACTTGACTGAAAATATCATATTTTTGATCATCAAATACATGTCTATTTCAAACAGAATTAAAATTTAGGAACTCTGGTACGGAAATTAAACATAAACCTTTGGCACCACAAAATCTTTAGCAACAAATGTGTAACCACGAAATTAGCACTATTCAAAAACGGAACCCTAAAACAACATTACTAACGTTCCAACCACACTGTTGAGGCTCAAATTTCAGTGAATTTTTCCAATAAACACAGCGCAACAGTCATGAAACATCTCAATTATTTATTCAAAATTGAAGCCCCATGACCGCACTGTTTGCATAAAAGTTATTAAAAACATTGCTCATAACAAAACTTTAACTTTGCGAAAGTGGAACCTTTGAAACTCACGAAAGTACGAGTTGGTTTTTTTTCTTATTGAAGGTTTCAACATCTTGGAAGTAAAGGAATAGGATTTTAATCTCTTTGTCCATTTTTATGGAACTGGTAATGAGTCAGAAGAAGCTGTGAAAATATGTACAATTAAGATTATTTTGTTTAAGCCTACCCAACTAGCACATTAGTAATAATTGTAGCTAAGTTTATGACTCAAAGTTGTATATCGGTGCTATTTGGGTAAAAATTACAAGTTCTTACTGCATAGGAGTGGTAAATATAAATAAAGTCTATAAAATGGACTATGGGTTCCAAATTTTCAATTATTACCACCTACAGTTTAAAGTTGAACACCTTACCACTGTTGTACCACTTTAAGCTACAGTGCGAGTGTGAATTGCTACTTTAAGTGGTAATTTATACCTGTAGTGCGTCTTATAGCTAAAAACGAGAAGCAATAACCACCATTACGCCCAACATTTCTAAAAGGAAGCAAAATCAACTCTTAAACCACTGGAATATCTAGAAGGATAATAAAATGAGCCTTAATGGCATGATTGGTTCTTATTATTTTCTTCTGAAGTTTTAGGGGAGGGTTCCGTAGAAAGTTCAATATTTGTTATTGTGGAATTTACCCAAAGTTTAACTTGTGAAGGTTTACGATGTGTTAATTACCTCCCTTTGTTATAAAAACAAAAGATATTACTACGGGATACATTAATATTTTATTGATATTATTATATTACTTTAATTATTCTAAATTCATTTTCATCTGATAATCAACATTTAGAACACAATTTGCTTTTTTTAAATTTGATATGCTTGTACCCTAATGACATGTTAGCCAAAATCAATATTTTACAATGCGCATTCAACTTTTGGAATCAATATGAAAATAAAAGTAATTAGAACTCTGAATAATTAGATTCATATAAATTGTTTTCTGATTGCTGAACGACAAAGGGAAATAAAATACATTTTTAACAGCTATCTGACTTTTATTTAAAATTAAATAATTAGGTTATTACTTTTACAAGGAAACAACTATATTTGTATAATGTTGATCTAAAATAATATTTCACTTAAAAAATTCTTATAAGAAAAGTGCTTCTGTAGTTTTTGTGCCTTTTGGATTTTAACGAATTATTATATAATTTTCGGTGCTTGGCTCTATGACAGTGTTTGGTTTTCATGGCAAAGTATTGTATGCTGCATCTGTAGTTCCGTTCAATTACTGAAATGAAAATATAATTGTATTAAAATACATAATACTTAATCAATATTGAGTGTATTACATTATGTTTATCCAAAAAAAGGTTTTTGTATTGTCAATTGAGCCCTAAACTATTTTCCCTACTAAAACAAAAGAATCATATATAAAGTAAATAAAATTCACTCCTATAGCCCTTCTCTAGACCACTTAGTAGTAAGAAAGGTGATTTTTAGCACTTTGAACAGCAAAAATTGAAGTAAGCGGGTGAAAATTATTACCTATAGTAACAAAACGATTCGCCATTTTTAATGGAATGTTTTTATGAAAATCTAACCTCTAATTTACATTATTTGTACTAAACGTGTCTTTGTTATAACAAAAGAAGTGATTTTACAACTATACTACGTAAATTCACTATAAATGCTTGTTATACCAATTATATTCTTGGTCATTTTTATTAAAACTACTATAACCATATTTTATTTACACTGTTTTTTGTTGAAATTCTCATGAAATCAATATGGCGTGTAAATTTACTTAATAAACATATACGCATTTTGCAGTAAAGTTGAGATCCCACTTGATTTTTCAGTACAGATAAAGCAAATAGTTGAATAAAAGTATTTGGTACTTACAATTATGTTTTGTAAGTTGTCACTTAAAAACTGTCACACGCCATTAATATTCTCAACATTGCAACTACAGAAATGAAACATACGTATGAATGAACAAAATCTAATCGTTCACTCAACCGTTCAATCAACAGTTCAATCAAAGTGGCAAATCAGGGGTACAGGCGCTGCAATTTGCACCTTTAGTCACAATATGATACGCTCTAGACCTGCTATGCGATGTGCCCACTTAGGGCTATATCTGTTGCATAAGGGGTCTAGAGCAGGATATAGACCTTATCGTTAGCACCTTAAGTTGCAATATGATACGCTCTAAAGCTTATTGGCTACCATTTGTGCTAGTTGGGTATTAAGTTATTTCAATAGTTTTAACAACGGATAAATAGATAAGAAAGGGTTTACGTAGGCACTAGCACTGATTAATTGTAAACATTTTTCTTAGGCGAATGCAGTACACACTTACCATAACATTTCGCAAAAAACTTAAAAGAACTTATGAGATTTCAAAATTAAATAAAAATAACGTACTAATATCATTTAGGTACGTATGAGAAAATATCGAATAAAAAGGAGCAGTATTCCCTCTTTTCGATTTAAAATAAAGGTTCACTTTACTGCAATTGTCTGAAATCAATAATGCCAATACCAATCGTCTGTGACAGTTACCAAAAAGAAACTATCCAAATGTAAGGATTTTTGGCATGTTCACTTTGAAATAATGGAGCTTTTTCCTGCTTTTAGCAGTCTGTTAGTAAAAACGTGAGGGTTCTGGAGCCGTAAAGAGCTCTCAAACGCTTTCTGAAATGTACTCTGTTCAGTCAGATGTTTCAACAGGAATGCTTTGATATTTGTGATTTTATTGTTTTTTGTTATTTCACATTATAAAAATGTCAATAATATTAAATTAGATGAACACATGTTAAGAAAAAAAAACTTTAATTCAATATCACCAAATCATTGGTTTACATGAATTTTTATTCCAGAAAACAAGATCTGCTAATTTTAAATATGTGTCATGTAAAATGCAACCATTTACCAGGTGCATCATGCATTAATTAAAAGATAAAGAACAAGGGCCGCCATTTATATTTTATGTATAACTTACACTCTAAGGTTAGTAGTCCGTTACTTTACCCTTGCGGTAAACTTAAGTTTTATGACAAACTTCAAGCGCGATGTGCAAGAAACAGGTTCCTATAGTGGGATTACGGTAAAAATCTGAGCCGACAAGTAAGTTGGACAACTTTTATCGTTCCTACTTTTTTACCCTTGATGAAGGGTAAATTGTAGTTGTACGATCAAAATGATTGAATTTAATTCTAAAGCAATGTATACCACTAGAGATTCTCTCTGTCTTATAACATTTTTGTCCTAAAATCAAATTCCATAATAAGCTTTTCATAAATATCACTTGCGCATATTCTTCTCGAAACTCGTCTGTTAGTTTATTTATTTATTTACTTTATTGGAGACAAAACAGAAATAAAAGATAGAACAGATATAAACAAATTTTAAACTAAAATAATTACAATTATTTCCTTAGAACGTCTCACTGAGGACAAACACAGATATAAAAAAAAAAATGGTAACAATTAAGGCGCAGCAGTGTCTGATATAAAAATAAAAACAAAGAATAGTTAAGAATTGTACAAATAAAGTGCTGTTTATTATATTGTTAAGGTACACAGGTATATTCTGAACTAAACAATTTCGTGAGTTCAGCTTTATACTTAGAATGGGAGCACGAAAACAAATCTATATTATTCAAATTGTGATTTTGAAAGGCACATAGTCTGTGAAGTGGTGCACGCTTACCAGCATTAGTCCTAGTTGATGAGATGTGAAATAAATTTTTTGATCTTGTTGCTTTAGAGGGTATACGAAAATCTATTTTTGATAACAAATGGGAACATTTTATATCTCCAGTGCATATTTTTTTTAGCGTTAGAGCGTCAATTACTCGTCGTCTGTCAGTCAGGGATAATGTATTGTGTTTGGCTAAGAGTTCATTGTATGAGCAGCGAGGGATGCGCATTCGAAAATTAAGCGATCTAAGGAACTTCTTTTGCACCATTTCTATTTTATCTATATAGACGGCGTATAGTGGGTTCCAGATTGGAGATACGTACTCTAAGTGCGATCTAACTAGACTCTGAAAGAGGTATGCAAATGTTTCTTTACGCTTAAAGGATTTCGTAACTCTTGTTATAAAACCTAGCATGCGGTATGATTTTTCCAGAATATTTTCTACATGCGTATCAAATGTGAGTTTAGTGTCAAGATATATACCAAGATCCCTGATTGTTTTCTTATTGTTCAGAGTGTGACCGCCTAGTTGGAAACTAGTGGGAAGTAAGTTAATGTTTTTTGTAAATGTCACGTGAATACATTTATCATGGGCTAAAAAAAGTTTATTAGTTCTGCAATACTCTTCAAATCTATTTAAATCATTTTGTATTAATGTTACATCATTTCTATCACGAACACTTGAGTACAATTTTAAGTCATCAGCGTATAAAAGAAAGTTGCAGTGTTGGAAGCAACATGAAATGTCATTTATGAAGAGAATGAATAGCAATGGCCCTAATATCGAGCCTTGGGGAACGCCCGATGTGGTAACTATGGAGGAAGAAACATACCCGTTAACAACAACAGACTGAACGCGATTCTTAAGGTACGAGCTAAACCATCGCAAAAGATTGCCTTTGATGCCGTTGTAAGCTAACTTTTCCAAGAGTAGCAGATGATCCACTTTATCAAACGCTTTTCTAAAATCTGTGTAGATAGTTTCAATTTGGTGTTTTCGATCTAAGCCATTAAAGAGATAGTTTGTGAAGACAAGGAGATTAGATAAAGTGGATCTTCCACTTACAAAACCATGTTGTTGATCTATAATATTATTTTTTACAGTCGAGTAGACGTGATCGTGAACCAACTTTTCGAAAGCTTTCGCAGTTGCTGAAAGAATGGATATAGGTCGGTAGTTTTCAATGTTACTTTTCGAGCCGGATTTGAAAATGGGTGTTATACAGGCCCGTTTCCATTGATGCGGAAACACTCCAGCTGCCAAACATTTATCAAATATAATTTGTAAAGGGATTGCAATAGTTTTGTAAGTATTCCTTAAAAATATTGGGCTAATATGATCGGGACCGGCACCTTTGTTAGGATCTAAGTTTTTCAATACTTTACAAACCTCGGGACGGGTAAATACGATTTTATTTAAATGCACGGGACTGTCAGAATCTTTTTCATTTAATTTACTAGTGTCGTATGCTCCAGATGACGCAGGTTCAAAAACTGATCGAAAGTAATTAGAAAACATCTCGGTTATAGTAGTAGGATTATCTGAAGATTGATTGTCTAGTGTCATTGTTTGAGGGTATCCTGAGTTTGTTTCCTTAAGGTCAGAAGTATATTTCCAGAAGAATTTGATATTTTCTTTCATTGATGATTCGACATTTTCAATGTACTTTTTAAAGCAATCGCTTAATAATAGCTTAACACGTTTGCGTAGTAAGGCAAATTCTTGGTAATCGCTTAAAGACTGGTAAACTTTCCATCGTGACCAAAGTTTAGATTTACGCCGCAATGTACTTATCAAACCTTTTGAAAACCAGACTGGAAACCTGGACGGTTTTTTTTTTTAGAGGAATGTGACGTTCAATAATGTTATTAACAATGGTGTAAAAATGATCAACTGCGTCTTCAGGAGATAAAAAATTCAGCTCAAGAAACCAATCAATATTAGAAATAGCTTCGTTAATCATGTTATAGTCAGCTTTGAAAAAGTTTCTTTTTATTTTAGGCTTTGGGGACCTACAATCAGTACCTGTTGTCGAATATGAAATGTCTATAGGGGGGTGGTGAGGTACAATATTCAACAGTGGATCGTCTGAGATGTTGACCGTGCAGTTCAGCATAGTGCATAACACTAAGTCTAGTATTCTATCATTTTGATTCTTGATAGTATTTATTTGTTTTAAGTTCATAAAAGCCATGGTGTAATTTAATAATTTTGAAGGTTCTGTGTCGCAGTTAGATGGTGGAGAGGATGGATCATTAGAAGACCACTGTAAATATGGAAGATTAAAATCACCTAATATTAAGTAGCTATTAAAGTTCATGTTACTATGGATGTCGTGAAGCTTATAGAAAAAACTGTCATAAACTGAGGTTTTAGATGCCGGTGGTAAATAACATGCGCATAACAGTAGACTATCACGTGCAGGGAAATTTAAATATATTTCTTCTAAGTCAGAGACCTCCAAATCAAACCTTCTTACTGTATTTATAGTTTTCTTCACGAATACCAATACACCCCCACCTCCCCTTTTATTACTTACCAGCAAGTTTCGGTCGCGGCGATATATAACATAATCGTTTGTTTGTAATTCAGAGTCTAGGATTGCACAGGAGAGCCAGGTTTCAACGAGAACTATAATGTCATAGTTACATGCTAATAGGGTAAGTTTTAAGTCTGAAAGTTTTGATTTTAAACCACCACAGTTTTGGTAGTAAACTAATAATTTATTGCAAATCATTGTGAAAAGTAAAGAACTATAAAATGTAAGCTATATTGAATTTAATACATATATTGGTTTTCGTGCTTCCTAATACTAAAATTATATGAGAATATTTATAAGCTTGATGCATAAAATATATAGTAAAAATTTTGAAGATCATGCAATTCAATATAAGTAAGTTACTTAGTCATATTTTACATAAGTCGTCGTCACAACGGATCTGGATAACACGCGAATCATCGCTCTTCCGCAGTAAAATACAACCATTTTTAATCCATACAAATTTATATTTCTTGATTTTAGCTTGTTGTCTTGCATTACTAAATAAAATTTTATTCTTGAGCGTTAAATGTTCGTTTATATAGAATCGTGTGTTTTGTTTTTGAGTGATGTTGGCCGCAGAGGTCGGGACTCCGCTGAACAGCTGGTCCGTAGTGAGGGAGCGCCGGGCGCGCGCCGATGCTATAACTTCATCTCGTTGATGTCTGGTGCACAATTGTAGCACTATGTTTTTAGGGCGATCGCTCGGGGTGCCGCGGGTCACACGGTGTACAGATCTAATATCGTATTCCTTGATGTTCACGCCGATTAGTTTGCCAATCTCTATACAAAGCTGGATCAGGTTTTCGGATTTTTTTTCTGGTATATTTTGTATTTCGACGTTGCAGTTTCGGGATGTCTGGTCAAGGTCGTCGAACTTAGATTGTAACTTATTTAAATCGGTGCGTAGTATGTGGTTTTCTTGAGAACATTCTCCATCTGTCTGAGGTAACTCGTGGGTGGCCAAGCTCTGCTCAAGTTCTTTAATCCGTTCTTCCGAGGTTTCCAGACGTTTCTCGAGCTTTTCGATATCTTGTTTGAGGCTTGTAGTTGCCTCTAGGATCGCGACGTGCAAATCATCTCGCCACTGTTGACGTAGACTATCAAACTTAGCGTCAAAATATTCAGTGAATGCTTGTGTATCTACGTTCAGCATTGATGAAGGAGGACCCTGGACTCGTGGCGAGATTGTTTCGGCTAAGATGCCAAGCTTTTTTGGTTTGCACCTAGAGCATTTCCATTTCATTCTATTCATGGGTAAGATTTTTTTAAATTCAGCTTCGGATAAATCTGCGCATTGGTAATGTTGGCTTAAACTGCAAGTCACGCATTTTATAACTTCTTTCTCATTTGCTGGTTTTTTACACTTCCCGCAATCCATATTACGTTTTGTTTACAAATTTTTATGCAAATTGTAATCACTGGTAAACAGATCCGAGGATATAGTACTCCTATTATAGATATTGCGCGTGCAGGGACAAAGGTCGAATCGTCAGCCGCTCAGTCGCAGTGGCCTAAACAGTTCGACACTAGTTCTTCACGCTAAGTAAATACGGGCGAGTTCCGGACGTAGCTTGATGTAACTCGATCGAGTAAAATTCACTTGTTTGGTTTTTGTTTTTAAAAACGTTAATTTTTACACGAACTTATGCACTGGATATAGGTTTTTATCCCTATTTAGCGATTCACTAAAATAATGTTCACAACACTCATTTTAATCACCGAAAACATTTATTTTCTACGAGAGATAGATTACGCTGCTGCGCGCTATACAGCTACCCGCAAATTCAAAAGTTGATTAGTCCTATGATAATATTTACATAATAATCAACTTTTCTAATTTTGGTGACCATAAACACACTTATTCTAAAATAGTTCACGGCGCTGTATTCCGAAACCTTTGATAGCTAACTTAATTCCTAAAAACTGTTGTCACGATCCGAATGGAGTCCCTAAGTAATTCAAAAGCGCGGAGACGAAGCGGAGCGTTGGTCCGTGTGTGAGTGAAGGCTGACGTAACAAGTTCAGAATAACTTTGCATGAATGCATGCTTTCATGCCTGCCTGTATGTTTGATCGGATGTTTTTATGCCTGCATGAACGCTTGTATAACTGCAAAAATGCTTGCATGGCTGGATTATAGAAGAAAAAATAGAAACAATAAAAAACTCGTCACAAATAAAACCTGTGTTTTAAAAAAACTTGTATCTATTTTTGTCCACTGTAACATCTACATAGCCCATGTAAATTTTTAAGCAATTACTGTTTAGAAGTAATTTTTGCGGATCATATTCATTATGAATAAAGATATTTATGACTATAGAATTTGTTATTTTAAATTTTAAGGGATTTCGATTCCCAAAAAAACTGAAAAAAAATACCAGAAAATTATAAAACTATCGAAATTAGTGTGAAAGATGAAACGACAAAAGGTCATAATGGAGGTTGTATTCGATATCTACAGCGATATCCATTTGTCTTGGTACAATTCTCGTACAGTTATGAATGAATATTTTATTTACACAAGAATTCATATTTTCGTTGTAGATTTCATTCGGATTGTCGCTATGCGGCCGTCCATAAAGTTTACTAAATTAAGAAATGAATAATTAGTTTGTCTGTAGATTAACATGATAGTTCAATTTGCATTACAAAAAAATCTGCTTAAATTTTTTTAAATATTAATGAGAAGCTCATTTACTTAACTCAACTGCACTTAACTTGCGTTCATTGTCAAAGTACACACAGTAGTGCTCAACTAAAACAATTCGGCCACGAATAATCACAGCAGTTTTTTTGCAGTCCCACTAACCATCGTTAATCAGCGTGTGTTGTTTGTTTGCCAACATAGCAGCAATAGGGTTCTCTCAGTATGCAACAGTGACTTGTTTTTGACTGCTTGCAATGTACGTTTAATTTCCTGCCATGAAAATTACTGTTCATAAAGGAATTTCACATTGGGTTTAACATTATTTTTAAAAAAGGTGTAAAAGAATTTTAGACTTTAGACAAAGAATGTTGTACAGCATATTATTGTTTGATGTCTTATGTGATTAATTAGAGCTGTATCAATTGTATATAACTACAAAAATATAGAAAAGGTGACGCCCTTGGGGGTGTTTATTTGGGATTGAAACTATTGATCAGATATTTCTTTTACATAGAAGATTTCAAAACAAAAACCTGAGTCTTGGTTAGTCACATTCATTGCCTTTCGTTAAAGTTTTCCAGGCGCAACAGGGCAACATTATTGGATACATAAGAGTCACTTATTCTCCTAGCAACACAAATATTTAATGTTTCGCAACTACTCTGGCTAATTCGATGACAATCGTTTGGGAAAACTATTAATTCTAAATATAAACCATTGGTTTTCCAAAATTGTTGAATTTTCTTTCTTAACTTTGGTTCCAGGTTGTACTCTATTATTATTATTATTGATATTGTATTTAAAAACAAATGCTCAAGTGGCTCACATTTCAATCACAATGCTTTTTTTTACTTTATATTAAATGATCAAGCGTACTTTTAATACTGTACAATATTTTTTTCTAAACTAATGATGTAACGAACTAAATGGGACCTCAGACAATTTTGAGGAATAAGAATAAACAAGATCTATTGGTTATATTTTATTGTATAACATTTTTTCAAATGTATATATAAAGTTTCATGCGTCTGAACCAATTTACAAAGCACATTTTTCAGTCTGCAACAGGTACTTCCTCAACGGCCTTCTCGAACGCAGTGAGCGCCTCTTCTGGCGATGAAAATTGAAACGGTTCCAAATCAGGGCTGTAAGGCGGATGTCCCAAAAGATTTACCGGTGTGCTGTTTAAAAGCTATCGTGCTATAGTGGTGAAGCAAAAGGCCTCGGATTCTGTCGACATTCATGAACTAATCTTGTTGAGCTCCTGCGCGTTAACAGACTAGACTCCTGCCGGATTTCACTCGCTTAGCTCCTGATCCCGCGGGATTTTCTGGATAAAATATAGCCTATTTCTAGTTAAATATTTTTTCCAAATCGGTTTAGTGGCCATCGTAGTAATACTCAGAAAGCCCGGAAAGGAGAACTACGTTACTCCCAAATCTTACAGACCTATCGGCCTCTGCTTGGGAAAACTTGGAAAAGCTGTCAATGACCCGTCTCAAGTACCACCTAGTTCCCAGATTAAGTCCACTCCAGTACGGATTCATGCCACAGAGGAGCACCGAGGACTCCCTCTATGATCTGATGCAGCTTGTAAACACAAAACTAAACCAAAAAAAAAATAATAATAGTGATGGTATCATTAGACATAGACTTTGGCTTTCAAATGCCATTCATTTGATAGCGCTTGGTGGTCAAAGGTAAGATCCGGCTGGCGGAAGAAAATTAGAAAAAATTCTGTCGCTTGTTGGTCACAGCAACAAAAACACCTGGAAACATTTGTATACCTCGGAAAATTGATACTCAATACCCCGTTATGGAGAAAAACTTGCGCCCAATAATTTTCCATCGCTTCTCGATTATTTCCCTCTTTCGTAGGCGTTGGTTCGTTTTGAAACGGCAATACTGTTGATTGGTGCTTTGTTTCTGGATCATATTGGTGAATCCAAGATCCGCCACCTGTCATAATATCGTAAACACGGCGGAAGAACCTGGTTTGAATCTATCAATCATATCATGGCACCATTCCACGCGCGCCTGCTTCTGAGCATCGGTGAGGTTATGGGGTACACAGCGCAAAACAATGCTCTTTACGCAAACAAGACTGTGTAAAATGTCATGAACGTTTTCTTCCGTAACAGAAGCCAATGTCATTTTTCTATGACACACAATAGTTTCATAAACTAGTAAAAAATTTTAAGGGAAATTTTAATTTGGTACCGATATATGAATACTTAAGAAAATTAATTTTCAAAATAAATTGTAACTCGCCAGCATTCCATACATGAAATCTTTTTTTCGCAAAACTTTCTAAGCGGCCCGGTATAATAAGTTATTATTTCCTTGTCCATATTCCTAGAAAACCCGTTATCAATAAAGCAAAATAACAGAAGTGTACATTAATTAATAACAACTTACATTATATGTGTTAAATAATATACGTATATTTACATTACTATTCAGTAGTATTGAGCAACAGTATTTGTAACAGTTTGCTCTCGTAAAATAAAGGGCTTAAGTAAACATTTGTAGTATGAGTCTATGACACTTAATGACTATGAGATGTATTTATTGGGCACCAAAAATACTTTGCTTTTGTAATTGCTGATTTGCTGAATTCTGTTTATAACAATTAACCATTCAATTCAGCTGTAAAATTTTATTCAAAAAAGGCCATTCAGCTACAAAGCATATAAACTGCGAATCCTGTTAGGTAAACCATTTTTAATACAAAAAAATGTGAGATGTACTATAAATCTTCTAACAAAAGTAAAAAAACTATGAAGCGCTTCACCTGGACATTTTGCCCGAAAAGTTACTTAAATGGAGTTGCAATAGAGTACAGCAATGAGGAATTTGGGTGTCAACTAACTCACTAAACCGACTTCGCAATTTTTTACCAATTCCCACTAAAATAATGATTGCACAATCTCTCTTTCTTCCAATACTAGACTAAATGCTGATGTATGCTATGTTGATGTCACTGAACACCAACTGAATAAACTTAACCGGTTTCAAAACCTCTGTATAAGGTTCATATTTGGACTTCGTAAATGTGACCATGTATCCGAATACCGCACTAAGCACAAGTGGCTCCCCATTCGCTTTCGCCGGAATATTCATGTTCTCTGTTTGCTATATCGATTGCTTTACAATCCTAACGTTCCTGACTATTACTACATCACTTTAGCTTTATATACCCATACCCAAACCGAACTTAATTTGAGGTCCTCAGATAATCTGATGCGCACAACACCACTGCATTCCACAGATTTCCTAAATAAATCATTTACAGTCCGTGCTGTGAGTCTTTGGAATGCACTACCATTCGTTGTAAAATCTTTTAAAAAACTATTAAAAAAACATTATCTGGCACTATCTAAAGAAAAAGTTATCAACGTATGTATGTATGTATTTAATGCATATAATATGTGTGTATGTAAAAAGTTCCAATATATGTACTTAAGCATACTTATCATGTAATATTTATATATCATCTTAATAAATATTTATGTTTTATTTGTAGTATTTCACTCACATAACTTTACTTAAAACTATTTTTTTTGTTTTGTTTTAAAATGTTGATTAGCAATATTCCCTTGTTTAAACATTTAATAAGCTTAAAAACCTGGTTGTTTGGAAGAAATGCTTCTCAGCGATAAGACCACCTATTGTTTTAAACATTGTACCCATGTGTCGCTAAATGTATTGTGGTAAACAATAAAGAGTAAATAAATAAATTATGATATTATGAGTAACTTTTAAATCAAAACCTTTTGTTTGTGTGCAGAGGGCTGGAGAACATGCCGAATAACGAAAATCTTTGGCCTGTCCTCTGTAAGACCGGCGGCACAGGCCAATCTAATAACATTTATGAGATAATTAATGGAACTGAAAGCTTGGTAACAAATAGATAAAAGAAAGAATCCAACTAAGAAATTCACCAATCTATTATTTTACGCTTCGTTCGCTATACAACTATACAATCTGTCCATCCACTCTTGTTGAAGCAACTTATAGGCTGTTTAATATTTTAATTTAAATAGAGTATTCTATATTATTAAGTTTTTATCCAATAGAAAACCCATAAATTTTAGTCATTGGTTCAGTCATAGGTTGAACATTGGACTAATTGTAATTATAACACATTATCAGGCGATAATCTATAAATATTAGTATAATTAATAAATCAAATCTAGGATTCATTCTATCTTTGGGCACGGATACCATTCATCATCAGGTAGATATCGTGTTTGTCTGCCAGCTACGACAATGTGTTAACTGTATTTAGATCATTCTACAGCTGTTTTAAGATCAAATCTGGTCGAACAAGTCTGGTCATTTTAATTTACATTAATTCGTATAGAGGTACAAATTCTTAGAATATTAATATTATCGTACACCTTGATCACGACTAAAAATAAGCAATAAGTAAGAAAAACGTAAACAAACCACGAACCTTTCTTATAAAAAACCTATGGCATTCCTAACACCACTAACTAGTCAGTTAGTGGTGTTAGGAATGCAATAGGTTTTTTACCGACGTTAAAGGACGCGTTAAAATAAGTAAAGTATTTGACCCCACTTTTACTTCTTCAAACCTGGAATGAATAAATATCGACTTCCTAAAAGAAACTGTCGCCCCATTCTCGCTCCGATCGCCACGCGGTGCGGACGTGCAAGACCCAGTTCTCCGTTGATCGGTCCCTTCCCGCCATTCCGTGGCGCTCAGTCTACTGACGTCACAGTCTAGCGTGTTGATTCCGTGCTACGGTTTTCAAGGTCTTTCTACTCCGTCTGAGTGCTTTCGAAGTGCGATTTTTCTTTGCGACTAAGCCCCTTAGTCTTCAAAGTGCTGTGCTAAGTTGTGTTGTGCTTGTGCTGAGTGCAGTGTTGTGCCCAGCGTAAGTAGTCTGGTTTCAGTGCAAAGGATACTTAACGGTGACAACGAATTTGTACTGAACCAGTCCTTTTTATTTTTATTTATTTCTCTTCTCTATTTTATTTATTTTTCTCCTATTTTCATATTTATTTTATCATATTTGTGTGTTTTCGTGTGTATTTGTCCTTTCTGTCGGTAAAGGTTGACCCTAACGCGGTAAACTCTTTACCTGCGTACCCTTTTTTAGGTTTCTAGGTAGCGGCCTTCGGCGTACTACGGTTAGTTTTAAGTTATTCTCCCCAGCCCCCCTACCGCTGGTAGGGAGGTTTGCCGCTAGGGTTCGCTAGGTTTTTATTTAGGAATTCTAGGCATTTGTTATATAAATAGGCGCTAGGTTTGCTAGGGAACCTAGGCATACATTATATATTTATATATTTCATATTATCCCAAGCCCTCCAATGGACCTTGTTAACGCTCTTAGGTCATTCGCCCAGGTGCTCGCCGCGTCCGGTGTCAGCATACCCGATGACATACTAACGCAGGCCTTACAGGCATCTATCGCGTCCCCGGCCCCTCAGGCCTCAACCCCGGCCCCTCAGGCCTCCGACGTCCAGACCCCTCAGGTCTTCAGCTCTCCCGCGTCTCCCGCCTCGTCCGAGATGGACTGCGAATCGGTCGCATCCTCTCACGCGTCGCGTCGTAAGCGTACCGCTCCCGGGAGTGACTCCGAACCCGCGTCTGATACTTCGTCAGATGCCGTCACCTTAACCGGCTCTCCTGAGCCCGCGTTCCAACTTGTCGCCAAGCGCTCCAAAAAGCGCTCGAAGAAAGCTTCGGTATCTTCAATACCCGAGCCCTCCCCGGTGTCTTCAACACCAGCCCCCGCGCCGTTAAAATCGCTCGTAGTAACCGCGTCTCCGTCGGTCACATCGAAGCCAGCGACGCGCTGCGCTCCCGTCCCGCCGAAGCCTCAGCTCCCTCCGCCCGTATTCCTGCGTGAAAAAGCGCGCTGGACCGAGGTCTCAAACTTGTGCAAAGAGCACAAAATTAATTACTTAAAAGCCGCCAACGCTGGCGATACAATCAAAATCCAAGTAGCGACCGTCGACGACTTCCGCGCGTTTACCAGGCTACTATCATTAAATCATATCGCGTATCATACCTACGCCCTCCCGGAGGAGCGTAAGATCCGCGCTGTACTACGGGGCGTCCCGTTTGAACTCAGTAACGAAGATATTCTCGATGACCTTAAGTCTCAGGGTTTCCCGCTCACAGCAGTGCACAAGATGCACTCCAACCGCGGTAGGCGTTTTCCCTTAGCTTTGGTAATCCTGTCGAATACTCCCAACTCGAGGGAGATCTTTAGGGAGGCTCGCACAATTTGCGGACTCTCAAATATCTCCGTCGAGCGTCCCAACCCCCGTGGTCACCCTGGGCAGTGCCACCGCTGCCAGCTATATGGCCACGCAGCGGCTAACTGCTCAGCTCCCCCCAGGTGCGTTAAGTGCCTGGATCCACACTTCACAAAGGAGTGCACTCGCACTCCTGAATCCACTTCCCCCCCTGCCTGTGTGCTGTGCGGCCAGTCCGGCCACACAGCTAACTACAGGGGTTGCCCGCGCGCTCCGCGCTCCACCACCAAGAGGGTCGCGCCTAAACCGGCGCCGCCGCTCACTCCTGCCAACTTCCCGCCGCTGCGCAACCGGGGTCCCCCGGAAGCAAAGCCCGTTCAGCCGACACCTACTCCGGCTCTGTCTTGGAGGCAGCGTCCGGCCGTCCCGCCTGCACCTTCCCGACCCATCCCAGCTCCCGTAGGGCCGCGTCCTTCTCCGTCATCCGCACCTCAGTCGTCGTTGGCTGAGGACATGAAGACCGTATTCGACGTTATTCAAAACGTCGATATTAACGAAATTTCCGTGCTTGCACGCAAACTGCGAGCCGCCCGCTCTCCTCAAGAGCGTTTATTTGCTTTAGCCGAGCATCACTCGCTCCTAAGTTCGTTGTAAATTCTTTTATAATTTATAAATTCGTAAATAATAAATTATAATGTCTAGACCCGCGAATCCCGCGTCCAGTCGTATTAAACCCAAGGGCTTATCCCTAGTATCTTTTAACGCTCGTAGCCTTAACACCAACCTTCCCGAAATCAAACTGTTCCTTCAGAACAAAGAACCTGACTTATTCCTTCTCCAGGAGACATGGCTTACTCCAAACCGCTCCAGGGGATTCGCTATACCTAAGTTCGCGTTTATTCGTAACGATAGGCCCAACTCCGACGGTTTCGGCGGCACCGCTATATATTTCAAAAGAGGCTTCCACTGCTGTCCTCTCCCTACTCCTCCTCTCCTCAACATGGAAGCCACTGTGTGTAGATTGGCTATGACTGGTCATCCGACCATCATCATAGCTTCAATCTACATACCTAGTGGTACCAGACCAATCCGCAGCGACTTTGAGGCCATTCTCGCCCTCGGCCATTCAGTCATTATGTTCGGAGACTTTAACTCCAAACATACTGACTGGACGTGCCTATCGACTAACACCAGCGGTATTGCTCTCCTCGACATCACTAACTCCCTTGACCTATATCCCCCATCACTCCCACTCACTATCCCAACAACCCGTCCTACTCTCCTGATATCCTCGACTTTGCAATTATCAAGCGAATCAATCTTGATCTAAGGTCTATCGAACCGCTCGATGACCTAGGCTCCGACCATCGCCCCGTTTCCCTCGTGCTAGGACCGCCGAACGATAACGCCTCATCTCCTAAGACCTTTACCAACTGGAAAGGTTTTAAAAATACGTTAGTTTCAGCCTTAGAGGCTCCGAACTCTCCACTCGCGATCTCTCCCGAACAATTAGATAGCCCGGATAAAATCGATTCATTAGTAAATTCTCTCACTGATGCTATCAACTCAGCCATCAGTGACAACGAAAAGGTTGCTAAGCAAGGCAAACCCACGCTTCCCTTAGCCGTTAGCAATCTTATTAAAGCTAAGAACGCGGCTCTCCGGAGAGCCAAGAAATATCCCACGCCCGCATATAGAACAGCTGCAAATCAGCTTCAACGTAAAGTTAGGTCTTGCCTTGCGGAACTCCGAGACACTCAGTTTAACGATCTCATGGAGAATATCTCCCCGTCCCACCAAGCGTATTATCGAATGGCCCGAGCCTTACGCGTAGACACCGCCTCTCACGTTCCTCCTCTCACTCGTCCCGACGGCACCATTGCCTTCGAAGTCGAAGAGAAAGCCGAATGCTTCACCGACAGCATAGCGGCACAATGTTCGCCCAGCACGCAACCCGCGGATCCCTCCCATATCCAGGCGGTGGAGGACGAAGTTCTCCGCAGAGAATCTCTCCCTATCACCGACGACCCCGTCACAGTCTCTAATGATGAAATCTTGCTTCTCATTAGAAAGCAAAAGTCCAAAAAGGCTCCGGGTGCGGATGGAATTTCCAACCACGCACTTAAGCACCTGCCACAGCAGGTGCTTACCTTGTTAGCTATCATCTTCAATGCCTGCTTCGACCATAGTTACTTTACAAAAGCTTGGACAGAAGCGACAGTCATAGGCATTCCCAAGCCGGGCAAACCTCTGAACGTCCCGGCTAATCACAGACCCATCAGCCTCCTCAAGGCAATGTCTAAACTTCTCGAGAGAGTCATACTCTCTCGAATGCGGAACCATCTGTTTCCAACGGATGGCGATCCTCTCATTATTCCCCATCAGTTCGGCTTTCGCGCTAAACACTCCTGCCCTCAGCAAGTCCACCGAATCGTCGAGTATATACTTGACGGTTTCTATCCGCGTCGTTATAAAACAGTCGCGGTTTTCTTTGACGTAGCCAAGGCTTTCGATAAAGTCTGGCACAGCGGTCTCGTTTATAAACTCTACAAGATAGGCTTACCGGATCGCCTAGTCAGGTTAATAGCGTCGTTTCTCAAAGACCGTACGTTTCGATTTAAACACGAAGGCACGCTTTCTGCACCTCGTCCCATAAAGGCTGGAGTCCCTCAAGGCTCAGTCCTCGCCCCTCTGCTGTACACCGTGTACACCAACGACATTCCCATCCCGCCGAAAGGCGTCGAACTCGCCCTCTTTGCTGACGACACCGCACTCTATACCAGGGGCCACAGTGTTCGGCACCTTGTAACCAGACTCCAAAGGGCCGTAAACGCCCTTGGTGCATGGTTTCAAGAATGGCGCATCGATGTGAACCCTGAAAAGAGTTCTGCGATGCGCTTCGACCACAAACGCCGTCGTCCCGATGGCGATCCCCACGTTCGAATGTTAGGCATTCCCATCCCCTGGAAGCGCAGTACTAAATACTTAGGCGTCACATTAGATCTGACGCTTTCTTTCAAGCCACACGTTGAAAGAGTTTCGAAACTCGCTCGTCACTATTTAGTCCGCCTAAATAGCATGTTAGGTAGAAAAAGTAAAATGTCCTTCAGAAACAAACGTACACTTTACAAGGTCTGCGTTAGACCCGTCATGACGTATGCCTCGCCAATCTTTGCCCACGCCAAACCCTCCCTCCTGCACAAACTGCAGGTAGTTCAAAACCTCTTTTGCCGCCGGGCCACAAACGCACCGTGGTACGTGCGTAACGCGGACTTGCATAGAGATCTTGAACTGCCTACAGTACAACAACATCTCAAAACACTCTCTGAAGCGTTTTTCAAACGCTCCGAAACCCATCCCAATCCTCTAGTTCGTGATTCAGTCTCATATACTACTCCTGTGTTAGACTCGAAGTTCAAAGTCGCTAGGCCTAGAAATGCGCAAGCGTACTCATCCACCAGACTGTCACGCGATCTCGAGGCCCTTCTGGCCGCAAATTCTAATTCTAACGTAAATTCTAATTCTAACGTAAATCCTAATTCTAACGTAAATGCGAATTAATTCAATTTTATTTTGCAATTTTTTTAATTTTTGTTTAAATTATTGATTTTCATTTTGAGCACCTTCAGTGCTATGTATTCACCTTCAGTGCTTTGAGCACCTTCAGTGCTATGTAATCCCAGCGGGTGACCCCTTCTGGGCCCCGCTAGCGCGGCCTCTTTCTCCAATTGGCCGTCGCTCCGATGAAGGCTGAGTGGCAAAAATGCACGAGCTGACAGGGGGTTTTTAGTGGGTATGGTCCTGGTAGGCGTCGGGACGAGTCCCACATAACTTTGGAATCGCGCCAGAGTATGCGTCAGGGCATTTTTATCCTCCTGCCCTTCCCGCGGAGGGGAACAAAAAAAGAAACTGTCGAGTCTCGGTCTGCGTGCGTTCTCGAGCGCACGTCGATCGCAGACGCCTTCCCGCTCTTTTAGCCCCCGCGCTAATTGAGCACCCAAATTTCATTGGTTGTTGTCGTAATATATAATTTCATAGTTGTATACCGTATTAAGTTTCTAACGCCGTTTTCACGGCGGACAGTGGCTCGTTAACCGTACTTCTAATAAGTTTCTAACGCCGTTTTCACGGCGAATAGTGGCTTGTTAACCGTACTTCGTGGTACGTGAGCTTCGTCGACGGGAATTCGTTGTTCTAGGACTTCAAGTGCCGTGTTCGAGTAAGTTATCCGCGTCGTTCTCAATCGCCCTGCTGCGTGTAGGGTGGTTTTGGGAAGTTGGTCATCGTTGTTAGGTTCATATATTGTCACTCCCCAACCCCTCCGCAATGGCTTCCCTAAGCTCTGATGAGATTAGGAAGAAGTTAGTTGATAGTACCGGTGCTGAAGGCATATATATAAATGCTGACAAGTTCCGTTTCCTTGATTCTCTTATCCCGCATATCATGGCGTTAATTCCACCAATGGCCCCTCAGGCCACCCCAGTCCCCCAGACCCCTCAGGTCTTAGGCCCTCCCGCGTCCCCTTCCTCCAGTGACATGGAGTGCGAAGAAAACGCCCCTCCGCGCCGCAAGCGCGCACCCGCGACCGAGTCATCCTCGGATGCCACCCCAACTGGCCCTGATGAGCCTCCCTCTTTCACCCTTGTTAAGAAGCGCTCTAAGAAGCGCTCGAAACAAGACCCGGCGCCCTCGGCGCCCGTCCCTACACCCCCTGCGGCGTCTTCAACGCCAGATGCCCCGGTGTCTTCAACACCCGCTCCGGCCCCGACTTCTGTCAAGGCCAAGGTCCCACCACCCGTTTTCCTTCGGGAAAAGGGTAAATGGACTGAGGTCTCGACATTGTGCAATGAGCACAAAATCAATCACAAAATCCGAGCAGCCAACTCGGGTGAATCTATTAAAATCTTAGTCTCGTCGATAGACGACTTTCGTGCTTTAACAAAGCTCCTCACCGATAAGCATTATGCTTATCACACTTATGCTCTGTCAGAAGAGCGTAAGATCAGAGCGGTACTCAGGGGAGTCCCGTTCGAATTATCGAACGAGGCTATCCTGGAGGATCTGCAGTCCCAAGGCTTCCCGGCACTCGCGGTGCATAAAATGCACAGCAAGTACGGGAGGCAACACCCTCTCGCTTTGGTGGTTCTCGCCAACGTCCCCAAGTCCAGGGAGATCCTCAAAGGGGTTAGCACTATATGCGGCCTCTCTGGGATCTCGATCGAGGCGCCTCATCGCCGCGGTCATCCCGGCCAGTGCCATCGGTGCCAGTTGTACGGGCACGCGGCGGCCAACTGCCGCGCACCGCCCAGGTGCGTCAAGTGCCTGGTCCCGCACTTCACTAAGGAGTGCAATCGCACTCCTGAAACTCCCTCTCCTCCCGATTGCGTGCTTTGTGGCCAGTCCGGCCACACCGCGATATGCGTATCGTCTGCGACGCTATAAAAAATGTCGATGTTAGTGAAATCGCAGTCTTAGCCCGTAAACTTAGGGCTTCACGTACTCCGACAGAGCGTTTGCTAGCTCTGGCGGAGCATAGTTCCCTTCTCAATTCATTGTAGGTTCATTTAAATGAATTGATCCCTAAATCATGCTTCGGCCGACCTCTGCCCAGCCCCGGCTTCACCGGAGGCTGCCCAGAACGGCCACCAACTCATGTCCCTTTGAGCACCTTCAGTGCAACTTTCACTACAGGCGGAAGACCCGCTAGCGGGTCTCTGCCAGCGCGCCCAACTTCCCGACGGGTGTCGCTTCCGATGAAGGCTAACGGTAATAACTACAGCCAACAGGTGGTTTTTAGTGGGTAGGTGCCATTCTGGTGAGTCCCACATAACCCCCCCGCAGAGGAATTTACCTGCGGGCGGGTATGCATGACGCATCTTCCACCTCCCTCCCGCGAGGGTGCCTCGGCAGCAAAAAAAAAAAAAAAAAATTAAAAAAAAAAAAAAAAAAAAGAAACTGTCTTAAAACCTTATCTCTTCTAGTGCAAAAGATTTCTTGATTATAGAGTAACATTTGTATGAAAATATTTTAATACAAAACTCACCTTATCATGAAATTTGGTTTCAATATACCACGTCCTAAGCCCAGGTCCATGCCCTCTCGGGTGCCTTTAGGCGTATCGTATGTAGGAGTAGTTTAAGTTCCGGCTAAGCGCCCTCAGCGCAAAGCCGGTGAAATTTAATATGCTATTAGGGCCATAAATAAACTGTCCATTTCGAAAAAAAAAAATATGACGTTTTGGCGCTCCATTGCAGGTCCATTGCAAATTGTTGTATGTACATAACTTATTGTACGATATTAGAAAATAAAGACGAAAATAAACACGAAAACAAGCCATAATTAAAAGATTTACCAAAGAATTTAAAATAGTTTCTCCTAAAAGCATTGCATACATGTGTACAGTACCTTTAATGAAAACATGCGGAGTTTCAGCTCGCATCCTCAACAACCGAGTCTCAAGGGTGGAAACTTTTAATAGAACCGTTAAAATATTATAAATACTTTGTGCTTTATTTATTCTTAATGTACCGCACTGTTAGTGTGGAGTTTGCCCAGGAATACAGGAACGGTTCTTACCTATAACCATTGTGTATGTATGAACACTATCACAGTAAATGAGGTTCTGTGGTCCTAAGCATTTAACGTAGTTTGGGGGATGTTTAGGGTTTAGTTTCAGTCTTTTACTTTAATTTTAGATTTAGGTTCGAAACGTATCTCGAACTTGTAACGTAGATAATATTACGTTATACGGACACTAAGATACACTAAGAGTTGCATAATTAAGCCAGATAAACAACTACAGTCAAACATAATGCTTTAACCGAATATACAATAATATGCAGTGTTTTATTATTTTTATTTGTGCAAGAGAGCTTGTCACATCTTCTTGTAAATTATTTAAAAGTATACAATTTAAACCAAACCCGCTTTCTAAATGCATGTCCCAGCAAAATAAGTGTATCCTCAAGACAAGTATTTAACACTTCAATATGTCTTTATTTAAAACATGTTACTCATAAATGTAATATTATTAAAAATATCTAAAATCATTTTAATATTCCCAGGACATCACATTTATAACAACTTAACAAGCACATAATCTAAAATCCGGGCCAAAACACGCCGCAACCGCAGAACTACGGACCAAGTGATTATACATCCAAAAACTGTAGATCCATCGTAACCCTCTGGGGAACAAAAATAATTCAAATTCGTTAGTCGTATCCTTATGCCGGCTTATAGTTGATGTGGCCTTTAAATCTGCCCTATGGAAGGGCGACTAATCAGACCAAATTGTTGCCCTTAGCCCAAATGAGAAAACTTTCTAATTGGAAATTCAAATACGCCGTCGTTTATCCAGACGACTCGCTTGCTGTTCAATGCCACCGTGTTAGAGACGTATGCTTTTATAAAATTTTATTTTATGTATGTTGTTTTAGGGTTGAATTTTCATATTATTTGGTTTGCTTTAATTAACTTTTGCATATATGTCACTTTTTGATAAGTTCTTTATGGTTCATTATGAACGTACAACTAGGAATGCTCCTAATTTAAAGTTCGCTAAAGTCACTTGGTACTCACTCACACTCACAACTAACCTTCACATATTGATGTGCAAATAAGTTAAAAATTTTATAAAACCTCGATTCTTCCTTATCTCCTACCAGAAACTAAAAATAGTATAGCTGCGATTGGATAACGGACTGTGGACAGGACCTGCCAAAATAAATGCTCAAAGAAAAATATTTATATTTTATAAGTCCTTTGGTTGTATTTTTGTGTCAATATCATCTGATATTGACGCAAGAAAAATTTAAAATTTAAAGATAAGTCAACAACTGTATAGCGTAATTTTTCAATCATTTTTCTATTCGATGCAATGAGCCTATAGAAGAATGTATTCTGAAATTTTATTTAAAAAAAGGGAAAATAGCAAAAGGAACCCTCTAAAAAAATATAATTTATATTAAAACCCGAAAGAAGTACACCAACTGTATGGCCGCAAAATATGCAGACCTTGTGTTATGGATACAGCGAACTGCGGAGGAACCCAAAATAAACATACACAGTTCAACAACCATGCCCCGACCAGGACTCGAACCTGGGACCTCTTGCGTGTGAGGCAGGGCTATTAACCATTACGCCAGCCGTCAAATCGTCACATTTATGTAGTAAGAGTATTCAAATTGGTTCAAGCGATCTAAATCGATTTATATATAGATTTTTTAAGAACTCCAAAGCACTAAGTACTTTCAAAAAAATACTTAAATCTCAAATCTTTACAATTCCTTTTTAATCACAATAATTTAAAAGTATCCAATAAATATATATACATAAAAATATCATCCAAAAAACCTTTTCCAACAATCGATGAAGCCTTATATCCTTTAATGCCTAGTTAAAATTATAATAAATAACATATAATATTAATTTATAATGCTCGAATTGTTGAAACAGGTTTGAATGCCACATCCAGTGATTCTAAATACCTTCGGAGTTCTGCAAATACCTTCGGATTTTCATATTATCTACCTATATTTTTCGTGTTTTTTGTGAGTAGTTTTACATTTACCAACAGTTTTTTTTGGTTTTTTGGAGTGTTTTGGCGATAATGGGTTTTTTTTTTTTTGAATTATTGATTACTGTGTTTGTTTACGTGTGCTCGTTAAATATATAGGTCCTAGTTATTCTCATGTAAGTGAAATGTAAAATTTCTTTGATGGGAAATAAAGATCTTAAACCTAAATATCCGGAAATTGTATAAGAGGGCATCTCAGTACTTACGACACAGCAGAAGAATTGTTGTTTTCATTTTGTATTCAAAACAATATTGTTCCTTATACAACCTTATACATTACTAGAAAAGCTATACCTTTACCTACCAATACCAACACCAATACCTTTCTTTGAAAATATAAATGAAGAAAAAAACATTACGTGCTAAGTAATTTAAAAAAAATAACTGTTTACGGAGAAATTAATTTGCGGAATAATAACTTATAAACAAAATGTGAAAACAGAATCTTTCTTTTTATAATGGAGTTAATCAAATGATGCAAAAACTGATAATCATGTAAAAATATTTTTACATGGTAACTCCTCTCCTCAACACTTCGGTCTAAGGGAAAAATAAAAGAGCAATATAACAGGATATTATCCTTTTCATAGGAAAGGAGAAAATATTAATCCAATTAAGAAAAAAAATTAATAGGTACTGAAAAAAGCATATTTTGTTATGATTATTATATTTTTGTGTTGCTTTTGTTCAATAAATTAAATGAAGCGCTGGTTTTTTAACGTTTGCTCGGCATAATTTATTTGTGTTTTTGGTGTAAGTAAAAGTAAATGCCTACTGCAGTCTTTCAAATATTTGAATAATACTTGTTAACAAGAAGAAGATGCAAACTTTTTAAATTGGTCATAGGTCATGTTGCTATTGCAGTAATAAAAAATTGGCTATCAGATCAGTTTGATTAAAATTTGTTTATCATTAACGCTAAACTTAGTATTCTTTCGTAATAGTAATAAAATCATTCATTCCTCGACCTTTTGTTGTTGGTAGTAGTCGAGTCCCCTGCATTGATATTTAAAATTTTTGATTTGAGTTTCAGGTGTTGAGAACCTTTACGTACTTTGGATCTTTGAGTTTGAGTCGATGTATTTGTTTGCGTATTTAATTACATGATCAATAAAACATCAACGGTATGGTAATAAATACATAGGTACGTGTTTTTAACCAACTGAAAACCTTAACCTTGTTGTACCTCAGACATACCTTTATAAATTACAAATGCTTTCCGTTGCCTTTTTGATACTAGATTTGCTGCCATAGATTCGATTTAATTAACATCAATTAGAAATATATATTTTATTTTACTTCTAACCTAAGAATCAAAGTGAGATGTTTTCACCCATCAACATCTGTATTTATCCCATCCGTGAAGAAGCTGCACATTTTAAAAACTAGAATTTACGTAAAAATGCAACCGACATTTTCTTTCATTAGTGGGATTAATAATAAAATAAATGTGTTATATCAACACTTGATACGATGCTCGCATTTGGCTAACAAAATAAAAGTCCAAATTTAGTGCAAAATCGTCAACAATAGCTAGGGTAAAATACAACGTCTACTGATATACAAGACCTATTAGCAAGCACAGCGCTTTTACAACAAAACACGCAATAAAGTAAGTAGGTTAGTACTTATAATATCACGAATAAGAAATATTTGTAGATCTACTGGTAGCACATAATTATTTTATAATCACCATTGCAAAGCTACTATACCCTAAGAATAGTCTTTACATTCCAGAATATTTTAATAAATAAAAATATCTAAAACTCAATCTAAGGTACAAAAACTGTAAGCTGCATTTCCTTCAACAGTCGGTTACAGGTTCAGGCGAGCCGAAACAAACGACTTTGCTTTAAACTAGAGGAATAATTTAAATGAATTCTGTTCGTGTTTGGTTCGTTCATTTGTTCGTCATTCGTTAACTCAATGTTTTCCCAAGAAATGTTGTAAACAAACAATTGATATTTGCAGCTTATTGTTAGTTTCATGACGACGTTGATTAAATTCTAAGTAGATTTTCTTTTATAATCTAAGGAAAACGGCAAAAAACAATAAATTGGAGTAAAAATATATTGTGAATGTAGTGTTAGTAATAATTTTCATATCCTTAACATTCTCACTAGGATATTATTCAATAGGTATTGTGAGGTTGCGAAAGCTAATGGATGTAAAAATATAATGACAGACTCACGAAAAAGAGAAAAAGAGTTAAATACGCGGATAGATAAACAAAACAAAAAAATAATAATTAAAAAAAAAACAGACAAGTTAAAGACTAAATTAAAAAGAAGTAACTAGTTTGACTTTAAACTTGATCAACAGTAAAACCAGAAAGTTGATTGTTTATTTCCTTTTTGAAAATGCGAAAGCTTGTATGAAATATGTCTACAAATTCAAACTTTTTGTTGACCAAAGAAAGTTATACTACAGAAAAATTCCATCATCAAAAAAATTTACTATTGAATGAAAGAAAACGTAAATGTTAACCTTAAATAAAGAGTTTCTTTTCAAATGTGAGCGATTTAATATTTTCATATTTATTGTGAGCTTTACATATTTACCTGTGGTGGTAAAAAGGAAATGATGTGATTTCCAATAGCAAAAATTTTGCGTTATTATATACCTATATATGCTATTATGTTTGTCCATTATGAAATTTAAAACATAAATTTTTTTTTACGCATACTCTGGCGTGCGCGATCAGAGTTATGTGGGACTCGTCCCGTCGCCTACCAGAACCTCTACCCACTAAAAAACCCCCTGTCGACTCGTGCAATTTTTTGCCACACTTCATCTGACCGACGGCCAATTGGAGAAAGAAGAAGGCCAGAAGGGGTCACCCACTATGATTTACATAGCACTGAAGGTGCTCAAAAACTGAAGGTGAATACTAAGCACTGAAGGTGCGCAAAATGAATAGTTAGTAAATAAAAACATTAAAAATTGAAAAATAAAATTGCATTAATTCGGATTTACGTTAGAATTAGAATTTGCGGCTTGAAGGGCTTCGAGATCTAAAGTTAATTTTGTGGGTTCGCCAGTGAGCGCGTTTCTCGGTCTAACGACTTTGAATTTTGAATCTAAGACAGGAGCAGTATATGATAATGAATCTCGAACAAGATGATTGCGATGCGTTTCGGCGCGTTTGAATAACGATTCTGAGAGTGTTTTGAGGTGCTGTTGCATTGTAGATAGTCAAAGATCTCTGTGCAGGTCCGCGTTACGCACGTACCAAGGTGCGTTTGTGGCCCTGCGGCAGAAGAGATTTTAAACTACCTGCAGTTTATACAAGGCGGAGGGTTGGGCGTGGGCAAAGACTGGCGAGGCATATGACATGACGGGTCTAACGCAGACCTTATAGAGCGTACGTTTGTTTCTGAAAGACATTTTACTTTTTCTTACATACTATATAGGCGGCTTAGGTAAAAACGCGCGAGTTTCGTTACTCTATCGACGTGTGGCTTGAAAGAAAGCGTCTGATCTAAGGTGACGCCTAAGTATTTAATACTGCGCTTCCAGGGGATGGGAATACCTAACATTCGAATGTGGGGATCGTTGTGGCGATTACGACGTTTGTGGTCGAATTGAATAGCAGAACTCTTTTCTGGGTTGACATCGATACGCCATTTTTGAAACCAAACACCGAGGGCGTTTACGGCCTTTTGGAGTCTGGTGATGTTATACGGGATCGCGCATCCTTTAGTGTAAAGGGCGGTATCGTCTGCAAAGAGGGCGATTTAGGGATGTCGTTAGTGTACACGGTGTACAGCAGGGGGGCGAGGACTGAGCCTTGCGGGACTCCAGCCTTTATGGGACGAGGCGCGGAGATCGTGTCTTCTTGTTTGAATTGAAACGTACGGTCTTTAAGAAACGACGCTATTAATCTGACTAGGCGATCCGGTAAGCCTATTTTGTGGAGTTTATAAACGAGACCGCTGTGCCAGACTTTATCGAAAGCCTTGGCTACGTCAAGGAGAACCGCGACTGTTTTATTACGACGCGGATAGAATCCTTCGAGTAGGTACTCGACGATTCGATGGACTTGCTGAGGGCAGGAGTGCTTAGCGCGAAAGCCCAACTGATGGGGAATAATGAAAGGATCGCCATCCGTTGGAAACAGATGGAACCGCATTCGAGAGATTATGATTCTTTCGAGAAGTTTAGACATTGCCTTGAGGAGGCTGATGGGTCTGTGATAAGCCGGGATATTCAGAGGTTTACCCGGCTTGGGGATACCTATGACAATCGCTTCTTTCCAGGCTTTTGGAAAGTAGCTATGGTCGAAGCAGGCATTGAAGATGATAGCTAACAAGGTTAGCACCTGCTTGGGCAGGTGCTTAAGTGCGTGATTGGAAATTCTATCCGGACCCGGAGCCTTTTTGGACTTTTGACTTCTAATGAGAAGCAAGATTTCATCATAAGAGACTGTGACGGGGCCGTCGGTGATGGGGAGAGATTCTCTGCGGAGAACTTCGTCTTCCACCGCCTGGATGTGGGAGGTATCTGCGTGTTGCGTGCTGGGTGAACATTGTGCCGCTATGCTGTCGGCGAAGCATTCGGCTTTCTCTTCGACTTCAAGGCGAATTGCGTAAGGCTCGGGCCATTTGATAATACGCTTGGTGGGACGGGGAGATATTCTCCATGAGATCGTTAAACTGAGCGTCTCGGAGTTCCGCTAGGCAAGAACTATCTTTACGTTGAAGCTGATTCGTAGCTGTTCTGTATGCGGGCGTGGGATATTTCTTGAATCTGCAGAGAGCCGTGTTCTTTCGTTATTTAATGAGATTGCTAACGGCTAGTGGAAGCGTGGGTTTGCCTTGCTTAGCAACCTTTTCGGTATCGCTGATGGCTGAGTTGATAACATCAGTGAAAGTGTTGACTAATGAATCTATTTTATCCGGGCTATAAGCTCTAAGGGCGAAACTAACGTATTTTTAAAGCCTTTCCAGTTGGTAAAGGTCTTAGAAGATGTGACGTTATCGTTAGGCGCACCTAGCATAAGGGAAACGGGGCGATGGTTGCAGCCTAGGTCATCGAGCGGTTCGAAAGACCTTAGATCAAGATTGATTCGCTTGATAATTGCAAAGTCGAGGATCTCAGGAGAATAGGTCGGGTTGTTGGGATAGTGAGTGGGAGTGATGGGGGATATGACGTCTAAGTCAAGGGAGTTAGTGATGTCGAAGAGAGCGATACCGCTGGTGTTGGTCGATAGGCACGTCCAGTCAGTATGTTTGGAGTTAAAGTCTCCGAACATAATGACTGAATGGCCGAGGGCGAGAATGGCCTCAAAGTCGCTGCGGATTGGTCTGGAGCCACATGGTATGTAGACTGAAGCTATGATGATGGTCGGATGACCAGTCATAGCCTATCTACACACAGTGGCTTCCATGTTGAGGAGAGGAGGGGTAAGGAGAGGACAGCAATGGCAGCCTTTTTGTAATATATAGTGGTGCCGCCGAAACCGTCGGAGTTGGGCCTATCATTACGAGTAAACGCGTATTTGGGAATAGCGAATCCCCTGGAGCGGTTGGGAGTAAGCCATATCTCCTGGAGAAGCAATAAGTCAGGCTCTTTGTATGAAGGAACAGTTTGAGCTCAGAAAGGTTGGTGCTAAGGCTACGAGCGTTCAAAGGTACTAGGGATAAGCCCTTGGGTTTAATACGACCGGAAGCGGGATTTGCGGGTCTAGACATTATATTTGCTTTTTTACGAATTTATGCAAAAAGAAAAATAATAATAAATAAAATTTAGTACGAACTTAGAAGCGAGTGATGCTCGGCTAACGCAAATAAACGCTCTTGAGGAGAGCGGGCGGCTCGCAGTTTACGTGCGAGTACGGAAATTTCGGTAATGTCGACGTTTTGAATGACGTCAAACACGGTCTTCATGTCCTCAGCCAACGACGACTGAGGTGAAGATGACAACGGAACGGGACGCGGGCCTACGGGAGCTACGGGAGCTGGGATAGGACGGTAAGGTGCAGGTGGAACGGCCAGACGCTGCCTCCAAGACAGAGCTGGAGTAGGCGTCGGCTGAACGGGCTTTGCTTCCGGGGGAAGTTAGTGGGAGTGAGCGGCGGCGCCGGTTTAGGCGCGGCCCTCTTAGCAGTTGAGTGCGGAGCACGCGGGCAACCCCTGTAGTTAGCTGTGTGGCCGGACTGGCCGCAGAGCACACAGGCAGGGGGGGAAGTGGATTCGGGAGTGCGAGTGCACTCCTTAGTGATGTAGGGATCCAGGCACTTAACGCACCTGGGGGGAGCTGAGCAGTCAGCCGCTGCGTGGCCATAGAGCTGGCAGTGGTGGCACTGCCCAGGGTGACCGCGGGGGTTGGGACGCTCGACGGAGATATTCGAGAGTCCGCAAATTGTGCGAGCCTCTCTGAAGATCTCCTTCGAGTTGGGAGTATTGGATAGGATAACTTATGCTAAAGGAAAACGCCTACCGCGGTTGGAGTGCATCTTGTGCACCGCTTCGGCCGGGAAACCCTGGGACTTAAGGTCCTCGAGGATTTCATCGTTCGCGAGCTCGAACGGGACGCCCTGTAGTATTGCGCGGATCTGACGCTCCTCCAGGAGGGCGTAGGTGTGATATGCGATTTGTTTTAGTGAAAGTAACCTTGTGAACGCTCTAAAGTCGTCGATGGTCGTGACCTGGATTTTAATTGAATCGCCTGCGTTAGTTGCTTTGAGATAGTTAATTTTTGCTCTTTGCAAAGATTAGATACCGCGGTCCATCGCGCTTTTTCGCGGAGAAAGACGGGCGGAGGGAGCTGAGGTTTCGGTGGGACGGGAGCGCAGCACGTCGCTGGCTTCGATGGGACCGACGGAGACGCGGTTACTTCGAGCGATTTTAATGGCGCGGGGGCTGTTGTTGAAGACACCGGGGAGGGCTCGGGTATTGAGGATACCGAGGCTTTCTTCGAGCGCTTCTTGGAGCGCTTAGCGACTAGCTGAATCGCGGGCTCAGGAGAGCCGGTTAAGGTGACGGCATCTGACGACGCATCAGACGCGGGTTCGGAATCGCTCCCGGGAGCGGTACGCTTGCGACGCGACGCGTGACAGGATGTGACCGATTCACAGTCCATCTCAGACGGGAGACGCGGGAGAGCTGTAGACCTGAGGGGTCTGGACGTTGGAGGCCTGAGGGGCCAGGGTCGAGGCCTGAGGAGCTGGGGACGCGATAGTTGCCTGTAAGGCCTGCGTTAGTACGTCATCGGAAATGGCGACGCTGGACGCAACGAGTGCCTGGGTGAACGACCTAGCAAAGTTTACCAAGCTTTGCTGGTCCAATGGAGTGCTTGGGACTACAATATGTAATAAATAATATATGCCTAGGTTCCCTAACAAACCTAAACCTCCCTACCTGCGGTAGCTGGGGGGCTGGGGACGACGCGAAGTGGTGCCCCTAATTCGGACAGCACTGTACCGTCACCGTAGGAAAGGCCCAAGTGCAATGGAATCGGGTCAGCCGGTTTATCCTTAGCCTGAAGGGCCTTGGAAGCGCACTGGGGCAACGCTATCAGGCTTAGTTGTCACCGTTAAGTATCCACCTGATCAAACGCGAGTCTACTACGGAGTGTGTTGTCAATAAATTGACTAAAAACCAGCCGTAGACCTGACGAAGTTGGGTTGCACTAAAAGTGCGGAATTGACTACGTTACGACCGGCCGGAGCCGGCCGCAGAGCGAGTCTCTGACTACGTAGCAGGCGCCAAGCGTCAAGTACGCAGCCAGAAAATCAGCCCGAGCCTTGCGAACTACTATCGAATTGAATCGACCGTAGTAAGCTCAACTCTGTTTTTGCTGCTCCCACCGAGGTGAGGTATCAATTCGAGGAAATTACAGAGTGCGGGATTGACTACGTTACGACCGGCCGAGGCTGGCCGCAGAGCGAGTCTCTGACTACGTTACAGGCGCCAAGCGTCAAGTACGCAGCCAGAAAAACAGCCTTAAGTTAGGAACTTTGGTATTTCTTTCTCCATCATGGATCCTTCGCAAAGCGTGGTAAACTTTGCGGAGGCATTAACCCAGGCGCTAACCGCGTCGTGCGTGGCAATCAAAGACGAGGTCTTCACGCAGGCCTTATTAGCGCTATACGCATTCCCAGCCCCTCAGGCCCAAATCCCGCCCCCTCAGGCCACCAACACCTAGACCCCTCAGGTCTACAGCTCTTCCGAGTTTACCGTGCCAACCGAGTGTGTCGACTGTGTGTCGGACACATCCTCTCACATATCGCGCCGTAACCCAGCTCTCCTGAGCCCACGTTCACCTTAGTTCCCAAACGCTCCAAGAAGCGTTCAAAGCATGTTGTGGTGTCTTCTACACCCGAACCTACCCCGGTGTCTTCTACACCCGCCCCCACGTCGTTAATGTCACTCCAAGCGACCGCGACATCGTTCCGTCGAAGCCAGCAACGCGCTGCGCTCCCGCCCCGGCTAAGGCCCAAATCTCTCCTCCCGCGGATATAGACCGCGGTTTCTAACTTTTCCAAAGAGCACGGTCGTGACTATCGACGACTTCTGCGCGTTTACTAGGTTCCTCTCGGTAAAGCAAATCGCGTACCATACCTGCGCCGTCCAGGAGGAGCGTAAGATTCGCGTAGTATTACGAGGCGAGCTCGCGAACGATGAAATCCTCGAGGACCAGTTCGGCCAGTTCGGCCACACATCTAACTATAGCGGGTGTCCGCGCGCTCCGCGCTCCTCCGCTAAGAGGTCCGCGCCTATACCGGCGCCGCCGCTCACTCCCGCCAACTTCAGGCTGCTGCGCAACCGGGATCCCCCGCTACAAACGCACCTTGGTACGTGCGTAACGCGGACCTGCATTGAGATCTTGAACTACCTACAGTGCAACAGCACCTCAAAGCACTCTCGGAAGCGTTCTTCAAACGCTCTAGATTCATTCTCGTATACTACCCCTGTCATAGATTCGTTGTTTATAGAATAGAAAAGTTCAAAGTCGCTAGAACGAGAAACGCGCACACGAACATAGTCACGCAACTAACACTAGATCTCGAAGCCCTTCAGGCTGCAACTTCTAATTCTAATTTAAATTCGAATTCATTCAATTTCATTTTTCCTTCACCTTCAGTGCTTTGTTATTCCCAGCGGGGCTAGCGCGGCCTCTTTCTCCAATTGATCGTCGCTCAGATGAAGGTTGTGATGCAAAAATTGCACGAGTCATTCAGGGGTTTTTTTAATGGGTAGAGGCTCTGGTAGGCTCAGAGCGAGTCCCACATAACCTCGATCGCGCGCGCGGGGTATGCTTCAGAGCATTTTTTATCCTCTTGCCCTCTCCGTGGAGGGCATGAGAGTGGAGGACAAAAAAAAACCACTTGAGCCTAAATCGATCGAAATAATTCTCATAAATAGCTCAATTTATATAAAAGTGCTGTTTGACATTGAAGCGTTCCGTTATCTTCGATCTGTTGTTTTCTCTTCGCCTTCCAAAAAACACTGATAATATTATTTAAAATTTTTTTAAATAAATTGGCCAATCCAAAAACAAGTGTTGAAACCTTTTCTACTAGTTTTCTTCTAAAAAATTTTGTTTCACAGATAAGGGCTATTTAACTAAATCTCCAGCTTTATTAAAGGTAGATATATAATATCAATGGAAAATAAATGTTAATAATATATTTTTCGTAACAAAATAGCAAGTACATATTGTGGTTAAAAGTTTTAAGCTTAGATGCTCTGGTGATGCTTATTGCTGTAAAGTGACTTAATTAAAATTAAAAAATACTCTAACAATAATAAGAACTAATGTAAGCTTCGTGTATTTAAACTTGAAATTTTATGCTGTCAATCAAATTAGTTATGAAAATTTTTTACCAATGAATAAATTAAAAAAGAAGGTCCAGCCAAGGGCTTATCATAACTTCCTACGTTAGAAGTTTATGATACGAACTCCGGAAAATACCTACATTATTAAAACGGAGTTATAGTTATTAGATCCATTTCCTGTGTCATATGACTGCCCAATATATTTACATAAGACCAAATCGACTAAAACGTTTCTTGTTAATTTACTGTTTTATGTTCCGCTGTACGCGGTCAGGTTTTGTCCAAAGTATCTTTGACCAACTGACTGTTACTAAAATTACTTGGTGTGACTTCTCAATATACATAAGCCCTTCTCGATGGAAACAATCATCACGAACGTTTTGTTTGACTTTGAGTACTTCCGTTGTGTAATTTCCGGTCTAGTCCATGATATCTTTGACCACGGATCGCTAACTAAGTATACTACAGGTGACTTCATAATGTACTTTAGCCCCATATCGATCGAAAAAATGTTTGTGCAAGTGCCGTTTGACGTTGAAGAGTTCCGTTGTATGAGTATAGGTCCTTTCCAGGATATTCTTGATCATAGTTAATTACGGTTCTGGCTTGAGATTGTCATAAATTTAAAACGAAAACGACCATTATTTTGCTTAGCTTCATTGTATATCTGCAACATCCAGGGTCCGGAAACCACGACATTGTAAAATTATATACCCTTCTCAAGAATCATGAAAAATGGTCCAGAAACAATAAGGTTTTACACAAACAAATTATGTATCATACGTAAAAAAATACAGACATGTTAGAAAACTCCCCGTTTTTTTTAAGTTGGTTTAACAATCGTCAATAAGATGATTCGAAATAACCTTTTTCATTATTTCACGCACAATGGTCTTCAAGGGGCATAGATTAGCCGTTATTTTAGGCACAAACTGATGCACATTATTGTTGAAGCTGTTCACTGCGAATTCCTTGTTTTTAGTAAATCTCTCCGGGTAATTCCCGGCCGAGGGATGTTTGCTGCCAAACTTGTTGCTGGGAACTTTCGCAACGAACAAATCGGTTTTCCACTTTGATTTCATCAAGCAATCGTAAAATATTTGATAATTGCACACGAATCATTCGCTTTCAAATACGCTTGTGGCGTCCAACGCCACATCGTGACTAAATCCTCGTCTCTTCCACGCTTATGGTTACAGATATTTTATAAACAAAATCCGAATCCCACCACCGGTACCCTATTTTATGATTAATAATTATAGTAGGTGATAGAAATCCATTATCAAATTACTAATAACCCACCATAAATAGAATTAACCAAATTACTCCATCAATAACAGACCTTCCACCAATCTGTATTCTCTAGAAAACTGGACGCAAATATTAATCAGTCGGTATTATTAGATGGGGCAACAAGACTAGAGTTGTATCTATGTTGTTAATTAAAGCTGGGCAAAATGCGAATGTGTTAGCCGACCGAGAGGCTGCTGCACGTTTACCTGTTTGATTGATATTAGGTCCCAGCTTACTCGTCGAAAAGTATTTGAACTTTGGCATGAATGCAAATATTGTTTAGTTAAGTGCTGTGTAATCTTAATCAATATGTAACAAAAAGGAGTGACAAATAGTAGAAAGAAATATGATAAAGAAGTAAAAAAACTTTTGTTTTATATTTTTACTCAGCGTAACGAGTTCGTTTACAAAATTAATATTCCTGTCTACACATCTCGGTGATTAATATTACACATCGACCTTTGGAACGAGACAATCAGCTTATTTCGGCTTCGTAGAGCATCTGTGTTGCACACATGTGACGTTTTGTCAGTCATTGTTCAAGTGCGACAGAGTGAGGTCGAGCTCAGTTCAAAAAAAAATTTATAAATTTACTGACCTGTCTATCTATATATGCGAAACTATCTACATATATAGAAAATGTACTATGGCATAACATAGATAATTTCGCGATAATTTCGCGATAATTTTTATAAAAATTTTGTAAGCGACGCCGACTGACTAAAAAAAATTAAGATGAAAATGTAAGTTATAATTTTCAGAAGGTTCAAGAGCAACTTGCAAATGCCACTGGAATTTAAAAAAAGAACTTTGAAAAGTTTAATAAACGAAGTCAGTATTGAAACACATTCTACTGTAATGCAGTCATTTTATTTATTTATTTATTTACATCTTTTAGGAAAACTTACAGCTAGGTTTAATTATATATAAAGTAAAAAGGAAAAAGAGGGCCAATAACAAGTTTCCACATATAGGACGAACAATAGCAAGGTAAACAGTCACAAGATATTATCTAGTAGGTACCTAAATATACATGCACAAGTTTCACATTATTAAAGAAACAAAAAAAACCACACGGTAACATACAATAACAAATCAATTAGAAGAGCAGACAATTAAATATTAACAAAATGAGTGTTGAAAATCAATTAAACAATCATGCCCTTAGAAGTTTAAGAAGAAGTCTTTAGCGAGGGCCGCCTTAACACCCGGATACTGCTCTCAAACAAATCAAAGTTGTCTAGTCTGTGCGCTACTTTGTTTACAAGGTTGCATGCACGAGTAATGAATGAGTTTTGTCTGTAATTGGTACTTGCGGTAGGTACGTGTAGAAGTGTTGGATTTCTATATAACTTAGAGTGCGCGCAAATACCAATCACAGCCAAAAGCTCCGGGACATCCATTTTACAATTTGCTATTTTGATAACGTTACAAACATCTGCTATGTCTCTGCCAGTTTGGAGTGGAAGAATATGGTGACGTCTGCATCGGGAAAAATAATCAATGTTGATCTTTTTACATCTGTATTGAAGGAATCTGAGAAATGTTCTCTGTATTCCTTCAATGCGTTCAATATGAATCCCATAGGACGGGTTCCATCCTGATGATGCGTTTTCGAGGTGACTTCGAACAAAAGCGCAATAAAGGATTTTAAAGGCTTTGATATAACTGAATTCAGATGATACTCTTAACAAGAAGCCTAATGCACTAGAGGCTTTTTTAACTATTCTATTGATGTGTTGATCGTGTAGGATCTTAGAATCGAAAGTTACTCCTAGGTCGGTGATATAATTTACTCTCGATATAGTTGTGTTATTAAAAGTGTATTGGCATGTTATTAATGTATTCTTTCTAGTGATCAGTAAATCAGTAATCAAGCAATAGTTATAGAAATTATTCAGGTCAGATTGTAGGTTAAACGAGTCATTTAAGTCATTAATGGTGTGAATTATCTTCATATCGTCAGCATATAATAATATTTCGGAAAATTTAAAACAAATTCGTATGTCATTAATAAATATTGCGAATAATAGCGGTCCTAATAAGGATCCTTGTGGTAAGCCTGACGGAATCTGTTTGAGCGAGACATGAATCCATTTAATACAACTACTTGTGAACGATTTTTAACGTACGAGGCAAACCATCTGAATAGGCTCCCTCTTATACCCATACGTTGTAGTTTCAAAAGTAGGACGTGGTGATCAATACGGTCAAAACATTTCGAGTAATCTGTATACACCACATCCACTTGTGAAGGTCTGCACGTTTGAGCAGTTAGGTATTCAGTTAACACCAAAAGATTGGTCTCCGTCGGTCTGCCTCTAATAAAACCGTGCTGTTCACTAATGAAAGTGTGTTTGAGGGCTAAATATACTTAGTCGTATATTAATTTCTCAAGTATTTTAGAGAAGACGCCGAGTTTAAACATTGGCCTGTAATCGGGTATGTCACATTTGGCTCTTTTTTTATGGATAGGGGTTATGAATGCCGTCTTCCACAGAGTCGGTACATAGCCAAGTTTCAATGATCTAGTGTATAGAAGCGTTAAGGGTTCAGCAAGACTACCAGCACAGTTTACTGCAAATATTGGTGGAATATAGTCGGGGCCAGCCGTTTTATTACAGTCGAGGGATTTAAGTTAATTAACGACACGATCTTTTGCTACCTCAACGTCACATAGGTCGACAGTGCTGTAGTCGTAAGCTGTTTCACTAAAATTTGGGTTGTTCGGTGAGTCCAAAAAAGTAGAGTGGAAGTAGTCACTGAATATGTTACATATATCATCCCCGGTGTTGGAAGCCCTGTCGTCATAAGTCATGACATGATGAAGGTACAGTATTTGAATGTTTTTTTGATTTAACATAACTTCAGAAATTACGCGGATTATTGTTTATGTTATCTTCCGTGTGTTTAATGTAGTCGTTGTACATTTCAGCTTCAAGCAGTTTAGCTCGAGCACGCAATAAACAGAAACTATGGTAGTCAGTCAAGTTATTGTATTTTATGTATTTTTTGTGGTACTTATCTTTTTCTTTTATAATTTTGATCAACGGGGTACGATACCATGTCGGGTACTTAGTATTTGTGAATATTTTTTTAGGGTACATATTTGTCGCGAAGGTTATATAGTATTTTATAAAATTTTGTTATTGAATCTTCTATAGTCAAGTCATCAAAAATAAAAGTCCAGTTAGTCTCAGAAATTATAGAATTTATCATATCAAAATTAGCTTTATAATATAAATACACAGGTTTTCTTTGTGCTGTCAGGTTGGGTATTTAGTCAGAATGCAGACTTACATACAGAGCCCTGTGATGGGGGTCAAGGGGGACATGGGGTTGCTCCACTTCAGTACTATTAACATCTTCATTTGATAAAACGTAGTCTAATAGACGATCATTTAAATAAGTCAGATAATTAAATTGCCCTAGATTACAGATTGATAAGTTGTCAAAGAGAATATTTGATGGTATATAAAATGACAATTCTAACGATGGCTCCCAACTTATGTTCGGCAAATTAAAGTCACCCAGGATAACATACTTATCGTCCGGCGCACGTAACACTATTTCTGTTAATGATTCGGAAAAGTTTGTTATTTGAGAGTTTAAAGAGAAGCCTTGAAGTTGAGCACCAATATAAACAACGCAAATGTTGATATTGTTCGTTCCCTGTCTCCCGCGCAACTTCACGGTAACCCACAGGTCCTCCGCGGAGGAACACCAGTCACGGCGAACGACCGCCGCCAACTCGCGCCGCACCGCGATCAGCACCCCACCGCATTACAATAGAATGAAGTGCTTACTTCATTACAAAAAGGGAGAAAAGCAATTTTGACTGGATATGGACGATTTTGATTATGATGTTGTTCGAAGAATGGTGTACGATTTTCACTTAGGATTTAATGAACTGCCGACATCAAAATCATTAAAAGCTCAATTATCTGACGCTGTTAATTACAATGGTTCTGAAAAGACGATAAGAAAAATATTTCACGAGATGGGATTTCAGTTCACTAAAATGGCTGATAATCGAAAAATTCTAATGGAAAAGCACCAAGTAAGTCTCAAACGAATGGAATACCTGGATAAAATAGGCAAATTTCGGGTAACAGGCAAAAATATCATCCATACGTACATCTCACACTAAAAAAAACCTTCGAGTGATTATAAGAAGACGGGAGTAATAAAGCCAATTTCGAAAGGTTAACGTTTTATAATAGTTTATGCGGGAAATTAAAAAGACTTTGTACCCCGTACTTTTTTAACGTTTAGGTCCACGAACCTTACGTGTGATTATCACAATGAAATGATAATGATAATTTTCGAAAAATGGCTGGTTATTCAATTAATCCCAAATATACTTAATATATAATTAATATATAGTGATTCTGTTCTAGTTATCGACAACGCACCCTATCACAACAAATATTTTGAGAGACCCCAATTCAAATACCATGAAACAGGTAATGGTCAACTGGTAAAACAGTAACAAAATTCTAGTTGACCCAAAATTGACAAAAACCCAGATTTAGGGTATTATATGTTAGCACAAGCAGAGGTATACAGAGTTTTCTGTGGACAAAGTACTTGCCGACAATGGACACACTGTGTTGCGATTGCCACTATGTCATCCGTATTTTAATACTACTAAAAATATATTGTCTCTACTGAAAGGCTATGTAGCCTCTAGAAGTTTGGGTTTGAATTTAACTACATTAAAAACATTATTGACTGAAAAAGTAAACATGATCGGGGTTGAAGAGTGAAAAAGGTTTTGCGATCATGCAATTAAATGTGAGAATTAATATCATAGAATTAATCGACACAGATAACACTCTACGAAGCCGAAATTCGCCAATTGTCTCTTATCGCCGAAATGTGTACACCAAATAAACTAACACTTTTGGGTAGGAGCAAAAGAGATATCACTAAAAATTGTTATTTGCCTGTGGAATCAGTTAATGACTAATATATGACTAATAATAACAAGACAGTGCAGTAGAAATAGATTTTTTATTATTAAATATAAGAAGAATTAAAAATATTTATTGGTTTTATTTATGTATGGATATTTATGTGGTTTTTATTTCAAGATAAATATCAAATTACGACTATTTAAAATTAAACCTCATTATTATTATTTTTATACTGTGTTCTGTAGAAAAGAGTAAAGTGAACTTTACTATTTATTTAGTTTACACACGATCATGCAACCTACCTAGTGGTAAAGTAAAAAAATATGTAAAATGAAGTGCTCTGCCAGACGGAATCGTACATTAGAATTGCCTGTGTTGCTTTAAAATAAATAGCTGACGTTTTAATCGGAACATGACACCGAAAATATGGATATTATTGCGATTAATAAGGAAGAATGGCTTCAAAAGAGACATTTACTTCCACTCTGCTAAGTATACTACGCAATACGCGTTAATCGTAATAATCGATTGCCATGGGTTGTTGGTAAACGGCAGAACTTCACCACGTTAATTAACACTCGTTGCGTGCTTTAAATATTGGTTTCACAAAAATAACAAGTAAAATTGTTTTTCTGGGAACACACAGAGAAAAAGACTGACTAGTTATTTAGTGCGCCATAAACCATGGATTAAATACAAAAAAACTTTTACAATTAACAACTTTATAGATTTCAAACAGGTTATCCTCCAAGCAGCTCACGCCTGCAGCGGCATGCAATCCATCATGGCAGACGGCACTTAGCCACCAAAGCTGCTCCCACTTCCTTGTCAGCCGCTGGATTGGATACACTTGCAGTAAAAACTAAAATGTATGCACCAGTTTTTGTTGGTTTTTGAAGAGTTCTTAGTGAAACACATATGTGATATAAATTTAATTTGTAAGCAGATGTTTTGGATGTTTACTTCTTAAATAATTAATATATAAAGATAAGATTATAAATTGAATTTTAGCCTTAATTTTAGTTTAGCCTATTTTATAGATAAAAACGGCTAAAAATTAAGTTCTACTGAACTTGGTTTATAGAATATCAGACAAAAACAGTTTTGCCCCCTTCGACAAATGGTAATCGACTGTGGAACAGAAAAGTTAATAGAATGCAAAATGTATGAAATTGACATAAGCGTAGGAAACGTTCAATAAAAGGCATATATGATTTTGTTTATAATTTACCGAGAAAAAACTTATAGAATCTATATCACCTGATCATTTGGCTTTCATTGAAACAATATTTTCGAGAAAATCGCTCCATAATAAATCATTGACAGGCGAGTTAATAAAAAAATGTCATTGGAAACTACAACAAATTGTGAACCATAATATAATTCCTCAAAAATTTTAACATCTTAAAATTTCAACCGTCGAAAATTTCAACCAGAAATGAAATTCTTCTGTCAAGCTGCTGTCAAAGTTTCCAATGCCTGTCAAACACTACTTAAACGAAAGTTTCAGATACTCCCAAAATGCGTTAAGGGGAATCCTCTCAACAACATGACATTTATTAAAAAGTGTCTTGGAACATTGGAGAAATAAAGCTGCCATTTGCAAGGATAATTTATAATAATAACGCTAAGAACTCAGAAGTCTAGCATAGTGTTTTTTGTTATCTAGAGATGGTCTAGTGATCGACTTGTTTGAAATGGCCTTTTTAAATTAAACTAATTTATATGTATAGCAGTACTCGTAAGTAAGTACAAGAAATACTAAGTCAACTGCATCAAGGAGTGCAAATACGCTAACAAATTAAGAGATCTTTTAGTTTCAAAACCGAAAACTGCAGGTTAATATAACATTTCTTATTATAAGATTAGAATAATACATGTTTAAGAGTTTAGCCTAGTTTATAATATATCCAACAAAGAGGAGTGAGAATGTGAAAAAATAAGTAGGCCAAAAACAAGGGACAGTGAAATTATTTCAATAAAAATAAGTTTCCAAAAAACGAAAGCTCCACATTGCATTGCTATTAAAAGTTGTCAATTCTTATGAGGTACAAAAATAATGAAACGGGTCAGCACTATGCAAACAATTTTACCTACACTTTATAAGATTTTGTTCAAAAACTTATCAAAACCAAGTATGTTATTAATATAGTTTACATTTTCTCAAACATTTTTTTTATTAGTAAATAATACACATTTTAAAGAAAACTTTAAGATTACGCGATATCCCTTGCGACAGTAAGACTCTCGATATTGGAACGGCTGGCAAATCAACTGGGAATGCAGCAATAGACGAGCAACGGTGCTCTTTCTTATGATGAAAAACCTTTATGTACTTTGCAGAGACTCGTTTGGAGGATGCAATGAAAAGTAAGACGGTGGTGGACGGGAGATATTTAGAATAAAGAGTAATGAAATACATTTCGGGCGTAGTACATGTAGTAATCTATGGTAGTTCTATTATTTTTTTTTCATTGTTAATCGGATTTGCGTTTTTCTTCCATTATACTTATTATACAAAAATAAATAAAATAAAAATCGTTTATTGCGGATAAAATATCTATTATCTCAGGTCTATTTTCATTTATACTGTTAACCAAGGTTACAAAATTGATGAGTCCGAATTTTTCAAAGTGGACTATATAAAAAACTATGTAAAATAAATTATCTATCAATTTATATATTTTGTCTGTTATCGATAAATACAGGAACCAAAATACCGATTTTAATAAAAAAAAATTACCCCGATTAAATAGAAGCTATAGTTTTTATCTTGACGGGATCGAAAGTAACGCAAGTGAAACGGTGCAGAAATCACTAGTATTATGTCCGTAGCAGCCTTAAATAAATGAAAATTTCTGTTTAGCACCAATTCTAGCACACTCAATTTTAAAACGTCTTCCTATTACGGTTCATGAGGTACAGACGTATTGATGGTTAATCAATGGAGACTAATTACGGTCACGTGAGGATCATTTAGGTCTCCTAACACACAAACTATATGGCCTCAAACTAAGCAGAGCTTGTGCTGTGGGTGACCATAGAGGGAACTGGAAGGGAACCCAGAATAAACATATACTCGTGTCTATAAATATTTACAAGTATGTCCCGACAACAAACATCTTAATTCGTCATACTTATTATAGCCCCAACCAAGACTCGAACCCAGGACCTCCGGCATATGAGGCATCGCTTCTATCAAAAACGTCACTCACTCGATTACATCAACGTTACACCAACGAATAAAATATTCTTATAAAACCACTACTAAGTATGTTTTAACTATTATCCTAAAACAAACTATGAAACTTGGTCGTCCCGCTGCTTACCAGATAAGCAAAAAAGGCCTTGTAAGTCACTGGCGCCTTAGAGGCAGGACTTTAGGCAATGGAGGCCCTCGAGTTTGGAAATTGATAAAAATCTAGAAACAAAATAAATGATAATGTGAAAGACTTTATCACTTAACTGTGTTTACATCCAAGTTAAAGTAATTTACTTTCGAGACGTTTTTGAAATTGTAGTAGTATTCGTATATTTACAGGAATTCCAATCCTGAAATTTCAATTTCCTTGTACAGTCACAAAAAGAGGGTCATTATATTTTGCAGAAGAAAGTATATCGACAATCATTATGATATTGTATGATATTCATTCTCAAATTTGATTGCATGATAGCAAAACTTTTTTCACTCCTTAACCCCGATCGTGTTTACTTTTACAGTCAATAATGTGTTTAATGTAGTAAAAGTAAACCCACATTTCTAGAGGCTACGTAGCCTTTCAGTAGAGACCATTTATTTTTAGTCGTTATAAAATTCATTGTGATTATCACACGTAGGGTTCGTGGACCTAAACGTTAAAAAGCCCCGGGTACAAAACCTTTTTCATTTCCGGCATGAACTATTATAAAACGTTAACCTTTTGAAGTTGGCTTTATTACTCATGTTTTCTTATAATCAGTCGAAGGTTTTCTTTTAGTGTGTGCGTATATAAGACTCTCATCCATATAGATTATATTTTTGCCTGTTACCCATAATTTGCCTTCAATCCTTAAATATGTAAATTAATTTCTTTAGGCACACATAAAATATAGTTAATACGAAAATAAGTTACATTCGTAATACTCTGAAAGTTGTAATCGTATAACACAACGTAGTGTGGTTATATAAAGTCAATAATTTTGATGAGTCAAGATTGAATACCTTGACTCATCGGGGCTCAATTCAGTTGGAGAATGCCTGTGCTCGTTTGACAACACTTGACTTGGTACGGCAACATGTTTTGCGATCGCGTCGTAGGATTTGTTTGTTTTTGAGAATGCTACATAAATAAATAAGTAAGAAACTCAGACAAGATTTAATCGCTTAAAGTTTACAACTAAGAATAAATATATAATGGACAAATGATAAGGGCCATTTAATGAAATAATTAACAAACTTGTAAATCATCCTGGCAACAATTGTTTAAACCTTTGGTAAGTGCATAAATTAACTTCCGCTAACTTTTTCACGGGCGGATTGGTTCAATAAATAAACTTTGGTATCACAAAGGGGTCGTCGACGTTGAATGAAAGGGCTGTAACTTTAATGAATGTCGTTAACTAGTAGCGGGAAAATTTGGAGTGCTAAACTCGAATATTTTAATTTCCTTTTATCATGTATTCCAAGGGGACATTATTTTTTCTGGTTAAATAAAACTCGTTTAATTAAATCTTTAAATATTGTGTTCATATTTTGACATTGACGAAAATATTAAATATAATATTGACTAAGTAAAACACCGTAATCTTAATGAATAACCGGAAACTAATAAATAAACAAAAATCATAATAAATTTAAGCTTACTTAAAAATGAAACCAAGACGTTTTAAATGCATTTGGTAGTTACTATTGAAGTCAGAACACCTAAAGAACAGAAATTTAAATAAATCAAGTATTCTAATATACGCCAAAAACCGTATCTTTCATTAAAAAAAAAATAAAGTTAGCAATGTCATGTTAACATAAAACTATCTTCAAATGTAACCTAGACTCTGTCAGTCTCTGTGCAATTTTTCTCTGAGATAGATACGTAATTATTTATTTTTATGAACATTTAGTGAAAGTTGCATTAATTTGGAAAATGGAAAGTATAGAGCAACGTGCTGTGATCCAATACCTCCACAAGAAACACTCAACTCCAAAGCAGATTCATGATATTGTGGCTACTTTAAGAATATCTGCCTCGTCGTATACAATGATAAAAAAATGGACAGCTGAATTTAAACGTGGACGAAGGACCATCAAACATGACCCCCGCTCTGGATGACCTTCTACAGTTACGACTTCGGAAAACATCGATAAAATATGTGATCTCATCATAGAAGACAGAAGATTGAAGTTATCTATCGATCTATCTATCTTATCGATAGCTGAAGCTTTAGGGATTTCTTATGAACGTACACAAAATATGATCGTTAACGAATTAGGGTTCCATTTAGGTGTCTGCAAGATGGTTTCTGCGGCTCCTTTCTGTTGAACAGAAACGAACTAGACTCACGATTTATAGATACTGTTTGGAGCTTTTTCAAGCTGACCCTAGCGATTTTTTGGCAAGGTTTGTTACTATGGACGAAACATGGGTTCATCACTATACTCCTGAATCCAAACAACAATCCAAACAATGGAAGAGACCCGGATCTCCGACCCCCAAGAAAGCCAAGGTGTGTTTTTCAGTAAACAAGGTAACGGCATCGGTTTTCTGGGATTCTAAGGGTGTCATCTTGGTTGATTACTTAGAAAGGGGCCAAACAATAAATTTTGCATACTATTTGCATACTATTACGTCGTTAATGCGAAGAAATAAAGTCTAAAACCCAAGGTTTGTTGACCAAGAACGTTTTGTTTCATCAGGACAATGCTCGTGTACGAGCCAATGTGTCATTGCACTCTTTCACCGCGTTTACCTAAGTAAGCAATATTAGATCTACATAAAATCGACATTTTTTCAATAAAAACAGTGATCATTACGCACTCAACGGGTTTCATTTGACATCCTTATTATCATCGCCTATCAGTATCAGCATCATAGGAATCTATCACCATATATCAGAAGCATCTATCAGCATCAGTAGCAGCAGCAGCAACTATCATATATATCATTCATCATCTTAAAGTGTAGCTCGCTACAGCTCGTGTTCACACATCTGCAGAATCGATGGCTCAAATAGTTAATTGTGGTTTCGAATTGCTTCCTCATCCCCCCTGTTCACCTGACTTGGCACCTTCTGACTTCCACCTATTTTGATAACTAAAAATTTAAATTAAAGTGGCCGAAGATGCCTTTTTTGAAAATCTTGATGAGTGAGACTTTATATTCAAATAGGATCAAGGCTTTGGAGGAACGCTGGACGAAGTGCTGTGACCTAGGAGGAGAGTATGTAAAAAATAAATATAAAAATTTGCATTATTCCTGTGTTTTCTTATTTAGGCCGCGAACTTTTCAATCCACCCTCGGACTAGTATTTGTAACAAAACATGAGTAATGTGTCTTTTTGTTCGTTGAGTTCTTCGTCCCAATGAATATCTAAATCGTCTTCGTCTTCTTATGGTAGCGTCGGGTGACGGGTCGCGCATTTCCCTCTTATATGGTTGAGGAGGGCGATGGCTGGACTCGCGTTAACTTGTGAACTTGAGGTGTTCGTCGTCGGATACTTGGGAGGAGGGAGACTTGCCGAGCTGATGCAGATTTGAATAATTTTGTATAGACATAAAGAGACTCTGTAAATTTATTTTGAAAAAAATATACCCGTGAAGTTTCTTGCTAGTTCTTCTTTACGAAGGTTCTTTCGAACTGGTGGTAGAGTCATGTTTTATTTGACGTCAATAAGGACAAGTAATTGTCAATGTTGAGAAATAAAAATTTCATTTCATTTCACTCTGAGTCTTTTCCCACGTGTCGTTTGTACAAAAAGCTCCATAACTTTATACATATATTTAATTATTTAGATATATTACTTTTGCCACGTGAAGGCCATAAAATAAGTGGTAAGTTTCTTAAACTTTTGAGTTCCCTTCCTATAAATGAAAAGGTGCATTAAGTTTTTAACATGACCAAATGTCAGTGTGTAACATAAATGGCACAGAAATCAATAGCTTGACCAGGAACTTTCACAGAAACCCACCATACATTTCAGACTAATTCACTTGTCGATTATTCAAGTACTACAACTAAACACAAAAAATGAAATTCTTTTTGGAGCTGTATCATCCAAAACTTATTTTTAAATGTAATCAGATTGAGCATTTTATAATTATTATTTTTTCATTTTAGAGCTTGCCATTATTCTATAACACTTAGAACGCAGATACCAATAAAATTACATCTAAATAATTTAAACACGTGTACTATAGAATACAAAATAACCGTGTTTCTTGTTATATTTATGAAACAAATGAAAAGTAGTGAATACGTTGAAATAGCAAAGCAAGCATATTTCCTTATAAACCAAACACAAAACTGTAAAGAAAATAAAAAGATGAAACGAAAATCAATGACAAAAAACATAGAATCTTTCTCAGGAATCAAACCTATTCGTTTTTACTATGAAATAAAATTTTGTGATTTGAAATTTTAGCCCGAGTAATGACTTACGTACTTTATTTCTTGTCTAAGTAATTACTTGTGTACGAATAACGGTGTTTTTTTTTTGTTCCCCTCCACGGAGAGGGCAGGAGGATAAAAAATGTTATGACGCATACTCCGCGCGCGCGATCGGAGTTATGTAGGACTCGCTCCGAGCCTACCAGAACCACTACCCACTAAAAAGCCCCCTGTCAGCTCGTGCAATTTTTTGCCACACAGCCTTCATCTGAGCGACAGCCAATTAGAGAAAGAGGCCGCGCTAGAGGGGTCACCCACTGGGATTACATAGCACTGAAGGTGCTCAAAGCACTGAAAGTGAATACATATCACTGAAGGTGCTCAAAATTGCAAAGAGAAGTTAAGTTTAAATACATTAAAAGAAGTTAAGTTAATTCGGATTAACGTTAGAATTAGAATTTACGTTACAATTAGAATTTGCGGCCAGAAGGGCTTCGAGATCGGCTGACAGTCTGGTTCAAGAGTACGCTTGCGCATTCCTAGGCCTAGCGACTTTGAACTTCGAATCTAAGACAGGAGTAGTATAACTCTAGACTATCTCGAACTAGAGGATTGGGATGGTTCCAGAGCGTTTGAAGAACGCTTCAGAGAGTGTTTTGAGAAGTTGTTGTATTGTAGGCAGTTCAAGATCTCTGTGCAGGTCCGCGTTACGCACGTACCACGGTGCGTTTGTGGCCCTGCGGCAAAAGAGATTTTTAACTACCTGCAGTTTGTGCAGGACGGAGGGTTTGGCGTGGGCAAAGACTGGCGAGGCATATGTCATGACTGGTCTAACGCAGACCTTATAAAGCGTACGTTTGTTTCTGAACGACATTTTACTTTTTCTACCTAACATGCTATTTAGGTGGCCTACGTAGTGACGGGCGAGTTTCGAAACTCTTTCGACGTGGGGCTTGAAAGAAAGCGTCGGATCTAACGTGATGCCTAAGTATTTAGTACTGCGCTTCCAGGGGATGGGAATGCCTAACATTCGAACGTGGTGATCGCCAGCGGGACGACGACGTTTGGAGTCGAAGCGAATCGCAGAACTCTTGTCTGGATTCACATCGATGCGCCATTTTTGAAACCATACACCAAGGGCGTTTACGGCCTTTTGGAGTCTGGTTACAAGCTGCGGAACACTGTGACCTTTGGTATAAAGTGCGGTATCGTCGGCAAAGAGGCCGAGTTCGACGCCGTTCGGTGGGATGAGAATGTCGTTGGTGTACACAGTGTACAACAGAGGGGCGAGGACTGAGCCTTGAGGGACTCCAGCCTTTATGGGATGAGGCGCGGAAAGCGTGCCTTCATGTTTAAATCGTCTTTGAGAAACGACGCGATTAACCTGACTATGCGATCCGGTAAGCCTATTTTGTAGAGTTTATAAACAAGACCGCTGTGCCAGACTTTATCGAAAGCCTTGGCTACGTCAAAGAAAACCGCGACTGTTTTATAACAACGCGGATAGAAACCGTCAAGTATGTACTCGACGATTCGATGGACTTGCTGAGGGCAGGAGTGCTTAGCGCGAAAGCTGAACTGATGGGGTGGTGTTTTTTCTCAACATGGTCATTATTTGTACTCTACGCACTATTTGCTCCCTGCCTATTACTAAGCTCTCGTTGTGATGAGAGATTGATTTTGGAAGTTGAAAACATAAGTTAACGTTTATTTCAAACTTTTCGGTTAATCAATTGAATTAAAAAATAAAGACAATGTGTTTTGTATGTAAGCAACTTATTTTTGTTTTACGTACGAGAATTATATTATTTTAATATTATTAATTTTTTGGGCTCGATATACAAAATAAATTTTTCAATATTATTTGTTATTGAGAATTAAATTGGCAATACTCATATTATTCTAATGTATTAAAATAGGGTATCTGCTTTCATGAATTTTAAGCAAAATAAGAAAATTTTAACTTGTTTTTGGATTGAATTACGCATAAAGTATGCCATACCTTTTTTATGCCGAGCTATTTTCGCAATTATTTTCATTTTTAGTTCCAGTTTGCACTTTTATTTTGTACTGATATATATATATATATATATGCATGAGTCCATTGAAAAGATGCTTCATAAATGTTCGCTTAATAAATAAAAATGTTAAATTAACTTTAACTTCTATTGTTATAATTATTTACCTTACGTGTAAGCTATAAAGTCAATTATTGTAAGATTAATAGGGATAGGTACAATAAGAAGAATATTTACACAAACAAGACAGCTAGCTTGCATCTATTTTACTGTAAAAATTCAGTATCAGGTGAAACTAGAGTAACTAGTTTCATAAGACTAAAGCATCTCTAGAGTAAGCCATACGCCCCCATCGATACATTCATTATTTAATCATTTCACCATCTTAGACAAAACCATCTAAGTAAGACAGATCTACAACACAATTCCCTTTAAAAATAATTAAGGCGTCAAGGTCATTAAAAATTTACGATGCGATCTTAAATTGTCATTCAACGATCTTAATAGCCAGAGCTCAAGCGATTTACAGTCCACAACGCTTACTGTTTGTGGTTCGAAAGATTTGAAATATACCTTCAAATCATTTTTTTATTTGTAGTTTACCTTTCAATGCTTTCATTCACCGTTAGACCAATTCATAAATTGCTTAATGTACGGCTTTCACTGAGATCGAACTTCAATTGCGAGATCTCAGATTGAGAAACCACTAACTTAAGCACTTCACCAACGACGCTCATGTAAATAATCTACTTTAATAAAGAAATGCAATGATAGTAATAATATAGTTGATAACTTAATTAAAAACGATTGTTCCTGCTCTATGTTCTTAGGACCATTGAATAAAACGTCTTGATACTTCCTGACATTTGAATTTTACTGATGCTACAAGGTAAGAATTTAAGCTTTGAAGCTGTTCTTTCAATTATTTTTAACAATATAACCAAGATAGATACTAAGCTTTGCGTTTGAGCTTAGTTTACTAAACCAACTAACTGAGAAAAGACTCTTGTGTGTCTTAAAATGCAGTGAGGTACATTCGCTTTTTTAAAGGTTTTATCAAAATGGAAACATTAATGTAGAAGCATGGTACTATTATATTAACTATACCCAAAGTATTTTCCAATGGATTCTTGACAGTCATTCAAATGTATAAATTTAAATGTATATATTTATTCTCTTTCTATTTACAGTGTTGATAATTTCACTTTTAATTCAATATGGACCAAAATATGCCTATTCTTATCACCAAATTTACAATTATCTCCAGATTTTTTTTAAATCTAAACACAATTACCTATTTATTTAAATTTAAATCGATCATAGCAAAAATCTAAAATACTTCTACGACTCCCAATACAAATTACATCGATGAATCAACATCCATTAAAAAACACATCGACCCAACGAACGCGGCTATAAAAATGGCTACAAAAAGATCAACAAGCAAAATGGAAGCAAGTCAATAGGTCCATATTTACCGTGGAAGGTGTTAATTGGGAAAGCAGTGCACGTAGCATGTTGACTTGCGACGGGCCCATTACACCCTGAACGGTGGGGTGGTTCCTACCCCGCCGTTAACCCCTTTAACTCGAGATTGTAATAAACGCATGCATAAGTGAACAAGTCTTAGGTCATTAGGGTAGTAAGTACTTCGTTTTATTGAATTTCGTGTAGAATATAGGAGGGTTAGGTCTTTGTTTTACACTTTTAAAATACTCGTAGTTTTGAAATATGAAACAATGCAACTTTCTAGAACTGATAGCAAAAGAAACAGTTTTTCGGTCTGAAAACACTCGAAATCAAAGAAAATTGATGATCAAAAAAACAATAGTAACGCAATTTTTATGACATTTTTATCATATAATTTTCATATTTCCTAGAAAATCACGGTATTGACTTCTCAAGAACACTTCCGAGAAAATAGCGGGCTATTTGATTGAAACCCCTTCAATAAAACTAAACCAGTACATACAACCACTTACGAACAATACTTATATTTATGTTTAGTGCATTTCTTTGAAATAATATTTCTTAGGGAAAGAATTCATTTTAACAACTTTTAAGAAAACTACTACAAAGAATTAAAAGGAGAAATAAATTTTACTCTTTTTGAGCAACGATAAAATATCAGAAGCCTAAACGAACTCTGTATGAACAAATAAATAAGAAAAAGGAGGGGAGAATCACATTAGTGGAAGTAGAGTTTCTTTGTTAAAATCTCGTCTGGGGCGGTTCTAGGTCCTTCTATTTTGGTCGCCAATAATAATCCCGTTTATGTGGTTGGGTTTCGGTCAAAGGGAAGGAACCGTCAGTGTTATTACTGGAATAAAAGCAATTTCAACTGAATCCTACGGTCGGTAACGCATCTTATCCGATATAGTTATCGCAATCACAATTAATAAATAAAACACCTACCACCACTCCTACACCAATACCTAAAACATAATAGATACTGAAAGATACACAGTTTCATGATTTTAAGATTTTGAGAAAAAAAACTTTTAGAGCCTTATCGCCTTGGACACAGTTTCCAAAGAAATAAAATTATCTTATTTGCGCTCTATCTGTTTACAAGATGGCATGCTCAAGTTATTAATGAATTTTTCCAATAGTTGGTAGTTGTGGTAGGAATATTCAGAAGCGTTGGTTTTCAAGTTGAGTGCACAAACATTACAAAAGCTCTAGGACATCAATTTTATTATTTACAATTTTAATAAGGTTGTTGACATCTGCTAAATGTCTGTGAATTTGTAAAATTATATATTAAAAATTAAAGTCTGCTCTGAGAGAGATTGTCAGTTTCAAAGTTTTTACACTTGTATTGAAGGAAACTCTGTTTATATCGACGATTGTTACGCATTTGGATTTCACGCTTGATGGAAAAGTGATAATGATGGTGAAGACGAGGGTGGTTCACGCCTATCCAAAAGGAACTTATTCACTCTATTTTTTAAAAATCTGGGATTGTATTTACCTGGAAAAACAAATGGAGGCAGTATATCTTGTTGATTCGGGCCAAAAAAGAACTATTGAACCTTATAAACATCTCATGCTCAGAAGGCTGATTTAGCGCGTCAAAAATAACTCTCAATTCAATGAAAGAGTTAACTATTAACTTTTGACGTTATTAACTTTATAGTCATATGTTGTGAATCTATTATTTCTAGTGAAAGTACAGACACATACTCTATTTGGTTATATTGAAGTCTAGATTTTTATTAATGCATTTAGTTATTCGGATATTATCTGAGGTTTGAATAATTTTTAGATACTCACTATACAATAAAAATTCGAAATTAAAGTGTTTTTGTGTCATTGATGAATATTGTGAACAATAATGGGTTTAATAGAGATTCTCGGGGTGATCCAGAAGGATTAGTTGAAGGAGAACAGTATTCGTTATATGTAATCCAATAAGAATTGTTTTATTATAAATTAAAAAATTAACAAAATTAGAGTAACCTTGTTGACAAAATACAAATCATCAGTTTCTTGTTTCTCTAGTATGATAATAAAATAAGATATGAAGCCGCATTATGAATGTTGCTGGAAGAACTCTTAATAATGACAAATTTTGAAAGCATCCATAATACCAAAACTTGGAAGTACCTTTTTACAACATTCAAATGTTTACCTAGACTAGGGTATTCAGGACCATCTCTGCACTTAATTGTTTATAATCACTACTCACACATACAATCATTACAATTATGATTAAATATGCTTTTTCACAAAAAAAAAAAATTGTCATATACAGATAAAATAAATATGTTAAATTTGTTCGTTCTAAAGTTTTATGACATATTTTGAGTAATATGCGCTAAACTACATGCTGCATGCCCAAGGATGAGCCAGTTCCTCATACGCATTAAACAAAATGAATAAATAAACGGGCTCAAAATTAATTTAATGCAAAAACGCCAGATGTGTTTTTAATTGCGAATATCTTTTGTTTGTCGATTTGGAGCAATGACGCTTTATACTGCGAAAAGAGAGTTAATCGAAATTTCTAGCGGCACCCGATCGGTAGAAAATTTACATACTTTTTATTGAAAAGTTTGAGAAAACATAGCAAATTTGATACATATATGTTTTTTTAGGATAAAATGAGATGAACTTTCCAAAAAAGGGTTGCTTTAAATGTTTTGTTTATGAAACCTCCATTGAATTTTCTTCATATTTTATTAATGAAGTATTTGTTAGCTTTTTTCAAAATAAAACAATGTAAATATTATCATCTAGCTGTGGCATTGCTCACGTAAAACAAGGCCTAGTATTATTTTAACTTATTCTCACTTTAAGCTATAAGCACTTTATGACTGTGAAATTACTTAACAAACATAATATTTTGTATACGAAATTACTTTTTCTGCACATTGACCTGCATTTCAGCTGTTTACGGAATATTAAACGAATATGTCATGGGTTAGTAAATATTTTGTTCGCAGTCATCTTTGGGGTCTGTAAACATTGTTTAAAATATGGGATAATAATAATTGTTATTAATTATTATTTCTATTGTACTAATTTGACATAACCTTATTGGTTTTTTTTTGTGATTTCAAAATCACACACAATGCGAATGAGAATTTTTCTTGTATGTACCTAAGGGCTCCTAAGATCGGACACTCAAAATCCCGTCATACCGGACAGATTTACAGTAAGTTTTTTTGTGTTATGGTGACTTTTTTTATATTCTGTTTTTCATATTCACTGTAAGAGATTCGAATTAAGCGAGATGTGAGAATACCCCCCATAAAATATTGACAAAATCCAACAATAATATTATGATGCCAAAAATAACTCCCTCAGAGAGTCATCTGAAGTCGCCGAAAACTGTTCGACTACATTTAGAATTTAAACGAGGAGGAGAAATAAAACTATCACTGCAAAACGAAATATTTGACCTGCGTTTAAGTCTCCGTACTCATGTACGAAGAAGCTCTAATTGCACAGTTTCATTTATTAACCTGTGGTATGCTTAAGCGCAGATCTCTGCGCTGCGTATTTTGACATGAAAATGCTAATTTAATGTAAATTTAACTTTAAATTTACATTTTTTTATTTATACTGTCTCCAATTATTAATTGATTTGCTCTAAAAGAATTGTCTGTTAAAATAATTTTTAAGAATTAACAAAATGTTGGCTGTGCGTCATTTAAAAACGTCCTTTTTTCCAAGTTAACCGTTCTTAGCCTTAACTACATTCAAAGTAACATTTGTGATATATCTGTGTTGATTAGGTAAGTACAGTTGAAAGCGCTTTTTAAGTTAAATAAACAAATAAGACTAGAAAAAATGTTAGAAATAAGTTTATTTCTAAATTATTTACGTTCTTTTTACATAAGGTATTGCGATCGAATTTAATAAATCAGATTTGAGCGCTTCGTTTGATTGTACGAATATAAAGGTTTTTCCGCTGAAGCTCACGCCGAGCTCACTTCACCAATGTGATGTAATCTGTCTAACCACAATGTTTGTAGATATAAAAATTATGATTGATCGAAAACTGTCTTGGTTTTGTCACCGTTTTATTACATGTATTATAGGAAGCCGGATTTTACAATTAGTATTGGCTTCAGAAAAAGGATTTTTTAAAATTTCTTAAATATTAGTTTTAAAACTTAAATATTTGTACTGACAATTGAACGCTATTGCGTTTGTTAACCACCATGTCCCGTAGCACATTAACCATTCTTTTTTATTTCCTATTTAACATTTTTCATTACACAGTAACGTAATTTAAATGTAAAAGAATAAATTATGTAAATTACAGATCACTTCTTATCCTTTAGGAGAGGCCAATAAGCTTTGAACTTACGAATTTTGCCGGCGTCGTGGTTTCGATTTAAAACATAACACATAGTTCCCTACGGACACTGAAGAATACCATATAAAAATACTAGCTTGAATATTAATTTTCCAGTGATCAAACCCGCGTCAAAAACATAAAATACTTCACTATACAGTTGCTTAATACGCTGGCTGAGCAACAGAATTCAATTCGATTCAAATCTGATCCTTTTTATCAATTAAATCTGCTTGCCGCTTTGGCGGCGGGTGTATTCTGAAAGCACGATGGTAAGTTTAAAATTTGGTTATGTTACTGTAACAATAATACCTAAAAAAAAATTACGGCTTATAAATGCCCATGTTGCCATATGTAAATATATAGTATGTGAATAGTTTACTATTTACTTCTTTTTATTTTTTTTACTACTTATCACTGACATAACACTTAAATTCAATTTAAAAGTCATACAAATACTAAAATTTTCAGAAAGTATCTTTTTATTTTAAGGTGTCCAAGTAAGAATTATAAAACATATGACGGAATAAGATACAGAACAGACTAGAAAATGTCTAGTTGGCGAACAAGCCGTTTCATTAGATAAATTAAACAAGTTCGACAAGTAATCAACAATTAAACAAGTTAAGCTCCAGTACCCATTGCGTGTGTTCCCGTTTTCAAATTGTATTTTCATTTAATTTTATTTTCCGTTATAATATGAAAATTGTTCAGAAATCAAACAAAACCAAATTGGCCAGAATACACCGGTATGAGCGATAGCGCTAAAACCGAACTGAACCAGCTAGTATCATTGGCATCAATGTATCAGTTTGAACAATTCATCCAATTCCCTACACAGCTACAAAACATTTTATTGTTTTCACGAGCATACTGAGTTCAAATGTGCTACATTTAGGGGAAAATGTAAAACGTATTCAAAGTGAAAAATATGTAAATACTTTCAATAAAATGTCCAGTGTCGCAGTTTAAGCGCCGAATTTTTTTCCCTTTAGTTCTTTCGTGTGATGTGATGAATTAATGTTTTCAATGGATTAAATTTCTTAGCCCGTTCAAAGCTTATGGGATTATAAGCATCACTGACACTGGAGTTTATCAATCCCTCGTAATAAGAGGAAAAAGTTGTTGAATAAAATTAAAGCAAGGTCCTTATTTTTATAGACCTAAAAAAATTATTTAATCTTGTTTCATGGTCCACCAGTGAACTTAAAAGGCAGCTAAGGAAGTTCAAAGTTTAAAGATACTAGTGAGTAAAACGCTTGTCAGTCTGACTAGAATCGAATTTTGAACCTAAAATTCAGTTTGAAAAAATTCCGGTCCAACATGCGGGTCCTCAGACTTGCACTATCTTTACGAAGTTTTGTTTAAAATCTTAATAAATAAGCGATAAACGATAAAGAATTAAGTAAATATATAAAAGGAAATACTAGTTACTATTGTATATTATATTAATTGAAATAATATTTACATTTCAGACATTTAACTTGACTTACATTTGCAGCTCAAAGGACAAAGAAATAATTTTAAGCTACTGATATAATTGCAAATGACTTCTAAAATTCGAGGTGAAGTAATTTTTGTGTTGGGTATTTTCATCAACTCAGTTGGTTGACACAGATGACCCCTACAAACAACAAGTTTATAAAATATACTAGAATCACCTCCTATAACATTAACGCTTCATTTACTTTATTATATTTGTACCCGCGTCGCCGTGTATCTGAAACAAATAATGTTTTTTTTTATAAACCTTTTTGTTCGGAACGGAAATTAAATTCATTTCATTCTTTTGAAAGCCTCTATTGGACCCAGGCGTATCGTCAAAAAGTATAAATTTAGATTAGTTATCCTGCGAAAATGAAAATTTCGAAAGAAATATATAGGTCGTCAAAAGACCTATTCTAAAAGAACAAAACAACATCCTACAGATTCCTTCTTGACTAAGCGACCAAGCCAACTGCACAATTGTGACGTCATTTATTTAGTAGCTCAAATATTATTTATTGTAATAACTCTTTTTATAAAACTTTTTTTCTTCCCGACTACATACTACGACTACGACATTACCTATTCCCAATGCTTGTATGTTAATTAGTACTGAAGGATTGAAAAGGGACGCCGCATTAGACTCGTTCACCTAAATCGCTTAGTCAGTAAGATGAATTATTTGGCACTAAGGTTTTTTGATTATTTTATCCTGTATTTGGATGCGGTAACGTTATGTACTTAAGTGCTTGAGTACATAATATGACATGTGAAGAATACATAAAACCAGTTATATTATATATTGGTTTTATAACCAGTTATATGGTTTTAAAACCAATATATAAAACCAGTTTCTATAGATGAATTTAATTGATCCGTTTGCAAACAAGGAGTTTTGCTTATTTGGATTAATAAAAGTGACCACAAAAACAGCAACTATGTATAATAACATAACCTGATACCAAATCAATAATATTTTGAATTTTATATTTGTGCATGCTAATCACGGGTTCGTTCAAACGTGAAGTATATTTGGAGTAACTTATAGGCTGTTTAATATTTCAACAAATTAAAAAAAATTTAAATTAAATCTTGATATTTTTATGGGCAAAAAAGTACTTTCCAATGGAAAATCCTTAAACATTCAAAGGGTGGGTCTAAAGTAGTTTAAAAATTATGTTGAAACTTTAACTATTTAAGAGATAAAGAAAACCAATTTAAGAAAGTATCTTCCTCTCACACAATTATCTTCTCAAGAGTTGTTTTATGGATTTTTAATTAATTTCACTTAAACGTTACATAAAATCAAACAATTTATTTATCCGTAATATTATAAAAATCTTGTCTAAATATTTTGGCAGTAATAGGCGGGCCGCCACAATATAAAGTTTAAATATCCTTAAATTACATCTTCGTATTGATATCAATATTGAGTATAAGAGTTCATTGAGTGATAACTTTAACTTAAATTTATTAGCCGAACAAAGGAATTTTTTTTTGGCATTGAGGAGGAATTTCTGAATGCTAACTTTTTTAAAATTTTAAATAATCACAGCGTATCGTAAGGTTAAATTAGAAGTATTAATAAAGGTAAGTAGATAATTTCACAAGACTTTTGAGCTCTTTAGTAGTCCGGTAAAAATAAACATAACAATTTACATTAACACAAGAAAAACTAATAAAATAAAAACGTTGAACTGTCTTTGATGAATGATATCTCCCTTATTCTTACAATTCATGATATAAAATAATATTTTATATATTTTTTTTATTTTTTACCAGATTTTATCTTGTTTAGTTATATTTTTACATATTTTTAACTTGACATTTTGTGACCACGGTATCTGTAAAGGTACCAATACGTCGAGCTAAAATGTAAAATTATGATTGATCGCTATAAAATCCGGTTAAAAAGTGTTTTATTGAATATAAACAATGAGTTACCGTATATAAAACCATATGCATCCCCAACATAACTACGGTCCATTGACGGAAAATGTCGACTCACGGGAATTAAATCCAATCTTAATTTTAGTAAAGCTTTAGGACCCAGCAAAAATAAACTAAGCCTTCGACGTCCTAAAAGGAAGTCGCATGAAAATTTTAAGACTTCTATTTCTTGTAGTTAAAGTTATTTAGTGACAGAAGGGAGAAATTTAGGGAAAAAATAATGTTATAATCAATTCCAGTCCTTTAGATAAGAAAATTCACCAATTCTCTTACTGAGCGCCTACGTCCTAAACTGTTCACCATGCAAGGTTTCAGACTCGAAACTCTTATAGTTTTAGAATCCTGTATATACCTTCTATTGATTTTTCTTTTAAAATCGTGCATTTTATCCCGAATTTATAGATGATGCGTGGGTACATAAGGTATGATTATGTCAAATTTAAAGTTGATCCGTGATACGCGCACATACAAACAGACAGGAATTTGCAAAACCCCGATCAAACTTAAAAAAAATATGTGACGTAACGAAGTAGATTTAGATGTTGCAACCAATAATAACACATCATATATGTTCTAAATATAGTCATATCATGTTGTCTGTAGTCGAGCATATGAGCAGGCAACCCACCTGGCAATATGTGGCACCCACACCCATAGACGAAAGTAGAAGATTATTCATTTATCAAAATTGATTGTGGTTATTTTGCCGACTAATGACGCGTTGCCAACCGAAAGTTTCAGTTGACCTTTAAGTAGAAAACAGCCACGTTAATGTTACTTTTATGGAAGTTATAATGAAAAGGTCTGTAGGTAGTAGGTACCAGACGAAACCAGTAACAGTATCAGACGAAATCTTAACCAAAGAAACTCCGTTAAAATTTTTGGTGAGATTCTCATGTCAGTGAATTTCTTATATCTAATACCTTTATATCAAATTTAGGCCATCAATGAATAATTAAGCTGGATAGTTTTCCTGCGATCAGTGAAACTTTTACATTTATCTTATTACAGTTATAAATACAATACAGTTACTTATTTATATACGAGTTCCACTACTGTATAATCATCCAATTTTCGAGCTTTTATTAAAATAAAAGAACTAAGACACCATGAAAATTTATTGATTCTGTATAAATATGTGATTTAAGTGAATTTAAAAAGAAATAACAAGAGATAAACGTTTATTTTTAGATAAAGTAAATCATTTGCTATTCACTGTGTGTGAATAACTAGATACTGCTTAAATATTGTATTCAATATCCTAATTATTTTCTTATTTACGTAAGAAAGTACTGATTAGTTGATTTTTTTTACACCTTCCAACCTGATGGAAAGTGAGACGGCCAAGGCGAAGATGTGACACGTAGTTTACCAAGAACTTTATAATAATATTATTAATCATATCATACAAGGTGGTCGCTTAGGGTTGATTATAGTTCAGAGGCTTTCTCTGGCATTCGAAAGAGGAAGTGCAGCCAGTGTTACTCTTTCTTTATTGTTCAATTTATTATGATGTGTATGTTATTTTATAAGATTATGAATTTTATTTTTAATGTTACCTATTTATGTTTCAAGATTTATTTTTTGAAGCGTATTCAAATCATGATGTCATTTAAACAATATTTTTAGGAACCTGCTTTGTAAGACCCAGCTGGTAGTTTTTGTTTTCTATAAAACTTCTTATTTCTGCTAGACATTGTCAACAAAGTTTTGATTCCGAAAACTCTTATAATTGACAAAATTGTTAGTTGAACTTTATGAGTTCTACTTACCGAGTTTACCGTGAAAGAGCTTCCAGAAACCTATTTAAAATATTTATTAATAATATCCTGAACACGTTTTTGACAATCAAAGTCATTCGAATACTATCAAAATATATTGTTTTGGGCTATTAGTAGAATCGTTAAAAGGAGTTGAGTTTGCCAAATATAAGAACCGGTATAAAAAAAAATGCATATATTATGATTCTGGATGTTGCTGGCAAATTAAGTGATTTAGAGTTCCCACCGCATTCGATGCCGAATCTATCGGTTGAATATAAATGGTTTGGGGGCACTTAAATAATGTGTTGCAAAAAAAAAAATCTACTTACGATAAAAAAATTATAATTAAGCCACAACCTTGTTGAGAAAAAGTTATTTCGCATGTAATAGCTTTATTTGACAATTTAATTTAAATTTGCAAGGAACTGATTTTAATTTTGATAAAGGACATTTCCTATTTTCACTTGTAATTGCCGTTATGGACCTAACTAAATGCTCAGTATCATTGGTTGTCTGAGCCCCTGGTCAGGTGGAATGAGCTATAAAACGTGCCCAAAACGCATTCACAGATACACATATCCGTAGATAGCCGGATGCCGAACTGACGCAGAAGAGTGAATGCGAGGTTAGGGCGTATGAATGCGATAGGAGATTGCCATTTGTAACGTCTTTATATTGTTTGTTTTTACTCTCCTCTAAGCGTCGATCACTAAAAAACATTAAATTCCGGCAAATAAACAATTGATTTGGTGACCTACTTTTGGTAAATGGCATTTTTACCGATAGACCTCAATCATTGAAAGTGTTATAGATAATTTACGTTTATTGATTATCAGTCCGTTGGGGTTGAATGTATTCATGTAATTTTACCGGCTATTCCCCCCCCCCTTCCTTATCCGGACAGCTGTAAATGGCGTCAGCATGTCAGTGAAAAGAGAAAGGATTGTACTTCCGCCCCAGACGAGAGCTCAATAAAATAAATTCTAGATTTATTAATTGTAACTTAAATAACTTTTTACAAATAATATAAATTAAAAATATAAAGTCTTTGAATTAAGTCCTTTTCAGATTATATGATAAGCAGGAGACAACATGGATATAAATGATTTTGAGAGTAGTCTGATTTTATTACACAAAACAAAATCACGCTTGTTAATATACTCCTTAACATTCTAGTCAAAACTTAACATAATCAAGATCTTTTCTTCTCCCAAACAAACAAGTACACCCTCGGTCGTCTCTGCACCTCCAATTAATTCAGCACCGTTAACATAGATAAGACCTAACAGTCCGAGCACCCTCCCGCTGCTAGCTACAACACTAAAATGGTACTTGAAAAAAAGAATGCAGCAAGCCACGTGCCAAATGCAGTTGTAAAAATATATTGCAGCTCTCAAACTACTCTAGTCACTGTGGGTTTAATGTATTTTGTTGCTTGTAAAAAGGACTTGTGAATTATTCGGATGGCTTACTATGTAAGGCTCAACTCTGATTGCGTAAAGATATAATTTTCCAGAAGTTTCTCCTCCAATTTACGTTAAGAAAAATGAGGACAAAGTCCTGTTATCGACCAAAAGCAATACGTTAACTCCTTTTCATTACTAACTATCGCATTATATTTGAAATTAATTCTTCCTGTGTAATTTATGCTTTATGATTTGGAATTGATCTGCATAAATTCACACAACACCAAACCAGAAAAGTCTTTATCAATGGAAAAAATTCGATATGTTGACTAGGTACTTAACGACAACATTCAAAGTATAATTTTCTAGAGGTTAGCACTTCGTAGTTGGTAGCGATCAAATCACTCTTGTAAGTAATGGACTAAAAACGTTTATAAAACGCACTACGTTCAACCTTTCAGTGGTTGAATTTCTGAAATTTATTTGCGACGGATGCCTACATACCTAAGTTGAAGATATTTTCGATTTACTCTAACTGATAGAGTTTTTCAAACTAAACCTGTTTTATTTCTCTGGTTGAAGCGGTTAGTTGTGACTAAAATGTAGTTTCAGCGGCATCATCAACATTTTTGGTTGGTTCAAATTCTTGGTTGGAAAAAACAACACAACTCTGCCTTAAAGGTTGAGAGTGACACATTTCTACGATAAAATACTCACTTAATTGGTCATTATCCTATTGAAACCAGCTCCAAAAAATGAGTTAGGCTTATTTATATTTGTGTAATTATTTATCAGCTAGAATTTTTGTTTATTATTAAAATGAATGATTGAATTTTACATTTTAATCGAAAAGACTATTAAAATGTAAAATTTTTGATAATCTTATTTAGTTTGAATAGAAATCTATTTAACAACAGGAATATTTACAAATTCGAGTTGGAAAAAGAAATAAAGATGGAATACAACGCTTAAATTACTATGTACATCAAGCAAAGCAAAGTAGCCAAAAGGCTGGCAGAATTGCCATGTTAGATCTATAACGATAAACTTCGCCCAAAAAAAGATCAAATTCAAATATTTATTTCTCAACACTGACAATTACTTGTTCTTATTGACGTCAAATAAAACATGACTCTAGCACCAGTTCTAAAATACCTTCGTGAAGAAAAACTGGCAAGAAACTTCACGGGTATATCTTTTTCAAAATACAGTGCCTCTTTATGTCTGCACAAAATTGTTCTTAACTGCATCTGTTAGTTGGGCAAGTCTTCCTCCCACCAAACAACCTCAAACGGCACCCGTTCACGAGTTAACGTGAGTTCTAGCCATTGCCCTCTTCAACCATATTAGAGGAAAGTCAGCGACCCGTCACCCGACGCTATCAAAAGAACACATACTTTAGTGACAATGACGCTTTAGATATTAATCGGGACGAAGAACTCAACGAACAAACAGACATATTACACATGTTTTGTTACAAATACTAGTAAAATCTTATTGCTAAGGGGATTATACCCAAGGGCTCCTACCATCCAAAAAATCGGATGGTTTATAATATGCTTTAGTACACAACTTTTGCGATATAATTTTTTTGAATTTGTCAATAGGAAGACCTTGGATATCCTCAGGAACCTTATTACAAAAGTATACATTGACCCATGAATAAGTTAGTGACGTTATGAAGCCTACTATTATGAGCTGCTAGCATATTTCTTACTCTTGTGTTAACATTGTGCAGATCTTGTTTTCTTTTGAACAAGGTTATGTTCTTTTTTACATACATTAAATTTTCTAAAATATATTGTGAATGGAAAGTAAGAATATTTATTTCCTTAAATTTACTTCTAAGTGACACCCTTGAACCGAGCTGATAGACTGTGCAAACGGCCCTTTTCTGCAGAATTAAAATAGCATCCATGTCGGCAGCACCCCCCCACAACGGAATGCCATATGTCATGAGGCTATGGAAGTAACTGAAATAAGTAGTTTCATTCTTAGGGTCATGAGTTTTACTCTTCATAGGTTTCAGTTGAGGAGCACCCTGAGCCCAGGACTACAGGATCTCAATGCCAAAAGTGTTTAAAAATATAAGCTTTACTTAAATGTTGATATTTCGTATTTTTACACTTTCTGTGACGTTGGCAGCCGATTCAGCTCGAACACTCGTCGAAGAGAGATGGGAGGCCGCGAGGGGGTCTACGCAGGAAGCAACCCACTCTAGCGGCCTACCCTTAAACCTTGCTTAGATTTGTTAGGTTTCGCATATACATTATGTTAATGCTGCTTTATAAAGAAACTTATAGTGCATAACTAAGGATGTATATTCATAACAAAAGGTTGTTCGTGAAAATTATTTTTAAGAAATATGATTTATCCATTGTAATACATTCTATAGCATAAAGTTATCTGATTTTTTTCTTGGAAAAAATATCAAGGGCATTTGATTATTTTCTAATCGCATAACCTACTACTGTAAGGTCTTTAGAAAAAAATAAACAACAACAAACAAGCAACTTAAACAAAATGCAAACTCATATTCATTTTATTACAAACAGTTAAAGTAAATAAGCACTCCGTTTAGTAACATTTATAGTTTTGAAAGCATAAACGGCTGAACGCCAATATCCTTAACATCTCGGAAAATAGAAGATACGTGTGCAGCTCAGTGTTGGCGGGATGGCCCTCGAGAGACCAGGTTGCTGCGATGTGCAGCTGCAAAAATTACAGCAAATATACGTTTATTATTCAACATAGCAATGTGATATAGCTGGGTATTCTTTCTATAATAATGCTTGAAATAGCGCATATAAGCATACCTATTCCGAAAAATCTTTTTTATTGCTAAGGTGTTTTTGCGCGATAAAACATTTATTAAATGAGTTACAAATCACAGAGGGAGTATTAATTGTTCATTGCTAAAAATTATACGGTTACTAAACGTTCGTTGAGTAAATAAATCCAAAACATAAGCCAGGGTAGAAATTATAACTTTCAGAAGAAGACGAAACTTATTTAAAGTACGTCTTTCCTTCTTTTGTTTCAGGTCAAAGACAATCGTGTGGGATAGGGGGCTTCCTCGAGAATTTGCAAATCACTCAGCCTTATGCGGTCCTTAAATTTTTCGCCTAAAATCTTTCGCTGCGTAGTCGTGGCTTGATCGTGATTCGAGAACAATTCAAATAAACAGTCTTCGAGCTTAAACAAGTAGAAATATATAGATAAGCGTGTGTCGTGTCAGTCTTCATTGTAATTTATTTATTTATAACATTGGAATATAGTATATATTCCTAAACGTGGCACGACTTCAAGTCCACGACTTGTTGATTCTTTTACACACTTTTGGTTGTACCTTATTTTGCTTAAGAAACCTTGCTTTAAATTCACTAAACGTCTTGTTGTTGAACGAGTAATCTCGTAAGGAAAGAAAAACGTTAATCATTTTCATTACACTATAAATCAAAACCAGCTAAACATATTGAGCTACTCAAGGAACTTGCTACCTAGTAAATTGACTTTTGTCTTCAAGTGCCGATCAAGGAGGTTCGAGCGTAGACGAAGTTTCCTCATTTACATCACTGAGGCAGCAGAGACATTAAGTGCCGCCGTGATTACCTCTTTCGGGGAACTCTCGGAGTCAGGAGCTACCCTTTGGCAGCGTTTTGATAATTTGGTTCCGCTAAAGATTTAGTTCGCGTTTGTAGAGTTTGTCACCTTGGAGAAGTTTGAGTGTTTCTTGTAGTGCACGGTGAGTATGTGGTGTAGAAAAAATAATGGTTTAGTCTAATATAAAAACATTTATTTTTTCTAACAAATACTTAGTAATGTAACGATACGAGACTTAAAGTTTTTTTACATTTAATGATGAGAGTTTACATGTAACGTTTCATGAGGAGGTCAAAAATAAAAATAAAATTGTAATCTTGTAATCTAATAATCCATCAAATATACTACATAAGATTTCTGTATTTTTTACGAAAATAGCATTTCTTGAGTTCCAGGCTGTGGACTCTGAATCATTATTTTTTTGATATTAAGCTCCAACGCATAAGATGTGGTACATATTTAAAGCCTTTATATTTGTGTTAAAAGCCCTTTGAGGCTTTTAGAATGTCCCCTCACATTATATTCAACACATTCAAAGCCATGTTTTTTACTCAATTTAACTTTAACTCTCGATAGTAACGTGATTTACCTTCGCATTAAAGCCTTACCAAGTGCACTCCGTATTTAGTTCTGAAAACACCTGTTCCTTTATATAGAAAATACTTTTTAAGGTTTTTGTGATTCCATTTCCATAACTGCTCCCTGGGTCAACGAGTATTAGAGGTTCCTTTACTATGAAATTTGCAGGAACTACACATTTGTATTAACTTAAGATTTGGGGATAAATATTTTGATACTTCGTTGGTATTGGTATATTTTGATATATTTTGGTTTTGGTTTATTTAATGATCGTATTGAGATTTTGGTGTTTATAAATTATAATCATTTTTTCAAACTTTACTGGATTATTTGTTTTAATAATAAATCTATTTAATCTCAGTTTAGGGTTTAAATAATTCAAGTCATAAAACTAACTTGTTACAGATATTGTAAATTTTCATAAAAAAGAAATACATTCAACTTAAAATATGTCCATGTCTTAAAACTAATTTAAACTCAAAATTTTCTAAGACAAATCCGAAGGAGGTTGAAACTCAAAATTTTCTAAGACAGACCCGAAGGAGGTTGAACAATATCCCCTAAATTTTATAATCTTTGCAAAAAGTCTTAACAATTTGTATCCTTATTTAATTTAAGATCTCCAATAGAACACTTGTTGCTACAAATTAATTAAGAAACCAGATAACAAAAAGTGCAATAACCTTCCTAAAGTGGACGCTTAATTTCCGCAGCCAGTCAAAGACTGACGTTAATCAACAGAAGTCGTTCGTCTTCGTGAATCTTATTACAGATCTTGAAAACTGTAGGAATTTGTTTATGGTAGGTATAGGAAAGAAGTTTTTTTCGATTTGTTGTATGCTTATGGTAGGTATAGGAAAGAAGTTTTTTTCGATTTGTTGTATGCTTATGGTAGGTATAAGAAAGAAGTTTTTTTCGATTTATTGTATGCTTATGGTAGGTATAGGAAAGAAGTTTTTTTCGCTTTGTTGTATGTTTATGGCACTACGGCCTCTTTTGGTAGCATTGCTCCATATCTATCTTATTATTAAAAGCGAAAAGAAACTTACAGACTAATGACGTCTAATTAGATTAACTTACTATGAAACTACTGGAATTATGAAAATAAAGTTTGTAAAAATAGAAACCATGTCCCCAAAGTAACCAGAGCGTGTGTTGTGGATGAACACTTAGTAAACTGAGGGGAACTCAAAATAAACAAATATAATTAAGCAACTCTTTGTTATTTATGAAATCTGAAAACAAACACCTTTTTTAATTACACACATGAATGCCCTGACTAGGACTCGAACCTGGGACCTCCAGCGTATATGTTTACAAGCATCCAATTTTCTGAAATGTATTATGAAGGAAAAAAGGAATATTTACTTCCTTGGATTTATATCTAAGTGACACCCTTGGACCGAACTAATAGATTGCGCGAAAGACCCTTTTCTGCAGAAAAAATATAGTATCGATGTTGGCAGTACTCCCCCACAACTGAATGTTATACGTCATGAGGCTATAAAAATAACAGAAACACACTAATCAAGCAGTTGTTTTATTTGAAATTTATCATTTTTTTAACAGAATGTGCTGCATTGCCAAGAGTTTTGAATTTTTTAAATTTAGTTCACACAAAATTTTATTTTTGGCTTCACCAGCGTATTCATCAGAAACAGTTCTTGTTAGGATAAAAGGTACCCTATCTTCCTTTCAATACCCCTAATGCCATACAAAATTATATGACCATGGGTTGTGAGTATAGCACTAATAGCGTACCAATCAAATAAAGGTTGAAATTCTGTTACAAATTAGGATTGCTAGCTTTAAATCTGTAGTCCTATATCTATATCCCTTTTAAAATTACTCTTATATTAATAAGTATATGGAAAAAGTTTTCGGTAAATTTAAATTTGCAAAGTGTGTTTGGCGATAACCCTCGAGGATATTCAAGGATCAATTGTCAAGTTCGTTATATATTCAGAAGCGTTCTCTTCATTTCGGTGTAAGTTGACACAGGATAAATCGGTAATCCAAACATGAGGGTGTCGTGTTAAACTTTCAACTTTATATTCTATCTATTATGTTATACGGCATTGACAATGAACTTGTTGCGTTATGATTATACGTTTAGATTCGTAGCCTGTTCATTCATAGTATAATCGCCTATAGTGAATCATAAAACGTAGTATTTATTTAATGATTATTATAAAAAGTAATGTAATTATTCTGTCACATACATTACCAAACAATTATAATAAAAACACCCTGGCTTTTTTTTCTCCGTTAGTTAACAAAGCTGTTATTGACAGTCTTATAGAAATTAAAAACAGGCATACAAAAAACAATCATAACTCAAAACAAATATCACTGTTTATCATGTTAATGATTGTACGTAAGCGGGATTATTAACTAATTGATTATAAGCGTATGCCTGTAGTTCTTACCTCGGTATATATGGATTAAGGCACCTACTTCTGTGTTCTCTTGAGAAAGTTGAAGCAATAAAAAAAACTAACAATAAAAAAACTTTATAATCGATTGAGTAGTACAGATTTAGGTGCAAGGGTTACAAACTCACTTTGGCCTTTATTCAACAAAAATATTTATTACATCATAGCTTTTACATTAACGGATTTTATTTTTTACTTTATCGCCATATTATTAATAAATCTTAAACTTCGGCTTTAAAAGTTCCCGAGAAAACCGAAAGGAAAAAAGCTGGCGCAAACAAGACCTCTGGGCACTACTTCGTCAAAATTGTTAAATACATATTATAGCAAGTATGAAATATTCGATGAAATGCAACCATTTCATGAAATGATTAATTTCCGTTTAGTCATGTGACAAAGCCAAGCCATATCATGATGTCATGATATGGCTTGGTCAGATCAAAAATACAAAATTGTTTGTAAATATGGTGAACTAAACGCGCGGCTACTTCATGAAATGGCCAAATTTATTAGATCATATCGTAAAATAATTTATTTAACTACCGAAAGCGGCGTTGAAAACGCGTTGTTTCAGTGCCAATGTCTCATGTGCATGATATAATTAGTTGATTTAACAAACAACATGCAATTTTTGCCTGTTTTGTACCCTGTGCGAGTTACATTTTTATTACGGCGCTACGCTTGGCTCGCGCAATTAGCAGAATATCAACTAGGTTGTGACAAAACATTTCATGATATGGCCAATCGTCTATGACCAAATCGTGAAACCAAACTTCATTAAATGATTTGGCCACAACAGGTTTTTGACTACCATATGAAACAAACACAGCTGTGTTAATGTCATGTCGTAGCCAAGCTGTTTTTATATTACACAGTATTTATACTTTAATTTTCATTTTCAGAAACAGAAACAGGAGCAACTGTGGGCCTACACTATACTCCTCCTCCACAGGCCTCTAAATCATTCACCTTTTTGTCATCAAAATAATCTTTAATTTTATAATAAGTTTATAGTAGGTTTCATAATTAATTATAATAGTTTTCTTGAATTTATTGAAATGATGTAACTGATTTCGGATCTATTATCGGACAACAAATTTAAATTCAATTTCAAATATTTATTTCTGCACATTGTCCATTACTTGTTCTTATTGACGTTAAATAAAGCATAATTCTACCAACAGTTTAGAAAAACCTTCGTGAAGAAGAACTAGCTCTCGCCAGTTTCTTAACCTCATGGGTATAATTTTTCCAAAATAAATATACATTGTCTATGTCTATACAAAATAATTCTTATCTCTAGTCTCCGCCCCCAAAATTGTCCAAACTACGTATCTACGCAAATGGCATGCGCGGACGAGTACATACACGACGCTACCGTAAGAAGATGTCTTTCTTTTTTTTTTTGGTTCCCCTCCACGGGAAGGGCAGGAGGACATAAAAAATGCTCTGACGCATACTCCGCGCGCGCGATCGGAGTTATGTGGGACTCGTCCCGACGCCTACCAGAACCATACCCACTAAAAAACCCCCTGTCGGCTCGTGCATTTTTGCCACTCAGCCTTCATCTGAGCGACGGCCAATCGGAGAAAGAGGCCGCGCTAGCGGGGCCCTTAAGGGGTCACCCGCTGGGATTTACATAGCACTGAAGGTGCTCAAAAAGAAAAGTAAATAAATAAAAATCATTAAAAATTGACAAATAAAATTGCATTAATTCGGATTTACGTTAGAATTAGAATTTACGTTAGAATTAGAATTTGCGGCCTGAAGGGCCTCTAGATCTAAAGTTAACTGCGTGCGTTCGCTCGTGTGCGCGTTTCTCGGTCTAGCGATTTTGTAAATCGAATCTAACACAGGAACAGTATATGAGACTGAATCTCGAACAAGATGATTGGGATGCGTTTCGGCGCGTTTGAATAACGATTTTGAGAGTGTTTTGAGGTGCTGTTGCACTGTAGATAGTTAAAGATCTCTGTGCAGGTCCGCGTTACGCACGTACCAAGGTGCGTTTGTGGCCATGCGGCAGAAGAGATTTTGAACTACTTGCAGCTTATACAGGACGGAGGGTTTGGCGTGGGCAAAGACTGGCGAAGCATATGACATGACGGGTCTAACGCAGACCTTATAAAGCGTACGTTTATTTCTAAAAGACATTTTACTTTTTCTTCCTATCATACTATATAGACAGCTTAAGTAAAAACGCGCGAGTTTCGTTACTCTATCGACGTGTGGCTTGAAAGAAAGCGTCTGATCTAAGGTGACGCCTAAGTATTTGACAGTGCGCTTCCAGGGGATGGGAATACCTAACATACGAATGTGCGGATCGTTGTGGCGATTACGACGTTTGTGGTCGAATTGAATAGCAGAACTCTTTTCTGGGTTGACATCGATACGCCATTTTTGAAACCAAACACCGAGGGCGTTTACGGCCTTTTGGAGTCTGGTGATGTTATACGGGATCGCTTGACTTTTAGTGTAAAGGGCGGTATCGTCTGCAAAGAGGGCGAGTTCGACGCCTTTCGGCGGGATGGGGATGTCGTTAGTGTACACGGTGTACAGAAGAGGGGCGAGGACTGAGCCTTGTGGGACTCCAGCCTTTATGGGACGAGGCGCGGAGAGCGTGCCTTCATGTTTGAATCGAAAAGTACGGTCTTTAAGAAACGACGCTATTAATCTGACTAGGCGAGCCGGTAAGCCTATTTTATAGAGTTTAAAAACGAGACCGCTGTGCCAGACTTTGTCGAAAGCCTTGGCTACGTCAAAGAGAACCGCGATTGTTTTTTTACGACGCTGAGAGAATCCTTCAAGTATGTACTCGACGATTCGATGAACTTGCTGAGGGCAGGAGTGCTTAGCGCGAAAGCTGAACTGGTGGGGAATGATGAGAGGGTCGCCATCCGTTGGAAACAGATGGTTCCGCATTCGAGAGAGTATGACTCTTTCGAGAAGTTTAGACATTGCCTTGAGGAGGCTGATGGGTCTGTGATTAGCCGGGACATTCAGAGGTTTACCCGGCTTGGGAATGCCTATGACTGTCGCTTCTTTCCAGGCTTTTGGAAAGTAGCTATGGTCGAAGCAGGCATTGAAGATGATAGCTAACAAGGTAAGCACCTGCTGAGGCAGGTGCTTAAGTGCCTGGTTGGAAATTCCATCCGCACCCGGAGCCTTTTTGGACTTTTGCTTTCTAATGAGAAGCAAGATTTCATCATTAGAGACTGTGACGGGGTCGTCGGTGATAGGGAGAGATTCTCTGCGGAGAACTTCGTCCTCCACCGCCTGGATGTGGGAGGGATCCGCGGGTTGCGTGCTGGGCGAGCATTGTGCCGCTATGCTGTCGGCGAAGCATTCGGCTTTCTCTTCGACTTCGAAAGCAATGGTGCCGTCGGGACGAGTGAGAGGAGGAACGTGAGAGGCGGTGTCTACTCGTAAGGCTCGGGCCATTCGATAATACGCTTGGTGGGACGGAGAGATATTCTCCATGAGATCGTTAAACTGAGTGTCGCGGAGTTCCGCGAGGCGAGACCTAACTTTACGTTGAAGCTGATTCGCAGCTGTTCTGTATGCTGGCGTGGGATATTTCTTTGCTCTCCGGAGAGCCGCGTTCTTGGCTTTAATGAGATTGCTAACGGCTAGTGGAAGCGCGGGTTTGCTTTGCTTAGCAACCTTTTCGTTGTCGTTGATGGCTGTGTTAATAGCATCAGTTAGAGTATTGACTAATGAATCTATTTTATCCGGGCTATCTAATTGGTCGGGCGAAATCGCGAGCGGAAAGTTAGGGGCCTCTAAGGCTGAAACTAACGTATTTTTAAAGCCTTTCCAATTGGTAAAGGTCTTAGGAGGTGTGACGTTAACGTTAGGCGTACCTAACACGGGGGAGACGGGGTGATGGTCGGAGCCTAGGTCATCGAGCGGTTCGATAGACCTTAGATCAAGATTGATTCGCTTGATAATTGCAAAGTCGAGGATGTCAGGAGAGTAGGTCGGGTTGTTGGGATAGTGAGTGGGAGTGATGGGGGATATGACGTCTAAGTCAAGGGAGTTAGTGATGTCGAGGAGAGCGATACCGCTGGTGTTGATTGATAGGCACGTCCAGTCAGTATGTTTGGAGTTAAAGTCTCCGAACATAATGACTGAATGGCCGAGGGCGAGAATGGCCTCAAAGTCGCTGCGGATTGGATTGGAGCCACACGGTATGTAGACTGAAGCTATGATGATGGTCGGATGACCAGTCTTAGCCAATCTACACACCGTGGCCTCCATGTTGAGGAGAGGAGGGGTAGGGAGAGGACAGCAATGGAAGCCTCTTTTATAATACATAGCGGTGCCACCGTAACCGTCGGAGTTGGGCCTATCGTTGCGAGTAAACGCGTACTTAGGAATAGCGTATCCCCTGAAGCGTTTTGGAGTAAGCCATGTCTCCTGGAGAAGGAATAAGTCAGGTTCTTTGTTCTGAAGGAACAGTTTAATCTCGGGAAGGTTAGTGCTAAGGCTACGAGCGTTAAAAGATACTAGGGATAAGCCCTTGGGTTTAATACGACTGGACGCGGGATTCGCGGGTCTAGACATTATAATTTACTTATTTACGATTTTATACAAAAATAAAAAAAATAAAAATAAATTTACAACGAACTTAGGAGCGAGTGATGCTCGGCTAACGCGAATAAACGCTCTTGAGGAGAGCGGGCGGCTCGCAGTTTGCGTGCGAGTACGGAAATTTCGTTAATATCGACGTTTTGAATAACGTTGGACACGGTCTTCATATCCTCAGCCAACGACGACTGAGGTACGGATAACGGACCGGGACGCGGCCCTACGGAAGCTACGGGAGCTGGGATGGGTCGGGAAGGTGCAGGTGGAACGGCCGGACGCTGCCTCCAAGACAGAGCCGGAGTAGGCGTCGGCTGAACGGGCTTTGCTTCCGGGGGACCCCGGTTGCGCAGCGGCGGGAAGTTAGCGGGAGTGAGTGGCGGCGCCGGTTTAGGCGCGACCCTCTTGACGCTGGAGCGCGGAGCGCTCGGGCAACCCCTGTAGTTTGCTGGATGGCCGGACTGGCCGCACAGCACACAGGCAGGGGGGGGAAGTGGATTCGGGAGTGCGAGTGCACTCCTTAGTGATGTGGGGATCTAGGCACTTTACGCACCTGGGGGGAGCTGAACAGTTAGCCGCTGCGTGGCCATATAGCTGGCAGCGGTGGCACTGCCCAGGGTTACCACGGGGGTTGGGACGCTCGACGGAGATGTTCGAGAGTCCGCAAATTGTGCGAGCCTCTCTGAAAATCTCTTTCGAGTTTGGAGTGTTGGTAAGGATTACCAGAGCTAAGGGAAAACGCCTACCGCGGTTGGAGTGCATCTTGTGCACTGCTATGGCTGGGAAACCCTGAGACTTAAGGTCCTCGAGGATTTCTTCGTTCTCGAGCTCGAACGGGACGCCCCGTAGTACTGCGCGGATCTTACGCTCCTCCGGGAGGGCGTAGGTGTGATAAGCTATTTGTTTTAAAGAAAGTAACCGAGTGAACGCGCGGAAGTCGTCGACGGTCGCGACCTGGATTTTAATTGTGTCGCCTGCATTGGTTGCTTTTAAGTAATTAATTTTGTGCTCTTTGCACAAGTTAGAAACCGCGGTCCAGCGCGCTTTTTCACGCAGGAAGACTGGCGGAGGGAGCTGAGGTTTCGGCGGGACGGGAGCGCAGCGCGTCGCTGCATTCGATGGGACCGACGGAGGCGCGGTTACTTCGAGCGATTTTAACGGCGCGGGGGCTGGCACCGGGGAGGGCTCAGGTATTGATGATACCGAAGCTTTCTTCGAGCGCTTCTTGGAGTGCTTGGCGACAAGTTGAAACGCGGGCTCAGGAGAGCCGGTTAAGGTGACGGCATCTGACGACGTATCAGACGCGGGTTCGGAGTCGCTCCCGGGAGCGGTACGCTTGCGACGCGACGCGTGAGAGGATGCGACCGATTCGTAGTCCATCTTGGACGAGGCGGGAGACGAGGAAGAGCTGTAGACCTGAGGGGTCTCGACGTTGGAGGCCTGAGGGGCCGGGGTTGAGGCCTGAGGGGCCGGGGACGCGATAGATGCCTGTAAGGCCTGCGTTATTACGTCATCTGATAAGTTGGCGCCGGACGCAACGAGCGCCTGGGCGAACGACCTAAGAATGTTTACAAGGTCTATTGGAGGGCTTGGGATAATATGTAATATATAAATATATAATATATACCTAGGTTTCCTAGCAAACCTAGCACCTATTTATATGACAAATGCCTAGAATTCCTAAATAAAACCTAGCGAACCCTAGCGGCAAACCTCCCTACCAGCGGTAGGGGGGCTGGGGAGAATAACTTAAAACTAACCGTAGTACGCCGAAGGCCGCTACCTAGAAACCTAAAAAAGGGTACGCAGGTAAAGAGTTGACCGCGTTAGGGTCAACCTTTACCGACAGAAAGGACAAATACACACACGAAAAACACACAGATATGATAAAAATAAATATGAAATAGGAGAAAAATAAATAAAATAGAGAAGAGAAATAAAAAAATTAAAATAAAAGGACTGGTTCAGTACAAATTCGTTGTCACCGTTAAGTATCCTTTGTTCTGAAACCAGACTACTTACGCTGGGCACAACACTGCACTCAGCACAAGCACAACACAACTTAGCACAGCACTTTGAAGACTAAGGAGCTTAGTCGCAAAGAAAAAAAACGCACTTCGATAGCACTCAGAGGGAGTAGAAAAACCTTGAAATCCGTAGCACGGAGCCAACACGCTAAACTGTGACGTCAGTAGACTGAGTGCCACGGAATATCGGGAAGGGACCGATCAACGGAGAACGGGGTCTTGCACGTCCGCACCGCGTGGCGATCGGAGCGAGAATGAGATGTCTTTCAGTGACAATGGCGTTTTAAACATTGATCGGGGCGAAGAACTCAGGCCAAGAACAAACAGATACATTACACATGTTTCATTACAAAAACTAGTCAAAGCCTGTAAATTAGGGGATGAGAGGAGAGCTTTAGCACACAATTTTTGCTCTATAGTTTCTGTGAATTTGTCAGTAGGAAGACCTTGATATCCTGAGGAACAGCGTATTTATGAATGAGTTAGTGAGTTATGAAGCCTACTATTATGAGCTGCCAGCTTATTTCTTCCCCTTACATTTGTGCTGATCACTTTTTCTTATGAACATTGTTCTTTTTTTATCATCATAAAATGTTTCTAAAATATATTTGAAATGAATAGTAAGAATATAAACCCATTAATATTCGATATTTGCTATAATATTTGCTTTTTTAACTTTAACTTTTAAGCTTTTTCAAATAAAGGCTAATTAATCATTATCATGGTTATTTTCTAGTTTTTAGTTTATTAATATTCTTGTGCTTACCTTCATTAAAATATCTCTAAAAACGTTTCTCTCTCTCAGAACTCTCGGAGGTTCTCTGAAATTTATAAATCCCACCGATAGCCCTTTTCTGCAACTGAAGATCATTTAGGTGACTGCAGTATTCCCCACATCATAATATTAGTACGGATGAGATGCTTTCAAAACTGCTTAAATATAACAAGTAATATATAGATCACATAATAAAACATGTATTTTTTACGCAGGTAACACATTTCACTTCTCACATTAATCACACCATTAAAGTGGCCATAAACACAACTGCCAAGAGCATTAAATAATGGCCCGTGTTTGATAATTACGTCGTATGGAGAACTTGTCAGATCATATTCTCTATTACTATTATATTAGGTGATATCTATCGCCTTCATTTTGATTCTAAAATTTTGAGTAGAAATAAATTGAAAATATTTTTGAGTATGATTTATTTTATTTTATTTCTTTTGGAAAATCATATAGTATAAAAAAATTTATTAAATGTTATTTACAAGATGTAATATTCTTATATCAATATATATCAATATTCAGAAAATGCAAAATTCATCTTTATTAGATAAAATGTCAAATAATAATTCTTTGTATAAAAAGGAATAAAAATAAAAAATAGGGTTGTTTGGGGAGTTACCTGTTCGGATCGGTCGGGAACCGACTGCCAGGTGCCACCATGCCACTACGACAATTGCCTCGAACAGACGGCACAGCTGGAAGTATGCCCCGCGTGAGATGCGGAGCGCAGCCTATTTGGGTGCCAATATCTAGCTCCCGACGCGACTTGGTTCGCGCTATGGTCAAGAGTGATATGTCATGGTAGGCGGTGCGATCCTTCTGCGAAGCAGTAATGCTTCCAAAGAAGGTGGTGGAGAGCGCGCGGGAAGATACTGCATCCTCCCTTCCACTTGGACGCCATCGCACTTGACTCCGGAGAGTGACTTTCTTCACTGAGCGCTTCCCTCCCCGCAATTCCATAAGCTTTCGGTAGCGGTTTCATGGGATTCCGCCTCCAGTCTAGGGCTTGATGTGGAGCGTGCGCTTCCTGTGCACCATCTCATGAGGGACGATTAGAGAGGGGGCCCTTCCTCTCTGGACGTCGCTGGCGCTGCAAAATCGCTGACTAACGCTGTCGGGCCGCGAACGGAATGCACAAGCTCCTTATGACCCGGCTTCGTGCGTCCAAACGGAAGCCACAGGTTTATAGACAGTAAGAGTCCGGAATCACCCGACCGCAGAACCTAATGGGTCGGGTATGCATGAGGATTTTCTTGCGTCGAAAAAAAACACACAATATACAACAAACAAAAAAATGGTAATCACATTCGAAGCAGTATTTTACATATAGCGTCATTAAAATAACATTAGACCATATCATAATCATAATACGATATAATCATAATCTCTGCACATTTTACAAATAAAGAAACAGTTATTTAAAAAAAACAAGTAATTCATACCTTTGACACATTGAACACAAGGTAAATAATTAACAAACGAATGTCAAATTGTAAGGGTTAGTTGTTCCAGTATTTATTTTAATTATATAATAATAATATATAAGTATAATTAAATATAATATATTTAATATTTATATATCATATATATATAAATATAATATGATATTTATTTGTTTTCCTCATATATTTCACTTTATAATTAAGTTTTATTTTTTTAGTAAAACCGCGACCCGTGAGAAAGGCCGTACAGGTTGTCGATGTGCAAACTTTGCCCCTGGGCACTATCACTAACGCGAAGTCTCCAGCGGCAAATTCTGGACAGAATCGTTGCGGTTTGTTTTCGCGAACGGGGGACCATCCTAGATCCCCCGTTGCCGTGAAGCCTGGTCCTGATGTAATTCCGTCAGTCATGTTGTGCCTAGAGCTGGGAGTTGCGGTTTAGCGGCTGTAAGCCAAAAATACCGTCCCCGGTCTTGACGGCATACCCGGCCGGGTTGGTCTTGGCCATGGATGCCCTCAAGCCTCGCCTGACTTTTCGACCCCTGTCTGGCCCTAGGTCAGGTTCCACAGCGGTGGAAGACAGGCCGTCTCGTTCTCCTCAGGAAAGAAGGGCGCCCGGTGGAATCACAATCTGCGTACCGCCCGATAGTCATGCTCGACGAGGATGACATACTCTTTGAGTTGTGGCCACCCGGATCGTTGAGCACCTGCTCGTAGAGAGCTTCCAAGCGCCGGACTCTGGACTATTGCCTGACGCAGGTGCTCTCAGGATAGTCCAGGTCCAGGATGTTCCAGGTTCAAGTCCTGGCCGGGGCAATCATTTGTGTGATGAACACAGATGTTTAATTTCGGGTCATGGTCACCCATGACACAATCTCTGCTGACTTAGGCGCCACAGTTGGTGTGTTTGTCTGAGGATTTATTATTATTAATATTAAATTGTCTAGTACGTGGAACCCAGTGATCAAGACTATGGTACAACCTACATTTATTCTCTACTAAAGGATATATTATTTACCAGTCTCCTTGATCATGGCGCTTGCAACAATGACGTAATATGGAAACTCAAAATAAAAATCAACATTTTGGTTAGAAGCCCTTGAATCCCTCAATTTCAGTTTAAATAAGCGAGATAGTTCGACACAATTACGATTTGTGATGATGAAGTCGAGGATGGTACACGCCTATCCAAGAGATGTTATTTGATTATGTCTTATTCGTAGTTCAAATTTTTTTTAAAGGAGCACTTACTCTTGAGCGGAGCGTAAGTTAATATTTCACAAAATAGGCCTAGTACTGCTTTATATTATGTACTTTGATTAAGAGGAGTACTAAAAATGTTTAAAAATTCATCTCCTAAGGTATTTGTCCCACTGCCGACGAGTGGCGAGTAAAGCTATAATCTAGGTTCGAGTGTGCGAGTACGCTGAGCGATTACTCGCATCATTCGCTAGTGTAGAATAACGGGTCGCTAGTTGATCCATCGGCGAGTGTTCTGAATTTTATTTTTTGTAGCTCTTGTGGCTCTTGTGAAGAAAAAGTTCTCGCCATCAGCGTAAACAGGCAGCAATCAAATATTATTACTATTAAATGAATTTCTTTAATCTGTTTTACGTTTCATAATATAAAAAAATCAATAGTTACTCGTTTTCTCGCCGACGGTGGATTAATCTCGTTAAGGGGTAAATAAAAATTTCTATTTTTTTTTTGTTGCTTACCTCGTCGTTACGATGGTATTTCATATACCGTGGTCACTGGTAAAGACAAATGTATCGAAAATGAGCGCATCTAATGAACCTTAAGCGGTTTTATAATTTGAATCATGTTTTTTTTTATCTGGCGAGCGATATTTGTATAAATTGGTTAGGCGTATATACTAAATTACTAAATATATCTAAAAATATTCCATTGATACGATACCTTCTCAGGAGGACTTTGAAATTAATATTTTAAATATATTAAGTAAACTTATTACTTTATTGTTCTTTAAAATTGTGTTAATCTAAAATATTGATTTTTGATATCCGAATTTACACTCATTTTACAAAATTACCTGACCATTCTGAGTGCTATTTTACATAAGATATGACTAACAAAATGAAATAGGCCTACTTTTTGAATTCTCAAGGTACATACTTGGTGTATAAGCTCACACTGCACTTATTAAAGTACCATGATTAAACTTATATCAAGTAATTCCATGACTCCAGACTTCCAGACTTGCTCAGATGGATCAAATTATATCTGAGCAATCGATCCCAAGCAGTTGTATTGGGTAGATATAGGTCCGACTTTATAGGTATACCAACAGGTTTACCACAAGGATCTCATTTAGGACCGCTATTTTATAATGTAAACGTCTGAGACATTGATGCCTGTTTCAAATTTGCTCGGCACTTAATGGTACGCAGATGATACAAAAATATTTACGAAAATCAACTCTGTTTCAGACTGTCTGAAAATGCAAACAGACTTGGATGTATTATCACAATATTACAAAAAAAAACAATATAACTGTTAATATAGAAAAATGTGAATGTATCAGTTTTACTCGAAGCGCTAAGCAGATAACCTATACTTACAATTTTAATAATAATCCAATTCGTTGAACATCTTTAATTAGAGACCTAGTTGTACATTTTGATAATAAAATGCTTCTTAGGGATCACATCGATATGATAGCGGATAAAGCGTTCAAAAACTTAGGTTTCGTCATTCGATCATGCCAACCATTCAAAAGTATCAATACTTTAAAAACAATATACAATGCCTACGTCCGCAGCATTGTCGAATACGCAAGCCCGATTTGGTTACCTCAGTATTCCACGCATAAGTATCAGTTAGAAAAAGTTCAATCAAAATTCATAAAACACCTGAACTATGGTCTTCGCAAGTCAGGGCCATTAACATTCAGGGAGAGCCGTCAGCAGTATCAATTACTATCTTTAGAAGACAGGCGAAAATTAGTAGACTTGATGCTTCTGTTTGACATAGCGCGTAGCAATATGAACTGCACAGAGCTGGTGGATACTGTCATGTTAAGTGTCCCTGGCTTGTGATCCCAGCGTCGCATTCCTCCACTTTTCAAAATCCCCCTGACGAAAACGAATTTTGCCCAAAACGCCCCATTTTCCCGATCACCGCGAATATATATTCTCATATATTTATATATTACAATTTCTATTACATATAATACAATTTATACAATACAATATATTACAATTTAAATTATTACAATTTAATTCTAAAAGAGTACATTTTCTCGGAGATTGACTTGTTCTGCAGTAGTAAGGCCACTATTAAGTCACAGGCAACCAAAATATTATCGTATTTTTCATTTTATTTATATATTTTATATTTTATTCGAATATGTTTTCATTCTTAAATTTATAAGCATACATTTTATATATATTTTTCTTATTTCTCCTTCCTTTTTCAACGCAAGTCTCGGTGTATAACATCAAAATATGATTCTTTTCCCACTTCGCCGTCACTTGGCTTATTATTATTATTTTTTTTTTAAATATAATACATGTAAGAGAAGCCTGTAATTAGTCATACTAGTTATAATACACTTATTTTGTAATTCATGATGTAACACTGTTGGTTTCTACAAATAAAATAAATAAATAAATGTCATATAAGATAAAACCAAATATATAATCTGTCATCGAAACAAAGCAGTAATTAGGTGTTAATTCAGTCCATAATTACAACACACCTCACAATAGATAAAGTAATTCTATAAAAAATTTTGAATTATTTTCAAATAAAAAGTAGTTTGTATCATTATATAAAATTAACCTACATTTCTTTATCACAAAGCTATTAAAGAGGTGTAATCTTGTTTTTCTGAGAAACACAAAAGTCGTTAGCAGCTTTTAACACAAAGAACACTTCAAATACACAACAATGCCATCTCTGTATCTTTAAAGATAAGTTCGGTCCATAAATAATTCATACACTAGAAATTGAATAGCACGGCTGAACCAGGATATCGCATAGCGTTTACGCAGCAAAGTCATTTTGCTCAGACTTATATCAAAGGGGATGGATTGTATGTAGGCGTTGGTTGATAGATCAAATATTTGTGGTCCGACAAAGAACCCCGCTCATGTATCGCGGGTGGCCATTAATCACCGCATTATTATCACGAGCACAATGCGCAATATTGCCGTTAGACCGGTGACAGAATTTTAGACATAAACACTCTACGATAATGACCTGTTTAATATAATATTGTATAAATGAAAATCGATAAGCTATTGTCATCGCATCAACGATGATAAACCTTTATTGTTGCTTGAAAAATAAATATACAATGCGAATAATTATTTAGAAATTACAGATCAAAAATTATAAGAAAATTAGAAACGCAAATAGTCAAAATTATCTTAGAATCCTGCAGAATAAACAGAAATAAACCACACACAAATATCAACGTGCTAATTGGAAAACGTTCACGCCTGTTCATACCACGGCGCCTGTTGAAAAGTACACAGCAATGTTGCCGTGGTAATACTCGATCGTGATTGTAAACAAGGCGCAAATTCAATAATAGCGCATCGAGTTTACGTAACCGAACATTTATATTACACAAAGACAAAATATTCTATTATTTGTTAAGCTGTTATTTGTTTGCTTAATTTCACTAGATTGTAATTGAGTAATTAAACAGTTTGTCTAGAATTGTAGAATCTATTTGGTAAGTACTATAATATTAGGTTCCAATTTACACAATAATTATAAATCGAGTAGAATTTGAGTATTTTACAGTTTATATAAATTATTCTTTCTCAAAACACAATTTACTATTTCTTTGCTATTCCAGACATGTGTACATTTATGTACAAACAATTTTCGGTTTGTATATAAGCCTATATTTATTTTTGCAGTTAAAAAGTTACCATTAATTAGGAGAAAACAAATATAAAATTTTAACTTCAGTGTGCTTATTCGTTGACTCGATTATTATAATAGCATCGTCGATGTTTAGAGACTCTGGGTATTAATGTCCAATGCACTTTGTCAATTAATGAAAACTAGCAAAAAAACTGTCCAAGAATCATATTATTGAACAAATGCCACTGTATAATCCTTTAACTTTTCATGTTACCTATAAAAACCCGATCTTCGCCCAATAAAACAAAAAGTGTGCACACCTCTTGCTTGCGACAACAACGCGATATCTCAAAAACTCAGATTTGTTATAAACGCTTTTTAAAAATTTTGTACAAACATAGCGTTTATTTATTAACTTTAAAAGAATAATTGCTGAACAATTGTACTTGACAACACTTTTCGTTGGTATAAATTGCTGTATTAGTAGCAGATAATTTTTTTTTATATAATTAATTAAGGAAATTCATTTTTATATAAACAAGTTTAAAATGTAACGTTTTAGCTACCGAACACCAAGTTTTAAAAAATACCAACATTTTTACTTGGCACGTTTTAGATTTAAACACTACTTTGTTGTAGGATAAACATTTTATTACAGTACTTTGTTGTAGCAATCAACTTATTTAATACTTAAATATGTTCTCAAAAAACAGCTACTTATTTCATTTTATTAATTAATTATCCTTTTTAAGATATGGTACAGAAATCAGACTTTTGTCGTAAAATCAAATGGCGCATTCAACGCAAAAAAATCTTAACTTCGTCTTCTTAAAATCGTGAAAAGTTTTGTTAAATAGGAGCAGGTAACTTCATCTTTACTTCCCTACTCTAGACGTGATGCTCCTTTTACTTCTGATGCTTTTCACAATCATCTTCTCGCGATTCGTTTTGTTTATCAGTAATATTCATATAAACTCCACTCAATCTTTTCTTAAAGAAAAAGTTTAAGGAGATTGGTATATTAATCCTTGCATCGGTATATATTTATAAAAATAGAAAAAGACTGGGAACGATACGCAGCTAAAAGTAGCAAATCGTTTATCGGAATGTCAATACGTTGTTATTATAATAAAATTCCAAAATGAGTTCAATTCTCGGCCTACAATTCATCCAGTCAAAAAGCTTATTATAAGATCAAAGATTATTTGGATAACAAAAGAACGTGCGATTGAGATATACACAGGCTGTTTTGGTTTCTGTACCTGAAAAATAAAATATAAATATAGTCCAATCAGTTTGGCTACAACATGATGTAAGCACGCACGACTAGATGTCATAGTCAAATTGCATACCTACTATTTAATATATTTAACAATTATAACAAAAAAGTGCTGACAGGATTTACTTCTGCCGGATCTTTTTCTTTCGGTATACCTATAATACTTTTTGTTGCGTCGGGTAGTGCGGAGCAGGGAGACGAGTATAACAAGCGAGGACTCAACGCACTGGCGTTTAATCGGTACCACAGATTATGCGGGACGCAGCCACGCACACATGTACAATATCCCTCCCCTAATATTAAAGAACAAATTTTCTAGAAATATTTTTTATAGTCGACCTTGGGTTTCTTTTCAGCATTACAGCCTGCTCTAAGCCATCTTCATCACCCGGTTCTATCGCCTCATGAAAGTCGTCGTCATCATCATCGGATGAATAAAATAGAATAGAATAGAATAAAAGTTTATTATTTACATACAGTGCTAAAACATATGAACATAAAAAAAGATAAAAAACAAAAACAGAAATTTGGAAGAACAAACAAAAAATAAAAAGAAAAACTAAACTTAAACACATTACGAACATAAATTAACAATACTTCTAAAAATACTTCCAAATCAATCTTGCAGTAAACATAAAGCCACAGCTCAGTAAAGGTCCTGATGACACCAGACATCAAGACACTGGTTTTTAGTAGAGGTGAAACGGATATCCGGTATCCGGCGTTGTTTTCACTATCCAGTTGGATACCGGATAGTAGCGCACTATCCGGTCTGATACCGAATAGCAGAATTAAAAAAACTATCATTATGTTACACAAGGAAAATCATACTGCAATAGGTTATGGAAACCGTTTATTAAAATTATCACAGAAAATGTTTGTTTCATTAATTAATTTAGTATCTACTCAAAATTAACGAGTGGCAAATTGAGGTGAATGAATACCAAATTTTCGGCATTTGTTGGTAAGAGGCGACTTCGCTTGGCTTCATTTACCAGACCAGGTAAAATGGTCGCGCTATGTAATGTGATAGAGGGCCAAATATCCGGCGCTCCGGCCTCGTAGCTTGCCGGATATTCGGTATCCGTTATCCGGCCAAACAACTATCCGTTTCATCTCTAGTTTTCAGTGTAGCCTGAATTCTACTTAGGAACGTAAACAGTGTGTGTGTGTGTGTTTGTATATGAATAAATAAACAAAACCCCGTAAATGTATAAAATGTATATTTTAGGTTTGTATAATATATATATATATATATATATATATATATATAAATTAAATAAAATAAGCGAATATATAGAATACATAATATATGAGGTAAAAAAGGCAAGACCTAAACCAAAAAAAAAAATCAATGTACTGAATACTAATATGACTTTAAGTACCCACGTAAACCTAACTATGACCTGGCGTCAATCCACCTGACCGCAAGGTTCGAATTGTTTATGAAACAATATAATTTTATATTTTCTTTTAAACATTTCCTTTGTCAATGGTCGCCGCAATGGTTGTGGAAGGTTGTTCCAGCATTTTGTGGCCAGATAGCGGAAACTACCTCTAAACGTGGAAGTTCTGTGCTGCTGATTTTTGAGCAAATAACCAGAAGCTTTAATGTTATACTTATTGTCATTAGCCGACCAGTACAACTTATCATGGAGATACTTAGGTTATACTTTAGTTACAACCTGATGTGCGATAGTAGCAAAATGAAGATCAATACGCGAAGCAATGTTGAGCATCCTTTTGTTGTTCATATAAGGCGTTATATGAGCTCGAGGTGGTGTTTTGTAAAAAAATCGGTAACAGGCATTTTGAACCTTTTGCATAAGCCTCTTAGAAGTTGATGACATCATGGGCCCAAACACCACGTCCTCGTAATTTAATTTAGATAACACAAGAGCTTCGCATAAAAGAAACCTAAGGTCTGTCGAAATTAATTCTCTCTCTGATGCTATAAAGGACATTCAATGTAAAAAATGCGGATATTACTACTTCTTGAAAATGTTTTTCGAGTTTAAAACTGCAATCCATTATGATCCCCAAATTACGCGCTTCAGTTACGATAGAAATGGTTTGACCGTCAATGCTTACTGATGGATTTTGAGCCCTAACTTTAAGAATTTGTATCTTAGTACCCAGTAGCATAAGTTTTGATTTATTAGGATTCGAAACTAAGCCATTACGCTTTGACCTACTTTATTTAAGTCATTCTTAAATTTATGCACAGCGTCACTAACTTCATCAGTTTTATAAGAAGTATACAATTGCGTATCATCTGCATAAAGGTGATAATTACAACTACTTATGTGATTGAGTCAGCCGTGTACGTAATGAAAATAGAGGTCCGAGAATCGATCCCTGAGGTACTCCTCTTTGTACTGTAAGAGCATTGGAGACAAAATCTTCACCATTCTTTGTACGTATTTTAACACTCTGGGAACGACCGCAAAGATAACTACTAAACCATTCAATTGACTTAGAATCCACACCGTAATAGGTTAGCTTGGAGAGCAAAAGTGGAATACTAATACAGTCGAAAGCTCTTGAGAAATCCAAAAATGCAAGTAAAATTGCTTATCCTATATCTTGTTCAGCAAGAATATTATCAGTAATATCCAAGATAGCAGTTGTTGTACCAAGCCCACTTCTGAAACCAGATTGCCTAACAGGTCAAATATTATTTATTTCAAGAAACTGTCTAAGTTGAATATAAAACATTCTTTCTAATATCTTAGATAAAAAGTTCAAGATGCTTATAGGCCTGAGTCGCCGCGTGGTAGGACGCATTTTTATAATTTCATACAGTTTTTAATATCTATAGCTCCCGTGCTGGTTTTAAGTGTTTTAAACGCGAGTTATAGTTGTGTCCATAAAATGATGTTTAAAATAGTTCTGTAAGAGACTGAGTTGGGATGGCCGCGTGGTAGGACGCATTTTTATAATTTCATACAGTTTTTAATATCTATAGCGCCCGCGCTGGTTTTAAGTGTTTTAAGCGCGAGTTATAGTTGCGCTTATATTTATTTTATTTATTTTTATTTATTTAAAATTTGCACACATTATATTGTACAGGCTATACGAAGTTAGGAGACAATTAATTTTGTGTTTTGAATTTGTGTGTGAGAAGCTTCTGGAAACTAAGTGTAACGTGGACCATATTTTCTAATCTCTTAATAACGACCGATTGTAGTTAAAATAGTAAGATTTTTGTCCTCCAAGGGGAGCCCCCACGCCCTTACATGAACTGACGGACTAACACCTATGTACCTAGAGGCAATACCTACGTGAAATACAGAAGGTCAGTACTAATTATTGGTTCATTAGTTTTAAGGAGTGAGTGGTCATTATCAAATTGGTGTGTTTGTATCGCGGTTTACCGATTGCCGACTTGTACGATACAAAATTTGGTAGCAGAACGTGGTTTACTCCGTTGAATTTAAATATCGGTTAGTAAGGTTGGTAATGGTCGCCCTTCTTGAGCTAATTGGTTGATGATTGTACTGCTGTTCATTTTTATCTCGGTTCAAAATGGTTAATTTAACTTGTGTGTGTAAATTTACTCAAATCTTATTAGTTAAATTCAATTTATTTAGTTAACCGAACTTAGGGTGAACGTTATTTTAAAATAATTTGGTTTCATTCTGCGTGTTTCGTTACGTAAGCGGCGTGCTTCTTCGATCTTTCATTTTTTTTTGTATGACATTTCAGTAAGTAAGGGCATTTTGTTTCAGAAACAGTTTTGTTTAAACTATGGTTTTCAAAAGTGTTTGGCTTAAACTTTTAGTTTAAAATTAATTTTCGGTTTAACTTTTTAGTTGAAATTGATTTTGCTTTCGACATTCGGTAAAAACTTTTTGGTTTAAAATAGTTTGAAATTAAAATTTTGGTTTAAAAAAAATAAATTTGGGTTTTTTTTTGTTGTTAATTGTTTGATGATGGCGAGTAAACATACGGCACGTATAGCTGCAGTTTTGCGGTGGTTGGGTTCGGCCGTTTTGAATGTTTCGCGAAAAGATCGGGTTCAAGCTTTATTATCGCGATATGAATCTTTAAATAATAAAATGTCGGAATCGTATGATGCATATCAGGCCGTACTTGAATTGAGTCCAGAACCAGAGGTGATGGAAAGGGTCAATTCGGATATTGATCAGGCGGATGATTTTGCAGACCAGATCCGGCAAGCTGTAGGGATTTTAAACTTGTCTTCTCAGTGTGAGAATCGGCCAAAACAGGATTTAGGTACTTCGCCTGAGTTAATAGCTATGTTGCCGAAGTTAGATTTGCCTCATTTTAATGGTGATTTAGGACATTGGGTAGCTTTTAGTAATTTGTTTGATAGTTTGGTCCACTTGCGGCGAGATTTGACTTCGGCCCAGAAACTAGCCTATTTGTTGGCTAGCCTCACAGCGGATGCTAGAGGTTTGGTTCAACATTTACAACTTGTCGATAACTATTATGAAATCGCTCGTGACCTACTTATGCGTAGGTATCAAAACGTGCGGAGATTAACGGATAATCATGTTTTTAATATTTAAGGTTTACCTAGGAATCCGGGACCGCATAATTTACGGACTGGTTTACTTAACCCTTTGTTGGTCGCAGTTAACGGGTTAAGAGGGTGGGACTTACCGGTTGATCATTGGTCATTCATTTTATTGCATATTGTTTTAGGTAAGCTGTCTGTTGATTTGCAAAACAGATTTGAGCAGGAATATGGTGGACTCCGCCACTCATCTCCCACTGTTTAAAAATTAAGTGTCATTTGTAGAGGATGAGTGTTGTCGTGTGGACAACGTCACGGCTCCCGGTAGTGGAGACGTCGGTGCGCGGCAGGTTCGTGTGTTTAATGCAGTCGCGACGCAGAGGACAGATTCCTGTTGTGCGTATTGTAGGGACGTAGGGCATACCATATTGTCGTGTTTAAAATTTGAGGATTTGCGCTGGCAGGCTCGGTGCAATATTATAAGGCAACGCAATTGGTGTTATAGCTGCCTTCGTAATCACTTTGCAACCCAATGTCGGTCATCTTAACCTTGCAAGCAGTGTGGTGGTAATCACCACATTCTTCATTGTGGTAATCGAAACGGATCGCCTCCACCGGTCGCACCGGGACCGGAAGCCAGTGCCTCGCAGGTTAGGATGGAGATCAATGGGCTGGGGGTGTTCAAGTACGTTAACCTCGTGCTGGACGTCCCGTCTCAGGTAGAAGAAGTGATGCTCGAGATCAGCCACAACCCTGCACGGGCGGGGGTAATTAAGCGCCGAACCGCGTTCAAGTAGCTGAGCAACAACGTTGTCGTTTCGGTGTGCCCTTGCATTATTCAGAGTTGCCTCGTTTAGGACAGCAGTTTGATAATTATAATACTAAACAGACGCATGTACCCACAGGAGGTTATTTACCTTATCAGCAATGGACACCATATGCCAGGCAGGGCTATTCCACTGCATCGCTAAAGGGTCATCTATATAGGTATTATCCTGGTCTTTTTCCATTCATCCGGGAAAACTCCTGTTTTAAGTGGTTCATTAAAGATAATAAGACAGTGGCAATGCTAAATCTGAACTACAGCGTTTGATAAATAATGGGTTAATGTTATCTAGACCACAACTTTTCTTAATGTAATGGACTAGAATTAAAAGTTATTTTTTTATTTATGGGCTAATGTCTTTCAATAATTTTTAGTTGTGGGGTAGTATAATTAATATTTTGTGCTATATACTCTCTTTTATCGGAGCTATTTCATAGGATTGTAAGGGTGGAGCTTAAAATCTGGATCTTAAACCTAATCATTGGTGTCCACGGATATTAATGTTTGACGACTGGCTCTCTAATCTTGAGACAATGAAAGTATATAGCCACATACATTTATCACATAGATAAATACATAATGCGCTAGAAAACATTTTTAGACAAACAAATCAAATTTAATCTTTTTTTTAGAGGCAGTCCAGAAACAACCAGAAGTAGTTTTATATTTATATTATTATTAACAACTTGGTAATATTTTTTTTATTATAATTTTTTTTCTAAAACAAATTTATAATTACGCATAGTTCATGACAATATCCGTTGAATCGATTTTGTTTAATAATCTACAACGCTACATTACAAAATGACACGTTAAAAATATATGTTTTGCATGAAGAACGTATTAAGTACAGTAAGTTATTACAGAACAGGTCTGAGATTTTTTGACAAAACTAAAACATTTCCAAGTATAACTATTTGCAAATAAAATCAAAATGATTGTTGTTACTTAACTTTACCAAAGGAACGGAATAATGTCGTGTTGTCAAGTTTTCGAAGAAATCAGGGATTTGACCGCTTGGTGGTAACTGTGATGCCACTCTTTTAAAATGAACTAACTAGCACGAGAAGTTAAAGAGCACGACAACGTTACATTTTGTATCTTTCTACCTTAAAAGCAATTATAATTGGTTTTTGCAAAAATTTGATTGTGATACGATTTTTTTTTTGCATTGTTATTAAAAAAAGTTTATTTTTGTGATATTACGTTGCTGTCGCAAACAAGCGAATTCTTATGAAATTTTCTAGATAAGAATAACAACTTTGTGTGGCATTTTTGTCTATAAGCTGGGAACATGAATACTAATATATAAGTAGCTCATTCACCCAATATAGATAATTTTCTCATCACCAACCATCAGTAACAGAAAATTTTTCTTTCAGCACCCATTTCCATAATAGTCTTAGGTGGCACGCTAAGCAAGCGGTGGGGGTCAAACCCCGATCCACATAAGATTGATGACTACTAAGCACTACAAGAAACCAGGATACCGAATTGGAAAATGGTTAATGTATTTGTGAATGGTTATGTAATGTATATTTCGAGCTATGGAATTGTGGCAGTATAGACGTGTGTTTGTCAATAGGTACTCTTGTGTTAGGAGGGGCAAATCCTGGTTTTATTTATAATTTTTTATCATTTAACACAAGTATTAAATAAATGGATCAATTATATTTTTTAGACATATATTTTACCTTCTCTTTCCCATGCGCAGTACTTGTTCCACACGTGTATGCCCACTAGACTAACCACTCTCTACGCAACTATCATAAAAAGTACTTTTAAGGTATGTAGCTATTTGGGTCAAATCCGTGGTCTAAATTTGTTTATTTGTTTATTTATTGTAACAAAAAAAAATAATACAGTGAGGGTACAAACTCTGACTGCTGAACTAGCGTAAGCTGTTTGTCGGCAGTCAGTTAATTCACAAAGCAAGAGAAACTTATCACTTATACTAAGTTTAAACATATATAGAAAATCAATACATTATTTTACAAACAAATATGATTTAACAATATGCGCATTTGTGTGTACGAATGCATGTGTATTTGTAAAAAGAATATAAAAGGGTATGTGTGTGTGTGTGTGTATGTGTGCGTGTGTGTTTCTAATGTTTGTATTTTAAAAACATTGAATGTGGGAGGTTTTCAATTTAGAATTAGCAACAGGTTTTCTGTTTCTTCATATTTTAGGTCCTTTAGCCAAAGTTTTATTGTATGCTTGATTTCAAAATTTGTTAAATTTATAGTTTTATATGTAGTGTTAAGTTTGTTGTATAATCTAGGTGCTACATTACTATAGTGTTGTTGGGCAATTTTACTATGAACTCTGGGAACTGGACATTTATTTATTCTTTTACCTGAGTTTTGTGCAAAGGGTATTGCATTTTTGTGGTATTTACGGATGCATTGGTAAATAAATAACTTTCTCACCGAGAGAACATTAGCTTTGTCATAAACCAGATGTGTGGGATGTCTAAATGGTAAGTAAAGGAGAACCTTTAGCACACAGCGTTGCGCTTTTTCTAGTTCAAGCATGTATGTTTTAGCTGCTGATCCCCATGAACAAATGCAGTAGGTGATAATACATTCTACCAATGCTTTGTATGTTTGTACCAAAAGTGCAAAGTCTGATATAATTCGTAGGTTTTTAAATATATAGATAAACTTTCTCAATCTATTGCTAACTGTTGATAGGTGCTTCTTCCATTTTAGTTTGTCATCTATGACGATACCTAGAAATTTGACATCTGATGATTGTGACAAAATAGGACACCTGCAGTTTGTTGTGAGAGCACTATAGGATCGGTTACAGGGATAGGAATGCATACGTAGACAAAAGTCATTTGGCGATGATGCCTTTGTTTTGCTAAAGCAGAGAAATGTTGTTTTGTTGGTGTTAAGTGATAATAAGCTGTCTTCAAGCCATGCAGTCACAGAGGACATGCCTTTTTCAGTTAATTTTTGTAAACTTTCCCAGGTGTTACTGTGGAAAAGTATAACTGTGTCATCAGCAAACATTTGTATCTCAGCACCTTCAATTTGGTATTTGTATAATTCGTTTATATTTATTAAAAACAATGTGGGGCCGAGTGTGCTGCCCTGGGGCACCCCATACCTCCCCAAACTGAAGCCACTAACCTGATCATCAACCTTGACACATTGTTTTCTATCAGTCAGGTAATCCTGGAACCACAAAAGTGCGTTTCCCCTTATTCCGATGTTCTCTAAACGAATTAGTAAGATTGGGATAGAAACTGTATCGAACGCCTTTTGCAGATCCAGGAACACTCCAACACATTTGTGGTTTCTGTCCAGGTGCATCACCAGCTCTTGGTTATATTCGAGAAAGCTACTTTTGATGCTAGGTTTTTTACACCAAACGTCGTGGCTTGGAAAGAGGTACATAGTAGGAGATGCTATGAAACCAAGTTTGCAGTTTCAAAAGTCGTGTGCCAACTGCATGGCAACTGCCCCTAAACGCTTAGCTAGTAGTTAAAGTTACATTTCACACTTTTCAAGTATCTAAGAACGCTACAGTTTCAGTGCAATTGCAGTTCTGTAGCTCTAGATTAAATTGAAATACGGGTCCTAAAATATTGGGCATTTTAAAAAAAATATAAATAGTATAAAAAGTTGCCTAAATTACATTTTCTTTTTAAAGTTTTTGGAAATGCAGCTTTAGGCAAATTACATAGCTTTTATTTGGTACAACCAAATATGTCTATCTATCTGTCATCTGAAATTAAATTTCGAAGTAATCGTCACGCCCAGAAGCCCTAGCTTGTTAGTGAAATGAAATGAAATATTTATTTCTCAACATTGACAATTACATGTTCTTCTTGACGTCAAATAAAACATGAGTTTGAAAAACCCTTCGTGAAGAAGAACTGGCAAGAAGCTTCACGGGTATATTTTTTTCAAAATACATATACAGAGTCTCTTTATGTCAATACAAAATTACTCTTATCTGCATCTGTTAGCTCGGCAAGTCTCCCTCCCCCAAGTACCATACGACAAACGGCCCCCGTTCACGAGTTAATGCGGGATCCAGCCATCGCCCTCCTCAACTATATTAGAGGGAAGTGAAGTGAAGTGAGATAGGGAATATTGTTATAATAAGTGTAAACAGAACCCCATCCTCACCGTTTGAAGTATTTGAGAGCAATATGGATGAGGTATTACGTAGATTAAATAACAAAAACAAAGAAATAATTATTTGTGGCGATTTTAATATTGATTTATCAGTAGAAACGTTACAAAGTAAACGATTCTTGAATCTTTTTAATTGTTACAACCTAAAAAAATCTCTTAGAGCCTACGCGAATCACAGCGACCTCAACCACATGTCTCGATAACATTTTTACAAATTTAATGCCATGTACAAAGTCAATAATTAATAAACTACAATCACATCATAGTGGGCAGTTGGCTCTTTTGATATTGGGCTTAAAAATACTCTGAAAAGAGAAATTACCTTTAAACCCATGAATGAGAGATAGCTTGAAATATTTAGGAAAAATGTATTTGAAAAAAATTTTTAATTAGATCACTGTGGAGAACCTATTACTCAATATAACTCTACTCATAACATAACTAAGAATGAATATGACTCTGTTTAAAAAAAAAGGAAATATGTGTAAATAATAATTTATTTAGGTTTAGTGACTGGGCAACAGTGGAAATATGCAGAAGTAAAAATATATTATATGAGTTGTACAGTGAAAGAACTTATAATCATAATAAGACATTTTATGAATATGTTAAAAAGTATTCAAAATTATTTAAACGAGTATGCAGTGTAGCTAAATCTAATTACATTAATAATAAAATTAAAATGTAGTACTAACATTTAAAAAACTGCATGGAATGGGTGCAGAAGAATGCAGAAGAATGGAAACTGCAGGAAACTGGGAAATCAAAAGAACCGCACACCAAATATAATTTAAAAATTAATGATAAAGTGTTGTCAACTGACAGACAAGTTACTGAAGCATTTGAAAATTTTTTTACTACCATCCCTGTGTCAACTACTTCGAGTATTAATTCATGTTCCACTTTTGCACAGTCACTGCTAATGGAAAGCGTAATTTTTTGTTTATTGAAAAAGGATAAGACGTTTGTCTTCTATTTCACCTGATGGAAAGTGACGATGAAGACGAAGGTGTTACACGTCTATCCACGAGATACCTATTCACTAGACGCTTGAAAGAACTAGGACTATAGTTTTCTGGAAAAACAGACGCAGGCAGTTCATTCCACACCTTGGCGACCCGCACTAAAAAGGAACTATCGAAGCGTTTGGTTCGACTTCTTATCTACCATGAAAGGATGGAAGGTCTGTCTGCGTCTAGTAGTCCGCTGCAAGAAGGGTGTGGGTTCAACCTGATCAAAAAGAGCATTCGCGCACTCTCCAAAATGTAATCTGTAGAAGACTGCTAAACTGGCAACTTTCCGACGATGGTCGAGGTTTTGCAGTTTTTTGGTGGTGAGGTCAAAGTTGATAATAATTTTTCGGGCTCTTCGGTCAACTGCATCCATCGCTTCTAGTTGATGCTTTGCAGAACCATCCCAAAGGTGGCTACAGTACTCCATACAAGATCGAACTTGAGCTGTATACAAATTAAGTAGCTGTTCAGGGCTGAAGTACCGTCGGACCTTCGAGATGATTCCCAACTTCTTTGAAGCAGTTTGAGCCATGGACACAATTTGTTGCCCGAAGTTTAGTTGGGACGATATAGTTACGCCCAGAAACCCTAGGCGGTCGGTTAAGGGAACAGATACATTTTGGAAAGTGGGCGTTAGGCGATTTCATCTTTAAACATGTTACTGTTCCACAAGTTTTAAATGCAATGAGCTAAAAGTGGCAAATGTAATTTCAATTTTCAAAGCGGGCCAGGCACTGCAACTCTCTAACTACAGGCCAATTTCACTACTGAGCACTCTTTCAAAAATCATTGAGAAGGTAGTGAACGCCAGACTGCAAAAGTATCTCGAATCAAGGGGGCTGCTGGCCGAAAATCAGTACGGTTTTCGCCCGGGGAAATCCACTGAAGACGCCGTAAACGATCTCGTCAACTTCACCATTGGCAAAATTAATGAAAAACAGAAATGTGTTGGTGTCTTCTTGGATTTTGCCAGGGCTTTCGATACTGTATCCCGGCTGATACTTTTAAAAAAGCTTGAGGTACTTGGAATTAGAGGAATTGCTCTGGACTGGTTTCGCTCTTATCTCTCTGATCGAAGGCAGAGAGTGTTTATTGGAGCTCATCATAGTGATTACGCAGAGATCATATTTGGTGTGCCACAGGGAAGTGTGTTTGGTCCAACGCTGTTTTTGATATACATAAATGACCTGTGCTCCATGAAATTAATAAATGCAAGAATATTTACCTTTGCAGATGACACCGCTATTATTTTCCATGCATGCTCCTGGAGTCAGGTCGGTCGCGTGGCTCAAGAGGGAATAAATGCAATAAGTTTGTGGCTACAAAACAATTTACTAACCACCAATGCTAGCAAAACTAAATTTATTTCATTTAGGATCACTAACAAAACAGCACCAACAGAAGCTCTTCAACTTAAGCTTCACTCTTGCCGAAATGAAAATCGCTCAATATGCAACTGTGAACAACTTGAACGAGTAAAAACTATCAAATACTTAGGCATAGTTATTGACCAAAATTTCACATGGCTGGCACAAGTAGAGGCAGTCTCAACAAGACTCAAAAAACTCATGCATATTTTCAAGAAACTTAGTCACGTTGCGGACCTGGACCTGATTAGGATGATATACCTTAGTTTATGCCAGTCGAAAATAAACTATTGTATAGTGGTATGGGGCGTAGCCCGTAAAACGCATTTGATCAAATTCGAGCGTGTCCAGCGAGCCATTTTAAAAATAGCTTACCGCCGACCTAGAAGATATCCCACTATCAAACTCTACTCCGAGTGTCAGTTTCTCAACGTTCGTCAACTCTACATATCTGCAACAATGGGGCTCCTTCACAGACAAGCTTACCAACAAGCACGAACCAGCCACAGATCACTTAAATGGGATCGTCCCAGAACCATAACTTCTTTTGCTCGTAGATCCTTCAGATTTATGGGTCCTTATTTGTATACTAAAATATACAAGACGCATAATAATATTGTAAATATGACTAGAACAGGCTGTAGACTAACGGTATACAAATGGTTACAATCAAAAAGCTATAATGAAACGGAAACCTTACTACAAATTATGATATAGTACTAAAACGGGCTTAAAATAATAAATAATAATAATAATCAAATAAATAAAAATGTACATAATAGGTTACATAAACTCATATATATGAAATATATTATATACACATAAAAGTAAATATAGTTTGTGTATGTGTGTGTAGGTATATATGTATATGTATGTGTATATATATATATATATGTATGTATGTGTGTATGTATGTTTATGTGTATAAATATGTATATAAATCAATAAGTAATATATATCTATGTATCCTATTGCACTCCCACACATACACATGCGCACACACAAACACACACAAACACACACACACACACACACATACACACACACACACACACACACCCACATTATACGCACAAACATAATCGCATTGTTAAATGGGAAGACTGGTCTTCACGACACAGGGAATCCTAGTGTGGAGTCCAGTGACACTGTAAAGACATTTTAAAATAACCATGTATAAAAAATTTTAACAGTGACTAAATTAAGCTCTTGTCTATTTGTACTTAAATAAAAATTTCATTTCATTTCATTTCATTTAAAAGCATTAAAGTAAAAAGTACTGCTGATTTAGATGGAATTTATGTTAAAATTATTCAGTATATTTAATGACTGTGTTGATAATGGTGTTTTTCCTGATTTAATGAAATTGATTAAGGTCATTCCAATATTCAAAGCAGGTAGTATGTCTGACCCTAATAATTTTAGACCTATATCTATACTACCAACGCTCAGTAAGATTTTTGAAAAATTAATTTTAAATCGATTACTTTCTCATTTTTATGGTAATAGTTTAATGAAATGTAAGCAAATTCAGCGCCTGGAAGGAGTCGTGTGATGCTATTGGTGTCTTTTGTGATTTGTCCAAAGCGTTCGACTGTGTGGATCATACTACTCTACTCATGAAACTGCACCATTTCGGCATAAAAAACCGAGCGTTTGCCTTGATTAAATCATATATTTCTAATAGAAAACAGAAAGTTGCGTGTGAAAATAAATGGAGAAAAATCATCAGAATCGGCAGTGACAATGGGTGTGCCACAGGGCTTAGTTCTTGGTCCTTTCCTATTTTTAGTATTTATCAATGATCTGCCATCGGTAGTTAAGAATCAATGCGAGGTCATATTAAAATTAAATCAAAAGACAAGAAACTGACTATTGAGTAGTTAACCAATGCATCTCCAACCCAGAGAAGTGGTTCTCAGCTAATAATTTGCTCCTCAATGAAAAAAAACGAAATGTGTTAACTTTACATTGCCAAATGTGAAACAGGTAAACACAAACATTGTAGTTAAGAGCCAGGAACTGACTCCTGTAAACTCAACTGTATTTCTGGGCATAGCCTTAGACGCCAAACTCCAGTGGGGATGGCATGTTGATGGTTTAGCGAAAAGGCTTGGCTCTGCCGCATATGCTGTTAAAACTGCTCGATCAGTCTATTTTGGTCACTTCCACAGCCTCATGACATATGGTATTCTGTTGTGGGGGAGTGCTGCCGACATCGATACTATATTTTTACTGCATAAAAGGACTGTTTGCGTAATCTTACAGCTCGGCCCAAGGGTGTCACTTAGAAGTAAATTAAAGAAATGAATATTCTTACTTTTCATTCACAATATATTTTAGAAAATTTAATGTATGTAAAAAAGGACATTACCTTGTTCAAAAGAATAAAAGCTCTGCATAATGTAACACAAGAGGAAGAAATATGCTGGCAGCTCATAATAGTAGGCTTCGTAAAGTCACTAACTCATTCATGGGTCAATGTATACGCTTTTATAATAATGTTCCTGAGGATATCCAAGGTCTTCCTATTGACAAATTCAAAGAAACTATAAAGCAGAAGTTGTGTACTAAAAAACTATCCAATTATTTGGATGATAAAAGCCCTTGGGTATAATCCCCTCATTAACAGGATAATACTAGTATTTGTAACAAAACATGTGTAATGTGTCTGTCAGTGATCGGTACAAATACACTTCGCTCGCGCATTATATATTTCTACAACGGTGCTATTATCAGAGTATATTGCCCTCCGATATAAGTTCATTAATATGCTGCAAGAATAGTGTTGCAGAGAGAACAGATCCCTAAGGTACGTCAGCTTTAACCGCCAATAATTAAAAACTCATTTTATTTATTATAACCAATAAGCCCAACTAAGTTTCTAGATCTACCAAAACAATACATGTTCCATAGTTAGTATTTTAGGCCGAGAATTTGTTGCAAAGATAATTAAAACTATATTTCAAACATTTTAGAGAAAATGGCTTCCTTTCGTGGTATTGCATATCGTGACCTTTTGAACCTACAGAGCTACAGTTGTACAAAAAATATATTAAATACCTAGAAAAGCTTATTTGGTGACTTTCCGTAGGTCCCCATTTTCTTGAAACCGTAGCCAAAGCTATAAGTCAAAACAGCCTCAGTTAGCGAGTCCAATACAGAGAGTCGGAGTCGTTCACGACGCACACATCGTGAGTGGTACAGCCAGGCGGCGGCGACCGGTGGTAACTTGAAACCTTTTGAGCCCGGACTACCAATGAAACCCCGCCCGGTCGCTCCCCGACGCCCTCCAAAATAGGATAAATCCAGGGAAACCCAGTTGGATGGCAGCCCTATCACAACGGTACCACTTCTGGTCCATTTAATAAGTAAATTGTTTTTCAAATAAAGCGCAACTATTGTATATATAAATGTAGTTTGAAGCAAATGCAGACTATCTATTTTGCATTAATAATTTAAAACATTGCACATGAAATTGGCGTTTTGTAAGTGAGGAACATAAAGTCAAATTTAAAAAAATATAATATATTTATTTAATCATAGTATGTACCATTGCTATCTATGCACTTTTGTCATCTCATAGGTAATTCATTGATCTCTTTAATAAAAAAACCATTCAGACGGGAATCAATAAAATCTTTGAAGGCGCTTTGGACTGCCCTATCGGTGTTGAATTTTTTCCCTTGCAAGAAGTTATCCCAATTTCGAAAAAAATTATTGTCTGTTTGAGCAAGGTCCGGGGAGTATGGTGGATGTCTTAGACATTCCAATTGAAGTTATCTAATTTGGTAACCGTCTGTTGTGCAGTGTGTGGTCTAGCGTTGTCCTGAAGTAGCAGTGGCCTAGAGCAATTCACCAGCCTAGGGGTTGTTTAGCAGCTTTTTCCATCATGGTTTGCAGTTGCTTACAATAGACATCTGCCGTAATCGTCTAGCCAGATTTAAGAAAGCTGTAGTAAATGACACCGGCACTAGTCCACCAAACGCTCACAAGTAACTCTTTTTGAACAAATTTTCGCTTAAGGCAGGATTTGGTTGGTTCACCAGCGCTCAACCATTGCGATTAGCGTTTCCGATTATCTTACAGGATCCACTTTTCATCACAGGTAATGATTCGATTTAAATCCTTTATTTATTGTGCCGGTTGAGTAATGTAACGCAGCAGTCGACGCGCGTTTGTTGGTTTGCTGCACTCAATTCATGAGATACCCACCTCTCAAGCTATTTCACCTTCCCAATTTGCTTCAAGCGGATTCCAACAGTTTTGTCACCAATACCACAGCCTGCAGCTACCTCGGACTTGGTTGGCGAAGGATCCACTTCCACAGTAGCCTCCAATTTATAATTATCAACTTTGGTCTCCGGCCGTCCACGGGGCTTGTTCTGCAGGTCGAAATTTCCAGAACAAAAATGTTGGAACCAAAAACGCACTGTGTTTTCTTTTGCGACACCACCGCCATACATAACATTAATACTTCGAGCCGTTTCTACAGCACTGGTGCCACGGTGGAACTCGTACTCGTAAAAACGCGATATTTCAAGTTTTCCATTTTGTAAAATAAGTGGTGCAAAAAGAAGAAAAGAGGATAAAACAAATGAATTACGGATTTCAAAACACAAATGCGTGAGGAAATAGCTGTATAGATTTGAAATTGGAATTTAACCAAAGTGGAGATAATAAAGATCAAACTGGCCAGTGCGACAAAACGCCTATTTCATATGTAAGGACCTAATATTTCTTGGTTTTATTACCAGTAGTATGTAATTAACTTAATTTTAATAATTAAATTTAAAAAAGTAGCATTTGAAATCGGCAGACTCGGTGCTTAGTAGCCCAATATTTACTTGTGCATAATCCATGCATACGAGAAAACATTGATTATTTATTGTGAGTTATATGTACAAATCTGTGATTAATGTGGCTACATCGTTTGCATATGGAATAAGTCATATCTTATTTGTATATTGTCTTCATTTTGTCTTGTTTTGTAGTTTTAAAACGTTATACATACTTAACTATTCAGCACACTTAACCATAAATCTATATTTCCATTAAGTTAGAGCAGGAACGATTCTGAAAATAGATAATGTTCGAATGTAATTCACTGAATTGTCAATCACATATCGTACGCATACACACGTGACCTCCTCACCTACCCTCTCTGATTAAATCGGAATTTTGCCCTGTCACGATACATAGAAGATAAGATTTCCTATTACAGGTTTTACCGACAAGGCAGAAATCATTTTACTTACTTTAACAGTTTTAATAAAAAAAAAATATAAGTTAAAAATTCCATACCTTTACACAATCTTATTAAATCTATTCCTACAGATTCACAAAACCATCAAAAAAGGTTATGACAGCACATATTTACACGCATTTTATTCGTACTGGTCCCACTCCACATCGCTATTTCGCGTTTTATTTCGCCTTTGTTTGCTTATGTTCGTATTGAAGTCTAAATAATACGAACACACCGTTCACACATCGTCATGACCAGCGAATATGCCACTTTACACGAATTTCACGAATATTTTTGCTAGTCTCGAACGCAAAGATGACTGTGTTTTTAAGATCTCCATTGGGCCTTTTATGTAAGGATATTTGTAAATTCATTCTAATAGGTCTTTACCTATGAAACTGCCGTTTTGCCGTACTGGCCATTTCAAATGAAAATATTTTTTTTTTTTACTGATAATTCTAATTTCAAATTAATTTTATTTGACAAAAATGGAATTCTTTTTCTAAAATCGTCATTTGTTTAATAGTTAGTGTTTTGTTTTCAACGCATTCGAACATTTTTCGTCATCATGGATAAGTTAAAAATTCGAATAATTATGGAGTATGAGTACCGTCGTGGCAGCAAAGCGGCACAAGCGGCACGCAACATCAACGACGTTTACGGAGCGAACACTACAAACGAACGCACCACCCGTTATTGGTTTACCCGCTTCCATTCTGCAAATTTTGACCTGAAAAATGAACCCCGTGGTCGTCCGAAAACTTTGGTCGATAATGACGAATTAAAGGCAATTGTGGAAGCTGATGAAACTCAATCCACGGCTGAATTAGCAGCAGCTTTCGACGTTAGCATCAAAACAATATTGGTCCATTTGCGTCAAATTGGCAAGGTAAAAAAGCTTGACAAATGGGTACCCCACGAACTCAATGACCGCCAGCGCGAATTACGCGTGGAGACGTGCCTTGCACTGCTCAGCAGGCATACAAATGAAGGAATTCTGAACCGCATTGTTACTTGTGACGAGAAATGGATCCTGTTTGACAATCGTAAGCGCTCAGCAAGTTGGTTGGACCCTGGTTCAGCACCCAAACAATGCCCTAAACGAAAACTTACCCCTAGAAAAGTAATGGTCACTGTTTGGTGGTCTAACGCGGGTGTAATTCATCACAGCTTCTTGCCAAACGGGTCATGCATTACTGCAGATGTGTACTGTGAAGAACTGAACACAATGATGGAGAAGCTCGCACGTCTCCAACCAGCTTTGGTCAATCGTTCGGCTCCACTGCTCCTGCACGACAACGCGCGACCTCATACTGCACAGCAGACGGTCTCCAAGCTACAAGAGTTGGGGTTGGAAGTTCTCCGTCATCCGCCGTACTCACCAGACCTTGCGCCTACAGACTTCTACTTTTTCCAGAATTTGGATAACTTCTTGGCGGGAAAAAAATTCAATACCCGAGAGGCAGTACAAAATGCCTTTGAACAATTTGTTGCCTCCCGTCCAGCTGATTTCTTCAAGAAAGGCATCAATAAGCTACCAATGCGTTGGCAAAGATGCATTGATTGCATGGGTGATTATTTTGATTAATATAAATAAAAAATATATAAAAAAATTACGCTTCATTTATTTCGTGAAAAACGACAATTTCATAGGTAAAGACCTAATAATAGGTTTTACCTATGAAACTGCCGTTTTGCCGTACTGGCCATTTCAAATGAAAATATTTTTTTTTTGACTGATAATTCTAATTTCAAATTAATTTATATTTGACAAACATGGAATTCTTTTTCTAAAATCGTCATTTGTTTAATAGTTAGTGTTTTGTTTTCAACGCATTCGAACATTTTTCGTCATCATGGATAAGTTAAAAATTCGAGTAATTATGGAGTATGAGTACCGTCGTGGCAGCAAAGCGGCACAAGCGGCACGCAACATCAACGACGTTTACGGAGCGAACACTACAAACGAACGCACCACCCGTTATTGGTTTACTCGCTTCCATTCTGCAAATTTTGACCTGAAAAATGAACCCCGTGGTCGTCCGAAAACTTTGGTCGACAATGACGAATTAAATGAAATGAGGCAATTGTGGAAGCTGATGAAACTCAATCCACGGCTGAATTAGCAGCAGCTTTCGACGTTAGCATCAAAACAATATTGGTCCATTTGCGTCAAATTGGCAGGGTAAAAAAGCTTGACAAATGGGTACCCCACGAACTCAATGACCACCAGCGCGAAGTACGCGTGGAGACGTGCCTTGCACTGCTCAGCAGGCATACAAATGAAGGAATTCTGAACCGCATTGTTACTTGTGACGAGAAATGGATCCTGTTTGACAATCGTAAGCGCTCAGCAAGTTGGTTGGACCCTGGATTTTCTAACGAATACCAAGAGAGCTCCGATCAGCTCAAGTTATAGACAGTAAAATAAATCCTTCTTATGTCATATCTCATCATTTTCGATATGATCTCCTTGAAAACGCTAAGGGTGGCCATCTAATGGTTTTGAAAAGTTTTATTTTAACATTTATTTTTAAATTGAACATTATATAAGCTTTTAATTTCCATAAAAATTACACTTTTGCAATTATCCACGCAATCATTGTGAAGATCTGTCGCATTTTAACTTCCATCAACAAAAAGCTTGCTTGAGTATGCTCGTGTATAATGTGTTTTTTTGTCACTTTGCAAACCTGTAGTAAATATCCAATTTGTTGGCAATGTAACACTTACATACTCATGTTTTTTACCAGAAATCGTAAAACAAAAAGATCGCAGATATTTTCATAAAAAATTAAAAAATTATAGATATTTTAATAAGAAGTAGTCTTTATATAAGTAGCTGTGTTTTCATTCCACTTCCTTTACAGTGCTTACAATGATAATCCACTGCTTTTCAACGCTGGCAAGAGCCAATATTCCTTGTTTCTCATCTTTCTTTTTGTTATATCTAAAGTTGCATGTATCCTAACAGGCCTCTTGTACTTGACATTGGTTGACATGACATAAGGTTTGCAGCTGTTTTTTATGTCTCATCATAACAACTGTTGTCTAATTTTCACCAAATTGTTGCAATTAAGTGAAGAAACAACATTCTTCACTTAATTAAGGATCTGTTAGAGCATTCTGTGCCATAGTTTGTAAACTAAACGACTCGAGGAATACGTGGTCTCTGTCGTATTTTAGATTTTGTTTGATTTGGTAGTGGTTAGAAGTTCAATGCATATTGTAGAGGTGGTGGTAGAGCGAGTCGATATCTAAACAAGTGGCATTTAAGCATTCCTCGCAAGGTTCCTAGGTAGGTTTCGCTGAAGGCATGCGTGGTTGAAGAGGATATTCCTGCAAAGGTATTGTTAAGGCGTTTTTGAGATACTCGATGTTATATTCTTTATAGCCAATGCATCGAAAAGTTTCTATATTTTCGGCCGTGCCCGTAGAGAACAAACTGGGATTACACATAATTATAGTAAATTTCTATTCCAACTACCAACATAGTAGTTCATTAATTTAATAAAATTAATTAAACATTTAAAGAAAAGGTTTGACATTAAACAGAAGTTTCTACTTTTTTCATACAAAACCTTTAAAATAAATAAGGAATCCCACCCAATCCCTTCAAAACTCACGTAAAAATTATTTTTTATTTTCGTGAAAGCCGCCAGTGATAGCCGGGCCTTATAAAATTCAGTAAAATAAATAAGATAATCCATGAATTAATGTATTCGGAATCGGTTTTATCCGCCACATATTAAAATACTTATAAAATTCGCGCTGAAAAAACTTGCCCGTGAAGCGATGAGTATTTTAGCAACTTTTTTTTTCTTTTTAATGACGGGAAAAGGAAGACTATTTGATTTAATTCAGGAAACAGTTAAGTAGTGTGTATCTTTTACGATACAGACGGTAGCGTGATGTTTGCAACAGAAAACTGAGCGTTTTCTACGTAATTAATTACTTTACTGTTTTAATTAATTTAGTTTTAATTAATTTACTGGCTCGCACAGTGTCAAATTATGTCTTCTTATAAGAATCATGTAATTGCTAGTTCATTCAACAGAGAACAAACAACTTGCGGCGGCTCAATGATCATCTGTCTTAAGAGCCTAACATTGAAAGAACGCACTGATATTGTAAGTCTGTCTGTTGAGCGATCAGTTGAAATAGCCTGTATTGAGATAGGGAATATTGTTATAATAAGTGTATACAGACTCCCATCCTCACCATTTGAAGTATTTGAGAGCACTGTGGATGAGGTATTACATAGAGTAAATGACAAAAACAAAGAAATAATTATTTGTGGCGATTTTAATATTGATTTATTAGTAGAGACATCACAAAGTAAACGATTCTTGAATCTTTTTAATTGTTACAACCTAAAAAATCTCTTCTTAGAGCCTACGCGAATCACAGCGACCTCAGCCACATGTCTTGATAACATTTTTACAAATTTAATGCCATGTACAAAGTCAGTAATTAATAAACTACAATCAGATCATAGTGGGCAGTTGGCCACTTTTGATATTGGGCTAGAAAAGACTCTAAAAAGAGAAATTACCTTTATACCCATGAATGAGAGACGGCTTGAAACATTTAGGAAAAATGTATTTGAAAAAACATTTAAATTAGATTACTGTGGAGATCCTATTACTCAATATAACTCTATTCATAATATAATTAGAAATGAATATGACTCTGTTTTTAAAAAAAATAAAATATGTATAAATAATAATTTATTTAGGTTTAATGACTGGGCAACAGTGGGAATATGCAGAAGTAGAAATAGATTATATGAATTGTACAGTGAAAGAACTTATAATCATAATTAGACATTTTATGAATATGTTAAAAACAATTCAAAATTATTTAAACGAGTTTGCAGTGTAGCTAAATCTAATTACATTAATAATAAAATTAAATATAGTACTAACATTTCAAAAACTGCATGGAGTATAATTAATCAGAAAACTGGGAAAGCAAAAGAACCACACACCAAATATAATTTAAAAATTAATGATAAAGTGTTGTCAACTGACAAAGAAGTTGCTGAAGCATTTGAAAATCTTTTTACTGCCATCCCAGTGTCAACTACTTCGAATTACCACTACTTCGAGGTAACACTCTTGCACAGTCACTGCTAACGGAAAATGTAAATTCATGCGATATTGATTTTATTTTTAAACATGTTACTGTTCCACAAGTTTTAAATGAATTTAAAAGCATTAAAGTAAAAAATACTGCCGATTTAGATGGGATTTCTGTTAAAATTATTGAATCTGTCATTGATGGCATAGCCCCGTACTTAGCCAGTATATTTAATGACTGTGTTGATAATGGTGTTTTTCCTGATTTAATGAAATTGAGTAAGGTCATTCCAATATTCAAAGCAGGTAGTATGTCTGACCCTAATAATTTTAGACCTATATCTATACTACCAACGCTCAGTAAGATTTTTGAAAAATTAATTTTAAATCAATTACTCTCTCATTTTTACGGTAATAGTTTAATGAATTAATAAGCAGTTTGGTTTCACGCGGGGTCGCTCAACAACCGATGCCAGTGTTGAGCTCATAAAACAAGTATTCAGCGCCTGGGAGGAGTCGTGTGATGCTATTGGTGTCTTTTGTGACTTGTCAAAGGCGTTCGACTGTGTGGATCATACTACTCTACTCATGAAACTGCTCCATTACGGCATAAAAAACCGAGCGCTTGCCTTGATTAAATCATATATTTCTAATAGAAAACAGAAAGTTGCGTGTGAAAATAAATGGAGAAAAATCATCAGAATCGGCAGTGACAATGGGTGTGCCACAGGGCTTAGTTCTTGGTCCTTTCCTATTTTTAGTATATATCAATGATCTGCCATCGGTAGTTAAGAATCAATGCGAGGTCATATTAAAATTAAATCAAAAGACAAGAAACTGACTATTGAGTAGTAAACCAATGCATCTCCAACCCAGAGAAGTGGTTCTCAGCTAATAATTTGCTCCTCAATGAAAAAAAACGAAATGTGTTAACTTTACATTGCCAAATGTGAAACAGGTAAACACAAACATTGTAGTTAAGAGCCAGGAACTGACTCCTGTAAACTCAACTGTATTTCTGGGCATAACCTTAGACGCCAAACTCCAGTGGGGACCGCATGTTGATGGTTTAGCGAAAAGGCTTGGCTCTGCCGCATATGCTGTTAAAAAAATTAGACAAATTTCAAATGAAACAACTGCTCGATTAGTATATTTCGGTTACTTCCACAGCCTCATGACAAATGGTATTCTGTTGTGGGGGAGTGCTGCCGACATCGATGCTATATTTATTCTGCAGAAAAGGACCGTTCGCGCAATCTATCAGCTCGGTCCAAGGGTGTCACTGAGAAGTAAATTTAAGGAAATAAATATTCTTACCTTCCATTCACAATATATTTAAGAAAATTAATTGTATGTTAAAAAGAACATAACCTTGTTCAAAAGAAAAAAAGATCTTCACAATGTTAACACAAGAGGAAGAAATATGCTGGCAGCTCATAATAGTAGGCTTCATAAAGTCACTAACTCATTCATGGGTCAATGTATAAGCTTTTATAATAAGGTTCCTGAGGACATCCAAGGTCTTCCTATTGACAAATTCAAAGAAACTATAAAGGAGAAGTTGTGTGCTAGAGCATATTATAAACTATCCGATTATTTGGATGATAAAAGCCCTTGGGTATAATCCCCTCATTAACAGGATTGTACTAGTATTTGTAACAAAGCATGTGTAATGTGTCTGTATGTGCGATGAGTTCTTCGTCCCGATGAATATCTAAAGCGTCATTGTCACTAAAGTACGTCTTCTTATCGTAGCGTCGGGTGACGGGTCGCTCACTTCCCTCTAATATGGTTGAGGAGGGCGATGGCTGGATCCCGCGTTAACTCGTGAACGGGTGCCGTTTGAGGGTCTTCGTCGTTTGGATACTTGGGGGCAGGGAGACTTGCCGAGCTAACAGATGCAGAAAAGAATAATTTTCTATAGACATAAAGAGATTCTGTAAATTTATTTTGAAAAAAAAATATAAATAAAACACTTTTTACCGGATATTATTTCGGCATCTTTGCAGTTGCAAAGATGCCGAAACGTCGAAATAATTTTAAAATTAACTAAAATATACGCGATAATATCCGGTAAAAAGTGTTTTATTTAAAGTATGAATCGTGAAAATTTAAGAAAATATAAAAAAAATATACCCGTGAAGTTTCTTGCCAGTTCTTCTTCACGAAGGTTTTTTTCGAACTGGTGGTAGAATCATGTTTTATTTGACGTCAATAAGAACAAGTAATTGTCAATGTTGAGAAATAAAAAAAAAATAATAATAAGTATAAGCTTTATTCTTAACTTCAAGACTGTAAATAAACGGATTTATTTTTAATGTTTATTTAACATATAACCTTCCTGAGTAATAACTGGTTTGCAAATTAGCCATAATAACTAAGTAGCTTTGAATTAATCAATTTATTGCTTTGAAATTTTATAATGTACTATTTGTAAATAAAGTTAATATTAATTCGGAAGCCAACTCAATCGCAAGTTTTCAATAATTAAACCAACAATTTTCCTCTGCATAAAAGTCTGCAAAATTTTAAAACGTGTATTGTGTCCAGGAACTTTACTGATATTATAAGCAAATTTTGAAAGTTTACTACAAGGCAAACAGCAGTTTATTATTATTTAAAGGTTATCGTTGCCACGTTGTCACTCAAAGTAAGTAGAGCTTGTGTTTTGGATGACCATACAGCGAACTGGGTGGGAAACCAGGATAAATAAATATACACACGTAAATATAACAACCGTGACCGACAAACACACCAACTGTATGGCCTCAAAGTAAGCAGAGCTTGTGTTTTGGATGACCATACAGCGAACTGGGTGGGAAACTAGGATAAATAAATAAACATATGTTAGAGTATTGGTAGGTCTGGTTTTTGATTGAATAAAACAACTATTTTACTTGATGTGCACTCAGTGAAGTTTCAACACAGACTGACTCTTTCTGCCAACAAAACTCATTACGAAAAGTGGATCATGGACAGTATGACGTCAGTCTAATTTGCAACTACTTTGTGCCTTTTAATAATCCAATAACTGTTAACAATAATTCATAACACCTTTTTTTACATAAGAAGTGAGTCAACCTTAAACAATCAAAATACTGGACAGTTATTTATTTGATTATGCCTTAAGTTACTTACAGTACATCATTGATCTAACAATGCGCTATCACATAAGTAAATATAACAACCGTGACCGACAACAAACGTCTGTTTTCATCACACAAATGAATGCCCCGGCCAGGACTCAAGGCCCTCCTCAGGACTTAGGGCCTCCAGCGTATAAGGCAGGGCTACTACCGCTGACGCAAATTCAAGTTCCTACATTTATTGGCATTTTTGTATATTTATTTATTTATTCTTATACTAACGCATCACTATCATCAGGGATACAAAAAAGGACATAGTTAACTTTTTTTAAAGAATATGCGTGCAAAACTGCGGATAAATGTTATATGGTAACAATTTTGCAACTTTCTGCTTACACTAACAAAATATTCTCGGGTCTTTTTGCCCTTCAAAGATATGTAGCACGGTGCCAAAAACTTTGTCTCACATTATTCAAACGGAGAAGCGCTTTAACTCCGACATGAACAAATATTGTGTCAGTCGCTGCCAATGAAATTTAAGATCTTTACTAATCGGTGCCATTTCAAAGGCAACATACAAGTGTATTGTACACAAATGTTTTTACGTAGGTTTCTAGAAACTAATTTGATGGCCGAGTAGCGTATTAGTCAGTAGCCCTCTCTCATACGCTGGAGGTCCCAGGTACGAGTCCTGGTCGAGGTATTAATTTGTGTGATGGACACAGATTTTAGTTCTCGGGTCATGGTTGTTGATGTTGTATGGTCATTCATAACATAGGTCTGCTTACTTTGGGGCCACACAGTTGGTTTGTTTGTCTGGAGATTTATTATTATTATAATTAGTTATTCACCGTCTAGCATGGAATCACTTTAAATTAAACATTTATTTACATTACATTTTAAATCTCCTAACATTTTTTAAAATGCTATTTAATCTTGTTAAGTATTTTTTCCAAAAAATTTTCAATTATACAACAATTTAATAAAAATTTATTCACGTGGTATTGTAGGCACGTACCATAAGCAGCTAACAAAAAATTTAGGTTCAAAGGTTACCGATTTCCGAGGAATTTTTTTTCAGTTGTCCTTTACGTATCTTTTTCAAATACTTACAAAGTTTTAATCACATCATTCAATAAAAAAAACAAGTTACATAAGGACGTATAAAACTATTCCAAAAACGTTCCCATCTTCCGACTATCACGTAAAGGAGAGCACAGCTAAAAGCTTGCAAGATACCGCGGCCATTACGCGCGTCTCAGCCCGCCGCACATCACTGCGTCCCAACAATGGCTGCCGGCCTGCACGCACTGTTTAGAATGTAATAGGAGCGTATGGGAAATTAAGACTTTCTTCTGATTAGCCTGGTTTTTTAATATGGAGTTATGGGGTCCTGAGAAGGAAAAACTTATAAATTTCTTTTTTTCTCTCTTTTTGAGTTATAGTTTATTTTTTAAATCCAACAACATAGTTATTTTGAGACTTTCCTTAAACGGTGACACAATACGCCATATTTTTCTATTTAGTGACTAGTAAAGTCGGAAACATGAATATTTTAAAAAAATCTGGGTACAATTCTCTTTTTACTTCACAAGATTAGTATCAGTACCTATACCTTAAGCTTAATTTAGACGTTAATTTGCATCAACGATACACATGGAAACGTTCGAGACCGACGTTCAGGTACGTACCAACAAAGAACGTAATTCTTAGTTCTATTATCTTAATTTATATTACGTATTGTATTTTATTAATTTATATTTTGTAATTTATTTGTATTTTGTACTAGTATAATTACTATATGGAACACAGGAGAAAGCTTGTATTATGTAGAACTAAAGAACTGCATACAACAAACTGGCTTCAGTGGTGAAGCCCGTTTGTTCAAGGCGCTAATTTCTTGATGTGATGTGATGATTTTACAACTTATGTACTTTTCGCATACTGACGAAATAATTTCAATGGTTCGTTTAAAATCTACCAATCTGCAGTAGACTTTAAATTTGCCTGAAACCATTTTAAGCTGTCATTCTAAGGGTAATTTTCCTGCAACTAAGGTTGTTGTATAAACAACACTCAAAATCTTGTCTCTACCAGGATTCGAAGCTAAGAAGGAAGTATTAGGTACGTTCGGGTGGCTAGTATTTGTTGAATGACCAGATCGGCCCGAAGCAATTACCACCAATATTCTGCTTGTGCCAGAGCATTCTTGCTAAAACCCGAACGGCTCTGGCCAGGCGGCATTTTCCCGCAACGTTCATCTCTACATAAAAGACCTTGGCACCCGGCAGTGTCGAGTAATGTAGGCTCAAATTTGTCTGAAATACTCGTTACTCATAATGTAGTAATATAAAAGACGACCTATATATTTAAGCCAACATGCATATTGAACTAAATTTATTTATCTGAATCTTGATTATCACTGAAGTTGTGCTGATTACCTTATGCTATTTACAATCACTATCAATGTTATGGTTGTCCCCTCGTTGTTACAGCGCATATTTTCACGTGGCCCTCGTCGGCAGGAAAGAGCATTTTCTAGGTCCGTAGAAGAAAGGCTGGTGTTATGTTCCTCGGTCAATAAGTTTTGAAAATTATTTCGAAAATTAAGCTTAATCTTTTTTTTTTTGCAGACCTGCGTTTGCTTATTCTTATATACATTTTGAATAGACACGTGAACATCACAAAGGCATTTGTAAATTTAATAGTTTTTAGTTTATTTCTTGCAGAGTTGCGTTTATTTAATTGCACTTAAATAATGACCTCTTAGGCCCACTTGCGCAGCTCTGAATAAGCACTAGCCTAAATATAGTTTTATGTCTCTATCACTTCAATAGAATAAATAGGAAGTGACGGAGGGACATTTTAATTGACTAACCGGCTAGACAGAGACTTTAGCTGAAATCTATGCAAGTGGGCCTACAGGGTTCTACAGATTACCTTCTTAAAATTGCTTGACCACCGAGTAGAGAAGTGGTTAGTAGCCCTGCCACATATGCCAGAGGTTCCAGGTTCAAGTCCTGGCCGGGGCATTAATGTGTGTTCATTTGGGCAAAATGAACGTTATGTAAAACATATGTGAATTGACACCCTGTCAAGTTTTAAATTATAATATGCAGTCACCCACGCATCTTCGCAATAATCAAAGCAAAAACCCATTTTATTGTTTAAAAAGGACAAACTCCCATTCAAAACACCAAAAACCACTTCAAACTCTTCAAAAGTATAAAAAAATACATACATTTATACATGATAGCTATAAATTACGAAGGCATTATACCGACTTCGTTGGCATCTCCGACGTTTCGGTGCCGTAACCGCATCCAACGAAACGTGAAACATTTATCAGAGTTTGTGACCTTCTTACAAAACGATACAAAGAACGAGCCGAAATAAAAACTTTGCCTTCATCTTCAAATAAGAAAATAATGAAAGGGATTTTTTTCATTTTTTATATAGCAACACTTAAAGAGGTTGGACTCATTAAATATGTATGTTTTTCTACGTCTAAAGACTATTCAAAGTTAAGAGGATATCTTATTGTAGCGATATTTTCATTTATGTCTTGTGTATTTTTTTTTACTTATTTCATATTGGGCAAACGAGCACTCGACCCGCCTGATGGTAAGATGCATTCACAGCCGTGGACAACATTAGTCAAAGGTGTTTATTTATCAATACTTATTGAATGCGACTATTAAATTAACTAACAATGCCTTGCTGACCTTAGGCTTTAGTTTTAATTGACTTCGTTCCTGTAATTACTTTCACTATTTCTAGCTTAAGCCGGCCTCAGGCCACCAGAGTGGGGGTAGGTAGCGGAGCGGAGTGAGTGAGTATTGCAGCGGAGCTAGGTAGTGGAGTGGAATGAGCGAGTGATATGGCGTGGAGTGCAGTTATGGACTGAATCTGTCCAAAGACGCGGAGTTAGGTAGCAGAGCGGAGAATCTGATGCGAGGTGGAGCGACTGCTGCGACTATACTTTGCCATACGCGGAGTTAGGCCGTGAGCACGCGAAGAGTCCTTTCAGCTTCCCAACTCGTCTTCCCCTCTACGTTTTACCACTTTTCTTCCGCTTCCTCGCATCCATGCCCCGCTTCCGCTTCCGCGCTCCTAAAAGAATCCTAAAATTAAAAATTTGAAATGAAACTAACCATGTAAAAGTTCAGACTCGTAACTATATAGTGTCTATAAGACACTTAGAGATTTGTACATACGTATTAGGTTTTTAGGACTTTCTTCAGAAACCATACATTTCATGGAAAATTTTATTTCATCTTATCTTGTTCGGGTAAGTACCGTATGCCCATACCAAATCAACAGCAACTCGGTGAAGTACTTTTGCCGTACTGCGCGTTCAGACTTACATAGAGACAGACAAGACTTTCCAAAACTGAAGTCTTGGTATCTACAAAGATTATTAAACACGAGTCAAAAGTCCATCAAAATGTGCAAGATATATTTCACATTCAGACTCAGCTTCGATACATTTTTATTATATGTGTCGATTGTTGTTGATAGTTTTTATTGTATACTCAAATATCAAAGGCTTGGTATTTGTTTTATTTTTAGGTTTTAAGTGACGCCATATCGTTTCGATTTTAATTAAAACTATCAAATAGCAAATACCATGTGTGAAACTGTACTAAGAATTAGGTTGCCTGGAAGAATTACTTCATAATATTAAGTCTGTCTAAGCTGTCGATACGTTTTGTGATATTTTTCATATGTCCATACCTTTTTTTGTATTGTATTTCAAATCAATAGTTTTGATATGAAATTAGTTGATCATATCTGAAAATACAATAAATCTGTTGTGACGGTATAAAGTACATGACATGCATATCGATTTCTGGAGAAGATTTTTTGATTGATTTAGGTTTTTTTAACATTGAGTGAGAAACAAAGCAGATGTTTGTTTAATCTCTTCGAATGCAGGGTTAAATCCATATTCCATTATGCTTTCTTTGAAAAAGACAAAGTTGAGCTGGTTCTATAAAAATAGTCAAAATGAAAAAAGTTTTTTACAGGTGTATAAAAATCATGACCAACAGAAAAAGCTTTACGATCGGCTTACAGTTAGTTATCAACCACGGTCTCTTGGCTTCCTTTTGTGGATGGGTGTCATACGTGCCTCTCTACGTCGCTTGGGCACAGTCAATTCTATAATTAACCTTTTAATAATGAAATAAAAGGTTACATCTAACAAATTACAACGTTGTCATTGATGAGCGTAAAATTAACGTGATTACACGTGCTTAAAATCTGTATGGCTTCCAAAGACACTGTCGCACGAAAATTAATTAGTACATACCTGCGAAAATAATGTGACAGATTATTTACTTCAAAGGAAGAAATTAGCGCTTCAAAGATAATTAATGCTTCTTGTAATAAAATTTTGCTTCGTTTTAGATTAGAATTTTCAGAGGTGTTTCAGAGTTTATTGAATCATCGACAAGATAGAGGCTTTGACATGTATACATAGGCGTACTCAATTCGAGTTTGAAAGTAGATCTATGTCAGTTTATTTAATTAATTGTATTTTTGAGTTTGTAATATATCAGTTAAAATATATGGTTTAATAATAGTATGATAATATATGGTTTGTAAACCTAATACTGTATAGGCTACGTTATATTGAATTAATGTTAAATGTTATAACAATATTTTAGCGGTCAATTTATTGTAGCGTTTAATTTTTATAAATAAATAAACAAATTTTCACGACCCAACGTCCCGACCATGAACGTGCAAATATGCATATCTAAACAAAGTTGATAGCGTCTATACACTTACCAGTCACCGTCGTTTAAGTTGATTATTTTGACGCAGTCTTTCTTGGACTAAACTGCAAACTACCGTCAGATCATTAAACCGACCATTGCCAATCCAGCTTTCGCTGTTATTAAGGTTTGTTGGTTCTTTGATGAATACACTTATGAATAAACAATGAAAATATTATATTTATCATGAACATTGGAAACCATTGTTCCGGCGTGTAGTAACTGTACAAAAAGGAACATAATGTGGTACCACAGACGCCCTAACTTTGACAGGCACTACAACGATTACATAATTGAAATTGTCGGAATAAAGGTAATTTCAAATAAGTCCTATTGTCAGCTTCACACCGTTAATTTGTACCACCCTCCCTTTGTCATTGCATTTTACCTGTAGTTCATAACGCCCACGAGTATAGACATAACATATGGTGGATCACACACCTGTTTTCCAGGTATACAAATGTGAAATATACTGTATGGCAGAAAGCTAATAAAATACTAAACACTATCAGTAGGCTTTTGTCCAGCAGCCTTGGTATCCTAAGCAGTCCTATTACTACTCCTTCAGCACTCTTATCCAACCCCCAATCCAAATATCCCAGATTTTTTTATAGAAGAACATAGATACAACCACGATACAATACAGATATTTTTGAGCAACCACTGTAAGTTTTCTGTTTGCCTAGTATAAAATAAGTTTATAATAAGTAAATTGATAACCTGGACTCCAGGACATAACTTACTTTCTGGGAAACACGTTGTACGAGAACGGGCACTGCTAGTACTTTTTTATCATTTCCACAGCGAGCCCGCGTAAGTGGCACGGAGCCTTAGGCATCGCGGTGAACGTATTTCTCGGAATACCTAAATAGACCTGTGATTATTTGCGATGTACTTATTTTTGTTTACAGATTTTATTCGTTATGAAAAATAAACTTATACTAAAAATAATTAAATCTCCTGGAATTACTCTCCGTCCTTCAGATAAATACCATCAAATACATTTTAAAAGCTTATATTTTTAAAATAATGCTTTAATGATTTCCTATTTTCCCAGGGAAGTCACTAAAAATTTCATTCATGAAATACACCTAATAATTTCACAAAGAAATGGCTTTTACTAAGAAAACAAATACTTATTATGTTACTAGTGAATGCAATTATAAAGCCTTGCGCAGTTTTGATGTAATTGTGCATATTAGTTTTACTGGGAGTAAAGGGTCTTTCAAGGCTTTTTATTGCACGTCTTGCGTCAACGCTGCAGTCTTAGTATATCATTTGACAACGAATAATTTACGAAAAGTGCGGTAGAGTTTCCCTAGAAACCAGATAAATTGTCACTTTTTACACCCCTCATTACATTCACGGCTCAGAGCACCCATATTGAAGGTCATCTGGAGTAGGCTTATAATTTCAAGGTGACGGCTCGGCGACGGCGTCGCGCTGGTTGCTAAATGTGTCACTGCACAGTGAAGCCTTCTTGTTATTTATAATACTTCTAACTGTATTGTTTATGGAAACTTGAACTGTAAACGTTTACGGTATCTTCTGTTTGAAGTAATATAGCCATTATGATCTTCGTGAACACGCCTTTGTAAATAATGCAATTAATAGTTTGTGGCTTATAGTCAGGTTTTTATTATTAACTTTTCGGGTACTTAGAAAAACAACAAAGCCAATATATTGTAAAAATGAATAGTCTGTCATTTTTACATTTTTACTCCAGCAGTAAGTAATTGCGTTTGCATTTGTCGGGTCTGCGAGAAACCCCCTATCAAAAAGTATCCCTAACGATTTTTCACAGTATAATACTTTGAGGCCGTACAGTTGGTGTTTTTGTCTGAGGATTTATTATTATTTATTCCAGCAGTAAAATGCGTTGCCAAGATGTGCCTCCCTCCTTTGAAATACTGTATCACCAACTAAAAAGGACTATCTATCCAAAGAAGAACAGCAAAATATGAATATAATCGCTTCGTACATAAATTCTTATCGTAGCTACAAGTTTTACAAGTGTCTTTTCTATAATAAATCTGGATTTATAAACAATGCAAGACCAACAAATTATTTAAACTTGCAAAAGTCAAAGCCAGCAGTGAAGAAGACTTAAACCTTGTTGAAATTAAACTTAAACCGACTTGCTACAGTGTAGCAATTATCGTATCTGACGGTGTTTTTGAACAGTTTCCGAGAAATACGATGAAGGGTTTGTAAACATATGTCTTGTGGCTTAACATCTTGTAAAATTTATTATATTTCATTAAAAGGAATGTTATTTACAAAAAAAGAAAAGAACTCAGAATGTAAGAAATATCTATTTCTCACCCTTGAGCATCGTGAAAAAAAATGGGCCCGTCAGTTCAAAAGGAACTTCTCAGACATATAAGCAATGGAAAAATAACTGTTTTGCCTATAAGCCAGGTCATTATGTTCCAACTTACCCAATTTTTTTTTTTTTGGTTCCCCTCCACGGGAAGGGCAGGAGGACATAAAAAATGCTCTGACGCATACTCCGCGCGCGCGTTCGAAGTTATGTGGGACTCGTCCCGACGCCTACCAGAACCATACCCACTAAAAAACCCCCTGTCGGCTCGTGCATTTTTGCCACTCAGCCTTCATCTGAGCGACGGCCAATTGGAGAAAGAGGCCGCGCTAGCGGGGCCCTTAAGGGGTCACCCGCTGAGATTTACATAGCACTGAAGGTGCTCAAAAATGAAAAGTAAATAAAAAACATTAAAAATCAAAAATAAAATTGCATTAATTCGGATTTACGTTAGAATTAGAATTTACGTTAGAATTAGGATTTGCGGCCTGAAGGGCCTCGAGATCTAAAGTTAACTGCGTGGGTTCGCCAGTGTGCGCGTTTCTCGGCCTAGCGACTTTGAATTTCGAATCTAACACAGGAGCAGTATATGAGACTGAATCTCGAACAAGATGATTGGGATGGGATTCGGCGCGTTTGAAGAACGATTCTGAGAGTGTTTTGAGGTGCTGTTGCACTGTAGGTAGTTCAAGATCTCTGTGCAGGTCCGCGTTGCGCACGTACCAAGGTGCGTCTGTGGCCCTGCGGCAGAAGAGATTTTGAACCACCTGCAGCTCATACAGGACGGAGGGATTGGCGTGGGCAAAGACTGGCGAAGCATATGACATGACGGGTCTAATGCAGACCTTATAAAGCGTACGTTTATTTCTAAAAGACATTTTGCTTTTTCTACCTATCATACTATTTAGGCGGCTTAAGTAGAAACGCGCGAGTTTCGTTACTCTATCACCGTGTGGCTTGCAAGAAAGCGTCTGATCTAAGGTGACGCCTAAGTATTTGATACTGCGCTTCCCGGGGATGGGAATACCTAACATTTAAATGTGAGGATCGTTGTAGCGATTACGACGTTTGTGGTCGAATTGAATGGCAGAACTCTTTTCTGGGTTGACATCGATACGCCATTTTTGAAACTAAACACCGAGGGCGTTTACGGCCTTTTGGAGTCTGGTGATGTTATACGGGATCCTTTGACCTTTAGTGTAAAGGGCGGGTATCGTCTGCAAAGAGGGCGAGTTCGACGCCTTTTGGCGGGATGGGCATGTCATTAGTGTACACGGTGTACAGCAGAGGGGCGAGGACTGAGCCTTGCGGGACTCCAGCCTTTATGGGACGAGGCGCCGAGAGCGTGCCTTCATGTTTGAATCGAAACGTACGGTCTTTAAGAAACGACGCAATTAATCTGACTAGGCGAACCGGTAAGCCTATTTTATAGAGTTTAAAAACGAGACCACTGTGCCGACTTTGTCGAATGCCTTGGCTACGTCAAAGAGAACCGCGATTGTTTTTTTACGATGCGGATAGAATCCTTCGAGTATGTACTCGACGATTCGATGGACTTGCTGAGGGCAGGCGAATAGCGCGAAAGCCGAACTGATGGGGAATGATGAGAGGATCGCCATCCATTGGAAACAGATAGTTCCGCATTTGAGAGAATATGACTCTTTCGAGAAGTTTAGACATGGCCTTGAGGAGGCTGATGGGTCTGTGATTAGCCGGGATATTCAGAGGTTTACCCGGCTTGGGAATACCTATGACAATCGCTTCTTTCCAAGCTTTTGTAAAGTAACTATGGTCGAAGCAGGCATTGAAGATGATAGCTAACAAGGTAAGCACCTGCTGTGGCAGGTGCTTAAGTGCGTGGTTGGAAATTCCATCCGCACCCGGAGCCTTTTTGGACTTTTGCTTTCTAATGAGAAGCAAGATTTCATCATTAGAGACTGTGACGGGGTCGTCGGTGATAGGGAGAGATTCTCTGCGGAGAACTTCGTCCTCCACCGCCTGGATATGGGAGGGATCCGCGGGTTGCGTGCTGGGCGAACATTGTGCCGCTATGCTGTCGGTGAAGCATTCGGCTTTCTCTTCGACTTCGAAGGCAATGGTGCCGTCGGGACGAGTGAGAGGAGGAACGTGAGAGGCGGTGTCTACGCGTAAGGCTCGGGCCATTCGATAATACGCTTGGTGGGACGGGGAGATATTCTCCATGAGATCGTTAAACTGAGTGTCTCGGAGTTCCGCAAGGCAAGACCTAACTTTACGTTGAAGCTGATTTGCAGCTGTTCTATATGCGGGCGTGGGATATTTCTTGGCTCTCCGGAGAGCCGCGTTCTTAGCTGTAATGAGATTGCTAACGGCTAAGGGAAGCGCGAGTTTGCCTTGCTTAGCAACCTTTTCGTTGTCGTTGATGGCTGAGTTAATAGCATCAGTTAGAGTATTAACTAATAAATCTATTTTATCCGTGCTATCTAATTGGTCGGGCAAATCGCGAGCGGAGAGTTAGGGGCCTCTAAGGCTGAAACTAACGTATTTTTAAAGCCTTTCCAGTTGGTAAAGGTCTTAGGAGATGTGACGTTAACGTTAGGCGTATCTAGCACGAGGGAGACGGGGCGGTGGTCGGAGCCTAGGTCATCGAGCGGTTCGATAGACCTTAGATCAAGATTGATTCGCTTGATAATTGCAAAGTCGAGGATGTCAGGAGAGTAGGTCAGGTTGTTGGGATAGTGAGTGGGAGTGATGGGGGATATGACGTCTAAGTCAAGGGAGTTTGTTAGTCGATAGGCACGTCCAGTCAGTATGTTTGAAGTTAAAGTCTCCGAACATAATGACTGAACGGCCGAGGGCGAGAATGGCCTCAAAATCGCTGCGGGTTGGTCTGAAGCCGCACGGTATGTAGATTGAGGCTATGATGATGGTCGGATGACCAGTCATAGCCAATCTACACACAGTGGCCTCCATAGTTGAAGAGAGGAGGGGTAGGGAGAGGACAGCAATGGAAGCCTCTTTTGTAATATATAGCGGTGCCGCCGAAACCGTCGGAGTTGGGCCTATCGTTGCGAGTAAACACGTATTTAGGAATAGCGTATCCCCTGGAGCGGTTTGGAGTAAGCCATGTCTCCTGGAGAAGGAATAAGTCAGGTTCTTTGTTCTGAAGGAACAGTTTAATCTCGGGAAGGTTGGTGCTAAGGCTACGAGCGTTAAAAGATACTAGGGGTAAGCCCTTGGGTTTAATACGACTGGACGCAGGATTCGCGGGTCTAGACATTATAATTTACTTATTTACGAATTTATACAAAAAATAAAATAAAATTTATAACGAACTTAAAAGCTAGTGATGCTCGGCTAACGCAAATAGACGCTCTTGAGGAGAGCGGGCGGCTCGCAGTTTGCGTGCGAGTACGGAAATTTCGTTGATGTCGACGTTTTGGATGACGTCGAACACGGTCTTCATGTCCTAAGCCAACGACGACTGAGGTGAAGATGACAAAGCGGGACGCGGCCCTACGGAAGCTACGGGAGCTGGGATGGGTCGGGAAGGTGCAGGCGGGACGGCCGGACGCTGCCTCCAAGACAGAGCCGGAGTAGGCGTCGTCTGAACGGGCTTTGCTTCCGGGGGACCCCGGTTGCGCAGCGGCGCCGGTTTAGGCGCGACCCTCTTGACGGTGGAGTGCGGAGCGCGCGGGCAACCCCTGTAGTTTAGTAGTTAGCCAGTCCGGCCACACAGCATACAGGCAGGGGGGGAAGTGGATTCGGGAGTGCGAGTGCACTCCTTAGTGATGTGAGGATCTAGGCACTTTACGCACCTGGGGGGAGCTGAACAGTTAGCCGCTGCGTTGCCATATAGCTGGCAGCGGTGGCACTGCCCAGGGTGACCGCGGGGGTTGGGACGCACGACGGAGATGTTCGAGAGTCCGCAAATTGTGCGAGCCTCTCTGAAAATCTCCTTCGAGTTGGGAGTATTGGACAGGATTACTAGCGCTAACGTAAAACGCCTACCGCGGTTGGAGTGCATCTTGTGCACTGCTTCGGCCGGGAAACTCTGGGACTTAAGGTCCTCGAGGATTTCTTCGTTCGCGAGCTCGAACGGGACGCCCCATAATACTGCGCGGATCTTACGCTCCTCCGGGAGGGCGTAGGTGTGATAAGCGATTTGTTTTAAAGAAAGTAACCGAGTGAACGCGCGGAAGTCGTCGACGGTCGCGACCTGTATTTTAATTGTATCGCCTGCGTTGGTTGCTTTTAAGTAATTAATTTTGTGCTCTTTGCACAAGTTAGAAACCGCGGTCCAGCGCGCTTTTTCACGCGGGAAGACGGGCGGAGGGAGCTGAGGCTTCGGCGGGACGGGAGCGCAGCGCGTCGCTGGCTTCGATGGGACCGACGGAGACGCGGTTACTTCGAGCGATTTTAACGGCGCGGGGGCTGGTGTTGAAGACACCGGGAATGGCTCGGGTATTGATGATACCGAAGCTTTCTTCGAGCGCTTCTTGGAGCGCTTGGCGACAAGTTAAAACGCGAGCTCAGGAGAGCCGGTTAAGGTGACGGCATCTGATGACGTATCAGACGCGGGTTCGGAGTCGCTCCCGGGAGCGGTACGCTTGCGACGCGACGCGTGAGAGGATGCGACCGATTCGCAGTCCATCTCGGACGAGGCGGGAGACGAGGAAGAGCTGTAGACCTGAGGGGTCTCGACGTTGGAGGCCTGAGGGGCCGGGGTTGAGGCCTGAGGGGCCGGGGTATAGGCCTGAGGGGCCGGGGACGCGATAGATGCCTGTAAGGCCTGCGTTAGTACGTCAGCGGGTATGCTTACGCCGGACGCAGCGAGCACCTGGGCGAAAGACCTAAGGATGTTAACAAGGTCCATTGGAGGGTTTGGTCCTACGATATATAATATATAAATATATAAAAATGCCTAGGTTCCCTAGCAAACCTAGCACCTAAACCTCCCTACCCACGGTAGGGGGCTGGGGAGAATAACTTAGAACTAACCGTTGTACGCCGAAGGCCGCTACCTAGAAACCTAAAAAGGGTGCGCAGGTAAAGAGTTGACCGCGTTAGGGTCAACCTTTACCGACAGGAAGGACAAATACACACGAAAACACACAGATATGATAAAAATAAATATGAGAATTGGAGAAAATAAATAAAATGTAGAAGAGAAACAAAATAAAAATATTAGGACTGGTTCAGTACAAATTCGTAGTCACCGCTACCTACAAACCTAAAAAAGGGTACGCAGGTAAAGAGTTGACCGCGTTAGGGTCAACCTTTACCGACAGAAAGGATAAATACACACGAAAACACACAGATATGATAGAAATAAATATGAAAATAGGAGAAAATACATAAAATAGAGAAGATAAATAAAATAAAAATAAAAGGACTGGTTCAGTACAAATTCGTTGTCACCGTTAAGTATCCTTTGTACTGAAACCAGAATACTTACGCTGGGCACAACACTGCACTCAGCACAAGCACAACACAACTTAGCACAGCACTTTGAAGACTAAGGGGCTTAGTCGCAAAGAAAAAACGCACTTCGATAGCACTCAGAGGGAGTAGAAAAACCTTGAAAACCGTAGCACGGAACCAACACGCTAAACTGAGACGTCAGTAGACTGAGCGCCACGGAATATCGGGAAGGGACTGATCAACGGAGAACGGGGTCTTGCACGACCGCACCGCGTGGCGATCGGAGCGAGAAAAAAAGAAGCGTGCCGTTAGCAGAGGTCCGTCCTTTATACAGTTTGTGGGGACGGAACAGGGCCAAACTAACAAAAGCAGATAAGAATCATTTTGCACAGATATCAAATATATCGTGAATTTATTTTTTGCTCACTTCTTCATCACAAAGATCTTTCTGAACTGGTTATAGTAACAATAATAATTTATTTCGAACACTTGATCCATATAAAGAGTAAGTAACAATTTTTTAAATTTATTTTACATTACATTGTAGGTGGCAACTATTCAAATGTTTTAATAAAGAGCTATCTACCTTTTCCTTTAATACTAGTAGAATACTGTTAGAGCTGTCGCCTCCGCGAACACGCCTGACGCGCTGCAGTGCCGCGGCAGCCCCAACAGTATTCTAAAACCGTTGTTATATTGTACACGTAGAGCTGAGTAATCTTTCTTTTTATAATTAACCCAAAGACTGCACGTGTAAAAAAAATTGACAATAGGCTCTAAATAAAGTTAATTTAACTTGTGGTGTACAACGTGCAAACCTTCGAGCTAGCATATTGGTACGTACAGGGAGAGCTCTACGTGCTCTTTCGATGTCATCTTCATCTGTTGAGTTGGAATAAATAACGTGCCCAAGATATTTACATTTAGAGGTCCGCTTTAATTCAGTGTTATTGAATGTGAGCTCAGGAATGTTAGTGGGTAAATTTTTACCCGCGCTATACACTATAAGTTCACACTTTTTGACATTATACATAAGTCCATGCCTGTCAGCATAATTCTCATATACTTTCAACAATTTTCTCAAAGTGTGGATCGACGAGCTCTACAACACCATGTCATCAGCGTAACTTATGTTATTTATTATTTTTACATCAATTGAACAGCCAACGATAGTATTACTGAGTTCAACGATCTGATCAACATATAAATTGAATAAGAAATGTGATGTTAAGCCTCCTTGTCTTACACCACACTCAAGCCGATATTCATAAGATGCAGCGTCTCCCCATCTAACCCAATTTTTTTGATTAATTAATTGAAATTGAATTAACCAATACCTGAGTACATTTATGAGCTCATTGGGTAATCCAAGAGAGGTAAGCTTTTTAAAAAGTATGGTATAATGAACTGGTATAATGAACTCTATCAAACGCCTTGGATAGATCAAGGTACGCTGCATATATTGGCGTCTTTCGGTCTGCATAATAGGTAACTGTTTGCTTTAAGGTGTAAATAGCATTTTCAATTGACAGACTGGCCCGGAAACCGAGCTAGGAATCACTCAGCTGATGTGGGAACTTAGAAATTTTCCGTTCAAGCAGTCCATCTGATATTTTTGCTAATACCGTTGCGAGTGATATTGGGCGGTAGTTACTTAAGTCTGAGCAATTCCCTGTCTAATTCTTAACAATAGGCACTACAGCTGTTCTCATCATAGCCTATGGTAGGTAACAATGTTGAACACAGAATGTAAATAACATAGCAAGTACTCTACCTATGTGCTTACCAGCGTGCTGCAGGTGTTCGACGCTGAGGCCGTCGTGACCAGGTGATTTTCCTTTAGTCATGCTGTAAATAAAATAGAAAACCTATTTTGCTGTAAAACAGACGGGTATCTCATTACAACTGACCTCAGAGTCGGACTCCTGCACCACTTCCTTAAGAGCTAATGCTGGTACTCTGAAATGCTCCACAAACATGTTTTTTTTTTATTGAAAAAGGATAAGACGTTTTTCTTCTATCTCACCTGATGGAAAGTGACGATGAAGACGAAGGTGTTACATGTCTATCCACGAAATACCTATTCACTCGACGCTTGAAAGCACTAGGACTATAGTTTTCTGGAAAAACAGACGCAAGCAGTTCATTACACACCTTGGCGACCCGCTTCAAAAAGGAACTATCGAAGCGTTTGATTCGACTTCTTGGGATATCTACCATGAAAGGATGGAAGGTCTGTCTGCGTCTAGTAGTCCGATGCAAGAAGGGTGTGGGTTCAACCTGATCAAAAAGAGCATTCGGGCACTCTCCAAAATGTAATCTGTAGACGACTGCTAAACTAAAAACTTTCCTACGATGGTCGAGATTTTGCAGTTTTTTGGTGGTGAGGTCAAAGTTGTTAATATTTTTTTGGGCTCTTTGGTCAACTGCATCCATCGCTTCGGCTGAGGACTGTCGGACCTTCGAGATGATTCCCAACTTCTTTGAAGCAGCTTGAGCCATGGACACAATTTGTTGCCCGAAGTTTAGTTGGGACGATATAGTTACGCCCAGAAGCCCTAGGTGGTCGGTTAAAGGAACAGAAACATTTTGGAAAGTGGGCGTAAGGTCGAAACTGCTCTTTTTCGCGGAGAATAAACACGCCTGTGTTTTCGACGGGTTAAACTTGACCAAGTTGGACTCGCCCCAATTGGACACTTTCTTTAAGGCCAAATCCACCCGCTCAATCATGGACTCTCTCAAAGCCTGGATTTCTTGAGGACTCGCTTGCGCATTGGACATGTATCTCTCTACAACGGTGCTGTCATCAGCGTAACCAATAATGCCTGGGGATTTTTTTTTTCTGATACCTCCGGCGTTTGCCGCAGCCTGTTTCTTCTAGTTTCATTCCATTTCTATCGTTTATGCTTCTCGTACTTTCACGCTTCATGCTTCTTCTTCCTTTCATTCATCTCTTTTATTCTTATTTTAATCTTATGGGTTACGGGTGGGATTACCCGCTTGTAGAGTCTTTGCCCTATCTACTTGACAGATCTTATTTTATTTCATTAAGGATATTATAGGGTAATAAATTTATGCTCGTTGTTACTTATTATTACATACTTTTCCTTATAACAATATTTTAAATCTATAATATTTAATGGAGAGGGAATACATTTATAGTTATTTTGTACATATTTTTATCTATACTTATAATTTTACAGTTTTTATTGAATATGTAATACAATCTGCAATATAATATATGTTCTTATGTTACATACAATATTTACAAAAATATTTTTGTAACATATTTTTACACTTACCTTACATTTTTCTTATTCTATAATTTACACACGGGATAATAATTAACATATTTTTTGCACATTTCTTAAGCTATGGTATCACTGTTTATATTTACATACATTTTGCTATATGTTAACATAAAATATATGCAATATTTTTGAAACATATATTTATTTACTTTGTTTTATTTCTTTCTATTACTTTTTTACCAATTTTTACACAATAATCAAGAAAAATGTTTCTATTCGTACCCATCATAATTTCATGAACACTCTCCGACGCCATCTTGGTTCCTAACTTAACTTCGGTCTCAAACCTATCTAGGGCATGTATTGGGCATTCAAACAATATGTGCGGTACATTCTCGACTCTGTTAGGTTCGCATGCGCACGATGGGTTCCCCTTGCACTTGAAACGGTTCAAGTACTCTGAGAACCCACCGTGCCCAGTCATTAGTTGAGTTGTCACGCCCGTTGGTTGGATCTTTCTTACGACTCTATACGCGGACCTAAAGTAGCTATGGTCAAAGCAGGCATTGAAGATGATAGCTAACAAAGTAAGCACCTGCTGAGGGTGCTTAAGTGCGTGGTTGGAAACTCCATCCGCACCCAGAGCCTTTTTGAATTTTTGACTTCTAATGAGAAGCAAAATTTCTAGTTCACGTTCTTTATTTTTTATCTTTATACATACTACACGGTCACTATTACACTCCACTACAGAAACAGAGTCGAACACTGATTTCCTCCAAATTATGGCAATTCCACCATAGGCCCTACCCTGTAGCAGGTCTGCAGATGATTTAATAGACGACTTCTAAGAGTACATCAACGAGAATGCCAATCACCTATCCAAAAGGTACTATTTCTATATGGTATTTAGGTAGAGATTTTATTGTTAAGTTCTTGTATGGGACGGTTAGCATTAAAACCCTTTCTATTTTGATCATCATCATCACCACGCTTATTTGGTGGGTAAGGCGCTTTGAGGTAAGATCAATGCACTGCCAGAGAAATTACACGAACACAGCCCAATAAAAACTAGCGCGTGCAAACTCATAATTGTACAAAATTCAAGTACAATACCTAATTAAATAAATCAGTAATGAAACATATAATGAGGGACATATACTGTTTGTATAGGCATGTATGTATATACTTTGAAAGTTTCTTTGTCACTTATTATAATTTGTGCATCAAATAGGTTTCTTAGTAAGGACTATATTCAATTCATTTTTTTTTCACATCCAACCTTGATTTTTCTATTTCTATTTTTATATGAGCAAGTGTTACCTTATGGTAAGTGGCACCCGTACCCAGGTACATCATTAATCATGTTTTATTTATTAAAATAGTGGTGGTTACATATCAACTAATGATGCGTCACTGACTCTTCCGTTATTTTTCTTTGACCAGAACACAACCGAATAAACGTGATTGTTATGGCAGTCAAAGTAAGAAGGACTGTAGTACTGCCCCAGACGAGATCTTATCGAAGGAACTGGACCACCACTAAAACCTCATTATGTATGTACTGAATCTGAACTTACTGAAGTCAAGGTCCCAAGATATCCTTCGATGTCATTCTGTCGTAATATTTTTTCAAATAACTATTTTATTACAAATTTATGTAAAAAAATATACATTTAGATGTTACGGGATGGAAACATTATCAAACCCTAACCTCCCCCCCCCCATAGTGCTCAGTGTAATCGCACCCTTACACAGCCAGAGCTCTAACTAATTCTCAGTAACTCCAAGTCTTTCTAATGACAGTTTGATATGGTTCATGGGTACATTTAACCATGTAATCAAACTTTGAAGCCAAGTTACGCCAACAGTAATCCAAGGATAATGGCCAACACCCAAGGGAATATATTAAGAAAACGAATTTCGTCTTTAAAATTAGCTTAGTCGTCATAAATATGATAGACGGCTAGCCATCTTGTTTTGTTAGTCTTTGACGTAACTTGCCTGAGTTTGGGAATTCATAAGATTTGATTAATTAATTTTGTTTCAAGTGCAAGTGTATCTTATTATGCGAAGTCGTTAAGCTGAGTATTAGTTTATGATTAAAGTACCTGGTAAGTGTCGTGGTGTTCAGTTAGCGAATTTTGTGGTGTACATTACTATTAAATAACGTTAAAGCAACATGTTACCGTTAAGCTATTAGATGACTATTAAAATTAAATCTAGATTGCACGTTCATATACCGGGCGGTAGCAACGTTCAAAAAGTACATGTAATGGTCTAAGTGATAGAAGCCCTGCTCCATACACTAAATCCGGTGTTCTTAGATATTTACTCTAAGTTTCTTTCACTATAAGCAACCTCAGTTGAGCATTTTGGTATTTTTTGTTGACATTTTCATCTTCGGGACATTTCTCACTGAGTCGAGAAATCAAAAGTCAAGATTCCTCGAGACGTTGGTACGTTAAAATAAATTTCCTTTGTGTTTTTCAAATTCTTGTCATCGTTTGTTTGCAGGCCTTTATAGACATTTAAATTTCTATGCGAATTTTAGCACTGGATTGTATACTTTTCGGCCAAGCTAAGGGTTTATTTATTATCACACAAACATCAATAAGACAAATTCAGCCAAACTTCTAAAATATACTCCACTATTCCACTTAACCGCACTGGAGGAAACGTTGAGATAACAACTACAAATACCAATTCTGAGGGTGACTTGAAAAATTCTTTAAAGATTCCCTAGCTAAGGTGGAGTAGAGTAAACGTTTAAGAACACGGGTGTAGAGGTCCTACGATTCCAATGGTCAGCACAAATATTTGTGTGGTGAACAAGGTATTTTATTATTGAGCCACGGCAAGAACTGTTTATTTATCTATGTATTCATTTTTTATGATTTTCGGCTTACCTGCTAAAATATCAACCAAAAGTAATAAACATCAACTCCAAAAAATATCAGGGTAAAATTCTCAACATTTTTATCCACAAATATGTTGTCGTCACCAACGTAGCTCAAAATCGATACCAGTTCCGCTGGAATTCCCTCAAGTTCATTAAATCGTGAGTGAAGCAGCGGGATTCGAACCAAAGATCACGAGTCGTCAAGGTGTGTTCGGGTGTAATGCGTCACGGCCCACTGGAGGCAAACCTCGCCGTCTCTTCACTGATGAGCGTGAATATGGCAAAGAGTACTGAACAATGGTTAAACGTAGAATCGACCATTTCGTACGGTAAAAAAAGTTTTATTACTACATATAAATAGCCACATAGTCTGTATAAAGAGTTTATAAAACTTCATAGTACCAACTTTAAAATGTCACAAGTTAAGATGTGGGGAATTTACGCAATTATATGGTAATTATATATGGTAATTTTGTCGTACCTACATATGATGTCGCATCGAGTAGTTGATTTCTTTGGTATAAAGTAGTATAAACTATACATGTGGCGCAAATGACCCTTTATGGCGAAACTGAATATAGTTTATGTTCACTTTTAATTACTACGCGTACACTGACAAGCAGACCATATATAAAAATAAATATTAAGAAAAAGCATAAAACTACTAGAGTTTGCTTACACTGTCTATGTTCAACTCTAGTCGGATTCAGAAAGTAGGCGCATTTCTACCTTTCCACCAAAACGATGTTTAAACCATAGCCACAGTTCCGTCGCACCGAGACGTAACTCACCGTAGTCTTGTAAAAAATATGTGAACCATAATTTTATTCGTTCATTCGTTCTGTGGTTTATATCTCGCGGGGCCTTGATAACTAGTCTTGGCTAAGTCTGTATTAAACTAAACTTGAAACATACTTTTTTCAGTAAGACGGCAAACCAACCACAGAGCAGTCAATGTGGATTTAGTATTTATCTATATATGAATATGAGCACATATTTTATCAAAGGTAGACAGACTAAAATATTAAGAAAAAGACTAAATAATTATGAAAATATAAAAGACTGGCTTAGAACTCGGAACTCTCGCATATATTCCTTTCAAAACCAATTTACATTTCTTTTCTTTCTAATTTCAAAAAAGTATCTTTCCAAAACTCTTATCCTAGGGGATACCTACTTGTTTTTTTTCTGTCGGCACAAATTACCAATCAAATATATTATAAACAAAAAAATTTCAAATTCCAAAAATCAAATAAACATTAAATGCCGTAATACTTATCATATTATTAAATACATATGTGTACTACAGTTAAAAACCAAATTGAAAGTCAAAATGTACTCGAAGAATTACGATGTGCTAAACTAAATTTAAAAGATTAATAATAATGTAAATTTAAAATTAATGCACAATATTTATTTTTAAATAAAGTAAAATACTTAAATTTTATGTATTACTGTCCACACAGGGTGGTGAGTTAACGTCAAAAAACGTTGTCTATTATTTAACTTAATTTGTTTTTTACCAAGTTTAAAAATTGTTGCTGTACAATCGATCTAATAAAAAGTCCATATCTTTTTTTAAAGATAAATAAAGAGTCGTGTGATATAATCGTAACAAAGTATACTTTAAATGATCAACCAAAATGAACGACGTTCATGAAGCCCTAAAATATTCAAAATCTTTGATATCAAAAATGTTTGATATAAAAAAGAGAATAGAATATATCAAAGCATAAAAGACTCCTTCAGGATTCAATAAGGGCGATCCTTAACCCACTCGCTACGTATCACTACATATTGGACTTATTGCCCTTTTGGTCCCGACTTTAATACTTGGAGTCTTCACTGGTGCCCCATACACAAATCATAGATACAGACTAAAGCTCTGCATCAAAAAGGTCACAATATAAATCCCGGATCATAAATGACAGCCAAGTTGGAAGGATTTACATATATGTAAGTGGTTCTGTAAATGAATAAAACAATCAATTTTATGCATATTGCTTTACATAAATGAATCATTATTTGAAAACACGACCTTGCTCAATCAAGTTTAATAACACTTTGGAAACGTATAGAGGACAAACTAATACACAAGGAACCATAGTTGCTGTGTCCAGTGGCGGCAACTGGATACAAACGCCGATTGCCTGATGCCGAAAACTTTTTCCAAGTGGAAACAACTGGACACAATTAGCGTGGACACAAAATTCCATGTTAGTGCCGCGCCTTAATGTTGTTTACTGGTCGGAAGTCGGAAGCCCAAATGCACTGGAATATTCTGTCAAACTGTTCCGTGTTCTTCTGTAAATATACCTCACATAATATTTTATTACTCGCACCTTTGAGAATTCGAACAAAAAGATTCATCCAGTCGTTGAGTACGACTTTAAGGTGTTCCTACAATAAAAAGGTTAACTCTTTGTGAAAGAAGAACGTGTGGATGTAAAAATGATCGCATTAAATATTAAGGTCGATAATTTATGTTCCTGTATTTTTGATACAAAATATACAAATACTTTACGCCTTAGTACATATTATTCTTAAATGTTAAATTATCTTACATGATTCAAGTTAAAATCCCAATTGAAATCCACATATTGTGACCATGAAAATGTATTCACTAAAGTTGATATGCAATTTTTTGGCCTTTATATGCTAATGCAATTGATAAGTGTGTAATATATGGAAAAGTTATGGACAATTCCATTAACTCAAAAATATGTCTACTCGTAATTGTAAGTGTACTAATTGTCTCATATATGAGACACTAAAAACAATTTTTTTTAATTTATTCTTTGAATCACCCTAACCCGTTTTAGCTGGCGTTGTTACATTCACTGCTAATGCCACAATGCCACATTGCCAATGCCACATTACCAATGCTACATTGCCAATGCCACGTTTGCTACTATAAATATAAAAATGTGGTCTTTATGGTATTTTGCAGACACGACAGAGGTACAGAAAAAGACAATAAGTAACTTTCATCCAGAAAAAAAGTACTCCCCAGAAAAAAGCGCTTACACCCGAAAAGACCTTTTTCAACCCATGGACCTCTAAAAAATATATCCACGGATTATCAAAGCTCGTGGCCCGACAGGCCGCAGACGCTACACATACATTCTGAGCCTTTTCCAAAATTCACAGGAAGACAATAATTTGGGATCAAGTGATAAGATATGCCGTAATATATAGCAAGGGTTAACCTTTGCTGAAAAGTTAATCTGAAATTATTAAGGTAATCTTTGAAATTGTGTCGGAATTATTTTATTTCTTTTTGGGAGCGGAAAATTTATGAGTGCAGGTTTTCGTGCCTTATTAAGTTTAAATTTTTATCTAGAACATTTATCTACTTTATAAGTCAAAAATTTAAAAGGTTTTAATTTTTATTAAGTTACACGTTTACATGAGTATATATATGTTTTAAACGTTTCCGCTTATATGTGCAATTATAGTTGATCTTCGAAGCTGTTTTATTCTTATTAGTAAAGTTTATATAAAATCTTTTACTATAACAAAATAATCATTATCACTATAAGTAAGTAACACAACTAAGCCTAATGATGTTCCTTGGTGCGGATGCCACTAACCATCAGGTGAGCCAAGTGCTCGCTTGCCGGCCATGAAGAAAGTAAAAAAACAGCTTGACTTTTCAGGGACAGCATTTTTCAAAAAACACAATGATCTTCTTCATATTTTACCGAAATAAAATCTTAATACTTACATACAATCGCGGTACAAAATAAAATTTGATTAAAAATAACTAACAATAAGTTTTTATTATTCTGATATTGTGACTGTAGTGGGTGTCGAATTAATTAGAATTCTGAGTTCGGACCTGTTGATATAGAAATACCGAACCAATTTAATAGATTGTGGAAGAAACATGAAATTGAGTTTGTGAACAGTACGTGATATTTTGTTAATAGCTTAGTTCCTTTAAAATTGAACGTAGTTTTTTGTTTCATATTTTTCTAAAATATAGAAATATATTTTAAGGGTAATAAACAAAGAGCAACTTATCCAAGAGCCGTGTTCTAATTATCTTATCGAATTGCCAAACACCTAAACAGGACTAGTTTGTACATTATTCTTTGCACGCTTATGGGTAACTACAATAACAGAATAATTTACCTAACAGGTATTTTTTAATATGAATAATAAATCCCCAGACAAACACACCAATTGTACGGCCCCAAAAGTAAGCCGAGCTCATATTATGGACAGCGTACTGGAGGTGATATGAGATATCAATATATTATATAATAAAGGTTTTTTACAATTAAAGATAAATATTCGACTTTAGTTTAATGTTGTGTAAGATTGTTCAGTAATACATGATTTCAGACATGTGTTATAAACGTTTTGTGAGCAAAATCCATAATTCACAAAGCTGTTATCTTACGTGTTTTAGTCTCCAGACAAACACACCTCCTTTATGGCCCATAGCAAGCAGAACATGAGTTAGGAATGACTATACAGCACACCGGGGGGGGGGGGGGGGAAACATATACATATAAATATTAACAACTATGACCCAAGAACAACATCTTTGTTCATCACACGAATGAACGGCCCGTTGAGGACTCGAGCCTGGGACCTCCGGCATATGAAGCAAGTACTACACACTACTATTGCAGGAAAAAAGCTTCGACCAAGATCGTCCAAATCACCTTCTGACTCACGTTACCAGACCCAACTTTTGTTACGAATAAGTTACACAATACCATTATAAGTGTACATGGATACAACCAGAACTGAAAAACAATCAGTGGTATAATTATTTTCATAACAAGATATTTCTCCGACTGCAACTTTATTTAAATGTAATATTGCAAGACAAATAAAGTTCCTTTTTAGCACCTCTGTCGTGTGATATTAATATATAAATAAACGAAATAATAAGTGGACTAATAAAGACACGATTGCAAACATCACAGAAGTTATAAGACAAAGCAAACTGAAGGTGCCGTAACAACAAAAATGTAAATTAAAATTTCAGACTCCTCATAAATGCACTCACAAAACTGGACGTTCCACTTTAATTTTACTTCAAATAAATATTAAACAGAAAATATGACAAAATATAATTAGAAATAGTAACAAAATTACGAACTTATCACACTATGCCAACGTTTACACGAAAAGTGGCTTTTCAGCGAAAGTGCTGTTTCATTTGTAGCCATTTTATATCTCCCTGCGACATTCACTCGATACAATGCAGTAAGCTACTTTAGAACTTAAATCCTTTGAAATAAGATAAGTATTTCATTGTTATAAAATAAGTGTTAGGTTAAAAGTATATAAACTAAGAATGCGGTTGGTTTTAAAGTGAATGCCGGCCATAACGGCTAAGCACTACCCTTTAGTATATATTTTAGCTGAACTATTGTGTTGCTTATCTACTTAAAGTGATGGTAAAATATTTTATGGTGGTAGATTTTAGTTGTTGAATATACGGAACGTATTAAACGTAATTTTATTTTTATGGACTGACTAAGAATGTATTAACTAGTTGATGTGAGTTCTGGATGTCATGGTTTTAAATGTAATGCTTCTGAATTACGCTTCTGTGACGCTTCTCACACGCGCTGTGTAAGGCTTCTGAAACGCGTGCATCACACTCGTCTTCATCGTCACTTTCAGTTAATGCCTGCCAATTTATAATAAAAAGCAAGATCGTTCTTTGTGAATAGATGACTGCCTCACAGATCGCCGGCCGATGTCAAATGTTATTGAAATCGGTGCGGCGAGCGCTGGCTGTCCACTCAGAGCTGTAAACATTCCTTCTCTAGATGCTGTGATAAAAGACCTATTGATAGCCTTTTAGGTGATTATTAATGTCAACTAGGTGTTTTTATTCCAAAGGCCGATGTATCGTTAAATGAAGAAGAGGATATCAAAACTATTAAAAAAATTCTTGCGAAAGAATACAAACTACTGACTACAATACTGCAGTGTAGGCAATTGTAAAATGGCAGCGACAGAGTCAAAACATGTCACAATTGATCACTACTTGAACAGAAATTGTGACTGTAACATATTATTTCCTTTTCATCAGATTTATTATTGTAAATGTCTTTCAAGACCATGAATATGTATAGTGTTCCCCCTGACTTCAAAGCTAATGCTCCTGACTTGAAAGCTGGTCCTACCCTTGACTGGAACAGAGGTTACCTAATTAAGCTATCCGACTATTTACAGCGACAGAAACACTTTGAATTAACTGACCACTATTAAACACATAGATTCTTTATAAAATAAGCAGAATTTAATTTATAAGCTGTAGGTAAATAAGTGGCATGTAAAGTAACTCTTTTAATAATGACCGTGTAATTGCGGGGTAGTGAGTTCGACTCGACAGGTTAGCACCGGCTTGGCACTAAACTATTAACATGCAATCAAGTGCTGGGTCTGCGGTATTTATAGTGTTAGGTAACTAGGATTTGAGAAGGTATTTTTGCTTTGAGTAGTTGTGTACGATCACTAAGAGTAGAAAAGTAAAGGTTTGCGGTATTCCCCGCATCTCATGAGAACAGTACTTTTTTGTAAATAAAAAGTGTGGTGTTTTTCTTTACTCTAGCCCTGACAACTTTAGTCCAAGACGTGTTTAGTATTCGGGTGTTAAGCCGTGAAATAGTATCAAAAAACTGAACTCCTTTTTCCATTTACCTCAAGACTTCAGATTTGTAAACTTCGAAGATTTGCTTGATACTGTTCCTCGTTGAGTTGGTTGAGAACTTAGTTATTTTTATATGTACCTATTTTACAGCAGTTAGCTTAATAAGTACAATTATAGTATATAACACTATCATTTAGAACATTCAAAGAGTTCCTTAATTAAGACATTTCGATGTCGATCAAGTATGACGTAAAAGCTAAGAGTCTTCTTTAGCGCTGGGCTGATTTGATTGAATAACCTGACAATTCAGTCACGTGGGTGTCTTAACAAGATCCATTACACTTCTATGAAATCGGAAAACTGAAAACCTTGAAATATAATTTAGAATAATACAATTTTATGCGCATATTTACGCTCGTATTATTTAGGCCGTAATTTTATCTGATACATCATGTTACTTATTTTATTAAGGCCTAAAACTAATATTTTAGGGATTGCTGTTGGCTTGCATCAACCCTTTTTTACGGGGCCCTTAATACCGTTTTTTAAACTTCGGTAACTAATGTCCCGATATAAGGTGACATTCGTATTCGTATTTTATTTCAGTGCTTAACTAATACCGGGTGACTTTTTTACCGCTCGCAAAAAGACATAGTGCGCTATGTAATACAAGTCTACTACATCAACACTCTTCCAGCAGTTGAGATGGTAGACCAGTGACTAAAAAGTGATACCGGCTGCGGTTTTACGTAAGAACAGCAATCAGCAAAAAATCAACAATAACCGCGCTGATAGCGAATCGTCAAAGTGTCGTGTGTTGAGTGGTAATAGAGACCTTTATGTTAGTACTCGTATATCGCCTGGGGCGGTTCTATACTACTACTTTATTAATTAGTATCATCTCTGAAATATATTGATGTTAATATTTTTACTCAAACGTAATAACATTCTTTCGTATAACGTCGTGTTTTGATAAGTTTAACTACACTTGGATATATTTATTTACTAAGCGGTTTCAATTACTTCAAGCGATGTATGCACCAAGTCACCGCGTCCGTTCAAGTAGTGTGTAAAGATATGACATCATTTATACTGGTACCGTATTTTCACTGTTTAAGTACAACTCATTCACACAGTCGAGTATAATTGCTGAATTAATTAAAAATATGTATTCAATGTTTTGAAATTTTGAATGTGAGCATCGCCGCCCTCGTAACCGCTACATTTCTAGCCGCCAACCGCTTAGTAAAAATGAGCTATATTTAATAAGAGAACTTCTAAAATATAATTTTTGAATTGGATTCGTTATAACGTTTATTTCGCCTACACTACAAACGAAACAACGAAATTGTTACACTTCACTTGTTACTTAACAATGTTTTGAAATAAATTAATTGCCGGCCTTTTATCAGAGCCATTATTTTGTAGGTGGTAATGAGTTGATATTAACATAATATATTGGGTAAGTTTATTGTGAATATACAAATTATATAGTTTAAGTCTTGTTTATTACGTAGAATGTGGTTTGATTTCAGTTATTGGATGATTTAAGTGAATAATTAGAAATTTATTTATGTACTGTAAAGTACCGGGATGGTGGAGGTTTGTTGAAAGTTTACACTTCTAAATTAACAACCATTTTTACTATTTTAAAAATACATCAATAATTATATCAGTGCTATTGAGGCCGCTGCCAACAATAGAATGCTAGAACATTCTATGTATTTTATCTTTTAGTCAAATTATAATGTCTTATATAATTCTTTCTTAGATAATGTCTTTAATTATATAAAGCACAACCAAATGTTGCAGTACATGCAAAATATGACACCAGAATTTTTTTTTCACATAGATGTTTATATCTTGATTCATATTAGAGACCAATATATTGTAGCGTTACAACTCCTTCGCATACACCAAACGCCTTTTCATTGTAGAGTGTAAACGTTAAATATCTTTAGAAAATAATGTCATATTTTCAAAATTGTATTTGAGAAAGAAACCCAACATTAGTGCGGAATATAGACTTCAACGGCACTTACTACTGAATGGATAAATGTCTACTATTATAAACGTCCAAGCACGCAAATGGTCAATATTAATGCTAAGTTTTATTTTCATTTGAAAATGCCATTAATGAATCCACTTGATTCTGTTTTTCGTTTTGTAATGACAGCTCCATATTCAGACAATCAGATCTAAATGAGAAAACTAACGTAATCGACCTAAGTGCTGTCATTTAAAGACTGTTTGTATGGAATGAAGTTGTAAATATAAAACACTGGAGGGTGTTTTGATGAATCGCGGCGTGTACGAAAGGTTGGTAACTCTGTAATCGAAATTAGGGATCTCCCTACATCACGCAAGGCTCTTGCTAGCCGACGCTAGTAGTATTATAAGGTACGCTCTCTATTGTTCTAAATTAATTAGGTTTAAGGGAATGTACTTAGTTTAATCTAGAAACTTAAATTTGAGGCAAACAAGAGGGAATTGACAGTGATCTAATAAATTTTCCTTATTACTGATATACAGGAGCCGTCTAGCGGCTTCCAAAATATGTTAACGATTAGAATAAACGATATTTTATTACATTTCTACTCTATTAAAATTTAACATAATGTAAATACATAAAAAATATCATAACTTGGTTAAGTCTGAATATCTTAAACAAAAATTAATATAGAGCTGACAAAGATAAAATAAATTGACGTTCCAAACATCCTAGTTTAATAGTAAATGAACTGCTAAGAAATCGTACCGTGCCAAAAAAGGTTTAAGTTGACAGAAGGCCCACGCACAGGGTTATAAACTCGACTACGGCAAAGCAAAAAGGAATGCCATATTTACTAAAGATTGGTTATTTCTTTAATAATGTATCGATATATATGTTATGGATCATGTGATTAATGCGGGCATTATGATAATGTCTAGCTCTATCAGGCTAAGTGATTAATTACATAATGTGTCATAATCGGGTTTTAAATGTTAAACTATGCTTTCACAATTAGCTCTGAAACTGTTACACGTATTATTTTACGTTCACTTTAGGCTTCCACTTACAAGATGCGTACAAATTCTTGAAACTTACTTTTGGGTCATTATAAAAATGATATATAATCTTACTGATAACAGCATAGTGCAGTCTTGTTGGTCTAAATATGTTAAATATTTTAAAAGTATTGATTTTCACAAGGTATTTTAATTTAAAAAAATAAAATATACCTCCTGCCGATAGAAATCTTAAAAATAATTAACATTTGTTTTAATTTTTATGGTTTTTTTATTTAGAAATTACATTCCTTTCTGCTACATTTGTTTAATTTTTAATTCAAAAGACTTCAGTATCAAACCTGAGTCAAAAAGCGAAATGGATTTATTTTCCTAAAAGTAACAAAAAAGCTATCAAGCGATTTCATTCATTCTGAAATTCTAAAAGGTCTTTCTTCATAATCTGATTAAATATTTAACACAATTTTTAGAGATCTGTGTTTCTGGTGGAAATCGGAACGAACTTTTGCCAGTGAGGCAGTAAAAAGGTTTCTAAGATCGATATTCTCTGTTTTACTTATGCATGCCTGGTACCTCAATGCCACATGCAATGATAGATTTGAACCAATATCAAACTTAATTTTATATTTCAGCTTGACCTGACTTATCAAAATTTAGAGTTTGTTTTCTTCGTTCCAATGTCATTATTTTAATAAATCGAATGCATAGTGTTTTATAGCTGTCGGCGAATCGATATTGAACATAGTTTTTGTTTCGGGGAACATTCTAGAAATGTTTACCAAAACATGAAAATAGATTTTGTTGGAACGATTATGTAACAATACATTCGCCCAAAGACTTTGTATTCATAATTTATAATCGACGTCAAAGGTTAGAGAGTAGGTTGTGTATTGAACTATAGTACTTTTACTTTATTTTCAGGTCATTTTGAGGCAGTTCTTAGTCTCTATCATATTTTATCTGTTAAATATTTATTTATTATACCGAGGTTACCGGTTAAAAGGAAGCGAAAACCAGTGCTTTTACTGGAATAAATGCAACTCCACTACGTTAAGCAACGCATCATTAATCGGTATAATAATCACATTTAATACAGAATACGAATAATGATATCCATGGGTGCAGATGCCACTCGCCATAAGGTGGGGTTGTGACCGTTCTCGTTTGATATGATAAGTCTAAAAGTCGATAAGGATATGAAAATAGTAAAGAAAAATTGCAGTAACGTAAATACAATTGGAAATTAAACTGAACTAAAACACCGGGTAGCAAAAAACATTTTTTGTTGCGCACAAAATTTTGTGATTGGTATTGATAATTACTTTGTGCCCGGCTACACGAAATGTATAAACATTGGATTGTATATTATTGATATAGAAACATGTATCGACCAAGACAGCTATTGAAAAGAAATATATTAATGTACTTTTTCAAACTTTCTCAATTTAAGTTTCCCAACCAAATTTCATTCAAATATTTATTTCTCAACTTGTTATTATTGACGTCAAACAAAACATGACCCTACCACAAGTGCGGAAAAACCTTCGTGGCAAGAACTGACAAGAAACTTCACGGGTATATTTTTTTCATGATAAATTTACAGTGTCTTTTTATGTCTATACAAAATTATTCTTAGCTGCATCTGTTAGCTCGGCAAGTCTCCCATCCCCCAAGGACGAACGGGATTCGTCAAACGTCACCCGTTCACCAGTTAACGCGGGAGCCAGCCATCGCCCTCCTTAACCATATTAGAGGGAAGAGAGCGACCCGTCACCCAACGCTACCAAAGACGCTATAAGAAGACGTATTTTAGTGACAATGACGCTTAAGATATTCTCCAGAACGAATAACTCAACGAACAAAATGTATCTGACATTACACATGTTTTGTTACAAATACTAGTAAAATCCTGTTAATAAGGGGATTATACCCAAGGGCTTTTATCATCCAAATAATTGGATAGTTTATAATATTATCACTAGAGAGCCCAGGATTTGTGTACTACCTTAAACGCCCAGTATCCGTCAAAATGACGGATCAAATTTAAAAACACAATTTCTTAAAGTTTTAGTATGAAATAAAACTCTTTTTGAGGTCAAAAAACAAGTTTATTTATTTTTAGACAATAAATATTACAAAAATTAGTAAACTCATACATTTTTTACAAATACTTGTTTTTTCTTCGCGACCAACACATTTTCCGCAGACAAATTTTTCACAAATGTCGCATTTTTCAGACGCCTTGTTTTTTTGCTATTTTCACGCACAAGACAATTGGCCCTCTGTTTGTTTGATTTTTGTGGCTCAACTCTGCTGGTGCCAGGAGTAGCAAGAAGAGTTCTGTCGAAGCTTGAGGTGGCGGCCTGGCGTGATTGTTCGCTGATATAAGTTTCACTGAGTTCACTTATGAGCTTCAAAATAAAATCGTGACGGCTTATTTTTTGTTACAGCAGCAATATCTAACACGTTATAGAAAACATGGCCATCTTTGTGTCCCACCTCTTGTAGAATATTTTCTAGCCATTTAGTCTAGAACATCTACGCTGCACTTAGTCTCATTGTAAAATTGCACACTATTAGCTTAAGCTTCATCAGTATAGCTTCTTCTCACCGTCTTGAAGGCTGATATCGGGGTGAACAGTGCTAACAATCATAACGTTTTTGCTAGGCTTTCCAAGAAAGACAGTCAGAGTAGCATAATCTGGCGATTTGAGTACCTTGGCGTTTTTATATTTTTGCAAGTTTCAATTTCTCGTCTTGTTTCGCGAATGGTTCCAACAAGGCTGGTATTTGCAGATTTCAACTTCTGCGCTAGCTTCATAGATGTAAAAAAGTTATCCATAGTAATATTACGACCTTTTTTGAGGAATGGACTAGCCAATTTCATCACCACAGGTTGTGACAATGATTCATTCGAACGGCTATCGTCTTTGCCCAAATATGGAAAACCATTGCACAGGTACTTGGTATCGAGATTCAGCAACAGCCAGAATTTGATCCCAAATTTGTCAGGTTTGCCAGTCATGTATTAAGTAAATGGGCATCTACATTTTGAAGTGAAAAGTTGTTCATCCACAGTCACATTTGTACCAGGAATGTAGCAATTATCTACAATTATCTATGAATGTATTCCAAAAAAATGAAATTAGAGCAAATTTATTTGTTTGTAGACGTTCAGATCGACGGCTCATTGTCTTATCAAACTTTGGCGGACCCCATTCCTGATTCCATAGTAAATGGACATCTAAGTGAGCCATGTTGTATGCTCCTCGTGCATAAACTAAAGCTATAAATATAAAGGCTTCTAGTTCACTCAATAAAATACTCCAATCCGCATTACTTGTTTTGAGTCTAGCGTCAGTTTCTGCACAAGCTTGGATATAAACATATCATCATCGTACTCGTATCATTGAAAAGAAGTCGCCAAGCTGAAAGGACACTTTCATTACGTACTCGAATCTGTCTCACGGCGTATGGAGTTGGCCCTGGAACTTCCCTTATGATATTTTGAGCAGCCTGACGCCCTGAAGATTGGGTCACATTCCATGACGAAGAATGTTACATGCACTTCTATTTGAAGCCACCTGGGGCCAACAGCTCATCTCCTATCCCTGACATCTGGTTGCTTGAGCCTCTTGGTTGTCTAGATACGGCACTTGCGCTCGTTCCAGTAAGTATTCTAGCTCTTCCTCGACACCTCCTGTTTACCGCACACTTGGAAATAAACTGTGGTGGAGCAGTCCCTCCTTCGTATACAGGCGCACTGTTTTCCGGTTCCTCGGACTCAAAAATCTTCCGGGTATCTGGCGGGACAAATTAAATGTCTTGTTTTCGTCGTCAATGGTTTATCTATTGGAGTGATAAACATGTTAAATTTACCGTTCTTTACCGCTCTTCAAAGTGCTACACGAACTATATCACCCGGGCGTACGCAGTACAAGAGAACTAGTGACAAGAAAATTATTCTGGCCATCAATGAACAAAGAAGTTGCACAGTGGACGCGTGCTTGCATAAGCTGCCAGCGAGCGAAAGTACATCGGCACGTCACCACGCCGTTAGTACAATTCCCGCCATCACAACGTTTCGAGCATATTCACATAGACATCGTGGGTCCACTGCGCCTATCTAATGACTACCGCTACTGTCTAACTATAATTGACCGGTGTACTAGATAGCCCGAGGCGATTTCAGTCCGTGACGTCTCAGCCGAAGTCGTAGCGAAAGTACTATACGAATCATGGATAGTAAGATTTGGCTGCCCACTGCGCATCACAACAGACCAGGGACGCCAGTTCGAGTCCTCTCTGTTCAACGCACTAATGAAGAAAATGGGCATCAACAGATTGCGTACTACTGCTTACCTGCTTACCCAGAGTCAAATGGACAAATCAAACGCTGGCATCGAACTATGAAAGCCACGCTCATGGCTCGCGGGGCTACAACGACGTGGATGGAAGAACTCCCAACCATATTACTAGGATTACGTACTGCTGTACGACAAGATAACAACTTCAGCCCAGCTCTAATGACGTATGGTACCACACTACGCGTACTATCAGATTTCTTCGAGCCTCAAAATTCGAAAATCGACGACGCCGAACTTGTACGCCAACTTACTCGCACGATGATGTCACTCACGCCAGCTCCGCACCGGTCGCAATCAGCTGACAAACCATTCATCTACAAGGATTTAGCGACGTGCACACATGTCTTCATTCGTAACGATGCCGTCAGAGCGCCACTCACACCACCTTGGACCTTACGAAGTACTGAAGCGCTACGACAAATACTACAAAATCCAGCTACCGCTACGCACTACAGTTGTGTCCCTGGATCGACACAAACCTGCGTACATCGTGAATGAAATGAAAATGAAAATATTTTTTTAAGACATATAACATAATTTCTTAAGCTATTGTACGTTGACAGCTGCATTAGTCACGTAGCACTGAGTCGCAGTTGTCAGCGCCCGAGACGGAACTACAGAATCAGATATGTTTCTAATGAAAAGAAAATTTTATACAGTATAAAAAAAAAATGAAGATGAAACATCGAATACTCAGACATCGTGGCCGGCACACTCCCATACTTCGGAAACTACACCTGCAAATAAACCCTATGTAACGAGAAGCGGAAGAATAGTTTAGAAAACCGTACGCTTCTCTTGAGAAGGGAGTGATATGGGAGTCATATGCATCATCAACACGACGTGCTCGCGCAATAGCGTGCGGCATACTGGCGCGGTTCGTTTTTTTTTTTTTTTGCTGCCGAGGCACCCTCGCGGGAGGGAGGTGGAAGATGCGTCATGCATACCGCCCACAGGTAAATTCCTCTGCGAGGGGTTATGTGGGACTCACCAGAATGGCACCTACCCACTAAAAACCACCTGTTGGCTGTAGTTATTACCGTTAGCCTTCATCGGAAGCGACACCCGTCGGGAAGTTGGGCGCGCTGGCGGAGACCCGCTAGCGGGTCTTCCGCCTGTAGTGAAAGTTGCACTGAAGGTGCTCAAAGGGACATGAGTTGTTGGCCGTTCTGGGCAGCCTCCGGTGAAGCCGGGGCTGGGCAGAGGTCGGCCGAAGCATGATTTAGGGATCAATTCATTTAAATGAACCTATAATGAATTGAGAAGGGAACTATGCTCCGCCAGAGCTAGCAAACGCTCTGTCGGAGTATGTGAAGTCCTAAGTTTACGGGCTAAGACTGCGATTTCACTAACATCGACATTTTTTAAAGCGTCGCAGACGATACGCATATCGTCTGCTACGGAGGATTGAGGAGTGGGTTTGTATGGGCGAGGAGCCGGGATGGGATTCGATGCGGCGCGCAGCCTCGTTTTATGGGGCAGGCCTAGACTGTGTAGGCTTTGCAGCCGGAGGAACCCGGCTACGCAGTGGCGGAAAGTTTTCTTGAGAAAGGCGCGGGGCCTGTTTGGGTCCCGCCTTCTTGAAATTGGAGCGCATACAACGGGGTGCACGAGGGCAGCCCCTGTAATTTGCGGTGTGGCCGGACTGGCCACAAAGCACGCAATCGGGAGGAGAGGGAGTTTCAGGGGTGCGATTGCACTCCTTAGTGAAGTGAGGGACCAGGCACTTGACGCACCTGGGCGGTGCGCGGCAGTTGGCCGCCGCGTGCCCGTACAACTGGCACCGATGGCACTGGCCGGGATGACCGCGGCGATGAGGCGCCTCGATCGAGATCCCAGAGAGGCCGCATATAGTGCTAACCCCTTTGAGGATCTCCCTGGACTTGGGGACGTTGGCGAGAACCACCAAAGCGAGAGGGTGTTGCCTCCCGTAATTGCTGTGCATTTTATGCACCGCGAGTGCCGGGAAGCCTTGGGGCTGCAGATCCTCCAGGATAGCCTCGTTCGATAATTCGAACGGGACTCCCCTGAGTACCGCTCTTCTGACAGAGCATAAGTATGATAAGCATATTGCTTATCGGTGAGGAGCTTTGTTAAAGCACGAAAGTTGTCTATCGACGAGACTACGATTTTAATAGATTCACCCGAGTTGGCTGCTCGGATGTAATGGATTTTGTGCTCATTGCACAATGTCGAAACCTCAGTCCATTTACCCTTTTCCCGAAGGAAAACGGGTGGTGGGACCTTGGCCTTGACAGAAGTTGGAGCCGGAGCGGGTGTTGAAGACACCGGGGCAGCTAGCGTTGAAGACGCCGCAGGGGGAGTAGGGACGGGCGTCGAGGGCGCCGGGTCTTGTTTCGAACGCTTCTTAGAGCGCTTCTTAACAAGCGTAAAAGAGGGAGACTCAGGGCCAGTTGGGGTGGCGTCCGAGGATGACTCGGTCGCGGGTGCGCGCTTGCGGCGCGGAGGGGCGTCTACTTCGCACTCCATGTCACTGGAGGAAGGGGACGCGGGAGGGCCTAAGACCAGAGCGGTCTGAGGGACGGAGGTGGCCTGAGGGGCCGGTGTGAACCGTGCCATGATTAGAGGGAGAAATGATTGCAGTGTGCGAATCATATGAGGGGGGCAGTGAGTGCCTTGGGCGTCGTAATCAGCGATCAGCTTATTCAGAAGCTCCTCAGGGCTTAGGGAAGCCATTGCGGAGGGGGTTGGGGAGGGACAAAAATATATATACTATGAACCTATCAACGATGACTAACTTCCTAAAAACCACCCTACACGCAGTAGGGCGGTTGAGGACGACGCGGATAACTTACTCGAACACGGAACTTGAAGTCCTGGAACGACGAAACCCCGTCGACGAAGCTCCACGATGTACGGTTAAAACCCACTTTCCGCCGTGAAAACGGCGTTAGAAACTTATTAGAAGTACGGTTAACGAGCCACTGTCCGCCGTGAAAACGGCGTTAGAAACTTGGCGCGGTTCGCGCGCGCTCCGGCATATCTATACTCGTGTCTCGCCGATGATCATCGCTACGCTGAAGCACGGACCGAAAACGCGTCCGTATTTACGTGGGTGTTGGAGCGAGACAGATGTCATGTTATTTGTTGTCCTTGTCCAACCATGCTATATAAGCAGACGATCTTGACAATAAAAATCAACATTCTCGCTCCGACCGCCGCCCAGTGCGGACGTGCAAGACCCCGTTCTCCGTTGTTTGGTCCCTTCCCGATATTCCGTGGCGCTCAGTCTACTGACGTCACGGTTTAGCGTGTTGGTTCCGTGCTACATTGCAATTTTTTAAATTTTATACTTTTCATTTTGGGCACCTTCAGTGCTATGTAATCTCAGCGGGTGTCCCCTTCTAGGCCACGCTTGCGCGGCCTCTTTCTCCAATTGGCCGTCGCTAAGATGAGGCTGAGTGGCAAAAAAATTGCACGAGCCGACAGGGGGGTTTTTAGTGGGTAGTACTCATTAGGAGCTAGTCCCGGATGTCTTGTAACGCAAAAAAAAACAATAAAAATGATTCTGATTGTGACTTTCTACAGTTCATTCGTGTCTGATTTCTCTCCTGCATGGTACAAGCTTCTACACAACTAATCTGACTTCACTCTCTGACAGGCGCACAGTACGAGATAAACATTTTATATAAAATTGACTCTCCATATTTACTTAGTAAAATTGGTTTTGCTTGTCCTCGGGTAAATGCTCGTTACACGCCTACTTTTCATTGATCATTTTCTCGTTTTGATTATGCCGTTAACTCTTTTATTAATAGATCATGCAAGGAATTAAACAAACTTAATAATAACATCGACATCTTTCATCTCCCTCTCCCTAAATTGAAATTATTATTGCACGAGTACAATTTCAATTTAATTTAACCTATCTTTTAGTTTACAATGAGCTTCTTTCCTCAATTTGTTTTATGTATATATTTTTTCTGAGTTTTATACCGTAGTAATTTAAATTAATGGAAACTTCTTTGTACAATCTTATATGTTTACTTTAAGTAGATTAAGATGACTATTTGTTTTCCTGAAAAATAAATAAATTGATTCTTAATCACCGATGGCAGATCATTGACATATACTTAAAATAGCAAAGAACCAAGAACTGAGCTCTTGGGCACACCCATTGTCACTGCCGATCCTGATGATTTCTCCCCATTTATTGTCACTTTCTGTTTTCTATATGATTTAATTAAGCCAAGCACTTAGTTTTTTATGCCGTAATGGTGCAGTTTTATGAGAAGTGTAGTATGATCCACACAGTCGAACGCCTACAGTTCAGTAGTAACAATCTCGCTAATCAGGTATGGAGGCCAACAGTTTGTTTTAAATACAGTTTCCCAATTGTCTTAAAAAAACACAGTTTTAGCTTTATATGTGGCACATTTTGACAAGAAATATAACATGTACACCAAAAATTTACAGGATGGAAAAATTAAAATCAGGCCTCGTGGATGGATCACAGATCCTTACTCCCATAAACGATACAGAATTTGCAAAGCACTGCAGGTATATCAGCCTCACCCAACTGAGGGGTGGTATCAGGCAAGTCACCATGAGTGTCTACAGCGGGTTGGCAGACAAAACACATAACTTCGAAATTTCTAAGGTTTTCCTTACGAGGTTTTTCCTTCAATTGAGCATTTGGCTTAGTAATATTTAAGTTGGCAAAATGCATTGGTACATTTTGCTGTCATTGAGGTCGAACAAAGAAAACAGTTCAACTAGGACATTATAACAATAGAGGAAAGATACCAAGGCCAATTGGATCGTCATATTGTGAGCACTTGAGGGTAGACTTAATAGTAAAAGTTAAGTAATCTTAACTTTAATAAAAAAAACTGTCCTGAGCGAAGAACCTTAGAAAATCCTGCAGAAAAAGCTATTACTAATTTGTACGTCTAGTTACTAATTTGTGTTAGCAGTATATTATGTTTTAGGATTGTTTAACACTTTTACAAAGCTTCCGATAAAAATATATTTTATATAATATAGAACTTTTTATTTTCTGTTTTTCATCTTATAAACCACAGTCAATTCGACGAAAACGATATTGTTCACGTTTTCGGGCGTTCTTAAGTTCAATAAAATTGACTTTTATTTACTATGGCGCCAAATGACAGTATTAGATCTAGTAAAATAGAAAATTTCTTATCGTGTTTTTATATGTAAGACAGATTAGGGTCAGATTACCATTGAAATTTCATAATTATTTATATTCACAATTTTAGCTTACAAAAATGACTTCAATAAACGGATTTAGCTATAAAGAATTTATTAGAAAACCGTGACGGTGTTTGATTTTTATTTAATTCTAAAATATTTTGCTTTCTTTTTTTATCTCTTTTAATATGCACCTTAACATAAAATAGAACAAAATTAATACAAACATATACGTCGCAGTAGGCCTTACCACTGAGAAGCAATATTTTTCAGGCAAGTGTTTCTTGATGTAAAATATGTGGAATATTGGTTTGGTAGTTATTTGAAATAATACAACTCATCCATTTTTTTATCTTTTATCAAATCTGGAGCCAGCATGGAAGGATATAGGTACCAAAAAGCATTCTTATATATATTTTTTTTTTGGTTCCCCTCCACGGGAAGGGCAGGAGGACATAAAAAATGCTCTGAAGCATACTCCGCGCGCGCGATCGGAGTTATGTGGGACTCGTCCCGACGCCTACCAGAACCATACCCACTAAAAAACCCCCTGTCGGCTCGTGCATTTTTGCCACTCAGCCTTCATCTGAGCGACGGCCAATTGGAGAAAGAGGCCGCGCCAGCGGGGCCCTTAAGGGGTCACCCGCTGAGATTCACATAGCACTGAAGGTGCTCAAAAATGAAAAGTAAAAATAAAAACATTAAAAATGAAAAATAAAAATTGCATTAATTCGGATTTACGTTAGAATTAGAATTTACGTTAGAATTAGGATTTGTGGCCTGAAGGGCCTCGAGAGCTAAAGTTAACTGCGTAGGTTCGCCCGTGTGCGCGTTTCTCGGCCTAGCGACTTTGAATTTCGAATCTAACACAGGAGCAGTATATGAGACTGAATCTCGAACAAGATGATTGGGATGGGATTCGGAGCGTTTGAACAACGATTCTGAGAGTGTTTTGAGGTGCTGTTGCACTGTAGGTAGTTCAAGATCTCTGTGCAGGTCCGCGTTGCGCACATACCAAGCTGCGTCTGTGGCCCTGCGGCAGAAGAGATTTTGAACTACCTGCAGCTTATACAGGACGGAGGGATTGAAGTGGGCAAAGACTGGCGAAGCATATGACATGACGGGTCTAACGCAGACCTTATAAAGCGTACGTTTATTTCTAAAAGACATTTTACTTTTTCTACCTATCATACTATTTAAGCGGCTTAAGTAGAAACGCGCGAGTTTCGTTACTCTATCGACGTGTGGCTTAAAAGAAAGCGTCTGATCTAAGGTGACGCCTAAGTATTTGATACTGCGCTTCCAGGGGATGGGAATACCTAACATTTAAATGTGAGGATCGTTGTAGCGATTACGACGTTTGTGGTCGAATTGAATGGCAGAACTCTTTTCTGGGTTGACATCGATACGCCATTTTTGAAACTAAACACCGAGGGCGTTTACGGCCTTTTGGAGTCTGGTGATGTTATACGGGATCCTTTGACCTATAGTGTAAAGGGCGGTATCGTCTGCAAAGAGGGCGAGTTCGACGCCTTTCGGCGGGATGGGGATGTCGTTAGTGTACACGGTGTACAGCAGAGGGGCGAGGACTGAGCCTTGCGAGGCGCCGAGAGCGTGCCTTCATGTTTGAATCGAAACGTACGGTCTTTAAGAAACGACGCGATTAATCTGACTAGGCGAACCGGTAAGCCTATTTTATAGAGTTTAAAAACGAGACCGCTGTGCCAGACTTTGTCGAATGCCTTGGCTACGTCAAAGAGAACCGCGATTGATTTTTTACGATGCGGATAGAATCCTTCGAGAATGTACTCGACGATTCGATGGACTTGCTGAGGGCAGGAGTGCTTAGCGCGAAAGCCAAACTGGTGGGGAATAATGAGAGGGTCGCCATCCGTTGGAAACAGATGGTTCCGCATTCGAGAGAGTATGACTCTTTCGAGAAGTTTAGACAATGCCTTGAGGAGGCTGATGGGTCTGTGATTAGCCGGGATATTCAGAGGTTTACCAAGCTTGGGAATGCCTATGACTGTCGCTTCTGTCCAAGCTTTTGGAAAGAAGCCGAAGTAGTAGTAGTCGAGGCAGGCATTGAAAATGATAGCTAACAAGGTAAGCGCCTGTTGAGGCAGGTGCTTAAGTTCGTGGTTGGAAATTCCATCCGCACCCGGAGCCTTTTTGGACTTTTGCTTTCTAATGAGAAGCAAGATTTCATCATTAGAGACTGTGACGGGGTCGTCGGTGATAGGGAGAGATTCTCTGTGGAGAACTTCGTCCTCCACCGCCTGGATGTGGGAGGGATCCGCGGGTTGCGTGCTGGGCGAACATTGTGCCGCTATGCTGTCGGCGAAGCATTCGGCTTTCTCTTCGACTTCGAAGGCAATGGTGCCGTCGGGACGAGTGAGAGGAGGAACGTGAGAGGCGGTGTCTACGCGTAAAGCTCGGGCCATTCGATAATACGCTTGGTGGGACGGGGAGATATTTTCCATGAGATCGTTAAACTGAGTGTCACGGAGTTCCGCGAGGCGAGACCTAACTTTACGTTGAAGCTGTTCTATATGCGGGCGTGGGATATTTCTTGGCTCTCCGGAGAGCCGCGTTCTTAGCTTTAATGAGATTGCTAACGGCTAAGGGAAGCGCGGGTTTGCCTTGCTTAGCAATGATTACGTTGTCGCTGATAGCTGAGTTGATAGCATCAGTGAGATTATCGACTATCGAATCTATTTTAATCGGGCTGTCTAATTGGTCGGGCGAAATCGCGAGCGGAGAGTTTGGTGCCTCTAAGGCTGAAACTAACGTATTTTTAAAGCTATTCCAGTTGGTAAAGGTCTTAGGAGATGTGACGTTATCGTTAGGCGCGCCTAGCACGAGGGAGACGGGGCGATGGTCGGAGCCTAGGTCATCGAGCAGTTCGATGGACCTGAGATCAAGATTGATTCGCTTGATAATTGCAAAGTCGAGGATGTCAGGAGAATAGGTCGGGTTGTTGGGATAGTGAGTGGGAGTGATGGGGGATATGACGTCTAAGTCAAGGGAGTTAGTGATGTCGAGGAGAGCGATACCGCTGGTGTTGGTCGATAGGTCAGTATGTTTGAAGTTAAAGTCTCCGAACATAATGACTGAATGGCCGAGGGCGAGAATGGCCTCAAAGTCGCTGCGGATTGGTCTGGTACCACTAGGTATGTAGATTGAAGCTATGATGATGGTCGGATGACCAGTCATAGCCAATCTACACACAGTGGCCTCCATGTTGAGGAGAGGAGGGGTAGGGAGAGGACAGCAATGGAAGCCTCTTTTGTAATATATAGCGGTGCCGCCGTAACCGTCGGAGTTGGGCCTATCGTTGCGAGTAAACGCGTACTTAGGAATAGCGTATCCCCTGGAGCGGTTTGGAGTAAGCCATGTCTCCTGGAGAAGGAATAAGTCAGGTTCTTTGTTCTGAAGGAACAGTTTAATCTCGGGAAGGTTAGTGCTAAGGCTACGAGCGTTAAAAGATACTAGGGATAAGCCCTTGGGTTTAATACGACTGGACGCGGGATGCGCGGGTCTAGACATTATAATTTACTTATTTACGATTTTATACGAAAATAAAAAATAAAAAATAAATAAAATAAAATAAATTTACAACGAACTTAGGAGCGAGTGATGCTCGGCTAACGCGAATAAACGCTCTTGAGGAGAGCGGGCGGCTCGCAGTTTGCGTGCGAGTACGGAAATTTCGTTAATATCGACGTTTTGAATAACGTCGAACACGGTCTTCATATCCTCAGCCAACGACGACTGAGGTACGGATAATGGAGCGGGACGCGGCCCTATGGAAGCTACGGGAGCTGAGATGGGTCGGGAAGGTGCAGGCGGGACGGCCGGACGCTGCCTCCAAGACAGAGCCGGAGTAGGCGTCGGCTGAACGGGCTTTGCTTGCGCCGGTTTAGGCGCGACCCTCTTGACGGTGGAGCGCGGAGCGCGCGGGCAACCCCTGTAGTTAGCTGTGTGGCCGGACTGGCCGCACAGCACACAGGCAGGGGGGGAAGTGGATTCAGGAGTGCGAGTGCACTCCTTTGTGAAATGTGGATCCAGGCACTTAACGCACCTGGGGGGAGCTGAGCAGTTAGCCGCTGCGTGGCCATATAGCTGGCAGCGGTGGCACTGCCCAGGGTGACCGTGGGGGTTGGGACGCTCGACGGAGATGTTCGAGAGTCCGCAGATTGTGCGAGCCTCTCTGAAAATCTCCTTCGAGTTGGGAGTATTTGACAGGATTACTAAAGCTAAAGGAAAACGCCTACCGCGGTTGGAGTGCATCTTGTGCACTGCTGTGACTGGGAAACCCTGAGACTTAAGGTCCTCGAGAATGTCTTCGTTACTGAGTTCAAACGGGACGCCCCGTAATACTGCGCGGATCTAACGCTCCTCCGGGAGGGCGTAGGTGTGATACGCGATTTGATTTAACGAGAGTAACCTGGTAAACGCGCGGAAGTCGTCGACGGTCGCTACTTGAATTTTGATTGTATCGCCAGCGTTGGCGGCTTTTAAGTAATTAATTTTGTGCTCTTTGCACAAGTTAGAAACCGCGGTCCAGCGCGCTTTTTCACGCAGAAATACGAGCGGAGGGAGCTGAGGCTTCGGCGGGACGGGAGCGCAGCGCGTCGCTGGCTTCGATGTGACCGACGGAGACGCGGTTACTACGAGCGATTTTAACGGCGCGGGGGCTGGTGTTGAAGACACCGGGGAGGGCTCGGGTATTGAAGATACCGAAGCTTTCTTAGAGCGCTTCTTGGAGCGCTTGGCGACAAGTTGAAACTCGGGCTCAGGAGAGCCGGTTAAGGTGACGGCATCTGACGACGTATCAGACGCGGGTTCGGAGTCGCTCCCGGGAGCGGTACGCTTGCGACGCGACGCGTGAGAGGATGCGACCGATTCGCAGTCCATCTCGGACGAGGCGGGAGACGAGGAAGAGCTGTAGACCTGAGGGGTCTCGACGGTGGAGGCCTGAGGGGCCGGGGTTGAGGCCTGAGGGGCCGGGGTTGAAGCCTGAGGGGACGGGGTTGAGGCCTGAGGGGCCGGGGACGCGATTGATGCCTGCAAGGCCTGCGTTATGATGTCATTCGGGATGTAGACGCCTACCGCAGCAAGTGCCTGGGTGAACGCGTTAATAACGCTTAGCGGATCCATAGGGGAGAGTTGGGACAGTAATATTAATAAATATAAGTATAATAAAAGATGCCTAGTTCCTAAAAACCTAGCAAAATCCTAGCGGCTAACCTCCCTACCAGCGGTAGGGGGGCTGAGGAGGAAAACTTAAAATTAACAGTAGTACGCCGAAGGCCGCTACCTAGAAACCTAAAAAAAGGGTACGCAGGTAAAGAGTTGACCACGTTAGGGTCAACCTTTACCGACAGAAGGGACAAATACTCACAAAAACACATAGATATGATAAAAATAAATATGAAAAATAGAAGAAAAATAAATAAAATAGAGAAGAGAAATAAAATAAAAATAAAAAGGACTGGTTCAGTACAAATTCGTTGTCACCGTTAAGTATCCTTCGCACTGAAACCAGACTACTTACGCTGGGCACAACACTGCACTCAGCACAAGCACAACACTACTTAGCACAGCACTTTGAAGACTAAGGGGCTTAGTCGCAAAGAAAAATCGCACTTCGAAAGCACTCAGACGGAGTAGAAAAACCTTGAAAACCGTAGCACGGAACCAACACGCTAAACTGTGACGTCAGTAGACTGAGCGCCACGGAATATCGGGAAGGGACCAAACAACGGAGAACGGGGTCTTGCACGTCCGCACTGGGCGGCGGTCGGAGCGAGAATCGCATACTTATAAGTATGCACAAACTAAATATCTCAGTTTCATAGGGCTGATATTCATATATGTAGGTATTGGGATTACTAAGGCCGCCGTAGAACTGAGCAGTATCAAATTATAAAGAATACTTTAAAAGATTATTATACCATACTTAGACCCACTTGCGCAGATCTGTGCTAGTCGGTTAGTAAATTATGTATGTAATGCCTCTCCATCACTTTCAATTTCTATTGAACTGATGAAGAGACCTAAAGCAATATAAAGCCGCATGCTAGGTAATCCAGAGCTGCGCAAATGGGCCTTAGTCTTCTCAAGTAAGATCGTTTGTTTTTTTTTCTTGACAATGTTTTAAAATAATGTATTTATTTTAAAAATGTATCAAGAACAAAATAGTAAGGAAAGAGACTGACTTAATTGTACTGTAAAGTACATCTGCATTGAGCAGCGTATTGTGACAGTCAGATGAATGTTAAAAACTTGCTGACTTCATTAAGTGTTCCGAACTGGAGCAGATTGTGAACTGTCAGAAATTGCATTGTGATGTTCACATGTTCCTTTGTCAAGATTAATACAAGACAACACAGGACACTAACAGCTTTATAACTGGGAAATGCCCATCCCTGCCCATGAATAAAATAAAGGGAAGGTGTTATTTGCAATGATGTATTACCAACAGTAGAATTTAGTTTCATTAACTTTATTGAAGTTGCACTTATCTTTTGTGCTACTAAAATATAAATCGAGTTAAAATAGTAAAGACACGTGTTAAAAAAAATTATAGATTCTGAGAGACATGTTTAGATTCTAAAGCGTGTTCCTGTTTTAAGCTTAAATATATTTTTTTTTTAAAGAATTCGCGACCGAACCTTATTACAAATAGGTGTTAAGGTTTGTTCACGTGCTCATCACGATATATATAAAGAAAGGGAAGCGTTTTTTCAGTCTGTGCCACAAGTTCAAGTTTCTAAATTGCAGAAAACCACATATATCCCAACATTAGAAGAAGCAACACTCCATGTACAAAACCATAAATCAGCTAAAAAATAACTCTTAACGCACTCAATTTAAAATCTATTTTATTTCTCTTATCAGCAAGCCCGAAGAATCTGAAACGTCGTCTCTGATAAAGTGTCCCCCTAAACAACACTCAGCCGGCGTTACACAGGAGTGTTTCATTTCCAATTTACGGTAGAATAATGTCACGTTGCCTTTTCCCGCACTGGTGGAAACATCTATTCAAAAACAGAGCCGTACAATTCCCATAGAATACCGAATCTGTACAAAGGTATTACACTTGCGCGGCTTTAGTATTGCTTATCTTTGTCGAACTTGCAACGAGCGCGCTCTGATTCTCGTGGTTACGATTTTGACAGTTAGGAAATTGGTTTTTCTTCGTGGACAAGCGTGAACGTAATATTGCTGTTTTTATGTTTTCGGTTTTGTTTTATCAGGAAATGGGCATTTTCTGACAATAATGTGAAATGAAAGGTTTGGTATGGAGAAAATGTTGGGGCGCTAAGATGTACGTATGCTTCTTGGGTTATTTTTTGTATCTATAAGAAGTATGCAACAAATATTTATTTTTAAATAATTGCAAAGTTGTTACTAATAGTATAATATGATAAGAAACGATGCAACTTCGCTTATTCGCAAAGGTGATTTTAATTTAAAATTTATATAATATAATAAAAAATCTTACGAATTATCTTACAATTAATATAAAAATAGTATAATATAATTAAAAATCTTACAAATTATCTTACACAACCTTAAAGTAAAACTTAAGCTGCCAAAATAGTAACCACACATGCGAAATTCTATGTTGAATTTCCAACCTTTTCCGCAGCAGTATCTCACTAAAAATACTAGTGATTGTGAATCACACCCTAACGCTTTACGAGGAGCAAAGCGTCCTTGTCGATTTTATGTAAAAGTTGTGTAAGTACGTCGCAGCAGGCCGATAGCGTGGGGTAGCGTGGTAGACACAGTAACGCATTAGGATAACTTGAGAGATTTGTTCATAGCCAACTTTCTGTTCTATGTTCTGATGAGATTGTAGCTGATTTTAGAACATTTCATAGAAACAAGATATTATGAATTAATTATCAAAATTTACGGTGTATATACGTTTTGAGAAACACTTTTGTTACAGGTACAGGCAAAATTACTTACGTAGGGAATTTGCCACGTTCAATAGCAAAATTGGGAATTCATTATTTTTAAACATAATTTCTTAAGTATAAATCATAAAAAGCTCCATTCCCCTGAAAAGCATCTCCTTGATATAATGGTTTGCCTCTCGAACTTTTCCTATCACTAACTATACCTCTCATTCAAGTTCCACATTTTACTGAGTGACCTTGAACTCGTGAACTAACCTGCGATAAAATCCACCTGCGTTTCAGCTGCGTGTCACGTCTGTCGTTACTGGCAATAATTATATGCCTTTGTTTTAAGGGTATAGGAAATACAATCAACCAATTGTTGTAGGTTTTTTTTCACGCTCCACTCTTGATGCTTCATTGTTATTATTTAGCAAATTAAAGTTTCTTATTTTTTAGATCTTCTGACAGACTCATACGGATTCAAACGCGTAGCCCTGATTCCCAAGGATATTTAAAATAAAATACACGATTTGTAAATATTTGCTGATAATTATTGGAGTAGTAAGGTTTGGTAAATTAAGAGTTTATTCATTACAAAAATTAATTATTTAACAATTATTTATCCTTTGATAATATTTTTGTAGAAAATCCCATACAATTTAAAGTACTGACTATCAATCAAATGGCGTCAGATTTGCTTTCAAATAACCAAAATGTAAAGAAAACCCTATGTTTGACAAAAATAACTCACGATTTTTCAGCCTTCTTACTGTCTTTTTCATACCGCCCGCGTACGGAGCAATCTATTTACGTAAGAGCACCGTTAGGAGAGAGTCCCTGCTAGACGTTAAACATATTAGGCCATAAATCTCGGGATCCTCGCTGCTGCGTACACTGTCAATTTGACTACGCTTTCTGGAAGAAAGCCTGGATTTTGATTTTACAAATGTGAATTGGCATGTTAACTTTTAAATCGACGGAATTTAGGACAAGAGGTACTTTAGAAAATATTTCTTCGTAGTATTGTGTGTAAATATTGTTATTATTATACATTATTACATACACGATGCACACATATACTGTAAACACATACTGAGTTTTTCGTTTAAGAGAATATGTAACACTTACGTTTTAACGTATGAACTTTCCTTTTTAATGTATTTATACTTTCTTAATCTTCATTTTTGCTTAATATTTATATTTTATTGTTTACCTATATTGTCAATCATGTCAACGTATTTTTTTAATGACAGCCATAGAAGCTGTCTAACAGACTAAGCCTGCTGCACACGATTCTCTCAACTATGTTTTATGAAAATTATGATTCCTGGCTGCCAAGACTTTAAAACTTAAAATTGCGGTTCCAATAGAATGCGAGCCCGGATATATAAGCTGAGAGCTGGCCCTAGCACGGCAGTATTGCAAGCAAGTCTACTGAAAACATCTAATCAAGAAAGGAACTCTACTACAAAAGTCAAGGAACAACACCAGTCTACTACAAGCCAGTCTACTGCAAGAAGTCCTCATGCTGATGCTGCCTGCGACTGATGCTGCTTGACACTGATACTTCCTGCAACTGATGCTGCCTGACACTGATGCTGCCTTATACTGATGCTGCCTGATACTGATGCTGCCTGATACTGAAGCTGCCTGCGACTGATGCTGCTTGACACTGATACTTCCTGCAACTGATGCTGCCTGACACTGATGCTGCCTTATACTGATGCTGCCTGATACTGATGCTGCCTGATACTGAAGCTGCCTGATACTGAAGCTGCCTGATACTGATGCTGCCTGATACTGCCTGCTATCGATGCTGCCTGCTACGGATGCTGCCTGCTACCGATGCTGCTACCGATGCTGCCTGCTACGGATGCTACCTGCTACCGATGCTGCTACCGATGCTGCCTGCTACGGATGCTGCCTGCTACCGATGCTGCTACCGATGCTACCGGCAACCGATGCTGCGTGCCACAGATGCTGACTGCTACCAATGTTGCCTACTCCCGATACTGCTTGCTACGAATGCTGCCTGTTGCTAATGCTGCCTGCGCCAGAGAGCCAGCCGGCGATTAGCGTTCTAAGCGTTCTCGCCGTCGAAGCAGTTGAATCTATTACGTGCAAATAGGTGTATTTCTTTTCTAGCTTTGCCTAAATATCTAACATACATTTAAGTAGTAGAGTTTCTTATGTTAAGATCTCGTTTGGGGCGGTACATCAGTCCTTCCTATTTGAACCGCAATAATAACCACGTTTGCACGTGGTTGTGTTCCTGATTAAGGGAAGAAACAGCCAGTATAATTACTGGAACAAAGGCAATTTCAACTCGAGCCAACGGTAGCATCATTAGTCGCTATAATTGGAAATATAAAACACATTCGGCTAAGTAAGTAAGTAAGTAACTAAGGCTAAGTAAGTAAGTAAGTAACTAAGGCTAAGTTCTTTAGGAATTCTCTATTTTCTTATAATATACCGACAGTTTCTGTGGTGACTTTCCACAAAAACATGCAAAGGGGTATGAAGATTTTGGCGCACGATTTAACCTGTTATCCATCTGCATAGTTTTATCGTGCGCCGCAATTTTAAAAAAATAAACAAAAGACATTGGTGATGATGCCAAGCCCCATATAAAAATCTGTAAACCCCTTTAACCCCTTTATCACGTGTATATTTCTCTTTAATGTTTTGAAATGTAGATAATAATATTAAATAAAAAAATCTTGTCTCCACAGATTTTTAATGACATTTTGGTGAAAAAAACTATAATAGCTTGTTTTACAAACACATTTCTTTTCCTTTGTTTAGATAAAAATTTTATGTTTTAAAACTGTTTCTATAAGTATATCAAAAGTTAACAACTGTAACAACAATTTGATCTCATTACAAACATTGGTCTTAATTCCCAAAACAATCCTGAGCTCACTTAACTTTAACAGATTAGACTATAAATCTCAGGACACTAAATGCTGCGTGCATTTTGCGACACTTGGACTACGGCCTCTGATACAAATAAAAATCTGCTTTTAGTGTCGATACGTGAATAAGCGTGAGAGATTATACTATTTCCATTTCTTTTTTTTCTCGATGACAGCTCCTGTGAAAACTTGTGCGGGCATATTTTTTATAATAAGTATGCATTATTTTATAAAAATATGACGTTTACGCACGTATAAGGTTACATAATACCAGACTCTCAGAAACTGATAGGGATGGAGCTATATCGATAAACGAGATAGATAGAACTGTCATCGAGAAAATAAAGAAATGGAAATAGTATATATAGACAGTAAACACATCATTCTCGCTCCGACCGCCGCCCAGTGCGGACGTGCAAGACCCCGTTCTCCGTTGTTTGGTCCCTTCCCGATATTCCGTGGCGCTCAGTCTACTGACGTCACAGTTTAGCGTGTTGGTTCCGTGCTACGGTTTTCAAGGTTTTTCTACTCCGTCTGAGTGCTTTCGAAGTGCGATTTTTCTTTGCGACTAAGCCCCTTAGTCTTCAAAGTGCTGTGCTTAGTTGTGTTGTGCTTGTGCTGAGTGCAGTGTTGTGCCCAGCGTAAGTAGTCTGGTTTCAGTGCAAAGGATACTTAACGGTGACAACGAATTTGTACTGAACCAGTCCTTTTTATTTTTATTTTATTTCTCTTCTCTATTTTATTTATTTTCTCCTATTTTCATATTTATTTTTATCATATCTGTGTGTTTTCGTGTGTGTTTGTCCCTTCTGTCGGTAAAGGTTGACCCTAACGCGGTCAACTCTTTACCTGCGTACCCTTTTTTTTTTAGGTTTCTAGGTAGCGGCCTTCGGCGTACTACGGTTAGTTTGAAGTTATTCTCCCCAGCCCCCCTACCGCTGGTAGGGAGGTTTGCCGCTAGGGTTCGCTAGGTTTTTATTTAGGAATCCTAGGCATTTGTTATATAAATAGGTGCTAGGTTTGCTAGGGAACCTAGGCATACATTATATATTTATATATTACATATTGTAATTCCAAGCCCTCCAATGGACCTTGTTAATATTCTTAGGTCGTTCGCCCAGGCGCTCGCTGCGTCCGGCGTAAGCATACCCGCTGACGTTCTAACGCAGGCCTTACAGGCATCTATTGCGTCCCCGGCCCCTCAGGCCTCAACCCCGGCCCCTCAGGCCTCTAATATCCAGACCCCTCAGGTGTATAGCTCTCCCGCGTCTCCCGTTCCATCCGATATGGACTGCGCGTCGGTCTCATCCTCGCGCTCATCTCGCAGGAAGCGTACCGCTCCCGGGAGCGATTCAGACTCCGCCGCGTCCGAAGCTTCGTCGGTCGCCGCCACCCTAACCGGTTCTCCTGAGCCCGCGTTCCAGTTAGTTGCCAAACGCTCTAAGAAGCGTTCGAAAAAAGCCGCAGTGTCTTCAACACCCGAGCCAACCCCGGTGTCCTCTACACCCGCCCCCGCGCCGCTCATGTCACTCGAAGTGACCGCGTCTCCGTCGGTCCCTTCGAAGCCAGCGTCGCGCTGCGCTCCCGTCCCACCGAAGCCTCAGCTCCCTCCGCCCGTCTTCCTGCGGGAAAAAGCGCGCTGGACCGCGGTTTCTAACTTGTGCAAAGAGCACAAAATTAATTACTTAAAAGCCGCCAACGCTGGCGATACAATTAAAATTCAAGTCGCGACCGTCGACGACTTCCGCGCGTTCACCAGGTTACTTTCCTTAAAACAAATCGCGTATCACAACTACGCCCTCCCGGAGGAGCGTAAGATCCGCGCAGTACTATGAGGCGTCCCGTTCGAGCTCGCGAATGAAGAAATCCTCGAGGACCGTAAGTCCCAGGGTTTTCCGGCCGAAGCAGTGCATAAGATGCACTCCAACCGCGGTAGGCGTTTTCCTTTAGCTTTAGTAATCCTGTCAAATACTCCCAACTCGAGGGAGATCTTTAGAGAGGCTCGCAAAATTTGCGGACTCTCAAATATCTCTGTCGAGCATCCCAACCCCCGCGGTCACCCAGGGCAGTGCCACCGCTGCCAACTCTACGGTCACGCAGCGGCTAACTGCTCAGCTCCCCCTAGGTGCGTTAAGTGCCTGGATCCACATTTTACGAAGGAGTGCACTCGCACTCCCGAATCCACTTCCCCCCCTGCCTGTGTGCTGTGCGGCCAGTCCGGTCACACAGCTAACTACAGGGGTTGCCCGCGCGCTCCGCGCTCCACCGCCAAGAGGGTCGCGCCTAAACCGGCGCCGCCGCTCACTCCCGCTAACTTCCCGCCGCTGCGCAACCGGGGTCCCCCGGAAGCAAAGCCCGTTCAGCCGACGCCTACTCCGGCTCTGTCTTGGAGGCAGCGTCCGGCTGTCCCGCCTGCACCTTCCCGACCCATCCCAGCTCCCGTAGCTTCCGTAGGGCCGCGTCCTGCTTTGTCATCTTCTCCTCAGTCGTTGCTGGCTGAGGACATGAAGACCGTGTTCGACGTCATTCAAAACGTCGACATTACGGAAATTTCTGTTCTCGCACGCAAACTGCGAGCCGCCCGCTCTCCTCAAGAGCGTTTATTCGCGTTAGCCGAGCATCACTCGCTCCTAAGTTCGTTGTAAATTTATTTTTTTATTTTTTGTATAAAATCGTAAATAAGTAAATTATAATGTCTAGACCCGCGAATCCCGCGTCCAGTCGTATTAAACCCAAGGGCTTATCCCTAGTATCTTTTAACGGTCGTAGCCTTAACACCAACCTTCCCGAGATTAAACTGTTCCTTCGGAACAAAGAACCTGACTTATTCCTTCTCCAGGAGACATGGCTTACTCCAAACCGCTCCAGGGGATTCGCTATACCTAAGTACGCGTTTATTCGTAACGATAGGCCGAACTCCGACGGTTTCGGCGGCACCGCTATATATTACGAAAGAGGTTTCCATTGCTGTCCTCTCCCTACCCCTCCTCTCCTCAACATGGAAGCCACTGTGTGTAGGTTGGCTATGACTGGTCATCCGACCATCATCACAGCTTCAATCTACATACCTAGTGGTACCAAACCAATCCGCAGCGACTGTGAGGCCATTCTCGCCCTCGGCCATTCAGTCATTATGTTCGGAGACTTTAACTCCAAACATACTGACTGGACGTGCCTATCGACCAACACCAGCGGTATCGCTCTCCTCGACATCACTAACTCCCTTGACTTAGACGTCATATCCCCCATCACTCCCACTCACTATCCCAACAACCCGACCTACTCTCCTGACATCCTCGACTTTGCAATTATCAAGCGAATCAATCTTGATTTAAGGTCTATCGAACCGCTCGATGACCTAGGCTCCGACCATCGCCTCGTCTCCCTCGTGCTAGGACCACTGAACGATAACGTCTCATCTCCTAAGACCTTTACCAACTGGAAAGGCTCTAAAAATACGTTAGTTTCAGCCTTAGAGGCTCCGAACTCTCCACTCGCGATCTCTCCCGAACAATTAGATAGCCCGGATAAAATTGATTCATTAGTAAATTCTCTCACTGATGCTATCAACTCAGCCATCAGTGACAACGAAAAGGTTGCTAAGCAAGGCAAACCCACGCTTCCCTTAGCCGTTAGCAATCTTATTAAAGCTAAGAACGCGGCTCTCCGGAGAGCCAAGAAATATCCCACGCCTGCCTATAGAACAGCTGCGAATCAGCTTCAACGTAAAGTTAGGTCTTGCCTCGCGGAACTCCGAGACGCTCAGATGAACGATCTCATGGCAAATATCTCTCCGTCCCACCAAGCGTACTATAGCATGGCCCGAGCCTTTCGCGTAGACACCGCCTCTCACGTTCCTCCTCTCACTCGTCCCGATGGCACTACTGCCTTTGAAGTCGAAGAGAAAGCCAAATGCTTCGCTGACAGCATTGCCGCACAATGCTCGCCCAGCACGCAACCTGCTGACCCCTCACACATCCAGGCGGTGGAGGACGAAGTCCTTCGCAGAGACTCTCTCCCCATCACCGCTGACCCTGTCACAGTCTCTAATGACGAAATCTTGCTTCTCATTAGAAATCAAAAGTCCAAAAAGGCTCCGGGTGCGGATGGAATTTCCAACCACGCACTTGAGCACCTACCTAAACAGATGCTTACCTTGTTAGCTATCATCTTCAATGCCTGCTTCGACCATAGCTACTTCCCAAAAGCTTGGAAAGAAGCGACAGTCATAGGCATTCCCAAGCCGGGCAAACCTCTGAACGTCCCGGCTAATCACAGACCCATCAGCCTCCTCAAGGCAATGTCTAAACTTCTCGAGAGTGTCATACTCTCTCGAATGCGGAACCATCTGTTTCCAACGGATGGCGATCCTCTCATTATTCCCCATCAGTTCGGCTTTCGCGCGAAACACTCCTGCCCTCAGCAAGTCCATCGAATCGTCGAGTATATACTTGACGGTTTCTATTCGCGTCGTTATAAAACAGTCGCGGTTTTCTTTGACGTAGCCAAGGCTTTCGATAAAGTCTGGCACAGCGGTCTCGTTTATAAACTCTACAAGATAGGCTTACCGGATCGCCTAGTCAGGTTAATAGCGTCGTTTCTCAAAGACCGTACGTTTCGATTTAAACACGAAGGCACGCTTTCTGCGCCTCGTCCCATAAAGGCTGGAGTCCCTCAAGGCTCAGTCCTCGCCCCTCTGCTGTACACCGTGTACACCAACGACATTCCCATCCCGCCGAAAGGCGTCGAACTCGCCCTCTTTGCCGACGACACCGCACTCTATACCAAAGGCCACAGTGTTCGGCACCTTGTAACCAGACTCCAAAAGGCCGTAAACGCCCTTGGTGTATGGTTTCAAAAATGGCGCATCGATGTGAACCCAGACAAGAGTTCTGCGATGCGCTTCGACCACAAACGCCGTCGTCCCGATGGCGATCCCCACGTTCGAATGCTAGGCATTCCCATCCCCTGGAAGCGCAGTACTAAATACTTAGGCGTCACATTAGATCCGACGCTTTCTTTCAAGCCACACGTCGAAAGAGTTTCGAAACTCGCCCGTCACTACTTAGGCCGCCTAAATAGCATGTTAGGTAGAAAAAGTAAAATGTCTTTCAGAAACAAACGTACATTTTACAAGGTCTGCGTTAGACCCGTCATGACGTATGCCTCGCCAATCTTTGCCCACGCCAAACCCTCCCTCCTGCACAAACTGCAGGTAGTTCAAAACCTCTTTTGCCGCCGGGCCACAAACGCACCGTGGTACGTGCGTAACGCGGACTTGCATAGAGATCTTGAACTGCCTACAGTACAACAACATCTCAAAACACTCTCTGAAGCGTTCTTCAAACGCTCCGAAACCCATCCCAATCCTCTAGTTCGTGATTCAGTCTCATATACTACTCCTGTCTTAGATTCGAAGTTCAAAGTCGCTAGGCCTAGGAATGCGCAAGCGTACTCATCCACCAGACTGTCAGCCGATCTCGAAGCCCTTCTGGCCGCAAATTCTAATTCTAACGTGAATTCTAATTCTAACGTAAATCCTAATTCTAACGTAAATGCGAATTAATTCAATTTTATTTTGCAATTTTTTAATTTTTGTTTTAATTATTGATTTTCATTTTGAGCACCTTCAGTGCTATGTATTCACCTTCAGTGCTATGTAATCCCAGCGGGTGACCCCTTCTGGGGCCCGCTAGCGCGGCCTCTTTCTCCAATTGGCCGTCGCTCAGATGAAGGCTGAGTGGCAAAAATGCACGAGCCGACAGGGGGTTTTTAGTGGGTATGGTCCTGGTAGGCGTCGGGACGAGTCCCACATAACTTTGGAATCGCGCCAGAGTATGCGTCAGGGCATTTTTATCCTCCTGCCCTTCCCGCGGAGGGGAACAAAAAAAAAAAAAGAAATAAAAATCTATTTTTAGCAAAAGATTTGCAAAATTTTGCTATTTTTTCAATTATTTTTGTATTACTTAAATATTAGTGTAGCTTAGTCAGACTTTACTAATATTTAATAGTTAATAAACATAAGAGACAAAATCCGGTTTTTGAGATAAAGATCGTAAAAGTATTTGTTACGAACAACAGAGGTTTGTTTACGTTTCAAAAATATTATTAAAATATTTTTTTTACTTTTTTAACATATTACTTAATAATTTTGTCTTCAATAAGTCGCCTAAAACCTAGGGAGTGGTTAAATATTTTCATGTGAGAAGTTGCCGCTTGATCAATCAAGCCGAAGAATTTAATCACGGCGTCAGAAATTTAAAGCTATTGTAATGTTCTGCTTTTGTTTACAGATTAAGGTGCGGTCAAATCGAAATGGAGAATCCTACTTTAAGTATTATTATTGTTTAGAAGTATATTATGACAAAGTCAAAAGAATGTGATCATAATATAACAACCCAGCGCACAATTATTAGGGAATCAAAATGTATATATTAAACTCACTTTATTCTACTAACCAGTATTTTATATCTTATGCTATTAAATATTTTATTGGGGCCCAGTCGGAATGTCGAAAAGTAGGGCCAAATCCCGAAATAATTCTTGGTCAACATTTTGTTTCGCAACCAAATCGCAACCAAATTCGAATATCTTGATATAACGAGAGGAACTGTTTTCTATCTTAAACAATATCTTGACTTTCTTCAAATTTTCGAGAAAAATGAAAGGCACCAAAGTTTTTCATTATTTAGCATCCCCAACTTCATTAAGAGTAAAAAAGCTAGCAAACTTCTAGACCACAGAGAAACCATATTCTATTTTGTATTTGAAACATATGCAATCAAACAAAATTCAGCGCCGTTTACAAATACTTATTTTATTTGTAAATACGCTTAAAATAACATTCTTTACTTTTCATTATCATATCACTTCAATGGTCTTGCAGACTGCTTTCCGGTACGAGTTTATAAGTTTATGGCCATGGGGTCGTAAAAGCTGTCATAAAATACAGTATGAACATGCTTTACTCCCACACAAATAAAATGTTACAATTTAAGTTGTTTATGTACACAAATTACAGTGAAAATTACATACATAGGGTTTACATCAGATTAGGCTTGTTGTAAAACTGATCCTAACTGTTATTGTATTACAGTTATTATAGTTTTATGCCTTGACTACTGGTATGATCATCATGAAATTTTGTGGATTAGAAAAGGACATATTACGAGACATTTCACCCACAAGAAGGTACTGTTTCCTAGGAATAGCGAAACCGCAGGCCAAAGCTGGTGTTATTGTTACATTTTTAAGCTTTGGTGGTTTTAAATAGGTATGAGGAGTTCGCGGCGTCGTTCGGCGCCCGAGTCCCACTGCCTGGCAGGGTCACCATGAGGAGATCGGGTTGCTTATTAAGTGAAACACACGTATAAACGCTCTGACTTGTTTATTAGAACTCAACTTAAAATAATTCATACATTGTAACACACGAGTACATAAGTAATATACTATAACATCTCAGGTATAAAAAATTATTGTAAAAAATATTTCAACATATTTCATTAAATATAATACAATGTTCATATTCCAACCATCTATTTTTTATATACAAATTATTCAAATACATTAAGTTGTTGACAAAAACTTTATTTGGCGGAGCCCAGAAAGTTTCAAGTAAGACATAGTTAAAAATGGCAATACACTGTTACTTTGACTGACAGTGTTATGGAATCAAAGATTTAAATACGTGTACTTCTAAATTATCAGAAAGAAATAAAGAAAATTCATTGATTTACAGAAACTTATCCTACCAATATTAAAAATGTGAAAATTTTGTAAGTTTAGATGATTTAGCACACCAATTAAATGAATCCTGAAATAACACAAAGGCTATATCCGAAAACACTATATCCGAGGGATGCATGAACGACTCCGTGCAACTTTGAGTTGTTTTGGGACACTATTTGAAACCTGGTGTTGTTCTTGTTAAATCTCTCTTCAGTAAAGTTAGCTTCGCAGTCTCGGTCTGCGTGCGTTCTCGAGCGCACGTCGATCGCAGACGCCTTCCCGCTCTTTTAGCCCCCGCGCTAATTGAGCACCCAAATTTCATAGTTTACCGTATTAAGTTTCTAACGCCGTTTTCACGGCGGACAGTGGCTCGTTAACCGTACTTCTAATAAGTTTCTAACGCCGTTTTCACGGCGAATAGTAGCTTGTTAACCGTACTTCGTGGAACGTGAGCTTCGTCGACGGGAATTCGTTGTTCCAGGACTCCAAGTGCCGTGTTCGAGTAAGTTATCCGCGTCGTTCTCAACCGCCCTACTGCGTGTAGGGTGGTTTTAGGAAGTTAGTCATCGTTGTTAGGTTCATATATTGTCCCTCCCCAACCCCTCCGCAATGGCTTCCCTAAGCTCTGATGAGATTAGGAAGAAGTTAGGTGATAGTACCGGTGCTGAAGGCATATATATAAATGCTGACAAGTTCCGTTTCCTTGATTCTCTTATCCCGCATATCATGGCGTTAATTCCACCAATGGCCCCTCAGGCCACCCCAGTCCCCCAGACCCCTCAGGTCTTAGGCCCTCCCGCGTCCCCTTCCTCCAGTGACATGGAGTGCGAAGAAAACGCCCCTCCGCGCCGCAAGCGCGCACCCGCGACCGAGTCATCCTCGGATGCCACCCCAACTGGCCCTGACGAGCCTCCCTCTTTCACCCTTGTTAAGAAGCGCTCTAAGAAGCGCTCGAAACAAGACCCGGCGCCCTCAGCGCCCGTCCCTACACCCCCTGCGGCGTCTTCAACGCCAGCTGCCCCGGTGTCTTCAACACCCGCTCCGGCCCCGACTTCTGTCAAGGTCAAGGTCCCACCACCCGTTTTCCTTCGGGAAAAGGGTAAATGGACTGAGGTCTCGACATTGTGCAATGAGCACAAGATCTTTTACACCCGAGCGGTAAACTCGGGTGAATCTATTAAAATCACTGTCTCGTCAATAGACGGTTTCCGAGCTTTGACTAAGCTCCTCACCGATAAGCAATATGCTTATCACACTTATGCTCTGTCAGAAGAGCGTAAGATCAGAGCGGTACTCAGGGGAATCCCGTTCGAATTATCGAACGAGGCCATCCTGGAGGATCTGCAGTCCCAAGGCTTCCCGGCACTCGCGGTGCATAAAATGCACAGCAAGTACGGGAGGCAACACCCTCTCGCTTTGGTGATTCTCGCCAACGTCCCCAAGTCCAGAGAGATCCTGAAAGGGGTTAACTCTATTTGCGGCCTCTCTGGGATCTCAATCGAGGCGCCTCATCGCCGCGGTCATCCCGGCCAGTGCCATCGGTGCCAATTGTACGGGCACGCGGCAGCCAACTGCCGCGCACCGCCCAGGTGCGTCAAGTGCCTGGTCCCGCACTTCACTAAGGAGTGCAATCGCACTCCTGAAACTCCCTCTCCTCCCGATTGCGTGCTTTGTGGCCAGTCCGGCCACACTGCAAATTACAAGGGCTGCCCTCGTGCACCCCGTTGTATGCGCTCCAATTTCAAAAGGGCGGCGCCCAAACAGGCCCCGCGCCTTTCTCAAGAAAACTTTCCGCCGCTGCGTAGCCGGGTTCCTCCGGCTTCTAAGCCTGCACAGCCCAGGCCTGCCCCAGAAAACTGGAGGCAGCGCCCCACATCGAATCCCATCCCGGCTCCTCGCCCATACAAACCCACTCCTCAATCCTCCGTAGCAGACGATATGCGTATCGTCTGCGACGCTATAAAAAATGTCGATGTTAGTGAAATCGCAGTCTTAGCCCGTAAACTTAGGGCTTCACGTACTCCGACAGAGCGTTTGCTAGCTCTGGCGGAGCATAGTTCCCTTCTCAATTCATTGTAGGTTCATTTAAATGAATTGATCCCTAAATCATGCTTCGGCCGACCTCTGCCCAGCCCCGGCTTCACCGGAGGCTGCCCAGAACGGCCACCAACTCATGTCCCTTTGAGCACCTTCAGTGCAACTTTTACTACAGGCGGAAGACCCGCTAGCGGAATCCTGAAAGGTGACTTTGTAGAACATTCTGAAACAAAGCTAGTTTTTGGCTCAACGTCACTCTCACTCATAATAGCTGGCAATCGCAGGAGCTACGAGGCTTATACTGTAAATTAAACCTTTATTTTTATTTAAATACGAATCGTTTGCATTTGGCCACTCAGAGGTATGATATTCTTCGTACTGGCCTCCAAACATTTGTACATTTTTTTTTCTCTTGTACCTCTGACAAGGTAGCCACAGACTGTATTTGCTGTTTTTATTCTTACGCGACTGTTAAGTTTTCTATTTATTATAATATAAGAAATATTCATTGTATTATGTTTCTTGTTTATTAAAAAAAATTTACTATTATTAGTAAAATTTTTCTTTATTATTCCCATTAAAAGTTATCAATTTAGACATTGATCCTCAATCATTTTTCTCATATTAAATTTACATTTCCAAGATTATTTATTGGTTTCACAGTTTGTTCATCAAGCAAATTATTATTATTTCTTTCTTCATTTACGTATGTTGTTATACTTGGACACTGATCCTCAATCATTATTCTCAAATTAAATTTATATTTCCAAGATTATTTATTGGTTTAACAGTTTGTTCATCACACAACTTTTAATATAAGCCTGGTAAATAAATAAAATATCTCTATTCCGATTGTAAATTTTTCCTTCTTCTACTTATTTCTATCTGCATTTTTGTTTTCTCTTCTAAATACGTCTTTCCAGATATAAGTTTGTTAGGATATTTTTAAAAATATCGTAAAAACATATTTCACCTTCTTTTTATATACTGTGCTTCGCTCTATTTTTATTATAATGCAGTTCTCTCTACTCAGACTAGATTCCTCCACTTCCATGTGACTGTGCATGGTTCCAAGTCTGGTGCGCTCTTTATTGACTATGCACAACCAACAAACGGTAATCTGTTGTTTTTTATGGATTGGCGGATAAGATTTCAATTCCTATAACACTGCAGGATAGCGGAGCATTGAATCATCCACCAACCCTGATACATTTCCATTTAAGTTCGTGGTTTGCCGGTTGTAGTAGCGTGTTTTTTTGTTTGTTTGGTGTTTCAGGCAAGGGCTTTTGCATCTGCAGGAGAGACCTTAACGCTACGCAACTCATCGCATTTGCACCGGGCATATCTGGCTAAATGTATTGTGGTCTCGTTGTTCGTATTTTGCAGCCTTACAATTCATACAGGTGGGGGCCATTCCTCACAGTCCGCCCTAAGGTGCTGGCCGCCGCAGTGACTACAAAAGTCTTGTGCAGTTTTACAGTGTTTTTTGGAATGTCCGTTACCCAGACAACGGGTGCACTGTACTAGGGGCGATTGATCTTCGGCTCTTACTCGCTGCAGGTCGATGTGCAGCGAGCCAGCCTCAGTCACCCTTTTCCATATAGTTGGTGACGTTGTTATCACGACGTGCCCCGTTAATGGATTACGCGCCTTCATTCAGTACCTCACTGCGAGGCGCTCTTCTCCAGGGCGAACACCAGCGAACAGATCCTGGTTCTGTTTTCGGAGAGCCTCCAAGAGATCCTCGTCCGTGTGAAAGGACAGGACGTCCCTGAGGACGAGAAGAGGATCACGGTTTTTAAGGTCCTCACAAGTAAGTTTGCTCCCTGAGCTGAGGATTTTATGTTTGATTTTTTCCTTGTCCTCTTCCGTCCCGCAGCTCATAACGACCTTCCTGTCCTTTGCCTTTCGCACTTTTTCGACGCTCACCCAGCCCTCTTTAGCGTTTATCACCTGTCTGACCTGCTCGAGGCCATTTTCCCCAGTTTCGGTCAAGTCCTCGGAGGTGACAGCAATACTATGCAGCGCAGTCTTCAGGAGTTGTACGGACACTGTGTGTTTTTTAACAACATTCGCGTAAGTAGCGTTTCCGTCAGTTAGCATGTTCCTGTGTTTGCTCAGTTCCTCTGTAAAGTCCATCATTTGTTGCTTATTTTCTAAAAGGTTTTGTTGGTAACTTGGAGATGATTGAGGAGCTCTGAGCTCACATTCGTGCTTGGGCTGGTGGCTTGATATTTGTCGGCGAAGAATGTGCATGGTTACTGTTATCTTGTTTCGGTTCTTTGCTTGTTAGTTGCGTTTCCAGATTTTTCACTATTTCGTACCGCCTACCAATCAGTTCAGTTACACTGGTCTTGATATCTGTACGAATGTTCCTAGATGCGTTGTGGTATTTCTTCGCATTACTCATGCACATTCTTGCCTCTGACGTCTTGTCCTAATAGACCTTGTCCATGGAGGTCTTTGAGCTGGAAGGGGGAGTGTTTTGTGAGTTAGTACTGGCTGCCTCCCATTCCCCAATACTCCTCCTTACTTTAGAGACGATCTGCTTTGGAGGGGATATTTTGCCCTCTCCATTACCTTCCACCATTTTTGCCGGTGTATGCGTCAATTGTTTTAAAAATATACGATATAATTATACAAAGTAAGTCAAATTAAATTAAGATAAAATTAAAATAATACAGAATACAATGATTATTTTTCCTTAGTGCTGTAGATGGGCACTAAATCTGTGTATAAATTTGTCTGGTTGGGATGTAAAGAGTCCCAGCCAATAAATAAAGACGTCACAATACAATAGAATTAAAAACTAAAAAACAGATTTATTTAAATTATTCACCTGTTGGTGTGTAAAGGTCCCCAAACAATGAACAAATACGTCACAACACAAAAAAACTTACTTAAAACTAACTTAAAATTATAACACAACAGTCAATATCACAGAATAAAATTTTTATTTTTAAAGTCCAATCCTTAAAATTTAAAAATATTTTCTAACTTGATTGCGCTACCGGTCGAATAAATCGCGCATACAGTTTTTACAAAGAAACCTCTCACCCTTAACAAAAGGGTTTGTACATTTGTAAAGTAATAAAATGACCATTCGCAGAGACATTTCTTAAGCATCTGTAATTAATAGTACCACATTTTTTAAGGGTAAGCGCAAAACAATTATTATAACTCATCAGACGTAAACAAACTTTTTCAAAATGAGTTTCACGGTCAGAAAGTAGTAACCTATATTGATCTCAATTCCACCTATTGATTTGCCACGTATCTTCCTTGTTACACTCTAATCTTTTTGCACGAATTTGACAAAACAGTGGCGATCTTACAACATAAAAAATTACCACTTGTTTATCTTTAGACATTGTATAAAACATAACATGTAACTAAAATACTATTGTCACCAGCGACAGGCGTGTACCATATTTTATAATAAAACTGACTAAATATAAACCAATGTTTTAGTTGCCAAACCAAGAAACCGTAAATCAAAATTTACCGTGTGTTGCCATTTTGAACATTAAAAGAACGGTGTCAATTTTTGAAGTTTTTGTTGCTTTTCCATATATAATTTACTCAAAATAATTGATTCGAGCCTATTTTGACAGAGTATTATGGCCTATGTTACTCGTGATACTGTGCATTAATTGGCTACGAGAGCGGTGGTCAGGGCTACAAGCCACACCATAGTACTATTTATCTACAGCTGCAACATAACCTCAGCGCAAAACAACGACCCGATTTTGGCCAAATTTCCTCACCCATAATTCCCATAATATTTAATGAGTCTTAACATCATGATGATGAGTCTTAACTCGAATTTAGATAAAATTAGAATGAGTCAATGCACTTAAATCTGTCTAGACTCGAAAGATCGCTTCATTTTAAAACAGGTTTTACGAGAGTTTTTATAATCGGCCTGTAAACAGAAAACAATGAAGTTTTCAAGAAAAGGTTTTGATGATAATAAAGATTAGTAGTGAGTTTTATTTTTGTATGAAACATAAAATTAATTATTATTATTAGTTCATTAGTAATCATATTTAAATATCTACTGTGGTATCGTGAAAATTTCAAATTTAAGAGAAATAATTTAAAAATAAAATTATAATTTTTAAGAAAACAAAGCTACTTATCTTAAAATTAATTTGTAACTGTCGTCTATATATTAATTTTAATTGTAAATGTTTTAATTAGAAATAAGTTTATAAAAGAATTCAGATTTTACTTGTTTCATATTATATTAATTTGGGTTTTTATAGTTTGGAAATAAGGGAAGATTTATTTATTTTATTTTATTTATTTTTAGTTTATTTTATTTTATTTTTTCCATTGTAGGAAGATTTATAGCTCCATAACATAAATTTAATAAGCCTATGAATAAAGATGTGCCATTTATAAATCTCCGCTTATATGCAAAATTAATTAACATTTCATTCAAAGGGACTTATTTCTTAAGTTAAATTTAGAATGTGAAAAAGAAAAAAAACAAAGACTACGGGCATGTAAAAGACATCCATGAAAACATAACATTATAACATAGTTCATAACACAATACGCCATATTTTATGGGAGTTACAAAGGGATTCATGTTAATATTAAAGAATATGTCAAGTTCATGGGCAAGTTTGTTAAAAGAATTAAGCGCGCGTAGAACAAAGGTGTTGACTCTGTATTTGGTCCTTACGAAGGGAACATTTAAAATTGATCTCTGTCTTAGGCGCAAGGTGTTGGTCTTCAGATGCAGTTTGGCCAGTAGCTCTGGACAGTCAACTTCGTTTTGAGCAATTTTCATGAGGTAACAAACATCACCAATATTCCTTCTGGTTTCAAGGGACCAAAAATAATATATTTTGCATCTGTAGATGTAGTCGCTAGAGTTTTGCTTTGTTTTATAAGTTTTACTTTTATAATCTAGGTCTTAAACAAACGCCTTGGACTCTTTCAAAGCGGGATGCATAGTTGTGGTATTGGGGGTTCCATATCTGAGAGGCGTATTCAAGGTGGCTTGCGACGTAGGTACAGTAGAGAATTTTAATGGTTTTGATGCTTTGGAAATGGAGAGACCTACGCAGTATAAAACCAAAAGATGCAGAAGCTCTCTTTACAATATTGTTAATGTGTCTATCGAATATTCTCTGTAATCTCTGCAAGTCATGATCTTTTAATTTGTAGCTCGATTGAACTGCTTGGCGGCGACGTTTGAATGATATGTAGAAACATTTCGATACATTAAGGTCCAGTCTGTTAAGTAGGCAATAATTTTCAAGTCTATGGAGGTCGGCCTGTAGGTCACTCACATCCTTGGCATTGCAAATCGTTTTTAAGACCTTCATATCATCCGCAAATAAGATTACCTTCGAGTTCAAGAAACATTTATCTACGTCAAGGATAAACAAGTCCCAGCAAAGACCCCTGAGGTACTCCGGACGGAACAGGCACCCAGGTTGACATATGGCCGTTAAGTACAACAGCTGGACTGCGATTATTGATGTAAGAAGTAAACCTATGCAGGTCTCCGTGAATGCCAGCTGCAGTTAACTTTAAGTAAAGAGTGATTAATACAATCAAAACACTTACTATAGTCGGTGTATATCACATCAACCTGTGTACCCTGTTCCATGCCAGTAGTTATAAAGTCATTAGCCAGCACCAGGTTAGATACAGTCGAGCGCCCCTTGAGAAATCCATGCCGGCCATGCTTGCCAAAGCAGCATTTCAAAGCACTGTAGACCTGATCATATACGGTTCTCTCCAATACCTAGAGACCTACAGTTCTCTACTTATGCTCTATTCCCCTTCTTGAATATCGGCGTTATGAAAGCCAATTTCCATATACCAGGCACAACATCCTCAGATAGAGATCGCTCGAAGATAATGCAGATGGGTACTACCAGACTGTCAGCGCACTCAATTATTAATCTTGGGGAAATGTCGTCAGGAACACCTGATTTAGTGAGATCGAGAGATCTGAGCAGCTTCAAAACCCCTTTAGGATCCACGACGATTGATGCGATATTTAGGGATGAACAGGGATGAAGACTATTCGATATTAGGTCTGACGTGTAATTTCCAGGAGAGCCGCTAGGTGCACTAAAGCTGGTCCCACAAAATACTTACTAAATAGGTCACTTATGCCACGACCAGTGATAGCAGTTAAACCCTCATATGTCACTTTGCTAGGGCATGAATTTTGTTTGTTTTTGCTCTTTATATACGTCCAAAAGCTCTTTGGGTCTCTTGAGATAGAGTCTTCAATTTTTGATACATAGGCATCAAAACAGTATTTTTCTATATGTGCAGCACGGCGAAGAAGAAGAGAGAACGACTGATAGTCAGAAAGATTGCCGTAGGTACGGTATTTGGAACTAAACCAAGACGGATAGGACTTAGGGCGTACTGTTTTTCTAGGTATTTACTTGTCGCGCAGTTCGTTTAAACGGTCATAGAAGGAAGTGACGGCTTGCTCAACTGTATTATTCTTAAGAACATTTTCCCAATTAGTACTGATGAGTTCGGATGATATACCTTGGTTGTAAATATATTTGGTTCTACATTCTTGTGCTAGTGAATGTGTTTCAATAAATCCTGCAGTTATACATAGGGACTTGTGATGCGGGTCCTCTTTAACAGGGGAAGCCTCACATATATTGACAGTCACATCATCGTTTGATAGAATCAGATCCAGAATCCTTTGGTTACAATTTACTAGACTATTATATTATACAAGATTGACTTATATAAACCTTGCTAGAAAATGTAAGCCTTATTTATATTTGTTGTTTTAGACGCAATAAATAAAAAATATCAAAATTTTGAAATTGACAAAAAACAGAAAGCTAATAAAGGTTGATAAAAATGATATGCACTACAATTTAACAGACTGCAAGTGGGCCATAGAAGGAATAATAATTATACTTAAATCATTGTAATTTCTGAGATACTATACAAAGTGACCCAAAGGTTCAAGCTAATAATAGTTATCAGAAAAATATGTATTTTTAAAATTATAGTGCATTTTTGTTTTTTCGAAAAAATTTACACCCTATGTCATTCTTTTAACTGCTGTTGCTAAAAATCTTTAGTTTTCTTACGACCCCTTGAATAAGGCTCCGGTAAGCTGTAACATTACATTTTAAGCCAACTGCTCTAGCTTGAAAAAGAATCTTATTGTTACAACCTAAAAAATCTCTTATTAGAGCCTAAGCGAATCACAGCGACTTCAACCACGTGCCTTGATATCATTTTTACAAAATTAATGCCATATTTTAAGTCAGTAATTAATAAACTACAGTCAGATCGTAGTGGGCAGTTAGCTACTTTGGATATTCGGCAAAAAAAGACTTAAAAGAGAAATAACCTTTATACCCATGGATGAGGGACGGCTTGAAACATTTATAAATAAGTCGTGTGATGCTATTGGTGTCTTTTGTGACTTGTCTAAGGCATTCATCTGTGTGGATCATACTACACTACGCATGAAACTGCACCATTACGGCATAAAAAACCGTGTGCTTGCCTTGATTAAATCATATATTTCTAATAAAAAACAAAAATTTGGAATAAATGGAGAAAAAACCATCTGGATTGCCAGTGACAATGGGTGTGCCCCAGGGCTTGTCAATGAAAACAAAACTCAATGTATTAAGTTTACTTTGCCAAATGTCAAACAGGTAAACACAAACGTTGTAGTTAAGAGTACGACGGCCGAATAGCGTAGTGGTCAGCAGCCCTGTCTCATACACCAGAGTTGTGTAATGAATATGTTTGTTCTCGGGTCATGATTGTTGATATTTATATATGTATGTTTATTCTGGGTTCCCCCCTCAGTTCGCTGTATGGTCATCCATAATATAAGGTCTGCTTAGTTTGAGGCCACACAGTTGGTATTTTTTTTTTTGGGGATTAAATAAGAAAAAAAAATAGTTAAGAGCCAGAAACTGTCTCCTGTAAACACAACTGTATTTCTGGGCATAACCTAAGACGCCACTCCAATGGAGACCGCATGTTGATGGTTTAGCGAAAAGTCTTGGGTCTGTGGCATAGGTTGTTAACAAATTTAGACAAATTTCAAATAAAACAACTGCTCGACCTTTAGGCGAAGGAAAGTAACTGATTTGTATTGCGTGTGCTGATACCAAAAAGTGGCGTTACTATCTGTCTTGCTCACACTTCATAAAATTACTTTCTGTGTCTTTGTCTCGATAGCGTCACTATCTGTCTCATTCACTCATTTGTGTCTGTGACTCATAAACGTCTGTACCTATCATCTGATTTAAATCCCTGGGATATTTTTACTGGGGAACAGTAAAAGAAAAGGTTTATTCAAAACCCATTGAAAATTGACGTGAGCTTCGAGGTCGATTATTGTAAGCAGTGGATTTCGTTAATAATGGACGATTCGCCCGTTTTATATCAAGATCTTTTTTAAGGAGATGTCGTGCGTGTATTACGGCTGAAGGAAGACAATCTCAACATCTTTTGTAAATGCACGAAGATTAAATATTATAATTAAAACGAAACTATCTTTTAAAAATCTTTTTTTTTATAATCTAGGATCCCTACTGATCTTACTCATACTTTATGGAATGACTCACACTGTCTCATTCAAACCAGAATCTGAAAGTTACTGTCGCTTTGGGTACACTAGAATCATATTTAGTAAGTTAAGAGAAATTGTGTCAAACTGCGTTTCTTTGGAAAAACCTTTTTTGCGCCCAATCTAAGAAATAATGTAGTAAGTGGTATATAAAGAAATAATGTACCATTTTAAAATTGTTATGAAATGCACTACTTTTTCAAGTTACTTTCCAAAATTATTAAGTTTATTTTTTTCAGTACAGGCAGTTAAATTAGGTCGAAAAATCAATTTTGAATACTACGGCATAAAATGAGATCCTCTTTCAAGCTGGAGCAGTTGGCTTAAAAATTAATGTTACAGATTACAGAAGCACTATTCAGAAGGTCGTAAGAAAAGAAAAAAGGAAAAACATTGATTTGTGGTAACTTTGTGTGTGATTTGTGTTAAAAGAATGACACAGGGTGTATATTTTTTCGAAAAAAAACAGTATAATTTGACGAATAAATGACTTAATTTTTTTTTTATATTTTTCTAATTACTATTATAATAAAAGTATCTATCACCCTGTTTCGGCTTGACGTCGACCTTTGGGATACTTAGTATCGGCAAGAAGTCTACGGGCATGCTTCACGCGCAAAGGACCAATTTGTTTGGCATATGTTTGTTTGTATTTCTAATTATTTTGTATTTAATTTAATCAATTAAATGAAATAACAAAATGGCAGTTATTCCATTTAATTTACATATAAGAATAAATAAAAGATTTTTCAACAAGAACTTTCTTATTCAATACGGTTACACTGGAACCACATCGCAGTTTTAGTTTAGTTTTTATTTAGTTTTTGGTATATCCATAATAGAAGCTTGGACAATTATTACAATGAATTCAGTTTAACTCTAAAATTGATTTAAAATAATAAAAATCACTATGAAAATGGTGGATCAGTAAAATTTACATTTCGTAATATTCGGATTATTTTCGGTAAAGAAAATCGTCCGTCTGCTTTTAAGAATTTAGTGAATAAATTTGAGTCGACAGGTTCGATACTTAATGTGCCAATATCAACGCGTGTTCGAACGGGTCGATCAAGTGAATACATCACAGCTGTGAGTCACAGTGTTGAAGAAGTTCCGAATTTGTCAATTCTCCGATGTTTTCAACAATTGAGGTTATCCACAACAACCACATGGCGAATGTGGTTTGAAAACCAAATTTCCCAATTGCATAATTTCGATCAAAAGATCGCACTAAAAACCAGCTCAAAGGGAATTTCACGAAATTCAGCCGTTAAGGGGTCGCTCGATCATGTGATGTAACACCGCTTGATTATTTTTGTGGAGTTATGTTAAAGACAGAGTATATACGGCGCTAATCAAATTGATTTCAGCCTAAAAATTTAAAATTCTTGACGTGATTAAGAATCGATTGAAGAAAGAATTGATATCTGTAACCCTAGTCGTGGTGGACATTTGTCCGATATCATTTTTTATTTATGATTGCCAAAACTTACTCTTTCTAATACAATAAAAATTTAAATTATTTTCATCTTAATTATTTATTTAATTCAGATTAAAAAACCAGGTCTTTTTGAAAAACCTGGTACATAGTGTCTAATGCTGCAGATCTGAGATTCTTATACCAATGAAAAATGTTTTTATGCATGAAATAAAAACATTTTCCGCTGATGAATTATAATTTATTTTGAAAATTCGATTATCAAACTTGCTCCAAATTTAAATTAACTCAAAAATGTTTACCAGCATTATGAAGCTATTGTGTGTCATAAAAAAATGGATCTGCGTCGGGAACATGTTCATGCAAATATGTTTGACGATTTCAAGTCCAACCTGAAACCTGATGAATCGTTTAATCGACTTCAAGTCCCTTTTACGATGCCTTGTAAAGTAACTCTGTTGCACTGGTATAACGAGTTTAATTGTGGTCGCTTAAACTTGAAGGATGAAGAGAGTAGTGGTTGCCCTTTGAAAATTTGTATTGAATCAAATTTTCCACAGTGGAAAATTTGATTCAATAAAACTCGCGAATCACATATGAGGAGATTCAGCACAATCTGCAAATTGGATCGAGAATTGTTCATGATATTTTAAATAACCACCTTTGCGTAAGGAGGATTGTTTCATACTGGGTTCCACAACTTTAAAGGAGCAGTCGGGCGTGGAATGCTGTCATGATATGATTGTTTAATTCAAAGCAGATTCTTTTCACCATATTAATGATATCATAACTATGACGAATCTTGAATTAATCAATATGATTCAGAAACAAAGCGCCAGTGTACAACTGGCTGTTTCAAAAGGAACCAACGCTTACAAAAGTGGAAAATCGACAAGCGGCACTTAGAGCACCTGGGCGGGGCGGCGCAGTTGGCCGCCGTATGCCCGTACAACTGGCACCGGTGGCACTGGCCGGGGTGACCGCGGCGATGAGGCATCTCGATTGAGATGCCAGAGAGGCCGCATATGGTGTTGACCTCTTTGAAGATCGTTCTGGACTTGGGGACGTTGGCGAGAACCACCAATGCGAGAGGGTGACGCCTTCCGTACTTGCTGTGCATTTTATGCACCGCGAGTGCCGGAAAGCCTTGGGACTGCAGATCCTCTAGGATAGTCAGTCGTCAGACTTCGTACGGACTACACGTACTCTGTGTCACAATAGAATTTTCCAGTGGCTCTCAACCCTTTGCATTTGCCATTATGCAACATTGTTCAAGCTGTAATACTGAGGTGAGCGATGGTGTGAACTGCACTGTGTGTCACCGTTTCTTCGATTACCCATGCGCTGGTATCACTGAAGCTGGATATCGCAAACTAGGGGATCGTAAATCGTCTTGGAGATGCTTGTCATGCAAAAGTCTCAAAACTTCCAGCCCTGTCTGCAGCCCAAAGCCAACTGATCTAGATAGCATCATGCTAGAGCTCAAGAGACTCTCGGCTCAAATGACTATGCTAACCTCGTTAAGAGATGATATCAAAAATATCAGAGTGGAGTTGCTGGATGTAAAGGCGTCGGTTGAATTTTCGCAAGCTTCGATCCAGTCGATGAACGACAGAATCACGGGATTGGAAAATAAACTCAAGGTGTTCGAAAAGACTAGAGAATACGCCAAAAATCTTGAAGAGAGGATCAGCAAGCTGGAGATAAATATTAGTGAAGGAGAGCAGAGATCCAGGTTGAACAACATCGAGGTTAAGGGAATCCCAATATCGAAAAATGAAAATCTTTTCAACGTGTTTTCGCAATTAGGAAAGGCAATTAACTACGAAATACCTAAAGAACAATTGAACTTCATAACGAGAGTCCCCACACGTAATGATAAGAACGCTAAGAATATTATAATATCCTTCAATAACCGGTACATCAGGGATAACTTTATCGCATCGGCTCGAGCGAAAAAAACATTAAAACTAACGGATATTGGTCAACAGGGTGAATCGCGTGTCTATGTAAACGATCACCTAACGCTGAATAACAAGATGTTGCTTAATCAGACAAAAAAACTCGCCAAGGAGAAAGGTTTCCAGTTTGTATGGGTGAAGAGCTGTAAAATATTTGTGCGTAAAAATTCTACATCACCTTCACATATCGTTCAATCTGAAGCGGACATTCGTAAAATTTTTCCATTTTAAATACTACACAACAATTAATTCAATATGTCAAAACTACAATATTATTGTAACAGTTCGTCGCCTCAACGCTTTGGAAACCTCTGGTATGTATCCCGTTATATCTGTCTTTCGTCGCATGAATCATCGGCCACCTGACTCGCACGCGCACGCACACTCACGCATCGCAAGGCCGCGTCATTCATGCGGCCGGCCGCTTCTACCTGGCCTTTTGTCTTGCGGTCATTGCCCTGTTGCGCCTGGCTGTGCTTCGACTATTTTGCGTACATTTATGAATTGCCACGCGCTTTTGAATAATTCTTGCCTCTTGAGATTGCTTTATTTATACCTTAACTTTTTAAATACAAATGGCAAAGCCATATTATTTTTTATTTTATTGATATTGACTTTTATAGCGACACTATTGTATTTTATTGTACATATTACAAAACTTAAGCTATCTTTTTTTATTAGGCTTATTGAAGATTTGAATTTGTTGCTTCTACGAAGTTTATTTATCATTGTGCTTGGTGAAGTTTTGGATATGATTGTGATGCTTGTTTTATGGAACGTAGGGGTTGTATTTTTTCACATATGTTGCATTTATATTGAGCGTTTATTAAAATGGTTTATGTATGCAGGTGTAATGATAACACTTCCATATTTATTTTTTATTTATTATATTTTTATCTTAATTAACATTTATTCATATATTTTACCTAAAATATTCACCAAACAAAGGCTTGTAATTTTTGTATTAGCCATCTCGAATTTATTTAGTGGAGATAATGCGACACCTTATATCTTAATGTGTATTTTATTATTATTTTATTTTATATTATTATATTATTTTATTTTTTATTTTATATGTATTTTATTTTTGTTTTTAAAGGAAAAAGAAAAGGTACGCCTGTTCAACTTTTTTATAATCCCTACATTCGTGTTTCTTGGATTATTTCGCGGGCAATTGGCGACTCATGGTTATAATTTACATAATTTATTGATCATACTTGGTAGAACTTATAACACAATAGTGTGCCCTATTTTGATTTTTTTCGAAATATACTTTTATTTTGCTTTACTCGGGATGCCCTTTGTTATATTGATAATTTACTTTTATTTGCTAATTAAATCATATTATTTTTTAAATATTAGTTGCATATTAAATTTAAATAATAAAGTGCTTGTGAACGAGTCTAACATATTTTCAATACCTTCGTCGAAGCATCCTTCAATATTTTATATAGATCTCGCTGTACTTGATGCGGCTATTATATTAGTATATTTACTTTTTATTAATTTTGTGTTTTATATACTTACTTATGACCTATATTTAAATGATTAGTGTCTACTACCAGAACGTTAGGGGGCTTCGGACAAAAACCAGTATACTTTTGAGGAACGTAATGCTTAACTCTTATGATGTCATATGCTTAACTGAGACTTGGCTCTTGGATGGCATTGGAGACGGGGAGCTATTCGACGACCGTTACACGGTGTGGCGGCGGGACCGGGACTACGCGCGCACGGGACAGGCGCTCGGCGGCGGAGTGGCGATAGCTGTGCGCCGCGACCTCGCCAACGATGGCCGGCCAGACCTCAGCTGCGCCGCTGAAGACATCTGGGTGACCATTAGAATTAGAGGAAAGCAATCGACGTATAACTTGCACATTTGTGTAGTTTACATCTGTAAACAACATCAAGGTTACTCATTACATAATCAGCTACTTCATTTCTCAGAATCATTAACATCTAACGTCTTGAGCTCGCCGACTGATAAATATATAATCTTAGGAGATTTTAATCTACCCAATATAAACTGGCTACCCTCAGATGATTCAACTTATTACACACCATCTAACATATTAGGTAACGCACAGAATACTTTTATTGACAATTTAACCATTTGCAACTTATTTCAATACAACTATATATCTAATGTTAACAATCGTATTCTTGACCTTATTTTTTCTAATGACATTCTATCCATTTCTGAAGCCCATCCCCTAGTGCCCCCTGATCCCCATCACAAACCCGTGTGCTTGCAGGTCCAGTGTGCTCACACCAACGCACTCAAATCCCATCCCCGTACAATTTACAATTATGACCAAACAAATTTTGACGCTGTAAAAGTAAAATTAAATGAGATTAAGTGGAATGATATTTTTAATAATATGTCCTTAGAGGACTCCGTAAATTACTTCTACGAAACATTATATAGGATTCGAGACTCTTATGTGCCTACCCGGGTTGTTACTAAGACGGACCGTTACCCTCCATGGTTTCGTAGCCCACTTATAAAATTATTAAAAGAAAAGAATAAATTTCACAATAAATATAAAAAATATAAAAATATATCTGATTTCCATAGTTTTCAGATTTTACGAAGTAGAGTAAAAGAGATGGAGGCTCAAATGTACTGTAACTACGTAGCACATACTGAGAAAAATATAAATTCTAACCCCAAATCATTCTGGTCTTATGTAAAAAGTAAAAACCAAACTAATTTGCTTCCCTCTACTATGAACTATGGTGAGAGGTGCTCAGACGATGCTAGTGGAATCTGTGAAATGTTCAGTGAATATTTCCATTCCACATTTCAAAATCCGGCCACAACAATTACATATGATCAATCTCGAACCGCGCCCAACAGTACATGTGATCTTAATACCATCATCGTTTCGGAGGAAGAGGTTTACAAAATCTTGATCTCGCTTGACATGCATAAAGGGTCAGGCCCAGATCAAATACCACCCATATTTGCAATTAAATGTGCAAGTTCATTAACAACGCCTCTCACGCTCCTGTTTCGTCGTTCTATGGAGATAGGTCAGTTGCCCTCAATTTGGAAAACCGCTTATATAACTCCGATTCATAAGAAAGGTTCTAAAAATGATATTGTAAATTATCGACCCATTTCTAAATTGTGTCTGTTCTCTAAAGTTTTTGAGAAAATCGTTTACAACCAAATGTATGCCGCACTTAAAAATACCTTTATAAGCGAACAACATGGTTTCCTCAAGGGCAAGTCAACGGAGACAAATCTGTTGGAGTGCTCGGAGTTTCTCAGTTACCATATGGCGAAGCCTTCGCAGGTTGATGTGGTTTATACGGATTACTCCAAGTGTTTCGATCGTATCGACCACATCATCCTTCTACGCAAACTACTGGAAGCAGGCATTGGAGGTAACTTGTACCGGTGGCTCACCGCTTATGTGGACAATAGGTGTCAGATTGTTGCCATCAATGGTTACACATCCCGAGCTAAAAATATCCCTTCTGGCGTTCCCCAGGGATCCCTGCTAGGACCACTGTTATTCTCAGTTTTTATAAACGATATTAAAAAATGTTTTAAATTTTCAAAAATTTTACTTTACGCGGATGACATGAAAATTCTTTATCCTATTGACTGCCTTAATGATCATGTAAGCCTTCAATCTGACCTTAACAATCTCTTTGACTACTGCACATCTAACAGACTTGACCTTAATATATCAAAATGTTACATTTGCTCATACAGCAGAAAGACTCATCCCATTGTTTATGAGTACACAATTAACAACGAGATTATAACAAGAGTAGAGTCGATTATTGACTTAGGCATTACCTTTGACTCAAAACTTATGTTTGATAAACATATTGACAAAGTGGTAAACAAGGGCGCTAGGGCATTAGGTTTTGTATTACGCATGTCCTCTGAATTTAGAAGTATTAAAACTTTTAAAATCCTATACTGCGCTTTTGTCCGAAGTCACCTTGAATATGCATCATCCGTTTGGAATCCCTTATATAATATTTATATCAATCGCATCGAAGCGATTCAGAAAAAATTTATGAGGTTCATTCAGTTCCGGTGCGGTGTTCGTGACGCTGATTATCTGTCTAGGTGTAGGCGCCACCATTTGTTGCCTTTAGCAACACGAAGGAGAATCGCGGATACGTGCAACATATTAAAAATACTAAATGGCAAGTTAGATGCCCCCGAACTTCTTTCTAGGATCGGTATTTGCACACATACCAAACTTTACAGAAATCCTGCTCTTCTCCATGTTCCCACTGCAAGTACCAATTATAGAAAGAATTCTTTCATAGCGAGGGCGTGTGAGCAGGTAAACATAACATGTCGAACTCATCCTCACTTTGATGCCTTTCATGCCGGCGTCCAGAGCGTTAAGGCGACTCTGGCAAGAGAATTTTTCTCCGATGCAATTGAATGAATTTAATTTATTTTTCTTTATATTCTCACCAACCTGTATTATCTCAGTCCATGCGATTGGCTTATACATATGTAAAATGAGTTAATAGTCGGTAAATATTTGTTTTTTTTTTTTTTGTTGTTCTCTTTTATGTTTGGTTATAGTCTTTGTATTTAGTGTATGTTCTTGTCTAGCTACCATATTATTGTTATAAGTGAAATCTTCTAATTGGCTTTCTTATAATCATTTGTTTATTTATTGAATCATCTAGCTGTTAGATTTCCAAAAATTGTAAAATAAAATAAAATAAAATAGCCTCGTTCGATAATTCGAACGGGACTCCCCTGTACCGCTCTGATCTTACGCTCCTCTGGAAGAGCGTAAGTGTGGTAAGCATATTGCTTACCGGTGAGGAGCTTGGTTAGGGCTCGGAAATCGTCTATCGACGTGACTATGATTTTAATTGATTCACCCGAGTTGGTCGCTCGGGTGTAATGGATCTTGTGCTCTTTGCACAAAGTCGAAACCTCGGACCATTTTCCCTTTTCCCGAAGGAATACGGGTGGTGGAACCTGAGGCTTGACTGAAGCCGGGGTAGGGGGTGGAATTGCTTTGACTGACATTAATGGGGCCGGGGCGGGTGTTGCAGGCACCGGGGTAGCTGGCGTTGAAGTCGCCGCGGTGGGTGTTGAAGACACCGGGACGGGCGTTGAGGACGCTGGGGCTTGTTTCGAGCGCTTCTTAACCAGGGTGAATGAGGATGGCTCAGAGCCAGTTGGGGTGACGTCCGAGGATGACTCGGTCGCAGGTGCGCGCTTGCGGCGCGAAGGGGCGTCTACTTCGCACTCAATGTCACTGGAGGAAGGGGACGCGGGAGGGCCTAAGAAAAGAGGGGTCTGGGGAACTGGAGTGGCCTGAGGGGCCAGTGTGAGAATCAATGATATGAGGGATAAAAGTTTCTAGGGTACGAACCATACCACCGTTCATGTTCATGCCTTGAGCATAGATACTATCTATTAACTTTGTCCTAATTTCCTCAGAGCTTAGGGAAGCGATTGCGGAGGGGTTGGGGAGGGACAACAATATATAAATATATATTCTACGAACTTACCAACGATGACTAACTTCCTAAAACCTCCCTACACGTGGTAGGGGGGTTGGGGACGACGCGGATAACTTACTCGAACACGAAGACTCGAAGTCCTGGAACGCAGAGCTTGCCGGAGCGGCGACGGCGACGCAGGTCGGCGACGACGGGCTGCAGGCGACGAACGAAGATTCGTCGTGAAAACGACGGTTCTATGAAATTTAGGAAGATACGGTACGAAAATCTGAGTCGTGAAAACGACCCGTGAAATTTGGGGTGCTCAACTAGTGCGGGGACTTTAGTTTACTTTACTTTAGTAAAAGGTTAGTTTTCCTTTTTTTTTTTGCCCATTCTTTAATTTTTCTAGAGTGGCCCATGTATTTTCGAAAACCGAAGCACTTAACTTTGTCAAGAGGGAAGCAAGGTACAGAATCTGTCTATTGCTGTCCACTTTTGTTAAGTCTTTCTACCAGCACGCCAGTTGTACCTGCCCTGAGCCAATCAATTGTGTCCTTATGAATGTGAGTGGTGAATAAGTATAATTTTGTTCAGTAACTAATTTAAGTTAAAAATTTCAAGGTGATTTAGGTTATGAGTGAACCTAAATTACAGGTATTGTAGATGAACAAGTATTTTATACAATTCAATGTTCCTTTGATATCATAGATTTGTAATGAAAAGAAATAATAATCATCCTTTTAATATCCTTTTCCGAAACCGCACGTACGAATTTAAGGAATTGAAATAGGAATTAGGTGGTAATTATTTTATGAATTTTAAAGAACCAAAAAAATGAGTTTTTTCACTTATTTTAGAGTATCACCACATCTACCAACACAAAAAAGCAGTAGATCACATCCCCCCATTACCTACAGAACCAGCGTAGTGAAGAGCACTAAACCACAGCCTGCTTCGTCACTAGAACCCTCGCTTTCATTTACATGTAACACTAAAAACTTACCCTTTTTTGTTACCACTTTTGTTCGTAATATCCTAAAGGCATAATAAAAAGAGTGCCATTATAAATCTTGCGCGGGCAAATGGGAACTTTAATGTTTTAAGGCTTCATAATGCCTTTTATGGGGGCAACGCTTGCTTGAGACAAGTAACGTATGGCGCACCTATTATGTTGTGCTGTTCGTAATTTAGGGCACTTCGTCTTAAGAGGAGTGTCCATCTAGCTCTCGAGTCGAGCCTAGATTGAGTGCCGTATTACCGAAGATGAGGCGGGGGCGACTATAAATGGATTAAGTAAGTTAATTTCATTTGCTTTGGTTTAAATTGTATTATGAAAACATAAAAATAATATTTAGTTGAGGCCGACAAAAAATCATAGAAATGTGATTAGCTAAGTAAATTAGTATCACTATATCAATATTTACATGACGAAAATGTGTGATACTTCGCATGTGTGATTTAACATTATACAGATTCACATCAAAAGATTATATAAATTTGACCAAAGGACCGCCACATAATCACTCACTGAGGCGGCATCCTCTTTCAACTTGGGTAGGAAATCATTTTTTTATAAATCCCCAGACAAACACACCAACTGTATGGCCCTAAAGTAAGCAGAGCTTGTCTAATGGATGACCATTCAGCGAACTGGGGGGGATCCCGGAATAAACATAAATATATAAATACAAACAACCATGACCCGAGAACAAACATCTGTGTTCATCACACAAATGATTGCCCCGGCCAGGACTCAAACCTTTGGCGTATGAGGCAAGGCTACTTACCACTACACCACTCGGTCGTCATCATCATTAACATCCATATATATATTTTCTTAAATTTTCACGATACATACTTTAAATAAAACACTTTTTTACCGGATATTATCGCGTATATTTTAGTTAATTTTAAAATTATTTCGACGTTTCGGCATCTTTGCAGTTGCCGTGGGACGATAGGGACAATACTCTCATCAAAAGCGATATTTATTTTATACGATTAGTCTAGTGCTTAGATTTTCTTAAATCACTTTGATAAAACATTTTTACGTACATTTTTACTGGAGTAATTATGAAGTAGTTATTGTATTGAAGAAATCATAAAAGAGTATATTTTTGTTCTTAAGAATATACCTGGCTATTCTTTTATTTATTTGACGCTTTGACAAAGTTCTTGTTAGTGCTATTAATTTCAATGAAAACAGAACACATTTTGATTAAAAACTTAATAAATAAAATGTTTTTTCCGTTAAATTACTTTTGAAGGTTTTGTTAAAAAAATACAATAAAATGTAATTAAATAAATATTAATATTTACCGTTCTTTTATATTTTTTTAAATTATATATTTTGAATAGTACAAAAGTACTCTGCGTTCATTCTGTTCCTATAAGAAACGGAGCTTACGTAAGTTTTAATAGCCCTAGTTCATGCAACTCGCTCCATATTTAATGTTATTTTTAGTTTGTTTAATAATGTAAGTGTCGCAAGCGGATTGTTGATTTTAACATTGATTTTAACAGCTAGCCTTTGCTTAAATAGTCTGACCGTCTAGCTATCATGTTGAATGGTTTATTAATATTAGAATTTAGATTTAGAATTAATTAATAATAGAAAATGAAGACTATGAGTAAAGCATAAAACTTTTAACCAGTTGGCTTAATTGAATGTTTAATTTAACCACCGGTCTAAGACATAGGGATTATAATGACAACAGAGGTTTGTAAATTCAGTGACGTACGATATTTATTCATTCTAAGTAACGTGGAAACCTGATTTCAGATGATAGTAGTGCCTTACTTGACCGCCAGATTTGTTTCATTTATATTGTTTCTCTGTTAAAAGATAAAATCGTAAACGGAAGCGTGACAAGACAAGCTGTGACCTATTATAGACTTTATTACAATTTCACACATTCCACAAACCTCGACTGACAATAGAGACAATAAGAAAGATGATATCAATAATGGCCGACTTGATCCATATCAAGAGGGATCATATGATTATTGCTGATCGAGTGTGCATAGCCACCGCACAACCACAAGACACTCTCTGTCTAAAGCTTTAGTTAAAACAAAATTTTATTTGTGTTTCTGGACATGGATTTTCAAAACTAATTTTATTTATTTTCTTAGCAAATAAAGCATCGGGGTTGACTGCATCTAAATACTTGACTGAGTTTTCGATAACATCTATACTTCATCTACCCTCACTAACTTATAAAAGTCATTCAGTTTCATAGTCAGTCAGTTTCAGGTAGTGAATGCTTTATCGCAAGAGCGTCGTCGTTCCAGAAGTACGGCTACCAGAACAGGTTCTAGTTGCCGATATCATTCCCAAACAGGGATCTGAGACAGGTCCTGGCCCAGAAGAATCTGCATCAGATAGTCCTATTTAGAACCGGATCTGTTAATTGCTTTGGGAAAGTCCATGTCGGATGCGCCCGACTATGGTCCCAACATTTACGATACATCGTCAAAATAATGGCTTCCCTAATTAAAAAAGGGAATGCCCAAAGAAGACAAAGATAACTCTTGAAGGATTAGTTGATCCCAGACAACTGAAAGCTTTTTCAAACTCCTTCGCTAAACGCAGAAATACTGCATACTGCAGCTATTCCAGATGTGGTACAAAACCGTGACAAGATGCTCACGACTTATCAGCGGCAGCTTCGTTGTGGCATCACAGGCATAAATAAGGGCATCGAAATCCTCCTTTAAAGTGACGACAAGACTGGCGCTATAAAATAAATAAGTATCGGTGGTCAACTAGTTTGTGATTCACACTACGCTTTTACATAAAATTGTGTTCAACTTGTTACACGGAGTCTGGATAAATCATTGGTTCACATGATACAGACAATGCACGGGACAAAACTATTTGGTTAAAAACATCGGTTAGAATATAGTACCAAAGTAGTTGAAAAGCAAGGGCTTCAAACAAAGAAACCACTCTACGACAACGGTTCTTCAATCCAGTGTTCAATTTAAGGAGAGCGTGAAGGCTTCAGTCAGACACATACGCCAATGACTGGGGTGTGGGCCAGTGAGTGACCGGTATACATATTCGACACCCGACTAGAAGCCTCCACGTGCTGGGGCTTTCAAGCGCCAATATCCCACCAGTAGCTCAGGTAGACATAATAATAATAATAATTTAATTTGCTTATTTCAGAAAAAGAAAATAATTCATAAAATACTACAAATAGAGATGTTTAAAATCTATAATTTAAGAACTACCATTATTACAATACTGATTTCACTACTCCCTACGAAAGGGCAGAGCCCTGTGGTGGCCATAGGATTGAGGGTGTTCGTCGTTTGGATACTTGGGGGGAGGGAGACTTGCCGAGCTAACAGATGCAGAAAAGAATAATTTTGTATAGACATAAAGAGACTGTAAATTTATTTTGAAAAAAAAAATACCCGTGAAGTTTCTTGCCAGTTCTTCTTCACGAAGGTTTTTTTTTCGAACTGGTGGTAGAATCATGTTTTATTTGACGTCAATAAGAACAAGTAATTGTCAATGTTGAGAAATAAATATTTGAATTTGAATTTGAATTTGATATGTAGTATGCTCAACCTATATGAGTTTTGGCATATCATATTATTATTACAGTTATACAATACATTAACACTTTATTACTAATAATCAGAACATAATATTGAAAAATACAATAATTAAACATTGTATCTTTTTGTTGTGTATGCGATTAAATTTCTGTAAACTTGATTGAAATGACTGTTGTTATATTAAATAGTAAATTTCAAAGACAAACAACTGAAAGCAAAGATCATCCATCAATCAACCGTGCGTTATCTTGTTAGATTTGTTGTCAGATCTGTGTCAGACTGGTCTTTCAGCCAACAAAAGCAATGTCTTTAAAAAATACCATCGTAAATTTTCATTTGAACCCTAATACATACATCCAAGGTTATTATTTCATAAAGTAGGTTTTTGTACCTAACTTTTTGTTGTCACTTTACAGACTGCTTGTAGTTGTGTTTTTTAGATTGTTGTTTAAATTACAATTTATAATGGTTTTTTTAAAGTTGAAAATATAAATTAGATAAAATATTTCAATTTAAAATAACATTCATATTCAAAGTTAAGCTGTAGTAAGCACGACGTACTTTGGAATTATAGGGTGATCGATTAGTTCGATGTAATTAAATTATAATTGGCAGGTTCAAACAAACATACACATAAGCATGAATTCAGCACTGTATAATAACGAAACTTTATAACGGCTAGAAAGTTTTGTAAAACATAAAAATTTTAAGCATGGTCTTGAGTATATAGTATCTAATTTTTTGTATAGTTTACGATAAATTATTTTTTTAATTCTCGCTTAAAAATTGAATTATGATTCTATTAACACAATCCAAAAAATCTATTATTTCCGATATTGTATTACAAAATTTATTGCGCAACGTTTTTTTATTTTCATACAAATTAAAATAACGAATAAGCATTAAATCCTTTTAAAGATTAAAGCGTACTATATCAAATTGCATGAGCAGACTTATTCTAGATAAAGCATAACTCAAATTAACAAGTGAATGAGCTTTTTATGTAATTGCTACTTATGCTACTAAAATGGTTCTTCAAGTACGTGCTCGTGTGTGAAAAATTGTGTGAAAAATCCCTTATTAACTATTACACTAAGCTTGACTGACTTAAATGTCATGTGGAAATCTTTTATCTTGGTGAAAGGTGAAAAGGTGAAAGAAAAATTTAAATATTATAAAAATTTCAAGGAACCTATTATGGATTTCTTGTAAAATCAGAGAGGTGCGAAAAAAGCATTATAAATTTAACAAAACAAATAACTTTTCTTGCCAATCCACTAAACATAATGAACACATAAACAAACGTGTGCAAATACTAACTTTATAATTCCTTTTGAGTAACCTATACCTACATATTATTTTTATTTAAAATTAAATGAATTCAAACGCGATATGGTGCCTAGTTAACAAGGGCAATAATTATACCATGCGATATATTCCAAAATACTTGCACTTTGCCACACTATTCACATTGTAGTGTAAACAAAATATGTGCGTGTGAACACTTAACTTACCGTTTGATAACATCAAATTTCCATACGGCACGAATTATTAAACTGCTATAATGGACACCGTTATAATTTAGCTTTATAATATTTTCAAGTATCACATAAGTAGATTTTTTGCGTGTTTCAAATAGATTTATGTAATGAAGTTATAAATAAAAATAAAAGAAGTTTCCAATGTATTTGAGGTATTTTCTTTTGGTTTATGGCTGCATTTTTTAAATACGAATTTAAGATTTTGGTTTACAAGTTCGTCCTTTTTATCAGAAAAATACATTTCATTAAAATTCAGCTAGTTAATACTAATATTAGATTTCAACAGTTCAAATTGACTAATAGCCGTAATTATTTTTTAAGTTCTTAATAATTACCAACGTTTACACATAATCTTTCACCTTTGACTTTATCATAACTTTTACAAGAGCTTTCACAATTAAATATTTGTGAACTTATCCTTTTAGTATTTTTTTACAATATCTGTCATAAATATTCAGGTTCAAGATATTTGCTCAAGAAATAAACTTTTTGTCTTATATTTTACTTTTAGTCCGGTACTTAGGGGATCATATTTATATAATTAGACAATTTTTTTTAATTTCGTATTTAATTTGTCAAATTAGTTTTAACTGTCTTTGCTAAACTCCATCAAAGTAAAACATATTCTTAACACGGTTTGCATACGAGTCTTAAGATATCGCTAGAGTTTTGTCTTCCCTAAATGGCTGCTAGAACTGTTGCTATGACAACATAGATCGACGGTTTTCGTAACCCTCGGAAAATAAAGGGTTATATCCATTTCAAAAGATTTCGTCAGATAACCCTCAACAAATGTGTGTGCATCTGTCTATGCCTTCATGTGTATGAGGTTGGATTTGTAACCTTATTCTTGGTTTCAATCGGCGTCTAAATGTCATAAGTCCATTAACTGCTTTTGAAAAAGGAGTTATACGATTTTTCTGCAGCAAAAGTTCTAAAGGCATCGGTGTAGTCGTGGGAGTTTCCAAATAAAAGTACAGATGTTTTGATTACGCGTCATGGTTATTTGTTTGCTTATGCAAGTAACATATAAATAAATAAATAAATATTTCTAACAATTACACCACATTATCTAGCCCAAATTAAGTATCATTAAAGAACTTGTGTTATGGATACTAGATAACGGATAAATAAACTTAAGAAATATATAAACACACATAGATATTTTTTTTCATATATTTAAATATTAGAAATAAACCTAAATAAACGTAAATACACATCCATGACTAGAAAGCAAATATAATATAATATCTGCCTCTACCAGGATTCGAACCCGGGACCTCTGGCATGGAAGGCAAGGGTACTTACCTCCACACCAAACAGGCCGTCATATAATTATTAAATAAAAAGTAAAGTTATTTTGAAAAAGATATACCCGTGAGATTTCTTGCCAGTTCTTCTTCACGAAGGTTTTTTCGAACTGGTGGTAGAGTCAATGTTGAGAAATAAATATTTGAATTTTTATTTGTATATTGAATTTGAACTTGCAGTTTGTTTCTGATAATTGCATATGTAATTATTTTAATGTATTTTAACTTTTTAGAGCTGACGTATATAAATAAGTATTTTATTAGTGTTCATAAAACATTTATTTTCATCCTTTATACCTAGCTGTACTTGATTTTGAAGTCCACATATCTTCGATATCTTCTATGAAAATAATCCTTACCACAAAAAGTTAAACACTTGTTTATCTGTATAACACAAGTTAGTTAAAGTATATGAAACTATCAGATGAGTCCCCAGCGACATTTTTATTTTGCTGCGTTATATACATTTAGACAGTGTTTAAAGATAAACAAGCATAAAATTTTTTTTATAGTAAGCACCACGTGAACCGAAATATGTACGTAAAATACGAATAAATACGACAAAATACGATACGACACAAATACAAGCAAAATTACACGGAATTGGTGTTTTGAGTATTTTGTCTAGCTTGCTCGCATTTTCACATCATTATATATCTTTTATGTCGGGGAGCAATATTACTGAGTTTGTGTGACTAAGTGTATCTGTGTTCGTACCGGAGCCATTTTTAAAGAGCCTTTCCTCCGATATTTAACTTTAATCAAAGGTAGTAAGACCGTTATTGTAACTTTTGACTATTCATTTCAACAACTAGAAGAAAGTATTTTATTAAATGTGACTGTTTTCAATATAGTTTCTTTCGTAACATAGTTTTAGCAAAAGAACATAGACTATTTCTAAACATAGACTAAATAAAATTATTTGATACCAAAAATGTCATAAAAAATGCTTCTTTCATAGTGGTGTACCTATGGCTTGGGTCTATAATATTTTCCCTTAATTCCCGCTCGCTCCCTTCGAAGGTAACCACCGTGGTGGTAGATGGCACTAACTAGGTGGCATTCACAACCACATTAAGTTTAATTTGCCCCTTTACTATAGAAAAGTGGCTATTCTCATTAGGTACTGTAAAATATAACTACAAATGGAATTAAATGCCATATTAATTATTCTGTCTAGCGATATCTTAAGACTTAGAAAAACAGTAAATAATAATAATGTACATGAAAAAATCTATCTTAAGCTAGAAATGAATTCTAAAAAAACAGTTTTTAAATTTAAAAAAAATTTAAATTCTAAATTTTTTAGGTGTATTGTTTTATAAATCCTACAGTAATAATTTCAATTTTTTTTATAAAATTAAAAAATTTTGATACAAAAATAGATTGGCCAAAGGCGCCAATCTGTATCAACGAAAACATACTCGTAGTACTGGTCTATTGATTTGATTGAATTGAATTACGCACTTGGTAACTTCTATTTGCTTATTGTTCCGCCACATAAATGTACTTGCGCGCGCGCAGTGCTCAGTCTCGGATTCTTCTTTTTGGCCCAAAGACGTCCACTGCTGGACAAAGGGTTCCCCTAAGGATCTCCACACCAGCCGAAATTGTCACTGATAATCTATTGCATAATGATAATCCTAGTTAGGATAACCCACACACATAAGGTGGGGGGATTTGCTACATTCTTACCAGCACAAAAGGGTGTAATGTTGAAACATAGTATTGTTTCCGTGTTTTGTCGGCTATTGATGTAAGTGCGCGCAAACTGTACAGTTCTACTAGTGAGGAATTATTTTCTCGTTAGTTATTCTTTTGTTTGAGTCTGCAAATAGTAGATAAAGATGCGCACACGAAAAGTCCCAATGGAAAACTTAATACTTAGACCTATTTAAAATATGAACGTTTTTATAGACGCGCAAAAGGGAACGAAATTATACGAGGGTGCGTTTTAAAGTTCACGCAATGAGGGGGGTAGAGGGGAGTGATTAGGCTTGAAACATTATAAAAACGAGATTTCATCGTTATAAGATAATCATTGAAGTATCGTCGACCAAAGAATCTAATCGTGGATTAAAAGTGAAATATGGAAAAAGGAATGCCAAAGTAAATGTGTTCAAACCATACTGAATGATACGTCACCGGTTTACGGGGAAAGTGGCAAAGTTGATATATTATATATATATATATATATATAGTTATATAACAGGGCAGGGAACGTCTTGAAGATAAACAATGGCTGGGTAGAGCCGTCGAGATAATAAATAAATAAATATTTCTAACAATCACAGCACATTATCGAGCCCAAATTAAGTATTATTAAGAACTTGTATTATGGATACTAGATAACGGATAAATAAACTTAGGAAATATGTAAGCACAAATAGATTTTTTTTTTCATATATAAATATTAGAAATGAACTTAAATAAACATACATACACATCCATGACTAGAAAGCAAATATAATAAAATATCTGCCTCTACACGGGACCTCTGGCATGGAAGGCAAGGGTACTTACCTCCACACCAAACAGGCCGTCAAAGACGTCGAAATGACTACGCTGAAGTCAAAAAATTAGTACAAGGCGATGCTCAGCTAAAATAGAAAAGATTCGCAGAAAGCGTTTGAAGTATCTAAAAAACAGCTCGGTATTCCTCGAGTAAAGTACAACTTAATAAGCAAAACTGGGATGGACGAGTTTAATCTCTTTAAGTTGGATTAGTCCTAAAGAGAAACGAGTAAAACTATTATTTATAAAAGACGATTTAAACAAAGGATAACAATTAGATATTACGTATGCACTTTCTACTGAGCGTTGTACAATCAAGCCTTTAGTTAAGCCCTTTGAATGTACTAATAATAATAATAATTTATTTTCAGACACAATGATCCATATAAAAAAGTGAGGACAAAATACAAAAAATAAATTATAATAATTTTATACAACGGGGTTTTTAAACTGAGGCAAGACCAAGAGGATCATTTGTAAATGAATGAAAACCCGCAATCATGGCTCTTCAATGGCGTCTGACCAAACACAAAGTCAGGCCTGCCTTATAGTAAATCGTGACCACGAAATGGTGTTTTCATAGGTCAAAATAAATGTTATGTCCACAAATATTGCAATAATGATAAGTTTATTATAAATAGCTTAATATTTTAGTACAGTCTAGTATACGTGAGGAATTGGTGCCCGAAGAAGGTAAAATACTGTATTGCGGTACACCAGGCCCATACTCCTCTATATACTACTAATAATAGGTCTTTACCTATGAAACTGCCGTTTTGCCGTACTGGCCATTTCAAATGAAAATATATTTTTTTTTGACTGATAATTCTAATTTCAAATTAATTTTATTTGACAAACATGGAATTTTTTTTCTAAAATCGTCATTTGTTTAATAGTTAGTGTTTTGTTTTCAACGCATTCGAACATTTTTCGTCATCATGGATAAGTTAAAAATCGAGTAATTATGGAGTATGAGTACCGTCGTGGCAGCAAAGCGGCACAAGCGGCACGCAACATCAATGACGTTTACGGAGCGAACACTACAAACGAACGCACCACCCGTAATTGGTTTACCCGCTTCCGTTCTGGAAATTTTGACCTGAAAAATGAACCCCGTGGTCGTCCGAAAACTTTGGTCGACAATGACGAATTAAAGGCAATTGTGGAAGCTGATGAAACTCAATCCACGGCTGAATAATCAGCAGCTTTCGACGTTAGCATCAAAACAATATTGGTCCATTTGCTTCAAATTGGCAAGGTAAAAAAGCTTGACAAATGGGTACCCCACGAACTCAATGACCGCCAGCGCGAAGTACGCGTGGAGACGTGCCTTGCACTGCTCAGCAGGCATACAAATGAAGGAATTCTGAACCGCATTGTTACTTGTGACGAGAAATGGATCCTGTTTGACAATCGTAAGCGCTCAGCAAGTTGGTTGGACCCTGGTTCAGCACCCAAACAATGCCCTAAACGAAAACTTACCCCTAGAAAAGTGATGGTCACTGTTTGGTGGTCTAACGCGGGTGTAATTCATCACAGCTTCTTGCCAAACGGGACAAGCATTACTGCAGATGTGTACTGTAAAGAACTGAACACAATGATGGAGAAGCTCGCACGTCTCCAACCAGCTTTGGTCAATCGTTCGGCTCCACTGCTCCTGCACGACAACGCGCGACCTCATACTGCACAGCAGACGGTGTCCAAGCTACAAGAGTTGGGGTTGGAAGTTCTCCGTCATCCGCCGTACTCACCAGACCTTGCGCCTACAGACTTCTACTTTTTCCAGAATTTGGATAACTTCTTGGCGGGAAAAAAATTCAATACCCGAGAGGCAGTACAAAATGCCTTTGAAGAATTGGTTGCCTCTCGTCCAGCTGATTTCTTCAAGAAAGGCATCAATAAGCTACCAATGCGTTGGCAAAGATGCGTTGATTGCATGGGTGATTATTTTGATTAATAGAAATAAAAAATTTATAAAAAAATTACGCTTCATTAATTTCGTGAAAAACGGCAATTTCATAGGTAAAGACCTAATATTATAAACGCGAAAGTTTTTATGGATGGATCTTTGTTACTCTTTCACGTAAAAAGTACTGAATGGATCAATATGAAATTTGGCACAGTGATAGGTTATAGTCTGGAATAACACAGAGGATACTTTTTATCCCAATATTCCCACAAAATTTAGAATAACGCGGATGAAACCAGGTGTAACAGCTAGTATTAAGTAAAAGAAAGATTTCCCAGGTACATTCAACAGCCCATCAACACACGACAAAAGGTCAAATTTCTCAATTGATTTTCAAGCTACAGTTAACCAATAAAGATTCAAAATCAATTGAGGAAAATTGACACTCTGTGGCAGAATAAAGATGTTTAAATTGTTAACATTTAATCGACAAACTCTAAAATTACTTGACACTTTTGAGAAATTTTTCATAATTATAAAGGTACGCCATTCAGAAATAATATAGGCTATTTATTATCCATAAAATCAAGCTAGTGAAACCGCGTCGGGGCCTCAGGTAGATATGCAGGAATGTTTCTTCCATTTTACCTGATAAAAAGAATAACAAGTCTAGAAATACATGTCTCTCCAAGAGGTAATTTTAGGTCTTTAAAATAAGAGAATGTACCTGATAAAAAATAAGATCTGTCGTCTATTTTAGATAGACTTGCAAATAAAACCAGTCCATTCTTCGGTTACCATTCTCACCAACTGAACCGGATCCATTTCAAGTAACCCATGTTTCACCTTTATCTAGCAGGCGCGTGTACGGAACCACGTCACTGGGTTCCCAAGCGAGGTATGTAAACGCAGATAAGAACGGAAGTGAGGTCAATGGACCCGCCTTCCTGATATACACCTGCTTGTAGGTTATGTGGCACAGAAAAGTAAATGAATAGAAGGTGGGTACATTTACCGAACATTATCACAACTACGCAACTTAATGATACACATATGGTTCAAAATAGATTTTAGAATCATGGATATCTTCCAATATTAAAAAAATGATGTAAAAATGTATATATTAGTACTGTAGTGACTCCAGCACTAAAAACACCTAAGGTACAGCAGGCAGCATTGGGACATTTATGAACTATAAAAAACGAGAAAAATTGGCATTTGATTTAAACCAATTAAAATACACTATTTAAATAATTATAATATACTGTTACTAAATAATAATTGTACAACTAGCCACAATTATAAACGAATTATAAGAATCAAAGCTTTAAAAACTTTAATATCGATAACCTTACACTGAGTTTTCAGGTATTATCAATTAAATTATCTAAAAACTAACCTCATTAACGTAGGTACCTAAATTTGCAGCTGCTCACCAAAAGGGCCTTCTGTATTTGTATTTTGAGTAAGTTTTAAGGCATCACGTCGGGCGCCGATGAGTAATATTGCCACATTATTGGCAGATGTTTTACGAAGTGTGCTCAGTAAACATTATTTTTAAATTCATAGGTTATAGGTATAGGGCGTAAACTTTGGGGATCCTGCTTCGGAAAGTTGTTTGAAATTGGAGCTTATGTGGGTGTAAGGCAGATTTTTTTTCTAAAAGCTTTTTTTGAAGTTTACTACGACCGTATATTACCTATACATTATTGTGGTGTGTTAAGTCTGATTGATGTATTTGTTGTATAATTGCTTACTTACGACTTATTATTGTAAGATAGGGGTTTGTAAGGCACTAAAATAAGTAAAGGCTGCTATATAGATGACCATTCATTAAACATTTTGGCAACCCGAATGGATCACTGTCACGCTGTTTAAACTAAATAAACGATAAAAAAGTAGCTTATACCTAGCTATAAGACCTTTACGTTATTTATTAAATTATGTACGATAATATAGATTTTTACAGCTCCCTTTAAGAGTATTTTATTTTTTTTAACAAACGTATGATTCATTATACCTCTTAATTTTTTACCACTATTAGCGTTTCATTAAACTATTTAAGAATGAACCAAAGACATTGTGTGTGTCCCTAACAGGATTTGACCCAGAAACATCTGATTTGTGATGCAGTCGTGCCATTCTACAAATGTCAAAAAAATATAAAGCCATTAATGTTCAGTGCCTCGAAATATAATATAATAATATAAATAAACAAAAGAGGAAAACGAATTATAACACCAGTTTTAAAAATAATTTGTACAAAATCATCCACTTATTTTATTACAGCAAAATGAAACCAAAAAACACCGAACCAAGAGTTGTCTCAATTTCAGTTAAAAAATAAAACAATCTCCATTAAAGTACTTAAAATACCAAGAAATTTCCATACTTGAACCAAAATAATAACGAAAGCGCTGTCTTAAATCACGTAAAAAACTTTTACCGTTCTGTTTTGACTGTTCGCATAAACCTGGGTAAATTATGTCTTTAAAATTCATGAGGAAAATCTCGGAGACAAGACTAAACAAAGTTGTTTTTCTTTGCTATTTAATTATTGAATTATATAATTGTATTCTGAAACTTGACGCCCCTGTTTCTTCGTCGCCGAAGCTACAGATTCTGGGACAAGAATTCAACACTATAGGTTTCTGCTTTATTTTATCATCAAATTACTCTCTCAACTCACTCAACTTACTCCTTTATGTAACAGACATTTTTGAAAACTTAGATGCTAATAAGGAAACGCATAGTATATACACGGACTTTCGGAAGGCTTTCGACAGAGTGGATCATAGAATACTATTGGACAAGTTGGCGTTTAATGGTATCCGGGGGAATCTCTGGCGGTGGTTTAAATCATACATACTTAATCGAACACAGAAAGTTGTGATAAATGGCTATGAGTCGAATTCAGTAAATATAAGTTCGGGTGTACCTCAGGGATCCATTCTAGGGCCCCTCCTTTTTATATTATTTATAAATGATATCCACACATGCTTTAAATATAGTAAATTTCTTTTATATGCGGACGACTTAAAAATATATCACATAGTTCATGACTCATTAGACCTACATCACCTACAAGATGATCTTAACCGATTCACAGAATACTGTTTGGTAAATAATCTTAGTCTTAGCTTAAACAAATGCAAGTTTATATCTTTCACCAGGAAAAGAAACTCCACTAAATTCACTTATAAGTTATGTGGCTCTGTCTTGGAAAAGGTAAATACTATAAGAGACTTGGGTGTTTACTTGGATAGCAAATTGACCCTGGATGTGCATATTGATACAATTTGTAACAAAGCCTACAAAATGTTTGGTTTTGTGATGAGGGCATGTAAAGACTTCAAAAAACCAAGTACCTATATATATATGTATAAAACGTTAATTAGATCACAATTAGAGTATGCAATTTCAATATGGAACCCGTTTTATAAACGATATGCAAATAATTTAGAAGACATACAGAAAAAATTCTTAAAGAGTATGCAGTATAGATGTGCTCGTATTTATTTATCTTATAAAGATTTACTGAAGAGTTACAAATTATTAGACTTAAAGTCTAGACGTCATCAACTAGAAGTTATGCTTTTGTATGATCTATGTCATAACCGCTATGATTGTGTTGACCTAGTAAATAGGATATTTTATCTGGTTCCTACTCGATCGCATATGCGTGCAGCCCGTAAGCAACATGTATTTGCTACTAAAATGTGCCGCACAAATGCTGGCAAAAGGGCTCCTATGAATAGACTCTTTCTTAACTATAATGAACACTTTGGTCATATTGATATCTTTGCTACCCCTGTGGGCTACTTTCGAAATAAAATAATAGAAGTCCTAAATAATAATAATTCGATGTAATAATAATTAATTTTAGTAAACATTTGAGTGGTTAATTCACTGTAATGTATTAAGTACTTTTTTTGTAAATGTAATCTACTTACCTTACCGCCTCAACATAGATACTTTCATCTCTCACCTGTAGTTACCTGTGGCTAACGAAGTTGGTCTTACAATTACATATTTCGTATTAGATCTACTATTTAGTAACATCGATTGTAAAACTGTTTGTTGGTCCTAATAAATTAAAAAAAAAAAAAAAAAAATTAATATTTCAAAATGTTTTAAAATACTTTATTGTAGTAACCTTTTTTACCAAATCGTTCTTATTCTATTCTTAATTGGCTATCTAAAGAAATCTTTCCAGAAGTAAAATATGTATTTAAAAACTAGTTACCGAAATATTCTTCTATTGTTTGGTACCAAAGTAGATCAATTAATTATATTTTCTTGCATTATACCGTTATCTATTTCATTTATAATTTTAAAAAAAACGTTGATCCAGTAGATCCAGTATCCATGAAATTTTACTCTGTTTATGTGCTTAACATTATTTTATTCGGCCACACGTTTTCCGTTATTCGTCATCCTTTAATCATTTAATTAATGTTTCAAAAGTGAATTTGTATAACTACTTATTTAAAATACCTTCTACCCCTACTCTTTTTAACACATGCTTGTATTGTGTAAAATACTTGAAAATTAGTACCGATGACCGAGGCTATGCAAATTTTAATTTATTCCTTGTCGATGTCAGATATTTTATTTACAAAAAAATGGAGGAACCCCATAAAAAAAATTTTTTGCAAATAAATCATGACCATAATCAGGAATTTCTCGACGTTAATCATTCGCTGCAGTGCACAGGATTTCAATTACTATATTTCTAAATAAATAAATACATATAAATAAATATAAATACTATATCATTCTAAATAAAATCTCAGTAGGTTGAAGATGTAACCGTGTATGTACAGGTTAAACAGCCGTTCAAAGCCGATGCAAGTACCACGGAACAAACTCAGCCTTAAGATGGTGTATAATTCCTCTATTTCTGGAAAGATAAGTAGCAATAAAGTTTATGGTGGTCCTTGGTGTGGTCTGGTAACGATTTACACTCTAGAGCTTATTATAATCATTCTGCATGGCAGAAAAGTAAACTTTTTCCCCTTCCTTAATTTACTGGCAGATCCATCTCATTATACAACACAGCGCACGCTGCTGTTATTTTAATAATAAACAAGTTTCTGAATGAAAACCAAGCAAATAATAATAATGTTTAAAGCGTGAGAAATAATTTCAAAATTGTGAAATAAATAATTAAATCAAAATTAAGGTGATTTAAGGATCATTCATTAATTAAATTAGTACGCAAAAGCGTGTGGCCGGTGTAATAAAATAATGTTAAGTTCATAAACAGAGTAAAATTTCATGGATACTATTTAATGTTATTTCTTAATTATAAATGAAATAGATAACGGTATAATCCCGTCAGAACCAGCCAGTGGTAGAAGTTTTTTTTATTATTTTTATTTTATTTTTTATTATCCTACCTCCGGCATGGGGGCCGCAGACTTTATTTTTCACTTGTTTCTCTCATTCCATTTTACTTTTCATGCATTCCATTCTTTTATTCTTCATTCCAATCCTTCTTTCCTCTTTTCCTCATTCATACGTTTTTACTAACATTTACAGGGATTTCTAGATTTACATGATTTTTGCTTTAACTTTTATTGCAGGTTCCATGGGGGAGAGCGAGGTGACACATTCGAGTCTGTTTTTATTTGAGCTTTACATATTGTATAACTATTTATTCAATGATCTTTTTCAATTTTCTAATATACAAAATAATACGTTCAAACACAAAGCAATAAATTTAATCTTCAAATGTTAGTATTCCTTTCTTTTGACGCATTCACTCATATGTTGTACGAAAATTTACACATTATATTTGGTAAACATATGTCTTTCCTCTAACTTATTTTCCAACTGATACTTTACTTTCCTTATTATAATAACATTTGAAGAGTAGATCCTGCAACTTAGTTCTAATTCTTAAAATTTTTTCCGAAAACTTCCTTTTATTCAATTTAGACTGAGCGGTTGCAATTAGTAAGTCAACAAGTTCCATTCCCCAAACAGTACTGTGATTTTTGATGAAAAATAAATTGCTAAATTTATTTTTCCGCAATAGTGCTTTGAGCTTAATCTCCGTATTTGTAACTGTGGGGGAATAAAACTGCCCTCTACATGGCTCACAATGGCTGCATAGGTCAGCCTCCCTCGTGCAGAAGCGCTTGCCGTGCCCGAAACCCAAACATCTGGTGCACTGTATGAGGGGTGACTGGTCCTCGACCCTGATCCGTTGCAGGTCTATAAGTAGAGCCCCAGACTCAGTCGCCCTTCTCCAGATGATCGGAGAAACTGTCAAGATAACATTCCCAGTGAGAGGATTCCTGGCCCTTCTTCTAAATTTAATTTGCATGCGCTCGTCCTTTGGCGCAAGGCCAGAGAAGATGTCCTTATTCTGGTTTTTAATCGCTTTTAATATGTCTTCGTCAGAGTGAAGAAGGAGGAGGTCTTTTAGGATTATCAACGTGTCTTTATTTTCTACGTCCTCGCAGAGTAGGCGTTTATCTGCAGCTTCAATTCGTTCCCTGACTTTTTTCCTCTCTTCCACCGTCCGACAACTCATAATAATCTTCCGATCTTTCGCCTTCCGTACCTTCTCCACTCTGACCCAACCTTCTTTAGCGTCCATCACTTCCCTGACTCTGTCCAGCACCGCTTCACCCGTGTCCATCTCGTCTACAGACGTCACCACCACGGAGTGAAGCGCTCCCCTCTCTGTCGTTACTCCACCAGGACGCTGAGCTACAAAACTAGAGTACGTTTGTTTGTTTGTTGAAGTATCCTCTCTAGCCTTCTCCAAGTATTCTCTTAAGTCTACAATTTTCTTATTGTTTTCCAGGACAATTTTTGTTGTTTCTTGTAGCTGTAACCTAATTTCCTCGCTCTGGTGTTTTGGATCACTCCTTTGTTCACTCTCTCTACGTTCCGTTTCTAACTCCTTAACAATCTGATATAATCGTTCCACTGCCTCAGTAATTCTTACTTTAATTTCAGTTTTAAGATTGCGTGAAATACTCAAGTTTTTAGTAGCCTTACTGTGTGTGTAGTGGTAGTAGTTGAGGTGGTAGTTGAGGCACCTCGACAGGGACTTTGCGTGGGAAGCTGCAATTGTGCAATCATAGGTATCCGCGCCTGTGGGGCCGGTGGTGGTAGAGGACGAAGCGGAATGGTTACGGGGCCCATTGTCGCAGGTCTGCGACGTATCAATGCCCCGTCCCAGGCATCGTACCCCGAAGCCCCAGTTGTACTGATGGTCTGCCGTGCTTATGCAACTGCGTGCAGCTTGTGCACGACGCCAGTACACCAATTATAGGCGGCGGCGGGTAAGGGAAGAGAATGTGATTGCACTCCTGCATGCTTCCTTCAAGGAAGCCCGGCGGCAGCTGAAGGTCAGCGATCGGCAGGGCCAAGGTTCTTGCGAGAGAAGAGTTGCAGGGGGCATTAAACGGAACCCGTGGGGAAATATACAAATATATATTATTATATAATATTTAAAAGTAACTTATCCTGTAAAATTGATCGCACACAGTCACAGTCTGTTTAGCTACGAACATGTGATCGACACACTAAAATGCTGTCGCGCAACCTCAATACCCGCAACCTTCGATCGTGCCAAATAAACACGCAATAAGAAGAACACAAGATAGTGCAACTATGCTAAATTCACGGATGTAATACAAAGATTTTTCTTCTAAATATTGTTATAGTGTGAGTGTTACAAAGTGGGTGGCTGTGAAGAACATGCAATCTAACAAAAATTGCATTGTTGAACAGTTGTTTAGAAATAATAATAATAGCACAAAACAGTGTACCATAAATACATACAAAATCAACTCAGACATCTTATGGATACAGTTATCCATACCAAACACCTGGTTATTTGTTCCAATAAAACCTATTCTTATATCAATAATATGTAATGGTCACATAAATTATCCTGTGCAGTTTTGCCCATCAGGCGGACTGTACAGTGCCTACATAACATGTCTGTTTTGTGGACGACTGTACAGCAGTTGAGCAGGTGCAACGATATACATATCTAGGATTGATTATAGATCAAAAATCACAAACCCGATCTACGTCCGGCCCCATTCGGACGTGTTGAAGGTCGCTCCCGGCTGCCGAGTCACGATTGTTGTCTCACGACTTCGCTCGTATCAATACTCAAACGCCACTCTCAGATCCGTTCTGCTTCCGGCCCGGTGTTCGCGGTCGCACTAGCCGCTGAGTCACGATTATCGACTCACGACGACAACTCATAGCAATACTCATACGCTGAGATTCGTACAATATCTCGCTTCGTCCTCGATGACTTGAGATAAGCCCCTGTAGTACTTACGCTGCGGCCGGTTTCGAGCCGGTCGAACTAAGTCAGTCTCAAAGCAACAACAGAGTTGAGCTTACTACAGTCGATTAAATTCGATAGTAGTTCGCAAGGCTCGGGCTGATTTTCTGGCAACGTACTTGACGCTTGGCGCTTGTTACGTAGTCAGAGACCCGCTCTGCGGCCGGCTTCGGCCGGCTTCGGCCGGTCGTAACGTAGTCAATCCCGCCCTTTGCGTGCAACTCAACCTCGTTAAGTCTACGGCCGGTTTTTGTTGTCAATTTATTGACAACACACTCCGTAGTAGACTCGCGTTTGATCAGGTGGATACTAACGATACTGGAACGGTGACAACTAAGCCTGATAGCGTTGCCCCGGTGCGCTTCCAAGGCCCTTAGGCTAAGGAGAAACCAGCTGATCCGATCCCATTGCATTTGGGCCTTTCCCAGGGTGACGGTACAGTGCTATCCGAATTAGGGGCACCACTTCGCGTCGTCCCCAGCCATTACTGCGGGTAGGGAGTTTTAGGTGCTAGGTTGTTAGGGAACCTAGGCATTATTATATATTTATAAATTATATATTTATGCCCTCCAATGGACCAGCAAAGCTTGGTAAACTTTGCTAGGTCGTTCGCCAAAGCGCTCGTTGCGTCGAGCGTCCTAACCGTCGTTGGCACCCTGGGCAATACCACTGTTGCCAGCTTTACGGCCACGCAGCGGCAAATTGCTCTGCCCCTCCCAGGTGCGTAAAGTGCCTAGATCCCCGTATTACGAAGGAGTGCACTCGCACTCTCGACCCCACTTCCTCCCTTGCATGTGTGTTGTGCGGCCAGTCCGGCTACAAACTAACTAACTAAACTAAAAACTAACTACAGGGGTTGACCGCGCGCTCCATACTCCTCCGCGAAGAGGACCGTGCTTAAAACGGCGCCGCAACTCACTACTGCCAACATCCCGCCGCTGCGGCCGAGCAGCCGACGCCTACTCCGGCTCTGTCCTGGAGACAGCGTCTGGCCACTCCACCTGCACCTTCCCATCGTATCCCAGCTCCCGTAGCTTCCGTAGGCCCGCGTCCCGCTCTGTCGTCTTCACCTTAGTCGTCGTTGGCTGAGGATATGAAGACCGTGTTTGACGTCATTCAAAAGGTCGACATTAAGGAAATCTCGCACGCAAACTGCGAGCCGCCCGCTCTCTTCGAGAGCGTCATTTTGCGTTAGCCGAGCATCACTCGCTACTTAGTTCTTTATAAATTCTATTTTTCGTATAAATTTGTTAAATAAGTAAATTATATAATGTCTAGACCCACAAATCCCGCGTCCTGTCGTACCAAACCCAAGGGCTTATCCCTAGTTTCTTTTAACGTTCGTAGCCTTAGTACTAACATTCCTGAGCTCAAACTGTTCCTTTAGAACAACGAGCCAGACTTAATGCTTCTACAAGAGACGGGGCTCACTCCAAACCACTCCAGGGGACTTTTTCTCGCTATTCCCAAGTACGCGTTCACTCATAAAGACAGGCCCAACACCGACGGTTTTGGCGGCACTGCTATTTATTACAAAAGATGTTTCCATTGTTGTCCTCTCCTTACCCCTCCTCTCCTCAACATGGAAGCCACTGTGTATAGATTGGCAATGACTGGTCATCCGACCGTCATCATAGCTTCAATCTACATACCTAGTGGCACCAGACCAATCCGCAGCGACTTTGAGGCCATTCTCGCCCTCGGCCAGTCATTAAGTTCGGAGACTTTAACTCCAAACATACTGACTGGACGTGCCTATCGATCAACACCAGCTGTATCGCTCTCCTCGACATCACTAACTCACTCGACTCAGATGTCATCTCTCCAATCATACCCACTCACTATCCCAACAACCCGAACTACTCTCCTGACATCCTCGATTTTTCAATTGTCAAGCGAATCAACCGCTCAATGACCTAGGTTCTGACAACCGCCCCATCTCCCTCGTGCTAGGACCGCCTAACGATAACGTCACCTCTCCTAAGACCTTTACCAACTGGAAAGGCTTTAAAAATACCTTAGTTTCAGCCTTAGAGGCCCCGGACTCTCCTCTCGCGATCTCGCCCGTTTAATTAGATAGCCCGGAATAAAATAGATTTATTAGTCAATTCTCTCACTGATGCTATCAACTCAGCCATCAGCGATAACGAAAAAGGTTGCTAAGCAAGGCAAACCCACGCTTCCCCTGGCCATTAGCAATCTTATTAAAGCTAAAAACGCGGGTATCCGGAGATCCAAGCTCTATCCCACGCCTGTCTATAGCACAGCTGCGAATCTTGCCTCCTAGAACTCCTAGACGCTCAAATGAACAATCTCATGGTGAATATCTCCCCGTCCAACCAAGCGTATTATATAATAGTATGGCCCGAGCCTTACGTTTAGACACCGCATCTCACGTTCATCCTCTTACTCGTCCCGATGGCACTACTGCCTTCGAAGTCGAAGAGAAAGCCGAATGCTTCGCTGACAGGGTTTCCTCACAATGCTCGCCCAGCAGGAAACCCGCGGATCCCACCCACATCCAAGCGGTAGAGGACGAAGTCCTCCGCAGAAACTCTCTCCCCATCACCGCTGACGCCGTCACAGTCTCTAATGGTGAAACCTTGCTTCTCATTAGAAGTCGAAAATCCAAAAAGGCTCCGGGTGCGGATGGAATTTCCAACTACGCACTTAAGCACGAGCCTCAACAGGTGCTTACCTTGTTAACTATCATCTTCAATGCCTGCTTTGACCGTAGCTTCTTTCCAAAAGCTTGGAAAGAAGTGACAATAATAGGCATTCCCAAGCCGGGTAAACCTCTGAATATCCCGGCTAATCACAGACCCATCAGCCTCCTCAAGGCCATGTCTAAACTTCTCGAAAGAGTCATACTCTCTCGAATGCGGAACCATCTGTTTCCAACGGATGGCGATCCTCTCATTATTCCCCATCAGTTCGGCTTTCGTGCTAAGCACTCCTACCCTCAGCAAGTCCATCGAATCGTCGAGTACAAACTCGACGGCTTCTATCCGCGGCGTAATAAAATGGTCGCAGTTTTCTTTGACGTAGCCAAAGCTTTCGATAAAGTCTGGCACAGCGGCCTCGTTTATAAACTTTGTAAAATAGGCTTACCGGATCGCCTAGTCAAGATAATCGCGTCGTCCCTCAAAGATCGCACGTTTCGTTTCAAACATGAAGGCGGTTTCCGCGCCTCCTCCTATAAAGCCTGGAGTCCCACAAGGCTCAGTCCTCGGCCCTCTGTTCTACACCGTGTACACTAACGACATCCCCATCCCGCCGAAAGTCGTCGAACTTACCCTCTTTGCTGACGACACCACCCTTTACACCAAAGGTCACGAGGTCCCAAAGAACATCACCAGACTAAAAAAGGCCGTAAACGCACTCTGTGTATGGTTTCAAAAATGGCGTATCGATGTCAACCCAGAAAAGAGTTCTGCTATTCAATTCGGCCACAAACTCCATAATCGCTACAACGATCCCCACATTCGAATTTTAGTTATTCCCATCGCCTGGAAGCGCAGTATTAAATACTTAGGCGTCACCTTAGACCAGACGCTTTCTTTCAAGCCACACGTCGATAGAGTAATGAAACTCGACCGTTTTTACCTAAGCCGCCTATATATTATAGTATGTTAGGTAGAAAAAGTAATATGTCTTTCAAAAACAAGACATATGCCTGGCCAATCTTTGCCCACGCCCAACCCTCCATCCTGCACAAACTGCAGCTAGTTCAAAATCTCTTCTGCCGCAGGGCCACAAATGCACCTTGGTACGTGCGTAACGTGGACCTGCACAGAGATCTTGAACTACCTACAGTGCAACAGCACCTCAAAACACTCTCAGAATCGTTTTTTAAACGCTCCGAAACCCACCCCAATCCCTTAGTAAGAGATTCAGTCTCGTATGCTAGCCCTGTCTTAGATTCGAAGTTCAAAGTTGTTACACCGAGAAACGCGCAAACTGGCGAACCCACGCAATTAACACTAGATCTCGAAACCCTTCAGGCCGCAACTTCTAATTCTAATTTAACTTCGAATTAATTCAATTTTTATTTTCAATTTGAGTACCTTCAGTGCTATGTAAATCCCAGCGGGTGACCCCTTCTGGGCCCCGCTAGAGCGACCTCTTTCTCCAATTGGTCGTCGCTCAAATGAAGGCTGTGTGGCAAAAAATTGCACGAGTCATTTAGGGGGTTTTTTACTGGGTAGGGCTCTGGTAGGCTCGGAGCGTATCCCACATAACTCCGACCGCGCGCGCGGATTATGCTTCAGAGCATTTTTTATCCTCCTGCCCTCTCCGCGGAGGGGAACACAAAAAAATAGATCAAAAATTTTATTGGAAACTACAGATAGAAGTAATAAGCTAAAAGCTATTATGGCTAACTTTAAATTAATAAAAACAAAATACTGTTCGCCATACTGCTGCAATTATATGAGTACAATGCATTAGTTGCAAGCATAATTTCATAGGGCCTTAGCAGTTATGTGCGTACTTTTAAAACTTATACAGATGAAATATACAGCCTTCAGTTAAGGTTATTAAAACTAATTTTACCACAAAAAATAAAACTAAAATATAAGAATAATGATAAACAAATTTTTAATACTGAAAGATATTGCCAATCCAAATGAAAATAGAAATGTTAATTATAATAGAAAATTACTTTATATTTAGAGGCAACCTAATTGATCACAAAATAAACAACAGAAAAATAGCTTTAAAACAAATACAAAATACACGTGCTTAAAATTATTACGGAAAACGAACCACGGAATATATAACACCACGATTAATAAATAAATTGCCTTTGGATCGGAAAAATAAACGCACAAAAACCAATATCAAATAGGAACTTAAACATCATTTCATCAACAATTCTTATGGATTTGAAATAAAAATAGTTTTTATAACTAGCAACCAAATAAAAAAAAGATATACAAAAAGTAGTATCTACTTTAGTTATGCGAGACTGTATATATATGCTAGCTTAAACTAATTCCTTTTGTGTTCAAATACCTATATAAATATAACCTTTTTTTTAATAATTGGTCTGCCTATATTGTAATGTTTTAATAGTCAATAATTAGTTGGCAAGTGTGTCATTCAATCAAACCTATATAATAATATACAAATTTTAAGTAAAAATAGGTAAGTATCAGATAATTTGTTTATTTCATATTTGATAAAATGTTTTGAAAATAATCTGAAAATTACCTTACTTACTGTGTCGTTAATAAAACCTAGACTTAAGTTACCTGTAAGAGGAATCGCAACTTCCAGGCAAACCAGCAATGGTTTAAGGAAGTGAAGCTAGATTAAATGTTTTTACTATTGTAAATGATAAATAAATAAATATAATTTATTGATATTCATATATATAAGATATTATATACAAATATATATAGAGATATTTATATAAAAACTTTTGTTTCATTGACGTCTACCTAATTATAAGGTTCGGGTGAAATTTTCTTTTTTGAATCACGTGGAAATCCCGGAAAACTCAATTGTAATAGAAATTTAATAGACATAATACCGTTCTGACCAATCTTAATAGGTGATAATATATTCGAAGATGGACAAACTTAGGAACCGGCTAGAAAAAAGGAAGTGACCCCGGCCGTCAACACATACGCGGGTGTACTAGCCGGCCACCAAAAGTAGAAACTTTTGAAAGGGAAACTCTACACTCCATTGTGGTGGCGTCCGAAGACAAGATGGAACACTGGGGATCACCTCCACAGAGGGGCTATGGAGGCAAAAAAGGGATGAGTCCGAGTGGAAAGAGTCCGGAAAGCGAAGGACCAAAAAGTTATAGTGAGCTGCAGGACGGAGGATGTGAGAACACGAATAAAAGAAAAATTAATAACAGCAGGGCGAAGACTTACTTGTAAGTCTATGGATAATAAATACTCGCTAAGAAAAAGAGACTTCTCATCCTCAGAAACGTCCTTGCAGCACACACCGACGATGATATCATCAAGGTTCTCAAAAATCAAAATCAAGCAATCTTTTCCGGCCTGGATCCGCCGAATGTACGGGTACACATTAAATACAGACGGAAAGCCAAAAACCCCCTAACAAGACACGTGGTAATCGGTGTTTCTCTTGTGGTATGGAGGAAGGCGTTGGGGTTTGGCACCCTTCACATTGATCTCCAGCGCATCAAGGTTGAGGACCAGACGCCACTAGTGCAGTGCACGCGGTATCTGAGTTATGGTCACAACAGGCGTTTCTGCACGAAGGGAGCGGATCTCTGTTGCCACTGTGGCGGTCCGCATCTAAAAGTGGATTGCACAGAACACAATGCTGGCACGCCCTCATCGTACAGAAACTGCAAAGCCCCGTACCATAACGCCCCGCACCCTCGATTGTCCAGTCAGAAAACACTGGGAGGCACGGAGAAACAACCGTAGCATATTGCTGAGGGTGTCCAACTGGAGAAAGGTAAAAAAACAAGCTACAATATCTTGGTGGGAGTACAAATAGAGATCTATAACAACATGATTGCTTCAAAGATCTTCGGTGATGGGGGAATACGATGGCGGGGTCGGACACTCTTCATTTGTACAGAATGGGACGCCCGGAACCAACGCTGTCGGATTTATCTTCCTATCACTCTGCAAAAGCCACATCATAAAAACATCTACAACCTCGCCTCAGAGGAGGAATTGAGAGTTTGGAAATGATTGAGAATCAAACCAATCTGGCGGGAAATCGGAAAAAATAAAGGAAGATAATAGTGGAAATTGGAAGAGAGAGGGCGGTATTTGTTAATCTAAATAAATACGGATGAGCGTATGTTGTCAAATTATTGTGAGAATAATTCGGTTTAACATATAATGGAATTTATGCTTGCTGGAAAAAGAAAGAGGGGAGGAACAAAATGGATAAAAGTGAAATATGAAAAATTTAAATGAAAGAAAACAAAAGCAAATTTCGGTCCCCATAAAAATTATTACCAAAAGACAGCTTACAGCAAAAAGGCATAAAGTTAGGGAAAAAACCAGAAAAGAAATAGAGCTCAGCTATAAGTATTTTTTTTTAATCAAGACTGACTATGAAAAAGAAATTAAGAAAGAAAATCTAAAGAATATATTTGACGAAAAATTAAAGATTTTTCAAAAAGAAGCTATGAAAACGACGTGAAAATGGGAATAAAGTGGTCCAAACTATAGGTCCAAACTAGAAACAATGACGTAAATTAAGAGTAAAGGAAGGCTCTGTTTCCACAGACGGGGGACCATTCTTGCTTGCCTTCGGTTCAAGTGGAGCCCGGCCCAGATGTAGTGCCATCAGCGACCCCGGATGACCCGGGGCTGTGTTTTATTGCAGCTGCAAGCCAAAAACACCGCCCCCGATCCTGATGGCATACCCGACCGGGTGTTGGTCTTGGCCATGGATGCCTTTAAGCCTTTGACACCTGTCTGGCCCTAGAACCGGTTTCAAGTGGAAGAAGACAAGCCATCTCATTCTCCTCAGCAAGGGAGGGCGTCCGGTGTAATCCCCATCTGCGTACCTCCCGATAGTGTTGCTCGATGAGTAAACCAAGCTCTTTGAGAGAGTTGTGGCCGCCCGGATGGATAAGCACCTAGAGGATGTCGGACCGGATCTTGCAGACTGCCAGTTTGGATTTCGCAGGGGTAGAACTACCGTTGACGCGATACAGCGGGTTAAGTCCTTGGCGCAGGACGCAATCACCCGGGGCAAGGTCGTGTTGGCTGTGTCTCTGAACATCGCCAACACTGTAACTACCTCCCTGGAGTTTTATCAGGAAGGAGCTCCGATACCATGGAGTTCCTCCGTGCCTGCGCTGGGTCGTCGGGGTCTACCTGTCTGGGAATTCGGTGGAGTATGTCGGCGGGACATGTCGTGCGGCGTTCCTCAGGGGTTGGTACTTGGCCCACTTCTTTGGAACATCGGCTACGACTGGGTGCTGCGGGAAGCCACAGTGCCAGGTGTCGGCGTAGTCTGCTACGCTAACGACACCTTGCTCGCTGCCCGAGGCAAAAGCAATAGGGATGCTTCCTTGCGAGCCACCACTGGCGAAGAATTCGGAGTGGGCCGCATGTAGTGATTGGGTTTGCTCGGTGTTGCTCGAAAAGTCCACTAATAGCGATCAGAGTGGTACGGGGTTATATCACGATCTCGGGTGAGGCATCCTGAGTACTGGCGGGTCCCTGGGACCTGGAAGCGAAAACCCTCGCGTTTTTCTACGAATGAGGCGTGGAGGCGGTCCAGGACAGGGGTCACCCGCTGTTCCTGCTCTGCAGGAACTGGAGGCACCCAGAGCTGAGCTGCGCTAACGGGCTACCGAAACGTGGGAGTCCAGGCTGGCGCTTCTAAGCGCCGGACTCTGGACTATCTAGGCAATTCGGCCGGTCTTCCAGCAGTGGTCGGGTAGGCGTTTTGGTTTCCTGACATACCGTCTGACTCAGGCGCTCTTGAGACGTGATTGTTTCGGGAGTTACCTTTTTCGGGAGTTGTTTCAATTCGGTCGGCAACCGACTGCCAGGTGCTAATACTACAACAATTTGCTCGACGAGACGGACCAGCACATGCTGGAGGTATGCCCCGCTTGGAATGCGGTGCAGCGCGTGGTTCGCGCTGTAGTCCAGGGTGAGAGGCCGTGGCAGACGGTGTGAACCTTCTGCGAGGCCGTAATGATCGCGAAGGCGGTGGCGGAAAGAGCGAGGGAAGATGCTGCATCCTCCCTTCCGCTTCGTCGCCGTCGCAAGGGATGCTGAAGGGCGGCTTTCGTCGCTGAAATCTACCCAGCTCCGCAGTCCCATGAGCCTTAGGTCGTGGCATCGAGGGATTCCGCCTCCAGTCTAGGGCTCGAGATGGAGCGTGCGCTTCCTGTGCACCATCTCATGAGGGACGACTAGAGGTGGACCACTCCCTTCAGAGCACAGAGCGCCGGCTAACGCTGTCGGGCCGCGAATGGAATGTGCAAGCTCCTCGCGACCCGACTTCGTTCGTCCAGACGGAAGCTGCAGGTTTTTAGACGATAGGAGACAAGCTCCAAACAGAAAAAAAAATGATAACAGTATAATGCAAGAAAATAGAATTAATTGTACTTTAGTATCAATTAACAGAACCATATTTCGGTATTACGTTTATAAATATGTATTTTACTTCAAGAAAGATTTCATTAGAGTATCCAATCGAAATAGAAAACGAACAAAGTTCATTATAATTTTGCATCAAGACCATCCAAATAACGTTTGTGAATGTAAAAGTTCCTCGATTCGTTATTTTTCAAACCATTTCAGAAGCCAAATAAGCCCGCAATCAATTTCCTTATTATGGCCTGAGGAAACTCTAAGTAAATTTTCCGACGATCTCTCGCAATTTAAGTAACACTCTTGAGGAATTTTTAAATCAATTAACTTGGACCAAATTATATAATATTATTAAAAATTTCGTCTTTGATTAGTTTTTCCGAAGAAGATTCTATCGTATTTTTAGTCGGTATTACCAAAAGAAAGATAGAAGAAATATAGAAGATACGATTTTAAAGTTTACTGTATACTATATTTTGTCCGCGGCTTCGCTTGCGTATTCTTTGAGGGCAGTGCATTTTGTGGTTGAAAGATAACCTTTAAAGTAAATGTTTAAATTGTTTGTATACTTATTGATAAATCAATAAAGATATTTATTGGCATACTAATCCCATTATGTATTTCTTTCTTATAGAATATCTGATCTTTTATAGAATTGTTCAAATTTCATAAATTGTTCCAAAACATGTTCTTTGTGTAACTCCAAACTCTGCACTTACTCGCAACTACATACAACAAATCGCTTTTGCTTTCAGCTTTTGTTTTGGACCACGCAACAAAAATATTTTATGCTTCATCTTGTCTCTTCGAAGGTAGTTGCAACGTAGTTTCACTCAGTGGCGAATAAATAACATTGAATATTACAATACATAACATCAAAGTAGAATTTTTTTTGTTTTTTGTGTTTTTATGATATTAGCAATTTAAATGTTCTTATTATTAATAAAATAAATGATTTTTTGTTAAATATTTAAATTTGTTTTTTTAACTAATTAAGGTTACGAAGTTCGTATTTTATATCTACGTAGTTTACATTTGGCTTTGATTAGATGTAGGATTGCTCTTGGCTGTTTCATGTGCGTTAATGGTACCAAATGTAATCTATCTAAGTTAGAAAAATATCAAAACCAGCACTTAAGAGTTCAAGGATAATTTATTAGGAAAGGAAAGCGAACTATGCCTTCCATCGTTAAGTTTAAGACAAATGTACTTGGCTTATAAATACGAACTAAAAGTGTTGTCAGTCCAACGTCCAAATGCTAGAGTCCGTCCCTTTGAAGCGCAATACTAAATACTTAGGCGTCACCTTAGACCCAACGCTTTCTTTCAAGCCACACGTTCACAGTGTATCGAAACTCGCCCGTCTCTAAACTTCACCTAAACTCCCTGTAAATCTCACTTCACTACCAAAAACTAATCAACAAAATAAAATCAGCATTAATTAGCACTGTATCCTGGAGGTAATATCGTGTTACACACTTTCACATATGTAATAACGGGAGATTTATTAGTTTTTCAGGTTGACAGCACTGGTTGATAATGGCGTCCAAACGTCATCTGTCAAAGTGAAAAGTTTTCAGTATACTCCGCCATTTCATCATGGAAAGACTTACAAACGAGCAACGATTGCAAACTTTTGAAAATTATCAAAATTTGTGCTCTTTGAAAAATGTGCATCGTTTGTTACGACCATATTATGGTCCTCATAATCGACCTGGTGAATCAACAATTTATGCTGTTATCACCAAATTTCGCACCCAAGTTACTTTGTTGGACATTAAACCATCGACTCGCATGAGTACGGTGCGTACCGAAGAGAATATTGCAGTCGTAGTGTCCAGTGTTAATGAGAATCGTGAAATGTTAATTCGTCGCCGTTCTCAGCAATTGGGCATTTATGTTTTGTTTTCAGAATTTTTTAAATTACATAAAAGTTTTATATTTTCTAGCTAAAATGTATGTTTTTTCTTAGTTTTTTTTATAATTTGTGGTATTTTGTTTTGTGTCATAAAACCTGTTAATACTTTGTTTTTGTACAAAAGATGTTACAGATAGTAAATATTTTTGTAAAAGAATGACCGAATAATAAGTGAATCGATATTTTTAAAAATTAAATCATGCTAAGATGTCGTAACTCAAAATGTAACAGTATTAGTGAAAAATACGAATAGAAATTTTGTATTGTTAAAAAAAAGACACTGTTATTAAAAAAAAATACATTTTTATAGTTTTTTTTTTTGTATTGAGCTAGTAATAGTCATAAATTTGTAGATGATCTGTTGTTGTAACTCTGAGACCTGGTAGTTTTTGTTCAATATTTAGAACTAAATGAGTGTTAATTACTTGAAATATTCAATAAACATACATTGCAACATATTTTTTAATTTTTTTGCATCTTTCATGTTTACTTGATAAAAATGTAAAAAGTTATGATACTTCAAACTTACAAAAAAACTTCTACCTGCTCTACTGTAAAATTCACTCAATTTGAGTTACAGCATTATTCTTCCAAAGCAATCATGTGTTACTCAATCACATGGAAAATTTTACGTGTTGATTTGGGTTTGAAAGCCTATAAAATTCAACTTCTGCAAGAATTGAAGCCGAATGAATGAACGTCTAATTTTTGGTTGTTTAGTAAGTAAGTAAGTTTTGGTTGGAAAAATTGTGTTCAGCGATGAGGCTCATTTCTGGCTCAACGGATACGTAAATAAGCAAAACTGTCGCATCTGGAGTGATGAACAGCCACATGCCATACGAGAATTACCGATGCATTCCGAAAAATCGACAGTTTGGTGTTGTTTATGGGTTGGTGGTCCATTTTATTCACGCCGAACAATATCGAGCCATGATACGCGACTTTTTTTGCCCCAGTTGGCTGAATTAAACTTGGCTGACATGTGGTTTCATCAAGACAGTGCCACATGCCACACAGCTCGTGAAACAATGGACATGTTGAAGGATAAATTTGGTGAGCAGCTTATCTCTCGAAATGGCCCTGTGAGTTGGCAGCCAAAATCATGCGATTTAACGCCTCTTGATTATTTCTTGTGGGGTTATATAAAGTCGTTAGACTATGTGGACAAGCCGAACACGATTGAAGTCTTACAGGAAAACATAACACGCATAATTCGTGGAATACAGGCCGAAATGCTCGAAAAAGTAACGCAAAATTGGACCTTCGGAATGGACCATTTGAAACGGAGCCGCGGACAACACATACATAAAGTTATCTTTAAAACATAAATGGCAAAGGCCAATTTATCGATTCCAATAAAAATTTTGAATAATATATCATGAAAATTGTAGTGTTTAATTCGATTAAAAAAAGGACGCTTACAAAATCGCCCGTTATAAATCCGGTTGGATAATAGGATTAAATTAATAACGATTAATAAACAATGAATAATGTAGAATTAAACAATAAGTAATATGAATGAATAATAAATTGCAATGTTCTCTTTCTGAGTTTTTTTTTTGGCTCAAGCATAATGTACCGAACTCGTGAAAGTTTCACGAAAAAGCCTTTGTCTAACTCCAGATTATGTTTTTTCCATGTGTCAAAAATCATTTAAATTCGAATAGCCATTTTTACGTGATTGAGTAACAAACATCCAATCATTTTTTTTTTGTTCCCCTCCGCGGGAAGGGCAGGAGGATAAAAATGCTCTGACGCATACTCTGGCGCGATTCCAGAGTTATGTGGGACTCGTCCTGACGCCTACCAGAACCATACCCACTAAAAACCCCCTGTCGGCTCGTGCATTTTTGCCACTCAGCCTTCATCTGAGCGACGGCCAATTGGAGAAAGAGGCCGCGCTAGCGGGGCCCAGAAAGGGTCACCCGCTGGGATTTACATAGCACTGAAGGTGCTCAAAGCACTGAAGGTGAATTCATAGCACTAAAAGTGCTCAAAATTGCAAAGAAAAGAAGTTAAGTTAATTCGGATTTACGTTAGAATTAGAATTTACGTTACAATTAGAATTTGCGGCCAGAAGGGCTTCGAGATCGGCTGACAGTCTGGTGGAAGAGTACGCTTGCGCATTCCTAGGCCTAGCGACTTTGAACTTCGAATCTAAGACAGGAGTAGTATATGAGACTGAATCACGAACTAGAGGATTGGGATGGGTTTCGGAGCGTTTGAAGAAAGCTTCAGAGAGTGTTTTGAGGTGTTGTTGTACTGTAGGCAGTTCAAGATCTCTATGCAAGTCCACGTTACGCACGTACCACGGTGCGTTTGTGGCCCTGCGGCAAAAGAGGTTTTGAACTACCTGCAGTTTGTGCAGGAGGGAGGGTTTGGCGTGGGCAAAGATTGGCGAGGCATATGTCATGACGGGTCTAACGCAGACCTTGTAAAGTGTATGTTTGTTTCTGAAAGACATTTTACTTTTTCTACCTAACATGCTATTTAGGCGGCCTAAGTAGTGACGAGCGAGTTTCGAAACTCTTTCGACGTGTGGCTTGAAAGAAAGCGTCGGATCTAATATGACGCCTAAGTATTTAGTACTGCGCTTCCAGGGGATGGGAATGCCTAACATTCGAACGTGGGGATCGCCAGCGGGACGACGGCGTTTGTGGTCGAAGTGCATCGCAGAACTCTTTTCAGGGTTCACATCGATGCGCCATTTTTGAAACCATACACCAAGGGCGTTTACAGCCTTTTGAAGTCTGGTTACAAGGTGCGGAACACTGTGGCCTTTGGTATAGAGTGCGGTGTCATCGGCAAAGAGGGCGAGTTCGACGCCTGTCGGCGGGATGGGAATGTCGTTGGTGTACACGGTGTACAGCAGAGTGGCGAGGACTGAGCCTTGAGGGACTCCAGCCTTTATGGGACGAGGCGCAGAAAGCGTGCCTTCGTGTTTAAATTGAAACGTACGGTCTTTGAGAAACGACGCTATTAACATGACTCAGCGATCCGGTAAGCCTATCTTGTAGAGTTTATAAACGAGACCGCTGTGCCAGACTTTATCGAAAGCCTTGGCTACGTCAAAGAAAACCACGACTGTTTTATAACGACGCGGATAGAAACCGTCAAGTATATACTCGACGATTCGATGGACTTGCTGAGGGCAGGAGTGTTTAGCGCTAAAGCCGAACTGATGGGGAATAATTAGAGGATCGCTATCCGTTGGAAACAGATGGTTCCGCATTCGAGAGAGTATGACTCTCTCGAGAAGTTTAGACATTGCCTTGAGGAGGCTGATGGGTCTGTGATTAGCCGGGACGTTCAGAGGTTTGCCCGGCTTGGGAATGCCTATGACTGTCGCTTCTTTCCAAGCTTTTGGAAAGTAGCTATGGTCGAAGCAGGCATTGAAAATGATAGCTAACAAGGTAAGCATCTGTTGAGGTAGGTGCGTGGTTGGAAATTCCATCCGCACCCGAAGCCTTTTTGGACTTTTGATTTCTAATGAGAAGCAAGATTTCGTCATTAGAGACTGTGACAGGGTCGGCGGTGATGGGGAGAGAGTCTCTGCGAAGGACTTCGTCCTCCACCGCCTGGATGTGTGAGGGATCAGCAGGTTGCGTGCTGGGCGAGCATTGTGCGGCAATGCTGTCAGCGAAGCATTCGGCTTTCTCTTCGACTTCAAAGGCAGTAGTGCCATCGGGACAAGTGAGAGGAGGAACGTGAGAGGCGGTGTCTACGCGTAAGGCTCGGGCCATGCTATAGTACGCTTGGTGGGACGGAGAGATATTCGCCATGAGATCGTTCATCTGAGCGTCTCGGAGTTCTGCGAGGCAAGACCTAACTTTACGTTGAAGCTGATACGCAGCTGTTCTATAGGCGGGCGTGGGATATTTCTTGGCTCTCCGGAGACCCGCGTTCTTAGCTTTAATAAGATTGCTAACGGTTAAGGGAAGCGTGGGTTTGCCTTGCTTAGCAACCTTTTCGTTGTCACTGATGGCTGAGTTGATAGCATCAGTGAGAGAATTTACTAATGAATCAATTTTATCCGGGCTATCTAATTGTTCGGGAGAGATCGCGAGTGGAGAGTTCGGGGCCTCTAAGGCTGAAACTAACGTATTTTTAAAGCCTTTCCAGTTGGTAAAGGTCTTAGGAGAGGTAACGTTATCGTTCGGCGGTCCTAGCACGAGGGAGACGGGGTGGTGGTCAGAACCTAGGTCATCGAGAGGTTCGATAGAACTGAGGTCGAGGTTGATTCGCTTGACTATTGCAAAATCGAGGATATCAGGAGAGTGGTTCGGGTTGTCGGGATAGTGGGTGGGAGTGATGGGGGAGATGACATCTAAGTCAAGTGAATTTGTGATGGCGAGGAGAGCGATACCGCTGGTGTTGGTTGATAGGCACGTCCAGTCAGTATGTTTGGAGTTAAAGTCTCCGAACATAATGACTGAATGGCCGAGGGCGAGAATGGCCTCAAAGTCGCTGCGGATTGGTCTGGTACCACTAGGTATGTAGACTGAAGCTATGATGATGGTCGGATGACCAGTCATAGCCAATCTACACACAGTGCCTTCCATGTTGAGGAGAGGAGGGGTAGGGAGAGGGCAGCAATGGAATCCTCTTTTGTAATAAATAGCAGTGCCGCCGAAACCGTCGGAGTTGGGCCCGTCGTTACGAATAAACGCGTACTTAGGTAAAGCGAATCCCCTGGAGTGGTTTGGAGTAAGCCATGTCTCCTGGAGAAGGAATAAGTCAGGTTCTTTGTTCTGAAGGAACAGTTTAATCTCGGGAAGGTTGGTGTTAAAGCTACGAGCGTTAAAAGATACTAGGGATAAGCCTTTGGGTTTAATACGACTGGACGCGGGATTCGCGGGTCTAGACATTAAAATTTACTTATTTACGATTTTATACAAGGATAAAAGAATTTACAACGAACTTAGAAGCGAGTGATGCTCGGCTAACGCGAATAAACGCTCTTTAGGTGAGCGGGCGGCTCGCAGTTTGCGTGCGAGTACGGAAATTTCGTTAATGACGACGTTTTGGATGACGTCGAACACGGTCTTCATGTCCTCAGCCAACGACGACTGAGGTGAAGATGACAAAGCAGGACGCGAAGCTACGGGAGCTGGGATGGGTCGGGAAGGTGCAGGTGGGACAGCCGGACTCTGCCTCCAAGACAGAGCCGGAGTAGGCGTCGGCTGAACGGGCTTTGCTTCCGGGGGACCCCGGTTGCGCAGCGGCGGGAAGTTAGCGGGAGTGAGTGGCGGCGCCGGATTAGGCGCGACCCTCTTGACGGTGGAGCGCGGAGCGCGCGGGCAACCCCTGTAGTTAGCTGTGTGGCCGGACTGACCGCACTCCTTCGTGCACTCCTTCGTTATGTGTGGGTCCAGGCACTTAACGCACCTGGGGGGAGCTGAGTAGTTAGCCGCTGCGTGGCCATAGAGCTGGCAGCGGTGGCACTGCCCAGGGTGACCGCGGGGGTTGGGACGCTTAACGGAGATGTTCGAGAGACCGCAAATTGTGCGAGCCTCTCTGAAAATCTTCGAGTTGGGAGTATTGGGCAGGATTACTAGCGCTAACGGAAAACGCCTACCGCGGTTGGAGTGCATCTTGTGCTCTTGTGCACTGCTTCGGCCGGGAAACCCTGGGACTTAAGGTCCTCGAGGATATCTTCGTTCGCGAGCTTGAACGGGACGCCCCGTAGTACTGCGCGGATCTTACGTTCCTCAGGTAGGGCGTAGGTGTGATAAGCTATTTGTTTTAAAGAAAGTAACCTGGTGAACACGCGGAAGTCGTCGATGGTCGCGACCTGAATTTTAATTGTGTCGCCTGCGTTGGTTGCTTTTGGATAATTGATTTTGTGCTCTTTACACAGGTTAGAAACCGCGGTCCAGCGCGCTTTTTCGCAGAGGAAGACGGGCGGAGGGAGCTGAGGCTTCGATGGGACGGGAGCGCAGTGCGTCGCTGGCTTAGACGGGACCAACGGAGACGCGGTCACTTCGAGTGACATGAGCGGCGCGGGGGCGGGTGTAGAAGACACTGGGGTTGGCTCGGGTGTTGAAGACACCGCGGCTTTTTTCGAACGCTTCTTAGAGCGTTTGGTAATTAATTGGAACGCGGGCTCAGGAGAGCCGGTTAAGGTGGCGGCGACCGACGAAGCTTCGGACGCGGCGGAGTTTGAATCGCTCCCGGGAGCGGTACGCTTCCTACGAGATGAGCGCGAGGATGAGACCGACGCGCAGTCCATATCGGATACGGGAGACGCGGGAGAGCTATAGACCTGAGGGGTCTGGGCGTTGGAGGCCTGAGGGGCTGGGGTTGGGGCCTGAGGGGCCGGGGACGCGATTGATGCCTGCAAGGCCTGCGTTAGGATGTCTTTCGGGATGGAGACGCCTGCCGCAGCAAGCGCCTGGGTGAACGCGTTCGCGAAGTTAATAACGCTTAGCGAATCCATTAGGGAGGGTTGGGACAAATATAAGTATAAAATAAGTATGTCACAGGATGCCTAGTTCCTAAAAACCTAGCAAACCCTAGCGGCTAACTTCCCTACCAGCGGTAGGGGGGCTGGGGAGAATAACTTAAAACTAACCGTAGTACGCCGAAGGCCGCTACCTAGAAACCTAAAAAAGGGTACGCAGGTAAAAAAAGGTTACGCAGGTAACATCCAATCATGCAAACTTTCCCCTTATAAGGGGGAGCGTTGTTAAGTTCGCAGAATGAGGGGGTTGGAAGGGGATGATCATGCTTTTGTGTGTAGTATCGTGTTTAGTGACTCGTAATTAGTATAAATACTAAGTTTCAACATAATTAGTCTTTAAACTGTCATCGATCAAGCAACATAATCGGGAGTAAAAAATAACAAGGACAAAATCGAATATCATGCCGTCATAAAGTTCCTTACCAAGTAAGAAAAATTTGTTCAGACTATATTGAATGAGATGTCTTTGGTTTTACACGGACTCTTGCCCAGGAAAAACATGGTGTACAAGTGACACAGCTTATTCAACCAAGAATCTATATGAAAATGATTTCTTCAAGAAAACTGGAGAATCATTGGAAGACGACCCACGGCCGGGTAGGGCCGTCGAGTTGACAACCCAAGAAATTATGCATAAAGTCGAAAAATTAGTACTTGACGAAGCTCGACTAAAAAAGAAACAACTTGCAGAAAGGGCTGGAGTATCCGATACGACTATTTTTAAAATTTTACATGATCATTTTGGCACGCTTAACAGCGCGTAGAGTGTTCTCGTGCGTTTTTGGAGCTTTGCAGTGAAGACAAGAAAGGCCTTATGAATAGAATTGTTACTGGAGATGAAACATGGGTTCATTATGGGATTGGTGTTCATTCACCATGGTATTATTATTTATTTCCAAAGATGATAAAAGAGCTGCGAGGTAAAAGTTTTCCACCGATGAAGAGGTCAAGGAGGCAGTTTCGGCTTATTTTTCAGACAAAGAGAATTCATTTTTTTTCGAGGGCATAAATAAATTTATTAATAGATCTAAAAAATTTATTCGTCCTGCAGGTGAATATATTGAACAGGAAAATATTTTGGTTTTTTTTATTATCATTCTATATCCCCCATTCCGCGAACCTAAAAACGCTCCTACGCATCTGTAATCTCACTGTTCTGTACATTAATACCAGTAGGATTTCATTATTTGCTTATGAATTCGATTTGTGTTTGTCTTCTCACCTGATGGAAAGTGATTATGAAAGATGTAACACACCTGTCTATGAAGTGCCTATTTAGGTTAGATTGTATTATTATATTTTTAAGCTTCTGCTCTCGACAATTCCAGGCTATAAAAATATAAAAAAACAAAAATTAAAAAGGGAATCCAAATATTTATTTAATGTGTGGTGCAGTATTATAATAATATTTTTAAATTATATTTCTAAGTATCACACCACATTATCTAGCCCAAATTAAGTATCGTAAAGAACTTGTGTTATGGATACTAGATAACAGATAAATAAACTTAAGCAATATTTAAAAACACATAGATTTCTTTTTCATTTATAAATATTAGAAATAAACTTAAATAAACATACTTACACATCTATGACTAGAAAGCAAATATCATAAAAAATCTGCCTCTACCAGGTTCGAACCCGGGACCTGTGGAAGGCAAGGGTACTTAACTCCACACCAAACAGGCCGTCATAAAATCTCTTGTCATCATCATCTTTTGTCAAATATGTTAAATACATTATGAATGAAGATCCTCGGTTCACTAATATAAACAGTATACTGGAGCATAAAAAGTAGAAATTTTTATGTATCTTCACAGATAACAACAGGCTAAATTTTTAAAATAACAAAAATAGTTTTATACTTATCAACCAATCGAACTGGACGGTCTGGCCGAGTGCGGCTTTCCCTTTAATAAAAAGCATGTACATTTTTAAAAAGCAAAAAAATAACCACTCTATACATTGGTAATTTAGTCGGGCAGATATGGAACAATATATTCAAATAAAGTCTAGTCTAAAGGTAGCGAGCTACCACCCTCTCTGCAGGTGCAGGTACAGTTATTAATACAAACATATAATAATTATAAATCCACAGAAAAACACACCTACTGTGTGGCCCCAAAGTAAGCAGAGCGTGTGTTTTTGGATAACCACACAGCAAACTTTGGAAGGAACATAGAATAAAAAAACATTAACAAATATAAAAAATCATGAACCATACATAAACATCTTCGTTCATCGCACAAATGATTGCCCCGACCAGGACTCGAACCCGGTGCCTCCGGCGTGTGAAGTAGGGATACTACCCCCACTACTCCACTCAGCTGTCATAAATTGTGAAAATCATAAGCAATTATTCTCCTTTCGATAAAAATCTGTCAAACTAAAAAACTTATTGAGTTTCTGATCTCAAATTCAGGTACCTGTATATTATGTATATACACAAATAAATTATGAAAATTATAAAATAATTGCCTTGTGGATTTACCAATGTCATGTCGCCGTCAAGATGTTTACATAAAATTTACATTTCATTTTTTAAGAAACAAAAGACAAAAATGATATCATGGTATATGAAGCTAAAACGACAGACAAAGTTCGAATTACAATATATTTTAGAAATAACCAGACAATGTGTCCAGGTTTGTACAAAAATCTTCATAAATATCTTCATTTGTTTTTTGGCGATGAAAATGAGTGTACTTAGGTATATTAGTTAATATACCTAAGTATGTTAAGTTAATATACCTAAGTTTAGCTACCAGTTAATACAGTTGTATTAACTGGTAGCTAAACTTTCACGGCAACCAATTTTTTAAAGCAATCTCCTAGCTGCAATGTGATTCGATCTTGTTTCTTTTCTCATAGCCGGCAAACCAATGTATATTAATATGCATTGAGTAGTATATTTAAACATTCATTAGAGGTGCTTTGGCTAGCATATACTTACATTAGATCTGAACTTTAGATTCAAGCCTGATTTATTCGCTGGGATCTATATAAGGCATGCTGTTTATATCGTTGTCACACGCCCTCCCGAAGGTCGAGTGTCGATTCGATACGATTCGACACTCGTCGAAAGAGTTTCAAAACTCGCCCTCGCAAAAGTAAAATGTCTTTCAGAAACAAACGTACACTTTACAAGGTCTGCGTTAGACCCGTCTTGACATATGCCTCGCCAATCTTTGCCCATGCCAAACCCTCCCTCCTGCACAAACTGCAGGTAGTTCAAAATCTGTTTTGCCGCAGCGCCACAAACGCACCGTGGTACGTGCGTTACGCGGACCTGCACAGAGATCTTGAACTGCCTACAATACAACAACACCTCAAAACACTCTCTGAAGCGTTCTTCAAACGCTCCGGAACCCATCCCAATCCTCTAGTTCGATTTTCAGTCTCATATACTACTCCTGTCTTAGATTCGAAGTTCAAAGTCGCTAGGCCTAGGAATGCGCAAGCGTACTCTTCCACCAGACTGTCAGCCGATCTCGAAGCCCTTCTGGCCGCAAATTCTAATTGTAACGTAAATTCTAATTCTAACGTAAATCCGAATTAACTTAACTTCTTTTCTTTGCAATTTTGAGCACTTTTAGTGCTATGAATTCACCTTCAGTGCTTTGAGCACCTTCAGTGCTATGTAAATCCCAGCGGGTGACCCTTTCTGGGCCCCGCTAGCGCGTCCTCTTTCTCCAATTGGCCGTCGCTCAGATGAAGGCTGAATGGCAAAAAATTGCACGAGCCGACAGGAGGTTTTTTAGTGGGTAGTGGTTCTGGTAGGTGTTGGAACGAGTCCCACATAACCTGGATCACGCGCGCCAGTGTATGCGTCAGAGCATTTTTTATCCTCCTGCCCTTCCCGTGGAGGGGACCAAAAAAAATCGTTTTCAGATGCCAATGAGTATTATTCTAATTTAAACCACCATGAGTACAGCGAATCGAAAGGAAGAAAATATTTATGATTACAGCAACAAATGGCCCCAACTCAGTAGCGAATTTGAACTTATGGAACTACAGCCTAAAACGCAGTTAAAGCATTTCTTTAAAGTATGTTTCATCAATAAAGTACCTTTGTACATTATTTATAAGCTTTATTATGTATTTTATATTGTAGTTGCAAAAACTATATAAAATAAAGATAAATAAAAGTATTAAAGTATTGAGTATTATATACAAAAAAAATTACAATGCTTTAGTAAATGACCCATATGTTTATCATTGAAATGTGCTTTTGATAATTTTTAAGATCAAACGTTTTAGCGTACTGTAGCGCGTCAGGCATGTTCGCGGAGACGGGAGTAAAGGATTTTTTCAAGATTATTAAAAAAATGTTCGTCTCACTAATACGTCGAAACTGCAGCAGCACTAACAGTATTCTATAAGTTTTGAAAGATAAAGTTGATAGCTATATACATAGGCATTGGAACAATTGTCACCTTTTGTTAAATCTAAATAAAAATATAGAAATGTAATTGTGCTTACTAACATTAATATTAGGTTTAAATTGTATAGATACTAAAACTTTTTATAGACATTGGCTGAAATAAAGTTTAACTATTATTATTATTATTTACTTTTCAAATTTGTATTATACTAATTTACCTCATTAATTGTTGGCTTAAAAAAGGTTTTATACGAATATTCGATACAGCTGTAGTTCAACGGTTTCATATTTGTTTTGTGTAAAACCATCCTTTTGGCAAATACGTTTTTAGATTAGTTATGTCATGTTCTATAACTTTTGAATATACATAATATATATAATGAATGTTATGTTTTGGTTGTTATTATTTCAATTCTAAGTAAAAGAGTATTACATTATCTATGTACATGTTATCATTTAAATAAAAGAAGAATGTTAAATGCAGAACCATCCATTTTAATTTTATAAATACGGGGCGATATCAAAAATGATCGTAATGGGATCATTATTTTTTAATCTAGCGTGGTCTGAGCGAACATGGGAGTAAAATTAATTACATGATTTTAAAAAGCAAAAGGCACGACAATCTGTTGTTAGTACCAAATAATGTACTTGTATACTTGTAGATCAAGCTCAGTAGGAGTAATTATATTTGCCTCAGTAGTCCATCGAGTATTCATCTGTTTTTACCTAGATGTTCCATACGCCATTTTTGAGGTTTAGTTTTTAAACCATCTTTTTATCCCAAACTTATACATATCTTAACTTTGCATTTTATATTAAATTTTATTAAAGAATAAAAATCTTAGTCTTCACTTCACAGTCTTTGAGTGATTCTAAAAATACACAGGCTTAGTTTACATACCCTGCACATTACTACATCAGGTGAATTTTAAATGTGCGTTCAAAAATACACTGAACTTTAAACAAAAACTTTATACTCGAATAGCGCAAACATTTTGACTGCCATTTCCACTCATTCCACATGTTTAATAAAGATGGCTACACAACAAAGTGCTCTTAAATCCTAAAAGCAGTATACGTAGCCATCTCTTACGACTACCCAGTTTTTATACAAGCTTCATTTATCTAACACAAGTATATTTCAAGGAAAAAGCAATTATAATAGGAAGAAAACACGTAGGAAGAAAAATATTTTATTTTTTTATCAAAATAAAAACAGACCATATAATTAAACTTCCGTGTTTTGGTCCTTCATATGATATTATTTTAAATGATTGTTGTCAATTAAAAAAAAAACTTTTAAATTAAATCACACTGGTAGATTGGGTTGAAATAGTCTCTTTTTTTTTCGGAAGAATATTTTCACTATATATAATGTTATGAAGGAAAATTTGAGTAATAAACAAACGTGATCCGCATTGGATACCTACTGTGTGATGAAATAAGTGCAACTTATAACTTACACTTTACGATAAAATAACGAAGTATTTCAATCAGGACTACAGTTGTGAAACAGAAAGCTAAGAATATTTGGAATGATTTAATTGATCTTCAAAACAAATTACACAAAAATCTAAACTATCGTTTTTACTTAAAAGGGTTGAGATACACAGACTCCTTCCACGAATGAACTAGGCAATCATACAGGTATACTATACATTTGATAGAATATGCTTTAGTAAATGCTCTAACAGATATGACTCTCTTCTCAACTCATTTCAGACTGTCCACACATAATAAATTTGATCATATTTTTGAAATTAATTTAGTGTCGAACCATTAAATAGTAAAAACACAGCAATATGTCCAAATAACAAATTTTCTCGTACAAAAAATAGAACATTAAACACGAGCAGTCATCTAAAAAGCAACTCGTATTCGACACAAAAGGCTTAAAGAACAGCCAGAAACACTCGTCCGAGTGCGCTTTGTTCAACTAAAAGTCGGATTGCACGCCTGCTAAAACGTTTCACATGTAAATGCCCCTATAATCTGGATCCAACCAGACATCGATCTTCAATAAGATGGAACTAAACTCAACAACTTTGCATTCGAAACGTGGCATTCATACAAACAAAATTTTGTAACTTTCGGACAGGAGAGAGTTGGGACGCTCTACATGGTTTTCGTTTTATTTTAGAATGTTTGTCAGCTTTTGGCAGGATTATATTTTTTTACCAGTGAGTTCCTATATTCAGGGTCTTTGAATTTCAGGATCTATTACTATTTATGATGTGTAGTTAATATATTGTATAGTAATAGTAATGTAAGTATACAGTTTTAATGATGGAAGTGACTATGTTGTGTCATGATTACCTTGGCAAGGATGTATGCTACAGTAGAGTTAGTATAAGCAACTAATTACGACATTACAAGGAGTTGTGTTGAAATGGGCTATAATTATAAAGTACTATCAAAACATACTCAACGGAAATTGGTTTTGTCTTTTCGTCTGTGGTGATTGGAAAGGGAGACCAGTTTAAGGTTAAAGCCTTTAGTGGTAGTAAAATTTCTTTGCTAAGATCTCATCAAGGGCTACTACAGTCCTTCCTATCTTGACCGCTATAACAATCACGTTTACGTGGTTGTGTTCCGGTCTAAGGGAAGGAACAGCCAGTGAAATCACTGGAACAATGGCAATTTCATCTGGAGCTTACGGTCGGCAACGCATCATTACTCAACGAAATAATGACAATCACTATTAATATATAAAACACCTATGAATAATAATGAATAAAATGTACGTGGGCGCGGATGCTGCTTACTATTAGGTGGGTCGGGTGCTCGATTGCCGGCTATGAATGTAGTAAAAAAACATACCCATTAATAAATTATATAACTTCTTTCAACTAAAACATTCAATAAATAATTATAGTTGCTATACAATAGAACAGTTAAAAGTAATACAATACGTTTCGGTAGCTAGAAAAAAAATTGTCTCCATATTGAAATTCATAATTGATTTTATTTCGCCATTGATGATTGTCGGAACAATATGCTTTTTATACGACAACTTCTTTTTTTATTGTCACTGGCTAGGAATAAGGAGTGACTTGCAGGAAATTGCATACAAAAATTAAAAAAACTTATTTTGAACAACGCTGAAAGAATAATTAATATTATAAAAAAAATTATAAAAAGAATCAATTAATATTATAAAAAAAATAGAGTACACACACACACACAAGTAAATACCTATCTTTGACATATGTCATATTTGTAACGTCAGCAAATAAAACTCCTTTTAATTTTTTTATTAATAATGTTCCTTACTGTATTACGCATATTTGGATGCAGCTTAATAATACAAAAACCACTACTTAAAAAGTTAATTTTCCTCATTTTCTTTATCTCATTTATATTTCCTCGTTTGTTTAACATATTTCCGAAGCAAAGATTACACTAACCACTCCTTAATACAACATGAAGATTGATAAAATTTGGTGGCAATATTTCGTTATATAACAAGATAAAGGAGCATTCTCCACCTTATACCATGCGCTAAAATAATAGACTGGTGAGTTTCTTAGGTCGAATTATCCCTCTTTTTTCTACCTATTGGTTAACACACTTTCAGTTCCACTAATTATCGTATCAATGCTACTAGAATACTACGCCGTTGCTTGCTCGTGGAGCTGTCTATGTGTATGCCGTGGCATATCTTCACACAAAGTAAAAGTTTTAATAATATCATAATGTTTTAAAACGATTAAACAATTTCAAGAGCAATATAATTTTGTAACATAATTAATAAAAACATCTCATAGTCATTAACGGAGGATTTAAGAGGTAACACTTTTAGGTTTCTACAAGTTTTTGCTTTAGCCCTTATCTTATGTTTTTTTTTATTAAAAATTAGCAGGCGTTTGGGTTCCATCTCACCTCATGGAAAGTGACGATGAAGACGAGGATCATACACGCCTGTCCAAGAGGTACCTATTCACTATACACTTAAAAGCTCCAGGGTTATATTTGTCTGGAAAAACAGACGCAGGCAAATCGTTCCACTCTTTGGCAACACGAACCAAAAATGAGCTATCGAACCGTTTAGTTCGGCTCTTCGGCACGCTAACCACAAACGGGTGAAACTTCTGTCTGCGTCTGGTTGACCGGTGGAGAAAGGGGGAAGGTTCGATCAGCTGAAAAAGAGCATTTGCACACTCTCCAAAGTGCAATCTGTAAAAAACCGATAGACTAGCAACTTTTCGACGATGTGCGGGACTTTGCAGTCTCGAAGAAGTAAGTTTTTCGTTTTTTATGTGAGCGAAGCCGCGGACAATAGCTAGTATTACAATAATAATAACTATGAATTTTAGAGCCAGCTACTTCAAGGGTAGATAATCTGTGCTGGAGTAAAATAATTTCAAAAGGACGGCAGAAAATCGTAACATGTTCCCGATATCATGAATAAAAATAATTCATCTGAGACCGGATTCACCTAAAAGTGTAATTTTTATAGACAAAAAGCTACAGATATCTTTAAATTAAAAATCGGCTGATTTTTATAACCTTTATAAGCACGTAATTAAAATCAAATTTCATTATATGAAAACCACCTCATAAAATTACAAAGAAATCAACCAAACTTTTGAAGTCTACCGGCCTGCTACCAAGAGAACTTCCTGACAAAAGAAACTTTGCATCTTTGATGTTTTCTGTAAATATAATAAAACTTATCAAATGACTTAGAAAATTATTAATTGGTATATTCAAAGTGAGAAAATCAGTTTTTCATAAACTTTTCAAAGCTACAAAATAATCATGGTTGTCAAATTCAGAACATTTAATAGAAGCCGTAGTACAGATCTATAATTCTGTGATAAAACAACACCGAGTATTAGAGATATTATATTTCAGTATAGGGTTGCTTTTCAATATAGGGTTTGCTTGAGTCAATGTACGAGCTTGAATCGTAGTGATTGTGTCACCACTTGCCACCGATTTAAGGTTTAAAAATAAATTCGTTATATAATTCAATAGAGTAACTTAATTATACGAGTATAAAAGCCGACTGCTGTAAGGGTGAAGGAAATCGTTGTGAGAAACCCACATACCAAAGAAATCATTTTAAACGTTTGTGTGGCGGCTAGCCCTGCCTAAAGGTCCCAGGTTCGAGTCCTGGTCTGGGCATTCATTTGTGTGATGAACACAGATGTTAGTTCTTGAGTCATGGTTGTTTATATAATGTATCTTTATTCTGAGTTCCCCTCCAGTTCGTGGTATGGCCATCCATAACACAAGCTTTGCTTAATTTGGGGCCAAACAGTTGCGGTATTTGTCAGGGGATTTAAAAAAAGTTTGCCAACCCAGCGTGATGGACTATAAACTGCCTAATACCACCCCTTAGTTTGGTGAGGTTGAATTCCCTGCAGTGGGAGTGTGAAGCTTGTCGTCAGGAATCAATAGCTTCACTCTAAAGACGCTGATGCTCGGGGTCAATTTTTAAGTTTTTTTCAACACCAATGAGTGTCAATAAATGAAAGCATTTAATAAAAAAAAAAACAATTTCTTAAATAATTCATGCCGTGTCTATCTTACATCTCACCTGACAAGTCCATCCAAGATCATCGCCACGGTACTTTTTTGGATCAGCACTAAATTTTTCTGTAAATCAAATACTTATACAATGAAATAATAATGAAATAATGCACAATTAAATGTATGTATAATGTAATGTTTAATATAATATATGTATAATATAATACAATGTATAATAATGCATAATGAAATTTGACAGAATAGTTATTCTTACACGTTGTGTGCAAGGAAAAATAATTACAATTGGGGGTAATTAAATACAGGTATGAAATCTTATAAACGTATTAAGACGTTTTTTAAGACAGCGTATCCTTTCTAAACTTATAACTTTTGAAGTATTTAATACTTTTAAATTATGTAATATCATTACAATTACTATTACAGCTAATGCATTTCTATTTGTGTCACATGTAGATGTTTAAAAAATTGAGCAAATGCAAAAACTTTTTAAAACGATAACAGAAACAAAATTTAATATATTTTAGAGACTACAGAAGTACGTGAAGCTAACATTTACTTAGCAATTTAAAAAAAATTGGTAAAATGTCACGATTTGACATTTCAAAATAAGTAACAGTGAGTATAACAAGATAATTAGTGATCGTGGATTCACGTGGAGCTCGTTTTTTAATAATATAGTAACGAAAGTTTTCCACCACAACGGTGTTGCCACGGTGTTGCTCAAAGTAAAAAATCCCATTATTGATTTTTTGATACGTTATATAAATGAATTTTACTCAATACCTTCTTAACAAAGGTTCTGGTTACATTGTAAATAGAAATATGAGTGTGTCATGAATGTTAAAAGACAAATAATGTTGCTTCTTCCACAAATAGAAGCGTGTTACATGCCCGTGATCAGCATTATTAAGTAAGCCTTGGCAATGCATAATAAAAAATACTGTAGCACTTTTTAGTTATAATCAAATAATATAGTCACCCAATATAGTCATCAATTAAAATATGTACTTTGAATAATTTTCAAGATGGTAATAATCTTCACAAATCTAATGAATATTTGAAACTCAAATATCCATAAAACTTGAAATTAATATATCTTAGTAACTCATTTTGTAAGTTTTCTGAGTAATATACTAATATTAGCTTCGTAAAGTTATAATTTTTTAAATCTTTTTTATCAGTGTAATGATTCCCTAATAACTCAGTTACAAATTGATCTTATCAGGGTAGCTGAAAAGTTCTGAGCTTAAGGTACCTTTAGGTACTTTAATAACTTGCGCAAGTAGTCACTAGTTAAGCGACATCTGATTAGTATATAGGGAAGGTATTGTCAAATTAGGATCATTATAGTCCGAGAAATCGATCAGTAACAATCATCATGTCTGAGTGTTCGCTGCGTTACACGAAATCGGAATATCGTGCCGTCATAAAATTCCTTGTAAAAAAGGGAAAATCGGCAAAGGAGATTTTTGAAGAAATGTCTGCAGTAACTCAAAATCTGGACCATCGTCAGCCACAGGAAACCTTGACGAAGGCTATGCCAGCAAAATCGAGAGTCGTTGGAAGATGACCACCACCCGGGGTGACCAAACACCGCCGTCACAGATAAAAACATCGCCAAAGTGAAGAAAATTGTATTGGAGGACCGTCGAATAAAAATGTGGCAGATAGCAGAAGAGTTAGTTGGGCATCAGTAAAGAACGAATTGGAGATATCCTGCATAATCATTTGCAAATGAAAAAAATTATTGCACGTTGGGTTCCAAAAATGCTCACGCCTTTCGATAAACAGCGCCGAGTTGAGACTTCCCTGGAGTTTATAGACTTCTTCAAGGACAACTTAGACGAAATTTGTACCCGTTTTGTCACTGTGGTTGAAACGTGGATTTGGACATTATGATCCAGAATCAAAACAAGAATCAATGAAGTGGATAAAAAAGGTAGAAAAGCCACCAAAAAACTTTAAGGTTGAAAAGTCGACCTCGAAACTCATGGCTACAATTTTTTGTAAAAAAATTTACAATGAATGCCGCATATTATGTAGCACTTTTGAAAAAATTACGCGATCTCACTGTGGAAAAAAGAAGACGAAAATCAGCAAAGGAATTTTGTTTCCTTCTAAGTAGTTTAAAGTATATAAGTAGGACACTTACACAGACAAACAATAGTCCAAATAATTGAAACCATCTCTTAAGCAAATCTTATTAGCAGTTAAAACAATACCAATAAACAACACCAAAAGATTTACAGTAAAAATAATACGTCTAAATTACATTGTATCTAGGTTAAGGTGGTCTGAATGGTGGGCTGGATGATTTATTTAAATCTCAATCTGCAAACATTGTGAAGATTAAGTGGGGCCATAGGTTACGAGTTAACTCACAAATCGTTTCAAAATTTTAAAAATCGATGAACATCTGATCTTGGTTCCAAAATTAACACCCAAAACTTTTAACTTGTACGTTTTCTAAATAAACCTATAGAGATCCCACTACAAGTATTCAGCAGTAAGGAAACAGAATTTTTTTTAATCTTCAAAATAAACGGATAGGTCTTGCACAGGTGTTCCTTAATAACTTTTAATCAGGCACCTATAATAAACCTTAAAGATAAGTATTCACAAAAAGTATCAGCTTTTAGTTAAACGAGCTGAATCTTTATTTTTATTTGTTCACTAAGCGTTAATAATATTATATTACTTTATGAACAACATCAGCGCATTCAACCATTCTCACACCATGTAACTATCTCCATAATCACTAATAGTTTTTTTCTCCGTTTTCTCGCTAAGCTGGGAGACTAAGTAAACACTTAAGGCTAGTATCTGGATTTTCTTATCAATCCCTTTACTCAGCTTAGCTTAAGTTGCAATTAGAGGCGACTTAACTTCCACGCTATCTCGTGGCGCGGGCTTGGCTCTACTGTGTGTGCTTCAGTAGTGACTCTGGCAAAGCGGTAATGTTATTGTTTGAACGTGTGTTAGATTTTTGGTGAGCTCAAAGTAATCTTTTTGGTTAAAAATGCTTTTTCTTTATTTTTAGTTCTATATAATGTTACTAGGTGTATTGACGTAATAAAATGGGGGGCTTAAAGATAAGGCCAGAATAAACAAATTAAAATTTCATGTCCTACAATGCACATCTTAGGTCGATCGTAACATAAACCATTATGGTTGAGTCGGTCAGTATGAGCCATACGAAAATAATTTTTTTTTTTAAATAATTACATTTTCAAAGCTGACCTTCTCTTACTAGGTATTGACCGTATTTCATTCTGGAATATTCAAAGGCATTCTAAGCTGGCCAACTGAAATGTCAAAATATACCCATAATTATAGATTTCGCCTTGACCCAAAATTTTACTTCCTTAAACTTGAATCAATTGCGTGATTAGTGTTTGTACCAGAGTGATATTATCAAAACTGAAACATTTAATTAATAATATCTCTATCTAATTCAAAATACTTTCGATTATTGTTGATACATTTAAATAATTGTTGGGTTGGTTATTAAATAATTTTTATCTAGAAATATTTTCGGTATTAAAATCTAAGTTTAGTAATATTAGTGACCAAATTCCATATTGATAATATGTATGAATCTTTTAAATTTTCATGATGCCATTTTGTAAAAGATGTCGTTCATGAGAAAAAAAAAATTAAACTCGGCAGGTTCTACCACAGGCCTAAGGGTTCGAAAAGACTTGCGTTGCCCTTTGTTTGGCGATCCAGTAAAACTATGTGGTAATGTGTTACCAACGTATTGCGATACTTTAAAATATTATTTGTGGTTAAGAAATGAGATGCTGGAACTGAATAATGGTAAAGACCATGCTGTGAAAGACTTGTGCGAAATGATCAACGCCGACATTGAAAAAATTTGGAATAAAGCATCTATACCCACTATAAGTCATCAACAAACCGTTGCAAAGTTGATTTTATATTATAATAAGTATAAGAGCGTGAAAAAATTACGCAATGAAACAAAAAAACAGATATTTTACGAAAATTCTCGTTCAAAATCGTTTGATATCGCAACTTATAAATGTATATCCAGAGAAGTTTGTAAATGTGTAGATGTTGAAGAAAATTTTTTGAAAGACCAAAGAAATGACCTCGAAGTATATAAAGGTTCTATTGATAAAGTGCAAACTGAATCTATCCGGCGTAAAGAAGCACAGAAGAGGAAGTATGATGAGTTTTTAAAAAAAGCCAGCAGTACTCCAAGTAACTCTTCCGACCTGGTGATGTTAAATCTGTCTTCTAATAGTTCGTCCAATGGAACATCGGATGAGGATGAAGTTGAAATTCTTAGGAAAAAATATCAAGTCAATCTACCAAAGAAACTAAACAAATGAGAGGTAAACTGCAAAACCGGAATTTCTGATCGGTCTGCTGCATTAATCGTGAATGCTGTATTGGTGGATTTAAACGTTATCAGTAATAAAGACACGTCAAATGTAATAATAGATGAAGTAAAATACGTAGAGAGCGGAAAACAGCCCGCAAAGATTTACAGAATCTTGAAAACAGTAAATTTCTATCGACTATTTTCTTTGATGGTTGTAAAGATAATATTTTAGTCATGACTAAAACTGGTAATACGTCACATCGGACGATTGTAGCTGAAGAACATATTTCAATAATTTCAGAGCCTGCTTCTGAATACATCGGTCATCTTTCTGTTGATCCGGGTAAAGCAACGACGATTGTAAAAGATATCACTGACTTTCTTGAGTCAGAATTTGATAATCGATCTTCTTTGATGGCAATAGGATGCGACGGTACTGCTGTAAATACGGGGCATAAAAATGGAGTCATTGTTTTACTAGAGAATAGAATAGAATATCTGAAACGACCTTTGCAATGGTTTGTGTGCTTGTTACACGCAAATGAACTACCACTTCGTCATCTATTCACCAGCCTTGATGATACAAATAGTTTTTCTGGGACGATAGGAAAAAAATTTGAAAAATGCAATGAGTTTAAAGTAAAGTTGTTTGAACCTATTCTCACAGACTTGCCGGATCTGATTACTGATATTCTTAGCACGGATCTAAAATACTTGTATGATATGTGCTCCACAATTTCTACTGGTTCAGTTTCACAAAACATAGCCAGTAAAGATCCTGGAAAACTCGCACATTCTCGGTGGTTGACCTGCGCTATAGGATTCTTCGTTTATATATTGGGACAGCTAAACCCACTAAGAACTAAACACAAGAACTAACCACTTTTATCATGAAAGGGCACTGCAGCCACTGGAAGGGCTGCAGTGCCCTCCAATAGTAGGAGAGCTGATAACCAATTTAAAGTGGGTACTTGAGGCACCATTAAAAATTTTGGGAATGTCCTTGAGTGGCACTTAATTGTAGTGAGGCAAAACCAACCCTCGAATTAGATTAATTAAGCATTTAGCAATTTTGAGGACTTTCCTAAATTTGAAGACTTACAAAAATCGACGTCAAAAGTAAACTAGGTTAGGTTAGGTATACTCTTAGAAATTATCAAAAAATACAAAAAATATTCTTGAAATGCTATGAAAGTTTGAGATCGTATTATTTCTTAGTAAGAAATTACTTTGACAAAATAATTTGAGTGTTGATTTTTGCCCCACTACTCTTCAGCCAGGTATTTACTCTAATGTTTAAATTCCACCCATGGACAATCTCACAATTTCTCATGGTGTCTCCAGCACCTACTCAAATTGTCCACCAGCTTTCGGACTATATGATGAGATCTTAGCAAAACAAAATCTTGTATTATTGAAATAGTGTTTTAATACTGTAAATTGTTTGGTTTGTATGTGGTAGCCAACTAGTGACTTTAATACAGTCACTCACAGTGGTCATTTTGTACGATAATTAGATTTATAATTAAACACATTTGTTCATGCTTCCAATCGATCGCAAATATCAATAAGTAATTAAATGTTGCCCGCTTAAATTCATGTCTAAAATTTAACTTTTAAAATCAAACATTACCGCCAGTCATGCTTAACTTCACTGCATAAAATTTATGAAAATAGAATGTTACAATTCGTTGAGGATGAGCCTGCAAATACGTTTCCATAATTACATGAGAAATGGAATATGTGTCATTTCATGGGATTACTTGTCGAAACACGTCGACGTTTCAACACAAATGATTGGGAGTGCAGATATGCCGCGTAATAAGGTGGCGTGGTGTCGGCATGGATGGCGCATGTTCACGTCAACACGTTTTTAAGGTTAAAACATAATTTCGTAGGCAGCTTCGCTTCGCTTTAGCATCCTTGGAGAATAGTACTACTTTTTGGGATAAAAATCCAGATCATGTGTCCTTTCCGACCTACGAAAATTTCGTAAAAATCGATTGAGTAGTTAAGAGGCAAATACTTATAAACAAACACACTCACTTTGACATTTGTAATGTTAGTTGTGATGAATATAAACGAACATTCCGTCAAGAAAAACCATACCATTATTTAATTAAGGCTTCCGTTATAAGGCTTGCGACGATGAGACGTTCTTAGTTGCGAAAGGATACGGTTTGTTTGTTTGTTGAATTCGGAAAATTTTTATCTACTTAATCAATGATATTTTTTTGTCATCCGAAGGGTCATCGTTCAGAAGGAGCTACGTGCTGAGACCGTTAAACTGTAGGTTATTATTTTGTATAGTTTATTTATTCAAGAACTCCTATGTCCTGTAGACTCCTATGTTACAGAACATTATTTTGATTCAAAATTTCAGCATAAATGCAAAGAAAATTCTACTCTGTACCTCAGATTTTTAAGCGTTAGCGGTTACAGATATATAAAAGATAGCGACTTTTTTAATATGGCTAGAGCCCCATATGGAAGCCGAAAAATTTGAGAATATATTTCATTTCAATGCTGTCCTTGTTTACTAAGTCCTAGTTGTCAACTAAGCTAGTACGATTGCCGAGATGAAACACGTCTCCTCTAGGGCTATGAAGCACTTGGCTTTTTTAACGGTGCTATGAACTTTGCTAAACATGTGCCACTCAGGTGAGCCTAGGACCGATTTGAGTGAGTGTTTTTCGTGAAATTTATGGACTTAAGTACCTTAAGTCTTAGGTGCTTTGGCCTTTAAAGTACTGCTATATCGGTGACTGATTCTGCATAGATTACGTAAACAACTTTTAATGATCCAATGAATATTCATTTAATTACTGTTCTTTTTAACAATTTAAGTCTAATACCTATTCTTCTAATATTTTGTCATGTATTTGTTACTTTTTTATTTGTTGTTTATCAATTGCGATTTTTATTCTTTGTCTTACTAGTTATTTTAGTTATTATTATATTTACTATATATAACAATATATATTATTTTAATAATAATATATTATAGTTATAGTGACGGCTGAGTAGCGTAGTGGTCAGTAGCCCTGTCTCATACGCCGGAGGTCCCACGTTCGAGTCTTGGCCGGGATTTCATTTGTGTGATGAACACAGATATTTGTTCTCGGGTCATGGTTGTCGATATTTATATGTGTATTTTTTCTGGGTCCCCCTAGTTATAATAATAATAATAATACTTTTATTTGTTCTTCACATACAATGTACATAATATGGTGGTAGATCCATTTACTTTCACAATTTATTCTTGTACTAGTGAAAACTGATGCTTGAGATTTGCCGAAGCATGTGTTTCAGGAGCACCAGTGCCCCAGTTCAACTTCCAGAATGCTATAAAATAATGGATCACAGTATGAAAATAATGGTTTACAAGTTTTAAAAAGAGTAAAAAAAAAGAGAAAAAGTATGTGTAACTACAACTCTAGACATTTCAAGATTATATAATAGGGAATATTACATCTAAACATCAGCTATGTATGTGTTAAAGAGAGAGGGAGTGGGATTGCGTATACGGGTGCGTGAGTGTATGTCTGTGGGAAAGAGTGTCTGTGTGAGACTGAGTGGTACAATTAGTGTAATGGTTTAGTAGGGATTCGGTGTCGGAGTACGTCTTTTCTTTAAGCCATGTAACAACTTTATTTTTGCAGTTAAATGTATTTAGTGGGTAAATATTAATATATTTATTTATTTGGTGGTATACGTATGGCCCAAGAAAGTAGAAAAATATTTGGCTAAAAAAGATTTTCGGAAAGGTATAGGGAGATAACTAGGTGATTTCTTTTAGATTGAGTCTCAAAACAGAAGGGTGTAATTTTATGCTGGAGGAGTATAGTTTGTTAAATAAACAATTGACGAACAGTTAGAACATTGCAATTCTGGTACAGCAGTGATGTAGGGTAATAGAAAGGTTTTGTTGTTGCTACTTTAAGCACTGCTCTCTGTGCTCTTTCTATTTTAAGCAGATATAGCAGTCATAGCCGCACCTCCCCAAACGATTATACCGTACGTAAGAACTGACTGGCACAGAGCAAAATAAACTAATTTAAGAACATGTGGTACTGCCACATTTCTTAAATTTTTAAAAATATTTATAAGTTTTCTCAGTTTGTTAGTGATGTATTTGATGTGGTTAGTAAATCGTAAGTTTTCATCAATTTGGATACCTAAATATTTAATTACTTTCGTTTTCAGAACTTTAGGACAGGAGCAATTCGGCACATTTTTATCGTGAGAGTTTGTATGGGCTATTATATCAGGGAATCGAATGCTATCATCGGCAATATTTCGGATTGAAAAGGACATGTATTTTCTTTGGTCGACGTTAAGGGTTAAGCAGTTAGCTGAGAGCCTGTTAGTGACTATGTCAAGTTCATACTGCGCGGTAGACCAAAATGTATCGTCCGCAAAAGATATTACTCTGCCATTTGGGATACTAAGGTCACATAGCATATTTAATAATGAGGAGGAGGGTAGGCCCAAGGACACTACCCTGTGGGACACTGTAATGTATTGGAAGGTATCCGCTGGAGATACCATCAATAGTTACACTTTGTTCTCTGTTAGTGAGGTAACTGCGAAATAGTGAAAGTTGTTTGTTTCTTATTCCCAGGCAGTACAGCTTGTTGATAAGGGTGGGAATCGAAAGTGAATCGAATGCTTTGGCAAGATCAAGGTAAATTGCCAAGCACTTCTTCCCCTCATCCATTTTACCTACAACATAATTAGTAAGGTCAAGTATTGCATCAGATGTGGAAAGACCCGCACGAAATCCAAACTATCAGATAGCAATCGCAGATAGCAATTTTTGAGTCCTCGAGATATTGCAACAGTCGAGAGTTTATAATTCGCTCAAGTATCTTGGACACAGCTGAAAGAACAGAGATAGGTCGGTAGTTTGCTGGTTCGTCTTTATTTCCTGCTTTGAAAATCGGATGTACGAGAGCCTTTTTGAAGATGGCGGGGAAGATACCCTGACTTATGCTCAAGTTGTAGATATACGTAAGCAGGGGATTGATAATGAGGATTTCTTGATGGGTTTTTTAAAAATTGATGGAATACCACTCCAGCCAATGGCACAGTCACTTTTTAGGGACAATAGGATACGTTCCACTTCTTTTTCGTCCGTGTCCAGAAGTACGAAGGAGTTGGATGATATACAGGGTGAAAAGCTGTCAAACTTGGGGTTGGTTGATGAGTTAGGGTGTAAAGCTTCGGCGAGCGATCTACCAGTGTTCATAAAAACGTCGTTTACATGGTTCACTGAATCGGATGGAGTTTGTTTCAGTTTTAGTAAGTCCTGAGCTGAGTGTTTTGCTTTTTGTAAGTTTGTTATGTCCACCACAAAGCCACAAAGCCATAATTGTTGATGTTAACTTTGCAAACGTATCATATTTATCGCCAAAGCCCTATCTCAGGTATCTTTACAGTAAGGGCAATTATGATTCTATTAATCTAAAAATAGGGGAAGTGGATTGGAGTGCGCAATTTTCGTCTCGTTCTGTTGATGAAGCAACTGATTACTTTTACTCTGTTATTAATGAGCTTCAAACTCAATTTATACCTACAAAATTAATTACTTCAAATTCATATCCCAAATGGTATCCTAATGCTCTTATTAAAGTTATTAAAGAAAAATACAAATTTTTTCAAAAATTTAGAACATACGGAATGACGTCAGACCTAGAGACATTCAAATTGCTTCGCGACAGAGCTCATTCACTAGAGAGTAGTTGCTACAAAAACTATATGTCCCTCATAGAAACTGGAATCGAAAAACAACCGAAGCAATTTTGGTCATTTATTAAAAGTCGCTCTAAGTCTAACAATATTCCTACATGTCTTAATTATCTAGATTGTAAAGCAACTACCGGAGAGTCGATTTGTGATTTGTTTGCCAACTACTTTAACTCAACGTTTTTACCTACGGTCAATCAGTCGTCTGGCCAAACATCAGATCTCAGTGATTGCAATCTAGCTCATGACATCAGCTCAATCGAGGTGTGTGAGGATGAGGTTCTCAAACTATTGACTAATCTTGATACTTGCAAGTCTGTCGGTCCTGATCACGTACACCCATTGTTTCTTGTAAGTTGCGCTAAAACCATATATGTTCCGATAACTCTTCTTTTTAAGAAATCAATCTCAAATAATATAGTCCCATCCATTTGGAAATCAGCCTTTGTCTCACCTATCCACAAGAAAGGCGCTAAAACCGAAGTTACTAACTACAGGCCAATTTCCAAACTATGTATTATTGCGAAATTATTTGAGAGAATTGTTTATAATCAAATTTACGCAGCTCTTAAGCACTCTTTTAACTTATCCCAACATGGTTTCCTTAAAGGTCGCTCCACTACTTCCAATCTTATTTTATTTAATGATTTTCTTACAGAAGCAATGGATAACGGCCATCAAGTCGATGTTATCTACACAGATTATAGTAAAGCCTTCGACAGAATTGACCATAATCTTTTGGTGACTAAACTTAGTTTCATGGGTATAAGAGGAGATTTGTTGAGGTGGCTTACTTCGTATATTAAAAACAGATCTCAGGCTGTTGTGATTAATAATTATGTTTCAAGTTGGATTACTATCCCCAGTGGTATCCCCCAAGGTTCATTGCTCGGACCGCTATTATTCTTAATTTTTATTAACGACATTTCTAATTGTTTTCATAACAGCCATATTTTATGTTTTGCTGATGATATGAAAATTTATAAAATTATAGATTCTCTCGATGATGTTTCTCAATTGCAAGCTGACTTAAGGAGACTTGATGTCTATTGTTGCCAAAATAAACTAGATCTTAACCCTTTGAAATGCTCATTTGTTACCTTCACTCGTAAACTTAATATAATTCAGTCGTCATACTCACTCAAAAAACACAAACTTCATAAATGTTCCGTTATAAGAGACCTCGGCGTATTTCATGACTCGAAACTACTATTCAAAGACCACATTGATGCAATTGTCACTAAAGCCTCTAAGGCTTTAGGTTTTATTATGAGGAGTTCAGCAAATTTCTATAAAACTAAAACATTTAAGATTCTTTACTGTACCTTTGTCCGTACTATACTGGAATATGCTTCACAAATATGGAACCCACGTTATGGTATTTATATCAATAGGCTCGAACGTATTCAAACTAAGTTTGTTAAATATCTTTGTTTCCGCTTAAAGGTTCCATATTCATCCTCTGATTATGAAACCCTTTGCAAAAAATTTCACTTTCTTCCTCTAATCAGAAGACGTCAAATTGCTGACATTACCTTTTTATTAAAAATCACCTCAAGCACCATCAACAGCCCTGACCTACTTGCTAAAATAACCCTAAATACTCCATCGAGATTGCTTAGGTGGAATCCTCCCATTTACACTCCAGTAGTTGGTTCTAATTTTAGACAGAACTCATTCATTTGGCGAGTGGGCAGTGATTTTAATGAGTTGTGTAAGCGATTTGACTTTGACTTGTTTTGTACGAGTGTCAATACAATTAGACAGCAGTTGAGCAAAGAATTCTTTTCTTGTTGAGTTTTTTTTATTATTATTAGGTTTAGTAATTATGTTTGTTTGATTTTTTCTGTGTGACTGTGATGTATCGTAAATTTTTTTTTCTAAACGTGAAAACCTGTAATTTGCTTGCTGTTACTACTGTAATGTGCTTATACTGTTAATTTCGCTGTTGGTTTTCCTTCGAATAAATAAATAAATAAATATATTTTGCCACAGACGTTTTACGTTGAGGCAAGCACTTTTTAATTTATTTTTATTGTAATCTGTTTTTACTTTTCTAATCAAAATGGAGCAAAATTTTCTATAGCGTTTGTACGTTTCTCTTAATGTAGTGTTATCGGGGTATTGTTTTAAGGATTTTATGCATTTTATCTCTATTTCTGATATACCTTATCAATCCTGGTGTCATCCAGGGCTTAAGAGGTTGATACTGACGCGAAATAACTTTAGTTTTTGAGTAAATTTTTGTTAAATTTTGTATGGAGTTCAAAAAGAAATTAGCGCCAGTGTCTGGATCAGATACTCATATAAGGGGCTAAAATCAAACCTCTTTAATGCAATTTTTATAGAATTATTATCTAATATTATACGTCTTTTTATGGGGGATGGAAATTTATTTGTTTTAAGGGGTAAAATTGTGGCTTTGTGATCTGTGACTGAGGTTTGAACAACAAAGGTAAGAGCAGAGTATGTAATTTTAAGGAGTACATGATCGAGGCACGCTAGACCGTGTGTCGGGAGCGAATGTGTGGGCAATAGTCCGTGGGTAGCAGTACAGTCCAGGTACACATCCGCAAAGGGGTTATTTGCTTGAGGTAATATGTCTATGTTTATATCGCCGACAAGGGCAATAGTTTTAAATGATTTAAGTTGTAATAATAGGGTATTTAATGAATAAATAAAATTATCTGCATTTCGGAATTCCCAAGGCCTATAAATCGCTATAATAACGGTACGTGTACTAACCTTTATGAGTAGGCAGCTAGCATCGTTTATTTGCAGCTCCTCTATTTTTATGTCTGTGCTATTATTGTCAACAAAAACCACAACTCCGTCATTCTGGTTGTGAAAGTTTGTTGAGCAGTAATGAGTGTACCCTTGGATCGTACTTATGAAAGGATTACATGACAACCAGCATTCAGTGAATATTATAATGTCAAATTCTACTTTTAAGCACGCCAATAAGGTAAGAAATGCCGAGAGATTTGCACCAATACTACGTTTGTTCTGTGTAATTATATTTAAAGATTTAAAATGTGAGCATCGCTGAATTTCTGTAAAACAGTTTTCAGGATCAATTTTCTTACATTCCGATACAGAAAATTCGTCAATTTTATAAGTAAGTTTGGGCGTATAACGTATTGTAACATAACACAACATAGTTAACAATAAGGTTAACATAATGCTAGCTAATGTATGCCTAACGTTAATGATCAAAGTTATAAAATCAAAGATTGTCATGACAACAGTTACGTAATAATTGATCGTGCAAGCAGATTCAAATGGTTTCCAAAACGTGTCCAGGAATAATGATCCATAAGCTCGTGAAATAAAATAGTTATTAGCGCGTAGGTTCTAGAAAATTTCTGTTGTTTTGTTATTGAGTGTAGTATTGAATATGAGTGAATGAATGTGCTATGATATTTATGTTTAAATGTGAGTAAAGGAGCTGTACAATATGTGGTGCAATAAGTATGTGCTTGCAATTTTTTGTTATTAAACTGTAGTGGATATGTTTAGATATAATTACCAAAGTTATTAGTAATAAAAATTATTTAAAAGGAAAAGTATGAATGTAATACCTAGTCACTTATTATTTTTCAATTGTTCTACTTGTTTTTCGTCACCCAATGTAATAATTTTGCCTCCGTCGTTTTTACGGAGTATTTCACAACTCCAGTTTTCTGTAGCTCAGGTCCCCGAAAATACAACCTTTAATTTTTGTAGGTGCAGTATTCAAGGTCACGAACACGGGCCCTGCTCCTTTTTTGCCGGCAGACGGCGGGCGTCATGTACCTCAGTGGCGGCTAAGTCGGCTGAAACAGAGTTTGCAATCGAATACACAATTTTTCGAAGGTCTTCCTGCGGGTTCACGGGAATATTACGTATTTCCAGGAGGTTTAGGCAGGATTGGCGTTGTATATTTTCTATGGCTATATCGAGCTAAAAAATTCGTTGATCTTGTTGGGCTGTTTTCTTGTTTAAGGCCATTACTTGGTTATTAGTGTCCTCGTATTGACTTTGGAGCTACTCTAAGGATTTTTCAATTTCTTTATTATTCTTTTGTATGTCAGCTATACTGGCCAACATATTACTTAGAGACAGTTTTATGGCAGTCAGTTTCTGGTCTTGTTCCGTGTTCCATTGTGTTATGAGTTGGAGGAATTCGTTTTTAAAAGATTGAAATTTCGCTTCTAAGTCGATGTTACATTCGCACGTGAATTTACGTTTCTGCGAACGTTGCGTTACATTCTTTTGGTCTTTGTCTTCACTTACTCTTGATAAGGATGGGTCAGAGCTTTTTCTTTTTTTTTTGCTGCCGAGGCCCCCTCGCGGGACGGAGGTGGAAGATGCGTCATGCATACCGCCCGCAGGAAAATACCGTCCTCTGCGGGGGGTTATGTGGGACTCACCAGAATGGCACCTACCCACTAAAAACCACCTGTTGGCTGTGGTAAAATTTTACCGTTAGCCTTCATCGGAAGCGACACCCGTCGGGAAGTTGGGCGCGCTGGCGGAGACCCGCTAGCGGGTCTTCCACCTGTAGTGAAAGTTGCACTGAAGGTGCTCAAAGGGACATGAGTTGGTGGCCGTTCTGGGCAGCCTCCGGTGAAGCCGGGGCTGCGCAGAGGTCGGCCGAAGCTTGACTTAGGGATCAATTCATTTAAATGAACCTATAATGAATTGAGAAGGGAACTATGCTCCGCCAGAGCGAGCAGTCGCTCTGTCGGAGAACGTGAAGCCCTAAGTTTGCGGGCTAAGACTGCGATTTCACTAACATCGATATTTTTCATAGCGTCGCAGACGATACGCATATCGTCTGCTACGGAGGATTGAGGAGTGGGTTTGTATGGGCGAGGAGCCGGGATGCTTGCGGCGCGGAGGGGCGTCTACTTCGCACTCCATGTCACTGAAGGAAGGGGACGCTGGAGAGCCGGACAGAGGGGTCTGGGGAACGGGGGTGGCCTGAGGGGCCATTAAGGGAATTAACGCCATGAAATGCGGGATAAGAGATTCCATAAAACGATACTTATCAGCATTTATAGTCATGCCTTCAGTATGTGACGGAACAAGCTCGAGTCTTGTGTATGGGGCGGAAGTATGGTCTCAATATACCTGCTAATAGCATTTGTCAATACTGATTTACTCAAGTTATCATAAAAATATCTGTTTGTATATTAGTATATGTTAGCAGATATAATTGTTGATATATAGAATCTTTAAATGGAAGAAAAATTACATATAAAAGGATGTTGTGACGGAACAAGCTCGAGTCTTATGTATAAAACGGAAGTATAATCTCAATATACCTACTAATAGCATTTGACAATATTAATTTACTAAAGTTATCATAAAAATATCTGTTTATATATTAGTATATGTTAGTAGATATAATTGTTGATATATAGAATCTTTAAATGGAAGAAAAATTACTCATAAAAGGATGTTGTGACGGAACGAGCTCGAGTCTTGTATGTGAAGCGGAAGTATAGTCTCAGTATACCTGCTTGTGGCATTTGGCAATACTAATTTACTAAAGTTATCTTAAAAATATCTGTTTATATATTAGTATATGTTAGCAGATATAATTGTTGATATATAGAATCTTTAAATGGAAGAAAAATTACACATAAAAGGATGTTCAGTTAAATTCATTTACCTTGCTAAAGAATAAAAAAAATTAGAAAAAAATTATTAATTTAATATTGATATCTGGTTCTCAGAATTTATGTACTAATTTGACATAGAAAGATACATCTAATTAATGTTCCTAAAGGTTAAAAAGTATAGCAGTTTGGGACGCCTACTTTGTTATTAAGTTTCTCTTCCGTTGTTGATACGATCTTATGGGTGGTAATTATTTGCAGGAAAATAATTGATGATGCTTTCACATTTACACATAGATTTTATTTATTCATTATTTATTTATTTGCTAAACAAAATAACTCTACAGTAGTTACACATAAATTAAATTAAATAAGTAACTCAAGGGTGCATTCTTTTATTTTGTTGGTAAATATGACTGGAGATTGTCGCAGGTGCGTGGTGCATGGTGCCCCGTGGGAGGGAGTTCGGTCTTTTGGGTATAAATAGGGCAGTAGGCCGGAGGCACGGGGTCGGAATTTCAGTCTCGGGGAATGGAAGTTTGAGTCTCGGTCGGGAAACGAAAGTAACCCAAAAGTTCTGCTAGTTTGTATCCAGTTTAATATTTAGTTTTTCAATTGTTTAAAAATAGAATATAGTGTTGTGTTGAACGTGGGTCCAGTCTTTAGGTGAGTGTTTATTTTAGTACACATTAATAGGGAATTTCGTTTTCAGGAAAGTTCTGCCAGTTCGTAGATAAAAGTTTAATTTTTGAGTATTTTAATATTAGATTACGTTATTGCGTTAGAAGGTGAATCCTGTTATAGAAGAGCGTTTATTTCGTTTAATACTGTAGGGTAATTTAACAGGGAAATTAACTTTTATAGTATATTTATTTAAGGTCTTGATTTATATATTAATATTTCGTGTACTTTATTCTTTATATGTATTTTATTATATATACTTATTTATATATGTAAGTATATATACTTACATGTTATATTTTATCTTACCTTGTATTAAAAGTAATTACGCACACACACACAGAACACAATACATCTATAGGTACTGATAAACTAAAAATGCTCATTTGTGACGTGTTTATATTCGTCTAAATATAATGTATGTAATGCATTACAATGGTGAGATATACTAGAAAGTTATTTGATTGAGTCAAAATAATTTATTTAACACACTCAGCGTGCTAATCTCCAACTTGGTGAAGTTTATTTACTCTTTATTTTCTCCCTTTATCCTCATGTCAATTGGCTCACAACCACACAGTCGTTGAGGTCTCTTGTAACCATTTTCATTGATCTGAGCTTCTGGTGTTACGACAGGATGACACTCCGGTGCATCAGACTCAGTGAGGAAGTTGGTTCAGGAATTTCTTGGCTGAATAATTGACAAATATTAAAAACTCACATTTCCTTCCTTCATTTATGTTCATTCTGCGACTTGTTATCTGGCATAAGACCAAACAGTGGTTGAAGTCTCTTGTTGTCAATTTCAATGATCTGAGCTTCTGGTGTTACGACAGGATGACACTCCGGTGCATCAGACTCAGTGGGGAAGTTGGTTCATGAACTTCTTGGCTGTATAATTAACAATGTCATGGAATGAATTATAAATCTATTTATTCCTCTCCTTCATTAATATATTTATTTCATGAATTATTAACGAACATAATACTAAAGTCATTGGAGTTTCTGGTTTCACTTTCATTGATCTGACTATCTGTTGATGCGACAAGGACGAGTTCCGGCTCATCAGACTCAGGCAGAAAGTTGGATCTAGAACTTCTTGGCTGAATAATTGACAAATATTAAAAATTCTTATTTCTTTCCTACATTTATGTTCATTTTGTGACTTGTTATCTGGCATGAGACCAAACAGTGGTTGAAGTCTCTTGTTATCAATTTCAAGGATCTGAGCTTCTGGTGTTACGACAGGATGACCCTCCGGTGCATCAGCCTCAGTGAGGGAGTTGGTTCTGGAACTTCTTGGCTGAATAATTAACAAATGTCATGGAATGAATTATGAATTGGGTTTGGAAACTTTTGCCTGAATAAATAACAATTATCATGAAATAGATATTAAGAGTTACCCTTCCGAAAATGATCCAACTTGGAGATTACACTACTTAGATTAAATTAAAGTATCTGCAAGGTTTGGGTTTGTGATATAAATAACTTTATTCAAGATTGTGGAATTTATTGTTAGCTTTATTTATTCTTACAATCTCACCATATTCCATCCTCTACTTATCTTTATAAACTTATTTACTTACAAAGTATTTTTATTTTATCATTATTATTCAGTACTAACACTCGGGTGTTGGATTGGGGAATCCTGGAGAGAGAAATTCAAAAAAATGAAAGGATGTCTCTCACATGACTAGGGCGAGGATAGGGGCCCTACTCACACCCACTTTTTATAAATTTCCAATTCATTTTAATTTATCAAATCCATTTCAACAGTTCTTTATTACCTCTTATTTATTATATTATATATTTTTATTACTATAATAATTTACATTGCATTCTTAAAACATTCTTTGTTTCTTATCTTTGTCACATACCTCGGAAAAGAACTTGGTTACTATGCAACACAACGAAGAGTCCTACCCAACCTTAGACGATCACGCCAAATAAATATTGTATTTTTTATTGATAAATTTTTATATTGTGCCAATTACAATTTCTCATTCTGTAGTTTATAACTGAAGGCTTTATATATATTTTGAATAGGAAGTATTAGAATAAAGTTGACAGATATATGTTAGGTTTTATATTATATTTATGTATCTATTTCAAAATTTCATTTATGACATTCCCTTATATGATTAGAGGGCAGATCAGGAAGGGGTGGTCGTTACAAGTACTTTCAAGTAACTTGTTCCTAATCTCGTCAAAGCTTAGGGAAGCCATTGCGGAGGGGTTGGGGAGGGACGACAATATATAAATATATATTCTATGAACCTACCAACGAAGACTAACTTCCTGAAACCACCCTACACGCGGTAGGGGGCTTGAGGACGACGCGGATAACTTACTCGAACACGAAGATTCGAGGCACCTGGAACGACGAATCCCCGTCGACGAAGCTCACGTTCCACGAAGTACGGTTAACAACCCACTATCCGTCGTGAAAACGGCGTTAGAAACTTATTACGGTAACAACCAGTGAAATACGGGTGCTCGATTAGCGCGGGGGCTAATGGGGCGGGAGGCGTCTGCGATTGACGTGCGCTCGAGAACGCACGCAAACCGAGACGGGGTCAGAGCTGTGATGTGGTGGAGTTTTATACATTTTGGTATTTTTGCGTAGGCTAATTTGTTCCGACGGCAGAAGTGGCGGTTTCCGTAAGTAAAGCGACTAACTCACGATGACTGAGTGAGAAGCTGGTCGGTGATTGGTGACGCCTACCAAAGGTAAACTCCGGCGCAGGTGGACGTTGATATTTTAGACGAATAAGTGCTTAGCAGGAAAAGTGAAACACTGAATATTCCGATGACATAGTTAGTAGTCCTTTTCGCACCTTATTCACAAATTTTGCTCGTTCACTGTAATTCTTAATAGTCCGAATTAGCTGGTGTGTTTGTCTGGGGATTATTATATTATTATAGTTTTATAGTTTCTTATTAGTTACTGTTTGGTTGTAAACGTAAATAACTAAGTTTATCATCATAAACACAAAGACAAGACAAAAATGGCGCAAACGTCAAAGTCGTAATAGCTCTGTATTAAAATAATTATTATGTGAATTAAGAACTGTAAAATTGATGTGAAAAGTGTATTCAACTGTGCTACTTGGCATCGTTTATTAGTGGAATTATTCGCAAAACCGAACCTACGGACTAGACATTCTAAAGTGAAGTTCTACTTACCCGGAAGAATACGTTCAATTTAGGAAATACACTACTGTAAGGAAGGAAACTTTTAGCCACAATAGTGATAGAATCAACATATGCACTTCGAGATTCATAGCTCATACGGTTAGTGTATCCTTTTATGTTTACTTTGCAAAATTTCTTTGTTTGAAATAACCAAAACATCCAAAAACTTTTATAATCACCTACCCTCCAAATTAAGTGAATTGCTAACAGATATTTTTGACAAATCTCAATCATTGGACAGATGTCAAAACTTGATTGAGAAAGAGTTGCCATTTGAGAAAAACAAACAGTAAGGCTCCATCACATTATCAATATTTGATCCACTTTTTCATAAACCAGAAGAAGGGTTGGAACTTACTAATATTGTACAAATTATTTTATTTCAATTATTTAGAATGCCTTATTATTGTGGCGAATGTAAGGAAGAGATCAAAAGACAAAGAGTTGTGTGCAGCTTTCATTTGTGAGTTGTTTTCATCAATCTTGTGTTAATTTTTCATCGTCAAAGTCTTTACCTACATCGAAAATCCCACCTGGCTGGTCGTGCCCAGATTGTGTTGCCAAGGCTCGTAAACCTGGAGATAACACTAATACTCCCTTACATTCAGTCAGAACTGGAGACGTTGTCAAAAGCGGAACAGACACTGAGGCTAATTCTGACCCTGAAACAGATACTGACTGTGCAACCTCAGCACTTGATAAAAAGCTAGCTAAATTAATAAATGATGAAATAAAAAAGACCTTGGCACGAGAATTACCCTCAATATTGAAATCTGTCCTACAATTTTATGCAATTTGGCAAAGTCAGTATCATACGATTTAATCCCTTCTCAAATTATTGACTGCACCCGTGTTTATAAACTCAATAAAGACAACAACAGACCACGGACTGTAGTCATCAGACTTCCTAGCCGGCGCCATCGCGACGAATTCTATACTGCGGTGACTAGATATAATAAAGCAAACCCAGATAATAAACTAAACACTACTCACGGAGGACTCCCTGGACCAAGATCCCCAGTTTATGTTACTGAACACCTTTCCGTATATAACAAGCAATTACACGGGGCTACTCGACTGAAGGCTAAAGAAAAAGCTTATAAGTTTGTTTGGGTTCGCAACGGCAAAGTATTCGTTAGCAAGAACGAATCCTCTCCCGCAATTATAGTCAATGATCATAGTGCTTTAGAAAAATTGTAGTCATAAATTATTTTTAAGTTAATCTTGTTTCAATTGTCATTATTATTATTTTTTTTTTTTTGGTTGAAATTTGCACAATTACATAGTATTTATGGTAATATCTATATTTTATCAAATTGTTAGAGGCCTTAAAACAAAATGTTTAGAATTTTCTCAGAATGTGTTATTAAACAAGTACGATGTGGTATGTTTGACTAAAACGTGGCTCGATCAAACTATTATTAGTTCAGAATTATTCGACAATACTTATACAGTTTATCGTAAAGACCGACCAAAACATTTTAAGACACTATACAATAAACATCATGGTGGAGTGGAGACATGGTGCTGTACAGTCGCACCTTGTCCCTATATTCAAGAAGACTGGCAAACTTTTGTAGAAGATCTTTGGATTCGAATCAAATTAGATAACACATATATAAACCTTTGCACAGTATATATACCCTCCTACCTGTCGTATGATCATTTCAAATGTTTTTTGATGAAATGTGAGGACATAGTGCAAACTTACCCGCAATGCCACAATTTAATTTTAGGTGACTTTAATTTTCCAGCTATGAAATGGTCTCACGGATATGTTCAATTAGATAATACAATATCAAACCTCCCTAAAGTGACACTTTTAAACGATTTTCTATGCTTGAGCGCGATGTTGCAAGTAAATAACATTAAAAATAGTAGTGGTAATATCTTGGACTTAGCTTTCGTTGGATCAGTGAGTCATGTAACTACGACACCAGCTGCTGAGCTTTGCAGTATTGATAAATATCACCCTTCCTTTGAGGTTAGCCTTCACATATTTTTCTTCTGTTTATGCCAGTAGTTCTAACATCACTCAATATACACCTGACTTCTCCGAAAGCAATTATGTTATACATCAAATTGACATTGATGAAGGTGAAGTTCTTAAAACTATGAAATCTCTTGATACAACTAACGGCTCAGGATGTGATTGTATTCCTGCCTATTTTATTAAGAGTTGTGCAAATTCATTAGCTAAACCGCTTGCAATATTGTTTAATAAATCACTATCTGAAGGTGTATTTCCTAGCTTATGGAAGTTTACAAAAATATTGCCTTTTCATAAAAAAGGTGACAAATCTGACGTACTCAACTAAGGCCCATAAGCATACTAAGCACTTTTTCAAAAATATTCGAAAGTCTAGTTTATTCTCACTTACACAATCATTTTTTGCACATACTCAGCCCGAGACAACATGGTTTTACCAAAAACAGATCCACACTCTCTAATCTTTTATATTACACTAACAAATTGTCGTATTCATTTCAAAATAAATTGCAAACTGATGCCATTTACACCGACTTTGCTAAAGCATTTGATCGAGTCGACCACAATATTTTACTTTTAAAGTTACAGCACTTAGGTTTTCATGGCTCATTATTGCGTTGGCTTCGGTCATATCTACTTCAACGTTCTCAGTTGATTAGTATCTACGGATATGATTCGACACCATTTTTAGCGGTATCAGGAGTACCACAAGGGTCAAACTTGGGCCCCCTGCTTTTCCTGTACTTTGTCAATGATTTGATTGACAAAATTGACAGCGATTGTCTGGCATACGCAGATGACATTAAAATTTTTAAAGTTATAAACTCTATTGACGATTGTGAGCTTTTACAGAGGGATTTAACTTTGATCAACGAATGGTATGATTTAAACTCTATGCAGCTTTGTGCTGAAGAATCGTTCACTAAGAAAAAATCTTTTATAAAATACCCATACAAAATAAAAAGTGTTCACTTACATAGAGTATGTACTATTAAGGATTTAGGAGTAACCCTAGATAGTGAACTGACGTTTCGCTTTCATTATAACCAGATTGTGTCAAAAGCAAATAAATTGCTAGGATTTATTATAAGAACAACAAAACCGTTTAGAAACCCCGACAGCCTAAAAATACTTTTTACGTCACTAGTGCGAAATCTTTTAGAATATTGTAGTCCGATTTGGGATCCTATTTACGCTGTTCATAAAGATCGCATAGAATCAATTCAAATGAAGTTTGCCAGGTACTTTTGTATGAAATCTAGACTTCGTAACGCGCTCCCAGAATATACTGACAGAATTAAGCACTTCCACCTGATGTCTTTGCAATCTCGACGCTCATTATCTTCTTTGGTAACACTACACAAAATTGTGAATTATAAAATATATGGAAACTTAATCCAGAACCTTAATTTCAAAATTAGGAATAAGTCTGTGAGACATCACACTTTGTTTGCAATACCATCTGCGAATAATAATATATCTTACAATAGTCCGCTCTACAGAATGCTCTACAATGCCCTAAAAAGTGATGTTGACTTGTTTAATGATCCTTTATTTTCCTTGAAAAGTAAAATCTCGATAACGTTAGCTGATTAGTTATATATATTTTTTTTTGTTATACGTGCTGAATTTTTCTTTTTACATAGCTTAATTTAATTGTTTCTTTTTTAAGAGTCTTTTTTAGTTTTTAAATGTAGTGCATAATTTTTATTGAATTGTAGACTAAACCTAAATTGTTATAAGATAATGAATGTATGTATAGTTTTTAAGGTTTACAATTTCTTATTGTGCCATTAAATAAATAATAATAATATAAAATTTTGTAAAATACAAAAAACTCATGTAACCTATGTGTATCGTGTATTTATATTATTAAGATTAAAAATTACGAAGACAGTTATCTACAAAACCGATGTATAAAGAACCTTAGACGGTAAATGTCGAACGAATAGGCGTGTAAGTGTTCGTTACGTTTAAAATTCACAAACTCAAAGGGTTTTACTATCACTACATTCACTATACAATAGATACTCTAAGGAGCCTACAAAATTTTTATGGCCCGATTGTGTGTTGGACGTTTCAAACATTTTATTTCTCAACATTGACAATTACTTGTTCTTATTGACGTTAAATAAACCATGAATCAACCACCAGTTCGGAAAAACCTTCGTAAAGAAGAACTGGCAAGAAACATCACCAGGTTATATTTATTTCAGAATAAATTTTCAATGTCTCTTTATGTCTATACAAAATTATTCTTGTCTCCATCTGTTAGCTCGAAAATTCTCCCTCCCCCAAGTATCCAAACGACGGACACTCTCAAACGGCACCCGTTTATGAGTTAATGCGGGATTCAACCATCGCCCTTCTCAACCATATTAGGGTGTTACCACGCCAATCGATCGACGTCGGTCGATAATAGAAAGGAACAGGTGACGTTGATCGATGGCGTCGATCGACGATCAATCGGTTGGTGTGGTAACACCCTTAGAGGGAAGTGAGCGACCCGTTTCTTCTTTGTAGACGTATTTCAAAACAATCACTTCTTTGATTTTGAATTCAGTGTGTATTTTATATCCGTTATTTTTGGTTACTATATTTTATAAATGTTTACAATACGAATTTTACGTGATTATTGCTCGTTTTCACTACATTACATTACAATTAAATATGTCACAAAAGATGAAACGTGGATCAAATTTTTCACTTGAAGATAAAGATAAGTTTATAAAATTACTGCTCCAGCACAAAGAAACCATTTTAAATAAATACAGATGGGGCTACAAATGAGTAGTAATAAAACAAATTTTGGTCACTTAAAAATTCTATAACTTTAATTAATTCTAATTCTTCAAATAAATCGTGGTCACTATCCATTTTCATCACTAGGAGTAATTATTGTTCGGAAGTCGGAAGGATATATCGCAAGGATATATCGCAAAATATACGTCACCTAAGTGTTACGGGGTCGTCAATTCATCCCCTAAATTATAAGGACTCCCTAATGCTTAAGGTGCCACTTAACCGTCGGTGAAAACAAAACTTGCGTTAGGTGCCCCTTAAATTGGAATAGGAGACATTTAAATTTTAGGGGCTACAAGTGAAATCTGGCATATATCTCTTATAAAATTATTTACTATATGTACTTAAAGCTCGACTGAAGAATAGAGTTGTTTAGGCTAACCGTTTTACATCAATCTGGGGCCTGGTTTATTTTCCACATTATTTTCTTCAGGACTCGCACATTTTCTTAAAACAAATCGATTAAAGTGTAAGTTCAAATAAAGTTTAAAGGTTCGTTCTCTCGTGATAATCATTAATCCACAAAAACCTTTATTTACGACGATTTCAGGCAATTTACCATGAGCCCATGAATTCAATAGTTGTTATTACCACTTGCAGTTGCAAGTATTCACCTTTACTTTGCGCGAAGAGTGCGTTTTGTAGGAAATTTGAGGCTTCTTAAAAAATCGAGTAAACTAACTTTGTTTCATACAAACATCAAAGCGTGATCTGATAGTTACTTGCAGTAGGACAACAGTGTTGTTTTTGAGTGGTCACGGCTCACAAAACGCTTGTCATAGTTATTAAAGCTAATTTAGGTGTATTAATTTAATTACATTAATTATAGTCATTTCCAGTTCAATCAATTTCAAAAAACATTATTGCATTAAAACGGCTGTTTACTTCCTTAAATTGTAAGGGTAACATTCCAGATAGATGAGATTTTTGAGTTTTTTTATTGTCTTTCTGGTCTAAAAGGCAAGGTTAGATAGGTAAAATTATAAAATTGCAACTTTTGGATCCCTAATCTCAATCCACATACTTCGCACATTATGTATGAAAAATACTTTGAATTCTCCTTCAAATCTTTATGTAAATAAAAAACATTTGAAATACAAAATTTAAACTAATTGACAAGTCGTTTTAAAAATGAAGGTGAACTACAGAACTGCGTAATAAATAGGTTTCTGTGTGATAACACATCTGTGATCTAGAGAACCACATTCCTATGGTTTTAAATCAAATTGTTTCCATGTTCTGTAAATATAAAGAAACTTGCAATGTACAGTCAAACATTAAAAAATAAAATATTTTTTTAACACAATTAGAAACAAAATAAACCTTCAAATTGCTGGTTGGAAAAACGAACGACACATATATTTTCATCTAGTTGGAAAAATTATTCTTACAGACTTCAATTTTCACCCAGCTAATACTTCTTTTGTGGCTTGCAATATCAGTTTTCTGATTAAGCCTGGCCCAGACATAATAAAAAATAAAGTTGCTTTTGCAATCTTCCATTTAATTTGATAGACACTACCACAAAGTTAAGAAAACTAAGTTGTTTGAAAGAATATTTAATAATGAATTTCTTTTGATTTTAGTTAAGTTACTGTCAGGGACAAAGAGGAATTTATTAATTGAAGTTGTTTGTCTTTGTATTTTAAATATTTCGCATTATCAATTTGAAAACAAAGTTGTAAGATTTTAGATGTGTAGTAGATTACTTAGAGGCTTAAAGTAAGACGAGAATCGCTTGCGCGTTGTTCAGACATCACTGCAGGGGATTCAGGAAAAATCTAAGCCTGCACCAAGTTCCCTGACTTTATCAATGAAAGTAATTATTATTGTCTCCTGTCCAAACTTCATAGAAAAGAAAATATTTGCTTACGCAGAAAAAGCAATCTTCCTATCTGAAATCCATTTATATAATTGGTGTCCCAGACGAGGCATTTGTCTTCCAACTTACCTGAACAAGGATGAAGGTCAGAATGGTACATATATAATACATCTGTATTAAAAACAAAAAAATATACTGCTCGCATGATCTTTATAGAAAGTGATTCTGTAATTATTGTTATTGTAATTCAAAATTTGTACAATGGACCTAAAACCATTGTTATCTGGATAAAGAGTGTTCTGTTGTGTGATAATTATACATTTTAAAGGTTAAAACTTATTAGTATTATAACTACAGAATGGTGTTTTAAAATAAGATTATCGTAGTGGTTAATGCCTCTGCCTGATGAACATAGATGTTTATTCCCGGATCATGGTTTTTGATAACTATATATGTATTATTATTCTGAGCTTCCCTCTAGTTCGCTGTATGGTCATCCAAAACACAAGTTCTGCTTACTTTCGGGCCATACAGTTGGTGTATTTGTCTGGGAATTTATTATTATTATTATATAATTTAAATTTAATGTATGGAAAAATGCTACTTACGTCTAAAAAAATTCAAGTATTAAATTTGTCCCCAGCACAAGCATGTGCTGGACATGTCAATGTTTTTGAACAATATAATGTAACGGCAACTCTGCAAAGGACATCAATCTAATGAAAAAAGTTTAATCTATGGTCCAGTCAGCCACGTTTTGAAATCAGTTTGAGTTTAGGCGTTTCGAATCGAGGTCGTTTTTTCCCTAGTGTTGTAATTTTTATCGTTTCCACCAAATTACCGGTACATAGTTACAAAGGAAATACACAGAGGAAGACATTTAATTTAATAAATTCATGTTGGACTAGTATTTTAACAATATTTAAATTTAATTTACTTATTATATTTACTAAATACTAAACTAATATAACTAAACTATATCTGCTTCCAGGAGTAACGAACAGCACTTAACAAATCTGAACTGTCTGTAAAACCAGAACGGTTTATTCCTTTTAAGATACCTTTTCCCCTTTACCTGTTATAAAAGATATTACACCAAGGTTGATATTTATGAAAAAATGTGTGACTTTTGCCCTTTACAAATTAACCGATTCATATAATTTTAGACTTTTGCCGAAATCCAATTCGTGATTTTTCTATCGTAAAATCATATGGACAATATTGAAATCATCGTTTAGAAGTGAAATCTGTCGCGTTTATAATAAAAGTTCTTTATAATAAATTCTTGACAAGGATTTCCAGTAAGCTTTTCTTATTCTAAATATATATTTTTTAAACTATTGTGTATATTAAAACTTTATTTGCCTATGCTATCAAAGTATTTCCTTATAAGATATGAGAAATGCCCGTCCTTGCTTCATATGTACAGTGGAGTGCAATAACCAACGACGCACTGACCTTCCCATAGTCCTTATCGACGGGCAAAAAGATTGCATATCGGTTGCAACTTAATTATGCTTGCGGTTATGTAAGAAATTCTATTAGTCATAAATATATGTACGTTCGAGCTGTTTATTATAAAATTCCCAACTTAGTTTATTTATTGGAGGCCTCTTTACAAGCGTAAGGTGTCGTTCCTATATCAGTTCAATTGGTATTGAATACACCACGATAGGATTTTTTTAGACATATATTTAGAAAGTTTTCTCATTTTGAGTCAACTACGCGTAATTTATTACTTTGCGTGGCATAGTTCTAAAAAGCTCTACACATTTCATAATGAATTCTTCGACAGACAGATACACAGAATCACATTAAACTACTAGCTGAAAATTAAATATCTTTAAAATTCCATTATGAACAATTGAAATAAATCTTTGAGCCGTATGAGTACGTTCAAATTTTACGGGCAACCGCGCGAATGCGACCTTTCCATTATTGCAGCGCCGTGGGTGCGTTCAAAATGCTCACAGACTGTTTCACATTGTTCATAATGAACCCTTTTTTATGAATGGGCCCGAGAATATGAGAAATATTTTAATTGTCTTTAAAATTAATATTAACAATTAATTTTTATTCACAAATGGAATCATGACGACTTTTTATTTTGCGTTATACAGTATGTCCCATAACTTGCATGACAAACTGAAATAGAAAGAAAGATTGAGGTAAGCTCTACCAGATTTTAAAAAATTACCTCCGTAAAAGTGTCATCGTTTTCGAGATATTCCCGACTTAGAATTTTTTTTGAAAAATGCGACTTTTGGTCAGTTCTTTTGTTGGTGTGTGTACAAACAAGCAGATACTTTTGAATTTTTTATAAATATTCTATAATAGTAGATCTACTGAATGTTAATATTATTTTGTTAAATGTCATTATGGTACATGGTATAATTTCGAAAAAACATTTTATTCTCATTATTTTTTTCTACAAAAATTATTTACCTCAGCTTTGGCATTCGGTGGTGAAAAAAAATTGTAATCGACTGTCACTGCACATTTTACAAATAAATTACGTATTTATTGTTATATGTCATTATGGTACATGGTATAATTTCGAAAAAACATTTTATTCTCATTATTTTTTTCTACAAAAATTATTTACCTCAGCTTTGGCTATGGTACATGGTATAATTTCGAAAAAACATTTTATTCTCATTGTTCTTTTTTTACAAAAATTATTTAACTCAGCTTTGGCATTCGGTGGTGAAAAAAAATTGTAATCGACTGTCACGGCACATTTTACAAATAAATTACGTATTTAATCAATATTTCAGAAAGGTATAATATTGTTCATATTTTTGTAGAAAAAAAAAGAAATTTCCAGTTTTGTGCCAAAGGGGCTGATTCATATTAAATCCGACTTTTAAATTTTAAATCTAAATTACATATTTTTACCGATCCCTGGCTATGCTAAATTGATAAATAAAATTACATTAACATGCGCTTAATTATGTTTTCTACTAATAACGACAAATGACGTCTACAGATTTTCTCTAGAAATGTGTATTGTATAGCAATCTCTATTTATAACCATCTTCCTGACGGCTATAAAAATATGAGCTTTGCGGAGTTTAAACATAAGGTGTTCAGGCTTTCGATGGAGAAATTTTATTATCAAATAGACGATTAGCTGAAAGACAATGATTTAATGACAGTAGCAACTTAATTAATTTTGTACTTAACTTCAATTTAATTTATCTTTCCTTTTGACATTTTTGTTTTTAATTTAATGTTTGATTGATAATTGTAAAATTATTATTTGATTTTAACATTATAATTTTTTTTGGTTTTAGAATGTTAATAATTAGTATTTTTATTTTTTTAGTTTGTGAAATGATATGAAAATAGTTAATATTTGCACGTCTGTTCAGACAGACTGTGAATTGGACATCAACATTATATTATAGACCTTATTGTATTTACACACAGTCCCTCAAATAAATGAATTATTATATATATGAATATGAGAGGAGTACTACCTGCTCTGACCTGTTTTATGACACCGACAACGATTCTTGAACGCTTAGTTAGACTATTGTCGTATCCACAGCCGTTGCTATCGTGCTTGCCTATTCTGTTTGCTATCTCGCTCTTACGATAGCTTAAGTATGCATCTATTCAATCAATTTTTCCTGCTGTAAAGTATATAAAACTTTGTTTTTCAAGTTTTTTTTCTATGCAGGCATGCATAGAATCTCCTTCATTTTGGCTAAATCCCGTTTAAAAAAAAATGGTGAGTGGTTGAAATACTAAGAAGATTTGAAATATAGATACAATTACATGGCAAAAATGTAACGATTTTTATTTTGCCCGTAACAGCCATCGGAGTATAACGAAAAATTTATACTCAGGCCTTTCTTGTGTTCTGTTTAAAAAAAAAAGCAGTAAATAAAAAAAGTATTTCTGAGCTCCCTCTTTTTACTATTTAATACTGCTGTACATAACAATACCCTATTTTCCGTAAAGCATCAAAAACAGTGAAATTATAGCAAAGATATTATCTTTTATAATGAAACATATTTGATTTTTGTTGTTTTATATACCATATGAAATTTTGTTGTTTTATATACCATTCAGTACAAAGACGGTACATTTTTAATATATTTAAACAGTAATTATTTTTTATACAGTATTTTTTATTAGAAATCTTCCTCGTATAGTAGGGCTCATCTTTCGGAAATCATTCAATAGGCGTTTTAATGGTGACCTCTGTCACAGGGTTCATTTTATTTGGTATATTGGTATGTATGCATCCCTCGCAGATCTTTTAATTCCTCTCTAGCTTTTAAAGCCTTTTCTATTGATGTGTATACAATTTGCTCTCCGATTTGTAAGGTCCTCAAAAAAAATTCTTACATACCTACATTAGTATTTTCACCATTTAAAGGAAGAAAATAATGAATAGTTTGCGTGCGGTTGTTTTTACGTTCCAACGTCATATTTTTATGGATTTTATTTCTACATTTCTACTGATATATAACCGTTGTGGTTCACAATTACCTATGCTATAATGTTTATTAAGATATGTGTCTTGACATATGTCAAGACATATGTCTTGTCTTTCTGATACACTGAAATTTTGGCCTCAAGACTTTTGACACGTACATAGAGTACCAATGGACCTTTCAGGGTACTTCTTTTTTAAATTACAGTTTCATAGGCTTGGCCAGAATTTTTAAAGACTTTCTTTTTGTTACAGCACCACTAACTTGCATTTTGCTGACGTTTTCTAGCCTATGTCTTTTGTCCTGTGGACGTCGACGGTTCTTGTTCATTTTCAAATTTGAGTTCGTTTGTACAATTATTAGTTGAACTACCTACAATACCAATAGCACCCTCATTATTACTAAAAACTTCTCCATCATGCAGACCACCGATTGGTATTAATGTTTCAGCAAGTAAAGTTTCTGCTGATTGTAATATTTTATTTGAACAAGTTGTACAAACATCTTTCTCTATTTGGCTATTTAATTGAATATTTGAGCTGGAACTAGACTGATTTTACTAAACGCAACTTACCAAAATAAAACACAGTGACGAACTTTTGCAATGATTCAAAACAACAATATTGCTGTCATAATGTTGTTAGTTTATTTCCCTACAGTAAAATTGTCCATCCTTATTTCTTCAGTATTTATAGTAGAAAAATCGCAAAAAAAATTACCAAGGTGTATTCAATGCCATAGCTACCGAATCTATCATAACAGCAGAAATCCCATAATAGCACAATACAGACTTATTGCTTGGAGGCATCGACTTTATTTAATCAGCCCCTTTGGCACAAACTGGCAACTTCTCTGTTTTCGTACAAAAATATGGACCTTATTATACCTTTCTCAAATTTTTATTAAATACGTAATTTGTTTGTAAAATGTGCAGTGACAGTCCAGTACAATTTTTTTTCACCGCCGAATGCCAAAGCTGAAGTAAATAATTGTTGTAGAAAAAAATAATGAGAATTATATGTTTTTTCTAAATTATACCTAATGATGTTTAATAGAATGATATTTACAAACGGTAGATCTACTATTCTACAATATTTACAAAAAAAAATACAAAAGTATCTGCTTGTTTGTACACACACCAACAAAAAAAGAGACCAAAAGCGGCATTTTTTGAAAAAAATGAAGTCGGAAGTATCTCGAAAACGGTAATACTTTTACTGAGGTAATTTTTTTTTTAATCTGGTAGGTCTTACCTCAATCTTTCCTACATTTCAGTTTGTCGTGCAAGTTATGGGACACCCTGTATATTTGGTTCTTTTTAACATACATATTTATTTTAGTATTTTCCACATAAATGGCTTATTTATATTAGTTTATAGTAAAACTTTAAATACTTATTTACCTTCCAGATGTCTCATCTTAATTCCATGATAAAATTACTGAATAAACATTTTTAAAGTAAATATCGAAGATTACACTCTTAGTGAAAAAAGTACTAAGTACTGGAAAACCTAATTTTAAATTCTATCAACCGATTTGGAAATGGCTATTTTACGTGCCTGCCAACCAGGAGGTACCCTTAAAAACTATAAAATGTCTAGATTTGGTCTCAGCTTATCATACCATAGCATGCTTAAGGGATTAGTGACTACGTGTAAATAAGTTAAAAAGAAAAAATTTACTTTTAGACTTATTTTAAACAACCCATGATGGGTTCTGTAGCTAAACCTCATTCAAGAAATAAACGTTATCAATTTATTACATTTTCTAGGGTAGTAAATATCTTTTTGTTATGATCTCGTCTGAAACGGTGCCACAGTCATTTCTATTGTAACAGATATAATATCAGTTTCATTATGAACCGATAATTAAATAAAAACCTATGATCAATGAATTCCTTGGGCACGTATTGGGTATTCATCATCAGAAACCTTAAAAAAAAATTAACACAACGTGACCGTTAAAATCGGTAAAGTTCAATAATGATGCATGCCAAACTTTTTACTAAGCTTAGTTTTTTAAGTTTTGTAAATGTCATCTTGTTGCGATAATTTCACTTCATAGCTGTTGTTTCTCTAGTTTCGTAGAATACCTTGTAATAAGTGAAGGCAATTAGAAGGCATCTTAACCTTATTAACAGAACTATATCATAATATTATAAAGTTCTAGTGAATGGAAAATTCTAGTGAAATAGGTCAAATATCAAATTTCATATTTCAATCTGCTTCTAAGGAACAAGGTTTATATTTTCTTGAAGTAAGATTCCCAGTATTCAATACGTATCTTATTTTATCCGTTGTTTGTGTTATTTTATGTAAATTAATATAAGGCATCTATTAATTAAATAAAGTAGTAAACAACATACTTCATCGCTCATGTTTGTACTTAGATTTGTTTATTTATGAATTTTGATCACCACAAGCAAGTTCACGCAAGCACAACACACATTCTTTAGTATAAGATTTCTTTTCGACACTTTAAGGAATCGAAAAATCAATTTGACAATCTTGCGGCAATCCATAATGTGTCGAGTGAGTCTGTGACGGGGGCATTCACCCCGCCTGCAAGCATCCCCTAGTTTTTGTTATAAAATCAATATATTTCGAGCACAACCCCTCTGCACATATATTCAAACCGACGATCGCACAGACAATAGACATCACATATAAGATGAAATATACCACCGCATTTCATATAGCTTCTGATGTATTCAGCCATCTTAACATGTTTCTAAATTGGAATCAAAATGGCTTTATTTAGCTCATTATCTAAATTAATAGCTACGTATTAGCCAATGAGAAATTGTGACTAAAATTAATGCCAGTCATGAATATTTGTACTAAAAATAAAATATATAGCTTCAGGCGAGGCTTCTATAGTTAGGGCGGTCGTTGTCACACTTCAACAATATAGACACAAATAATAGACATGTGTAGCGCTTTCTGAACAACTTATTACCCGAGAGTTCTCTTTTGATTTTATGACAGAACTTATAAGTTTACGACTTCTTCCAAGTTCACTTCCACGGCTTCTAAGCTTTCAGCTTTTCAGTGAAAGGTAATATCAAGTTTGGTTTTACAAGTAAAGTGTCGAATATATCTTATAAAATTGTAATGAATTCTAAATTTCGGGTGTGCGAAGAAAATTGTGATCGTATTTTTTAATATTATGAATCTCTTATTCTGAATCTTGCGGGTTTTGAATCAATAATATGAAACTCACATGTTTGGTGAAGGCCTGACCAGCAACGTAACAAAGTTTTTTTTACTATTTTCACCACCGGCAAACGAGCACTTAACCCACCTGATGATTCATTACACATGGATCATAACACATTACAGTACACATGGATCTCATTAATCAAAAGACGGCCGAGTAGCGTAGTGGTCAGTAGCCCTGTCTCAGAAGCTCGAGGTCTCAGGTTCGAGCCTGGCCGGGGCATACATTTGTGTGATACATCTCGGGTCATGGTTGTTTGTCCCCCCCCAGTTCGCTGTATGGTCATCGATAACACAAGCTCTGCTTACTTTGGGGTCATACAGTTGGTGTGTTTGTCTCTGGATTTATTTATTTATTAATGGTAGATGTTTTATTTACCAACATTGAATGTGATTGTACTATCTACTGATGATGCATTTCCGGCCACAGCCTTCAGTTGGAATACCTTTGCTCCAGTAATTTATCTGGCTGTTCCTTTCCTTTGTCCAGAACACAACCACGTAAATGTTGTTATTATGGCAGTTACTAAGAAAGGACTATAGTACCGCCCCAAACGACATCTTTCCACAAGAAATTTTACTAACCCTATAGTAGAAAAATAAAACGAAATCCTTCCTATTTTAAGAACCGTAATATATTTTGAGTTGTTTTGGGTGCAAGTGAAATTATACATACATCTGGTCCACCAATGAATGATTGGTAGTGCAACACTAAGGGTCCAAATACAAAAATAGTTTTTTTTTTTTATTGAAAAAGGATTAGACGTTTGTCTTCTATCTCACCTGATGGAAAGTGACGATGAAGACGAAGGTGTTACACGTCTATCCACGAGATACCTGTTCACTCGACGCTTGAAAGTCTATAGTTTTCTGGAAAAACAAACGCAGGCAGTTCATTCCACACCTTGGCGACCCGCACCAAAAAGGAACTATCGAAGCGTTTGGTTCGACTTCTTGGGATATCTACCATGAATGGATGGAAGGTGTGTCTGCGTCTAGTAGTCCAATGCAAGAAGGGTGTGGGTTCAACCTGATCAAAAAGTTAGTTTAGAAGACTGCTAAACTGGCAACTTTCCGACGATGGTCGAGGCTTTGCAGTTTTTTGGTGGTGAAGTCAAAGTTGTTAATAATTTTTCGGGCTCTTCGGTCAACTGCGTCCATCGCTTCTAGTTGGTACTTTGCAGAACCATCCCAAAGGTGGTTACAGTACTCCATACAAGATCTAACTTGAGCTGTATACAAATTAAGTAGCTGTCCAGGGCTGAAGTACCGTCGGACCTTCGAGATGATTCCCAACTTCTTTGAAGCCATGGACACAATTTGTTGCCCAAAGTTTAGTTGTGACAATATTGTTACGCCCAGAAGCCCTAGGTGGTCGGTTAAGGGTACAGAAACATTTTGGAAAGTGGGCGATAGGTCGAAATTGCTCTTTTTCGCGGAGAATAAACACGCCTATGTTTTTGACGGGTTAAATTTGACCAAGTTGGACTCGCCCCAGTCGGACACTTTCTTTAAGGCCAAATCTACCCGCTTAATCACTCTCTCAAAGCCCGGATTTCTTAAGGACTCGCTCGCGCATTGTACATGTATCTCTCTACAACGGTGCTGTTAGCAGGTCGTTAATGTGCAGCAAGAATAACTTTGCAGAGAGAACAGATCCCTATCAAAAGCCTTGGAAATGTCTAAGGATACAGCTATAGCTTCACCGTGACCTTCCAAGGCTTCGCTCCATAAGTGAGTGGCATACACAAGAAGATCTCCAGTCGAGCGTCCACTGCGAAAACCATATTGGTTATCACTGAGGAGCTCGTTGGACTCAAGGTATGCCAGGAGACGATTGTTCAATACACGCTCCATGACTTTGCAAAGTATGGAGGTGATTGCAATAGGTCGATAGTTGATGGGATCTGCACAGCTTCCCTTCTTTGGTACTGGTTGCACGTTAGCCAGCTTCCAGGATTTAGGGACCTTTCCAGATTCCAAAGAGAGTCGATACAGGTGCGTTAGTATGGGAGACAACTCGGCCGCGCAGTGTTTTAACACAACTGCAGGTATGCCATCGGGGCCGCCGGCCTTGTTCACGTCTAAATTCTGCAAGCATATATGCAAGCGAATATGAACGGTATCCATTTTGCGTCCGAACTGAGGTGGGACTTTACCTTTACTATTTACACGTAAACAATCTGCAAAAAGATTAGCAAAAAGGTCTGCTTTCTCTTTTGCGGTGTGGGCCAGTGAACTGACAGGCTTTTTCAGTGGTGGCAGCAATGGGCGACAGAATTTCGACTCAACCGACTTGGCCAGAGACAAAGAAAGCTTTGCTTCCTGAAGGATATGACGCTATCTTGTCTCCAATGTGGCCAATGTGGTCAAAGCGAGCTTTCCTGATACCTTTTTGCAAGTCTTGGCGGCAGCATTGTATCTTTTCTTCAGTTCATGCGAATCCAAGGCTTTGCTTCCGCGAGCGTTAGCCAAGTTCTTGTACGCTTCTTGTTTAAGCTTTTCTGCGACACAGATTTCACCACGCAGTGGTCGGATTTCCCTTAAGGTGCAGTTACAGACGCCGAGCAACTGTCAGGATGAGTTGTCAGCAGAAGATCTAAGCAATATGCAGTGTGGCCAGCAACGTCGGGGATGCGCGTGGGCTCGTGCACAAGCTGTGAGAGGCCTTGAGTCACGGAAAACTTAAAAGCCTCTCTTCCAGCGTGGTCAGTGTCCTGATACGGTAATAGCCATTGCCCGTGATGAGCGTTAAAATCCCCCAGATGTTTATTTATATTTCTTTTTTACATATCCGACTGACGTTAAATTTTGTTTACAAAAATAAGTAAAATACGGTGCTAAAAGTGGGTAGTAAATAATGTCGGCCGAGTGGCGTCAGTTATAGTAATCGTGCCTCAAATTCCGAGACTCGCAGATTCGACTCCTTGTCGGGGCATTCATTTGTGCGATGAACACAGATGTTTGTTACGGGTCATGGTGTTTTATATTTATAAACGTATATATATTCTGGGTCCTCCTTCACCCAGTTTGCTGTATGGTCATCCATAACCAAACTTTGCTCACTTTTGCGTCTTTGTCTGGGATTTTATAAAAACAAAAACAAGGTGAAACGCGTGTTCGTTATAATAAAAAAAAACCAAGCAAAAAAATCTACAGAAAACTAATGGTCGAAAAAAAGTTCCGGTTTATTATATCTAAATGCTGCTCCTGAAAAACATCCTTCACCTATCTGCTTATTGGAATAAAAAATTATATTAAACTATAAAAATAAAATTATAATCCACAGCAATCCTTACAAAAAAAGTAAATTACCGATCAAAAGGTTTGTTTTTTCTAATCGCTGCTGTTGGTTTGCTGGGTATATGTACAATCAGACCTTAATTATATCCCATAACGTAGGTACTCGCAAATATCGTAGGAGCTTACTAAAAAGCTTTAACATATTTTTCTGCCATTATTTCCTTAAAAACCAAATTTCCAGCTAGCATCAACTATCAAGTAACTCAACACTAAAGTCTAAACTAGTATTATCATCATTGCACATCTGTATTGTGCAGAGCGACCGCAAGACAGATGGCGGCAATCGCACGAGCCGCCCCGGGCGAGATGCCGCGCGAACACCTACCGCGACGCCCCGTCAGTAGCCAGCTTTATGGGGAGGCCGGGCTTAAAGCTGCATGTTGAAGAGAAGTGTGTTATAATGCTTTGGTACTTTTGTTTTTGTTGGACTTTTACAGTGTTTGTAAATTGAGAGTCCAGTTTAAAAAAAGTTTAATAAAATTAATGTCCAATAAAAAAAAATTACCATGTTGGTATAATTATAAAATTGCATTAATATGTAAACGATAAACTCTGAAACTAAAGCTGTCTCAAGAAATTGTTTCATTGTTAAAGGTACATAACCATAAGCATTTAACCACTGAGTTCCCAAGCAATGAAACATATACGGTAACTAATTTTAATTCAAACCAACGTTTTAGTTATTTGACTACTCAAAAGCCTTGTGGAGCGCGTGATAGAAGCCTCAGATACTAGAAGTCAACAATTTCATGTCGGTCGGAAACGTCACTGGATGTACATCATGTTTTTTGATTAGCCATAAAAGTAACTGACTATCTACAACTGTATCCTTAAAGCGTCTTGATGTTTATATCGACAGTGTTCAATTAGGTTCAATGTAGTTTGGCAAATTAGCTTGAAGTCATTTTTGTGTTCTTAGGACTTGTACTCCTATTACATAGTACATTCAGAATGAGTCTGTCATAGTATACATACACACAAACTAGTTAATTTTAAGTTTATACGATATTAAGTTTCGTTTGAGTTGAGAACATGAGCTGCGCATCCAAAGCTTTGCGATGTAGTCTTCATACACAAAAAAATAGGAATTATGTCTATGGTTAAAACATTTTGATTATGACAGCCCCATTCCTACTTTTCGGGCGTACAATGGTCATATACCACTTCAATATGAATGACAGCAATATCTTCAATCAATCACCTGGATTTGCCATTACGGTTTTGGTGTTTGACGAGTGAACGTTTGCGTTGATAAATTTCCGTAACTTATCATATTGTGCCTCACAATGTACAACAAGTGCTTTGTAGTGAATATTGAAAGTAGGAGAAAGGAAGTAATATTCCAACACTTTCAAAAAACTGAGATAGGACTTAACATTGGTTACCGTGTCTTTGTAATAATAGTGTTAACTTACAAGTTTTAAGTGTGGTTGAACTTTGTATATTGTTTGTGTGCCAAAAACATTTTGAGAAGAAATGTTTTCTGGATTACTTAATAAGACTAGCGGTAGACTAATTGGTGTAACATAATTAACAGAATAACAAAAAGTACTGATGTTTCGCGTCTATAAAATAAAAATTTGCCTCACATGCAATACAAAGCATATAAAAAATATAAAACACAGATAAAAAATAAAAACATTCATATATATAGTAAATAATATACTTGTATTTTATTTATTTAACCTTCTATATCTTTTAGATTATTAAAATATCTTGTAGAATAGAACAGGGGCTTTCGCGCTGCCTCAATGGTATTAAGCTCAGAATCCAAAGCCGGCACTGTAAAATTAAGAAACGAAGGACAATCTAGTTTAAAAAAAAGACTTGTCGAATTGAAAAAGAGGGTTCCTATTGTTGTAGTTAAGAAGTCGTTCGTCTGATACGTAGCATCACTAATTAGTTTGTGTTCGACGGTGTCCTTACAAACTTCCGAAAGTATTTTTTATCTATTTCATTAGAAAAATGTATTCTTATTGGTCGACACTACTCGCACATTGGCGAGAAAATTGGTGATACCGGGAAATTCTAATTGGTCAACAACATAAACATTTATTTAGTATCCAACAAAAAAGTAAAATTGCAAAAACGTTACCTCATCTATTAATTTATTCCGGTCTTGTCTTTCACCATTATTAAAGATGTTTTTTCTTTGTGCGAAACTTCAAAGTGGCTTGACCCCTTATTCCTCAGGATGAGGAACGGAGATGAGGTCAAAGATAATTTAAAAAATGAAGGAGCCTATTTCAAAGTCTCCTGAACCACGCAAGAGCTGGTGGAAGATACTTGGGGACAGTTTTAGAATAATAATGTAGGTGTTGAAATTGTAGATAAAAGTATTCTATCATTAAGTAGACTATCAACATTTGTACTGCTTCTAAAAAAAAGTTGTTACTTTTATTAAGGTTTCAGTTTTCTCGCTGCTCAAAAAAGGCGATTGTGCTTTTTAATTATAGGTACAGTCTAGGTAGAAGCTCTTTAGCCTAAATTATCGGAGTGATACAAATTACTGCGAAATTATTTAACGATTCTATTGATAATTTATAACAATAATAACAAAAATATTCCCCTTTCATAAGAAAAGGAACATAATGATAAATAAAATAAAGAGATTTCTTATCTATTATTATGGTGTAAAAAATCATATCACTACTAAGTAGTCAGAAAAAATGTCAAATGTCATCATGAACAAAACCACTAATATTTTATACAATTTACCTATAAAATATAAATTAATAAAACATACATTCGTTGAATGGTTGGGCTAATTGTACTCAACCCTAATATTACTTGATACATAATAAATTGAAGTACCTATGTCAATGAAAATAAGGCAATTAACTTATTTAGAATGGTCACATCGGTCCAATAATTATCAGACACAAAAAGCGTCTTCATAAAGAATTGAAGGCTATTGTGGAAGCGGATCCATCGCAAACCACGTCCGAGTTAGCTGTAGGCTGCGGTGTTAGTAACAAAACTGTTGTAATCCACTTGAAGCAAATTGGGAAGGTGAAAAAGCTTGAGAGGTGGGTATCTCATGAATTCAGTGCAGCAAACCGACAAACGCGTGTTTACTGCTGCGTTACATTACTCAACCTGCACAATATGGAAAGGATTTTAAATCGAATCATTACCTGTAATGAAAAGTGGATCCTGTACGACAATCGAAAATGCTCATCGCAATGGTTGAACCCTGGCGAACCAGCCAAATCCTGCCCCAAGCGAAAATTGACTCTAAAAAAGTTACTTGTGAGCGCGTGGTGGATTAGTGCCGGTGTCGTTCACTACAGCTATCTTAAATCTGGCCAGACGATTACGGCAGATGTCTATTGTCAGCAACTGCAAACCGTGATGGAAAAGCTAGCTGCTGAACAACCGAGGCAGGTCAATCGCTCTAGGCCACTGCTGCTTCAAGACAACGCTAGACCACACACTGCACAACAGACGGCTACCAAAATTAGAGGAGATTCAGTTGGAATATCTAAGACATCCTCCGTACTCCCCGCACCTTGCTCCAAGAGATTAACATTTTTTTTGAAATTTGGATAGCTTTTTGCAAGGGAAAAAATTCAACACCGATGGGGCAGTCCAAAGTGCCTTCAAAGATTTTATTGATTCCCGTCCGAATGGTTTTTTTAGTAAAGGGATCAATGAACTACCTATGAGATGGTAAAAGTGCGTAGATAGCAATGGTTCATACTTTGATTAAATATATTATATATATATTATATTCTGAAAATATATTATATTATGTTCCTCACTTTATATGTAATGACCACTAAAAAAACACTTTGGTATCTGCGTCCGGGGACATCATTTATCTTACAATATACGTGTAGGTGGTAGACGATGTCTGGCCTAATTCGGTTTGAGATCACCTTCTCTTAGTGTCATTTATTCATGCTACACATAGTAATGATAGCAATTAAACTATTGATTTCTCGTTACACAAGGAATGAACATCTTTTAATTTCATATTCCACATTTAACAACTTCCTTAATTTATGTTATTTCATAATACTTATTGTAGCAAATCAGTTCTACTAATTTTGCATCCTTGAAAGAAGGTATTGCACTAAAGTAAACTACAAATATTAATTAAATAAAAAAATTTACAATATGCACTTACTTACGACTTACTTACTCACAGCTTAACTACTCGTATGTGACTCAAAGCTCCATCCATTAGTTAGATGCATTTTTCTGTTACATTATAAGAACTAGAGAAAGTTCTGGAACCAAATTTACTTAGACAAATACTTATTTGCTGCAAAAATGTCACAGATGCGAAATTGATACAAAATACTAATAGGAGAAAGTTTTACCAGTTAATAAATAAATAGACCATAAAACAGTACACCGCTAAGAATTTATTTTCCTTTTGTTGTGTCTTTCTGAGAAACATAATGTTTTATATAGCTAAATGTATCCTTAGGACAATCGCGCAAAAAATTGGCCAACATGATAAAATTGAATAAATAAGGTTTTACAAAAAGTATAAGTATGCCTCAGTTTGTTATTATACTACTAGTTTTTCCACTTTCTTCCACGCCTACAGAGTGACAGATAGCAGGCTACAAAAAATTGGCCCCTACAAGATTGAACGGAACCATCCGCTGGCGAATTCGACCCGTATTTGGCTTGTTTTCTTTTTCTTAGATTTCTTATCATGACAGGATTAAGTGAAGAATCACATAACGCAATACGCGTTTAGGTTTCTATTGAGAAAAGGACTGCTGGTAAAAAAAAACTGTACATAATGTACAATGACAATATCTTTACAAGTTATTTAAGATCTATAACTAGCATTTCTTAATTTTGGCAATACAACGAACTTCAAAAATTTTAAGAATATTGAAACACTCAAATAAATAAATCGTAAAATATTATCTGTGTCTTCATTATAGGCGTGTCGCCATCCACGCGGTCCGGTTGTTTCCGCTGTTCTTATGTATCCAGAGGTTTCTTGGAAAAGAGCGCCCCAACTGGTAAGCACACCTTGCGAGCTCTATTCTATATTATTTACAATTTGAATTGTTTCTTCTTTGAATATTTAACTTTTTAATGATACGATACGACACAACTAAGTATACAATCAAAGCTACAGTAGTTCAATGATATCTACATAACAATAATAAAAAGACCATGATTATTGTTTTATTTGTGACGTCACTGCAGAGCGCAAGGTGCAGTCAAATCAAGTTAACTACAATGTAACAAGGGTTCGATTCACCCTCATGCTCCCAAACGCAGGGGTCAGGGGTCGGGTTTGAACGCTACTACGTATAACTTACGGGTGGCAGAAAGACTGCGCTGCAAAGAATTCGATTGAAGTTGCCGGTCTCGTGATTGGTAGTATTATATTGCCACCTATATCAAGATTCCCGATTACTCTGATAGAAAACTTGTGTAAAGAACAAGAGTGCAAGATGTTTTTTATTTGTATACAGATTTTTAACAATAAGTCCGCCCAGGCGCCAGATATCAACAAACTTTTCAGAAGTTCGTAACCTTTTGATTAAAATGACGTCAATAATTTTTTTTTATTTAACGAAATGAGACCAGAATTGTAATATGAAGTGGTATTAAAAGGAGTAATGTACCTTTTGTTCCGAAAAACGGTGAAAATCTTCATAAAGCAAATGCTTAGTGGAGGGTTGTAAATTTACTTCAAAAGACTGTTTATGTTATAAATACATTTACTTTGAAAGTAAGCAGTAAGGAATTTTTTTTTGTAATAATTTCAATTAATATTATTTATGTAAGTTATCTATAATATAGAACAAACTTGTCGGATCCTCTGTTCGGATATCAACATTATTTTTACCTTGGACAAAACTATTTGGGAAAGGTTGGATTAAAATTGTTCTAAGGAATCAATACGAGGCCGGGTGCGTGAAATTTCTAAAGTATAGTAAAATAAAGAAAAAACGAAAGCCTTTTCTTTGAGAGTTGGTTTTCTAATAGTCAGTATCGTATCCTTGTTAAGAGCTCTGTGATCGTAATTTTGTTTACTATATTAATGGCCGGCAAACGATCACGTGACCCACCTGATGGTGAGTGACATCCGTGCCCATGGACTTTATTAGTCGTAGAAGTTGTATGCAGCTATTAACAGCTAATGTGATTATTATACAACTAATGACGCGTTGACACCGTAGGGTTCACGTCAAATTGCATTTGTTGCCGTCGTTACACGGGTTGTTCCTTCTCTATGACCGGAACACGATTATTGTGGCGGTCGAAATAGGAAGGACTGTAATACCTCCCCAGACGAGACAACAAAGAAACTCTATTACCACTTAATAAGAAATAAGTTTTCGTCAACTTTTTAATTGTTAATTGACATGTACCTAAGCGATGATATTTTCCTTCAGTTCAACCAAGGATAAAACAATTAAAACCTTATGTTGGCTTAAATAAAAAATATGGCTTGAAGGTGCAAGCTACAAACACCCGAAGCCAGAGCTCTAATTGGAAAGGCTCAATGCATAGACGTCTAAAGCCGTCGACGTCTTGCGCAAATTGACTGAAATGGCTCAAGCCTTACAGTTTCATATGAAAAAATACTATAACAGCACCTATTTAGGCTTTTGCACAAGTTATATTTGTAATCTAATCGAATATTTAAAACCTTTGGATTCCAAAGGATCCGCAATCCAATTTTGACATGTCGCATTCTTTAATGCGTTACTAGCGCCAATTGTTTTATTAATGTACGGCTGTTTTATGGAACTAATTGAGATTAAAATATTGACTAACCTAAAAAGGCCAAATTGCTACCTTTCCGTCTTATTAATAAACACAGACTAAAGTAAGATTAATTTTAAACCTAGTTTTATATTTGACGTAATGACATTTTGTATTAATAAATATGGAGTAAGGAGGGAATAAGCTATTCCAACTCTAAACTCGAAGTAAGATTTAATCCTTGGCGCTACATAGTTTAACGAATGACTAAGCATGGAGAATGCGTAAAATAAGTAGGTAGCTACTTATAGGTTATCTGTGATTTGATTTTTTGACAGCAACTTTTTTAGCTCCCTTTGTATTTATTCTGTGCAAATAAGAATGGAAAGAGATTACTTTAATGATGATGTGAGAGTGATAGAGGAAATCGATGAGGTTTATAACCAGGTCCCATTATTGAGGCGTGTGAAACATTATAAAATACGTAAGAATCCTCTGGAAGAACTTCAGGAATCTGAGTTTAAATCGAAGTACAGATTTAGTCGATCTACTGCCGCTTTTATTGTCGACTTAATAAAAATCAGGCTAGTTGATGATACAAGAGGTGGTTGCATACCACCTCATCTGAAAGTTTTGACAGCGATTAGAACATGGGCACGTGGAGAGGTAAGTTTACCATTTCTTCTTAGATCAATAAGTATATTAATTCCATTATTTAGTGTTAAGTATGTTTCGTTTTTCTTTATTGTGTTATGTCAACAGATTTAAGATGATGCAGGGGATCTAAATGGGATGAGCCAGCCAACAATTTCTCTTGTATGCAAACAAGTTGCGCTAGCGTTAGTAGAGGAAAGGACTCAATGGATAAAAATGCCACAAAGTGATCAAGAGCAAAACAGAACGATTGCTGGTTTTTTCTATATGTGGATTAAGACAAGCAATAGGAGCTATAGATTGCACACATATTAGGATCCCAAAAGTTGGTGGAGATGTTGGGCAATACTACATAAACCGGAAAGGGTACAGTTCAATAAACATGCAGGTAAGTTTTAGTAAACATAAGTACACTATTATTTATTTATTGCACAAAACAAATAACAACCATGAAAAAAAGAAGTTTCATAAAATCATTATACCTGCTATTATTTAACAATTAAAAAGTAAAAGGCTCATATATCTTTTAATTACATTGTCCCAGGTTGTATCAAATGCTAACCTTGAAATAATGGATATTGTGGCTCATTGGCGAGGCAGTACGCATGATTCAAGGATATTCAATGAAAGTCGGATAAAACACAGATTCGAGCAAGCCGAATTTAAGGGTAGACTTTTAGGAGATTCAGGATACGCATGTACTCCATATTTATTTACACCCTTACTGCATCCTTCTACAGTAAAGGAAGAAATGTTTAATCGGGACCATATCAGGACTCGCAATGTAGTGGAACGATGCTTTGGTGTATGGGAGCAAAGGTTTCGGTGTTTATTAAAAGGTTTTACTACAAAACTTAACCACACTAAGATGTATATTGTTGCATTGGCAATACTTCACAATATTGCAATGCACAGACAGGATTATACCGAAGGTGTGGATCAGCTAGATTCTGTTCCAGTAGCAGCAATGATTGATAACTCTCTCAAAGGCAATTCTGCCAGGGCTGCATTTATTAATGAAAATTTTTAGAATAGATTATACTTAAATGTAATAAAATATTTAAATTCAGAACAGATATTTTTTTATTATTTAAATCATACTATAATAACTTATATTATAATTAACATCACAATCTAAACAATGTGTTTTTTCAAAATTTCCCTTTGTATTTGCATCTTAATGGCATGTAGTTCTTCAGCCATTTCCATCTCTCTTTTCTCCTTATCTTATTGTAATTTTATTACACAAAGAGAGTCTTTGTGTAGTTCCATTTTAATTGAATGCTCTTCCTCAGCCATTTGCATCCTTCTCAAATGTTCTTCGTTTTTTAACTTTGCACTGTGGCTTACCATTTTCTTCACATATTCCTCTTTCTCCTAAAATGAAACAAATAAAATATTTGAATAAAAACTTGTTAGTTCGATAAATATATAAATCTAAAATAAGCATCAACATTACCTTGTTGGACTAGCACTATTCAAGATAAGTTTTCGTTTGGCCGCCTGGAAAAATGAATTAAAGTTAAGAACTATGCTGCTTTTACACATACACACATATACTATAGAATGTTTTCTTAATCTCAAAACATTGTAAGCACAAAACAAAAATCAGTATTTAAGCACCTTTTTTCCAGAAACTGTGGCTTTGGGTTTTGTTTCTGGAGTAACCACAGTGGTATCATCATCGGACAACTGTAACAAACATGAAATAATAGTTGAAATATATTTGTAATAAACTAGTTGTTACCCGCAACCTTATCTGCATTGTCATAGGGGAACATGTGAAGGGCTACTTTAGGCTATAAGCTAGGGTGTAGGCTTACCTCTATACAAAAGTCGTTTAATCAAGAAAGAGTAGCACACAAACAAACAAACTTTTAGTGTTAGTGTGATATTTGGTCTTTACCTTACCTTCACTAGAAATGAATTAATATTTTCTACTGGATGGCTACTACTGCATCTTCTTGATACATCTGTAAGATATTATACATAAAGAAACATTATTGAACACACACCACATATGCATGTAGGTACATACCTATATTATAATTATAGCTTACCAGTAACGAATTAAATTATTGAATAGCCACTTGATCATTAACATTTTCAATGGTTTCTAAAGTTATATTCTGAAAATAGTAGAAAATTTGTTAATTATTCAACACATGTTCATCACGAGAACATGACGACATGTTGGACTAAAGAACTTTTCAATGTATACAATTCTATTGTATAATTACAGATGTTGATCCACTTTCCAAAACTGTATCATCCAGTGTGTTTGGGTTTGGAATTACAATCACAACACCATCTGAATCATAAATATTGTCATCTCTCATCAACTCCAATGGGTTTAACAAATCTTTGATCTCCATAACTTCCTCACTAGGAGTAGCTGGTCGTGCTCCACCACCCGTTTTGTTTAACTCTGTTTGATATGAGCCATAACTTTTACGAGCCTGAACCTTCATCGACTTCCATTGAATTTTCAGCTGGTTCAGGTCACGTGGCCGACTATTCAATTGATTAAATCTAATAGGGCTATAAAATAACAAAAATTAGTTTTAACACACATAAGACGGATGAGAAAAAAGCATCGATGATAAAAACAGTGTTAATCTTACTTTACATGAACTTGCTCCCATGCTTTTACTTTACACTTATTCGTATTTGTGTCCAGCGATTTTTTTTTCTATCACTTTAGAGTGCTCTTTAAGCAAAGATCTAAATTATTGCTAAAAAAAAAAAGGAAAACGTAACATAACCATATAAGAAGCTAAAAAAGACCATAGTATTTATAAAACGGAGACTATTACAACATAATTTACCTTTTCTTCCTCATCCCAGTTAGTAGAGCGATTGCGTTTCTTATTCATTTTTATTAGGTATTTGTAAAATTGAAGGAAAATAGTTTAATGCAAGCAGACACAATTTAAATTTAATCAACAGCACAAGGAGGCGCGCGTAAGGCGTTGACAGTTGCTTGACAGTTTTTGCTATCATTATCATTCATCAACTCATTCTTTTTACTTTGAAATATTAAGATTTGCCATAACAATCGTATTAAAACCGGTGTAAAGTGTGTATTGTTACTCCGAAGTTACGCCTTGTTTATTAATGGCAAACTTATTACAAAGTTAACACTTTGTTACTCTTGGATTAACAAGTCCTAGAGTAGAGTTGTACTATGATTGGAATAGATGATTTTTTTAATAGCACCCCTAGAGTTTATTTTGACAGCTTTCAGTTGTGGTACTAAAGAGTGTACATTGTTTGTTGATTATTGATTCGTAATCAACTGCAAGGAAGCAATTGGAATAAAATATTAATTTCAATCTTATGTTGATTTTAACGAAAAAGAAGTCACGGGACTTTTTAATAATCTTTAAACTTGGATTGGTTTTGAATTAGAATTAAAATTTGTTTTAAGATTCAGTTCTAACATACTTAAAATTTAAACTGGTAGGCTTATTTCATAACTGGCGATTGCAAAAATCGCGCGAGATTTGATCTTCAAGCGCTAATCGTCATGACAACGGCATGACGTCCCAGCGATAGCAAACAATCGGTTTTCCGTAGTAATACATCTTATTAATAAAATAATCAATCGGTTTATAAATTGAATGAATAATATGATTTAAAAAGTAGAGTAAGGATTATTAGTTATAACAATGCGTCTTCCTCGACTACACGGAACTACCTAAGTACTTACACAAGATAAAACTGATCGGCCAGAAGCCCTCAGGGTTTGTGACCATGGTTTCATCGGTATTCGTGTCGAGGGTACAATAGTAACTATTGTAACAAGAAAAATAGAACTGAAAACCCCGACAAAATCACCGATTACGTGAATTTCAAGATAACTATGCTTCTGTTATACATTTTTTACAGAGAAGCTTGAATAATTATATAAATAAATAGGAAGGAATACCTCATAAATACCCTCAAGTGGGTAGACTACAAATTAAGCTAAAATTACTCTATGCACAATTTCTTATTCACTTTTTTTATTGGAAAAGGATAGACGTTTGTCTTTTATCTTATCTGATGGAAAGTGACGAAGACGAAGGTGTTACACGTCTATCCACAAGATACCTATTCACTCGACGCTTGAAAGTACTAAGTCTATAGTTTTTGGAAAAACAGACGCAGGCAGTTCATTCCACACCTTGGCAACCCGCACCAAAAAGGGTCTATCGAAGCGTTTGGTTCGACTTTTTGGGATATCTACTATAAAGGTATTGAAGGCCTGTTTGCGTCTAGTAGACCAATGTAAGAAGGGTGTGGGTGTGGGTTCAACTTGATAAAAAAGAGTATTCGCGCACTCTCCAAAATGTAATCTTCAGGAGACTGCTAAACTGGCAACTTCCCGACGATGGTCGAGGCTTTGCAGTTTTTGGTGGTGAGGTCAAAGTTGTTAATAATTTTTCGGGCTCTTCGGTCAAATGCGTCCATCGCTTCTAGTTGGTACTTTGCAGAACCATCCCAAAGGTGGCTACAGTACTCCATGCAAGATCGAACTTGAGCTGTGTACAAATTAAGTAGCCGTTCAAGGCTTAAGTACCGTCAGACCTTCAAGATGAATCCCAACTTCTTTGAAGCAGCTTGAGCTATGGAGACAATTTGTTGCCCGAAGTCTAAACTTATTATCTCGTAACATTATATCGTAATTAGGACGATATAGTTACGCCCAGAAGCCTTAGGTGATCGGTTAAGGGTACAGAAACATTTTGGAAAGTGGGCGTTGGGTCGACACTGCTCTTTTTGTCGGAGAATAAACACGCCTGTGTTTTTGAGGGGGTTAAATTTGGCCAAGTTGGACTGGCCCCAATCGGACACTTTCTTTAAGGCCAAATCCACCCGCTCAATCATGGACTCTCTCAAAGCCCGGATTTCTCTCGCGCATTGTACACGTATCTTTCTACAACGGTGCTGTCATCAGCATAACCAATAATGCCTGGGGTTAGCAGGTTAAGTTAACGTAACTTGTGTCCCGACAACAGTTACGGACGCTTCTTGTTTTGTTTAACTGATCTTTTTATTGATACGTTTCAACAGATTATAATGTCACGTATTAGGCACCATAAGAGCATGGAAAAAAGTGCTTCAAGAGCAATGGTAAGGAGTGACCAAACGATACAAAAGTAAGAGACCAAACGATCCGAAACAGACTCCATGAAGATGGACCAGGATCCAGAATGCATGTTGTTCGAATTAAACTAACGAGGGTTTATCGTGCAGCTCGTTTAAGGCTCGCAGCAGGTGGCCTGGACTATGGACAACTGGAAACGAGGCATGACTGGTACAGACATCATATGGACGTAAATGTACAGATTTTATATTAACCTAAGACGATTTCACACCTTTGGGGATATATTTTAAAAATCCTATCTTATTTATTTTCTTAAACTACATATTTTGGTTTCCTTGCTCTTCTCAAACATAATGTTTTATAATAAATACTAGGTCCACTGGTTTCGGCTTTGCGTTTTCTGTTAGGGTGTTACCACACCAATCGATCGAAGTCGATCGATGGCGTCGCTCGATGGTAGAATGGAACAGGCAACGTCGATCGACGGTCGATCGATTGGTGTGGTAGCACCCTTAGTCGGTCAGCGTTAGGTATAGTACTACCATCTCACAAACAAACGTTCGCTTCACTTGTAGTAACGCGAGTGTGCGTGACGCGAGAATTCGGTATGTCAAGTCATATTGAAGTTCCTATTTTATATTTTTTCCTAAAAAATGAGGTATTATGGGAAAATAATTTTAATATTTCTGATTTCTGTGCAGTATATAATTTTAAATTATTTTTTAAAGAATTTCGTATGTTAACTGAACAACTCTATAACTCTCTATGGATATTTTGACAGATATTTATTGTGAACAGGGACGTGACAGATTTACCAAAGAGTTATTAGAAGTTGATGTTACTCGATGGCGTCATGCAGAGGCTGAATGAGAGTTAATTTAATTTGCTCATTATCGTTAAAATAAGCTCAATGCCAGTATTCTGCGAGTTATTACTGCCCGGTCACGCACACATTCGTAGAGTGTAAACACAACTTAAAGTAAGGCAAACGTCGTTTCGGAAGATAAAAGTACCATTGATTCAAGTAAAATAGTGAAAGATAGGTGAGAAACTCCTCAAGAACGAACCGCATAAATCTTTCTCCCAGTCAAATGGTTTAGTCACTACGCGAACCGAACCGATCAAATACAAGTAAAAACCAAATTATATGGAATCAAAGTATTTTGTCTTGCTCGCTGGCATTTTTGCATCATATTTTTTTAAGTCGAGGAGCAATATTACTTAATTTTTGAGAGTATATCTATGTATATATCTGTGGTGGTATCAGAGCCATTTTTAATTTACGTTATATAAAAACGTCATCTATCTACCGCTAATTTACTTAAAGGAAGAGTACTATAACGTTTAATTATGTATGTCAGGGTTCTTTCAAAACTGTTCTGATTTACAGCGCTCCCTGCCCTGGTTTAGGCTCATCATATGAATAGTTCTTCCTTCTTCTTTCTTCCTTCTTTGTTTGTTTTGGTAAACTAGCATGACCTTTCTTAATAATATTTCATTATTCTTATTTTATTAGTTTTAATTTATTTTATGGCAACATTACAGTTGTATGAATTAATTTATCACTTTAGAAATAAAACATTTCTTCATAAATAGTTTTATTTGAATCAAACGTAGGATTAACACAGAATATATAACCTCAATATAAGCACACACTGACAGAGGTATAGCAGAATAATTTGACGCTTCCAAGTTTTAAAAGTATATATACCGCTAGTTTTGATAGGTCTTGAAAGCAAGGTTTTAATTTTATTATTCTTTTATTATACTAATACTTGAAATTGGCAGAAATAGTTATTGTGTAGTGATAACAGCTGATTGCCATAAAACACAAATGATATACCGCTAGGATAGAGTTTTGTGCAAAAAACGTTTTAAGTCTGCAAAAGATAAAAGCCAACGCTCCGCGTTACAAGAAAGACATACACCGATACTTATCGTTATAAAACATTCATAATGAATTATCCTTCGTATTTCATTCACTCTGTAATAAAGGAATTTAAACACTATTCGGTGACGCCATAATCTACAGTTTTACTTAGCAAGTACTAAAAGTATGAAATGAAAACAAGATTTATTATTATAAAATAATCTCTTAAAGTGAAAGTATGCGCATAATTTCAAAAACATCTCGAATTACATCACAGTGATTTGCCAAGGGCGGGTTTATGTAGCCCTAATTTACATCCGCGGCCCGAGCCTATGACCCGAATATCATTAGACACCGGGCAGGTAGAATTTAGGCGGTCATGTACGTGCACACGTAAAGGAGTAAGAATTTTATTTCAATATATGACTGCTTTCAAGCACCGGAAGTGTCTATCTTGGTACACTCGATTAGTCTAGTTATCAGCAAGGACTTTCTTCTCCTAAAGCACCATATTTTCAATTGACGTTAATATACATATATTTAAATGAAATTAGTTGTTGTCATGAAACCGTGTTTTATGTAATTAAATTGCTGATTGAACCTTCAGTTCAATCAGCAATTACAGTTTTTCATATTTTTTGGTAACAGTCGTACTGATACTAATACGTCTAATACTAAGGAGTTCATACTTAGTGATATCACAAATGCTTTTTTTATTGTAAAGTATAATTATTACTAAGATATAATATTTAAACATTTTTTAAACTTAAATCCTTAAATATATTTTAGTAAAAATCCAGTCATCACCAAGCCTATTTTGTTATTTAATTCAATATCAAATCGATATATTACTTAAGTGTAAACAATTATAAATTCATTAGAACTTCCGTACTGCCAAAGAAAATTTGTTGGATATTTTGAACTATGAAATTTTATTGACACGAGTGATTCAATAGTAGACCCCCCAGAGGTACTAGCAACGAGGAATTTCTAACAAGGTCCAGCGTTGCGGACGGTTTAACGTAGCTTTTATTTATAGGTCGTAGGATTGTATTTTATTTTACTTTATTAAGTTGGTCTTAACGGTGATAAGACTAGTTTTATAAAAATTTTTTCTCACTAGTCGCGCAATTGTGAGTAGAGGCAAGAAGGGAAAATATTGCTAAGTTAAGGTACAACAAATTCCCAGCGGAAAAGAGCATTGCTGTTTGGAAAAAAAAAATTTAAGCTATCATCAATACTAAGATTTAAAACCTTCAGGATTTATAATGCAGACTTTAAAGGTCACTTGCAAGGACCTGAGTTAAAAATGTAAGATTACTCGAGTTAAAACATTGCTTTATGTCTTGTCAGTTCAATAAATAACCAGCTAAGTCCCAGTTAAACTGTAAACTCAGATTTACGCAAGATCTTTAAACGTAAAAGAAAGCCCTGGTATGGATGACAACGCAGCAAACTCTAAAGCATTCATTGTCTTTTGTTACCAGAAGTCGAACCCTAGACCGACCATATGAACGTCGTACTGGTCACTTTGATCTGTATTATCTCCTCTTTGGTTAAGAATCTCGATCTTAAATTTACACAGCTATTTACTCACGCATTTGTGTTTCGAAAACCGTAATTTATTTGTTTTTTCCTCTTTTGGTTTTTTCTTTGCGTCACTTAGTTTACAAAATGGAAAACTTGAAACATATTTAGGAGAACGAGTTCCCCCGTGGCTCCAGTGCTGCAGGAACGGCTCGAAGTATTAATGCTGTACATGGCGACGGTGTCGCAAAAGAAAATACAGTGACTTTTTGGTTCCAACGTTTTCGTTTTGGAAATTTCAACCTGCAGAACTAGCCCCGTAGACGGCCGGAGACCAAAGTTGATAATGCAGAATTAAAGGCTATTGTGGAAGCGGATCCATTACAAACCTAGTCCGAGTACACTGTAGGCTGCGGTGTTAGTGATAAAACCGTTTAATCCACTTGAAGCAAATTGGGAAGGTGCAAAAGCTTGAGAAGTGAATACCTCATGAACTGAGTGCAGCAAAGCGACAAATACGCGTCGACTGCTGCGTTACTTTACTCCACCGGCACAATAAAGAAAGGATTTTAAATCGATTCATTATCTGTTATGAAAAGTGGATCCTGCACGACAATCGCAAACACTCGTCGCAATGGTTGAACACTGGCGAACCACCCAAATCCTGTCCCAAGCGAAAATTGACTCAAAAAAGTTACTAAGTTTGGTGGACTAGTGTCGGTGTCGTTCGCTACAGCTATCTTAAATCTGGTCAGACGATTACGGTAGATGTCTATTGTCAGCAACTGCAAACCGTGATGGAAAAGCTAGCTGCTGAACAACCGAGACAGGTCAATCGCTCTAGGCCACTGCTACTTCAAGACAACGCTAGACCACACAACAGACGGCTACCAAATTAGAGGAGCCTCAATTGGAATGTCTAAGACATCCATCGTACTCCCTGGACTTTGCTCCAACAGATAACCATTTTTTCGAAATTCGGATAACTGGGGCCGATAGGGCTGTCCAAAGCGCCTTCAAAGATTTTATTGATTCCCGTCTGAATGGCTTTTTTAGTAAAGGGATCAATGAACTACCTTTGAGATTGCAAAAGTGCATAGATAGCAACGGTTTATACATTGATTTAATAAATATATTATATATTTTATAAATATACTTTATGTTCCACCCTTACAAAACGCCAATTTCGTATGTAATGACCCAATATGAGGCAATGCACTACGAATTACAGAGGCGGTTCATACTTGTTTAAACCGTTCCTTAGTGCTTTTCATACAACTGAACATAATTTTTATCTCAATAAATAAAACTTAAAACATCCATTCATAGCGAATAACGCCAACATCAGCCCAGAATAAAACTCTGCATCGTGAAAAGACGTCGCCTGACAAAAGTTTGCAATATAAGAAGCAGGTTACATCATCGACAATATATGAGAACATCAATAAAAAACTGTCATTGTCCCGCTCGGCGACAACGTGGGCTTTCACTGTCTTGGGACTGTTGCAAACTGTGACCGTGCACACTATAGATACCATTTAAGTAACGCTTTGTGCTTACTTAATTGGCTTGAACGAGCAATGTTAGCGTTGTTCATCTGATCATCCAAAGAGTTTTAGTTAAGAAAACAGTTTTTTTGTAACACGTATATTTATTTATTTTATAGCTGGCAACGAGTACAGTTGCTGCCGTGCGACTGGACATACTGAATCGTAGGTATAATTGACAATGACTCAGGTTTCATTTTGCTTTGCATTTTGGTCCTGTAATTTCATTGGCTTTTCCTTCTCGTTACCTTAACAAAACCTAATCAACGGTTATTAGGTCAAGATTTTCTGCATGCCAAAAATTATTTATTTTTGGTGAATGAGATATGTTGCCACTTTTTAATATTTTGTATTACTTTATACCAAACTTAACATACTTGAAACTCCATAGTCTAATTTTAAAAAAAAGTTTTCACTCTCCTCAGATTTGATATGTAGTCTATACAGTGTATGGTCGTCGAACATAACGAACTTAGAAAGTGTCGGCCTGGGCGACACGGTACGTACACAAGCTATTGTTATTCTTATAATAAGTTTCCAATTAAATTTTACTATTTTGATAGTTGAAATTATAGCTAGAAGAAGTAAGATTAACGTCGGTGGAAGTGTGACAAGTAAAACAAGATGAACAAGCACAACAATCGTGTGAATATGATGCTGTTGACGGTAAGACAGAAGTGTTTTAAACCAGAGTTGCTGTCATTTGATAGTCGATGTCATTTGATATCGAGTATTTATTGATAGTCGTGAATCCTGGATTTCTAGCATGTTTAGGTTCTGGTTGATTCCAACGAAGGTTTAAAAATGTTCAGTTAACATTATTTTCTTATTCCTCATTAACGTTTAAGTTATGTGAAAGTTATGTTCTGATCATTTATTGCTCACTGTTTTTCCTTCTTCTTACCAATTGCTTCGGCTCTATAATCTTTTCAGTCAATATTATTGTGTAGACATACCAAGCTATCTGTGATCTAAAAAGCGTCGCTAGTGTCATTTAAATATTCGCATGATCAAAATGTATAATAATTTCGGAAAAACTATAAAGATAACCTTATCAATTCAAAAAGTGACACGCAAATTTCAAGATGATAACCGAGTTTCAAAATACTGCCATTTTATAAATAGCTTGCTAGGTTTATAAGGATAGTTATGGCTGCCTGAAATAAATATGTTATTTTTGTGTCTTGCTGTTTCTTAGTGCAACTTTTTTTATTGTGTAATAAAAAGCGGCATCTAATCTGATATAGGAGCCTTTTCGTTGTATAAAACGTAAGCCGGTCGGTGGGTTATTTAATGTGTACAAGCAAGTTCAAACTTGTTACAGATCCCTTCAAACATAATTGAGTGCTAACTTATTATTTATGTTCCCAATACTACTGAAAATCTTAAATCACACGGAAATTTGGATTAAAATATGCATCCCTTGTTAATTGCGGAAAAATACCAGGTATACCTGGCTTAATATGCCTTAGGGTTTTACTACACCGATTGGTCCACGTCGATCGATGGTAGAATGGAACAGTCGACGTGGACCGACGGTTTCTACCACATCAATCGTCGACCGGTCGACGGTCGATCGATTGGTGTGCTGACACCCTAAGAGAAACTTGTTCATTTTACTTCCATCTCTGTAATTAAGTACATATATAAATAACCAGATCTGATTGTAAGTTCTAATAATATAAAAATATGTAATGTAGTATCAAGTAAATAAAATATTTACAAATTACCAATAGAAAATAGAAATAAAATTTAATTGCAGATAAATTGCAATTCCCAAATACTTTGTACATTGGGCAAAGAGGTCAACAAGCCTGGCAGAATTACCAAATTGGATCGCTGCCGACAAACGATCATTATTTTATTGTAAACTAGCTTTCCTAGGAAACGAAACGGAAATTATCCAAACAATTTTATCACATTTGCAAGAAAACAGAAACAAAAAATCATTTGCATCCATAAATAAAAGAAAACTTTACGTCCTATATCGGGCAACACCACCAAAGTAAAGTTTACGAATTTTTGTTTGAAATTGAATGTGAGTAAAAACATCTCCGATTACATCAACTGTTGTGGCTTTATAACCATTCCATTTGGCTCCATGAAAACTCACCTAACGTAATAATAATAATAATAATAATAATAATTCTTTCTTTGCAATTATATGGTAACAATAAGTTCTTTAAAATTGGTACATATAAATGTTCATACATATCTGCTGATTTGTGAAAAAAAAAGATATTTATTTTTTGATTAACATAATACAATAAAATGTCAGACTAGTACTCAAACAATGTATTTTTGGGAATATAGTATGTCCAAAGTAATGTCTAAATTCTTTAATCTAAATTCATAAAAGTAATGAGGTCAACAAATTAACAATAAATTCAATAGAATGTCATAAAGCGTTATCATTCAAAAATATTTTAACTTCACAATAATTTTTTCTAATAGTAACTTAAATAAAGACATTTTAAATTTATTTACTGGTAGCTCCCTTATTTTTTTCGGTAGTTTGTTATATACCCTTACAGCCATACAGTGCACATTATTACTGTAGAGAGCAAGTTTCTGTTGCGGCACGTATAACTTGTCCTTATGTCACGTAATTTAAAACGACAATTTAATTTTAAGAAGCACGAAACATTTGATTTTAATTCAAGTCACAACCAATATTTTTATAAAATTTAAAAACTTTCAAAATAATTTTTCCTTATTCAAGTTATTTAAATCCAGACGAAAATCAATCATTTGTACTGAATCTTCCACTGGGCGATCCAACTTCTTGCTTCCATTGAACTCGTTTAGGAGTGATTGTAATAAAAAAAAACGATATTAAACGGAAACGAAATAACGGCGACCGGTTTCTTCACAGACGAGAAGTAAGCTTGGAGGCTTTATAGATCTTGGGGTTCCATGATGTTTAAAATTTGTTTTGGTTTATTGTTATTGGTTTAAAGACTTTTAGAATGGTCCATGCGTTGTTATTGAATTCTGCATGGTTTTTATGCATGGCATTTAGGATGGGCCATTTAGGATGAATAATTATTCATCCTAAATAAGGTTTAATGAAGAATTTCCTATTATGAAAACTTTAATTATTATAAATTGAATATATATAAGAAATACGATATTGAAACATCAAATATTAAACAATCAAAAATATATAAACCCCTCCAAAACTTAACTACGTGTATTTATTGAGTTTCTTAGACTTCTGTAAGTTTGTGAGATATTGTTTGTTCAATAATCATGCATGGAGTTTCCCATAACGGACTGTATATTTTAGTTAACTAAGTACTTTCACTTATAAAAAAAATATTTATTAAAATCTTTCGCACAATAAACTGCTTAGTTCAATCAAAATTTAAATAGCTATAAGGCACCTCGTACCAGGTAGACGTGTAAAGCACGTACATCATGAATACCCTAGCTTCGAACAATGTCAGAGTCCTTTTCAAGCCACAAACTCCCAGAAACTCAGCCAAATCCAAAAGATACAGAACCACAGTAAGCGAAGCCGATCTTCGTTTATTTTTTTTTGTCTACCCAGCGGTTTCTTAACAATAGGCATAAACCGACTCAGACCGAAGAATGAGCTTTTTCTGTATTTCTCAGTCTTCCTGTGACACAAAAATACCTGCGACTTGCTCGCTTTTTGTGGCCAGTGAGCCGGTATCATGGTCTGGTAGGCGCACTTTGAATCTATGAGAAAAGTTTCCATTCATCTTGAGAATATACTTCATTGCTTGGTAAATGTAGATGAGCTCTGGGTTGTTTTACGGATAATTATACTCAAACAGGTTTTAGATGGAGAGTTCTTACGCAATTTGATTTAGGTATATTTGAACAATAAACGAAAAAAGAAAACATCTGTAAATAGCTACTTAATATTTACTGTATATTATTATATCTAGTTAAAGTCTTTAAGAAGAAAAGAAACAATTTAGTTGTTGCAAAATGTTTTGTGAAACAAAATTAATTGAAGGTGAACTTTTATTGTGGAGAACTCGAAAATTAAGAGTGTTTTATGGACTGTGACTAATTTTATTTGTCTTAACACGTACACTGACCAAATAGATATCAGTTTAAAATTTTGTTGTCGTACTTAATAATATACAATAAAACCAAGTTATAGAGGTAATGTATCCAGAAAGCCATGAATTAACACGCCGAATGGTTTGTGCGTAATTCAGCCGGGCTTTTGACTGTTCAGTTAATTCTAGTTTGGGTGTAGATTTTATTTAATTTGTAGTGTATATATATACTAATAAGTTCTTTCTGGAAACGTAAATATTTTTTGTAAATTTAAGTCTTTTCAGCTGATTGTATTGGTTATTGGGGATAATATTAATTAAATCTGTTTTATGTTTTAAAGTTTCATATAATTATTGAGGTGTCTTCATTATCCTTTCACAATTATCCTGTTTCACGTTTGATTAAAGCGACATTCTGAAAAACCGGATTTTTTTGTGAAAAACATCACAATTGTACAATTGATTGAAAAAATTTTATTCATCTGTAAAAATTAATGTAATAATTGTTTCAGAACTATCGGTAAGTTCGTAGTCGTGTACATTATTTATCCGGTTTTAATATTTGCTAAAAGCGATTGCGACTTTTAGGGGATAGATGTATCTAAGGATATTCTCCAAGAAACTTACGAAATATATGGTGTCGAAACAGCAATTGAGCATAGAGTATATATCCCTGTGTAAGTAGGTTACCACGGTTTAGAAAACGACGGGGATCTCTGAACACCTCCTAGAGGGTAATTACCTACGCTACCCTAATTTTTAATCAACTACCGTATAATTACTTACAGTCAACAAAGTATATTTAAACTTTTCTTATGTTAGATCAATCTTTCAAAACTATGGCATAACTTGCCCTCAATAACATGTATAGCTAATAAATCGTTAAAGATGATTTAGTTAGCTACAAAACGAAATAAACTTGTATGACGTTAAGGAACAATAACAATTACTTATGAACTGACTTAGACATTTCTAAGGAATTATTTAGGTAGCAACCTCCTTATTTTAAACAGCTAAGTAATAAAAGTTTGTTATAAACCAGTCTATTGAGTTTGTGTATAATTAGTTTACGCGAACCTAAAATCGAGTCATATCTGATTTCGTTTACAGATTTTCTCAGATATTAGATTTACAATTGCTACCAAAAAAAATTTTAATTACACTTTTGATTGTAATTTTGCAACATTGTTGCTTAACAACGGTATGAGACACAATGTAAACTTTGCCATTGAAGTCAAAGTCATAATTGAAAAGTGGTAGTTACAAATTGAAAGAAAACATTCAGTTCAAAATCGCCTTTTTATTAATCTTTTTTTTATTCTAAACCTTTTATCGTCTTCAACATAAAATGTACACAGATACTTTATCATACATAGAATAACATTTACCGTGCTTTACAACATTTGAGTCCTTCTCGTAAACCTCTATGGGGGTTTATATTTGGCAATTTTCTGAATCTAGTCAGGATCTAGTCTTTTAGTGCGTGGGAACCCGCGGTTGCCCCGACAGAGATTCACGGCGAGGATTTGTACAACGAATTACATCTCAGGGACATGTACATCTTTGGATAAATATTTCTTTTCAATAGTTTATTGTTATTCTCAATACTCATTATTTTACGTATCATCTCAGTTTCAACAATTAGGATATATATATGCATTAATATTATTAATATTCCTTAATAAAGTAGCTTATTTGGCGATCGTAGACAAAACCTTCCTTTATCACTTTACATAATACACTTACATTATTATAATCCATCTAATCAGTCGCGGATCCAGGCGGACCCAAAGTATCATTCCATATCTAAATAAATTATATAATACAAAAAATACTACACTAGTAGCTTGTGCCGATTTTGATCACACGTTCACCACACTCGGGCTACAGTTTAGCTTTTTTACAATTCCGTTATTTATTATTATATTACAAGTCTTGCACTATATTTGGTTTGTCACTGTACATGGTTTAGACGTCGGTGGCACAGCCAGCGTCGGCGGCGGGGCGCGTGATGGTGAGTGCGCGCTTGAGAACCGACACGGGTGGCAGAACAGGCGGTGCGCGCTGCCACACGCGTAGCGTGCGCGCTCCACTCACTGGCAGCCCGTAGTCGGCCGGGTACGGCGGCTCAGGGGGCGCCGCGCAGTGCGCCCGTGGGAATGTCCGGCTGGCATAACCAAGCTCTTCCTGCGACCCGTTCACGCTCGAGTTCTCGATGATGGGCGTGCGGTCGCTGTAGTACGCGGGCAGCGCCGAGCTAGCGGCGCGCGCCAGATTGCCCGCCTGCGCCAGCTTCATCTGGTCCCACAGACCAGACGGGTACAGCGAGTCGGAGGCCTCGCGCGCGTATTCGCCAGAAGGGGGCCGTGCCGCGCTGTCGGGTCGCGTGTCCGTGATCAGGTCGGGGTCGCGGCCTGCAGCCGTGGGCGACACGACGGGCGGCCCGCCGGTCGTCACTACGCTGCCGCGGCCTTCGTAGTGGTTGGTCGTGTACGGGATGTCGTTAGCTCGCGGCGGCTTCACCACTGGATTGCACTTGGCGTCCAGGTAGTTGCCAGGCATGTCCCGGTTGGCGAGCACGGCCACATGCGGCCGGTCGCTCGACACCGGGTGCACCTCGTTACCGGACACCACTCTATCTATCGTGTTTGGGGTCTTGCTATCACAAGCAGGGATCGGTCGGAATCTAACAAACATGATGATTAGAACTAAGGATATGACTACAACGACCAGGAACAGCGCAGCTCCCAGGCTGGCGATCTGCGCGCCGCCGAGCGACACCATGCCGGCAGTCATTTGCGTGATGTGGACGGTAAAGTTGGCCTCGGTGCTTCCTCCTTTATTTTCTGCGACACAATAAAACTCAATCGTGTCGGATTCTTGCGTGTTGGTCAGCACTAGAGAAGATTTTTTTTTCGTCTTGTCGTCTTCGAAAATGTAGATCTTTTGGTTGGAATTTATAGTACTGCCGTTCTGCAGCAGGCGGCCATTCAGGTACCAGTTGATGGTAGCAGCGGGCAGCGCGTCAGCGCGACAGGTGACGGTGGCGTTGTCACCGGCCGCGGCCGTCACGCGCCGTCGGCCGGGCTGGATCTCCGGCTTGCAGGCGAACTCCTCTATGGGGAGCTCGGCGAAGGGGCGAGCCGCCAGACGCGCCGGCGCCGCGCAGCCCGGTGTCGACAGCAGCTTGCGCTTCTCCAGCCACAGCTTGAGGTCGCGCAGCCGGCAGTCGCAGGTCCACGGATTTTCAGACAAGTCGATCGCCCTCAACTTCTCTATTCTCTCCAAAGACGTTAAGGGTAACTCTCGTAGCCTATTTTGGTTTAACTTCAATGATTCTAAGAACCTTAAATTACGAAAGGCGTCAGGCGCTATTTCTCTAATATCGCACTGAGACAGATCGAGTTTCACCACGCTGCCGAGGTTGCTTAATGCATCCGAATGTACTTTTTGAATTGGATTTTGAGCTAACATCAGATCTCGCAAGAAAGGAGAGTCTTTAAAGCTATTTGCAGGTATTTGGGTGAGCAGATTATGTGAGAGATCTAATTCGACAAGATTGGTTAAGCCTTTGAAGGCTCTATCGTGTATTTGGCCAATGTTACAATTACGTAAATAAACTCTCTGTAGGTTTACTAGCCCTGTCCTAGAGAAAGCCTCCGGCGGGAGGATCTGCAGGTTGTTCCCCGATAAGTCGAGCACCTGCGTGGCGGGATCGACGGGCTCGGGCACGGTAATAAGCGCGCGCTGGACGCACTCTACGGTCTGCTTGCCGCCCTTCCACTTGCACGCGCACAGCGCGGGGCACGAACCCGGCGCCGCCACACCGCCCGAAACTATTTCCCACAACATCACGCTCACTGTTAAAATAAACCACTTCATTTTTCTAATTCGTGTTCTGTTCACTTTCACCTAAGTTCTCACGTTCCACATAAATTAATCCGATTAAAGTTTGAATCCGGTGCGTTGCTACATTTCGTATCGGATCACATCACTGCTCGAGAAAGTTGCGGAACGGCACATGACGCACAAGCATAGCGGACCGCGGGCGGAGGGCGACTGACAGCCGGCCGAGAGCGAGCGGCACGCAAGCGCGCCCGCGCCCCGCAACCCGCGTGCCGCGCTGCGGTGCCTAGTCGTCGTACTGAAGACGCCGGAATTCCAAGACTGCACGTTTCTACCTGGCTGCGGTCACAGCTCGGCGGCTCGCCGACACGTTCATTCATAAATACCTTCCCCGGCACACAATACAACTCTACGCGCCGCCCGAGTGCCACACACGTCCCGATCCTATCTTACTCCAAACAATATCTCTATTTTTTGTTACAATCACGTAGGATGCAGCATCAGGTAGACGCCTAATTATAAAAATAGCTAGACACGCAGGTAGCGACAACAATAACACAGGATGTCGCATAAAGGCCTACGACAGTTTCATTCATAAGATTTTTCAATGGATTTCATGCGATAATTGAATTTTTAAGAAAAGGAGACTTCGGTACACCCGTAACTGTCCGGTTAACTTAGTTTGATCTTTTCATAGTATTTATTAAATCATGTGAAGTTTGACGGTGGCACTGTACGAACCCACGTAACTACGATATTATTTATTCAATAGGAACAAAGTAGTAATCAACCGATAGCTCCCACATTTACATATACATACGAGGTCCATTTTGTTAATACGACATTCTATTTTAGTCTGTTAGCATCTGAGCCCGCGGCCTCACTTATGTTAAATTCCCATTTCTTCTCGGAGGGGCAATTTTCACAAAAATTTAAATCATTCATAATGGTGCTAAGGTAGGTTATAAAAACACCTTCCTTAGGACGTTGTTGTAATTAATTTAAAAGTTTGATAACAGGCGTGGTTGTAATAAAAAAGGTTCATTTTAGTTTAGATCGTGTAGGTATCTAAACTATCGTATACATAGGTATATATACGTAGACTAATTCAGCTATACGAGTATAAGACTATTCTCAAATAGGAATGTGATAAGGTAGACGGTAAGGAAGCAGATTTGCATCCTAAAGATTTACCTAATTGTACTTTACCCAACTAAAACCGATTAGTAGATTAGAGATATATAGACCTGAATGGTCTTAAAACACATACCTACTTTACCTATGATAAAGCATGATATAAATACAAAGCTTGCAATATTAAACGTCAAACACAGGTCTGGCACGGCACAAAGATATTCATTATACAGATAAGTGGTTATAACGAGTTTTCTAATCGCCCTCGTGCCGCCAAAGAGAATTATTTTTATACACCCCGACCACGTAATCAAAGCAGTTGTCAAAAATATTTAATAGAATTTCTGCAGGGGAGTCTGTTAAAGCCATAGAATGCATCGCCCTTTTGCCTGCACGTATAATTTGGTCAGAAAGTATTTTTATACTCGGCACGCGGCAGGCACGCTTGGACATGTGGCGATGTAGGGTCGACAGCGAAAGGACCCACACGAAAATGGGGTATTCCCCTTTAAGTATATAACAAGAATTATACAGCTAACAACTCGCTGATCTCCTGTCAGCTGCGACTGTCACCTGGTGCCCACGAGCCGTCATCAACAGAATTTCTTAGTAATAAGGCTTCCATGGATCAAAAACACCATATTTAGTGAGTACGGCATATGCCACGAGTTTTTGCGAGCGTCAGCTGTGCTCGACGAACGCTTCGCTTGAGCAAGTAGCATTTGCGTTGTGTATAATTATTGGAGTATTTTTGGATTAAATGGCCGAAATTACCCGTGTCCGGGCTGTAACACCTGGGATTCGTCGATAAACAGGGTCTTGAATGAAAAGGTTTACTTATGTTTTTTTTTTATTTATTCTGAATGCATGATTACAAGTGATCGCACGTTTCAGTGCCTAATAGTATGTAAGTATGTTATGTTATATATGTTATGCTGATCGAGGTAATTGTAATATCTCAATAAGTTATCTTAAGTTGGTTCAACTAATGATTTCAAAGTCACTACATCAAGAAAATACTCAGTGTTTTTCTTCTGAAATTAACTACTTGTTTATAATACAACTATGTCAGATATAAAACGCTTTGTTTGCCGTTGTTAAAAATCTAGCTAAGCAAGCCTAGCCAGATAAGCCAGCTAGTCAGGCAAGCCAGCCGGCCAGCTGGCGAGTACAAACGAAGTATTGTTATTATTTTTCTTTAAAAAACAATACAATGGGTATATCCGGGAATACTCCAGTTATTTTATGTACTAGATATTGTTTACGGGAAAATTGAGCTTATTACAAACATGCAAACTAACAAACGTAACGGCTATAGTTGAGCCATTACAAACGTGCGAACTGAGTCATAAAACATTATGACAAATCCCTTCTTTGTTGTTACACACAACACTAGAAGTGCGAGCGAGAGTTTCGATATGCCTATAAGTGTGAGCGAGAGATCTGATAAAAATGATTTATGACTCAGTTCGCCCGTGTGTAATGGCTCAACTATAGTAACTCCTATTATGGTAGATACACTTTACAGCGCTAATGATAATCAGCTTAATGACTTTCATTTACAGCAAGTTTGAGGGTTCTACCTTCTTCGGCCATGGGTCTAATTCAAGTTACACAATCCCATTAATTGGGGATTGTTAGAATTACCCATACTTTTAAGTACCCAAACTTACCCATAAATAGGTATACTATTGATGGGTAAAGTAACGACCAAGGAAATCATAATTGTGACAATCCCAAATGGCCAGAAAGATCTCTCTACCAGGGCTCATTTTTTCTTAGGAAAATACTGTAACGTGTATAAAAAATTTATTTTGTTTTCATGGATGTTTCAAACGCAAATTGCCAAAATTTGCCCACAAACACAGCACAAAATATAATGTTACAAATTGATACGGAAAACTAAAAAAGTATTTAAGCAACAATTGGTCATCGCAGTACATTCCACTCGAACGTGCACGTCTGTATGTATAAAGAAGAAGCGTCTTCGTTTTGCTTATCTGTGCTAAAATAGGATAGCCCCTTGTCTCGAGCCATTTTGCATGCAATCCTCTAACGAACTGCTTTACAGTTGTACTGCTACACCCTCTTTTTATGATTTTCAAAGTAGAAAATGCCTTTAAAAATGATGTATTAGGCCGTGTAAACTGTATTTCAAGACCGACTCAGTAAAATAATGTACTTTTAATCTTGACTCTTCTTTGTTCCATACAAATATGTTATGTTTGAATTATTTTTATTTCTATATTTTTATTACTTTCACGCGCACACTACTTGTTGTTTGACTTTCCGCGAACAACTTTCTTTCCTTAAATAGTATAACACAAAAAAAAATCATAAAAAATTAAATTTCAATTCCAAATGCCAAATTAATTTTTTTATATCTGAACGATATTATTAATTACTTTGAAATGTCAATAATTTACACACAGTATTAATAACACTGGAAAATTATAACATCTAGATTAGAAATAGAAAATCTATATTTACATTCCAATTACAAAATTGTCAATAAAAGTTTTACAATATCAAGAAACGTGATAATTGTAAGATTCAGTAATAAGAAAATAGTAATAACAAAACGACATTATGAATTGATACCTAATAAAACAATTTCTGAATATCAATAACATTGGTTTTGATTCTTATAAGTAACTTGTTGCTATCGGGATTAAAGAGATTCGAACCGCAATCGCCTATAATCCTCGTTGCCTTAGGGTGTCCATATGATCAAGTTGGCTGCAAATGAATTTTACACATGAATTTAATTCAATATATTTGAAATTTCATATTTTAAGCCACATCTCTGGAATAACACGAGTTTTATTCGTTATTTATGGAACGGCGTCTTGCAATTTCGTAAAATTAATTATTGGAAAAATGATGTGAAAAATTTATTTATTTTCGGTAAAAGTGTAAATAGTAATGTTCTTCAAAATGTTCATTTTTAATTCTTTCATAGTCGACAAAAAACAAGCGGTCCAGTAGATGTTAAAAGAAATCCTTGACCACCAGAACCATAAATCGTAGTGTTTTGTAGTCTTATTATCGAATATACAGAACGATTCTACTAGAATATCACTGAGCTCTGCAATTTTTATTTGAAAATACCGGCCGGTTATAGAATCACTATATTTTTAGACTCGTATTTCTTAATCAATTTCCAGGATACAATATAATACTATTATTATTATTTATATATTAACTTAAACAAATATCACAATTGAAATTGACGTGCTGTAGAAAATATAGTAGTTTAACTTTTTGACTTTATATTACAAATGTGACTGATATTTTCGTTTTTGTAACCTAGCGTCAATAATCCAATGATTTAACAAATTGTCATAGTCCATTGAAATGTTACATAAAATTTACATTTCTTTTAGGACGCAATTTTATTTTTGGAATATGTAGGGGGGGTCTGTAGAAGCTTAACCCCACCACTTGTCCCGCCATCTTGGAAAAGGGGGTGAGAACGCTTTTTTCAATATATCTGCTAAAGTTTTAATCGTTCAAAAAATTTGTAATAGACAATTTGTAGTTATCTACTTTGTCTACAATTTTGTTTGTATAACTTTTTATCGTTAAATCAAAAACAAAGAAGTTATAAGCAAAAACGTACAGAAGTTCTTCGATGGCCCAGGCTGCGGCTCAGATTCGAATTTAACGTCGAATGTGGTTGGGAAATGATAGGTTAAAGTTGGAGTCATTGTTTGCAATTCATCTTTAAATTCATTTTCTTCCATTTATTTTGCTATCTCCATAATGCTGGTACAGGTTTTTCCAGAACATTGGAGGCATAATGCGGAGCATTTGAGGCTGGCTTTTCTGCAACCGCACACGCTTCCACAATTTTGTCTGCATCTGCAGAAAATTAATTTCATAAGATCTGCTGGATCCGGGGATGCTGGAAGTTTCAAAGTTTGGATTGGCATCCAAATGTTTCTATGCTTTTTCCAGCCCCAACCTTCAAGATTATAGTATTTTTCAAGCCATTATTGAACCTGGTGATACACTCGAAGACTGTAAATACGGGCAGCATTCTGTGTTGGCGGAAGCGATGATAAACTGAATGAATTCTTTGATACTGTCATGGAAAATCGTTTGTATCTCATACTGTCTAGAAAATCGTTTTTGTTACCACCGTATAAAGCAACAATAAAACGTTCGCCAACGAGACTGAGCAAAGATAGATCGACTTTCTCATTCAGGAATAGCGCTGTACCAGCTAACTATTTCTCCATAATTTTTATGACTTTTAGTTAACCCATGTTATAGGCGGCTGATGTTGTGTCACATCCTGAAAAAGCATGCAGAAACAACAAATTCTCAGCCGGGAAATTCTCGAAAATGTACCTCTTAGAAATTATTGTAACAAACAATATTTTTTTAGGTTTTATAGGAAAAGAGTCAATAACGAATAAGATATATGTAATATAGGGATGTAACAAAAAATTTTTAAAAGTAGGTGTAAAACAAACATAAAATGAAAGTAAACATTTCGTTTTGACTGGATTATCATAAGTATTGACGAACTCGGTCAACTTTGGAGCGCTGTAAAAGCATTATAAATGAATAAAATTAAAAGATTGGTCTGAAGTAATTTTCTTGTAAAATGTAAAAAATAAGTTATAAAGTAAAAAAGAAAATGTTTTGATATATTTTTGTACTTTTTTGGTTATAACTTCTTTGTTTTTGATTTTACGATAGAAAGTTATATAAACAAAATTGTAGACAAATCGATTTGCTACAAATCATGTTATATAAATTTTTTAGACGATTAATACTTTAGCAGATAAAGCGAAAAAAGCGTTCTTACCCATTTTTCCAAGATGGCGGCCGCGAGACAAGGGTGGCAACCCCACAAACTTGAGGTTAAGCTTCTACTAACCCCCCCCAAATTCCAAAAATAGTTCCAAAAATAAAATTGCGTCCTCAAAGAAATATAAATTTAGGCCTATAAATTGTCACCATCTATATATGAAATTTTGTCATGATCTTTCCCTAGGCATATTATAAGCATGAAGTTAAAATTAAATTAACGAAAAAAAAATTTTTTATCATAATAAAAAAATTTAATTTATTGTTTTAGGAATCAACTAAAAATTACTGTTTTAGGAATGTGAAACCCAATGTCTTATTAACTTTTATAAGAACATTAAATTGAACTTAAAATAAGAATCATTATACTATATTAGAATTATTACAGTAAAAAATTTGTTTCTGAAATTAGTTTTTAAATTCTGTTTTTTAAATTATTTCTGTATTGCCATGTATTTCATGTTGTAAAAATCTGCAATAATTGTGCTCACAATCTATGAAAAGCTGTATTATCTTATAAGTGCAGCAAATTGTAGATTTTCCATAAATAAATAAATAATTTGTTTGTTTTTATTCTGCAATTTTGTACATATAACAGGAAAATTAACAAAGTCATCCGAAAATAATGTTCTTAAACATCACAACTTTAATGTCCTTATCATGGACACCCTGCCAAGGATTATTTCATTTATCTACATTAGAGCACTACAATGTTTGCACGGCCGTGCAAACTCTCGTCGATTCTCCGAAGCCAGTGGTAATGTATCATTTCCGTAGCCGTTTGTTGTAGACCTAATTAATTTAGGAGGTGGATCTGGGGCCAGTTCGTGAGAAAATCTAGTGGGTCAATTGGAGTGATATCATTGTTATGAGGATGTGCGTAATTATGGCTAAAGAGTGGATTAGATGTTTGGTAGCCAAAACTGTTTGTGGGTCAGTTTATTTCGGACTTAGAATTAATGGTTGGTGCTCAATGTATAGGAAGGTGCAGGATGACAAATCCTCGAAGGGTTACATAACATGTGAGATGGATATATATAGAACAGAATTCATACATTTGTTTATTTTCGGTCCGCACTCGAAACGAGGGGTTATGTTGATTTCATGACAAGCTTTGCTTACTTTGTTTAGTAGTTATATCGTATATTTTAGGAAATATTCTAAATGCACAACATACAGCCAACCCAGGTTTAATAATAATGTCGAATAAACCTTCTATATTTTTCAAATTTTGAAAGTCAGGTAAATTTTACGACATTTTTGAGAAAAAATGAGTCAAATCAGCCAGTTTACAATACATAATAATTTAGCGACATATAGTATGTTGAAGAGATTAGAACTATATTTGGTCAGTTAGTTATTTTATTTTTTGATTTTAATATTTTGAATAGTTTTATAACATTGTTAATTTCGTTTATAATTTTTTTATAGAATAGTAAATATGTTTTATTTAAAAAAAATCAGGAGTCTTTTGTAATAATTTTACTGTGGACGTCGACATTACGATGTTGCATTAAGGTGGTTCGATGAGCCTACAAAAAGCTAAAGTCCCGCTAGATGGCGCTAGTTCCACAAATTTCTGGCTTTTATTTATTTGTGAAATCAGCTTTAAAATTTTTTGACTTTAAAGATGTTTCGCGACATCTTTATATAAATAAAGAATTGCCAAAAATTAATTTTCACGTTTTGTTGTATTGTACTATCCAAATAAGTTAATTATGTATTCCTTTACACAGTTTAAGCATATCGCACACAAGCAAACAAAACTCCTACAAGTGCGATAGGGAGCGCAACAGACGGCGTCCTTTTTACATGTATTATGGCCTCCTCGTAGCGAGTGTTTGATATTTAGTTTACGTAGTAATACGACACAAATATAGCATGCTGGCGTTTTATGCGTGCGCCTAGATTCTAAGCGGCAAGTTGTTAGTTCGAACCCCGAAGTATTTTTTTTTCGTTTTTTCCAACCCTAGCTACCCAAATGCAGGCCAAATGACAGAAAATATAGGTAGGTACCTAATCAAGAAGTAAAACAAATAATTACTTACGATACACCATCCCCGTAATGGCGTTTTAGTTGAGCTCGAGCCCTTTTTTTAGATTTCGGTGGGCCGGAATATTTGTGTTTTCTATAAAGTGCCTTTAAAGTTCCTTCCATGATTAATTTGATTTTCACGACGGCTGATTGGCGTATAAACGACACAGTAAATGCATAAGGGATTCAAAAACAAATTATGAATCTAAAGACGCGTTGTTGATATTATTTGTAAGAAAGAAATAACCAACGAAACAAAGTGTCAACTAAATCGTGAGCAAACAGACAGCAAGAACGGCAACATAGCGCACGAGCGACCATCCCCGAGCGTTTGTCTTTTTCGGTGATCGCACTAAGAGGCAACGTCGCATAGCGTGTTATTGTCACACACACATTCGTAAATTAGATGAAAATTTTCAGTTTTTAATTTTGATTTCTAAATGAAAAGTATGGTTTTTTATTCATTTCGCGACAAATTTAACTAGAAAATAGTTTGTAGAACTCGTAATTAAAGCTTTATTCTATATCCTGTATCAGTGAATACCGATTGTTTTTTGTATGGAAATCGAACCACCTTAAGTTAAAATAAAAGTTAAGTTATAAAGGAGTTGTCATGATTGTAACTTTATTTTAGATACTGTCAAGCAAAAGGTACCTACCTTATCAAAGCTACACCTACCGTAAGGAGAGCCGTTTATAGTATTTAACAGTGGAATAAACGTATGATATATTTAATGTAATGAATTGTGTAATTAAGTAGAAATAAGTATGTCCCATGCCATAAAATAAATTCTGTATTCTCTAGTTAATATATAAATAAAAAAAATAAGTAAATTCTGTAAATGTACTGTAAATGATAGCTATTCCATATTCCCCTCTCGTATTAACTTGGGCCTGCGTCATCCACTCTCCAGAATTATGTCGAAATAATATAACCAAGTAACATCTGAATACCCAGCTGGATATTTTTAACGATTTATTCTATGCTTTCAAAAAAAGTTGTCTACATCTATATTTAGTTAAATAGTTAAGTTGTTCATATATATTAAGTTATATTATTCCACATTACTTTACCTCGCTTAAGTTTTTATAACAATGCTGTGTGTACCTGTAATAGGCTTATACATACGAATAATATAGTATGTACATGACCAATGTTATCCAATAATATGTATTATGCTGTTGGTATACCTTTTAAATAAATAAAATAAAATAAAATAAACTTTCGACAAGAGATAGGCACAACTATAAGTAAGACAAGATTGAATTATAGTAGCGCGTGCAAATCGTAACTAAAAAGACCTTAAGTTTAATTCTTTATTCAAAATTAATCAAGTGATCTGATTGGTCATCGTTCATCCGAATTTTATAATTTGCGCCCTTTGTACGGAAAGCATTCACTTGTATTCAGTTGTCGGTTTACTTGTTTGGAAACCGTTTGTTGATTCGACTTAAATAAGGTATAATTAGAATAGGTGCGTTCTTCAGGAAATATCCAACAGCTTTTCCAGTACCCGTCTAGTCCTAATGTGAGCAGTATCCTAGGGAATTAGATATAATGTTATACACTACTGAATAATGAACCCTTAGACAGATGAATCCGGAATGCAATGCGAGATCTGCATTCAATCTAGATCAATGTCGAGATCGAAGGACCTAACTATTACATCTTTCAAAGTCCTACAATGTGCCGAACCGAAAACCTTTATACATACCTATACATCAAATTAATATAATTTAAATTCGTTTCAGATTCAAAAGCTTTACGACGTTCAAATCATGGGTTTCTATTAGACTGACTTGTGAGGTTGTGAGACTTCCCATGGGCGTTACTGGTTTGCTAGCTAACTTGTATCAATCGAGCATACTAACTCTAATTCCCTTTACAATAATTAATATGTAAGACAAGATTAGATTTATTTAAATAGTAGCGTTTGCCTTTGACTTTGGTTACAATAAGAATATAAAATTACTCTCTTTTCCTTTTTTAATTTCAGTTTTGTTACTGACAATGAATGTGAATTTGTAGGATTTGAAACTGAAGTTTTAAGTTAGCATGTCACATTATTCCTGTAGTACTAAAAAATATAAGGAACGTTAACAACAACATTATTTTCACTCATGCGAACGATAAATATGTAGTTTAGTTTGTTAAAAGTTTGCAAAATTTCTGTGACCTGGTATGTGATCGCCTAGCAAATGAATCATTCACAAAAAAAAATACTCCACCCCGATATGCCGATATCACGATAAAAACATGAAAAGCACAAGCCAAAATTCCCAAGTTTAGCTACAGGAACCAGAATCAAGCCTCTCTATTTTTGTGCTCGCAAAGAATATTACCATCTGCCTTGATTAAAGTACAAAGAATGTAATTCCCTCGCGGGGAGAAGCTGCTCTCGATAAAATAATAACCCGAATTTTATTAACGAAGAAATACCTCAGGATCGAGTTTATTTAAGGACGATATTTTAAAAATATTCGAGAATTCGTATAATTGGATAATAGTGATTGAGGTGAGTGAATCATTTGAGGATTTATGTAGGATATTGACGGTTTAATTGTAATTTAAAATTCGAAATGTTACGACTAGTTATTAGCCGATTACTAAAACAGTTCCTTTATTTTTAGACGTCAATAATCATAGCTATTAAATAATTTCGGTTTACGAGTTCTCTTTATTTCATTGGAGCGGTGTTTATGTTATCACTTCATAAATCGGTGTCGGTTAATTAAACCGTATTTTCTTACTAAACATACCTACCTAAATAATTTTGGTAGCAGGTAAGAATACATTTTTAATCTTTTATCACAATTTGTTTAAATGCTTTTGTTATTTTTAAATTTATTTAATATATATTTTTATATATAAATTTTGTATTGTTTAAATTTATATAAGCTTACGTTACTAAAAATACCTACTCACAAAAATCATGTAAAACAAGCTTCTGCAATTATATATTAATATGCTTTAGTATGGTCACACATTTTGAGAGTATGTTCCTTCCTTATTTACGTAAATCGTGTGAATTTATTTAATAAGTAAAGTCATGGAGTCGTCGATACCTTAACTCGTACTCAGTTGCATTAAGCTTAAAAATTTTCCTAGTTCCAAAAATGATGAAAATATTCCGAATATCATCAAAAACACCTCAGTCCTGAAAGTCTTTTCAAACGTATTACAATATAAATCAATATCTTTCATATTTTCACAAATATTTCATTTTAAATTTATTTTAAAATATTGTTCCATATTTTTCATCTGTTTAAGTGATCATTTCAGATGTAAATCATCACTGAACGAGAACATTGAATGAAAGAACGAAAACCCGAATGAGGGAATGAATAGAGCGTGAAACAACAATCACTGCGATGGCGATGCAATGCAAGCGAGCTTTTAACTTAAACATACTGTTCTTTATAATTAAAACATGGGAAGGAGTAATTACATCATATAATAAGGGTTCTGTAGATTTTTTGTATAATTTCATATAGAAAATGTGATATAATTTTAGACTGTATGTAGGTGGTCTACACGAATGGTCAGTATAGTATGGATGTTTAACTAAAAGGTAGGTAGGTATGGTGGTTTTAAGAGTGTAATTGTAGTAGAGGCTATTTGTTAAGATCTCGTCTGGTGCGGTACTATAGCCCTTCCATTTTTCCGGCAACGGGAAGGCAAATTAATTGCAATTACTGGAGCAAGACAATTTCAACAAAATTCTACGGTCGGCAACGCATCCTTAGACGATATAAAAATCACAATCACTATTTTTAAATAAAACACCTCAGACTAATGATGTTCATTTGTGCGGAGGCCATTACCATTTAGTGTTTTGAACTCTTATAGATATAATTTTTTGTGTGAAAGTAAGTCTACTGATGTTAAGAACCGCCCATAACTACAGATTACAAAATAATTGCGAACTATCAAATGAATCGCTTTCCTTAAAAATTCCGTACGCACCGTTCTAAGTATTGTGAGTGCCGACCGGTGCATATGAAAATGAACTAAGACGCATGTAATAAAGACTGCATCAGATAATTTAATACATCAGCAACTGTTAAATTAGATTAGTCATTTAGAGAACTTAAGAATAACAGAACAGAAAGTTTTTAATCAAATCCTGAATTTATAATCAAGTTAAATCGTGAAATGTTACTAGATTATATTCAATGGTTTTTGATGTAAGCGCTTGTTGATGTAAACTTAATCTCTGACAAGGGCTTACCCGTAATATTTTTCAGTGAGTTCTCTTATTAGAGGAGCTATTTTTGGATTGTTTTTCCAAATATACAAAGTACTCTCCTATTTTATTGTGCCTTTGTGACAAAAAAGTTTTGGGAACAACATAAAGTACGTAATAAGTCTCACCGACGAGCCAAAACAAGGGACACATGAATATCGAAACTAACGCCAGCTTAGTTTGCAGGACGGCCATGTCCCCACTTGGATTAGACATTTGCAGTCAAAGCATTTGGTATGCATAGTTACCTATTGCAGGTAATGTATGCATAGTTTCTCCGAGTTGCGATGCTGTCTGTAACAGGATTAAATCAAAATAAAATAAGAAGGAGTATACGTTGGAAGATAAAGTTGTTTTTGAAAGCATGCTGTTATGTTTTGGTATGAGGACAGGATTGGTCGGTTTCTTTTTTATCTTAAACTACAGCTTTCATTGTTGTGATTCCAGGTATCTGTAGGCGAGAGATATTGAATATATTTTCAAACCTTAGCAAGGGAAGGAAGAAAGGAACACAGAAAGATTTAGTTAATATCTAGTTATATTTTATTTATGAAGCAAAGAGCCTGTATCGGTGATGGAAAGTTGGTGACAGTAATCTTGAAATAAGAACAATAAATTATTCAGTGTGTTAATATAATAAACTTATTTATATTCTAGCCACATGTTGTTTAATAATTGCAGCAATCAAGTAAATTATAAACAAAATAACCCAAACGTTATCGTAGTCGTGCAAATCTCGGTTGTATAACCCGACAATTTCAAGTACCCATGTCTTCATTTGTTCGAATAGTGCGGCTATCCTAGATTAGTTCGGTCGTATTATACTCGTACAATTTATATGTCGGATCCTGTTTAATGTATCTTAAAATATAAAAAAAACTTGTCAAAGATTAGAGCGATAGTTCGCGCTCCGATCAGGTATTAGGGCCCGGAGGGCAAAAAAAATAACAAAAAACCACTTTATTCAAAATCTTGTTAACGATACATCATGGTCACCGGATTCTTAATGATGCTGAGGAATTTACCTTCGAGGGTCTGTCAACTATATTTTTATACAGCATAATTACAACATAAAAAAATACAATTAAAAAAGAAGCTATGCAACCCTAAAAGAGGAAAGCGATCGAGATATAGTTAGTATAAACGAATTCAGCGTTATATATTCATATAAATAAACAGCTTAACTAACGTATGCATCTTGTTAAAGAATTTACTGTAACTTACCATATGGCCACTGCTTTTCTAAAGAAAGGTTTTTTTTTTGATAAATCAAATACGTCAATACATTCTTATTCCGTTAACAAAAGATTGACGAAGTACGAATGTGACACACTTAACAAGCCCTCCATTGTACTTTCTTTTGTTGCTTTTCCCTTTCTTCTTATAATTGAAATGGATAATAGTTCTTTATTTAGCTAAAAACAAATAAAGATCAAAATGTCCAAGTTATTCTACAGATAAAAACTGACTGGTGACACCCTCATAACGTCATGATGATGACGGATGAACTGACGGCCGAGTGGCGTAGTGGGTAGTAGTGCCATACGCCGGAGGTCTCAGGTTCGAGTCTTGGTCGGGGCATTCATTTGTGTAATGAACACAGATGATTGTTCTCGGGCCATGGTGGTTTGCATTTATGGGGCCATACTGTGAGTGTGTTTGTCTGGGTATTTGTACAAAACTTTAAATATTTCTGTGTGTGTGGGTAATGGGGGTTGTCGAGTTAATAATTTCATTTGTTCGGGGATGAGGAGGTGGTGGATATAACCTAAAATAGACGTCAACTCCTCACACATTGTAGTTAGTACTCGTTATATAGTATTAGAAAATATTTTAGTCTAAGTGGTCTACTATAGTGAGTAAGCCTTATTATTATTGCCTATGATATGGGAACCGGTCTTAAGACCCACTGGATCAAAACCTATACAGGTTCCCCCAAGTTCGCTATATGGTCATCCATAAAACAAGATATGCTAACTTTGGGGCAATAAAGTTAATGTGTATGTGTGTTTAATGTTATTGTTATATAAGTATTATTTTATTAGTAAGTATTTTCAACGAAAATTTCAAGTTTACGCGACATTCTGATCTTCAAAACTTCTAAGGTATGTGGATCTACTAACTTGGAGAACTTTTTGCATCGTTAGAGGATTCAGCCTAAGTTATCTAATATTTTAAAGACAATCTAAGAAAATTCATTTTTACCATCCGCTTTTGTTTTTAAAGTTACATTGCAGAAAAAATGTGAACCAATTGTAATTTATATTTGAAAAGCATGGAATAATTTATACGTTCATACCTAAAAATACACTAAAATCAAATAAATGTTCAGTGATGTGCAATCCTGTATCAATAGTTTCACCAAAACGTTCTGATTGAATGATTTGTTTGTATTATACTACAAATATTTTTATGTAACATTTGTTTCGTAAACAAAACGGATTTTGAAATTCAATTTACTACTAAAATGTATATTATTTACAGATGCATGCTACTGTTAGCGTTATGAACGATATTAGGCTACGTATCTAGCGAAGCGGAGCGAGAAAGCTCAGCAATAATCCTCCAATTGGAAAACGTTGTATTTTCTAATCAAGAAAGACTTCATTACAACTAACTGAAATAAAAAGTGTCGTATTAGAATCAAAAGAACACTTTTCACTTATGTCGAATCCATCCCACTGCAAGACATCACCCTCACCCGACCGGCGGTTTAAGGCAATTTATAGTCCACCACGCTTACTTGGCAGACTTACTACTTGAATGAACCTTGGAATACAATTTTTAGTTATGCGGGTTTCAATCACCATCAGAGCTGTCGGCTTTATGAACTTATGTTGTAAAAACTCAATGGTACGTTTGGCAGTCACTGGGGATTGAACCAAGGACCTTAAGATCGAAAAGCCAGTGCTGTAGCCACTGTGTCACCGACGCTCTTCATATCCCTTGTTTTATAGGTTGACATGGATGTAGTGGGTATCCAGGTAACGTCTTGGACAAAAACCAGTTTCCGAAAGACCTTTGTCTATATACACATTCAGTTTACTTATTTTTCGAATCGGTCCTTTGTCATTGTAATTTCAATATTAGTTTTGATTTGGTTCTGTAGGATTATTTTGTAATTGATTTAGGGCTATTTCTTTAATGCTCAGATAACTTTTACCGTAGTATAATTTTGAGTATTTGACAGGATTTCTATGAAAAGTCTTGTCAAGTGTGAAACTTATTCTCAAGATAAAAGTTATCTGAGCATTGAACTAGCGCTTAGAAAAATTGTTTTATGAAATTTGCAACCCAAGTTGATATAAAACATAAATTAAATATTATCTAAAGGTAATAAAAGTCAAACTTAATATAATTATTATCAAATACTAACTTGTGTCGTGTACTTATTGCGGTGTGTTAAGTCTATATTTGCATTTGCTAAGCGATGCCTGGAAAGCAACCTTTACCTATGTTTGTTTAAAAACAAGGACATTAGAGACTCATATTCTCCTATTAAACAAACATAATAAAATAATTTACTAACACGAAATAATCTATCAAAAATACGAATTACACACAATACAAGTTACAATATTGAGTGTGCCGTTGGGGCTGCCGTGGCGGTGTAGTGCGTCGAGAATGTTCGCGGAGGAGCACACCGACAGATTCACGGCCATCATGCGCAAACGCTGTGCCTACATACTCGATCGCCTCCGCCGCAGCTCCATCACCATCCTCAGTGTGTTCGCTGCAAGGTGGGACTCGCCAATGTTGCGCCGATGGATGCAGCTTCACGCGGTTTCACCGTTTTAATTGTTATGTATAAGTTTTAAGTTTACTAACTCGTAGTTATTAAGATCATTGTTACTAACACATCTATCGACTAACTCTCTCAAAATAAAGTATTTTTTTTAAACGTGCAGCTTACCTCACCATTATGCACTGTTTTGAAAAACAGCGTTACCAATACGCAAATGACGATAGAATGGAATGGCGGTTGCTCCACCAACAAGATCAGGGCTCTTAATTTAAGGGGGAGATGGAAACTTTACTTCGTAAATAATTATAAACATTGAAGGCCATTTACAAGCTTCCCCAGATATTAAGTAATGATATGTTAGCAAAATATATACAATAGTAGTTTTATTCAGTACAAACATTATAGTATATATAAAAAAGTAAGTATGAAATGTAATTTACAATCTATTAGAGAAATGCTTATGTTAGGTCTACCAAGTTATCTGCAAAACGGCAGTGTTTTGAAACTCGGCTGTCATCTTTCAATTTACTTGCCATTTTTATAATCCAAGAACTTTGAACTTTTTAGTTTTTTCTGAAATAAAGGATTTTCTGTAAGCTCGGAAAAATATTAAATCTTAGTAAGTCTAAATCTAAGCAAATTTAATCTAAAAACCACCTGTATAACTCTGGCACATAGCCTTCATCTGAAGCGACGGCCAGTTGTAGAAAAGGCGGCGCAAGCGGAGACCCGTTATCGGATCATCCGCCGGGAAATATCACAGCACTGAAGGTGCTCAAAGAGAATCAGAATTATTCACGGCCTGCACAGCCAGAAGGGCTTCAAGATCAGCCGAAAACTGATGAGGGGCGCTCAAGAGTGCGTTTCTAGGTCTGACGACTTTGAACTTCGAGTTTAGGATTGGGGCAGTATACGAGACGGACTCGCGAATTAAATGGTTGGGTTGGGTTTGAGGCCCTGCGACAGCAAAGATTTTGGAACACCTGCAGCTTGTACATGAGGGAGGGGTCGTCGTGGGCAAAGATTGGGGAGGCATAAGTCATGACTGGTCTAACTGTGTCTACCTAACATACTGTTTAAGCGACCTAGATAGAGACGGGTGAGTTTAGATACTCTGTGGCTTGAAAGAAAGCGTTGGGTCCAACGTGACGCCTAAGTATATAGTATTGCGTTTCCAGGGAATACCTAGCATTCGGACATGGGGTCGTTGGGACGGCATCGTTTGTGGTCGAAACGAATTGCAGAACTCTTGCCTAGATTGACATCGATACACCATTTTTGAAACCTTACACCGGGGGCGTTGACGGCCTTTTGGAGTTTGGTGACGAAACCCGGGACATGGGGGCCATTAGTGTAAATAGCGGTGTCATTGTCAAAGAGGTGAGTTCTACACCTTTTGACGGAATGAATATGTCGTTGGTGTATAAGAGAGGGAAAAGGACCGAGCCCTGAGGAACTCCACCCTTGATGGGGTGAGGTGCGGAGAACGTAGCTTCGTGTCTAAAACGAAATATGCGATGATTCAGATAGGATGCGCTTATCTTGACTAGGCCTTCCGGTAAGCCTATGTTGTAAAGTTTATAAATGAGACCGTTGTGTGTGCCAGACTTTATCGAAAGCCTTCGCTACGTCGAAGAATACTGCGATCGTCTTACATCACCTCAGATAGAAGCCACCGAGTATGTACTCAACGATGCGCTCGACTTGCTGAGGTCAGGGTTGCTTTGCGCCAAAGATGAATTGATGAGAAATGATATCCGTCGGAAATAGATGGTTCCACATTCGAGAGAGTACGAATCTCTCGAGAAGTTTAGCCGTGGCCTTGAAGAGGCTGATGGGGCTAAGGTTAGCCGGGATTTTCAGAAGTTTGCCTGACATGCCTATGATTGTTGCTTCTTTCCATGCTTTGGAAAGTAGCTAAAGTCGAAGCAGGCATTGAAGATTATCGCTAGCAAGGTGCTTGCTTACCTGTTGACTTACTTATCCGGTAGAAAAAATTAATTTAAGAAAATCTATTTCGCAAGAGCCTTCAGAGACATTTTTCATTTACGTAAAACGCAGCTTTTAATCGGTGAACTAAATTTTAGTTTCAATACAGTATGAGTAGTTTTGAAGTTAATTGATTACGAAAATACTTACAAATCTTTTTTCTTTTTAATTTTAATACTAAAATACGGGTTTAGATATATATTTGGTATATATTTAAAAACGACATCTCTCTACATTTCAACCTAAAAGCAAAAAACCGTATCAAATAAGCATCTAACTTTATCAAGTACCTTCACAAACAAAACGTTCGTCGCAATCAATATTGATTGAAATATAAAATAAAAAACGGAGCAAACATCAAAGGTTTTTATTAATTTTTTCAGTAAATCGTTTGTTTTTATAACCAAGTTACTGAATACACGAATTAAATCTTGTTTACTTTACAAGGTCCTTCTTAAAGATTGTTAAATTTAAGAAAAAACGCCGTACGGTCACGAAATTCTCGTTGTTTTTAATCGGATAATAAAAACCGATAGAATCCCAGCAATAGAGAACGCCTTATAAAAGCTAAACCACCAATAATAGCTACTTAATAGGAGATAATGCTAATTCAGATACGATATAATGAACAGCCCTATTTTTTAAATGGCGGCGTGGCAGTGAGATTAGTACGTAGAAATTTCAATTTAGTTTTTACATGTTTGCGCAGACTGAAGGTTAATAGATATTGTGGATTGGTGATTGGGTGTAAGAGCGTTTGTTTAGTGAAGTCTGATAATAATTTGATTTTATTAAATGTTCAGGGCTTACAGGCTCTGATGAGGAACGCTGTTTATGAAACTTCGGAACGCTGGCAGGAATTATCAATTTCAATTAATACACACTTAGGTGATCGTAGATAGTTTTTTAGTTTTTGTCATTATGAAGGACCTTTTGGAGTACGGGTAGAAAACATTTTAAGTGTAACTTCGAGAGTACAGTTTCATACACCTGCTACACTTATGTCAGTTAAATTTTCATCTATGTGCTAGCAGCCCAAAGCGAGTAATATTTTGTTTAGAGGAAGTCAGCGCAATAAACACAACAAACCAAAATGTTTACACTTTAGACATATCAGAAAGTGCAAGGATTCTTTGAAGTATATTAACCATAAATCTACCTACTCATCCACAATAAAGCACAATCCGTTGAATGCTCTATCCGATTCGCAAACCAAACAAGAAACGGTGACGCGAAGGTTGCCGCGATAAAGTTCATTCGTGCGACCAAATACACCCAACGACCACAGGACTACTCACGAATAAATTTTAATATAAACTCCATCCAATCAAAGTACAGAATTATGCGGTTTTAAATTTTTATTTATATCATTAGCGAATTGATTCTCTTTAATTATTAATTGCAATGAAAATATTCGATTGACTTGTTGGAGGTGTCCAAAAGAATAGTAGTCAAAGATGTACCCTTGTGAATTACACGTTTCTTTAACCCATGTTAAGGTACCGCGTGTACGGAATAGCGTTAGCTCAGCATTAAAATAACAGTATGTATAATTCTCATATTATCTTCTTAACTACAGGGGATCAGAGTTAAAATCAAGATATTGAGAAAGGTTTTTAAGTTTTAGAAACTTATTTATAGATCGCCGAATGGTATGTGTATTTACTTTTATTATGTGGACTTGTATTTACAATAGTTATGTTGTCTACGGTTTACTAAGCAATATCGTATGTCAATCCGAAAAAAAAAACAACTTACAATCTAATCATTTATATCAGGAAATAGTTGGCCATTTCATAAAAGACGTTTCTGTAAATGCGAACCGTAATTAACTTTTAGATTTATTTACAGCTTTAAAGCAACTCACTGCTAGAATAAGTGACATATACATTCAATAAAAATAGGGCAAATAAAAGTAAAGTCAACGAGGTAACGCGGCCAGTGTGATGGGCACATATGCGTCTGGTAGGGACGGGGTGCGGTTTTCGAAACTTAAAATAATTGTGTAAGGTTGTATTTGTTTAATATAAAAAAAAAATAAATAAAAAGTTATTTGTAGCAAAAACAATACGACAAGGCAGTCACAGACATTTGTAATGTATTATCTAGACAAATTTTTAAATGTTGTCAAATAAGGATTTCAATTTAAGTCACGTTTAAAAAAAGCCTTTAATGTAGTAATTTGAATTAACACGTAAATGTCTAAAACAAAATAAAAGATAACTACATAATTACAAGAGTACATAACGGTTACAATGCGTGCCACGAAACTGTATACACTCGCAGACGAATCACAAAAACGCGGCGATACATTCTCGCGCAGGTATGTGCAACGTGCGTACGAACCCTTTTCACAGATTTCAGGAGTAATCCAATTTTCGACGGTATTTTTAATTTGTTTGTTATGCTCGCGTTGTGTTTTATTACGAGAGTAAGCTGCCGTTCGCTAAATTGCCCTAATGGCTTACAATACTGCCAACATATAAACAAATTGTTGGCATCTTTTTGTTGGTAAATTACGTATCTTTTTGATTGTTTATCTTTTTTTCGGTTTGTGATGTGGTTTTAATTACTGGTGAGTTTATCAGGTTTTGGGAGATTTTATACTATTTACATATTTGAGTAATAAAATATGAAAATAGAGAATATGAATATCACTTTGATATGAAGGTATAGTCCCTTGAAATGTTATGAATGGTTATGTGTATGTGGCGGTGAGTGCCGACCCACCGATGTTTGTTAAAGGGACATAAACATTTTCTTCATCACAAGAAGGGAAGATTTTGAGGAATAATTAATTTCCCTAGCTGTTCACTGACTGATCACTGTAGCCCATGCTTCGCTCGGGGTCATACAGTCGTTGTGCTTAGGGTTATTATAATTTATTAATTACGTTATGTCCCAGCGCGGTTTCACTCTCCCCCACCCCGGAGAATTTCGGGATAATATGTACCCTACGTTGCTTCTGCACAATATTGTCAGAGTTTATTAATTCGGTGTGTATACTTTTGAGGTAGATATTTGTTATTATTTTTCTAAAAGAGATAGCAGGATTTTTGGATTACAAATTTGAATATTTTTGATTTCTGTGCTGTACTTTATTTTAAATCAATTTTTAAAGAAATATTTATGATGACCTCAATTATCTGTTTGCAAATTTTATGGATGAATGAACAACTCTACAATTCGCTATTGATTCTTGATGGTAGATATTGTTGACATATACATGACAGTTTAACCAAAAAAAAGTAAGAAAATGATGCTACTTGAAGAAATCATATAAAGATTGAGCCAAAATAAGCCTAATCGGTTTTTTACTAGTGAGCTTTTACTAACAAAATATGTTATGAAGACGTGAGATTTCGGAATGGTTTTTGAATTAGAATCAGATTTATTTCTTTACATACCGATTTGTATATAAACAAACAAAGAAAACTGTCCCTTTACAATCTGTTAAATATGGTATAGATTTATTTATTTTCATATCACTTTATTACTATTTATTTATTCACTTTATTATAATTTATATTCTTTCTCAGATAGTCATCAAATGTTTGTCTACAACTTCGTTCACGTGATTTTTTAATTCGTCTTAAATCTTCTTTCCCCTTTCTTTCGTAACAGCTATCTGTGCGCAAACCTTCAGCCTGATCCTTACATTAGTGTGCGCTATATTAGTTCGACAGCCTGCCTGTCCACACAACTACCCTAAATGTGAAATTTTATGTGGCTAGAGCAGAAAACCATAAACCAAATCGAATAAAACCAGTCATTCAGTCAAGATTTTCTGTTACACATTTTGGATAACACAAATATTTTTTCATTCACCAGTGGATCTATCAAGTGAGTTTGCGCCACAGCATCAAAGCTATCTCATCGAATTCAAGGATCTTTTGAAACCCTGTCCCTTTTCGCAGGTACGTTACAATGTATTGTATACGGCTTTGCAGATATCCTTTGAGTCTCCTTTATTGCTGGCTACGTAATTTCTGTTTTATTATGTTATATTGCACATCAGTTTTTCTCATTTAAAATAAAGTTAGTTGATAGTTAAGTTAAATGTATTGTTGTCCATAATGGATGGTTGAAATTTGTTTATCATCAACAGATTCTAAATAAGCAATACCTTTGGACTTTACCTAGTTATATCCTTCACTAAGTAAATAATTAATGATTAAAACAATAAAAAAGGTGTTTGCAATAGTTTATATCCCTGTGTGATGATGATAAAATAAAGACAAGAATCTTTGTGTTTACAACCACTTTTATTCAGATTAACGGTCATCTGGAAACTAATGTTTTTATTAATTTATATCCGAGCAGTTTAAACACACACTATCATTATACATAATTTATTGATCCCCAAACTTTCCCCAAACTTAAGCCTTTATTCTGGGGGATCGCGTTCCTATATACTTACAACTTTTAACAAATTCAATTCCTACAGTTTAATGGAATGATGGATGGATGGAAAGGAGGGAATGGATGGAAAGTACGTCTTCTTATGGTAGCGTCGGGTGACGGGTTGCTCACTTCTCTCTAATATGGTTGAAGAGGGCGATAGCTGGATCCCGCATTAACTCGTGAAAGGGTGCCGTTTGAGGGTGTTCGTCGTTTGGATACTTGGGGGGAGGGAGACTTGCCGAGCTAACAGATGCAGATGCGAATAATTTTGTATAGACATAAAGAGACTCTGTAAATTTATTTTTAAAAAAATATACCCGTGAAGTTTCTTGCCAGTTCTTATTCACGAAGGTTTTTTTCGAACTGGTGGTAGAGTCATGTTTTATTTGACTTCAATAAGAACAAGTAGTTGTAAATGTTGAGAAAAAAATATTTCATTTCATGGATCTGTTAATATATTTGAATAATTAATGAACAGACTATTATATTTGATTTGCAGTTTACATTATAATAATTTGATTTCGACGATTAAGAAAATATGTAAAGGGTACATGTTACCAATGACTTAATCACAATATCACTAAGCAGTTTGTATGGTGTAGCATAAAAACTCTCGGGAATAGAGTTTTATGTGCTATTCTTAAATATAACTTACAGATTTTCATTTCCATTCACTTAATTATGCGACATTATACTCGTAACAAGCCACATCTCTGGGGTGTCTTAAAATAACGTTCACACGTTCATATTAATGGCATAATTCTAATTTTATATTACACTACGGATTAAGAATTTAAAAAATACTTACAAGATCTTTATTAAACAAAACGTCAATTGATACCAGTTTTGTATCTTCAGTTGTCTTCAAATTCATACTGATTGTGTATTCAAATAGTCGAGTTTATTTGTTGTATCTCCTCTGGGGCGATACTACAGTCCGGCCTATTTCGACCGCCATAACCACGTACATGGTTGTGTTCTGGTTATAGGAACATCCAGTGGGTACAATTACTGGAACAAAGGCAATTTCAAGTGACGGCTACGGTCGGCAAAAAAGTAAACAGTATTACTATTAATAAATAAAACATCTACGTTGAACGATGTCCACGCACGCTGATGCAGCTCTCCGTTAGGTGAGTTTGCGTGCTCGCTTGACAGTTATGAAAAAAGTCACAAAATATTTACAATGTTTCATTCACACCAAGGTAAGCTGTTAATTAATCTGTGACCATTGCATGCGAATCACATAACAACCTACATTCAATGCCTCGCTAACCTATACTGATTCGGAAAGCCTTTAAATCTCACAATAATTTTGACTTAGCCTCTTTTCGGATTTTACGTACGCAAACAAAGCATAGTTATAGTCCTGGAACTATTAAAACTTACTAACTTAAAGTAACTTACATACAGCTGGTCTTAAAGAATTAAATCCATGTAACGTCACATTTTAGACGTAATGGTTATGTATGTATAGTATATAATGAACAAAATACTTAATTTGCATACATAAATACATAATTTCAAATATACGTGGAATTACCGCCTAAGCTTGAAAAACATGTATGATAGAAGACGTCTCTTCACTGATTAAAATTAGAAAAAAATTGTTATGCAGACAATATAATACAAGACAAATAAGTACTTTTTATTTTTACAATAACCGTTTTTCTCATAAACCAGTATGTCAATCATGTACGGAATCCTTTTGTCGAGACTAATGCCATACAAAATTGTTGTTAAACAGCGTCTCTTTTGGTTCTTAAGATTATTCAAACCTAACCTAACCGCTACAGCTTCGGAATATATTTTGTAATAGCTATATTAATGCTCAAAATTACGATCAACAAACTTTCATAAACAGTTAGCATATTTCTATAAAAGCAGCCATTTATAATCAGTCCAAAAAATGGAGATAAAATACCTTAAAGACCTATTCACTGATGTTTACACAAGATAGTAACCATCAGAACATAAAATGAATAAGTTCCCAAATGAAAAGACTCTAAAATTTTAATTACGAAGTCGCGGCTTTCTTGCCTCAGACGCCCATACATTCGCCGTGAATCACTTTATTAAAACTCACACGAATGAGGCGAAAGTGAAACTTATACAAAACACCTAGCCAGCCCGCCAACCTGCCTGCTCCGACTGTTTTATAAATATAACAAGATGTGAATAAAGATTTCTCAAATGGTTTCATATTAATTTAAAATATCAATGTTATGCTACATTAATAAATGTCTCAGTTCATTCAAATGTTTTTGGTTCTCATTAAGAAATATCTGTGTAACAATAGACGCTGCGATAACTTACAAAACATATTTTTGTGAAAGGAAACATGAGGTTCATTCAAATAATGAACAATAACGATTCGCGTTCACGATTTATCTGCTCCTAGAGGTTAAACGAGGTATTTCGTACGGTTCGGAGGCTATTTGCTATTCCCAGCGGAACAACATACGGCCAAAATCAACACACGGCCCCTAGAAACCACGTTTGTGTATAGAAGCCTCTCCTGCTTCCTGCTTTTTGTTCCGTTCCGTGCCAATAAAGGTAATATTTGCAAAGAAACGTGCTGAGATCAAACAGAACGGCACCTGTGCCCGTTCCGCCACCGCGCCGCTCTTGCCCGACGCCTGCACACACTTTTGTGGCGTCACGTACGAGCCCGAATTCTGAGGGGCTTAAAAGAATTGTGGCCCCAAATTTAGTGCGGATTAAAACGTCTCGAACCCCGATTGAAGGCCGCAAAACTCGTGTGAAATTGCATTTGAATAAGCTTTTGAAATCCAGTTTTTTTCTCAGACATTGTTTGTTTAGTGTAGCTTTACAAACGTGGCTATCGAAACAGGAAGCGCTCGTTTCCTAGAAAATAATTCGGTTCGAAAAGCGAACGAGTGGAATCTTTTCAAATGAAGCAGATTTAGTTTTTGTTGTTTTATTTCCAGCTGTTCGGAGCGAGTGTGTACAAGACATTAACATACAACGAGCCGAGTGCTTCGCCCAATAATTCACGGCACTCGGATAGGTCGCAATTTTACCGCGCGACCGAAATAGCCGTGGCCCCGACTGGCTACAAGTATTCGTTTAAGTAATTCCAGACGCGGTACACTCAAATATTTCAGGTTAAGCTAACGTTGCTACGTCTAGCCTATTAATGTTTTTTTACGAATTTGCATAACTATTCCACCGAGGTGAACGGAAGGTGAAAAATAAACGTAGTACGAGCTTAACGAAACAATGTGCTTGGAAAAAGAACAAAAATTACTTTATAACATTTTTTATTCAACACAGATAAGTGGCCATCCTCTGGGTCGCGCGATCGGAGAGGCATAGGCGACAAAAGATAGGAAAAAAACTTTAAATATTCATCAGGCGACTGTTCAGTTGAACTTTGTCAAAATAAAACAAAAATGTAATGATTGGAGGGAAAATTTGTGCTTAGGAAGTCTCGTTAAATCTCCTTAAAGTTGGTAGGTCAATCAAATTGAATTCATAATAACGTCTGCGTTGGTTCTAGGCGGCCGGGGACTGCGAACTAAATTGGCCTGCAGAGCAAGTTTGCAAGCGTAAATGATATTGCGACATCGCTAGACTAGAGTCTTCTCGTAGGGGCTTCTCGAAATGAATCCTTATTAGCGGTGGTTAAGGGTGATTATACCTTGGCTGTTTGCCTGCGATGTTACCCTCAGGTGGTGTTTGTTGAACTCGGAAGTGATGTTATCGTTGTAAATAGAGATTAACGTATTTTCGTTCGCTCACACGAGTGAGCCTGTGGCGTCGAGCTGTGTCACCGGCTGACTCACGCGTGTTGAAACAGAAGCGAGCAAGTTTAAACTTGCAACAATCTTAACCTTGCGTTATGCTAACTTGAGAAAAAGTATTCTGTGATTTGATTTCTTGGAAACTTTAAATCTTTGTAGTTTTTGTTGAGACGGATACGGCTTATTTGGTTTTTGTTTTATTTTAATAAGGTTGTTCAATATAAATTAACGTTTCTACCTGGCATTTGTGACTACCTATTTATCTCGCACCATCCGTTTCTTTTTCTACATCCCAAACAGAGAAAACATTATCTGCCAAAAGAATGGCATAAGTTATAATTAGACTGCTAATCTAAAACGTCGTTTACTTAATGTGACTTTCAAAATCAGATATACAGGAAGTCACGACAACTTTTTCAACATAAAACGCAGTAATAAGTAGGTACACTTGCATAAGAGAGGAAACATTAGTGCATGATGAATTACAAAAAGAAGTAGAAAGCGTGCAAATCTCTAAGTGCTGAATTAAGTGGGTGAACACGTAACACACGAATTTATGGCATCAAGTAATTGACTATAAAATTTTTTATTACTTTGTTAAATAAAACAACTGTTAAAGTTTAGTTTGGCTGCTTTCTAGTTTTTATCATTATTTATTTTGTTATAATATGCTAGCCTCATTTTACTACACACACTTATACATCAATAGAAAAGAATTGATAATGTCTGAAACTATACGTGAACATAATACTTACTATATTTAATCAATTTCTGTGTACAAGAACCTATGTGTGCCAAACGGGCAAAATTACCAATTCTACTTACTGAATGAAAAAACAGGTGTCCAGGAACCCAGATAAGCATAATTTTTGTTATATTAATATCATGGTCCTTGCGCTTAACGTAACCTCTTATTCGACATGTCTGCGTAGGCATATCATGGAGCAGTTCATAAGCAAGATATTTACATGTACAAAAGTCTGCTGAACAACTTTGGAAACAATGAATTTTTGACAAATTTAAATATTTACTTCTTACCAACGATCATTACTTATTGTTGAGGACGATATTTATAGCATAACTCTATCACCAAGTTGGAATGACCTTCATGAAGAAGAACTGAAAATAAACTTTACAGGTGGCATTAAAAAAAAATTTTAATCGCTCTTTTGTCTATACAAAATAATTCTTCCCTGCATTTGTTAGCCCTCCCCACACTATCCTAACGACGAACACCCGCGAACAGCACCCGTTTACAGACTTAACCCGAGATCCAACCATTGCCCTCCTCAACCATATTAGAGGGAAGTGAGTGAGCCGTCACCCGACGCTACCGAAGGAAGACGTACTTTAATGGCAATGACGCTCTAGATATTAATCGGGACGAAGAACTCATCGAATAGACGGACACATTACATGTCTTAAGTAAGGGGATATTTGAATTAAGCCAAAGGACTTTATTCAAGTTTGTTCTATAAATCTGCAACCTAATTGTAACCACATACAACTTTTCATTTAACTTGTATTTTTATTTCATTCTTTTGTAAAACATAATAATTTTATCTGTGTTTCGTATTAAATTTTTGACACCTACATGCGGCGCTGCGATTGGTCCTCAGTTTATACACACAGATATTTAGTAAAACTTATAAATTTTACAGCTAGACAGACAAGAGGTCTAAAGTGGATGTCGATTATTGTAAGAACCCTATTTAAGACAGAATAAGTTTCACTCCCTGTGGTTGGATTTATCAAATAAAAATCTTATTAATTTAGATTACTGCTTAAAGGAAACCTTTTAAGATCAAATTGGAAATTTAAAGGACTTAAGTCGGCCATAAGTTTACTTTGTAAAGCTTCTCTGTGGCTTTAAATCTATTGAAATTCGATTAGTCCAAGGTCTAATAAGCTGGTAAAGTCCTGTTGAGAAAGTTTATCCTGAAATAACTTCAGTCTATACATTTATAATTATACCACAAGTCCCTGCGCTGTATCCTGATTATTTTACTCCAAAATTCCCACAGCTTGACTTCTCGATTACGTTCTTTTCTAACGGTCAAAATTATTTTTTAAACAAATTTAACTGTTTCAGAGTTTTTAAATTCCATATACGCAAACAAATCTTTTGTTTTTAATTATTTGTATTAACAGTATTTATTATATTATATATTCACGATAAATTGACGATTTCAGTCCATTCTGCCAGTGAATAATTCAAACTATTGCCACACATCAAACTAACTATAGGATACTGGATTCTAAATATAATAAAGGGCAAGTTCGAGAAGCGAAAGAAGGGTTAATCGATGAACAAAATATGCAGTCTAATAAACATTCTTTATGTGATTATGAGATTAGCTGCTAGCACTAAAATAATAATAAGAGTCTTGTGATTAGGATAAACGTTTATTGTGTGGGTCACTGGCATGTGTTAATTTTGTGTAATGGGTTTATATTAAGATACAATTTTGCAAGTTAAATGTAACTACTAGTTAGTTATTTATTACACAGTTCACGCGAATTCCATAGGCTTAAAGATCACCAGGCAATGTGTGCAACAAACAACAAACGTTCCAGTCAAATATTGTATAATTTGGATTATGGCTAAATACGTTTTGTACAAAGTATAAACACTTACAACGCTAGTTAAGCCATCAGTCTCAGTTGATGTCGCAAGATTCTGACACCAGAGTTGATCAAGTTTAGTCTTCAGTAATAAAATTCAGTCTAATAATGGTATTATATAAGTTATGTAGGTGTATAATCATCCAGAGCATATTTGTAACTGGATATGACAACATTATTATTAATGAGATAAGATGGAGTTATTTATAAATGTATTTATGAGAATAAATTATTTTGTTAAGTCCCTCTTAATCTAGATCAGACATCAATTAACATGAATATGTTCTTCTAAGGATAGAATTTTGAAAATCGGTAAATTAGTATCACAGTATACTGATTGCATATTAAGGGCCCAGTGCCTTAGTGTGTAGTAGCCCTGGCTCATACTCCGGAGGGCCCAGGTTCAAGTCTTGGTCGCGGCATTCATTTGTGTGATGCACACAGATGTCTGTTCTCAGGTCATGCATGGTTGTTTATATTTATATATGTATGTTTATTCTGGGTTCCCTCCAGTTCGCTGTATGATCATCCATAACACAAGCCCCATTTACTTTGGGGCTATACAGTTGCCGATTTATTATTGATATATTATATTGAAAACAAATTTTTCATCTTTTTAATAATAGTAAAGATGTGTAAAGTAAAAATAAAGATGATAACTGTTTAAAAAAATATAAATAATTCAGACAATCATGAATAATTATTATTATTAAATGAATCCGGTACTCTTTTGCATTGTTTTCGTTAACAAAATATAAATTTTGGGTCAGTAGGTCAATTTAAAAGAACGGACAAGATTGAAATGCAGATAATCGTAATTTTACACACGGCCTGCAATCTATATCAAATAGTTTATGCGGAAATTATCAGACATACGAAACGGTGCCATGACAACGCGAAACGGATTCGTGAAGCATATTTCTGGACAATTTATGGCTGTTCTAATGAACCAGGAAATTAGATACTGCCGGAGAGATTGCTCATTTTGGCTGACATTACTTTTGTCGAAACAGGCTTTCGTTCGATTACATATGGAATTTTAATGATATGTTTTTTTATGTTCATTTATTTAAAGGGATACTTTTAAGTTAGAAGACATAAATAAACAGAGCTTGTACGGTACCCAACTATTTACTTTTTTACTCGACGTTTCGGTGTCACCTTAGTCACAAAATGCGACTTAATATGCAAAATATATTCAAACGCGATAAAATTCGGTAAAAAACTGTTTGATTCAGTATAATGAATCGTATGAAATCCTCGCTCATGTGTCTCGCCTGTTTCAAAGCAGGCGTTTATGTTAAAATAATGTTAAATTTATGCCCAATATTTATACCTACATTCGGTGAGGTGTGTCCAATTTGGGGGTTAAGCTCTGATAATGTCCCTCTTGGTTCCTATTTCACTAACTTAACATTAACATTTTCTTTTTATCACCCATTGGGTTGTTGTTTGTAGTCTTCCCTTTCACCAATAGAAAGTGCCATCACTCTCACTCATTACTCGTCAAATTGTTCTATGTGACTTTTTTGTACTGTACTGTATTGTACTGTTGTGACCCAGTATGTGAGATGGAACTTTCCTGCAACTTTCCAATTATTATTCCAAAAAATCACCTATCCACTTTACTGTTCACTTGAAATCGTAACCTTATTTGTGAAAATTACGGAAAATGCCCGTAACTCCATCCGCATTTCGCGAACATGACCAAAAAGGATCTGCTTAAACATTCGGATCGAATATTCGGTGTATCGACTATAAAGAGGTAGATTTCTCTTTGTGGCTGGTAATCCGCGGTGCAATAGTGAGGGTGAGTGACTTTTTGGTAAGTATTTTTTTTGCACAAAATTCTATGTCAAAGAATAAGTAGACTACATAATTTATAAAAATGACCATTCATAATAAAACTTTGCTTTTTGGCGTCGTTGTCTATTTAAATACTTTCATTGCAATTATTTATATGGGAAGAATTCAAAAATGCGAATTAAAGTTTCGAATTGGAGTATTAAAGTTTCGTTCCCCTAAAGCTAAGTAAAAATGCCTTCGGTTCCTATATTTTGTACTTATTCATAATTGTCTTTATACGCTTTAAAATGAAACTGACACAATTTCACCCTTGCTATTAAAATATCACGCCTGTCGTAGAGTCACTTTAAAAAAACTCAAAGTCCTACCTTTTTATAAAACGCGAATTATAAAAAGGTAGCCTCTAAACAAAAGCCATACACATAAATATCTCAAACAGAATTAAAATAAATCCTGTGGCAATCTTCGTCACCAAAATCATCGTCTTCATTATGCGACATCTCCCAAGTCCCAACCATGATTCACTCTTCAGAACAGAAACGCCTAAATTCCTCGAAATGAATTTAGAATCCATTCAATTTAAATGTCAGAGTGACTCAGTGTTACGTAGGCTGGGTTATTACCATACGATACACGACAGCGACAAAGGAATTGAGCGGTACGTATCGTAAATACTCTTAGGTGTATAAAGATCTTGAGCTCCTTTTACATAGGGTGTTGGAATATTATTCCTTGTCATGTATTGTAAGTTGATGTTAGGAATATTTCTTTTGGTTTGTACACCCGAGAACGAGAGTGTTCAGGGTAGCTCTCGCCTTGCCTCGGGGCCTCGCCTGCTCTTGATCCTGTCGGTATTCGCAACCGAGAGTGAGTAAGTTGTTCTCGTGAACGGGCTTCACGGAAGAGAGTTACATTATGTAGTTATGTTTGTAGTTAGTGAAAAGTAGTAAAAATTTTTCGTTGTTACAAACGGATCCTTAACTTTGAAAACACGAGTATAAGCTACTCACAGATATAGCTGTTATACATATAAGCTAACTGTTATAACTGTTAAAATTATGAAAAGGATGAGAATTTTACTTCAATGGCTTCATCAATAACTAGTTTAAAATAAATCAAAAAGCAAACCTCCCAAGTGAGCACGCTCTTTTCTCGAGACCACATAACATCCAGTCCATTGTTCTCTGATGTACTCCAGCGCACGTCGTATTTACTATTTCCCATATCCTGCCCTTGCTGTCTGAAAACATGTCTGATAAATTGTTTTTAAAACATGGCGGACACTCGGACCGGCGCTGGACACAATGGGTTAATCTTCACATGTGAGATGTTACTGTTATATTTCCGATGAGAATTATTGCAAAATTCGGATAAAGATTTTAATGAACAGTTAAATATCAACTAACAGCACTGGATTCTGTCGACCGGAGAGCCCGTAAACTTATTAACAACGACGAACTCTCCTCTAAAAAACTTATCCCCTTAAACAGCGTGATACTTATATAAATTAGTCTCTCTATTTAAACAGAATGCATTGTGAGAGTTAGCGAATACGACGTTTTAAAATGATACATCCCTTTCCTGCATCGGACAACTAGTCGCAGCCAAAACCTTCGCCAAAAAGGGATTTGGATTTCAGTACATAAACTACATACTTAAGAAATAACTCGGGATTCTCGCTCCGATCGCCACCCGGTACGGACGTGCAAGACCCCGTATTCCGTTGATCGGTCCCTTCCCGATATTCTGTGGCGCTCAGTCTACTGACGTCACAGTTTAGCCTTATTACTGCTCAACGCATCCCCGGCCCTTCAGGCCCCAATCCCGGCCCCTCAGGCCACCAACGCTTAGACCCCTCTTGTCCTTAGCTCCTCTCCCGCATCTCCCTTGCCCTCCGAGATGGACTGTATGTCGGACACATCCCCTCGCACGTCGCGCTGCAAGCGTACCGCTCCCAGGAGCGACTCGGAATCCGCGTCTGATGCGTCGTCGGACGCCGCCACCTTAATCGGCTATCCTGAGCCCACATTCCAGTTAGTCACCAAACGCTCTAAGAAGCGTTTGAAAAAAGCCGCGGTGTCTTCAACACCCAAGCCCACCCCGGTGTCTTTTACACCCGCCCCCGCGCAGTTAATGTCACTGCAAGTGACTGAGACCCCGTCGATTCCATCGAAACCAGCAACGCGCTGCGCTCCCGTCCCGGCTAAGGCCCAACTCCCTCCTGCTGTCTTCCTCCGCGAAAAAGCGCTATGGACCGCGGTTTCCAACTTGTACATAGCGCAAAAAATTAAAAACGTTAAAGCGGCAAACGCAGGCGAAACTATAAAAATTCAAGGCTCTTATCAGTTAGACAAATCGCATATCACACCTACGCCGTCCCGGAGGAGCGTAAGATCCGCGCAGTATTACGGGGCGTCCCGTTCGAGCTCGCGAACGAAGAAATCCTCGAGGACCTTAAGTCCCAGGGTTTCCCGGCCGTAGCAGTGCACAAGATGCACTCCCACCGCGGTAGACGTTTTCCTCTCGCCCTCGTCATCCTATCCCACACTTCCAACTTGAGGGAGATCTTCAGAGAGGCTCGCACAATCTGCGGACTCTCGAACATCTCCGTCGAGCGTCTCAATCCTCGCGGGCACCCTGGGCAATGCCACTGTTGCTAGCCGCGTAGCGGCTAATTGCTCAGCCCCTCCCAGGTGCATAAAATATCTAGATCCACACATTACGAAGAAGTGCACTCGCACTCACGACTCCACTTCCCCGCCTGCATGTGTGCTGTGCGGCCAGTTCGGCCATACAGCTCACTACATGGGCTGTCCGCGCACTCGGCGCTCCACGCTCCGCTGCTAAGAGGGTCACACCTAAACCAGCGCCACCGCTCACTCCCGCCAACTTCCCGCTGCTGCGCAACCGGGATCCCCCGGAAACAAAGCCCGTGCAGCCGACGCCAACTCCGGCTCTGTCCTGGAGACAGCGTCCGGCCGCTCCACCTTTCCGTCCTATCCCAGCTCCCGTAGCTCCCGTAGGCCCGCGTCCCGCTCCTTCATCTTCACCTCAGTCGTCGTTAGCTGAGGACATGAAGACAGTTTTCAACGTCATTCAAAACGTCGACATTAGAAAAAATCTCCGTACTCGCACGCAAACCGCCCGCTCTCCTCAAGAGCGTCTATTCGCATTAGCCGAGCATCACTCCCAAATTAGTTCCTTGTAAATTATATATTCATTTTGTTTAAACCCCCTAAAAAGTAGATATAATGTCTAGACCTGCAAATCCCGCGTCCGGTCGTATCAAACCCAAAGGCTTATCCCTAGTTTCATTTAACGCTCGTAGCCTAAGTACTAACCTTCCTGAGCTCAAACTATTCCTTCAGAACAACGAGCCAGACCGTAGAAGACCGCCAGAAGCAATAGCTTCTCCAAGAGACGTGGCTCACTCCAAACCGCTCCAGGGGATTTTCTATTCCTAAATACGCGCTCACCCGTAACGATAGGCCCAACTCCGTCGGTTTCGGTGGCACAGCTATTTATTACAAAAGAGGTTTCCACTGCATTCCTCTCCCTACTCCTCCTCTCCTCAACATGGAAGCTGCTGTGTGTAGATTGGCTATGAGCTTCAATCAACGTACCTAAGCGCACCAGACCTATCCGCCTCAATCTCAGGTCTATCGAACCGCTCGATGACCTAGGCTCTGACTACCGCCCCACCCTCGTGCTAAGACCGCCTAACGATAACATTACGTCTCCTAAGGCCTTTACCAATTGGAAAGGCTTTAAAGATACCTTAGTTTCTGCCCTAGAGGCCCCGAACTCTCCGCTCGCGATCTCGCCCATCCAATTAGATAGACCGGATAAAATAGACTCGTTAGTCGATTCCCTCACTGATGCTATCAACTCAGCCATCAACTTGCTAAGCAAGGCATTCCCACGCTTGCCTTAGCCGTTAACAATCTTATTACAGCTAATAACGCGGCTCTCCGGAGAGCCAAGCTCTATCCCATGCCCGCCTATAGATGAGCTGCAAATCAGCTACAACGTAAAGTAAGGTCTTGCCTCGCGGAACTCTAAGACGTTCAGATGATGACGATCTCATGGAGAATATCTCCCCGTCCCACCAAGCGTACTATAGTATGGCGTGAGCCTTACGTGTGCACGCCGCCTCTCACGTGCCTCCTCTCACACGTCCCGATGGCACTACTGCCTTCGAAGACGAAGAGAAAGCCGAATGCTTCGTTGACAGCATTGCCTCACAATGCTCGCCCGGCACTCAACCCGCGGATCCCTCTCATATCCAGGCAATGGAGGACAAAGTCCTCCGCAGGGGCTCTCTCCCCATCACCGCCGTCTCCGTCACAGTGTCTAATGACGAAACCTCTCTTCTCATTAGACGTCAAAAATCCAAAAAGGCTCCGGGGTGCGGATGGAATTTCCAGCCACGCACTTAAGCACCTGCCTCAACAGGTGCTTTCCTTGTTAGCTATAATTTTCAATGCCTGCTTCGACCTTAGCTACTTTCCAAAAGCTTGGAAAGAAGTGACAGTCATAGGCATTCCTAAGCCAGCTAAACCTCTGAATATACCGGCTAATCACAGACTCATCAGCCTACTGAAGGCCATGGTTAAACTTCTCGAAAGTCATACTCTCCCGAATGCGGAACCATCTGTTTCCAATGGATGGCGATCCCCGCATCATTCCTCATCAGTTCGGCTTTCGCGCTAAGCACTCTTGCCCTCAGCAAGTACATCGCATAGTCGAGTACATTACTCGACGGCTTCTATCCGCGGCGTTATAAAGTGATTGCAGTCTTCTTTGACGTAGCCAAGGCTTTTGACAAAGTCTGGCACAGCGGTCTCATTTATAAACTCTATAAAATAGGCTTACCGGATCGCCTAGTCAGGAAAATCGCGTCGTTTCTCTAAAACTGTACGTTTTGCTTTAAACACGAAGGCTCGCTTTCCGCACCCCGTCCCGTAAGTCTGGAGTCCCTCAAGGCGCAGCCCTTGCCCCTCTGCTGTACACCGTGTACACCAACGACATTCCCATCCCGCCGAAAGGCGTCAAACTCGCCCTCTTTGCCGACGACAATGCCCTTTACACCAAAGGTCACAGTGTCCCGCAGCTCGTCAACAGACTCGAAAAGGCCGTAAACGCCCTCGGTTTATGGTTTCAAAAATGGCGCATCGATGTGAATCCAGACAAGAGTTCTAAGATTCGCTTCGACCCCAAATGCCGTCGTCCGCTGACAGCTCTCACGTTCGAACGTTAGGCATTTCCATTGCGCAGTACTAAATACTTAGGCATCACCTTAGACCCGACGCTTTCTTTCAAGCCACACATCGATAGAGTATCGAAACTCGCCCGTCTTTACTTGGGCCGCCTATATAGTATGTTAGGTAGAAATAGTAAAATGTCTTTTAGAAATAAACGTACGCTTTATAAGACCTGCGTTAGACCCATCATGACATATGCCTCGCCAATCTTTGTCCATGCCAAACCCTCCTGCCTGCACACACTGCAAGTAGTTCAAAATCTCTTCTGCCGCAGGGCCACAAACACACCCTGGTACGTTCGTAACGCGGACCTGCACAGAGATCTTGAACTACCTACAGTGCAACAGCACCTCAAAACACTCTCGGAAGCGTCCTTCAAACGCTCCGAAACCCACCCCAACCCTCTAGTTCGAGGTTCAGTCTCGTATACTACCTCTGTCATAGATTCGAAGTTCAAAGTCGCTAGACCGAGAAACGCGCACACGAACGTAGCCACGCAACTAACACTTGATCTCGAAGCCCTTCAGGCCGCAACTTCTAATTCTAATCTGAATTCGAATTAATTCAATTTTTATTTTTCATTTTGAGTACCTTCAGTGCTTTGAGCACCTTCAGTGCTATGCAATTCCCAGCGGGTGATCTCTTCTGGGCCCCGCTAGCGCGACCTTTTTCTTTAATTGGTCGTTGCTCAGATGAAGGCTGTGAGGCAAAAAATTGCACGAGTCATTCAGGCGGTTTTTTAGTGGGTAGGGCTCTGGTAGGCTCGGAGCGAGTCCCAGATACCTCGATCGCGCCCGAGAGGTATGTGTAAGAGCATTTTTATATCCACTTGCCCTAACGGGGATTAATAAAATAAAAAATAAATCACTCGATACAAAAAATTTAATAAACTTTCTCATTTCCAGCTGACTACTTGAATCCTTGAACGTATAAAATGATGTGCTCATGCAGTTTTATAAGGCGTTTGTTATTGCAACTAATATTATTCGGAATTTTGATATTCGGGATTCTTATTTATAATATTGCGGATTATTAATAATTCAGATTTTTAATGGTTCGGTATTTTCGAATTCGGCATATTGATTTTCGTAATTATAAACGTTCGGAATTTTGAAGTTTCGAAGAAGAAAAATTCGGAATGGTGAAACACAGAATTTTCATTTTCGGAATTATGAACCATTCGGTGTTATAAAATTCGGAATATTGAAATTCGTGATTATGACTATCGGAATAAAGTTTTTTGTATTTTTGTAGTGTTTGAGATGCAAAATGCGTAACTTAGTTTAGTAACTTGCAGCTCTCCACAGCAATTATTCTTATATCACTTTATGGTTGGGACTGGTAAGAATTATTTCGCTGGTTCAATGGAACCTTAAGTTTTTGAAAAGTAGAAAAGTAACGTATCAATTAAGGATTCAAAGTCTTGATTTAAATGAGGAGAATCACGGACCCCTGCCTCAAATAAGGAAGAAAGACTGCACAAACCTCGAGCTTCCACCGCCAGTCTCCGTCAGTAGTCTCAACGTTCATGCACGTAGGTTAAGGGCGTCTTCCAGGCAGCCAGCTCAGCTCTCAGAAACGTTCTCATAGTCCAGCACTTTTCAAACAGCACAGTGTAGACAACACCAAGCTCACAACACAGGAAGAACACAGTTCAAAGTATTTTTCAAGGTATTTGACGATGCAGAGCAACGCCCATGCAGGTTCGACACACGTCAAGCGACCGAACGTCGGTCACCCTACCTACATTTGAGGCAAGAACCGAACACTTTATTTTATAATAACTTTATTTATTCGTGTCGATAGACTTTTAGTGTCGTGTGATTTTTGTTGATACAATGACCAATTAGTCTAAGGAAATAGAAAACTACGGTTTTCTTATTAATTTATATACAAAATCAGTGTGCGAAGATACCTAACCCCATTTTTATACTATGTATAACGTTGTTACGAGTCCCAAGTTCAGCACATTATTTTAATTTTCACACAAACAATGGCGATTTATTGATATTTTTGAAATATACACAGAAATCTAGACGTTTAGTTATTCATCGAAATAGAAACAGTTCTTTTTAACCTAACACCCTCAAAACCTTAAATAACAGCATCATTAGCTTCTTCTTTCCAGACGCAAAATCACGGCCACTCATCACGAATCTTATCTAAAAAACCCATAAAGTGGGGCGTCATTTAATTAAGTCCCAAATAAAAATGCGATGTAAAAAATAAAGATGTGGAATACACAATAGTGGCCGAGATCTGAGATAAGCGATGACATTGGGGTTTAAAAGCGAAACGTTGTTGTTCCTGAGACGAAGCGCGGTGGACACCCACTCAGCGACACTTAGCGCCTAGCGGTGTGTTTCCATAGTAAAGTCGGTCGGACTCTGTAGGATGGCGGATACAATAGTAGTTTTAGTTAACTAACACCTAATTCATTTAAGCGTAGTTTTTATATAGTCTTTCAGCGCAATATTATCATTTGTTGTTATAGCTGCTTGAGGAAATGATGATAATCTAAATATATATTCGTTTTTATGCAACTCTAAATTTAACAAATTTAACTAATAAATAAGCTAACCCCAGGATCTCGCAGAACAGCAATATAAGATTTATCATTGATGGCAATTACGTTCAATTTATGCAGCATTTCGTAAACTAATACGACCGTCTGAAAGTATATTTACTCTCCTTAATTCGAATGAAATCTTTGTCTTCTAGAATTAAATTAATTTAAACTTTCAATAGAAATAAAGTTTTTTCATGTGCTCGGTAGCCTCTTTATCTTAAAACAAGTTCTTATTGTCGTTATGTCGTCGCTAAGTAATGTAAGTGACAAAAGAAAAGAAGCTGCAATAAAGGTAAGATTAGAAACAATTTCCGAAAATACTCCAACACAGACAGATTTCCGACATACAGCATCCCGTCACCGTCAGCATACGTAGCCGTCTTGCCAATTTACAGTGACTATGAAACTCAAAACAATAAATTTCAATTGTTATGATAAAATAAATAATCAAATAACATAATTGTGTCACCTCACAATTATTATCGGACGAAGATACAAAAGTCAATGGAAACATGATAATTCTTTTATGACGTTGATGGCGGCAATATAACCGCTTAAATGCATTTTTGTGGTACAAAGGCTGTCATTATTTGTTTCTATCCTTTTGAACTGCATATTAGTATATAAAATACTGGTATGTTTGAGCTTGGGAACTGTGAGAAGTTTGAAAGCAAAATAAATTCTTATCAGTGTTATTGACTTTTAGAAAAAAAAAACAGTGATAAGCGTGTATTAGAACAAATGTATGTACAATAATAATTTGAAAATGAAAATAATTGTACCGCAATTTATTACATGTAATGTTGGTTTGCCTTTTATTATCCAATCATGATAAAAGCATATCTAATTTTGATAAAATTAAGTATTCCCCTGGATATAAGAAGGCCTTCAATGACACTTGGTTAAATTTTTCATCCCGTTATTCGGCAGTCGAAACGGAAACTAAGGCAAAAGCTTGTCGAGTTTGTACTCAACTGAATTTGTATTCACAGCAACCGCAGAAAAACAAAACTCCCGAAAAAATTCTATTCAATGAAATAAATATTAATATTGTGAAACGATTTTATAACCACCTTTTATTTGTATGGATTGTGTCAAATACCTACTATGAAAAACGTTAATGGTAATAATAGACGAGTTTAAAAAAAATTGAGAAATATTGGATTTACATAAAGTTTTTGAACGTATGTTACACTGTCAGTAATCTAGTGATGGATAAGAGAGAAATTCAAGTAATACTTTTAAAACTAAGCTTACGTTTTTATGAAATTAACTCGATTTTACAAAAAAGCTTTATTGTGACCTTCCTACGAGCTTAAGTAGAGATTATGCTCTACAATACTATAACCTGAAATTATCTGTTTCTAAATCTCGATGTGCAGTATCACTAGTATAGATACTACATTTAATATCATTAATTCGGATATTAGCTTTTTGATTTATTAATTCAATGCATTGGGTTTTGAAATCCATGTCAACGGGTGCCGTTTGAGGGCGTTCGTCGTTTGGATACTTGGGGGGAGAGAGACTTGCCGATCTAACGGTGCAGATAAGAATAACTTTGTATAGACATAAAGAGAGACTGTAAATTTATTTTGAAAAAAATATACCCGTGAAGTTTCTTGCCAGTTCCTCTTCTAGAAGGTTTTTTTGAACTAGTGGTAGAGTCATGTTATATTTGACATCAAAAAGAACAAGTAATTGTCAACATTGAGAAATAAATATTTCATTTCATTTCAAGCATTACGTATGTGAGCAAATTCTATAAGTATGGAATTTTGGGATACTCTTAGAAACACGAGAAAAATAGATTTTTCAGCGTAATGTGATCTGTAATGTGACACTTTAGAGCATAGTGGTATACATTTTTGTATTCGTAAGAGTGTCACTAATTGATATAAAATAAGTTTTACCGTGCATCGCGACTTTGAAAAAATAAACAAAAGCCATTCGGAAATCACGCCAAGCCCAATCAAAAATTTTCAAACGCCTTTTTTGGATTGTGCACACCTCTTCTAGTTAAGTTTAATTTAATTTATTGTAAGTTTTCGCGAACACTGTGCTCATTAGTTACGAGGTAAGTAAGTGAACAACATATACGCAATTTGTTTCACTTATAAAATAATGAAGCTTTTCTATCTTAGGTCTTAGATCATAAATATATCAGTAACATTTTAACTTTACATAATTCCTGAATTTTCATTTTTAAAATAATCACTTAAACCCTTTGAATAACTAGATAAAAAGACTCAAAAATGAGTTCTAATTTAACTCCTCCATTCTTAAAATTGATAATTTTCCAAACGACAAAATAAAAGTATACTGCATAAAACAATCCAAGTCATAATAATAAAAAAAATTGAGTATAAAGCTCGGCATCCGGGCTGTGACAGCACTAACGGAAATAACTTATCTGATACGCTATAGCATTTAAGCGGCTGTACATTTACATTCTGTGCCTGAAGGTAATAAAAAAATAAAAATAATATGCGTACGTGAGACCATTTTGAAGGGCGGGAGTTCCGCAGCTTTTTATTGTTAGAATTAGGTTTTTATTTCGGATATTTGATTTTGGTTGAACCCTATTGCTTGCTGGAAGGATAATAAGGTATAGTTTATTACCTTTGTAAATGTTTCTTACAATCTAAACATCTCATAGTAGGAATCATTTCGGTAGTTTTTAACGTTACAAATCATAATTACAATAGAACTGCGGAGTTTCAGCAAAGTAAAATTGAATCTTAATACAGCTAATTCCACACTAAATACCTCTCATATCCTTACTAATATACTAAGTACATGCATAACACATATACCCATAACACGAATTGTAACTAAGATTTTCTTTCATATTTGCAATGCGATTTTTTGCAACTTATTTGAAAACAAATTCCTTATAATAGACAGCATTGCATTTACTATAAACATCTCACAGCCTTTCAACAGCGAACCCTAGAAGTCAACGCGTCTGACTTCCAAGCAAGACAAGTCACAGCCGAGCTCCGTAGAGCGCGGTGCACTGTCATACGGTGTCATAATAGAAACTAATTCTGTCTCTTTCACTCTCTGCGAGGTTCTCGTAAGATAGGGATTTTACCAGAACCAGGTGACAATAGCTTTATTTTGAGCACTTTATTTCTATGCAATATTACAAAATATTCCTTGTATTTTTTTTTTGGTAGGTACTATATGTTTTTGATCTCTTCCAATATCATATACCTCTTTACTCTTGTCTTTTCTTAGCAAACAGTAGCATATATTAATAAGCGTTGTCTGCATGTCATCATCATCGTAGTAGTAATAAAATAAATCAGTTTTAAAACTAGCTTCTGTCAGCAACATCGTTTGTATTAATGTATTTTTCGATGGCATCAAACCGTTAAGGAGGTTTTGACAGAGAACATTATAGGTGCCATCGGGTGACTTAGATCCTCATTCGAATCTCTAGTATGCGGTAGTACGCTTACAAACAACGCACAAGCAATTTTCGCGCTTAGCATAGTCTCCGCTCAAAACGTTAACTTTCAATTTTTAAAGGACTAATTCATGTAAATAAATTAAATGCCAGTAAATTTATATATTTATAATAAGCCTTCAGTTAAAATAAAAACTCAGTATTTTCATTCAACATATCTGCAAAGCATAAGTTGCGACAACCCTAATACATGGTATATACAATTAGCCACAAAATGTATCGGTCTTCTGTGACATGACTGGCGAATTGCAAGCTTTGAGTAAAGTCGCAACGTTATATTTCTGATATTGAGGTAGATTAGTAGTATAGAATCAATAATTCGTATCATTGCACGAAAATATTCCCACCATAGATGCATTTTTTTAAAACATAATAGTTTCAAATTGGTGGAAATAAGGTTTTGAGGGAAATTTAAATTTGGAACAAATATATTTTTACTTTTAAATCGAATAGAATTTTCAAAATAAACTATAACTTGCCAGCGTTTCACACATAAAAAACTTTTTTGCACAGAACTTTCTGAGTGGCCTGGTATAAAGTATTTCTGACTTTACTGTGTCGCTCGTGCCTTACACGTTATGCATGTCTAGAGTGGACGTTTACGCCTCATCTTTGACGTTTTACGGATATATGAACAAAGTACTGATGAAAAGAAAACACGAACCTGCAATCGAAGTTTTGTATTTCGTTTTTCAATATTGGTCTAAGAGAAATTAGAGTATACTTTTGAAAACAATAAATAAATATTACAACCAAAGAGTTCGATTTTCATCTGTGCATTATATGTCATGCTTGATAAATTTCAGGATACCAATAGACCCACGCAACAAATACCTTATCGATATTTAACTTGAACCTGAAATCAAACATTGTCATTTTAAAAAAAGTAATTGGACGAACCAAGTATTTTTTGTTTCCAAAATAGCCCGGGTAGTAAACTTGTTAAGCTGCATGTCCATCGCACTAAGTCACCAATTTTTTATTGCAGTTGTTAGTTTATTATTTATTTAATTATAAATTATAAATACATGATCCTGGTACATTGCTTACCTTACTTATCTATTTCCAATTCTTATATCAAATACATTGAGTTGCAAACAAACGCACTTCGGGTCTGCGTTCAATAGCGTCCAAGCAAAGATGGAATAAAAATGCAATTCTTTTTTATTGTATTCATAGCCGGCAAAGTGCATCAGCATCCGCAACCATAAACAAACATCATTAGTCGTAAGTATTCTATTCACGAATAGATTATTATCTCGACTAATGGTTTTACTAAAATTGCTTTTGGGCCAGTGACTGCATTGGCTGTCCCTTCCGTTTGGCCTTTGACTGAAACACAACCATGTAAACGGGATCAGTATACGGATACGGTCAAAATAGGCAGGACTGTAGTACCGCTCCAAATGACAACTTAACAAAGAAACTCTACTACCACTAAAAAACTAATACCAGTGTAGAATTGCTCGGCTGCCCGACAACAAGTCCAAATTGACAGATTGCTTGGTGAAAAGAGTTCAAAATTCGAACGTTCGAAGTGATCGAGGTGCAAAAGGTGACTTTGTGGTATAACATCCTAGTTGCAGCTATAATCACATGTATTTACAGGTTTAAAGTTTCAAGTGATTTAATTTATTACTTATTCTGTACCTGTGTGGGTTGAACTCGGGACACTTATTACGTCAGTTTTGTAATAGACCCACCGCCCATCTGTTATAACGCCAATGGTAAATTAAGTTATTTTAATAGTTAAGTAGATTTCAGTCAAGTAGGACATATTATCTTTTTATTTATTTAGTACTACACAGATTTATTTTATTCAAAGCTTAGGGTTACATTAATTATTATTTTAATTCAATTCCAAATGTAATTAATTTTGGCCAAATATTTTTTCGAGTAGGGAAAAATATAAAATCCTTCTTATAAAAAGTACATGAGCCATAAATAAGCGTAATACCATAAGTATGTTTACAGCACAGTGTGACCTAAACCCGCAATTTACGCACGCTTTTCCGTAACCTAAGTTGCCTATTTCTGCACGGTGCGTAAATGAATTGACCAACTTCACTCATGTAGAAAAAAAAAGAAAACATATTTAAATGTCATCTGAAGCTTGAATGGCCCTTGTGGCAATATTGTCTTTAACAATTGCACCGTCACCCAAACGTCCACCACCGAAAATAAAAGTGTGCAGACTGAGGAAAGCGATTGCTGAATTAGTGTGGTAGCTGGATTCTTGTTTCAATTATATGAGTATAAAAAATAAAGCTCATTCCCGTTGTCTAATCTATTGTTATGCAAATCAAGAAATAAACATTCATGGATACTTTTAAATTTTATTCTGTTGCGATAGTATTTGATTTTTTTCTTTTAAAATACACTTTCAAAATAGTAATCTGAACCCCCCCCCCCTGCTGCCCCCGCCCGCTCCGGCCTGGGGCGGGTTTATGTCCCACTTGCTATAAAATAGTATAAGATACTTGGAATCAAGTTGTCTATTAATGCTACTATAGGGCTATTAATAGGCTACTTAGGTCACGCGTATCGTAATGTACTATTTCTTATATCTTGTTTATTTCTTTCTTTTTTTTGATTACCTATACAATTGTAATTCTACTCTTATTAATGCTCTCTCTGTGTGGTTGTAGTAAGTACTTAATCAATTGTATCTATCAAACTATCTCAAAATCGGAAATAACGTAAAAGTGGAAAACTTTATTACTGGCGCAAGGTGTACTCTATCTGTATACTAGGCCCATAGAGCGTTTGATCTATACCTAAATATAACCAAATCCTGTATAACCAAAGTTCAAATGCTGTGTGGACTTCTGCCGATGTTTTATAAATAATCTTACCAAAATTGAAATTAAAACTAAAATCTGTATATTTGTTGAAAACACTATTATAGAAGCGAAACTGACATTGTTTCTTTATTTGTTACTTGAACTACGTAAGCGATCACAATAAAACATTATACATATTGTTACGTTTTTATAAAAAAACACACATTGGGTGTCATTCACTAAGGGGCGTCTTCAGTATTTTTTGGACGGCCCAAATTAATTGCATTCGCGGATCCGCGGGTTAAACCTAATACGTACTAATAACATAGATATTCGCCAAAAAAAAATTTATTAAACAATATCTAAAGAGGAGTAAACAGAATACATTAAGACAGAAAAGCTATACCTAGTTCAACTTGGATGACGTTATTCTTTAGTTACCTAATTATTAATATCATGACACATATCTTTTTAAATGTGCTCATACTATTCCGACAAAAACTTCGAACTCCTAAATTCCTCACAAGACTAGCAAAGTTTTTTATTAAAACTGGTGCCAAAAATAAAACGAACTTGACATGGTCGCCTGAAAAGACAGCAGCAGAATCCAGTCAAAGAAGAAAGCCCGATAGCAGGAAAGTAAAATACTCTAATTGGCTAAATAAGGCTGTTTAATATGCAGCGCATTGACTTGAAAAAACGCTGCGACGATATCTGCATACTTATTTGTTTTAGAAAAACACTAGGAATAGGAAACTTTTCTTGTTTCAGGTTTGGTTGTTCTGTGTATTCTTTATTAGAGGCTTGTTAGAATGACTGGAAATAGTTTTTTGCTTTTTGAGGATTCAGTTTTTACTGGAAATTTTAGTGTAGAGCAAGGTTTTGATTGCGCTTGGTATTTTTATACTGAAATGGCGATTTTGGGTTGTGTTACAGGAAGTATAATTCTTGATTTAAATAGGTATATTTTATCTTAGTTTTGTATGCAAATGTCACTGAACACTTGCTTACTGTGACCACGTTTCTTATTGCATTATGTATTATAGCTGTGTGAACACGACATAAAATAATTAATATTAATAAATATTATTTAATTTAATACGGGGTCACATTATTAAACAAATACCAACAGTATATAGCTTTTTCTGTCATATTCTCTTAAATAGTTTTCGAATTACAATTTTGTTTGCGGTTAACTATGCTTTCAGAGCCAATGCGATTTCAAATTTCCAAATTAGAAATGATAGGATTTAAGAATACTGCGCCAGAGACAATTCCAACGGGTGACGATAATTTAAAATTGATCCAAAATATCTAAAAAACTATCAACCGTTTTGTACCACCTCAATTCTACCAAGGTAACGAATACTCGTAGTAAGCAACGTGGGTAGTCGACAAACGTCAATTGTCGACAGACGTCAGTGCCGCGTCGTCGGCGCCTGCTGCATAATGAAGCGGCGGCAGCGGCGGGCGGCTCCGGTAGCCGCTGTTGTCAATTGTGTACTTCACTTGTGTAGTATTAAAATATTGAATTTATTCAAAAGCAATATATTTAATCTCATTAAAATTAATTCTGCTACGATACGTAAATTAGGTTTTTAAACCTAACCTAACCTAACCTAGTTTTTAATCCTCTGTGTAAATGTTTACTCTCATTTTTCATTAATATTTGAAGTTAATCTTTCAATTTCGTATTTTTTTTCTTTTACCATTGTATGTATTTTTATGTTCATAAAATTAAAGGATATCAAATCGTGGTCCTCACAAACCAGTCATCAAAGAATCACATATTTAACAGCTGAGTATATTACTTTTTAATCGTACCTACACGCCTAAAACGATTCAGACAACCCTCTCAAAAGTCACAATTTCCCGAATTAAACCAAGGGAACCAACTTCTAGTGTAATGAAGGAACAGGCCTACTTTCGTCGCCAGGCTAGCTGGCGGATTGGAGCCCGCACGAGCCAGCGCCTTTCATCCTCAGATCTGTCAACATCTCGATCCGAGATCCTAGCCCCGATATTGGAATATCAAGTGCGCAGTTATTAATTGCGGGTTAGCCTGCGAAATTGTAAAAGGATTTGCACCTGAGTTTACGATTTTGACAAATTCAACGATGTGTGTAACTCTCGTCGGTTTAACTCTAGATTTTCTTGCAAATTCATTAGTGAGATTTTACAGTAATAATATCCTGTAAAATGTTTCAAGGTGTAAGGTATGTAAAATTCGTCGAAATTCGTTCAACCGTTTTAGTGTTTCACAGTATTAAGTATACGTATAACAATTTAATGTGAGTTTTCAGATATTTCGGCTGTTCAAAATCAAAACTTAGTTACACATAATTACAATAATGTTTAGGCTCCCACAAAACGCGTCAATCACTCGTTTGCCTTGATTGAATCATTAGAGATATGGGTGTTGTACTGAAAATGCCTTATAGAGTGACCTACAAATTTTTAATATACTTGATATAGAACTTATAGTACATCTTTCAATCAACCCGTTTACTGTGGAATATTTTCTTTAATGATAATAAGCAAGTAAAAAAATCAAAATATGGTAATAAGAGCCGGTTTTTAAGATAGGTACTTATGAAGAAAATATGAAAAGGTTTTCCCTTACCCACTTTTTTTCTTCTAAGCTTAAGAGCGTTTATACAAAATCGTGCTATTTTAGGAGTTTTCAGTGTTCGTTTCCGATCGAAATATAACACGTATGCATCAAAATATGAGTTCAAATTATTCAAAACTTTCTCTTCTTAAACATGTATAGAGAAAATGTACATTTCTTCAGGTAGTTTTTTAATAGCAATTCATTGTTCATACGCCTTTTCTTGTAATCCAACGTAACATGCGTACTTTGCCGTTCGATAAGTATAAAATTAAGTAATACAAACAAAAAAAAAAAGTTTGCTGTGGTCTCGGTTTTATCGTCAAAAGAGTCTATAGAGAAAATAGTACAAAATAAAAACTTTTTTAAAGGCTACAAAAAAAATCAAAGCGTGAAAAAGTTGGACTTCAGTCTAGTTTGTCGCAGTTTTCGATACACTTGTATTGTTACAAAAGTAATAATTTTTACTTCTTATTACTTACAAAGATGTAACTAATTAAATAAAACAGAAATATTATTCAAGTCCATCTAAAAATACACGCGCTGCTTGTATTTAGTACCGGCCGAGGCCTTCCAGTGTCGGTTTTTTTCCCGCGCTTTCGCCCAGTGCTATCGTACTCCGTCGTAAATATTGAACGCTTGCTATTAATTTTAATACTTTTGGTATAAATATTTATTTTTATTATAAATAATAAATTTAATATTGAAGTCACTTTAATACTTATCCAACGGCACAGTATTTTTTTTTGTTCCCCTCCACGGGAAGGGCAGGAGGATATAAAAAATGCTCTGACGCATACTCCGCGCGCGCGATCGTAGTTATGTGGGACTCGTCCCGACGCCTACCAGAATCATACCCACTAAAAAAACCCCTGTCAGCTCGTGCAATTTTTTGCTACTCAGCCTTCATCTGAGCGACGGCCAAATGGAGAAAGAGGCCGCGCTAGCGGGGCCCAGAAGGGGTCACCCGCTTGGATTTACATAGCACTGAAGGTGCTCAAAGCACTGAAGGTGAATACACAGCACTGAAGGTGCTCAAAATGAAAAGTAAATAATTAAAAACATTGAAAATTGAAAAATAAAATTGCATTAATTCGGATTTACGTTAGAATTAGAATTTACGTTAGAATTAGAAGTTGCGGCCTGAAGGGCTAAGAGATCTAGCGTCAGCTGCGTCGCTACGTTCGTGTGCACGTTTCTCGGTCTAGCGACTTTGAATTTCGAATCTAAGACAGGAGCAGTATATGAGACTGAATCTCGAACTAGAGGATTGGGATGGGATTCGGCGCGTTTGAAGAACGATTCTGAGAGTGTACTGAGGTGCTGTTGCACTGTAGGTAGTTCAAGATCTCTGTGCAGGTCCGCGTTACGCACCACGGTGCGTCTGTGGCCCTGCGGCAGAAGAGATTTTGAACTACCTGCAGTTTTTGCAGGACGGAGGGTTTGGCGTGGGCAAAAACTGGCGAGGCATATGTCATGACTGGCCTAACGCAGACCTTAAAAAGCGTACGTTTGTTTCTGAACGACATTTTACTTTTTCTACCTAACATACTATATAAGCGGCCTAAGTAAAAACGGGCGAGTTAAGTTACTCTATCGACGTGTGGCTTCAAAGAAAGCGTCTGGTCTAAGGTGACGCCTAAGTATTTGGTAGTGCGCTTCCAGGGGATGGGAGTACCTAACATTCGAACGTGCAGATTGTCAGCGACATGACGTTGAGGGGCGAGGACTGAGCTGGAGGCTGGAGTCCCGCCTTTATGGGACGAGGCGCGGAAAGCGTGCCTTCATGTTTGAAACGAAACGTGCGGTCTTTGAGAAACGACGCGATTATCCTAACTAGGCGAGCCGGTAAGCCTATTTTGTAGAGTTTATACACGAGACCGCTGTGCCAGACTTTGTCGAAAGCCTTGGCTATGTCGAAGAAAACTGCGATCGTTTTCTTTCGTTTCGGATAGAAGCCGTCGAGGATGTACTCGACAATTCGATGGACTTGCATGGATGGCAGGAGTGCTTAGCGCGGAAGCCGAACTGGTGGGGTATTATGAGAGGATCGCCATCCGTTGGAAACAGATGGTTCCGCATTCGAGAGAGTATGATTCTTTCGAGAAGTTTAGACATAGCCTTGAGGAGGCTGATGGGTCTGTGATTAGCCGGGATATTCAGAGGTTTACCCGGCTTGGGAATGCCTATGACTGTCGCTTCTTCACAGGCTTTTGAAAAGTACCTGTGGTCGAAGCAGGCATTGAAGATAAGAACTAATAAGGTAAGAACCTGTTCAGGCAGGTGTTTGAGTGCGTGGTTAGAAATACCATCCGCACCCGGAGCCTTTTTGGACTTTTGACTTCTAATGTGAAGCAAGATTTCATCATTAGAGACTGTGACGGGGTCGTCGGTGATGGGGAGAGATTTTCTGCGGAGAACTGCGTGCTCCACCGCCTGGATGTGGGACGGATCCGCGAGTTGCGTGCTGGGCGAACATTGTGCCGCTATGGTGTCGGCGAAGCATTCGGCTTTCTCTTCGGCTTCAAAGGCAATAGTGCCGTCGGGACGAGTGAGAGGAGGAATGTGAGAGGCGGCGTCTACGCGTAAGGCTCGGGCCATACTATAGTACGCTTGGTGGGACGGGGAGATATTCTCCATGAGATCGTTAAACTGAGCGTCTCGGAGTTCCGCGAGGCAAGACCTAACTTTACGTTGTAGTTTGTTCGCAGCTGATCTATAGGCGGGCGTGGGATATTTCTTGGCTCTCTGGAGAGCCGCGTTCTTGGCTTTAATGAGATTGCTAACGGCTAAGGGTAGATTGAGTAAACTTCGCTTAGCAACCTTTTCGTTTACACTGATGGCTGAGTTGATAGCATCGGTGAGGGTTTCAACTAATGAATCTATTTTGTCCGAGGTATCTAATTGGTCGGGCGAGATCGCGAGCGGAGAGTTTGGGGCCTCTAAGGCTGAAGCTAACGTATTTTCAAAACCTTTCCAGTTGGTAAAGGTCTTAGGAGGAGTGACGTGATTGTTAGGTGGTCCTAGCACGAGGGAGATGGGGCGGTGATCAGAGCCAAGGTCATCGAGCGGTTCGATAGACCTGAGATCGAGGTTGATTTGTTTGACGATCGCAAAATCGAGGATGTCAGGAGAGTAGTTAGGGTTGCCGGGATAGTGAGTGGGAGTGACGGGAGAGATGACGTCTAAGTCGAGTTGCTGAGTGATTTTAAGGAGTTCTCTACCGCTTTGGTTGGTCGATAGGCACTTCCAGTCAGTATATTTGGAGTTAAAATCTCCAAACATAATGACTGAATGGCCGAGGGTGAGAATGGCATCGAAGTCGCTAAGGATAGGTCTGGTACGATGGATGTCACTAGGTATGTAGACTGAAGCTATGATGACGGTCGGATGACCAGTCATAGCCAATCTACACACAGTGGCCTCCATGTTGAGGAGAGGAGGGGTAGGGAGAGGAGTGCAGTGGAAACCTCTTTTGTGATAAATAGCTGTGCCGCCGTAACCGTCGGGCCTGTCGTTACGAAAGAACACGTAATTGGAAACAGCGAATCTCCTGGTGCGGTTTGGAGTGAGCCACGTCTCTTGAAGAAGCAATAAGTCTGGCTCGTTGTTCTGAAGGAACAGTTTGAGCTCAGGAAGGTAAGTGCTGAGACTACGAGCGTTAAAAGAAACTAGGGATAAGCCCTTGGGTTTGATACGACCGGACGCGGGATTTGCGGGTCTATTATATTTGCTTATTTACGAATTTAAACAAAAATAAAAAATAAAATTTATAACGAACTTAGAAGCGAGTGATGCTCGGCTAACGCAAATAAACGCTCGTGAGGAGAGCGGGCGGCTCGCAGTTTGCGTGCGAGAACGGAAATTTCCCTAATGTCGACGTTTTGAATGACGTCGAACACGGTCTTCATGTCCTCAGCCAACGATGACTGAGGTGAAGATGAAAGAACAGGACGCGGCCCTACGGGAGCTACGGGAGCTGGGATAGGACGGGAAGGTGCAGGTGGAACGGCCGGACGCTGCCTCCAAGACAGAGCCGAAGTAGGCGTCGGCCTAACGGGCTTTGCTTCCGGGGGACCCCGGTTGCGCAGCGGCGGGAAGTTAGCGTGAGTGAGCGGCGGCGCCGGTTTAGGCGCGGCCCTCTTGGCTGAGGAGCGCGGAGCGCACGGGCAACCCCTGTAGTTAGCTGTGTGGCCAGACTGGCCGCACAGCACACAGGCAGGGGGGAAGTGGATTCGTGAGTGCGAGTACGCTCCTTTGTTATGTGAGGGTCCAGGCACTTGACGCACCTGGGAGGAGCTGAGCAGTTAGCCGCTGCGTGGCCGTAGAGCTGGCAGCGGTGGCACTGCCCAGGGTGACCACGGGGGTTGGGATGCTCGGCGGAGATATTCGAGAGTCCGCAGATTGTGCGAGCCTCTCTGAAGATCTCCCTCGAATTGGGAGTATTAGACAAGATAACTAAAGCTAACGGAAAACGCCTACCGCGGTTTGAGTGCATCTTGTGCACTGCTTCAGCCGGGAAACCCTGGGACTTAAGGTCCTCGAGGATATCTTCGTTCGCGAGCTCGAACGGGACGCGCCGTAATACTGCGCGGATTTTACGCTCCTCCGGGAGGGCGTAAGTGTGGTACGCGATTTGTTAAAGCGAGAGTAAACGAGTGATCGCGCGGAAGTCGTCGATAGTCGCGACTTGGATTTTTATAGTATCGCCTGCGTTATTTGCCTTGAGATAATTGATTTTGTGCTCTTTGCACAAGTTAGAAACCGCGGTCCAGCGCGCTTTTTCGCGGAGGAAGACGGGTGGAGGGAGCTGAGGCTTCGATGGGACGGGAGCGCAGTGCGTCGCTGGCTTAGACGGAGACGCGGTCACTTCGAGTGACATGAGCGGCGCGGGGGCGGGTGTAGAAGACACCGGGGTTGGCTCGGGTGTTGAAGACACCGCGGCTTTTTTCGAACGCTTCTTAGAGCGTTTGGCAACTAACTGGAACGCGGGCTCAGGAGAGCCGGTTAAGGTGGCGGCGACCGACAAAGCTTCGGACGCGGCGGAGTCTGAATCGCTCCCGGGAGCGGTACGCTTCCTACGAGATGAGCGCGAGGATGAGACCGACGTGCAGTCCATATCGGATGGATCGGGAGACGCGGAAGAGCTATAGACTTGAGGGGTCTGGACGTTGGAGGCCTGAGGGGCTGGGGTTGAGGCCTGAGGGGCCGGGGACGCGATTGATGCCTGCAAGGCCTGCGTTAGGATGTCTTTCGGGATGGAGACGCCTGCCGCAGTAAGCGCCTGGGTGAGCGCGTTCGCGAAGTTAATAACGCTTAGCGAATCCATTAGGGAGGGTTGGGACAATAATATGTATAGATAAGTATATTAAAAGATGCCTAGTTCCTAAAAACCTAGCAAAACCCTAGCGGCTAACCTCCCTACCAGCGGTAGGGAGGCTGGGGAGAATAACTTAAAACTAACCGTAGTACGCCGAAGGCCGCTACCTAGAAACCTAAAAAAGGGTACGCAGGTAAAGAGTTGACCGCGTTAGGGTCAACCTTTACCGACAGAAGGGACAAATACACACGAAAACACACAGATATGATAAAAATAAATATGAAAATAGGAGAAAAATAAATAAAATAGAGAAGAGAAATAAAATAAAAATAAAAGGACTGGTTCAGTACAAATTCGTTGTCACCGTTAAGTATCCTTTGTACTGAAACCAGACTACTTACGCTGGTCACAACACTGCACTCAGCACAAGCACAACACAACTTAGCACAGCACTTTGAAGACTAAGGGGCTTAGTTACAAAGAAAAATCGCACTTCGATAGCACTCAGAGGGAGTAGAAAAACCTTGAAAACCGTAGCACGGAACCAACACGCTTAACTGTGACGTCAGTAGACTGAGCGCCACGGAATATCGGGAACGGACCGATCAACGGAGAACGGGGTCTTGCACGCCCGTACCGGGCGGCGATCGGACCGAGAATGAACGGCAAAGTACGCATGTTTCGTCGGTTTATAAAGCGTATGAACAATGAAGTCCTACTAAAAAACTATCCGAAGAAACGAAAATTTCCTGTTTTTAGACGATGAAATTTCGAATAATTTGATCTCATATTTCGATGCATTCATGTAATATTTTGATCGTAAACGAACACTGAAAACTCCTAAAATTGCACGATTTTGTATAAATGCTCTTAACAAAAACCATAAAAATTATGGGGTGTTTTGTTTTTATTTCGGTATCACAGCAGTATGACAAGTTCTAATACACAATAGCATATATCAAATAATCCAAACAAACATGTAGGTACATGGATCCGTAGAATCATTTTACGGTCTTGAAAGCAATGTTTTAATTTGATTTTTTATGCTGGCAAACAAGCTCTGCCATCTGATCGCAAGCGGTATTCCGAATTGTTAACAGCGTAAGTTTGCACAACCTTAAGTTACCACTGATTATTATTTTTTCATTCCATTCCAACTTTTTATAACTCTACTTTGAGATTGCCAAATGCCGTAACACTTTCGATTATGAGTTATTGATATCCTCCGTAGACAAACTTTTATCTAGTTAACTTTGCAAAATCCTGGGCCCAGGCATACATGATTTAGTTTATAATTTTTTTATTATTTTGATTTGGTTTGATATTTTTGATTTAGTTATTATTTTGATTATGAACAGCCATTTTATTTTCAAACCTTTCGCATTCATTGTACTATTACTTTTTCCTTTATCGGTCAACAACACGTATACTAAAGTTTCATTTCCTTATTGTTGGAACACAAAAGAGTAAGCAATGCGATTAGTTCTTTTTGGTAAGGACTAAACATAGAGTGAATAGGTACCTGTTGCAGAAACTTGTTACATCCTAGTCTTCAACGTCAACTTCCATCAGATGAAACAGAGCATAATATCCCTTTAATGCCTTTTTTCACAAATGCGGTTAGGTCTGATGTGATTGATTGGGATAAGTTTATAGAAAATAAATATCTAATATTCCCAACTATCATAGAATCAAATGACAGATACTGTATCTTATAGCATGCCTTACAAACAGCTATAAAAATTGTATTAACCTAACCTAAAAGATAAAGTTAATTAACTTTGTGTCTTTAAGCTAATGAAATGGATGACCATATATAAGGAAAAGATGATGATTATCACACGTAGGTAAACATTAGGTTTATGTTTAAAATTTTGCAATACCGAAAATAGTCACTGAACCTAACCGTGTAGGACAAACATCATTAGCAAAGTTGTAAAATTGTAACAATGCCTGCATTTTGTGACCGACAAAATATTAGTATTGTAAAGTTCAATAACTGTTTGTCATCAAAGCAAACAGAACTACTTAAAATCACAAAATTTTAAATTCAGCTTTCTATTTCAAAAAGAGTATCACGTATTCATTCTAAATCTCATTTACCTGCATTGTGTCTTTCATTAATCAAGGGTCACTACAAGATTCAAAAAACGAATTATTCACGCATGTGCAATTCCTATTTCAAATCGTCTACATGAGAACTAAAAATACAAAACCAATATGGCTGTCGCAGGTTACAAAACACAACAAAAAGGAACTCGGCAAAACATGGACTAGCGGAAATAATAACCCGCCTTTGCACAGAGCTGCACCTACAATGCAACATTTCAAACACATCGAATCCATTGAAATTAAATTCTGATCCTTTGCCGTAACGAATGTGAAAAAAAGAAGTTCGTTGAAGAAAATTCGAATTTAAAGTGGAAATCGCCGGAATGGAAGGCCGGAAGCCTTCTATGGCAATCGAGACGAAAAGTAGACTTTGACCGGTCACTCGTGCTATCGCTACTTTTGAAGATTTGGTCTAACTTTTTTACAACTTTAACAAGTATGAGGTTAAAATTTAAAAGCAACTTCGGGGAGTATTACGGTTTGTGTGTGGTTTAACTGTGCCCGCAGGGCGGCCCGCTAAGTTACACTTGTTCTTTTTGGGGCTTTTTTGCGGAGTAAAAAGTAGTACAAAGCTGCGGTTAGACGTCGAGTGACTGTGTGATTGTTGAATGTATATGCAGATGCAAGTAATTTTCTGGCTTTTATGTTTTTGAGTAAATTAAATCTTAAAATTAAATTTTATAATTTCTAAAATTCTTTCTTTGTTTGACGATCAATAAAATTCAAGTTTCAATATCCATAACTGGATTAATATGTATGAAAATCGATTGAATAGAAGTCACAAATCAATTTGTATAAAATAACCTTACCACCTTGTTTTTATATAAAATAACACAATTTGTATGTATGTATAGTGTATGTATATAGTGTATATGTATATTTGTTAAAAACGTACAAATATGGACATTTTTATTTATCACTTATTGTCCACTCCCTTCGAGGATTTAACCCCGATACCTCGTTACACGAGGCCGAGTTACTCAAGATGTGCGAGGAAGCTGTACAGTAACCAAAATCAAAATCCACCAAAATAATTTAATTTTGCTCAGCTCATTATAGCGTGAAGGCACTCAGTTGCAAAGCTTCGCTACGCAAGCACCCCTCCTTTTCCTCGCAGTTTTCTGACCTAATACCTAATCTATATGCCTTCTCTCATATAACCGTTCCTTACCAGTTATTCGTTGGCGGGAATCAATACTTAAAGTTTCCTCCGTAGTCGTAATTTCCTGTTACTTGGAATGCAGGCAGGCTGCCAATCTCACTGGTAATTGTACTGACAGATTGACAATTTGAAGTACTGATGAAATCTCTGAAAGCATATAACTAATGGTGAACTGAAAAGTATGTTGTACCAGCCATTGTTATAATGATAAAATTTAACTGATTTTGTCATGATTTAGTACATACATACCCGATGCATACACACCTAGATGTTATAAGTACCGAAGCCATGTTACCTAAAGATACATTATTCTGACAACTACAGTACCTAAGATCACAAAGTATGCCTAGCTTGTATTATAGGTGAGGGAATTCTAGAGAGGTTGATGAGAGAGGTTAATCACCTAATAATTTTCGTATAGCTTAGTAAGCAGCCTTCCTCAACTTCTAATACTAACAAGATCATGAGCCATGTAAATTAAGTTAGAAGATAGAATAGAGAAATTTACCTTTATGCATGTTGGGCGTGGTGCATACGAGGCGCCTTAAATACATTGTATGCTTCAAAGTACTGTTTCTTCCAATACTCTGTTCCCTTTAGTATAGACTAGAGCAATTTTCTGAAAAAATAACTGAGCAAAAAACCTAATCTAGTATCAATTGCATTGCTATTCAAAACTATCAGGCGTAAAAAGTAGGTACACTTTTTATACAACTGAGAACTATGCTAGAACGTTCTTTGAATTGTCGAGTATTGACAATATGCTTCTTCGGCTAGCAAAACCAAATTTATTTAACTCTCTCAGACAATGGAAAGCTACGATGAAGACACGTTGAAGATTTACATTTCGAAGTTTTGGGATTGTAATTGTCTAATAATCATACACAGACAATTAATTTATTTAGATTCAGTAAATACAGAAATTTCCTTTTAGGTATAACATATTTAATTTAATTCTTCCAAGAAACTATTTGACCTGTGAACTTAGACTCAAATTATCCAAGCTATTCCAAGCCAGCGCACGTGCAACAGTTTCGATCGAGACAGCCTGTTACAGCTTATGCTTCGATTCATTTGTCGGCTTGATGAATTCAAGATAAAATGGAAATTATTATTAATGTTAATTGTTTAATAGCTGACCAGAATAAGTTTGTAACCAAGGTTACCAGCGCAAATATTTATCTTTAGAGCTTTAGTTAGATGTCTGTGAACCAACATCTAGAGGGTACAGAAATGACGCCCGTACGTTTGCTATTATTTTATCTTTAATCACACGATTTACCCAATCATTTACATACTCTTTCGTATTATCGCCACACCAATGTTCCAATTAGTCGACACATCAGTCAACATAGAGCATTGTTTGTAATGTTTAAGGGGTTTGAAAAAACAACGGGACAGGTCCACAATGTCTCATGTTTATTTTAAACGATAGAGGACAACATTTAGGAACGTAATAGGAACATTAAGTTTTATATTCTAAAAACTATTACTTTATTTAAAAGACGCTCAATTTCTTCCTTAATGCAAAACTATCTTTATCTTATATTTTTATGATGCTTTGTAGTATTTAGTCCATTTTTTCATTCTCTTGCTCTGTATTAAAACTAACAATATTTTGTGGTGAGACAAGGCTCATGCCTACTCTAAAAAAATGTGTCAGATAACAAAAACTTTTTTAAATTATCGTCATCATCATCATCAATTTTAAGTTTTGAAGTCGCTTTTTTATTTAGCACTTTATTTGACATCCTTTTTCTTGGAGATTTCTCTACCTCACCTCTTTTCTTTTCTTAACTCTTTCTGCCGTATCTTCTTTAATCTTTAACATTTCTTTTTCTTGAGCCTTTCTCCTCTCTTCATGTTTTTCTGCCCGTTTCTTTGTGGTGTTATTTTAGGTTTCTTTGGTCTTTTGCCCTTTGGTTTCAATTTTGGAGACTAAAAACTAGTTTTAACTATAGTAGTAGTTCCCATGTAGTAACTCCCGTGTCAACATTTGGTAGTACATACAATATATAAATATACGTTATTTGTTATTCAATCACATTTAAAATATAATCTGTGGCTGAATTTAGTAAAATCACAATCTGCAAAACATATAGGAGAAACCATTTATTGACATGTTATAAAATGGGATATGATTTGTCAAATATTGACACCACTAATAAATACCTAAACAATAAAAACCTTCTAAATTACGCACCTAACTGTGTAAACTTACTTCTTACTATACATTATTTAATGCATAACCAAGATCATAACAGTAAAGTCTAGAATTTTAAAAGTAAAGCAAAATAAAATCAACACTCACCTTAGCAAAATTAAAGATTTTGTCAGTTTTTATCTTAATAATATCGACGCACTCAAATTTTTATTCATTTATTTTTATATTGCTATTGCTATTTTAATTTTGTGACAGTTCAGTGTTCGCATCTGAATAAAAATATAAAAATAAACCCACTAATATTATTTTCACCATTTAGCAACACAATATTAATAATTATCCTTATTTTTTTGAAAAAAATTACGACGGACGGTCTTAATAACGTGAGGATGTCAAAAATTGGTAACCTTTATACAAATAGACTATGTATCGTATATACAAACACGCAAATTCAAATTCAAAAGAAAAATGGCAAAAAGTAAATGTTCAGCACTAGTAAATATGTTAGCATGTATGTCCCATTCATTTATATTAATTAACATTTAGACACAAATAGACATTTACATTACTATATGATTGACAGTTATTTGATACTTGGATAAGTAAATTTATTGCTCAAGCTATAAAAAATGTATATTCCTTTCAAGGGTCCTTTTGCGGGATATAATTAACGTTTTTAAACTTTACATTTCAAACTACCTCACCTAGGCACAGTAAGCCAACTTTTAAGATTTAAAAAAGGTATTAAAATGATGAGAACGAATGAAATTGGTTTCAATTCAAACAAAACAAGCTTAAGTTTATCCCAAGCTTCTCTCAAGAATTAACAAGTTAACAAATTGTTAACTTGTTCATTTTTACTCCAAAACTCACTAAGTACGTAAAATATAAAAAAAATATTTTTATTAATTTAAAAAAATAATACTTATCTTTACACAACAGTACATTAAAAGAGGAAAATCAGTAGGTATATTTTCTATAAAATTGTTCTGAAAACCTGAGATATTTTCATTATCATTAGTACAACAGTCGAGTTTAACGGTAGTACAATGGAAAAATGTTTTTTTTTATGTCTATGTAATGACTGTTTATTCTTGTCTATACAACTTTGTTAATTTTTTTTTTTTATCATATTCAGGTTAACAACAGCTCATTGCCTATTTCTATTATATATAAAAAAGGTTTACAATACATGTGAAGCCAATAACAGTTAACCACATTATATACATTACTTATTACTATTACAGTAGGCCGATACATTAGCAGCGGATGTGTCTCTTAATGTGTTTGTGTATATGAGGGTGTGTATGTGTGTGTTTTTATACGTCAATATATGTTTTTATTCCTGTGCTTATAAGTATAGAAATATATTAAGTAATAACAAAAATAAATTAATCGAATGAATGAATGAATTGCCACGCATTAAACAAAACTATGCACATATTGTATATGTGTAAATTCAATATGGTTGTGGAACGAATATCGCAAATCATATATTAATACCTATATTACACACTATTTAATATAGTCAAATACGGTTAAGGTTAAGAGTTTAAGATCTTAGTTTTTATAGATTTAGTGATAACAGATATCTCACTCAAACTGGCGTCGCAGAAAACCTTCAGTGATGTGTTTCTTGAGAGAGTTTTTGCTAATAGTGAATAAATCAATGTTGCTAAAACTTTTATTGTACGTATTTATAATTCTAGAAAAAACTGAATTTTTTCGGTAATTCGTGGAGTACAACTGTAATCAAAACAGTGGAGTGTGTCTAGTTCGCCGCTTCGGTACATTAAATTGAATATGCTCAAGCATTTCAAGACAATCGAATCGACCGTGTAAAATATCATACAGTAAGCACATGTCCATCATATCGCGCCGTTGCTCTAGAGTTAGCAGATTATGTGCTCGACAACTATCAATATATGAGGTATATTTTACTTGACATTTAAAATTTAAGTGCTTTACAAATTTTTTTTGCAAACGTTCGATACGATTTTTATATGCATTATAACATGGAGACCATATTGAGCAAGAATATTCCAAAATACTACGGACATATGCAAAATATACTATTTTTAAACTTAGTGGACATTTAAAAGGTTGGCATGTTCTTATCACAAAACCAAGATTACGATAGGCTTTTTTAACGATTCTATCTACATGATCGGATAAGATCATCTTACTATCGAGGAATACTCCCAAATCCCGCACGAGATCAACCCTGGGTATAGTGATATTATTAAACTTGTAAGTGTAAAATATTGGAGACTTTTTTCTAGTGAAACTGATGCTTTGACATTTACCAATACTAACTGTTATCCTGTTGCGCTCATAATATTGATAAAGATTGTTTAGATCTTTTTGCAAGAGTTCACAGTCAGCAGTGGCACGAATCGAAAGAAAAATCTTTTTGTCATCAGCATAAAGGATATGTTTAGCATTTTTGATGCAATTAGGTAAATCAAAGATGTATGCGTTGTAAAATAGAGGACCTAGGTGCGATCCTTGAGGAACACCAGATGGTATGGAAATAAAATCAGATCTGTAACCACCGATCACAACGGCCTGGGAGCGATTTGTTAGGTAAGATTGAACCCATCGTAATAAATCTCCATGTATTCCAAGGGCCTCAAGTTTCGAGAGCAGGATGTCGTGGTCCACACGGTCGAAAGCTTTTTCGAAATCCGTGTACACCACGTCCACCTGCCCTCCATTCTCCATGTGTTGTAATAAATATCGATACCGATATCGAGGATGTACCAACCCATATATCGCAGTGGTGATGCAAGGCAGGTCCCCCCGATCTCCGATGACTGCCAAACTATTAGTAGTAAGTTGTTATTATTTTTTTTTAGCCACCTAAGCAGCACCCTCTGCGGGAGGGAGTTGGTAGATGCGTCATACATACCTCCGCAGGCACAGACTTCTGCGGGGTGATGTGGGACCCACCCGACTGGCCCCACTAAAAACCACCTTGCTGGCTGTGGCATGGGAATGCTAAGCAGCCTTCATTGGAGCGACACCCAGTTAGGGAAGGGGGTACGCATGCGAGGACCCGCTAGTGGGTCATCCGCTGAGATAAATTATCACTTAGGGTGCTAATGACAGGTTGGACGATGATTCGGCCTGGGCAGCCTTAAGCTGGTCCAGATTTGCCGAGAGCTGATCGGGGGGATCCAAAAGTCTCTCGGTCTTCGGACTTTGTACCTCAATGGCGTGGACGGAGCAGTGTAAGTTACTGTCTCGCAAATGAGGGGGTCTGGATGCTCTTCGGATCGCTTGAAGAAAGCGGTCGAGAGCGTCCTTAGGTGTTGTTGTACTGTTGGTAAGTCGAGATCCCTGTGCAGGTCTGCGTTATGCACATACCACAGTGCATCAGTGGCCCTGTGGCAGAAGAGATTCTGGACCACCTGCAGCTTATTCAAATTGAAGGGTTTGGCATGGGCAAAAATTGGGGTGGCATATGGAGGTTCATGACTGGTCTGACGCAAAGCTTAAAAACCGTTCGCTTGTTCCTAAGAGACATTTTGCTGTGCCTGCCTAACATACTGTTAAGGCGGCCCATGTACAGGCGGGTGAGTTTGGTAACTCTGAGTATGTGAGGTCGGAATGAAAACGTACGATCGAGCGTTACGACTAGGTACTTGGTGGTTAGTGCCCACGGGATAGGCGTACCTAGCATTCGGATATGGGGGTCGCAGGGGGGACGGCGTTTATGATCGAAGCGTATCGCAGAGCTTTTCTCTGGATTCACACCACCATTTTAAACCACGCTCCGAGGTCGTTTACGGCCTTCTGGAGTTTGGTGATCAGGGTGTCGACGTACACACCCTTGACGTACAGGGTAGTATCATCGGTAAAGAGGGAGAGTTGGACACCTTTTGACGGGATAGGTATGTCATTGGTATAGGTGGTGTATATAAGAGAAGGGCGAGTACCGAGCCCTGATGGGGTGGGGGGTGGAGAGCGTACCTTCATGTTTAAAACGAAAGGTGCGATCTTTAAGATAAGAGCCGACAAATTTGAGTATTCGATCGGGAAAGCCTGTGTTGTAAAGCTTATAAATGAGACCCTTGTGTCAGACTTTATAAAAAGTCTTGGCTTTACCGCGAATACCGCGAAAGAATACCGCGACGGTTTTAAGTCGCCTGGGGTAGAAGCCATCGAATATGTACTCGACGATTCGGTGGACTTGCTGAGGGCAAGAATGCTTTGCACGAAACCCGAATTGATGCGGGATAATGAGGGGTCACCGTCCGCTGGGAACAGGTGGTCCTTCATTCGAGCGAGTATGATTCTCTCGAGAAGATGGGTCTGTGATTACCCGGGATATTCAAAGGTTTACCCGGCTTGGGAACGCCTATGACTGTAGCTTCTTTCCAAACTTTTGGAAAGTAGCTAAGGTCGAAGCAGGCATTGAAGATAATAGCAAGCAAGGTAAGCACCTGCCTAGGCAGCTGCTTAAGTGCATGGTTGCAAATTCCATCCGCACCCGGAGCCTTCTTGGATTTCTGTCTTCTAATGAGCAAAAGAATCTCATCGTTAGACACTGTAATGGGGTCGGCGGTGACTGGACAGGAGTCCTTGAGGAGGACTTCGTCTTTCACCGCCTGGATGTGCGAAGGGTCTGTGGGTTGGGTACTGGGGGAGTATTGTGAAGCAATGCTGCCCACAAAGCATTTAGCTTTCTCGTTGTCCTCGAGCGTGACAGAGCCATCGAGACGAGACAACGGAGGGGTATAGGTTCGGGCGTCTAGTCGGAGGGCTTTCGCCATCCACATGGGACGGAGAGATAACTATTATTATTATATATTTCAACTTAAGTATCTACATCAAGCCAACTGTTCCAAATAAGAAGGAAAACATCATGAGGAAACCCACATACCTCAGAAAATAATATAATTTCAAAAGTTTGCGTTTGCGTTTATTTCAGTAATCTTGGTTACAACATATTTCTAGGACTTCCCAGTGAGTAATCAGGTGATACTTGTATTGGGAATAATAACCTGCTATTTCCCATAAGGATAACATTTAGATTACAAAATAAAAGAAAACCAAAAATGAAAATTAATACTGGATGGAATTTGCAGACTTTAAGAGACTTCTAGAAGAATTAAAAGAAAGAAGAAGATTTACATTTAAAATACATTAAAGTTGATTAAACATTAAATGTTAGGAAATTATTTATGCGTAAGTATGTACTGATGAGTGTGTGAGGGTGAGGGTGAGGTATGTAAGTGTTGGATTGTGTAGGTGAAAGTATGTGTCAAGTCTGCCAACCCGCAGTAGGCAAGCGTGGTGGACTATTTGTTTACTTATTTATAACGGGCGCAGTTCTTACCCGAATGTTCGTGCTCTATATAAATAATTGAAACTCAGTGGGAGTCTCATTTATTGGTATATTACGTATTCATCGTAGACTAGCAAGATCCGATTGTCTTAATCTGCAATCAATATTTGAGTTCACGAATTTCCCTTTGTAGATCCATCTAATTGCATCGGGTTTCATATTTAAACCATAGGTTACTGATATAAGAATATAAAGATTGTTGACATTATGAAAATTTTATTGTGATTTAAAGCATATCACAAATACAATAAGAAATTTCACTATAAAACAAATTTAATTTAAAAACCTTAATTTTCATTTGTTTTTACTGGTAGGCGTTGAGTCAATTTTTACCACGGTATATAATGAAGCTTGAAAAGCTTACTTCGTAAATGCTATATCAGCTGATCGTCTAATGTCAAATGATTGTCAAATTGGCTCTGTCACTATCAGAAATTCAGACCTACTCGTGGCTAAAAGGCATGCCGAGTTAAGGAAGTGTAGAATTTTTTAATGTTATCTTTCCGGTAGTTTAGTGAGTGTTATTTAATTAAAAATAAAAATGAATGTAGTTTGTGTCAATATTAATGAGTGAAGTAGGAATCCTTTGAATATAACGCATTAAAATCCAATCCAAATAATCCAAATATGTAAATTTTATTTTTAGAATATGTACAATATTTTAAACCATTTAATTGATAATGTGAAATAATAATCTGTTTAAAATTATTATCTCATCGAATAGTCCTAAAATATTAAAAATAAAGTGAGTGAGTTGCTTTCGCATTGCTTGGCAACATCAAATCTACCTCACAACCTTACTTTTTGTTGGAATATATTTTCGATCAATTTAAATTATTTATATAATCAATTTTATTACAGAATTGTATATCCATAGGAGTGAAAAGTTTGAGTGAACTCTGAACTTCGCTGATTTATTGATAGAATGAGCCTCTAATAAGATTTGACGAGATTTCTTTAGTTTTTAGTGCGGAAATTGAAAGTTTATTTAATACTAGGAAACAGCTCTGTTTCGTAAATCTACGTGTTTGCATTACTGTGATGTTTATAAAGTGAACATAACTTTTTGATAACAAATGACCTGAGAACTTCCTGAAACGTGTTATTCAATGATTAAAGTTTTATTCGTGTTTCTGCAAAAAATACATTTCGTTGCGACATGAGTTCGGATACAAGGTCGGTAAATAATAATGACTCGGATTTTTGCACCTAGTTTTTGCTTTTGTAGCATAAGACTCCCAGCACTTTGTGGTTTCAGGTCTTGATATGCACCTCTTAGCGAGCTAGAGTCTAGTGATTCAAGAGTCTTCTGTACTCTTTAGGTATCTATAAAATTTCCTATGTTAAACTGCTTGCTTGCTACTTGCTTGCTATTGTTTGTGTATCATTTAACTATGACCAACCTAAAATCATGTTGTAATTTGTTCATTGACATTCATTGCCTTCAATTGGATGTTATATAACAATAAATATTCCTACAGTATATCCATCAAATGTCTACAAGTGTGTTGTGCTTATATGTTACAGCTTTGATATTTTCTTGCAATGTACTACGTATTGAGAATAAAATGGCAAATTAACTTATTCAAAACTCAATTTTTATTATTTAAAAATGTTTATTGGTTGAAGCAGAGTTTTTGTGTTTCTTTTATTTGTTGATGCTGTTATAAAGTAAAAATTATTATTTGTATGTCAGTTGACAGATACAATTTATTTTTTATTAGATATAACTTGTGTTATTGCAAGACTATTATATTTTGATATGTTAAATCCAAACTGAAAACATAAGCACATACCTATCAGTTAAGCTTAGAAAATACAATGCAAATACATGGTTTACATTTGTGCACGGCAATGCAATGTATGGTTACTTTATTTATTTATTTTGTATTACCACATATGACAATGCATTGCAAGTGGCTTAGAGCTGTGTTCCTACTAAAATAGTTATGCATGCTCGTTTGCAAGATTCAGGATTATATTTAGCTTAACTCCCTAAACTGAATATTCCTTTTCAATGTGAATGGTCTTTAAGAATATTATTTTGAAGAAACATAAACATGAAATAGATGATATAATTCTGATCAAGCTTTGGTATTACAGCCTACTATATTTTTAGTGGAGGGTAAGTAAGGGTTCTGTGATGATACTTGTTTGAGGGTTCTTCCACAGTATCTATAGAACTTGACAATATTTGCATCAACATTCTCTTGTCATGCCTGTGATAGACCATTTTGTCACTTGATTCTCTCTTTTGAATAAGTAAAATTATTATGCAAATAATAATATTTATTCCTCAATCATGTACTTACTAGGAGCTTATGCAGTATGATCAATCTGTAATAGGTACCTACTCTTGAAATATTACTTACTAATAATGTGAATGATAACATAAATAATTGAAGCATTGATTCAGGAATGTACTACATAAGCAGATCACTCACATGAATGAACTGGGACAGCAAATTCTATTTTAATATGTTTCATGTTATTATTACTGTAAAGACATGAATATCTCTGTAAAAATTATAAATATGATGTTAGTGTTTACCAAATATACTTATCAGAAGGCTTTCGTATGCTTTGGGTATATTTGCATTCTGTGATCTCGAAAAAAGTTATGTTTAATAAAAGATATGACTTGGGTACTTCTGTCTAGTAATCCCATTTTATTATTGCTAGGAGGTTAGTGCAACACTACATATCAAAATGTCTAATGTGTGAGTACAATTTGCATATTCATGAGAGTTTTTTAAGGTTTATTATAAAAATCATAAATTTTATTGATTTCTTTAGCTATACTTTAACCAGTCAAATTTTTTGTAATTAACACTTTTGTTATATTTAACTAACTAAGCAATGTTGGTCTATTGATAATGTTTTTAGTTTTGTAGAAATAAACTCTGTTGTTATGCATGCACACAAAATTGTTAGGTATCAAGTCCGGTCATGAAAGTAGAAACAATGAATTATTCTGAAATTCCCACTGGTTCAGAGATGCGCAGGTAGAACCATGCCAGACTGCTAGTTCGTGTCTAGAAATACGTATGTAACAAAAACGCGTTTATATAAGTTAGTATATCATTGTTCATTTATATTAATTTAAATTTCCTTGAAATTGGTGATGTAATGTGTATAAAGGTACATTCAAATTTGATTGATTTCCTTAAATTGAGTAAAGAAAATATTTGTTACTACAGTTATTTTGAAATGAGGCATTGATTGTATTTAAATTGCTTCAAGTCTAGGTTCTACTTTCAATTTATATGTGTATTTGTATAAAAAAATATAATGTATGGTACTTGTAAAAGGAAAACTTCTATAAACACAATTTTATATCATTTAAACAGAAAGACTTAGTAATGGCAAAACAGCACATGGAAAATAATATCCAGTAATGTCACAATTCTTTATCATTTAAACAGAAAGACTAAATAATGCCACAACAGCACATTGAAAATAATATCCAGTAATGTCACAATTCTTTATCATTTGAACAGAAAGACTAAATAATGCCAAAACAGCACATTGAAAATAATATCCAGTAATGTCACAATTCTTTATCATTTGAACGGAAAGACTTAATTAATCCAAAAAAGCACATTGAAAATAATATCCAGTAATGTCACAATTCTTTATCATTTAAACAGAAAGACTAAATAATGCCAAATTAGGGCTATGTGAACTTAGCACCCGACTTTTGCAAAATGGCTCTCCTTATGGTTTTTTTGAAAGATATTGGTTAGTAGTAGATAGTAGTGAAGTAATTTTCGTTTGTAGTAGGGCCAAAAAAATTTTACAGAACAAAAAAAAATCAGCTTTCGAAAACTAAAAACAAATTTTTTTTTTGTTGTGTCATGCAAGAAAAGGGTTGTTTTGGATTGTACTGCAATGTTTTTCGTTTGTAGTAAAATAATATTCACAGAAAAATTAACTATTCACTTGAAAATTTTCCAATACTAAATTTACCACATTAGTTCGATTTCAAAGAAAATCAGGTTACTACAAACGCTGGAAATGGCTTGAATGCGTGTGCGGAGGGTAGTAGTACATTGTAGTGCAATGTTTTTCGTTTGTAGTAGAATAATAATGACAGAAAAAATATTTGTATACTTGAAAATTTTCCAATACTAAATTGACCACACAAGTTCGATTTCAAAGAAAATCAGGTTACTACAAACGCTGGAAATGGCTGGAATGCGTGTGCACAGGTTATACCTAGATTGTAGTGCAATGTTTTTTGTTTGTAGTAGAATAATAATGACAGAAAAAATATTTTTACACCTAAAAATTTTCAAGTACTAAATTTACCACATAAGTTCAAATTCAAAGAAAATCAGGAAACAAACGCTGGAAATGGCTGAAATGCATGTGCACAGGTTATACCTAGATTGTAGTGCAATGTTTTTGTTTGTAGTAGAATAATAATGACAGAAAAAATATTTTTACATCAAAAATTTTCAAGTACTAAATTTACCACATAAGTTCAAATTCAAAGAAAATCAGGTTACTACAAACGCTGGAAATGGCTGGAATGCATGTGGCAAATTTTCAAGTGAATAGTTAATTTTTCTGTGAATATTATTTTACTACAAACGAAAAACATTGCAGTACAATCCAAAACTACCCTTTTCTTGCATGACAATACAAAAAAAAAAAATTTGTTTTTAGTTTTCGAAAGCTGAATTTTTTTTGTTCTGTAAAATTTTTTTGGCTTTACTACAAACGAAAATAACTTCACTACTATCTACTACTAACCAAAATCTTTCAAAAAAACCGTCAGGAGAGCTATTTTGCAAAAGTCGGGTGCCAAGTTCACATAGCCCCAAATTAGCACATGGAAAATAATATCCAGTATTTAATGTCACAATTCATTCTTTATCATTTAAACAGAAAGACTAAATAATGCAGTTTGTTTTCAGACATTCTTTACATTTTGAAGGTGATTCATTATTAATTCGAATTGCCACGCAATAAACATTATTTATTCACTTTATTAAGTATTACTTCCCTCTGTGCCATATCATGGCATGGGGTTGCCTGCCTGTGACACTGAAGTAAGCTGGCCTTGATAGTATTTTGCTGTAAGACTGTCCACAATACTGAATTGTAGGTTTTAGATAAATACATCAAACTCGTTGTACCAGCGGCACACAGTGGCTTTACAAAGCGCCATGTTCATAAAAGCAAATTAAAGTCGATTAAATGATTCATCGGGTTTCAAATTGGACTTGAAGTCGTAAAAAATCATTGCGCGAAAATTTTACCGACGCAGATCTATTTTTCTACGACACACAATACTTTCATAAAGCTGGTAAAAAAATTTAAATTTCAAGCAAATAGTTTTTAACTCTTTAATAGTTGAATTTTCAGAAAAAATCATGTAGGTATAACTCAACGGTGTTCCATGCATGAAAACGTTTATCGCAAATCTTTTTGAGTGGCCTGTTAAGTCTGTTTTCTAGTCAGTTTTAAATGAAGGATGTTATTATTAGCATTTGTTACTAGCATTAACAGCTTTTTTATATTAGTAGCATGAACAGCAGTCATACTAATTTGAAATAGTCATTTAGTCCTCTGTTTTGTGAATGGAAGATCTAATGCTGATTGCCATGAGGGAGGCATCGATCTGGCGTGGATAGAACTTTTTTTACACAAAATTTAAACTCAAAATGTTTGCAAGGTGAATGCAACTTTAAGATATTGTAAAACCGGACCTAGGAGTTATTGGTAGGAAAGATTCGACAGGTTAGATATAAGACCGAGCTAAACCCCACGCTACCAAGCAAAAACCAATGGCTGACCATAAGTCACTTTATACCAGAGGTTACCAGAATTTTTTTCTCATAGACCACTTTCAAAAGTTATCTGGTTTCGGGGGACCCCCTGCAGCTACATTTCTACCATATTCCCAAAACTCGACAAAAAATTTGAAGATTACCACTGGACCAAGTGAACCACTGGGGGTCCACCTGGACTACTTTAGGAACGAAGGCTTTAAATTATCTTTTTTAATATAAGTAGTTGTCAAAGTTTGTCAAGTGAACAATTTTACAAAGAGTCTATTTTTTCATTTAAGAAAATTAAGGTGAAGATTAATAATCATGTTGATTAAATTAAAATAGCAGAAGGTATGTGAGGTTCTTATAGATTTACGATAGCAATTGATCGGGTACTCAACAAACTCAATATATTATGTTGTCGAAACTGTAAATGAAAAACTTAGAAAGAGATAGAATGTTGCAATGAAAAGGTGCGCGAGCAAGACGGAAATGAGTTTGTTGTACTCGTGTCGAATCGTAGCGCCTCGGTTCTTTTCGACTAGCGACAGTCGGATTGCGATTAAGTTAAATCAGGCAACCAGGACCAAGATATTGAGGTCCGTGCGTCAGGCGCTTGTTGCCTATCTTCTGGTATTCTACTTTAATCCTTATTACATGCTATAATAGTAGAGTTCATTCTCATATTATTGTTTTATATATGTATGTATATGTCGCGTTCATTTAATATTATCGGTTGATATGATATTTTACGTTTATCTGATCAGCAATTAATCGTTGATTAAGTGTACAGAAAAAATATTCGTTGATAGTCAGTAGACGCAATAAATGTTGTTGGCGTTGACAGAACGAACGTGTTGGATTGTTCTTATATTGTATAACTAGTCATCTCGTAGACTCTCGTAGTTTGTTAATTCTGCCAGTAACTATTTTATTTTGTTCTTGTGGCAGGCTTTGCGAACAGTGTGAGCAGGAGCCTTGCCTTGAGCACTCGACAATGGCTGCGGCCGTGGCAAAAGCTAAAATGTGGGGCTCGCAGCGGCAGATCTCGGTGGACCTGCTCATGATGGTGTGGGGGCTCGGCACGTGGCTCGGCGTCAACGGGCTATACGTGCAGCTACCGCTGCTGGTGGAGCGCATGCCCGAGGGCTGGGCGTTGCCGGCGGCCATGGCGCTGGCGGTGCAGGCCGGCAATGTGGGGCTGCCACTGTACGCACTGCTGCGGCGTCTCGCGCCCCGTGCGCCTGACGCGCCGCTCATCGCAGGGCTTCTAGCGCTGGGCGCGCTTGCGCTACTGCTCAACGCCTTCTTGCACCCGCTGACCGCAACCGTGGGGGGCAAGCCGCGCTCAGTGGCCTTCCTGGCGCTCACGCTGTGCTCGGCGCTCGTGGGCTGCACCAGCTCCGTGCTATTCTACCCGCATCTGCGCCACTTCCGCGCCGCCTACCTCGCCACTTACCTGGTGGGCGAGGCGTTGAGCGGCTTCGTGCCGAGTGCGCTGGCGCTGCTGCAGGGCACGGGTGGCGAGCCAGCCTGCGTGCTCGACGCAAACGGCGTGCCGGTGCCGGAGTATGCCGCGCCGCGCTTCGGGCCCGAAGTGTTCATGGTAGCGCTGGCGGCGCTGGGCGCGGGCAGCCTGGCCGCCTTCCTGCTGCTGGAGTCGCGGCGCTTCGCGAGTGCGCGAGAAGAGGGTGAGAAGCCAGAGGCGGCCGAGCAGCTGACCGTGCGGCTGACTACGCCGCGCTGGCTGCTTGCGCTGGGAGCGCAGGCGGTGCTGAGCGCGCTGGGTAACGGTGTGATGCCGGGCGCGGCTTCGTACTCGTGTCTCCCGCACGGTGCACGCGCGTACCACCTGGCGGTATCGCTGATGGCAGCGGCGGGTCCGGCGGCGTGCCTGGCAGGTGCATGGCGACGGGTGGGCGCACGCGCGTTGCTGCTGCTGCCGCTGGGCGCAGTAGCGCTGGGTTGGGCCTTGACGGCGGCTGTACTGAGCCCGGATCCGCCGCTACAGGGCCGGCCAGCGGGTGCGGCGTTGGTGGTGACGGCGTGGGTGCTGGCCACGGCAGTGGTAGCGTACGGCCGCATGTGGCTGTTCGAGTGGGCGCGTGGTGGCGGCGCGCGTGGTATGCGTGCTGCAGGTGCGGCCGGTCAGGCGGGGTCGGCAGTGGGCTCCCTGCTCATGTTCACGCTCGTCAACTACACCACTGCCTTCGTCAGCGCTCCGCCCTGCCCGCCGCCGGCGTAGCACATCTTCTTCTGGCCTGCTGATGATATGAAGGTTACAATAAAATTCATAATATTCCTATAGTAAAGACATGAGTGTAAATACTCCAGGACCTCGTGGTGAAGGCCACATACGTATCAGTGGAGAGCCTGCAGTTCCGACGTGTACTGATCGGGGTTGACAGAAAAACGTGATATTAGGTTACTTAATTAATACTTGTTGCCAGGTACTTACTGTGAATGCTACATTATTCCAGTTAACGAATGGTTCACACTGCTGTTATTTTATTGAATACATTATTATTTTTTCAATGTTATGAACTCATTACTTGGTTTTATTTCTTCCCGTTAAATCGAAAGCAAATTAGCACTCTGTAATCAACATTTTTCTACAACTTATCTAAGATATTAAATGTATTAAAATCCCAATAAGGCTTCGGCTTTAAAGCCTATCTTTAATTGCCTAAACTTGACTTGAGTCATAGTTATGAAATTTTTAAACATTTCAGCCACACGTCTTCTGACACACATATTTTCCAAATAGCAATTTAAACTTAAACATCAATGTGCGATAGGGTAGCGTTGAGATAAGATCAAGTTTAGGTCTTGGTACTAGATTCAAATCCTAGCTTTTGCAACAGAAACCATATTTACAAACTTTCCACTCTGAAAATAAAGTTTTTTTTTACTATATTCGAAGCCGGCAAACGGGTATGCAACCCCCCAGATGGCGGTAAGTGGCATCCGCAACCATGGACGGAACTAATCGTGGGTGTTTTGTTCATTGAACTTGATTGTGATTATATTGGAATGTCGTCTTACAATGGGTTGCCGATTGTAAGCTTCAGTTGGAATTGTCATTGTTCCTGTAGTTTCAATAGCCATTTCATTTCTGTGAACGGAAAAAAACACTTATAAAGTTAAATGTACTAGGTATTGTAGTTAAATGTGATTATTGAGGAGGTCAAACATAGAAGAACTGTAAAACAAACAAAATAAACTCTACTACAAGTAGTATAAGTCATAGGGTGCTAATTAAACAGATTTATTTTTAACAGCATTATTAGCTTCTAAAAACAACTGCATTACATTGCCTTCTAAATTACTAAGTCAACCACAATTTGCGAGCGTCTGAACGATACTATCTTAGCCACTAAAAATATGTCGTTTCATGATGTTTTTGCTATACATTTTGAATTATCATCCAATTTCGATTATGGCGCTTCGCCGAGTGCTGCCGTACCACGCTCGCTTCGCTCACTCGGCTCGCGCATGCGATAATTACAGCCTAACATTAACCTACCCAAATTTAACTACTACGCTTTCTATAGTAATATTTCTATATATTTAGTAGGGGTTGCAAAAAAGGATATCTCTATATTATTAGAGGATATCTCATTTTCCCGTGGCTTAGTTATAAAATTAGAAGTTTGATCACGTGGCCAATAAGGAAAGAACAATGGCAAACATCTATGTATCGCTGGTATCGTCTTTTATACACTAAGGACGAAGTGTAGTATCATGAAAGTATTATCAATTTATTTGTCATGAATTATTTAAAAAATATTAAATATATCACATTTCTACAACTTTTCAGTAAAAAGATATATGTGTTTGAAGTTTGTATGGAGCAAGGGATAAAGAGATTACTAAACGCAAAAATGAAGGATAACAAAACGTAAGGAACGTCGATTGTCATTTTTGATTGACATACCTAACCTCACTAACTTTGTTTTTGTTTTTTTGCCACGAATTGCTTTTGTTTTTCTTATGTAAAAACAAAGAGTAGAATCATAGCAGGTACCTAGTCTTCATACAAAAAAGCTAGGAATTATGTCTATGGTTAGAACTTTTTTATGCTGACAGCTCCGTTGCTACTTTTCGAGCGAAAAATAATAATTGTCAAATGTCACTTCAATGTGAATGTTGAATGATAATACAATGTTCAATCAATGATGTACGGTTTTCGGTTATCTTTCAATGTTATAATTATGTTAAAACTACTTTTATTATATTAATACTTGAAATTGGCAGAAATAGTAATTGTGTAGTAACTACAGCTAATTGCCATAAAACGCAAAATTTAATTTAATTTTCAATCAATCAGCTCGATCTGCCATTACATTGTTTGTTTTAAGCTACAGTCAGCACTAACAGTACTGCCTGTTGCGTTTGGTTACTGCAAATCAGTTACCTATGCGTTTTGTTATCAGTATTTCACGGGAAATGAAATATTGATATTTCTTTACACATAATAGTTGTAGAAAATGATACATATGTAGAAAAGATGTAGCCAAGTATTAAGCACAAAATATAAAAAATTCAACATTCTACATGTCCCACTTTAATGGATACCACGTTTGCCTATATTCTTTGTGGTTTGACTTATAATTTCCTTAAGTCATAGTGTCTGCAGGAGGATCAGTGGTGGATGACCCAGACAAAACAAAAACCCAAACAAAAAAGCTGGGAGGTACAGCTTAGAAAGGCAAGTACACTAGACAGATACAAAAAATGAATCCGGAATTATTAATAAACAGCACCAGGAACTTAAATATTCATGCATTGCTATCCTTACCTATTCCTTTGATTTACGAGAAGTTATAATTAGTACGGGTAACATAACATGGCGGCTCTGAACATAGTTGCAGTTTATGTTTGTGCATATACAATCAGTTGCATAAGTGATTCGAAACCTTGCGCATAGCATACCTCGTATACCTATTCATATTCTGCGCAGCGGCTCGCAGCAACTCAGAGCCGCCTCGTCATGTAACGCGAACTTGTTATAGCTACATAAGTATAAGAATAAAGACTTTGCTAATGACGAATTGGTCCTATCTTGAAAACATGTTAATTAGATACGTGAAACCTGCTAAACCTGTCAATTAGATATGTGAAACCTGCAATAATGTACCCAAAAATAAAAGAAGCATTTTCGATGCAACAAATGGGAACATCCTAATAAGACATCAAAATATAAAAGATTTCAACGTATCTTAAGTTGGTCACAACAGAAGACACGAGGAGGTAATGTTGATTTTCTGTGAGGATTGCTATAAGGATTTATTGTTAACAGTTGTTAATTTATTTTTACCCAAAAAACAAACGAAATAAATATTTGCTTCTTAGCTATCTTACTTTAGAAGCATACCCAAGATCAAGTTGGCATTTGTTTCTTGCTGACGTTAAAGCCGAGAATATTTCATAACTCTAAATAATTTGTGTCGAAAGCAAATAATTACACAGAAAGGAAAAGTGGCTTGCAACACAAAACATCCATACCGCGGCTTGCAACCTTCGCGTCGATATGGAGGTCGCACACGCATTTCGCTAAATTAGCGCTGAAACTTTCTGACATAGCAACAGTTCCTTAACACTTTAAGTGAGGACCGCGGAAATGGGTTTGGTTCACTTTAAATTCGAATGAAAAACGGAAATAATTCTGATATTTGATTACTAAATAATATTTCTCATAATAAATCTCAAATTTTTTAAACATTAAGTATGTAGCCTAATAGGTAGGTCTGGTTTATGTGTAAAAAGCTATTTTTGAGTAATTATATTAGTAATTATAATAAATAGTATAAAAGTATAATCCCCAGACAAACACACCAACTGTATGGTCCCAAAGTAAGCAGAGTATGGATGACTACACCTCGAACTGAGGTGAGAATAGAATATATATACAGGGTGACTTGTAATTCGACGTATTCCTCTTGGGTTGTGATAATACAACTAATTTACAACCAAATTAACTATAATGTCCCTAATACGAAGTAGGCTCGTTATCAAGATATTCAATATTTTTAGTTTTGTTCAAAAAATCCCAAATTAACTACAAAAATTCAATAAATAAAAACTAGTGTTTTGAATAAAGTTGTTTAAACTTTTATCAGTTACCAAACATTTATTAATATTAATACTGGTACAAATATTAAACTTTTTAAAATGGCTAGTGAATTCTTATAAAATTTTGTTTTGATTCATCTAATTTGGTCAATAGAAAACTGGATTTATTTTGAACAATCAACAGTACATTAAGCTTACAAACTACTAGAAAAACCGAGAACAAACTTTGTTCATCCTACAAATGAATGCCCCGACCAGGACTCGAAACTAGGACCTCCATCTTATGAGGCAGGGCTACTACCCACTACGCCACTCGGCCGTCATAAATAACAAGTAACAATATTTTTGATAAGCCGCTCCATGCAATAATGACACTGTGCGTCGGTGGCAAAGTGCTTACGGCGCCGGCTTCTGATCTCTCGCCGGCCGGGTTCAATTCCCGGTGACTGTCAAATGTACAAATGACTTTTTACAACTAAGTACATGAAGCCAACCATTCCGACGGTGAATAACTACATCGTGAAGACGCCCACATACCTAAGAAATTCGAAGGTTTGTGTAGGAGTAACTCTGCCAACCCGCAGTAGCCAAGGGTGGACTATAAATTATCTGAAACTACCCCCTTTTTAAGGGGTTGTGGATTCCTCATTGAAGCATCTCGGTAACAATTTCGATGACACATAATGGGCAGGTACTTCTTATTGGGTAATTATAAGTCAAGCCACAGATTTCTTTATTAGCCACGTGATAAAGCTTCTAATTTCATAACTTAGCCACGGGAAAATGAGATAGCCTCTAATAAATTTTTTTTGCAACTCCTACTAAATATTATATTTGGGTTAGGTTAATGTTAGGCTGTATTTATCACATGCCCGAGCCGAGCGAGCGAAGCTAGCGTGGTGCGGCAGTACCCGGCGAAGCGCCATAATCGAAATTGGATGATAATTCAAAATTTTATAGCAAAACATCATGTAACAACGTATTTTTAGTGGCGAAGATAGTTAACTAGTGGCTAAGATAGTATTATTTAGACGCTCGTCGGTTGTGGCTGAGTTATTAATTTAGATGGCAATATAGATTTTTGTGGCGCATAATGCTATTAAAAAGAAGTCCGTTTAATTAGCACCCCTTTTTTTTTCTGATGATGTCATCATGAGTCTCTGGTTGACCCTAACGTAGGTACCTGTGAAAATTCATATTCCTGCTTGCAGCATTTCTGCGTGCCTACCACTCACATTTATTTTTGCAGGTCATTTACAAGTCCTTATATGTTTTTTATACATATAGGTTAAAATAAGGTACATTACCACTTTTATTTAATTGTTTTATGTCTTGATTTGGAATAATACTGATTCTATCTACGTGGTTCTAGTTCTTCTATATAAACTTAAAAATGAGTTTATTCTTTCTGATTCCAGAAGTCTACGTATATTTCTTAAGAATAGACAAATAATATTTTTTTAGGAAAATGTTACGGTTATTCCTAAGTTAGTATGTAAAAAAGTCCATATTAATACGTAGCTCTAATGCCTGGCTCTGGATAGAGATTTTGCATCTCATTGCATTACTGCTGAAAGAATTACAGAAGGATATAAGTACACGAATTTCAATTTCTATTGAAGTAGTATGAAATAACGTCGAAAAATACATTTCGACGATAGCGAGAATAAAAAATACGAATTAATTGTAAAGTAATGAAATGAAATGAAATGAAATGAAAAAAGTTTATTCGGCAAGTTATACATAATCATACATAATTTATAATATAATTCAGAATGTACATTTGTTTATGCCGAAATGGTCTCAGCTCAGCATAATGCCATCAGCGTTGACTGTGGCGCTGGTTTTCAGCTGCAACCATAGAGGACAGCGGCGTGCGTACTTAAAATTACAGAAAAGAAGCGTCCTTTTTAGCAAAACTTTTTAACAAAACCGTACGTATACAATTTATAAAACACAATCCATTTTAAGCTACAAAATAACACAACCGATGTCAACTTCATATTTGAGTTAACATTACTCTATATAAAAGATATAATTTAAAAGCAATAAAAAATATTAAATAAATATACAATACTATTATTTACTTATTGTCTAAATAGTAAATACAATAAAAAAAAAACAATAAAAAACTAAAATGAATATAAGGTAAATTAATCATGTTAACAATATACCGCTTAGTTGGCGATCAAGATAATACTTTTTAATTTTACGTCTAAAGGTACTAACAGAAAGGAAAGAGGGGTCTCGCAACGGTGGAGGGATGGTGTTCCAAATTTTGGCAGCGGTATATTTAAAACAACCTTTAAACGCAGACGTTCTATGATGGGGAACTTCAAGACGTGCAAGTCTTGCTCTAGAGGACCAAGACAACTTATCGAACAGATATGTTGGTTTACGATTTTTAACGATACCAAATAAAAGCGTGGCGAAGTGAATGCTTCTCCGAGAGTTCATGTTCAATGTTTTAGTCTGATTGATGTAAGGTGTTATATGACTTCTCGGTGGAACATTCAAACAATATCGAATACAGGCATTTTGTGTACGTTGAATTAAACGTTTGGTTCTTTCCAACAGTCTTGGGCCATAAAGAGTATCAGCATAGTTTAGCTTAGAAAGCACTAATGTTTCTACAAGGTTTATGCGTAGAGTTATTGATAGATAGCTTCGGATTTTATAAAGCACCTTCAAACGGTAGAAGCAATTGCGAACTACCTCCTGAATATGCTTCTCAAATCGCAGCTCACCATCAAATAACACACCCAAGTTACGCGCGTAATTTGTTTGACTAATTGGCTCACCCTTAATTGTAACAATTGGATTTTTGATAGCTATTTTATGAATCTGTTGCTTTGAACCGAAGATCATAAACTTTGATTTTGAAGGATTGAGAGCAAGGCAATTTTCGTTTGACCATTTTGAGATTCGATCTAAATCCTCATTAATTCTTTTAACAGTCATGCTGACATTATCAGGTTGGCAAGACAGATAAAGCTGTAAATCATCTGCATATAGATGGTATTTGCAGTTTTTAATGCAGTTAATGATATCAGCAGTATAAATAATGAAAAGCAACGGTCCTAGTATAGATCCTTGTGGCACGCCACAAGCGACCGCTGACTTTGAAGATGACGATGTTGTACCATCACAACTTTTTATATGAACATATTGGAAACGTTCGTTTAAGTAACTGTGGAACCATTGAGTTGTAGGTAGATCCAATCCGTAATATTTTAGTTTACACAATAATAAGGCGATATTTATTGTGTCGAAGGCGCGAGAAAAATCTAAGAGCACCAAAATTGTTCCCGACCCTGTTTCCTGTGCTTCCAGAATGTAATTTGTAACGTCCATTAGTGCAGTAGCGGTACTTCTATGTTTACGAAAACCAGATTGTACTTCTGGTAGAATATTATTTGTTTCTAGATAATCCACCAGCTGCAAGTACACAGCTTTCTCCATCACTTTCGACAAACACGGTAAGAAGCTGATTGGCCGGAGATCTTTAAAAGATTTAGGGCTAGTAATTTTTGGAAGTGGATGGATGATCGCGGTTTTCCAAGAATCAGGGAAAGTGCTCGTGGTTATAGACCTGTTTATAATAGCGTGTATTGCAGCTAGGGAATTAGGTAGAGTGACAAGGAGCATGTCGAGAGATATCAAGTCATCACCTATTGCATTGGACTTCAAACTTTTAATAATTTCTAAAATCTTGCCTTCTTCTATGCATTTAAGACTGAATGTCGACATGCTGAATCTTTGTAATTCAAAATGTGATCTATATGAAGGATTGACGTTGCTTCCATCAGGTAAAATCAGGAAATATCTATTGATATCTTCCGCACAGCTCAAATCAACTGGTATTTCCCTATCTGCCTTAGGTGGCAATACGTTAGATTTTAAATTCTTCCATAATTTTTTTGGGTCTTTAGTACAATTGTTAATATTATGTTTGAAGTATGCACGTTTTTCATGAGTAATTGACGAATTTACTAGATTTTTTAATTGTTTGTAATATTCGTAATGTGTTTGTGACCTGGTGTTAAGATATGTTTTGTGTGCTGAATTACGTAATCTCATCATCAGCTTGACATTGTAGGTTATCCAGGGATACGCTTGCTTTTTCACGGTTACGGTCTTTAAGGGCGCATGTGCGTCTATTAAGGTGAGTAACAGAGAATTAAACGTGGTTACCATCTCATTAACATCATGCAGTTGCAAAACCATGGTGTAAGGTACTGACTGAAGATCAGATTTAAAGTTGTCTATGTCAATATTTTTCAATGGTCTATAAACTAAAGTTGTTGGTGGAGTTTTCTGTTTTTTAAAAGAAAATTCACTAATAATCAGAGCGTGGAAAGTCAACTTGGTACTTATTACGTCATTTTCTATATTTCGAACCTGTGCATCAGTACAAACTACGTCAATGAGAGATTGACTGTGGTCGGTGAAATGTGTTGGTGATGTTACGTGTTGCTTTAATTCAAAAAGGTTTAAAAAATCAGTGAATTTCGAAACATTGACATTGTTTGTGTCTAGCAAATTAATATTAAAATCACCAAGCAATATCAGATTATCACAATGACCAACCGCACTTATCGATTCGGACAGAGCGCTTAAAAAAGTATCAACTTTTACCCAATCTGGTCGGTATGCCGTCCCAATTGTGATTTTATTTCCGTTTATCTTTAATTGTACCCACATTTGTTCGACGGGTAAAGTAATTGGGTGATCAATAATCGTAAACCGAATGCTCCAACTCCTCCACCGCGCCCACCATACACCTCCAAAGATCTTGGAATACCACGAAAAATATACCCGGGTATCGATGGGGCTCCATCCTGCTTACCTGGACGCAACCACGTTTCGTTTATAGCTAAAATATCTAATTTATGGTGTGACACTGCAATAATCAATTCATCGTGGTTGGTTCCAAGTGAACCCGGATTGTAAAGACCAATTTTGAAAAAATGTTTATTTGTCATTGAGAAAATTGTTAATAACAGATAGATTGGCAAGTGAAAACGTATTAAAATTATACTTATATAGAATAAAAACCTTAACTGGTTGAAACGCATGATTTAAAAAAAATGTTGTACAGAAATAATTCATATAAAATGTTATTTTCCCTTTATTGTAATGACTGTTGCTTATGTCAGTAGAAATAACGATTTTAAACTTACTAGGAATAGATTTTGAGCAAACAATACGCATAACATTTTGAAGTAATAAAACAGAAACAAAATATTTTTGCTTAAAACTAACGAGTACAAATAAGATATAAAGAATAGTATTTAAATAATAAAATAGCCTAATATATAACAAGATAAAGTAACATACATGGTTTCTAGACTGGTGGATTTTTTTTAATAATTGCTGCACCAACTGTACATGTTCCAAAAACCCGCTCGAGGTCATCCGTAGTACGCAGTCGATGGCGCGGCGCGTCTGGTCCCTGCTCGCGGCGAACATAAACTCTGCCGTCCCTCGTCCAGACGTAGCGCCAGTGAAGACGACCCGCGGTTTCACGGGCCTGCCTAAATAACAGTCTATTTGTTCTAGTTAGCCTTTCATTTATATAGAACTTGCGTGGAGGCTGAGGTAGACCTGTATCAGCAGTCGTGGCGCCACGACGTATGCGCGCTGCGCGTAGCAACTCATCCCGAAGGGCGCGGCGCGCCAAGCGCACCACGATGGGTCGCGGTCGAGGCGCGCCGTCGTTTGCGAGAGCAGCCGCGGTGGACGGCGGGAGCCCTGCACGCGTACAACTAACTATGTCCCGCTCGGTAAGTTGGACTGCGAGTTTACTTGCCAAGGTCATCACAATATGTGAAAGTCCTTCCCCGGGTTGCTCTGGAATACAGGATATTTCCAGGTCATTTAACAACAGGTCCTGATCACGATCATTGAGCTCAGACTTTAACTGTTGTATGGAGGCTCGTAATTCATCGACTGGTTTTACTGAACCATTTTCGACCTTTGCCTCCACCTGATGTAACCGCTCCTCAAATGAACTCATACGAGATTCGCAAACACCCATCCTGTTAGTGAGATTAGCCAAGGTATCGTTTAGGGCCTCAAAATGACTACGTGTAGCCCTCATCTCATCTGCAATTAAACGCATTTCCAATATTATGGACTGCGCCTCTGAGATACTTGCAGCAGTGCCACTAGGTGCGACATTGCTATCGCAAACCGCAAGGGGCGCATTTGTGTCCAACAACTGGGTATCCGGCGGGCTGTTTGCCGCGGCTCCTCTCTTCCGATATACCCCCTCACTTTCAGTAGCACGTACTGGTGTATTGTCTTTTTTAGGCTGTTTACTGACACACATAATACATTTCCAATTATCCTTGTGCACTTTAGTCATAGTATTAAAAAACCGTTTCTCTGGCACATTAGCACAATCAAGATCGTAGTATTTTTTGCACAGTTTGCAACACAAAAATAGTTTATCCTCAATAACATTCAAACAACCAGAGCACGTTTTGGAACTCATTACGATTATCGGCAAGATGTCGTCACAGAAGGTCAACAACCGATCGTTGACAGTTCAAGCGGCCACTGGTTCGCGCACTTTGAGTCACTGTATTTTAACGGATTTGTTAAAAAAGTTTTTAAGATTTAAGAGACGTACACTTCACTGTTATTAATGAAACATATATTGTTTTACTCCGTTGAATTTATAGAAAAAAAATTATTAGCACATAAACAATTAAGAGTAGGATTTTACACTCGATTTTTAAATAAAACTGCGGACGAAACAGAAATACGTCAAAAGCGTTTGCAGCGCTCCGCTTATAAATTAAGAAGCGCATTACTTCGTAGCCAGTAAAACTCACTAAATATGCATATGTAGTAATTGCCTAAATAGGATCTAGAGCAACATTAGGTTAGATAATAGTTATTTTGGGTAGTATTTATCGGATATGTCATAAATACATACAGATATGTACTGATAGGTGTGTGCGTGCGTGTATAATAATGATAACTTCAACATTTATATCTAAGCCACACATAAGAAAAGGCGCTGCTCTTGCAGTTAACGAAAAAATGCATAATTTGATTCAAAAATATATTATAGCAAGACAATTTTCAGATATCTACCGTACTTTAGGAAAGTGGCTTTGAAAAATGTTTGTCTTTGTAGACTTGCATGAGGCTATAGTCGTAATATATGACAGGCTATATTTTATCGCAACAGCTGATAATCTAAAAACGTGATTATAGTAACAACGCTGTCGAACAACAATCAAATTTAATGGTCAATATGTTTCACTGCTATTCAAATCATGTCAAATGCAAATGAAAGTTCAATATGTTTTCAAAGACTTGCTAACACAATAAAAACTTCAAACTTCAAGGTCAGTTGTAAAGTAATATTCAGATCCTGTGCTTTCGGTATCCCGTCATTTGATAAAAAACAAATTGCAAATTATCATTTCACAAACAACGTTCGGCAAAATTATTATTCATAAGTTCATCTTTGTACAAACGAATGGTTCTATAAATAATTCATTTGACAAAACAATTACGAGCAAAGTTTTTTTCTTTAAAACATCACTTAACAAACTATTCACTTATTATATACGTTAATAGGTAAAACAACGCAAGGCATTTGACAAAATGCATTGTTTTGTACTTAATTTACCCAAAAATGTGAAATCGTTTGTATATACATACATAAATATTTTTAACAGGAGTTTTTCATTACAGACAGTAAGTAGGTACTTTAAATTCAGTTTATGTTTCTAATTACTGTAAGTAGTATAATTTGATTCAACAACCAAAATTAAAGGGGATCCCCTTGATCCGCCGACAAACTTTTCAACGAATTTCAAATCATCGAAAACGATACATCGAGCAATTAGTTCGAGTATTTTCAATTAATATAACAGTTAGTAGTTTGTCACAGTAATAATTATAAAATACCCATTTATTAACCAACATTTTATCAAATAGCGACTTTGAAAAACGAACACTTTGGTAATAAAAAAAATTGATAACTGGCAGTTTTACATTCAGAACACTTGCAATGTTAAATATTTAAAATGTATTTTTGGCAAATGATCACTTATAAAACGATCAGTTTAGTAAATGAACAGTTCGTCAAATGATTACTTTATCAAAAATAATTTGTGAAATGATCATTTGGCATACGTTTTTTGTTAAACATTAGTAAACCTGTGATTTCACATGTTCCAGCCGGTACGTTCTCGCAAATAAATTCATATTTAAAAATATATGTGGTTACATCATATGTTACATAAAATGCTCATAACCGTAATCCAGTATATTTTTGTAAAACGACATGAAATATTATTTTTTTGTTCCATTCTCGCCATGCCAATACAATATCTTCCACTCAATCTGTTTTTCCCCCGTGTGTCATGGCAAATTATAACATGAAATCGCTTATTAATACTCGTATTATAGTCCTATTTAGCCTTGGATTTTTATGTTTAATGAAAGCTGAAATTCATCCAGAAGGGTCTCAGACAATAGAAACTAAGTCCTTCACAAAACACAACACTGCTGCAGTTTTGTGTTTTCCCAGCAACCTACCCACGCAGGGTTGTTTGCTTCGCGCGGCGCTCATATTGTTACCCCCGAGGCATTCCGCGGTGCCAATATCACCTTTTGTACCTTCATTCTCGACCCTCTATGAATTTCGTATGTGAATTGATTAAACAGAATTAACACTGGTATCCGCTCACAGTATAATTTGCTGAGAGTTCCTTGTTGCTGGTTTTATATGATATTGTGGTTGTGTTAGTCACTGGAACTTTGGATGTAGTTTCAAATTTATTTAGTTTATATATTATGCTATTACACAGGTAATCAAGTGATACATTCCCAGACAAAACACCAAATGTATGGCTAAGTAAATAAATAAGCAACGTTTTTTATATGTATTTAAATATGTATTTAATACGCACAACAATTACAGCGAACTTTGGGTGATCCCAGACGCAGAAACATTTAACATAAATCATGTCCATTACTGGAGACAATCTTCTTCACTTTCAAACATTTGTACTTACTTGGATTTGAAAACGGGTTCTTTATTACAATCGCGGAAGTCATTGGAGGCTCAGTCAGGCCAAGGCAAGAACCACTTGCGATGTTCGTTATTTTGTAGGCAGTCCGCATACTAAGGAGCAACACAAATGCAGGGGTTTCGGGTTCCCCGAATATACCTTAGGGTGTTACCACACCAATCGACGCTCGATCGATTGGTGTGGTAACACCCTTAGGCTGTACTAATACGTTTAATATGATCGAACGATATAACTCCTAATATAGTAAACATGAAAATAACATGCGGTTCAATCATACAATTTACCTAAAACAGTATTGATCTATCAAAGTTGGATAATATGCACAAAAGTTGAAAAGCCACGCCATCAATTTTAAGTTAGCAACGTTGAAATTTCGGCACTTTGTTTTCTTTCCCAAGCATCAGGCTTATGTTCTAAGATAAAAAAAAACATCTAGTTTATAATTGCTACAATTCAGTTTCAGACCGGAAATGACCCTATCTTAACGTAAACTTATTTGATATTCTAGTTGCTTTTAAAAGCTTAGCTATTTGAAGGTACTTAATCTTAAAGGTACTTAACATATGGCTCAATGTTGTCATGTACTCAAATGATTTACGCTTAGGGATTACTTGGTTGTGTGGCTGTATGGATGACAATAAAATTAAAGTTGTAAACTTAATCTAATTTTTATAATTTGTATGTACATAATACAATTCTATAAATTACTCAATCAACGCTTTTGCTCTGTTGTGTGTTAAAGAAATATCAGGCACATTTTTCAGTATAGGTTTCCAAATTGTGTCTAGTCGAATAAACCTTAAAGTAATAATTTACACAAATGTGTATATTATTGATTAGATATAGATAAATACTGTGCGTAAGTCTATAAAATATAAACAAAAGACCTAAGTATGGGTAAACTTATTATTATTTATTAATTTAAAAATATTTATAGCAGGAAACATCATATATTTTTGGGGATCAATTCGTACGAACGCTAAGACATATTTTACCCTGACCTAGTTTCAAGCATTCCATTTTATTTTATCTCATCCTCTTTGAACATGCATAATATTCCATTCATTTCCGCGTAATATTCCAGCGTTCCATATTACGTAACTCGGTTCGTTCAAACAAATACCATCCGGTTAACTGAGGCTCATAAATACGTATCTGTCAGTATGTTCCACAAACCGCAGCCATCGACCACTCAATGCACTATGGCTGCCCTGATTACAGAAATAATGTGATGAGAAACCACAATATTTTAATTCGTACTACAATCCGGGATTGGCAATTATATCTCTGTTAACAATTGCTGAAACATTTGTTTCAGGCGCCACGTTTTTGATACCTATGTAAGTATAATAACTCGCGATATTGTATCTGTTTCATTAAAGGCATTCTGATGGTCTTTTGGCGTTGGTGAAAGTATTTGTCTCTTACATCATGGATCCCGGGTTAGAATCCTTTTAGGAGCCATAGTGTGTTTCAGCGTCTTATGTCATATTAGGGGTTCATTTCATGTTCCTGGATGGTCCTTAAGACACACCTAGCTTACTTTAAGGCCATTTGTTGTGTTCGTTTGGGGTAGTTATTTATTTACAAAGAATACTAAGATCTCTTTACTGCGCTACAGCTTACGGCAATAAGTATATATGCGGTCCTCAAGCTCAGCCAAGCTGTAAACTCCTCGTTTAATAAGAAGTTAATAATAAAAGAAATAACGAAATATATTCGTTGATTGAAACAGTTCACAACGCTTTTCTTACTTATCTATACTGAAATAATAAATAGAAAAGTTATTTATTTTTTTCTACGTCGATTTGTATGTTACTTAAGTGAAATAATTTTAAAAATTATTTCACTTACAGATATATACTTTATCAGCGAGTAACATAGGCAAAAATTTTTAAAGACATTATTAAAATTGGCCAAAAAGTAACGAAAAGTGTCAAGTAAGTCGGAAAAAATCTGCAATCTGCGAGCTATTTTGGCGTGCGCTGCAAAAACCGTAAGCGCGACACGATTATTATCAAAACTTTTCTCTTAAATAGTTTTACAAAAATCTCATATACTATATATCTATATTTTATGTGTAAGTAATTATTGCCAGAATAGTGAACCATAAGTACATTAAATTTGATACTTTGCTTCCAATTTACATTTTGCAGGAACAAATTAATATTAGTAAAATAAACTTTACTGACTTTATATTATGTAAACAACAAATACACGAATATTTTATTTCACTGGCATAACCTATATGCTACCCAAATCTTCTCAGACAACGCAACCATCACAATACAGGTCAATGACATCCCTACAATATAAAAAATACTAACTTGTGCAAGAACTCAAAAAATTTATACACATGCAGAACTCAACCAAATTATAACTGAGGAACAGAAAGTATGTAGGCAGGGTTATATGGGACGCAAGGAATAATTGATCATGGACTCAACTATTTATGTACACGCATCTTCATCAGACCGAAATTTACACTGTACAGATGAAGACTACAAAAAAGCATTTGATAGTCTTTTAAAAATTTATAAAGTCAAAGTCAAATATAGTCAAATTTACAAAAGTTACAATTTTTTTATGAAATATTATATCGGAAGACTCTCCAATTAAATAGACTGCAAAAACATAGTTTGGACTGGAATTGCAGTAGAATTCATATTTGTTTCAGATAAATTATTATTTACAAATAAATTACCTTTTTATCAAGAAATTCCGACGATATCGGAAAATAAAGCATGAAATACAATTAACTAGATTACTGATTCATGTTTTAACTCATAAAAACAAAGAAATTAATATGTTAGTATCTATTGCGAGCTTTTTATTTTTATTTGCCTCTTAAATGAACGATTCCACTCGTTACATCCAATATTACATAGTTATAGGGTAGTTATAAGGTTTTTTAAATTCTTTTTTGTATTGGTGATTGTAATAATTACTTTCAGGGTGTGACACATGGTACTTAGCTTGTTAGTAATACCTACTACTACCCAATACCTACTAATTGTAAATATACGTAATCTTGCATTGCTTTTATATATTTTGTTTTTCCTTTTTTTCAAATAACTTTAATTGATAATCTATTGTAACCTGAGTATAGTTGTAGCCTATTTTTATCCACTCACATGTAACCGTAAGAGGCGAATAATGTTTCAACCATTCTGTTTGTTGTAACGTTCTCTTTTAATTTCAAATTGTAATCCATTGGTGAAGATTTGTTAATGGCATTAGTTTACACCAATCAGCTAATATTTAGTGATTTCCGCTGTAAATCTTCCAAAAATACATAAATAAATAAACGCGTTTTTCTTTCGTGTCACTTGATGATAAAGAAGAGTATGTTACGCGGCTAACCAAGAGGTTTTGACTATATTTTCAAGAGTCCAGATAGTACTATGTGGTTTAGTAAACATAGACGCCGACAAGCGCGTGCAGCTCATTCCAAATTTTGGATGACCGAACCAAAAAGGAACTGGATTCAAATGGGTTGTTTTAATTTTTCAGTGTATTAATTAGTGTCAAATATTCATATATGGAGATCGAAAGTACACGGACTTCCTAACCATATTCACCAGTCTTTGCTTGTTTTACTTTTATTACATTTTAAGAACCCTTTCAGTCTACTGAGACCGTCTGGTTTTTGATTATTTTCTGGTTTTTGGGTTTTTATTTTTTTTAACGCTCCACAATTTTTTTTATTAACATTACCATAAAATCAGTTTGGAAACAATATGCTGCATAGTAAATAATAAAATAACTAAATTAAGACCCCTTTACTCAGTAAATGTCTCAAAAGAAATCAAAGCCACTGTTATGGGTAGCCATACCGTCATCTGTCGCCAGACTTACCTAAAGGCTATAGAGACTGACTTAACTAAATAGAATTCGTTAGCAAACCTATGTTCAACACGCAAACATATCTTCGTTCCCGGATTCGACTCTGGGGACTCAGTGCCTAGTACCTGGTGGTAGAGCTACAGTATTCATAATTTGATTTTCCCAATATACGCATTTCAGATGTTAATTACTTAACAAGTGCAAGCTAATCCACAAATCTGTTGCGTGGACTGCAACATTTGTGTCTACGTTAAAGTAAATAATGGTTAAAGTACATATTTAAATATAAAAATACATTTCACAACTTTATTTAATAATATGAATGTCCAAAATCTATTTGTCACAATGAAGTAGTTGGTGTTTTGGATGTATCTGATGTGTTTTAATTGTTTATTATAAATATTTTAAATTAATAAACCAAATTTTATAACATTTATTTATTTATTATACCTACATCTTATCTTCATAGTTATACTTATTTATATTTTCAATAAAAATTACTCAAACCTACATAAAATATGCGAATGCTACTTCTAAATTACTAAATATGTCAATACTACTGTAATTACACACGTTTGCATTAATTCATTCACACACTCGCCATATCATCATAAATTACAATTTATATCAGATCACCGAAACAAGGAGTAAGTACACATAAGCTGACTTATTTGCATTTACTTGTATTCGAATAATACGTATGGAGCAGGTAAAGAACTTATAAATTATTGTTTTGAAATCGGTTAAACTCGACGGCCAAGTGGCGTGATGGGTCGTAAGCTCTGCCGCATACGCCGGAGGTCCCAGGCTCGAGTCCTGATCGGGGCATTTATTTGTGTGATGAAAACAGTTATTGGTTTTCGGGTCATGGGTTTTGTTGGGTCATTTATATATGTATGTTTATTCTGGGTTCTCTCCCCAGTTCGCTGTGTTGTCATCCATAACACAAGCTCTGTTTTCTTTGGGGCCATACAGTTGGTATGTTTATCGGAAGTTTTATTATTATTTACTGTTCCATATCCATAACAAACTATAAATTACACAGTTTTTTTATTAATTACTATAAAGTTACAAGAACTGTACTAGTGGAATTATTATATAAGGCATTCCTGCGTCGGTATACTTACCTATTACTTACCGCTATCAACTCTACTAGAGTATTGGTGTTTAAGACACTGCATCCGAGATCTGAAGTCCCGGGCTGGTGACAACCAAATGTAACAATGATTTGAATAACTTAAGTACATCAAACTGACTGCTCTAACGGTGAAGGCAAACATTGCGACAAAAACCCTCAGAAACCCGCAGTTGGCAAGTGTAGTGAACTAGATATTGACTGAAATGACCTATTAGCTGGCTATAACCCTGTATTATTAAAGCTGTCGTGGTGACTTAATCTACTAAGGAAATGGCTTTGAATGAAAGCCTATGTCTACTAAATTAAGAGCACAGAGTGAGAGTGACATCATTCTATATGACTTCAGGGAAGTAGCGTCAACAGCCCCCAGCCATTTTCGATGTACCCACTTCGCTCACTCACTTACTTAATGGCTCTTCAATTAGGAGCCCTTTGCGCTAGATCCATAATCAAATTATATGCACTTTCCTACATCGGTAGCTGTTGAATCTCCAAAAATTTGTGAAATTAAATTCATCAACCTTCAGGGAATAATTTGTAATCTCAATAATAGACGGCGCGGAGGGTCCGACATTTGCATATACATTCAATTATGTTCCACGGCTCGTGTTCACAGACTTATGAACTTCGGGGGAAGAGCTTAGATTCGGGATGACTAAACCGGGTTTTTTAATAATGATACTTTTGATTTAATTGGAAAACGTATTCAGTTGTTATAATTGCTCATAAAAGAAGCTTACGAAGTTGAACAGTCCTAATTGTTATAATAAAATATTTAAAACCAATATATATATTAATAATAATAATACCTATAAATAAATAAATTTCCAGACAAACACACAACACACCAACAATACAACTGTTTATGTAAGCAGAGCTTGTGTTATGGGTGGCCATACAGCGAACTGGGGGGAACCCAGAATAAACATACGTATATAAATACAAACAACCATGACCCGAGAACCAACAACTGTTTTCATCACACAAATCTATGCCCCGGCCAGGACTCGAACTTGGGACCTTCGGCGTCTGAGGCAAGGCTAGGTATTAACCACTACACCACTCTAGAAATATATATATTAATGTATATTTTGAAAAGTTACATTACACGTTATGACGCACTACATTACTACAAAGGCAAATAATTTCCTAATCTTAGCCCTTTGAGTCTTTTGCGCGTGCTCCCTGAGAAGCGCTAAATGAACAGTAAAGACAGTTTACCTGTAAAATTGTTACTTTCTTAACTTTTTACGATTCATTATATTCAATAAAACACTTTTTTTTTACCGGATTTTGTCTCATCTAGTTATATTTTTACGTTTTAACTCAATATTTTGGTATCTTTAATGACACCGTGGTCCCGAGTGACTAAAATGACAGGCGTCTCTAAAGTTATGAAGGCATTCCATCATCTCCATCTGTTTTCTTAGTCTGCGAGCGTAGCGATCAGGATTAAAACAGAAGTGCTGACAGATCTTGAGCTTGAGGTCTATCAGCTTGTTGGACGTTGGCTTTTAAGTTTTTTATATAGGATCCAGGTTTGTTACTGTAAATTATCGACTCTGGCTTGCAACCACCCTCTGGATAAATTCAAATTCATATATTTATTTCTCAACATTGACAATTACTTGTTCTAACTGACGTCAAAAAAACATGACTCTACCACCAGTTCGGAAAAACCTTCGTGAAGAAGAATTGACAAGAAACTTCACGCGAATATATATTTTTTCAAAATAAATTTACAGTGTCTCTTATGTCTATACAAAATTATTCTTATCTGCATCTGTTAGCTCGGCATGTCTCCCTCCCCCCAAGTATCCAAACGACGAACACCCTCAAATGGCGCCCGTTCACGATTTAACGCGGGATCAAGCCGAATCATCGCCCTCTACCAAAGGTACCAAGATACCAAGTCCCATTTCGACATGCAGCATCCGCTATATTAGTCAACTGTTTGAGCATGGGATTTATTAAGATACTGGGAGTCTCACTATGGACCCTAGTGGAATCCGTTTCTTCGGATTCTCCGGTTTCTCCGGTTTCCAACCGCATATTTTTGATTTATATCAATGACTTGTGCAGTATGATCATGCCAAATAGCAAAATCCTGTCGTTTGCCGATGACACTGCGGTGGTTTTCACTGGTGAATCGTGGGACGATATAAAGGCTAGTGCTGAACGTGGTCTAGCTCGTGTCGCTCTGTGGTTGCAACAAAATCTTCTCACATTAAATACAGCCAAGACTAATTTCATTTGCTTTGGCATTTATAACAACTCAACAGCCACCGACTAACTTTAGTCTAAATATACACACGTGCAATGGGAATGCAAGTTACAAGCCCTGTGGATGTCCATCTCTTGTAAAAGTCTGTCAAACTAAATATCTGGGCGTTATAGTGGATCAGAGACTATCGTGGTACCCTCACCTAGAACACGTTATTAGCAGGACCCGAAAATTGATCTGGATGTTTAAAACCCTAAGACACGTTATACCTGATAATACTCATCAGCCGGACGCTTCCAGATCTCTTCTCAACCGAATATACGTTTCTCTTGCGCAATCCATTATAACATACTGTATAACAGTCTGGGGTGGAGCTGCAAAGACTCAGTTTCTCCATTTGGAAAGAGCGCAACGAACCCTTATTAAGGTCATGTACCTCAAAAAACGCCGATTTTCCACTGAAAGACTTTATTGCATCAGTGGCCTTCTCTCTGTACAAAAATTATATATCTTTAAAACAATATTAAAAATACGTAAGTCCCTGCCTTTTGACCCTAGCATATTGAATAAGCGACGAATAAAAAATGTGGCCAAGCCTTCCAGTATCAAAACTGAGTTTGCTTGGAGACAATTTAACTCTCGCTCCACATTCTTATATAATAAAATAAACAAAGAACTATATTTATACGACAAATCCCATCGCGAATGTAAAAATATCTTGATGCAATGGGTGCAGCTTAAAACGTATAACGAAATTGAATGTCTGCTCAACCGGAGTTCATAATAGCTAAATAATAAGTACCAATACACACTTATATTTTTGTACGCGCACAGACACACGCTTTCACATATACACACGAACAAACACTTTCACATATAAACACACTTATTGTACACGCACTACACACATCCATGTGAGTTACCTAAGATTCTGAATGTATTTAAAAAATTTAAATTGTAAAAATTGTTAAAATGTTCTGAAATGGAAATAAAAATTATATTTAGAATAGTTAGAATAAATTTTATTGTAAGTTAAGGAAGAGCGGGGTCTCAAAATACAGGCATTACTTGCTTACATTGGGACCCCAATCTACATCTGTATTAGAACAAGATTTTAATGAAATAAATAATTTTTATTTTTATTATTTTATTATGTTTAAGAGGGTGCAAATAGCGTGCTAGCCATACGTGTAAGGCCTGCTGCTTAGTAAGCAAGTTGGCTACTGGATTGAGCTGACCTCATGGCGATCCTTGGGAGGTTTTGGGTTTCACTCCATTGCTAGCCTTTTTCTGTATTCACCTTACAGTAGCAGAAAAATAAATCTAAAAATAAAAAGCATGAATCTTCACTGCGGTGGCACTTCCTCTATTGAAATAGGCACTTCTCTAACATTGGGGTGCACTTCTATCTCAACGATGTCCACCACCACTTTGAAACGGAGAAGCTAGACTTACTCCTTTTGACGGAGACGCCGATCTCTATTCCTGGAAGCCACCTCTGACAGCAAAGCGGGCGTGTGTGTGTGTTTGTCAAGATGAAATTTGCTGTCGGCGCCTCTGCGATTTAGGTTTACCAGACTTTACTGTTATTTGGGTTCTTTTTGAAACTAGCATGGCAAAAATAGTTTACACTAGAAGAAAGTTCATCGTTCGCATTCTGGAGATCGGAAGACAACTCGGTTTAGCGACGCTGCGGACCAAGTGAAATGCTATCCATGTTGGTGTGGGAACTTTGATGCCCACCATGATGAGTGGCTGTACCCGTATAAGCACAGCGACCACGCTGGTTCCAACTGGCTGAACCCAGCTGGTTCACGTAACTACATTCGTACTCAAAATTATTAGCCATACTGTATATTGCCAGATCCTTCTGCTGACAACACCCAGATTACTGACACCTGGATGTCCTCCTTGAAGGGCATCTGTTCTTTGCCTAGAGAAAACTGTAGCTAAATACGCAAGCAGTACCTGACACCAGCTCAAAAGGTAGAAGGCAAATATAGAGATACAGTTGCATCTGAGGTTTTTCTATTTCTATTGAAGTGAATTTCTTTCGCCCTGCGGTACCACTTCTGCAGAAACCTGGCCCATAGTGTAATAGAAGAGGCGGAACTTTTTGCTAGCACCTCTGCTCAAAATTTAGGTACATCTAGATATCACCGCAATTACCTCCGTTCGGGCCAAAAATGGGTGCAATACAAATAAAAAAGAGTAACTTAAAACTTTGCTGGAGCTAGATGTGAATAAAGCCAGTGGACTAGATAGTATATCCACAGTGGTTTTAATTATAGTGGTAATATTGACACGCCTGTACTAAATTTCTTAACCATGAGAACGACGGTTGTTGCTGGATAAGTCCCCAAAATCCAAGAAACTTGCCAATGCCGACGACCGAGTGATGTAGTGGTAAGTGTCCTTGCCTCATACGCCGAAGGTCCCAGGACTCGAGTCCTGGCCGGGGTATTCATTTGTGTGATGAACACAGATGTTTGTTCTTGGGTCATGGTTGTATGTATTTATATATGTGTGTTTATTCTGGGTTCCCCCCAGTTCGCTGAATGGCCATGCATAACACAAGCTCTGCTTACTTTGGGGCCATACATTTGGTTGTGTTTGTCTGGGGATTAAAAAAGAAATGTACGTCATTTACTCAAAAAGAGCAGCCGTGCAGACCCAGTCAATTACGTTTCCGTGGCAACCGCCTTCATGATTTAAAAATATACATTTTTTTGGGCGTGTTGGAACGTCTCCCAAGACATCTAGATTTCTAGATACCCACGAACTCCTAATCGATAACCAATAGGATTTTCGCAGTCGGCGTTGGATCAGTGGTCTCCTTGTGTATGTTACTCACGAATAGAGCGTCGCTTTGGCAGGTCACGGAGAGGCCGAGGCGGTATCTCGTGCCATTTTCAAGGCCTTTGGCACTCGGGTTTTCACAAATCTCTTTAAGTTAACTTTTAGCTTACGGACTAACAGCATGCCTATGCATGCTGATATCTACATGATTTGTTAAGTTCGACCGTTTGGTGAGTTCAAATAATCCTTGCATACTTCAGGGATCTGTTCTCCCAGTTACATTATTCCTGCTGCATATTTACTAATTTTATACCGATGACAGCACTGTTGTTAAGAGCTATATTTTCAATAGATGGGCTAATCAGCAAGAAATCCACGTATGAGGAAGTGCATGATACAAATCTGGTCAAATTAAACCCATCTTAAAACGCAGTTGTATCTGTTGTTTACTAAAAAAGGACATTCAAATGTACACACTCATTTCAAAATGTATCCATCCCGATTTCGTAACAACTAGGGCTTCTGAGTATTTATAAAATATTGAAATTCGACTTCAGGCAACAAATAAAGGCTAAGAGGGTCCGGCGATACTTCAACTCATAGCGGTTGCTTTATTTTTATATAGCTCAAGTTCGATCGTGCACGGAGTACTGTAGTCACCTTTGAGACGGTTTTGCTAAGTACCAACTTGAAGCATTGGACTCAGTTGACTGAAGAGCATGTAAATTTACATGTTGAGCACCGTCGAACAGTCACTGGTTTATCGGTATGTTATACGGTGCATTTGGAGGGTTAGCGAATTCGGTCGAACTCACTGAACCCCTTCCATTCTGTTAACGGCCTAAGAGGCGCAAGCAGGGACTCCACTCATTCATGGTTAATACACATTAAAGATGAAACAAACGTTTTGACAGCTCCCTTTTTGGTTCACGCTGCCAAAATTTTAGGTTACCTACTTTTGTCTACTTTTCCTTAAACGTATACTCAGTCCTGGAATCTTTAAGAGTAGAATGAACAGGCACCACTTGGATAGGCGTAACATTCTCGTGTTTATCATCACTTATATTGAAGACAAATGCAAGTCCAATTAAAAAAAAACTTTTTATTTCAGTTTCACTGAATGTTTACTGTCCAGGTGGAAATAATTTAAGAAATTGGAGCTTTTTCGAAACAAATCAATGAAAGTTATATTAAAACTTTTCTTACTTAATACGGTGACAATACATTGAAACAGCTGTATCTTGTATAAGGTCCGTTAGTTTTTCTGCCGAATACCTTCCAATTACGCGAGTATTTTTATTAATTTTATCAGACATCAGTGGCTACAATAGCTGCCGGCCGAGGCCGGGTTTTATGTTACGATTCATGTTGGATGATAAAGTCGACCGAAATAAAAAGTGAAAACACGTAGCGGGTTAAGGAACTGATGAAGTTCAGTAAGTAGACTTCAGTAAATAAGTATGAACTTCATTAATGTTTTTTATTAATCTGAATAATATTGGAAATATACCTACAATTAATATTCTATGTGAAACACCCATCAACTGTCTTTAATTAAGTGTACCATTTCAAAGATCAAATCTAAGTATACCTTACGCCCTACGTTCATGCATTTATTACAACAAACTCGTACCGCCGCACACTAGCTATTTTTCACCACGCTGCTTTCACACTAAAACGTTGAACTTTCAATATTCATTTCGTTCTCCGAGCCCCTTATTTTCATTGCATACTGCATATTTTACAAAACTCCGAAACTCCGGCGTCACGGACCGAATCCCTATTATTGTTAGAAACATTCTCAAAGAATCCTTTAGTATAATAACGTAGACTGGCCCAGAGCAATCCGCCGACTTATTTACAGAACTGAAATCTCAGAGCTCAAATAAAGTTGCAACTCTACTCTGTATTAAGCAAGCAGCTCTGGATAATGTAAAAATGTTTGTGTAACAGACGCAAGCGGTAAACGAATTAAACACTTTTCATGCTAGAGGTACTTGGCAACTTTTATCTGTTTAGTAATTTGCGCGTGCAGCAATTTGCGAGTTCAACTTTGATTGCACTTTTGTAATTGTATATACTGGTTCTAGTTTGTGAAGTCTGGTGTGTCGAAAGAGTTCTTCTACTTTAAGCTTTTGAATTAAGTTTAAGAGAGTGTTGAAAGTACAGTGGCTAAGATGGCTGCTAATAAGTTTTTGCCGTTCTATAGCGTCTTAAACACGAGGGTTACCTTGAAATTACCTATACGTAATTTTTAAAAACCAAATACGTTCTTAAAATTTGGAGATGTCGATAACCAAATAATTGCTTACTTAAGACATTGTAATGCTAGTATTGGCACAAACTAATGGGTGTATAACACTATCATATATCTATCATTATACATATATGACCTCTAGAATAATTACCATAGTTTTATGATCCTATTTTTGTTATAGTTGCAATGGAGAACGAATCGGTTATGTATACTAATTTTGCTATAGCAGTGTGCAATGTGGTATATGTAATAAGAGGTAAGCTAAGATCGTGGAACTGCCCGGCGGGCGCAGCAGTTTGCTTTATTTTTAATACAGCTAGTTGCCAACATTCATATTAGAATAACACTTAGCATATTTTTAACTTTAAGCCAAAACTTCTTTGTACTTACTATTTATGCGTCTGTAAAACCGCCATAATTGTTCATTGCCTTTCAATTTAGAATATGATGGATTTTTATCCGGAAAAAATGGAAAAAAATGTAAAAGATCAATATACTACATTCGATATGGTAAGACCTGTTTAGAATTAAAGACGATATGACTCATATTACATAATTACGTAATTACACAACATGATTACATAATTATGAGTCATAGATCTATTAATGATCTGTAGGATATGAAAATGTAATACCCCCCCCCCCTTATTTCAATCACAGCCCATATCTTAGCCACTGTACTGTTACAATACATTGTGTAATGTCATAATCAAAATATCTTTTGGGGTGTGTACTGCAAAATGTAATATTAAATTACTATATTAAAAATAATAGTGAACTCTGCTTATTAAAATGTCGGAAAAGCCTGTAGATTATATTATTTATTATTTAGTGTCGAAAGAGACAAATACATAAGTGATGTCGCTTAGATAAAAAATACAAGAAAATATACAAACCAACAGCAACTATTAACAAAAAATATAAAAATTAGATTACAAAACGTCCTTCAAACTTTATGTTCGGGAGCAGCACAGTTCGGGACAATAATTTAGAGTCCTCGGCCGCTCTTCGACCGATATCCTTATCCCGACCGCTATTGGGCACGTACAATACTCATAATTTGCCGATAAAGTACCTACTTAGCCCTTTGCTGCTCGATTCATTGGCTGAGATACCTTCGCTACAAGGGCATTGGACAAAGAAAAGGAAAGGCGAACAATAGAGAAGTTTCCGCTGGTTAATTTATTTCTGGGTTGAGGTTAAGGGTTTAAAAATGTGGCTTAATTGTTAAACATATACCAAAACTTTTGCATCTTGACTTTGCAATGCAAGGAACAAATTTAAAATGCATGATTTTTGAAGTCTACACTTCTTTTTCTTACACATCTTTTTCTGCTTTAAACTTTTCTTAGGAACTCTTTTTTTGTTAATCCTAACACTGGTTTGGTATAACGTTCAATTTTTTTTAACTTTGTGATAGCCGGCAGATACCAATGCGCTCTTTCTGATGGTTTACGTGCCCATAGACATAGATGTTACTGGTTAATTATATTGTTATTTATTGATTTTTAATTAATGATGACGCCGACCATAGGTTTAAGTTGGAGTTGCATTTGTGCCAGTAATACCACTGGATGTTCCCTGGCTATATCCGGAACACAATGACGTAAACGTGGTTATTATGGAGGTTAAAATATGAAAGACTGCAGTACCATACTCTACAACCATAACAGTAAAGATTCTTCACCAACAATATTGGCTTTATGATATGCTGAAGTAATAATTTGTAAGCCCAGATTATCACCCAACACACCTTCGCACGGTACATTAATAAAACGTGAAAAATCCCCTGTCATTTGTAGCGAACCCTAAAAGAAGCATTAGAGTTCCGCAGCCCGTGCTCCGCCGCCATTAAGGAAAACATGAATTTATTTCATGTCTAGTCGTTTTTCTCCGGCACCGGTGTATTGTCTTTATTATAATTTACAGCCGGAAATGGGTGGTGTGGATTAGTCGGTCTATGCTTCTTTTGTGGGATACATCTCATTTGTAGCATAGTATATCATGAGTATAAAAGCAACTGTGGTCTTCGAAGTTTAAATTTAATACGAATGATATAAATAACTTCACACGTATGCACCCAAGCGACGCAATATTTGTGATATCATAGACTACACCGTTAACTGTCGAACTGGATCTTTCAAATTCATTATTGAATCAAATACTCTTTTTCATTTTGAAAGACAAATCATCATCTATTTTTTGATAATAATGTGTGGTAGTAATTTTTCATTGATATCTAAGTATATTGATATTTTAGGAAACAACTGTTTGAATTCAAACAAATAAAAAAAAAACACAATAGTTTCCGTTTATGTTTTTGTGAGCATAAGAAGTCGCGTCACATATACAAGTTGCATCTATAAGCAGAAATACGGTTGCATATTTACATAACACATGATGAATATTTTTAAGAGAATACGAGTTTCAGTTTGTTGACAGAATTTAAATGTTCCAAATAAGTGTTGCGACAAATTTTAATGAGAATCCTGAAACGTGTCGGGAGATACCCTCGTGGACGCACGGCAGAATCGGTCATTTGATATCAACGTTTTTCACCGTTAGCCGAAATACTCTATGAAAATGTTAAAATTAAAAAGCTTTGATATTGAAATCTATGAGAAACATGCCCTAGCTATCGCTACTCCTTCACTGGCGTGATGGTTTTGGTAGATTGACCGGAATTAAACGTTTAAACAAGTCTTGCTTTGTATTGAAGTCAGTGATAATTTCAACAATCATATTTATCTTATTTATCACCATTTTAGAGAGTAAAAATACATATCGTAATAGGGTTGTACGTAAATATAAATATAAATTGTAAGTATAACTGAGCTCATACCTACGTAAACAGTCTATAGCTATATTATTCTATACATTGAGCATATTGAAAAGATGCTTTAAATATTTCAATTTCCTTGTGTTATTTGAAATACTTAACAAACATAATATACACGGTCATTTTTTAAGACAACCTCGTAACTGAAACTGTTTCAATATTAAACACCTCACTAACTTCAAGGTGCTCAAACTACTGAGGATTATTTCTCTTAAGCTGCCCAAGCAAGGCCGCTGTAATCCCGAGAACTTTACAAAAAATCCTTTAATGAAATATTAAAGGCACGATTTCAAGAAGTGTACCTGCAGGAGGCCGTGAATAAGTAAAGCCTTCTTGGTGATAGCCTTCGTGGCTGGGACATAAACAAGTGAACTTAATGTTAATGTCAAAACGGAGGGCAGGTGAGTGTTTGGCGAAACGGTTTTGGATTTGAAATGACTTCTGTAGAATAGACTAGATTTATACTGTATTTGTTTACAGTTGTATTTGGTTAAGTAGTTCGAAGTGATAAAGATATTAATTTAAAATCACAGTGGTATGTACTGATACATACACAAAAATTCTAGATTTGGCTTTTTAATTACAATGTTGCAAGGCTCTTACGTAATTTCTCAGATGTTTGAATTTGTTTGTGTATTGTCCTTGCAATGCTTAATTTTACATAAAATAACATGGAGGTTTATTGATAATTATTTGAAAAACTTATGTTGTTACGAATATGTATAAACTTATTTATTTTGTGGTGTGTATTATAAAGAAGTGTAATCCTTTTATCCTTTTAACTATAGAACAGTAGCTTATCCATTAATTTATAACACATTATCTATAATGAGTTCAAGCCCTGCCCCTCGATAAATTAAAGAAAACTATTAAAGAAACACTACGCCAAAAAGCTTACTATAAGATCAAAGACTGTTTTGATGACAAAAGGGTATTCTACCCCAAGTATTTTATTAAATATTTTTTTGTGTGCCTAGAAGTTTTTTTTCCGCCGTATTTTTTTGCTCTCAGTCTACTCGTAATACCTTTTAAAAGACGAAGTTAAATCATATTTACGCAATTTATACGAAGAAGAAGAAAGAGAAGACCTTAAACAAAAGTGTAATTTTTGTACCTAATTATGATGAACTATAATATTTTGAATTTATGAATTTGAATTTTGAATAACTGGCCTAGGTAGCTAAGTGGGGGCTTATTAAGTATTCATGTCACATTATGAAATATATGTGTAGCGTTGGTTAAAGTGAAGCGAAAAGCTGATGAAGCGAGTTTTCTGGAGAGTCACGCTCAGAAACTTTGCTTACTTCCGTACCTATACGTATGCACGAAGGCTTGCATGACTGCATACATGCTTGCCTGAACGAATTCTTACATGCATATTTGCTTGCATGATTACACAGTTAGAAAGGGGTTTTTAATAGATAATAGTAATACGATAAGGAACATAATCACGGAGATTTTTATTTGAAAAAATAGCAAAAAGCTGTGATTATTATGTATACTGCATAAGTACCCTCATACGCCACGCCCTAATACCGCTCCTTAGGTACTAATAACATTTTATATGAACATAAATACAAAAAATCCACAGCTACACATTTCGGTTAACGAATCTAAGATATATTTTCAAGAAACTTAAACACAGGTGCGGTTTTATTATTTTTTTAGATTAAACCTTGTGAAAGAAAATTCTAACTTAATAAAACAGAAACGGTTAAGTTAGAAAGTAATAACAATTTACCGTACGTAACTGGGATAGTCTTATTATATTCCATTGTGTTACATTATCTTTTATATTTTGTTTTTGTGTTAAAGAAACATTGGTTTGGTAGTTGGTAGTAAATTTTAGCATCTTAATATGTTTTAATCAACTTAGCTCTCAATTTCGTAGAAATTTCTGATAAAATATAGCTGATGTACCTAACTCAGAAAAATATAACTTCCTAAGCGGGTAATCATAAAAAAAAAATTGTCCAATGCACAAACAAATATGCTTTCCTCTGTATAATAATAAGTAAAAAAATATATTATTAATTAAAAGTCATTTAATTACTTATCAAAATAACCATAACATAGATTGATAGTGACGTATTTAAATCATTTACTATATGATATATATATATATATATATATGAAAAGTAAACATATTGATTATCTACTGGGTCAAGTTTAAAGTCTGTAGGTATACATGCCGCAAAAGCAAAAGGAAGTCTAGTTCCTGGCTGCGAACAAATAAATAAAGATATAACATGTCAAATTTATTTGTATAACTAACTGGTGAATTTGGATATTCTATAAAATAGTCTCCAGTTATTAAAAGCGAACGTTTAGACTGCGTCTCTACTAAAACTCTACGAATAAGATCAGCGGTGTATCAGGAAAGATCCACCAATAAGATAAAGTAGATTACTCAAAGAAGGACTGATTAGTCGGTTTGGTCCTCGTATTAAGCCTAGTTTCATCGCCCAGCTTCATCCGCCAAACTGCTGCCTTACAATCCGTACTCTGAAGGAGATATTAAATATTCTTGAAACGACAACCTCCTCATTTGAATTTGGAAAAACTCGCAAAAAGTCCGTAGCCAAACCTCAATCAGCTCCGATCTTTGCAAAGACGAGCTTCTATCAAACGAACTACTTTGTATTCTCGCAAGAAGAAAATAAATGAGAAAGCATTCTAGTTTTACATCGAAATCTTTGCTAAAGCCATCGCATACTGCTATATTAAATATTGTGCACGTGCATGGCATGCTGGCGCGCTTAGCTCGAATAGCGAATACGTGCAGGTGCGGTTACACGCGCCCTCTCGATAACTGACGAGGCTTCTGCTTGTTGAAACTTTCTCTTCATCGAAGAATAATAACGTTTTACGAACTCCTGTTAAAGTTCAAACTTTGAATACATTTTAATTTTGTTATTGTGTTAGCTTCTTTCGGGGCGGCTTTGTGGTTTTGTATATATTCGGTAATTTTGTTGGAAAGTGTTAATTTTCGGCCCTACGTTAAAAACTTTATTTTTATTTGTAGGGAAAAATCTAAGTACATTGCCTGAGTTTTCACTTGAAGAAGCCCAATTTAGAATGACGTACATATAGATCAATTTAGCTAAGTTAACGTATTTTGGTTTAAGTTTCTAAATTTAAGAAAGTCAGTTGTGGTCACAGTTTCAGTTAATAAGTTTTCTCCAACTTTTAACGTGCAACGCATGTGTAATGTGTTTGATTTGTCATGATTAAAATTTACGACATAATGGCTGCGTATTTACCAAAGTTGTTCTCGGTGGTGTGCTAAGGGCCACTTGCACAAATCCACTTACTCGCGGGCTAACCGGCTAATTAGTTAAAATGTCGTTCCGTCACTTACTATGTCTATTAAACGGACAGAGACTATAACAATATTTAGCCTAGTGATACCTCATTCTGAGCTGCGCAACTGAGCCTTAGAAATAAACGACCAATTGGATAACCTAGTTTGCTTAGCTTCTGTTCCTTAGCTCAACTAGTGGATACAACTTCAAAGGCATACAAGCGACTAGAGCTTCTTGCACAGCTAAGCATTCTCTCACGACACTGGTGGAAACAGACTCGCACAAAGCCCAGCTTCTAATGTGCAGGACACACAGTCTTATCTGTCAGCCTTGACTTTTAACTTCGTAGAATTATAAAACTAACCTTCGACTGAAAACTACAAGAAACTGTAATTAGAGTGTTCTTAAAGGTGCAATTAATGAAACTTTAATTAAAGAACTGAAACCGAAGAAAATATTCAACAATTAAATTAAATTAAAAGCGTATAAACTTTTTGAATAACGATTTTTTAAACGAAACACTAATTTATCAAGAATATTTTAGTTGAACAGATAATTTGGGATAGTCAATAAGAAATGTTTTTTTTAATTACATACTAATTAAAAAACAAAAAGGCCGAGAAGCTGCCAAATTCATGCTTGATCTATTTACCTATGGCTTTTTTCCACATGCGCTTTGGAGTCATTTGTTTTCTTTGCAAAGCAACCAATTAAACTTTTACACACATAAATAGTGTACGGCGAACTACAAGAAACATTCATCAAATTAAGATAGGTAACGGTCCTGACGCACGGACCTCATTCATCTTGCCCCCGTCAACTGATTTAACTTAGTCGCACTCCACCTGTCACTACGCGAAATTGAAAAAAAGAAGCAAGGCGATAATTGACACGATACAAATACGAACAAGCTTGATGCCATCTTGCTCGCGCCTCGTCATTGCATTGTTCTGTTTCATTGGTTTCAAGCCATAACAATGATATTGAGTATATGTGAGTACCACATCTATTGCTCAAGTACGTCGTATACAAACGTCGCATGTCATCCGCTTTTCAAATTTTATCAAACAGAACAGCATCGAACCACCATATCCTTGAACATCCTTGCTCCAGATACCTCGATATGTAAACATGTTAATAATTTCTAAGATTTCTGTTTGCCAACAATATGCGTAACAGTACAAATGTTTGTGTAATTGCTTCCAGCTTCCAATGCGTTGTACGAGTAAACCCCCACCCGCAGATCACACCACCCCACATTAATCATTAGTTAATATTGAGTGTAACGGAAATGTAGTTGTCATCACGTGTTGGTATTAGGCAACAAATTGTTTGTGTTATGAAATTCGTTTTAGAAATAATCAAAAGTTATAGAGATCGCCGAGGTAATCAATTTAATGTTATTATGAATGATTTATTATTATAGAAAAAAACGATGTATAAGGAATAAATAAGCTTTTATTATTATATATTTTTCACAGTTTTCACCAATTTAATGGGATGTATTACCTTGCGGGCTTATATCCAAACAAAGATGTATATACTTGCACCATCTTGTTATTATAATTTTTTTATTAATATCAATGAAATAGAACAACTCACAGACTAAACCTTTTCAAAGGCCATGAATATTTAGGAATATTTAGACAGCGCATAATTTGTTAGTTGTATAAGTTTTCATTTATGAATTGTAAATCACTCACATCGAATCTTACGAGAAATTAAAAACGTACGGTGGGTTATACTTTGTGTTACTAATGGAGCTTTTGTCCGTCTAAGCTTGTATGTTTCTGTATCTATTTAAATGGGCAGGAATCTAAGTACCCGTTGATGTATTATTGCATGAATCATTATTTTTTACAAATAATTACGTAATTTCTCTTAACCTTACTAAAATTACGACGTAAACGATCATTCCCCAAAACTGTCCATAAACTACTTCTCCACTCTTTTCATTCATCAAAATACACGAATACGGTGTTGAAAACGAAAATGACTTTATATTTTCTGGCATTAACACAACATCGCGTCAACAAATGCACTGCACAGTTAGATTAGTCTGCACAGCCTGCTCTCGCGACATCTGGCGTTATGCCAGCCGTTGATACTTCCAGATCTGTCGATAGCCTAATGCCGAGCACCTCGCCGCACCTCGGTTCGCCTTGCCACAGATTGCCTGCTTCAGTTAGCATTGCCGGTACTCGGTTTCTATTAAAGGAATGCTTGGCTTAGCTTGATATCGCCGGTATGAGCATGACTCTTGGTATTTAAACGGAAAGTCCGGAATAAGCATGTGCTGGCTCAGCAGGATTTAATTTGGTTTTGACTGTGGCTGTGAGCTTAAAGATGGTTTTTGAGTGCTACCTACACTGAAAAACCATCACGTAGTTCTGAAACAGCCTAATGGACATTTATTTTTTTTTTTTTTTTTTGGTTCCCCTCCACGGGAAGGGCAGGAGGACATAAAAAATGCTCTGACGCATACTCCGCGCGCGCGATCGGAGTTATGTGGGACTCGTCCCGACGCCTACCAGAACCATACCCACTAAAAAACCCCCTGTCGGCTCGTGCATTTTTGCCACTCAGCCTTCATCTGAACGACGGCCAATTGGAGAAAGAGGCCGCGCCAGCGGGGCCCTTAAGGGGTCACCCGCTGAGATTCACATAGCACTGAAGGTGCTCAAAAAAGAAAAGTAAAAAGAAAAACATTAAAAATGAAAAATAAAAATAGCATTAATTCGGATTTACGTTAGAATTAGAATTTACGTTAGAATTAGGATTTGCGGCCTGAAGGGCCTCGAGAGCTAAAGTTAACTGCGAAGGTTCGCCCGTGTGCGCGTTTCTCGGCCTAGCGACTTTGAATTTCGAATCTAACACAGGAGCAGTATATGAGACTGAATCTCGAACAAGATGATTGGGATGGGATTCGGCGCGTTTGAAGAACGATTCTGAGAGTGTTTTGAAGTGCTGTTGCACTGTAGGTAGTTCAAGATCTCTGTGCAGGTCCGCGTTGCGCACATACCAAGGTGCGTCTGTGGCCCTGCGGCAGAAGAGATTTTGAACTACCTGCAGCTTATACAGGACGGAGGGATTGGCATGGGCAAAGACTGGCGAAGCATATGACATGACGGGTCTAACGCAGACCTTGTAAAGCGTACGTTTATTTCTAAAAGACATTTTACTTTTTCTACCTATCATACTATTTAAGCGGCTTAAGTAGAAACGCGCGAGTTTCGTTACTCTATCGACGTGTGGCTTAAAAGAAAGCGTCTGATCTAAGGTGACGCCTAAGTATTTGATACTGCGCTTCCAGGGGATAGGAATACCTAACATTCGAATGTGGGGATCGTTGCGGCGATTACGACGTTTGTGGTCGAATAGAATGGCAGAACTCTTTTCTGGGTTGACATCGATACGCCATTTTTGAAACCAAACACCGAGGGCGTTTACGGCCTTTTGGAGTCTGGTGATGTTATACGGGATCCTTTGACCTTTAGTGTAAAGGGCGGTATCGTCTGCAAAGAGGGCGAGTTCGACGCCTTTCGGCGGGATGGGCATGTCATTAGTGTACACGGTGTACAGCAGAGGGGCGAGGACTGAGCCTTGCGGGACTCCAGCCTTTATGGGACGAGGCGCGGAGAGCGTGCCTTCATGTTTGAATCGAAACGTACGGTCTTTAAGAAACGACGCGATTAATCTGACTAGGCGAACCGGTAAGCCTATTTTATAGAGTTTAAAAACGAGACCGCTGTGCCAGACTTTGTCGAAAGCCTTGGCTACGTCAAAGAGAACCGCGATTGATTTTTTACGATGCGGATAGAATCCTTCGAGAATGTACTCGACGATTCGATGAACTTGCTGAGGGCAGGAGTGCTTAGCGCGAAAGCCGAACTGATGGGGAATAATGAGCGGGTCGCCATCCGTTGGAAACAGATGGTTCCGCATTCGAGAGAGTATGACTCTTTCGAGAAGTTTAGACATTGCCTTGAGGAGGCTGATGGGTCTGTGATTAGCCGGGATGTTCAGAGGTTTACCCGGCTTGGGAATGCCTATGACTGTCGCTTCTTTCCAGGCTTTTGGAAAGTAGCTATGGTCGAAGCAGGCATTGAAGATGATAGCTAACAAGGTAAGCACCTGCTGTGGCAGGTGCTTAAGTGCGTGGTTGGAAATTCCATCCGCACCCGGAGCCTTTTTGGACTTTTGTTTTCTAATGAGAAGCAAGATTTCATCATTAGAGACTGTGACGGGGTCGTCGGTGATAGGGAGAGATTCTCTGCGGAGAACTTCGTCCTCCACCGCCTGGATGTGGGAGGGATCCGCGGGTTGCGTGCTGGGCGAACATTGTGCCGCTATGCTGTCGGCGAAGCATTCGGCTTTCTCTTCGACTTCGAAGGCAATGGTGCCGTCGGGGCGAGTGAGAGGAGGAACGTGAGAGGCGGTGTCTACGCGTAAAGCTCGGGCCATTCGATAATACGCTTGGTGGGACGGGGAGATATTCTCCATGAGATCGTTAAACTGAGTGTCACGGAGTTCCGCGAGGCGAGACTTAACTTTCCGTTGAAGCTGATTCGCAGCTGTTCTATATGCGGGCGTGGGATATTTCTTGGCTCTCCGGAGAGCCGCGTTCTTAGCTTTAATGAGATTGCTAATGGCTAAGGGAAGCGCGGGTTTGCCTTGCTTAGCAATGATTACGTTGTCGCTGATGGCTGAGTTGATAGCATCAGTGAGATTATCGACTATCGAATCTATTTTAATCGGGCTGTCTAATTGGTCGGGCGAAATCGCGAGCGGAGAGTTCGGTGCCTCTAAGGCTGAAACTAACGTATTTTTAAAGCCTTTCCAGTTGGTAAAGGTCTTTGGCGGTGTGACGTTAACGTTAGGCGCGCCTAGCACGAGGGAGACGGGGCGATGGTCGGAGCCTAGGTCATCGAGCGGTTCGATGGACCTGAGATCAAGATTGATTCGCTTGATTATTGCAAAGTCGAGGATGTCAGGAGAATAGGTCGGGTTTTTGGGATAGTGAGTGGGAGTGATGGGGGATATGACGTCTAAGTCAAGGGAGTTAGTGATGTCGAGGAGAGCGATACCGCTGGTGTTGGTCGATAGGCACGTCCAGTCAGTATGTTTGGAGTTAAAGTCTCCGAACATAATGACTGAATGGCCGAGGGCGAGAATGGCCTCAAAGTCGCTGCGGATTGGTCTGGTACCACTAGGTATGTAGACTGAAGCTATGATGATGGTCGGATGACCAGTCATAGCCAATCTACACACAGTGGCCTCCATGTTGAGGAGAGGAGGGGTAGGGAGAGGACAGCAATGGAAGCCTCTTTTGTAATATATCGCGGTGCCGCCGTAACCGTCGGAGTTGGGCCTATCGTTGCGAGTAAGCGCGTACTTAGGTATAGCGAATCCCCTGGAGCGGTTTGGAGTAAGCCATGTCTCCTGGAGAAGGAATAAGTCAGGTTCTTTGTTCTGAAGGAACAGTTTAATCTCGGGAAGGTTGGTATTAAGGCTACAAGCGTTAAAAGATACTAGGGATAAGCCCTTAGGTTTAATACGACTGGACGCGGGATTCGCGGGTCTAGACATTAAATTAATTTATTTACGAATTTATACAAAAATAAAAGAATTTATAACGAACTTAGGAGCGAGTGATGCTCGGCTAACGCGAATAAACGCTCTTGAGGAGAGCGGGCGGCTCGCAGTTTGCGTGCGAGTACGGAGATTTCGTTAATGTCGACGTTTTGGATGACGTCGAACACGGTCTTCATGTCCTCAGCCAACGACGACTGAGGGGAAGATGACAACGCGGGACGCGGCCCTACGGGAGCTACGGGAGCTGGGATGGGTCGGGAAGGTGCAGGCGGGACGGCCGGACGCTGCCTCCAAGACAGAGCCGGAGTAGGCGTCGGCTGAACGGGCTTTGCTTCCGGGGGACCCCGGTTGCGCAGCGGCGGGAAGTTAGCGGAGGTGAGCGGCGGCGCCGGTTTAGGCGCGACCCTCTTGACGGTGGAGCGCGGAGCGCGCGGGCAACCCCTGTAGTTTGCTGTGTGGCCGGACTGGCCGCACAGCACACAGGCAGGGGGGGAAGTGGATTCGGGAGTGCGAGTGCACTCCTTAGTGAAGTGGGGATCCAGGCACTTAACGCACCTGGGGGGAGCTGAACAGTTAGCCGCTGCATGGCCATATAGCTGGCAGCGGTGGCACTGCCCAGGGTGACCACGGGGGTTGGGACGCTCGACGGAGATGTTCGAGAGTCCGCAAATTGTGCGAGCCTCTCTGAAAATCTCTTTCGAGTTTGGAGTGTTGGTAAGGATTACCAGAGCTAAGGGAAAACGCCTACCGCGGTTGGAGTGCATCTTGTGCACTGCTGTGACCGGGAAACCCTGAGACTTAAGGTCCTCGAGGATTTCTTCGTTCTCGAGCTCGAACGGGACGCCCCGTAGTACAGCGCGGATCTTACGCTCCTCCGGGAGGGCGTAGGTGTGATAAGCGATTTGGTTTAATCCGAGTAACCTGGTAAACGCGCGGAAGTCGTCGACGGTCGCTAATTGGATTTTGATTGTATCGCCAGCGTTGGCGGCTTTTAAGTAATTAATTTTGTGCACTTTGCACAAGTTGGAAGCCGCGGTCCAGCGCGCTTTTTCACGCAGGAATACGGGCGGAGGGAGCTGAGGCTTCGGCGGGACGGGAGCGCAGCGCGTCGCTGGCTTTGATGTGACCGACGGAGACGCGGTTACTACGACCGATTTTAACGGCGCGGGGGCTGGTGTTGAAGACACCGGGGAGGGCTCGGGTATTGAAGATACCGAAGCTTTCTTAGAGCGCTTCTTGGAGCGCTTGGCGACGAGTTGAAACGCGGGCTCAGGAGAGCCGGTTAGGGTGACGGCATCTGACGACGTATCAGACGCGGGTTCGGAGTCGCTCCCGGGAGCGGTACGCTTACGACGCGACGCGTGAGAGGATGCGACCGATTCGCAGTCCATCTCGGACGAGGCGGGAGACGCGGGAGAGCTTAAGACCTGAGGGGTCTCGACGTCGGAGGCCTGAGGGGCTGGGTTTGAGGCCTGAGGGGCCGGGGTTGAGGCCTGAGGGGCCGGGGTTGAGGCCTGAGGGGCCGGGGATGCGATTGATGCCTGCAAGGCCTGCGTTATGATGTCATTCGGGATGTAGACGCCTATTGCAGCAAGCGCCTGGGTGAACGCGTTAATAGCGCTTAGCGGATCCATTAGGGAGGGTTGGGCACTAATATTAATAAATAAATGTATAATAAAAGATGCCTAGTACCTAGAAAAACCTAGCAAAATCCTAGCGGCTAACCTCCCTACCAGCGGTAGGGGGGCTGGGGAGGAAAAACTTAAAACTAACAGTAGTGCGCCGAAGGCCGCTACCTAGAAACCTAAAAAGGGTACGCAGGTAAAGAGTTGACCGCGTTAGGGTCAACCTTTACCGACAGAAAAAACAGATACACACGAAAACACACAGATATGATAAAAATAAATATGAAAAATAGAAGAAAAATAAATAAAATAGAGAAGAGAAATAAATAAAAATAAAAAGGACTGGTTCAGTACAAATTCGTTGTCACCGTTAAGTATCCTTTGCACTGAAACCAGACTACTTACGCCGGGCACAACACTGCACTCAGCACAAGCACAACACTACTTAGCACAGCACTTTGAAGACTAAGAGGCTTAGTCGCAAAGAAAAATCGCACTTCGAAAGCACTCAGACGGAGTAGAAAGACTTAGGAAACCGTAGCACGGAGCCAACACGCTAGACTGTGACGTCAGTAAACTGAGCGCCGCGGAATGGCGGGAAGGGACCGATCAACGGAGAGCTGGGTCTTGCACGTCCGCACCGCGTGGCGATCGGAGCGAGAATGGACATTTAAGAAGTTGTTAGTAGTTATAGTGAGCTTCATTCATGTATTCAGGCCCCCCCCTACTTTTTTGGCCTATTTATCGTAGTGTGCGAGTACAGGGAAAAACTAGTAGGGCGTGAAGTCATGAATGACATTCACTATACTCTAGTCTTTCTATTTACAGGTTGGTTTTTTTTAAATTATAGAAGTATACCCTGGATACAACACCGAAGTGGACAAACACGCTACGATGCGGGTGGCACGGTGTACTAATGTGAAGGTCCTATGAAAAAATCTTTGTTCAATTATTCACCTCTTTAAACTGCACGTTATAACATTCAGTTAAATGACAGCAGCAATGAGTTTACGCAACACTGTTTACCAAAGAGCTTCATGCGATTCAACTACGTCTAAAAACATTATTGAAGCTGATTTCTGGTTGTCCCTTGTCATGCCCGAACCTATAGTATATGTACGTAGAAATATATTATACGTTTACGTTCTTATTAAAATAATAAATAAATAAAGACATTACCAGACAAACGCACCAACTGTATAGCCCCAAAGTAAGCAGAGCTTGTGTTATGGATGACCATACAGCGAACTGGGGGCAACCCAGAATAAACATACATATATAAATACAAACAACCATGATCCGAGAAGAAACATCTGTGTTCATCACACAAATGAATGCCCCGACCAGGACTCGAAGCTGGGACTTTCAGCGTATGAGACAGGGCTACTTACCACTACAACACTCGGTCTGAAAATGCTTATAACGTATTTAAATACAGTACTACGGTAATGTATAGGCGGATTGGTTTTATATAGTTATACAAATGCCTATTTTATTTATACAATTCTGCCTTCATTCGTTCTATACACTCTATGACAGTCACAAAGCATTCTGTTGCTGTAGTTTCTGCGATTTCTTAGTTTTAACGTAATAATGGTGACGAATTTGAGCGTTTTTAACAAATGGATCAAATTTAACAACATACCTCTATTAAATTTCATTTTTAAAACGTATATGAGAAGAAGAAAGTTTATAAATAAGATCAACATAAAAGAAATATACACGCAAGTTGTAAGCACGTTGCACATAGTCGTGGTGCCCTTACCAAGCTATTCTCCCCTACTTGTTCAGCTACATTGCTAAATTAAATTTATTTCTTCTCGTTTCTAAATGTACAATATTTTTCACGATATCGCAAGCGTTCCGTATTTGTTTAAAAACTTCGGAGAGTTCTTTATATTTTACTCCCTTGAATAGACTCTGTTTCAATTCAATTCTCCTTTCAATGTTTGATACATTTATGATTATATATATTGGTAAGTCTTATATTACAATCATAATTTTTTTTTCCAGACAAACTACCAAGTGTATGGCCCCAAAGTAAGCGGTGTTGTTTTATGAATGACCATACAGCAAACTGGGGTGGAACCGAGAATATACATATATCCATGACCATGACCCATGACCCGGGTAGAAACATCTATGTTTATCACACAAATGAATGCCCCGGCCAGGACTCGAACCTGGGACCTCCGGCGTATGAGGCAGGGCTACTAACCACTTCGCTACCGGCCGTCAATAGTAACTAAAGCTGGCTAATTTCCTTCATGTCTATACAAAATTATTCTTATCATCACCTGATAACTCGGCAAGTTTCCCTCCCCCCAACTATCCAAACGGCGAACACTCTCAAACGGCACCCATTCACGAGTTAACACGGGATCGCCCTCCTCAACCATATTGGAGAGTAGTGAGCGACCCGTCACCCGACGCTACCGTAAGGAGGCGTAATTTAGTGACAATGACGCTTGGCAATGAACGCGATTAGCGATATTATGCCGTGTTAAACTACGTATAGGTATCAAAGCCCACCGTTTATGAAAACTAATAAAATAAATAATGTGATATTCTTAAACAAGAGTTACCTATACGTAAAATAACTCTGTCTACGATATCTCTGCACAGTAATGAACGCTAGCCTTTTAATACATACCCAACCCACATATGAGTTGACCATTATACATTACGATCCTTGAGTGTTAGACTAGTACAGGTACCTAGGAATAAGGTTGTTGCTAACTTACTAGTGATTATACATTGACGATTGAACGAAATTAATTTCTTTTTTATTTATTTATTCAGGAACATAACAGTTACATTCAAATATATATAAGTAACGTGCATATAAACAAACAGACCGAGTAGTTCCACATCTTAAATTTTAACAATACACATTTTCTTGCAATTAACAAGCAGGAGGCAGTTTTATTCAATTATCAGTAAATATGTGATCTTTAATTATCTTTTTATACATATGAAAAGAAATGAAAAAGATGTCAATATCTTTCAAACTGTCATTGTAAAATTTACAAGAACGCTTAATAAATGAATTTCCAGCATAATTAGTACGAGAGGGTAATACGTAAAATGTATATTTAGAACGGGAGGAGATCCTAGGAATATTAAAATTAATCAGTTTTAGCAAAGGTGCAGAGTCTATGTTATTGTTAATAACTTTATATAGAAAAATTCGGTCTGTACAAATACGTCTTTTCTTTAAGGAATGTATCTTGTGTCTTTGTGATGAAGTATAGTAATCGACAAAATTATAACCGGTGCGATATTCTAGTGCTTTGAAAATTTGTTTTGAAATTTTTCAATACGGTCTATACTAACATTGTAAATAGGATTCCATATAACACTACCAAACTCCAATATACTGCGAACGAAAGAATAGTAAAGAATTTTTTACGTAAGAGAGCGTCTAAATGGTTGGGCAAGACGAAGAACCATTCCCAGTCTTTTGTAAGCATTCGAAATAGTTTTATCAATATGAGCATTAAAATTTAATTGTGAGTCCAAAATGATACAGAGATCTCTAATTTCGTTAACACGTTTAATTTTCTCGCCGGATACATTGTAATGGAAGCAAATAGGGTTACGTTTGCGGCTGAATGTTACTAAATGACATTTTTCAGTGTTTAAGAAGAGTTGATTCTGGGCGCAAAAACGTTCAAATCTTTCCAAGTCTGACTGTAGAAGAAGGCAATCATTTCGTGTCGAGATAATTTTGAATATTTTTGTGTCGTCTGCATAGAGCAGATGAGATGAGTTTGGAAAACAAGTATCGATGTCATTAACGTATATCGTAAAAAGAAAGGGGCCTAAATGTGAACCCTGGGGAATTCCCGATGACATTAATTGGAATCTAGAAGTGTAACCCTTCAGAGCCACTGCCTGCCTTCGATTAGAAATATAAGAACTTATCCAGCGCAACAGATCACCATGTATACCGAACTTCGTTAATTTCTTAATTAGTGTAAAATGATTAATTTTGTCAAAACATTTTGAGCAGTCGGTATACACGGCGTCTACCTTATACCCTGAATCAAGAGAATTGAGAATAAAATCAGTATAGAACACTTAATTTGTTTCAACACTTTTACCTTTTAAAAATCCATGTTGCTGTTGTGATATGTGTTGAGATAATAATGATGATAATTCATCAGTGACAATTTTTCAAATAATTTACCTAATATACATAATTTAGAAATGGGTCTATATTGACGTACATCATGTCTATTACCCCCTTTAGGAATAGGAGTAATAAGTGATTTTTTCCATATCCCAGGAAAGCAGCCCTCTGATAAAGATTTTTTTTAAATTAAGTAAACTGGCAAAGATAATCCCTCTACTAATTTAGAGATAAAAACGGGGTGTATTCCATCAACCCCAGCCCCCTTACTAATGTTGACTTTTTGGAGAAGCTTTTTCACTAAGTTAAGGGTAATTTTAATTTCGGATATATTAACAGGGCAGTCCGCAATTAATGAATCAGAAGAAGAAGATGGAGCAGGCGAGTTGTAGTTTTCTGGGACAAAAACTGAATGAAAGTAATCGCTAAAGTAATTACAAACAGTTTCCCCATCAGTAGATGATGCATCGTTAAATGACATAAAAGCGGGTATATTATTAGAAGAAAATATGATTTTATGAAAGTCCAAAAGTATTTAGGGGCTCTTTTTATTTTATCCTCAGAAAATTTTATGTAATTGTAGTAGCAATCCCGTTCCAGCTTCTTTGCGCGAGCGCGTAACATCTTAAACTCTTGATAGTCCCGTGGATTACAAAAGATTTTCCACTTAGCATGTACTTTTAATTTTTCACGGATAACCTTAGTTAGAGCCAAAGAGAACCAAGGCGGATACCTATTGTAGGAATAAACTTTTTTCTGCGGAACAAAATCTTTGATTAGTTTATTTATTATGTAGTAAAAATGCGAAACCGCATTTTCAGTTGTCATGCTGTCCAAAACTCGCCAATCGGTATCACTCAATATCCTACTTATTTTTATAGCTTTATAATGTAAATCTTCTGGAGTTAATGGGAATTTGCAGGCACGACAATCACAATTACTTAAAGCTAGGTCCAGAATTCGCTCATTTACATTAAAACACCCGTTATATTGTTTTAAATTTGAGAAAGCCATGAAGTCTAGCAGAGCGGCTGCTTTCGGGTCATTGTTTGTGTTTAAAGTCAGATAGTGATTTGAAGCTAAAGTTCACGATGCGTACGATATATTTAAATCTCCTAAAATTTAATAATAGTCATCAGGGCACTGCTGCATGCGCTCGGAAACTGTATAAAAGAATGCATTTAATACTTCAGAATGATTAGCTCCATGCGGAAAATATGTACAGATAACATGGGGTAGTCGAGCGGGCCGCACGCGGCGGTCGGGGCGGTGCGCAGGCGCGCCGTCCAGCTCCACAGTGAGCCACAACTCCTCGGCAGTGGGCGACGAATACGGCGACGCACACGCAGGTCCGAGCGCGCGGCTATGAGCACCCTGCCACCGCGGTCGGCGCCGATAAATATTATAATTACAATAAAAATACTCCGCATCCTCGTCTCGGTTTGCGTGCGTTCTCGAGCGCACGTCGATCGCAGACGCCTTCCCGCTCTTTTAGCCCCCGCGCTAATTGAGCACCCAAATTTCACTGGTTGTTGTCGTAATATATAATTTCATAGTTGTATACCGTATTAAGTTTCTAACGCCGTTTTCACGGCGGACAGTGGCTCGTTAACCGTACTTCAAATAAGTTTCTAACGCCGTTTTCACGGCGAACAGTGGCTTGTTAACCGTACTTCGTGGAACGTGAGCTTCGTCGACGAGAATTCGTTGTTCCAGGACTTCAAGTGCCGTGTTCGAGTAAGTTATCCGCGTCGTTCTCAACCGCCCTACTGCGTGTAGGGTGGTTTTAGGAAGTTAGTCATCGTTGTTAGGTTCATATATTGTCCCTCCTCAACCCCTCCGCAATGGCTTCCCTAAGCTCTGATGAGATTAGGAAGAAGTTACTTGATAGTACCGGTGCTGAAGGCATGTATATAAATGCTGACAAGTACCGTTTCTTAGATTCTCTCATCCCTCATTTCATGACGATAATGTCCACAATGGCCCCTCAGGCCACCCCAGTTCCCCAGACCCCTCAGGTCTTAGGCCCTCCCGCGTCCCCTTCCTCCAGTGACATGGAGTGCGAAGTAGACGCCCCTCTGCGCCGCAAGCGCGCACCCGCGACTGAGTCTTCTTCGGACGCCACCCCAACTGGCCCTGAGCCTCCCTCTTTCACCCTTGTTAAGAAGCGCTCTAAGAAGCGCTCGAAACAAGACCCGGCGCCCTCCACGCCCGTCCCTACACCCCCTGCGGCGTCTTCAACGCCAGCTGCCCCGGTGTCTTCAACACCCGCTCCGGCCCCAACTTCTGTCAAGGCCAAGGTCCCACCACCCGTTTTCCTTCGGGAAAAGGGTAAATGGACTGAGGTCTCGACACTGTGCAAAGAGCACAAGATCCATTACACCCGAGCGGTAAACTCGGGTGAATCTAATAAAATCACTGTCTCGTCGATAGACGATTTCCGAGCTTTGACTAAGCTCCTCACCGATAAGCAATATGCTTATCACACTTATGCTCTGTCAGAAGAGCGTAAGATTAGAGCGGTACTCAGGGGAGTCCCGTTCGAATTATCGAACGAGGCTATCCTTGAGGATCTGCAGTCCCAAGGCTTCCCGGCACTCGCGGTGCATAAAATGCACAGCAAGTACGGGAGGCAACACCCTCTCGCTTTGGTGATTCTCGCCAACGTCCCCAAGTCCAGAGAGATCCTCAAAGGGGTTAGCTCTATTTGCGGCCTCTCTGGGATCTCGATCGAGGCGCCTCATCGCCGCGGTCATCCCGGCCAGTGCCATCGGTGCCAGTTGTACGGGCACGCGGCGGCCAACTGCCGCGCACCGCCCAGGTGCGTCAAGTGCCTGGTCCCGCACTTCACTAAGGAGTGCAATCGCACTCCTGAAACTCCCTCTCCTCCCGATTGCGTGCTTTGTGACCAGTCCAGCCACACCGCAAACTACAGGGGCTGCCCTCGTGCACCCCGTTGTATGCGTTCCAATCCCAAGAGGTCGGCACCCAAACAGGCCCCGCGCCTTTCTCAAGAAAACTTTCCGCCGCTGCGTAGCCGGGTTCCTCCGGCTGCAAAGCCTACACAGTCTAGGCCTGCCCCAGAAAACTGGAGGCAGCGCCCCGCATCGAATCCCATCCCGGCTCTTCGCCCATACAAACCCACTTCTCAATCCTCCGTAGCAGACGATATGCGTATCGTCTGCGACGCTATAAAAAATGTCGATGTTAGTGAAATCACAGTCTTAGCCCGTAAACTTAGGGCTTCACGTACTCCGACAGAGCGTTTGCTAGCTCTGGCGGAGCATAGTTCCCTTCTCAATTCATTGTAGGTTCATTTAAATGAATTGATCCCTAAATCATGCTTCGGCCGACCTCTGCCCAGCCCCGGCTTCACCGGAGGCTGCCCAGAACGGCCACCAACTCATGTCCCTTTGAGCACCTTCAGTGCAACTTTCACTACAGGCGGAAGACCCGCTAGCGGGTCTCTGCCAGCGCGCCCAACATCCCGACGGGTGTCGCTTCCGATGAAGGCTAACGGTAATAACTACAGCCAACAGGTGGTTTTTAGTGGGTAGGTGCCATTCTGGTGAGTCCCACATAACCCCCCCGCAGAGGAATTTACCTGCGGGCGGGTATGCATGACGCATCTTCCACCTCCCTCCCGCGAGGGTGCCTCGGCAGCAAAAAAAAAAAAAAAATCTGCATCCTGAAAACTAGTAGTTTACCATTTTCTGTTATAAATATTAAATCATAATTATTCTGCAAAACATTAGATAGAAAATTATGTGATTTGGTACGCAATCCCCTCACGTTCTGGTAATAAATATGTAAAGAATATAAGTTAGCCATTTGAAATTAATACAAACAAGTATAGGTCTAATGATTAAAAGTAAATGAATTATGCTGGAAATAAATTGCTTTGACATGAGATTAAAGTTAAAATACTTAAATAATTTAGTAAGATAAACCTTCAATAGGTAAAAATAAACAAGCAAGGGCTTTAAATAACATAAACTTATTGTTTTGTTAAGTCTATGTTGCACTAAAATTGAATTACCTATAGAATAAATCTTTTTTTGAATATGAAAATTGTTCATTGTAAAAGTGAAAACATAAACAAGAGTACATAATAAAAGTAAATATAATTGTAAACGAAAACCAAACATATATAGACCAATTAGTCATTTTAATCTCAATATATCAGATTCATTACTAATTCTTATTATTTTTGGTTTATCGTTCTTTCGCATAAGAATTTTGCAATCTCTAACCCACAAATAATTATATTGAAATTTATCTTTAACTTCCCGGGCACTTTTCAACAGAAGTTTATTGGCCGGGGTGAGGTGCTCGTTCAAATATATTATGTTGGATGCAGGTCCTGATATTCCGATTTCAGCGGCAGTAAGTCCGCGCCTCGCTCGCGCCGCTGCCATCAGCTGATCTTTGTACAGACGTCGGATAAAACGAACAATTATCGATGGGTGGCGGGTACTTGCGTCCTGTTTGTCATGTTTACTGAACGGTCGAACGCGATGGATCGTGTCAACTTCGCTATTGTCCATGTTTATACCCAATTTTAAACAGATGTTACGTAAAATAATTGGAAGATTTTCGCCAGGTTTTTGGGGAATACCTTGAATTTCAATGTTATTTATTCGGGTGAATTGATCATGAATGTTATTTTCGTATTTTAATTCGTTAATAGTTTGTTGAGCGTCTACCAGTTGTTTTTGAATTGTAGGTAAAATAGTTATTTTATCTTCTATGGGAATTATACGTTCTTTCATTTCCACAAAACGATTTTCGAGATCACACATTAATTCCTTAATGCTCTTAGTGGTATATTGAAGATCAGTCTTTATCATATCAATATCCTTCTTAGTAGAGACGAAATCAGCTCTAAATTCTTTGAATTCCTTAAGTAATTCAGCTATACATTCAGTGCTAGTGGAGGTCTGGGGCACGAGCGCGCCACGGCAGGTGACACAGCGCCAGGCGGCTCTTTTTTCGGGACCCATTCTTCTGTATGTGGATTCTGCTAATCCGGCACAATGGTAGTGGAAATAACCATAACACAAACGCCTTGACTTGACTTGACGCCGCACTTCGAACAGAACATTTTAGAAACACAATTCGCGTAATAATCGCGTATACGTGCGTTAAAAACTAAACGACTGAGTCTAAATATATATCGATCTAAATTTACTTATTTTATTTTGTTTTATTTTCATTGGATCAAATTCAAATACAAATTCAAATATTTATTTCTCAAAATTGACAATTACTTGTTCTTATTGACGTCAAATAAAACATGATTCTATCACCAGTTCGAAAAAAACCTTCGTGAAGAAGAACTGGCAAGAAACTTCACGGGTATATTTTTTTTCAAAATAAATTTACAGAGTCTCTTTATGTCTATACAAAATTATTCTTGTCTGCATCTGTTAGCTCGGCAAGTCTCCCTCCCCCCAAGTATCCAAACGACGAACACCCTCAAACGGCACCCGTTCACGAGTTAACGCGGGATCCAGCCATCGCCCTCCTCAACCATATTAGAGGGAAGTGAGCAACCCGTCACCCGACGCTACCATAAGAAGACGTACTTTAGTGACAATGACGCTTTAGATATTCATCGGGACGAAGAACTCATCGTACAAACAGACACATTACACATGCTTTGTTACAAATACTAGTACAATCCTGTTAATGAGGGAATTATACCCAAGGGCTTTTATCATCCAAATAATCGGATAGTTTATAATATGCTCTAGCACACAACTTCTCCTTTATAGTTTCTTTGAATTTGTCAACAGGAAGACCTTGGATATCCTCAGGAACCTTATTATAAAACCGTATACATTGACCCATGAATGAGTTAGTGACTTTATGAAGCCTGCTATTATGAGCTGCCAGCATATTTCTTCCTCTTGTGTTAACATTGTGCAGATCTTTTTTTCTTTTGAACAAGGTTATGTTCTTTTTAACATACATTAAATTTTCTAAAATATATTGTGAATGGAAGGTAAGAATATTTATTTCCTTAAATTTACTTCTAAGTGACACCCTTGGACCGAGCTGATAGATTGCGCGAACAGCCCTTTTCTGCAGAATAAATATAGCATCGATGTCGGCAGCACTCCCCCACAGCAGAATACCATATGTCATGAGGCTGTGGAAGTAACCAAAATAGACTAATCGAGCAGTTGTTTCATTTGAAATTTGTCTAATTTTTTTAACAGCATATGCGGCAGAGCCAAGCCTTTTCGCTAAACCATCAACATGCGGTCCCCACTGCAGTTTGGTGTCTAAGGTTATGCCCAGAAATACAGTTGAGATTACAGGAGTCAGTTCCTGGCTCTTAACTACAATGTTTGTGTTTACCTGTTTGACATTTGGCAATGTAAATTTAACACATTTCGTTTTTTTTTTCATTGAGGAGCAAATTATTAGCTGAGAACCACTGCTCTGTGTTGGAGATGCATTTGTTCACCGCTCGATAGTCAATTTCATGTCTTTTGATTTTAAACAAGAAGGAAGTATCGTCAGCAAACAATATGACCTCATATTGTTTGTTCATATTTGGGCTTCGTAAATATGACCATGTATCCGAATACCGTACTAAGCTCAAGTGGCTCCCCATTCGCTTTCGCCATAATATTCATTTTCTCTGTTTGCTATATCGATTGGTATTCAATCCTAACGTTCCTGACTATTTACAACACCACTTTAGCTTTAGACATACACAACACGAACGTAATTTGAGGTCCACAGATAAGCTGATGCTCACAACACCATTGCATTTCACAGATTTTCTAAATAAATCAGTTCTAGTCCGTGCTGTGAGTCTTTGGAATGCACTACCACTCGTTGTAAAATCGGCAAAGTCTATCGACATTTTCGAAAAACTATTTAAAAAACATTACCTGGCACTATCGAAAACGATGTCTAACGTATGTATGTATGTATATACTTATAGTTATATATGTATATGTGTGTACTTATGTACTTATGCAATATATGTACTTGAGCATACTAATCACGTACTATGTATATGTCATCTGAATAAATATTTATGTTTTATTTGTAGTGTTTCACTCACATAAAATTACTTAAAATTTTGTTCTTTTTTTGTTTTGTTTTAAAATGTTCTTTAGCCATATTCTCTTGTCCAAACATTTGATAAGCTTAAAAACCTGGTTGTCTAGAAGAAATCGCTTCCCAGACTATAGATAAGACTGCCTATTGTTTTGAACATTGTACCCGTGTGTCGCTAAATGTATTATGGTAAACAATAAAGACTGTTTTAAACTATCGCGGTTATTTTCGAAAATCGAGGTAAGAAGCCCGTAAATTCATTAAATTATAACAATAAAGAGTAAATAAATAAATTAGTCTTCGAATTCGTCCTCAGCGATAAACGACATCCAAAACGCCTAAAGTTGATATGTCATAGAATCAAAAAGGAATACTTCTTCATCCACGTTAGATCGCAGTTATGACTAATTTCAAATTGCATTTTCATTTTCAACATAAATGTACATAACTAGAAGATAAAACTTAAACAAGCTGAAAATATTATAACTACAAGCAAAATAATATCAAGAAGAGAGATTTTAAAACCAAATTTTACATATCTCTTGGCATTTTTCAACGCAAATCGAGCTCAGCGCAGAGAGCTCAAGACAAAAGACGAGCGACTTAATCTTCGTAACATTTCCACTAAGTAAAAAAGAAATGAAATCACAATCAGTTCTTTCTATTTGAATATAAATACAGTTTCTGTAAAAAGCACACAAGCTGAAGAATGAAATATTCAATTTTGCATCAGTACCAAGTCTCTTGGTCTGAAGTTATTAAGTTTAACCCTAAACTCACTTTAGAAAGACGCGTATAAATCATATTGGAAAGATCGTTTCAAAAGATGTTTCTGTGATTCAATTTTTGTGGATATCTGGCCACATACTTTATTTTTTGTATTTTGTAAAATTACTTCAGCTTTTTCAGGATGACAGAAAAGTAAATATTGTAATTATTTATATTGTAAATAAAAATATTTTAATTGTTTTAAAACTGTAGAGGACAGATTCCTTTATCAAACTGGTAGGTACGGAGCGAGTAAAAGAAAGTACGAGGATTTGCAAAAATTAGATTTCTCGGTAGCTGTCACTAGGTACTTGTGCGCGCGTGTGTTTACCTTTGCGGCGTAGTAACGACTGTCTTTCAAATTGTCCTAGAATTTTTAAAAATACCCACAAAGGTCCGCGTAGCGGTGTCGCTCTCGCCGCTCGCGGCTCACTCGTGTGGGTAGGTAAATCAAAATGCGTACGCCAGTGACAGCTCCACGGAAATCCATATTTTTAATGAAAATTCAATAAAAAACACATAGGTACACAACAATTCTTATAACTACACGTATTATAAACATAAATATGAACCACATATAACACACAGGCTTAAAACTACTAGGTAGGTACACATTTTAACCCAGTTTAAGATAAGGTCAGGCGGGCCGAGTAGTTTTTACTGTACCTACTTACCTACCATCGCCAACAAAAACAATGGCCACTGCTACTCGTGTCCATCTTTCTTAATGATCGTAGCACATAATTTTCATATTAAACTAAATCTGGCTGCGTTGCAGAATGCCTAAGTTTAGATTTATTCAAGGTATGCTTAACTTATTATATATTCTTTATTGCACGTAATCAAATCTTAAGAACTACGATAAGTTCAAAAATAAAAAGTAAGTACAAAAATAAGTTATTTAGCAAAGGTGGTCTTATCTCTAAAAGAGATCTCTTCCAGCCAACCCAGGTAATTAATTGAAGACAACACAATGACGAAAGTAGGTGACAAAAGTGCAAGTAATAGTCTAAAAAACCAAAAATACAAAGAGTTACAAGAAATACATAATTTTTTTTTCGTAATACTAAATACACACATACTTATAATGGCAAAGAAAACCTTCTGATGTGTGACACATACAGATTATACATATATACTTAATACATTATAATGTACAGAGATGACGTGGAGATTGTTAACTTGAGATCAGATGTTCTTTTAATCTACTTTTAAAGATCCTGAAGAAACTGAGGGGCTATTTTGTATGTTCCTCGGCAGCTTGTTCCACAAAAGAATAGCTCGGACTGTGAAAGACTCAAATCTGAACTTAGTCTTACTTTTTGGACAGGCAAGTGTTTTGGTATGACAGGAACGCATTGAGCGCGTGCCAGGAGATAGAGGTTGGAAACGGGAACGGAGATAGGTGGGGCTCATAGGGTCTTTAAGGATATTATACAGCGTTGTTAATATGTGTAATTCATGACGACGTCGTATAGGGAGCCAATTTAGCAGATTGCGGTAATGCGACACGTGATCATATTTCCTAAGATCAAAAATAAATCTAATGGCCAAATTTTGTAGACGTTCTAACTTATTTTGTAACTCCTCAGTCGCATCCAAGAAGCAGACATCTACATAGTCTAATATTGGCATTAACAAAGACTGCGCCAGCATTATTTTTCTTTTATAAGGCAGGAAATATTGCAGTCGCTTAAGGGAGTGGAAAGTGTAGTGCATGCGTTTGTTAATGCCGGCTATATGCGGAGCCCACGACATGTTGCAATCCATTACAAGTCCTAGATTTTTTGCCTTATCAGAATATGGATTATACTTATCAGAATATACTTACCTCTAGGTAACTTACATATTCTCGACATTTGCTCATTAGTAAACCAACCTAACAATGACTTTAAATTTACAAATACTATAGGATTTATTTAACGTGCAGGAGTAATTTTTTGATGAATATTTATAATTGTACAAATAAATATTAGGTCATTGACACATATGAAATTAGCGTTTTGGAACATAAAGTCAATTAAAAAAATATATTATTTATTTATTTAATCAAAGTATATACCATTGCTATCTATGCATTTTTGCCACCTCATAGGTAGTTCATTGAATCAAAAACATCTTTGAAGGCGCTCTGGACTGCCCCATCGAAGTTGAATTTTTTCCCTTGCAAGAAGTTATCTAAATTTCAAAAAAATGGTAATCTTTTGGAGCAAGGTCCTGGGAGTACGGTGAATGTCTTAGGCATTCCAATTTAAGCTCCTCTAATTTGGTAGCCGTCTAGTGTGCAGTGTGTGGTCTAGCATTGTCCTGAAGCAGCAGTGGCCTAAAGCGAGTGACCAGCCTCGATTGTTTAGCAGCTAGCTTTTCCATCATGGTTTGCAGTTTGCATCTACCATTGCGATGAGCGTTTCCGATTGTCGTACAGGATCCACTTTTCTGATTTAAAATCCTTTCATTATTGTGTCGGTTGAGTAATGTAACGCAGAAGTCGACGCGCGTTTGTCGGTTTGCTGCACTCAATTCATGAGGTACCCACCTCTCAAGCTTTTTCACCTTCCCAATTTGCTTCAAATGGATTAAAACAGTTTTGTCACAAACACCGCAGCCTACAGCTAACTCGGACGTGGTTTGCGATGGATCCGCTTCCACAATAGCTTTCAATTCTTCATGATCAACTTTGGTCTTTGGTCGACCACGGGGCTTGTTCTGCAGGTCGACATTTCCAAAACGAAAACGAGACCGCCATACACAGCATTAGTACTTCGAGCCGTTTCTGCAGCACTGGCGCCACGGTGGAACTCTTACTTGTAAATAACGCGATATTTCACGTTTTTCATTTTGTAAACTAAGTGACACAAAAAAAAACCAAAAGAAAAAACAAATGAATTACGGTTTTCCAAACAAAAATGCGTAAGTAAATAGCTGTTTGAATTCACAATTGGAATTCTTAACCAAAGAGGAGATAATACAGATCAAAGTGGCCAGTACGACAAAACGCCAGTGTCATATTATCTAAGGACCTAATATTCTTATTAATGGGGTTGGGTATTTGTAAAAGCGCTGATCATTTAAGTTTAGACTCAATTTAAATAAAATATTTTTGCGTTACAAAAAATGGATCAATGCAGTAGCAATAGCGGGTACGCATGTTCAATCAATCAATAAGTTATTGCAACCCGCTGCTGGATATGGGCCTGACGCAGACTTGACCACCCCATTGCCACTTCAGTTTGCAAATTCTACGGTAGTTCTTTGTCGGATAACCGCTTAGCCGCCAAAAAGACTTCCAACCGAGGACGGTGACTATGCCCAGGAGGGCAAGAAGATACTTTGCAGGAAAAATGCTATTAGAAGCTGGAGCGGTCGATGACCGCCACAGCGGGGGGCGATCATGATAGTGCGTCGCCCCGCTCCAAGCCGCCGCCGGAGCTACTCACGCCTCAGTGCCTTATCAACTACCATTAACCACTGGTTCTAACGTTCATTATACATACAGAACAATTCATATCGTTTTATTGAAGGCCCATACAAAGGCAGTCAACTTATCTGCCGAATTCTCAGCCCAAAAACAGTAGAAGGATCGAGACTTCTGTATTACATTTGTGATTCATACAAATAAATAAAAATTAATAATAACCTACCCAAGTCTCCATAGATTCCATTGTGAACAATTATTAGAGTGTATTACAGTAAGTGTTTTGGACCTATTCTTTCTATCATTAGAAATCCAGAAATTTTGCTGATTATTGGAATCTATGGAGTATTGGGAAGACTATTTTTTTTATGGATTAACTATCAGATCTAGTTGTCAGTATTTATTTCATATGACGATATTTTTTCAATTAGATTCGTGACAACTGTCAAACACAGATACTTGTGCAAATATTACTTATTATGTCTATCGTTTACACTACTGATTTCAGCATAAACATAGCCTACTGTTATCATAATAATTATAATATGAATGCTATGTATATTCCAAACAGTTTTAAAATTTTTGTTCAATACAAAAGTACACCATCAGCTCAACTTATAACTTTAGTTTTATCTTTGTTACGCCTCACTTGTCAGGACTTCTTTGGCACTGATAGGAGTCGCTTGACAGCTGCGAAAATTAAGAAAATCTGATGTTCATTTTGCTTCTTACTCGTAGGCATCTTGTAGGTCATCGAATCGACTAAACTAAGCCAACGTTTGAGTGACAACTGAGGGGAGGAAAAGTTGGTTAATTAGCTGTTTCTCTGTAAATTCTATTTTAGTTGAAGTTAAGCCAACAAATTCATTTCAGTATTTGCCAACAAATTCAAGTGTTTTTCTGTCTACTAAAGATAACGGAACTAGGTATTTTTTATAGTCATTAATCATTCCTTGCTTAAAATATATATAAAAAACAAGGTTTAAATGGAACTTAATTAATAAAATGTATTATATAATAATAAAAAACCATTTACTTTTCGATACTTTGAGTAAGATTGCATGCGTTTTGTTATAAGAGTAGGTTTTTGAACAATAATATATCTTTGACGTAGTAGCTTAAAGCTCTAGTTTTTTTTCAGAAGTTATAATAACAACTTTAAAGTGGTCATATCTCTAAAAAAATTTGAAGGAAGAAACTATTTTTCAATAAGTAATAATATCACTTTATGGTTTACTAATGTTTTACAAAAAACGTATGACAAATGATCATTTTACAAATTATTTTTGAAAGAGTAATCATTTGACAAAATATTCATTTACTAAACTGATCGTTTTACAAGTGATCATTTGACAAAAAATTTTTTTTAAAATATTTAACATTGCAAATGTTCTGATTGTAAAACTGCCATTTATCAATTTTTTAAATTACCAAAGTATTCTTTTTTCAAACTCCCAATTTGACAAAATGTTGTTTAATAAATGGGTATTTTATAATGATTACTGTTGACAAACTACTAACTGTTATATTATTACGGCGTTATAATATTAATGATTATATCGCCGAAGTACGTTTCATAGATTATTATTTCATGTAATTTATTTTTAATACCTCACATATAAATTCATTCGATGTCGCTTATAGCGCTTTACCGGGTGCTACTATTAAGTACTTACAAAACAATTATATATACATAATAAATAGTAAATTAAGTACTTACAAAACAATGCATTTTGTCAAAGGTTTTTATGCCTTGCGTTGTTTTACCTATTAACGTATATAATAAGTGAATAGTTTGTTAAGAGATGTTTTTAAGAAAAAAACTTTGTCTCGTAATTGTTTCTGAATAATTATAATGCCAAACGTTGTTAGTGAAATGAAAATTTGCAATCTGTTTTTTTATAAAAGTGACGGAGGAAAACCTCACTTTATGAATTGTGATATTATTTTACTTATTAATTCATTTCATTTTGTTTCATTTCATTTAAAAATAAAAAAAATTACAAAAGCAATACACAAAATAACAAACATTAGCCACAAATATTCGGAGTGGTGGAGTCCTTTCAATGTTTGAAGCTCGATTAGGTCCTCGCCCGCTACACGCCCATGATGGTTCTCCACGGACTTTTTGACCACGTTTCCATTGTTTTGGCGCGATAAAATTGACGGACATTACTAAGTCGTAAGATCAGACCTATTGTGCCTATAGTAATGTAAAGTAATGACGTATAAAAAAAGGTAAAAAGCGTATCAATTTGAATAGAATATATTGAGTAAGTAAAATTCGTTTAAATGTCTACCGAATTTGAAATTATCAAAAGGTCGACTACACCTGGAGTATCAGTGGTTTGAGTCCTGGTTGAGACAAACAGGCGCAACCGCCTCGTCTTCATTGTAATTTTCCATCAAGCGCGAAAGAAGACCGTTGCACAATAAAAATGAAAATAGATTTATGCTTTCGAGTTATGGGAATTGCTTTGTTAAGATATCCAGTTCGTTATACCAGTAATTCGTTTGAAACCACCCAGTTATTGTGTTTATCTGAATACGTAATTACAATTGTATCAACCTGCTGCAGGTATTGGTCCTGCTCAGTGGAAACGCAAACCCGCTTTAATGGCGTACAATTAAAATCTACTCTCAACAAACTTGAATCGATAAAAGGGTAATGGAGCGGAATGTAATGCCAACGCGTGCAATTACACGTGAAGATATCGCTCTGGCTGTCTCACTTACAAAAATACAATATTAGAAGTATTTTAACGTCCTCGTGCCGCAAATGGTGGATTCGTGCTTCTTTCACGAAAAGTTCAAAGTGAAAGTGGGTTTAATATCAAGTTCACGAGGGCAATCAGACTAAAAACTCCAATGATTCGTTTGAATTTGAAAAATTCAAAAACTCCACCAATCTTTCGGTTGTACTTACATACCTAGATTCAACTGAATCTTCAAAAAATTTAATAATAAGCCGCATATGTATTATGACGTCAGTCAAATAAGAAATTATGCCCCATGTTCCCTGGAAATGTTAAAGAGACTGAGAAATTAAAAAGCTTAGAAAGTTTATTTGCCCCTAAAAGTACTAGGTACAGTCGGAAACTTGTTGCAGGCTCAGATTCGCATTCGAATCCCGTGCAACGTTGTGGTCGCCTTAGTATGCGATGCACCTACAAAAGTCCAAACAACGCGCAAGCGATTCTCGGCTTAGACTGAGCGTCCACCGATTCCTTCGAATGTAAAGCCTATGTTACTCCTGGATATCTATATAATGGTGAAAATATTTTTTGAAATAGATTCATTAGTTTCGCATATAACATACCATATACGAACAAACAAAAAACAATTCTCATCTCTTTATAAGAAAAGCAAGACTTTTACCGTCTACGCCGAGTTCCGTTTAACTGAAATAAAAATTTTACTCCTGTGACAAATCAAATATGCCTTAATTTCCTAAGAAATACCGACTAAACCTTTCGTAAATTACTTTATTATTCATTTAATAATTAAATGTACAAATGAATAAAGTCATAATATGTGTCATTGGAATATAAAATGACATGGTATGTATGAAATTTAATACTTACCAAGAAATCGGCTACAAATTATATTTTAATAACCCCTTGTCCTGAAATTATTTTGGCTATTAAAACCTTGGCCTAACTACCGATTCCATCTTTTAATTTAACATAAATTTTGATTTCATTGAACTAATACTAACATGTTATTCTTATGAAACTCAAAATACATAACGTAATTTAATGAATTTAGGGATTCTTACAACGATTTTCGATTTTTATTTCGCGTGTCCGATATTTCGATGCTGTTGCAAGCACCATGATCGCGGACTGCGAATCCCGTAAATTAATTAAATTATAGTGAAAATAACCGCGATAGTTTAATACAGTTATTACATAACGTAAGTTTTAAAAGTATCTATAACGCCAATACTTGCTGTATTGAAATAGTGCAAAAAAAGTGTTTTAAGCTGGCAAAAAATATAGGCGCAAGCACAGCGTTAAATATGTAATCAATTATCTTTGTATTGTAACTCCTCGTTGATAAAATAAAGTAACCTATTTGTTAATTATGCTACAAGTATCCAGCGATTTCAGACTTAAAGGAATTTAAAGTTAAATTTAGCTTTACTTCATAACTGTTACTTTTGGCCAGCATAGCTTTCTGGTGGTGAAAGAAGATTAACATTGATTAAACAGTTCATAGTTTATTTATGAACAACGAAAATGCAAACCAACAAATGTATATAACATTATAATCTTATAGATCAATTGAACAATGAAGGAATTTAAAAACAGTTGTAGTTCAAAAAAGTAATTCTTCCCTTATTAATTTCTTACAAAATAAAAATATCGATATACACAAAAGTAGCAAAAAAAATTTATTAAAATCGGTAGCTTGTAAAGGTGATAGGTAAAGGCCTTCACGAAGGCATAAGTTAAATGCCTGTTTAATGAGCGATCCAGGGAACGAGGAAAAAGCTCGACCCGTCCGACGCCAGTGCGCTTCATTAGAGGCTCTGATTGCAACTAGGATTTCACTTACTGTTTTCAGCTTTTATCGACACGTTCAAATTATTTTTTAATTGTGTATAGCTTGAATGTTAGGCTTCGATTTGTAATAAGTAGGAAGCTGTAAGCTTAATCTGAACTTCTTTTGAATGGAAAACTACTGTTTAAGCTAAGTGCCTTGCTCAAAGCCACTTAAACAATGACCAAAAAATATTCAACGCGGTAATAATTTTTGGATGCGTTACAAAAGCCTGAATTTAACAAACCTAATAAATATACTTTTAAGGGATAAGTTTCTTTCGCTAACATATAGTCTGGGGTGATACTACAGTCCTTCATGTTTTGACCGACATAGTAACCGTGTTAACACAGTTGCGTTAAAGGGGAAAACCTGTCAATACAATTAATGAACAATGGCAATTCATTCAATTTGTACCTATACGTATTAATCGAACAAATCTATCAATCAATTTGAACACCTACGATTGATTATGTTTATGGGCTTACTATCGAATATGAAAATTGTCGACTGTTTGTTTGTCTAATACGAAAATAGTAAACAAATACTTGACCAGCTGATGGACACAACGGTAAAAAAAATAGGTGAACTCGTCTACACGTCCACCACTCATTGGGATTGTCAGAGGTAGCAGATAGGATAGCTTTGTAATGGATATCAGTAACACCTTAATCTTATTTAATGTCATCGTGTTTAAAAGGACGGGAACTGTGATTTATGCCGTATGGTCGCCTCATATACTAGCGTTTTTCGTTTCGAATACTGTTAGTAACAATTTGAGGAATGATCTTTGATTTTAAAATAATATTGGGAGGTAGGTGACGTTTTGTCATGACGTTTGTGAGATGGATCTGGTGCTCCCACAATCTAATTATATTACATTAAATAAAACACTTTTTCACTGGATTTTTACATTTTAGCTCGACATTTCGGTATCATAACAGATACTGTGGTCACGTGTAATGAAGTGTAGCGGTCAGGATTAAAACCGAAAGTGCTGACAGTGTCTTGAGCTGGAGGTCTTGCAGTTTGATGGATGTCGGATTTTATGTTTATTAGTATGGGATGCCACGTTAGAGAAAGCTTTCAACCATCTTCTCTATTCTTATTAGGGTGTTTCTTGCTTTCAGTGGCTTTGTTCGGTAAAAAAATGAAGTTTTCGGTAAAAAAAATCACCAGATCTTAGCTTGTTTTAAAGCTAAAGGTTTTTATGCTAGATATTTTGTCTTGTATTTACTACTGGTATGTCCGCGGCTACTAAATAAAAAGCACCCTTCGACCTTTAGCGAAGTTGAAGTAGAATGCAAATGATGGAATTTTGTGATGGGCGTTCAGTTTCCGTAACATAACATTGTTTTAAATAACACCTAGTCTTAGAAGCTTCCTATTAGGTAAATTTTTAAACTAGCATTAATGTCCTTTGCATTACATAGATTCCGTGACTATAACTAAAGGGGACTATATCGGGTTCTGTTCACATTACACCTGAAGATATGAAGATAATGCAGGAATCTAAAGATCTTGATGTCCTTGGTGTTACTTCAATCTAAAAAAACACCCTCCACCCAACTCTTCCAACCAACATTTCGATAAAAGAAAAACTGTGTGCCGATAAGGTCTCAGGAAAATAACTTTATCAAGCAATTTGTTAGAATAACATTTCATAAAATGAGCTTAATTATATGAATTTAGCAGAATATATCTAACAGTTAAATACAGGTAAGACTTAAAATTCTATAATTAGTTTCCAAATTTAAAAAAAAATAATATGGCACTTCATTTTTTTTATCTTTTCAATTTTATTTCACAACTATTGACAATTACATTTTTATGCTGACATTGTAGTACTTGCAGCGTATGTATAGACTTTTAAATAACTAGCAAATTAGGAATTTATGTTATCATTATTATATCGAGTTTTCCTTTTTTATACGGGCAATAACAATTTTTTCAGTCGGACTGTAGATTTATTCATAATGCATATTATGAAGCTAATCATATATTGGTACAGCTGTCGGGATATTGTTATTTATAAATTAAAAAAACATTTTTTCATATCGGAAAAAGACTTGAACATAATGGATCAGTAACGGTTTCATGTTACATTTTTTTAATTTAAGAAATGTCCTTTTTCTACAACCTCAGTCGATGTTAACTCTAGAACTGCAAGTACTCAAATTACTTTAGCATTCAAACTCTATATGAAAATACTCAGCAAAGGATGTCAATCATTTCCGTTACTAAGGTTCAGATAACTCCGACTTCAGAAAATAAGTTCTCGGAATCAACAGCGGGTGACATAAACGATGTAACTTAATTTACTTGAGTAAAACCACACGGAGTTATGAAACTGAAGAATATTACATGTAGGAAAAATGTTGTCTGTATAAAAAATATTTTTTTTTATAAAAGTGAAAATACACCTTGAAGTTCGGCATTGAAAGGTATTATATAAAAAGGTTTTATATAAAACAATTTAAATAGGTATATAGATAGATTATAGGTCTACCGACTGAGAGGACAAAAGCCGGCGGAAAAGTTGCTGCTAACTAAAGTTTGAAGGAGCATAAATGAGATTTGTTATTTGGACGTTTCATATATGGACTGTGATTAATATATAAGAAAAGCATGAAAAGAATAACTGGCATAATTGTTTTCTAGAATCGGGTTCACATAATTTAAACAAACGTGTAAAATTTAACTTCCGGTAATTTCCAAATGGAAATTACCTTCACCTAGTAACAATACAAAATACCAGTCTGTAATTAAGTTCCGTAAATAAATTAATTTTAGAATCGCAGATGTGTACTCACTGGTTTTAACTTTAGTAATTATATTCTGGCGTATATCACACATTATACAAACAACGGAAGAGGAAGTCACCTGGCGTAACATTCGCCACAAAATAACTCCGACATGTTGCCCACGAGAGAAGTATTTGAGGTAATAATAATGCGGACGTCCATACGTATAATGAAATATAATTTTGTCAGTGTAACTTTTCTTTATCTTTAAATTACACACTGCAACAAAATCTGCTGATTTTTGTTTCATTTCATAGCATATTCTGTGTGTTTCTTTTTTTTGTGCTTCGTTATTAAATCCATCTGTATAACTGACTGACTGAAATATCAACTCGCAGCTTCATACCCTTGAGTCCGGAAATTTAGATTTAGGGCTGAATACCAATTTCGTAAAAGTTTGCTTTTTATAGGGTTTTAGTACTCTTGAACGATATGGTTCTTTTTTGTTATGAAAATTGATGTCTTCTGTTTTTACGTTTTATGACATAAAATTTTTTTTTCTTTATTATATTGAAAGAGGTTGAAAGTTATCAAAATTCCCTTTCAAATGATGTAACACAAGACATAGTTTATTGCATTTAATTGGTAAAACTTTGTCTTGAGCAACCCGCGATGAAGTGGTTCCAATGTAAAGCTCGTAAGTGATAAATTAAATGACAGATTTAACAAGTACCTACGATTATTTTAGGAAATCATCTTAGATTTGTTTATAAATGTTTTTAAGGAAGCGCGACGCTGTGTTTACAACAAATGCACTTGTTGTGATTCTTCAATATCATAAACAAAAAGTAAAAAATAAATGCGATATTTCCTCCCTTCCGTTCATTTCAAAACTTATTTGGTGCTCAATCCAAAAATAAAGGTAAGCCAAAATACCAAAATGTACTTAAAGTTTTAAAATAAAGTTCTTTGTGTCTTAGAAAGTTTTGAAGATAAATAAACGAGTTAGGTACTGGTTAAATAGGCGTCTTCCCGTATGAAACAAAATGTTCTAAAATACAAATACCTTGTGACACAAAATTTTAATATTACTCATTTTAGAAATCCGAATTTACTTAATTTTTTTTGTACTGTTTGAGCTTTTGTTGTTATTTGTATCGCAATTCTATTAACTCGTGTAAATGATAAAAGCCTAGAAATATATGTATTTATCATGACACGCAGCTAAAAATTTTGTATGAACCTATAGCCTTCTTAGCTGTTTCCTATATCCCTCCGCCAAACAGCCTATTTAACTAACGGTAAGCCAATAACATCATTTAAATTTACATATTATGATTAATTTATTTGAGTGATGGGATCAGAACAATTAAGGAATTAAAAAAAGAAAAGAACTATTTTTTTTGACGATGTCTGAGTATTAATTAATAGACATAAATTTTATTCTATAAACACTGTACACATCACAATTTAGTTAAAATAACATTTCGCTTTGCCGTTTTGCCGTACTGGCCATTTCAAATGAAAATATTTTTTTTGACTGATAATTCTAATTTCAAATTAATTTTATTTGACAAACATGGAATTCTTTTTCTAAAATCGTCATTTGTTTAATAGTTAGTGTTTTGTTTTCAACGCATTCGAACATTTTTCGTCATCATGGATAAGTTAAAAATTCGAGTAATTATGGAGTATGAGTACCGTCGTGGCAGCAAAGCGGCACAAGCGGCACGCAACATCAACGACGTTTACGGAGCGAACACTACAAACGAACGCACCACCCGTTATTGGTTTACCCGCTTCCGTTCTGGAAATTTTGACCTGAAAAATGAACCCCGTGGTCGTCCGAAAACTTTGGTCGACAATGACGAATTTAAGGCAATTGTGGAAGCTGATGAAACTCAATCCACGGCTGATTTAGCAGCAGCTTTCGACGTTAGCATCAAAACAATATTGGTCCATTTGCGTCAAATTGGCAAGGTAAAAAAGCTTGACAAATGGGTACCCCACGAATTCAATGACCGCCGGCGCGAAGTACGCGTGGAGACGTGCCTTGCACTGCTCAGCAGGCATACAAATGAAGGAATTCTGAACCGCATTGTTACTTGTGACGAGAAATGGATCCTGTTTGACAATCGTAAGCGCTCAGCAAGTTGGTTGGACCCTGGTTCAGCACCCAAACAATGCCCTAAACGAAAACTTACCCCTAGAAAAGTGATGGTCACTGTTTGGTGGTCTAACGCGGGTGTAATTCATCACAGCTTCTTGCCAAACGGGACAAGCATTACTGCAGATGTGTACTGTGAAGAACTGAACACAATGATGGAGAAGCTCGCACGTCTCCAACCAGCTTTGGTCAATCGTTCGGCTCCACTGCTCCTGCACGACAACGCGCGACCTCATACTGCATAGCAGACGGTCTCCAAGCTACAAGAGTTGGGGTTGGAAGTTCTTCGTCATCCGCCGTACTCACCAGACCTTGCGCCTACAGACTTCTACTTTTTCCAGAATTTGGATAACTTCTTGGCAGGAAAAAAATTCAATACCCGAGAGGCAGTACAAAATGCCTTTGAAGAATTTGTTGCCTCCCGTCCAGCTGATTTCTTCAAGAAAGGCATCAATAAGCTACCAATGCGTTGGCAAAGATGCATTGATTGCATGGGTGATTATTTTGATTAATAGAAATTAAAAATATATAAAAAAATTACGCTTCATTTATTTCGTGAAAAACGGCAATTTCATAGGAAAGACCTAATATAAAACAGTTCTACGATGTTCACATAAATGTAACACTTAAAACAAGAGATTAATGTACAAAAACGAAGGTAAAAACAATACAAAAGATAAGAAATCGGCTCTTTCAAAAACAGCAAGTAAGCAGTGAAAAGGCTCCGACTCAGCTGCAATGTTGCTATATAGCACTGCAGCGCTGATCTTCAGACAACATGTTGCTGTCTCGCTCCGATCGCTGCCCGGTACGGACGTGCAAGACCCCGTTCTCCGTTGATCGGTCCCTTCCCGATATTCCGTGGCGCTCAGTCTAGTGACGTCACAGTTTAGCGTGTTGGTTCCGTGCTACGGTTTTCAAGGGTTTTCTACTCCTTCTGAGTGCTATCGAAGTGTGATTTTTCTTTGTGACTAAGCCCCTTAGTCTTCAAAGTGCTGTGCTAAGTTGTGTTGTGCTTGTGCTGAGTGCTGTGTTGTGCCCATCGTAAGTAGTCTGGTTTCAGTACAAAGGATACTTAACGGTGATAACGAATTTGTACTGATCCAGTCCTTTTTATTTTATTTATTATTTCCTTCTACTATTTTATATTTTCTCTTTTATTTTCATATTTATTTTTATCATATTTGTGTCTCATTTGTCCTTTTTTTTCGGTAAAAGTTGACCCTAACGCGGTCAACTCTTTACCTGCGCACCCTTTTTTAGGTTTCTAGGTAGCGGCCTTCGGCGAACAACGGTTAGTTTTAAGCTTTTTTTCCCCAGCCCCTCTACCGCCTAGGGAGGTACCCTAGGGAGGTTAGCCGCTAGGGTTCGCTAGGATTATTTTAGGGAACTCTAGGCATATTTTATATACTTATATATTCATATAATTCCCTATAATTTCCTCTCTAATGGATTCGCAAAACATATAAAGTTCGCGAAAGCGTTCGCGCAGGCGCTCGCTGCGTCCGGCATCCCCATTCCAGACGAGGTTTTCACGCAGGCCTTATTAGCAATTAACGCGTCCCCGGCCCCTCAGGCCCCAACCCCGGCCCCTCAGGCCACCAACTCCCAGACCCCTCAGGTCTTTACCAGCTCTCCCGCGTCTCCCGTTCCATCCAATATGGACTGCGCGTCGGTCACGTCATCTCGCGCGTCTTGGCGTAAGCGTACCGCTCCCGGGAGCTACTCCGATTCCAAATCCGCGTCCGAACCGTCGTCGGGCGCCGCTACTTTAACCGGCTCTCCTGAGCCCCCATTTACATTGGTCTCTTAACGCTCCAAGAAGCGCTCAAGGAAAATCGCGGTGTCTTCAACACCCGATACCACCCCGGTGCCTTCAGCACCCGTCCCTGCGCCGCTTATGTCACTCGAAGTGACCGCGTCTCCGTCAAAGCCAGCGACGCGCTGCGCTCCCGTCCCACCGAAGCCTCAACTCCCTCCGCCCGTCTTCCTCCGCGAAAAAATTGCTTATCACACCTACGCCCTCCCGGAGGAGCGTAGGATCCGCGCAGTTTTACGGGGCGTCCCGTTCGAGCTCGCAAACGAAGAAATCCTCGAGGACCTTAAGTCCCAGGACTTCCCGGTTGAAGCAGTGCACAAGATGCACTCCAACCACTGTAAACGTTTTCCGTTAGCAATAGTTATTTTAGCTAATACTCCCAACTCGAGGGAGATCTTCGGAGAGGCTCGCACAATCTGCGGACTCTCGAATATCTCCGTCGAGCGTCCAAACCGTCGCGGACACCCGGGGCAATGCCATCGTTGCCAGCTGTACGGCCACGCAGCGGCTAATTGTTCAGCTCCCCCCAGGTGCGTTAAGTGCCTCGATCTGCATATCACAAAGGAGTGCACTCGCACTCCTGACTCCACCTCCCCCCCTGCATGTGTGCTGTGCGGCCAGTTCGGCCACACAGCAAACTACAGGGGTTGTCTGCGAGCTCCGCATTCTTCCGTAAAGAGGGCCGTGCCTAAACCGGGGCCGCCGCTCACTTCCGCTAACTTCCCGCCGCTGCGCAACCGGGCTCCCCGGAAGCAAAGCCCGTACAGCCGACGCCTACTCCGGCTCTTTCCTGGAGACAACGTCCGGCCGCTCCTGCACCACCTTCCCGTCCTATCCTAGCTCGCGTTGCTCCCGTAGGCCCGAGTCCCGCTCCGTCGTCTTCGCCTCAGTCATCGTTGGCTGAGGACATGAAGACCATGTTCGACGTTATCCAAAACGTCGACATTAACGAAATCGCCGTACTCGCACGCAAACTGCGAGCCGCCCTTCTCCTCAAGAGCGTCTATTCTCGCTAGCCGAGCATCACTCGCTGCTTAGTTCTTTATAAATTCTATATTTCGTATAAATTCGCTTAATAGTATATATAATGTCTAGACCCGCAAATCCCGCGTCTTGTCGTACCAAACCCAAGGGCTTATCCCTAGTTTCTTTTAACGTTCGTAGACTTAATACTAACCTTCCTCAGCTTAAACTGTTCCTTCAGAACAACGAGCCAGACTTATTGCTTCTTCAAGAGACGTGGCTTACTCCAAACCGCTCCAGGGGATTCGCTATTCTCAAGTACGCATTTATTCGTAACGACAGGCCCAACTGCGACGGTTTCCGCAGCACTGCTATTTATTACAAAAGAGGATTCCATTGCTGTCCTCTCCCTACCCCTCCTCTCCTCAACATGGAAGCCACTGTATGCAGATTGGCTATGACTGGTCATCCGAGCATCATTATAGCTTCAATCTACATACCTAGTGGCACCAGACCAATCCGCAGCGACTTTGAGGCCATTCTCGCCCTCGGCCATTCAGTCATTATGTTCGGAGACTTTAACTCCAAAGATACTGACTGGACGTGCCTATCAACCAACACCAGCGGTATCGCTCTCCTCGACATCACTAACTCACTCGACTTAGATGTCATCTCTCCCATCACTCCCACTCACTATCCCGACAACCCGACACTCTCTTGACATCCTCGATTTTGCAATTGTCAAGCGAATCAATCCGATCTCAGGTCTATCGAACCGCTCGATGACCTAGGTTTTGACCACCGCCCCGTCTCCCTCGTGCTAGGTCCGCCTAAGGATAACGTCACATCTCCTAAGGCCTTTACCTACTGGAAAGGCTTTAAAAATACGTTAGTTTCAGCCTTAGAGGCGCCGAACTCTCCGCTCGCGATCTCGTCAATTAGATAGCCCGGATAAAATAGATTCATTAGTCGACTCTCTCACTGATGCTGTCAACTCAGCCATCAACGATCACGAAAAGGTTGCTAAGCAAGCCAAACCCATGCTTCCCCTAGCCGTTAGAAAACCTTATTAAAGCTAAGAACGCGGCTCTCCGGTGAGCCAAGAAATATCCCACACTCGCCTATAGAACAGCTGCGAATCAGCTTCAACATAAAGTTAGTTCTTGCCTCGCGGAACTCCGAGACGCTCAGATGAACGATCTCATAGCGAATATCTCCCCGTCCCACCAAGCGTGTTATAGTATGGCCCGAGCTTTACGCGTAGACGCCGCCTCTCACGTCCCTCCTCTCACTCGTCCCGATGGCTCTATCGCCTTCGAAGTCGAAGAGAAAGCCGAATGCTTCGCTGACAGCATTTTCTCTCAATGCTCGCCCATCACGCTACCCTCCCTATCCTCTCCCTCCCACATCCAGGCGGTGGAGGACGAAGTTCTCCGCAAAGAGTCTCTGCCCATCACCGATGACCCCGTCACAATCTCTAATGATGAAATCTCGCTTCTCATTAGAAGTCAAAAGTCCAAAAAGGCTCCGTATTTCCAACCACGTACTTAAGCACCTGCCTCAACAGGTGCTTACCTTGTTAGCTGTTATATTCAATGCCTGCTTCGACCTTAGCTACTTTCCAAAAGCTTGGAAAGAAGCGAAAGTCATAGGCATTCCCAAGCCGGGCAAACCTCTGAACGTCCTGGCTAATCACAGACCCATCAGCCTCCTCAAGGCAATGTTTAAACTTTTCGAGAGAGTCATACACTCTCGAATGCGGAACCATCTATTTCCAACGGATGGCGATCCTCTCATTATTCCCCATTAGTTCGGCTTTCGCACTTAACACTCCTGCCCTCAGCAAGTCCATCGAATCGTCGAGGACATACTTGACGGTTTCTATCCGCGTCGTTATAAAACAGTCGCGGTTTTCTTTGACGTAGCCAAGGCTTTCGATAAAGTCTGGCACAGCGGTCTCGTTTATAAACTCTACAAAAAAGGCTTACCGGATCGCCTAGTCAGGTTAATAGCGTCGTTTCTCAAAGATCGTACGTTTCGATTTAAACATGAAGGCACGCTTTCCGCGCCACGTCCCATAAAGGCTGGAGTCTCTCAAGGCTCAGTCCTTGCCCCTCTGTTGTACACCGTGTACACCAACGACATTCCCATCCCGCCGAAAGGCGTCGAACTCGCCCTCTTTGCCGACGACACCACACTCTATACCAAAGGTCACAGTGTTCCGCAGCTTGTAACCAGACTCCATAAGGCCGTAAACGCCCTTGGTGTATGGTTTCAAAAATGGCGTATCGATGTGAATCCAGACAAGAGTTCTGCGATTCGCTTCGACCCCAAACGCCGTCGTTGCGCTGGCGATCCCCTCGTCCGAATGTTAGGCATTCCCATCCTCTGGAAGCGCAGTACTAAATACTTAGGCGTCACCTTAGATCCGACGCTTTGTTTCAAGCCACGCGTCGAAACAGTTTCGAAACTCGCCCGTCACTACTTAGGCCGCCTAAATAGCATGTTAGGTAGAAAAAGTAAAATGTCGTTCAGAAACAAACATACGCTTTATAAGGTCTTCGTTTGACCAGCCATGACATATGCCTCGCCAGTCTTTGCCTACGCCAAACCCTCCATCCTGCACAAACTGCAGGTAGTTCAAAATCTCTTTTGCCGCAGGGCCACAAACGCACCGTGGTACGTGCGTAACCTGCACAGAGATCTTGAATTGCCTACAATACAACAACACCTCAAAACACTCTCTGAAGCGTTCTTCAAACGCTCCGAATCCCATCCCAATCCTCTAGTTCGAGATTCAGTTTCTTATACTACTCCTATCTTAGATTCGAAGTTCAAAGTCGCTAGGCCTAGGAATGCGCAAGCGTACTCTTCCACCAGACTGTCAGCCGATCTCGAAGCCCTTCTGGCCGCAAATTCTAATTGTAACGTAAATTCTAATTCTTACGTAAATCCGAATTAACTTAACTTCTTTTAATGTATTTTAACTTAACTTCTCTTTGCAATTTTGAGCACCTTCAGTGCTATGAATTCACCTTCAGTGCTTTGAGCACCTCCAGTGCTATGTAAATCCCAGCGGGTGACCCCTTCACGGCCCTGCTAGCGCGGCCTCTTTCTCCAATTGGCCCTCGCTCTGATTAAGGCTGTGTGGCAAAAGATTGCACGAGCCGACAGGGGGTTTTTTAGTAGGTAGTGGTTCTGGTAGGCTCGGAGCGAGTCCCACATAACTCCGATCGCGCGCGCGGATTATGCGTCAGAGCATTTTTGATCCTCCTGCCCTTCCCGTGGAGGAGAACAAAAAAAAAAGACAACTTGTTGCCTTATTGCTCATCGGCCGCGACAGTAGCGATGTCCACCTGTGGGTTTGTTTTATTTATTATGTTTCTGTATGGGCGTGGGAGTTGTGTGTGGGTATGTGTGTTTATGTGTGTGCGAATAAGTGAGTTTAGAGGGTCTATAAGTGTATGAATGCAAATTGGAACAGAATATAGTTTACATAGATATCAGAAATTTTAAGTATAAATAAATAATACGTATAATACATATAAGATTAATAAAATTCTGTTTTCACAGCGGTAGTTAAAGAAGAAATTTTTTTGCATTAGTATCCGCATCCCTTTTTATCTTATATCTGAATCCCGTCAAAGTATTACCAAAAATAATCAGCGCTGGCAATTTTCTGTTTAAAATATTGTATCGAGAAATTAATGGACCGAAGTATGTAAGACATGGAGGAATACCAAGCAGTTTTGTGTGGACAGTTAGGATATTGATGAGAATAGGTTTATCTTCTGAAATAATGAACAGCACAATATTTTGTTATAAAATTTGCTTTATTCTTTGATTAAAGTGAAATAGTGGAAGATAGCTGACAAGCTTTTCAAAAACGGACCTCACAAGTTTTGTTACCGGTCAAAATTCGTCACTACAACACCGACAATATAGGACACGACACTAATGATCTATTAAAAACTGTTAGTTTGTATTTCACCTAGGTGTCATACATTACGCCCCATTCTGAGGTTAGGTTTTTAAATAGTCTTTTATCCCCAACTTATAATCCTTACATGTTTAATTAAGTTTAAATAAAAGAAACGCCTAGTCTAGTTATCAAAATACCTCGACTTTTGCTACTCTTATGTGTGCGGTCTGCGCATTTTATAGGTTTTAGTCTGGGTTTTAGTCTAAAAAGGGTGTATATACTGAACAAACTTCTAAAATGGTTGCACTATAATTTAGTACCATAGGGTAGTAGAAACATGGGTAAATTTATCACGATGTTCTCACGGGACCAAGAGTCAGGCAGATGTAACCGCGCCTGGACTTTAAGTAAATAATACAGTTTGATTGAAATAAAATTAAATTAAAAAAAAATTCTCAACATTGACAATCACTTGTTCTTATTGATGTCAAATAAAACATGACTCTAACATTTAGTGTTTTCAATTACCTTTTCAATCTGCATTAGTGGAAAATGCACAATTGACTGGCGAATTAATAATTTGACGCAATTTATTCAAAACAAAAACAAAGAAGCATAAGTCGTCTAATATTCTTTGTTTCAAACCCATAAATTAAGAATTCTAAAAGTCAATTTCAATAAATTTTATCTCAGTGGCCCTCTTATTGCTCTGTGCAGAGGTCCAAAGCCTCCGGCCTCTTCATTCGCTTGGTCTCGAGCGAAATAGTAGACAATGGAAATTTCATCTATACTGCTAATAGGTCTTTACCTATGAAACTGCCGTTTTGCCGTACTCGCCATTTGAAATGAAAATATTTTTTTTTTGACTGATAATTCTAATTTCAAATTAATTTTATTTGACAAACATGGAATTCTTTTTCTAAAATTGTCATTTGTTTAATAGTTAATGTTTTGTTTTCAACGCATTCGAACATTTTTCGTCATCATGGATAAGTTAAAAATTCGAGTAATTATGGAGTATGAGTACCGCCGTGGCAGCAAAGCGGCACAAGCGGCACGCAACATCAACGACGTTTACGGAGCGAACACTACAAACGAACGCACCACCCGTTATTGGTTTACCCGCTTCCGTTCTGGAAATTTTGACCTGAAAAATGAACCCCGTGGTCGTCCGAAAACTTTGGTCGACAATGACGAATTAAAAGCAATTGTGGAAGCTGATGAAACTCAATCCACGGCTGAATTAGCAGCAGCTTTCGACGTTAGCATCAAAACAATATTGGTCCATTTGCGTCAAATTGGCAAGGTAAAAAAGCTTGACAAATGGGTACCCCACGAACTCAATGACCGCCAGCGCGAAGTACGCGTGGAGACGTGCCTTGCACTGCTCAGCAGGCATACAAATGAAGGAATTCTGAACCGCATTGTTACTTGTGACGAGAAATGGATCCTGTTTGACAATCGTAAGCGCTCAGCAAGTTGGTTGGACCCTGGTTCAGCACCCAAACAATGCCCTAAACGAAAACTTACCCCTAGAAAAGTGATGGTCACTGTTTGGTGGTCTAACGCGGGTGTAATTCATCACAGCTTCTTGCCAAACGGGACAAGCATTACTGCAGATGTGTACTGTGAAGAACTGAACACAATGATGGAGAAGCTCGCACGTCTCCAACCAGCTTTGGTCAATCGTTCGGCTCCACTGCTCCTGCACGACAACGCGCGACCTCATACTGCACAGCAGATGGTCTCCAAGCTACAAGAGTTGGGGTTGGAAGTTCTCCGTCATCCGCCGTACTCACCAGACCTTGCGCCTACAGACTTCTACTTTTTCTAGAATTTGGATAACTTCTTGGCGGGAAAAAAATTCAATACCCGAGAGGCAGTACAAAATGCCTTTGAAGAATTTGATGCCTCCCGTCCAGCTGATTTCTTCAAGAAAGGCATCAATAAGCTACCAATGCGTTGGCAAAGATGCATTGATTGCATGGGTGATTATTTTGATTAATAGAAATAAAAAATATATAAAAAATTACGCTTCATTTATTTCGTGAAAAACGGCAATTTCATAGGTAAAGACCTAATATTTTGAACTTCAACATTACAAAAGTACGCAATCCAGGAGATCCAGAGGAAATTCTCGGGGGATCAGGAGTACGAAGGGTGAAACCGCGCAGAAACTTCTTGTTCTAAATATTAGCATGACCTTTTAGTGTAGTGGTATTATGCATGCAACAAGTCCGGTGAAATTTAAAAGGCTAATAAGGGCCATAAATAAACTATCCATTTCGAAAAAAAACAAAGAAAAACGTATTATGCATGTTCAAACAAGTATTCTACTCCCAGCGTGACACGTGCGTATGTATCACGATGTCACTTTATAGGAGAGTACAAAAATCGAAATATGAATTTAAAAAGTAATATAATTTGGTGTAAAATTACAGTATAATTACGGGTTTTGCTAAAATTTTATTAAAAATAGTACGCATTATGCTGGCGATTTCGTTAATTATTAATTTATTTTGTGTTAGTTACTTGATGCTATTTTAAATTGCAGTGTGATTTAAGTTTAAAGCTTAGCAACAACAAACAACAGACACAAAAAAAAACCATAGTCGATGTTTACGTCAAACGTAAGTATTTCAAAATAAAATAGAATACGTTTGTAAAAAATAGATACGTTTAGACAAACGTTTGTCAAAAAAGATCTTAAGATTTAAATCAATGTAACACAGACATTTCCATGATTGCTAAACATAGTATAGAATGTATTTCTAACGGAAAAGTCCAATCCCTCACGCTCAGCTCTCCCCAAATTGAAACGATGAACAAAATATTATAATTAATTTACTTTCTCCCTTAATTTTCACAGAATCAACAACCGAGATTTTTATCGGCAATTTGATAGAAAAGCCTCTTCTGTACATTATGAAAAATCGATAAAAAAGGCACTTCTTCCTAATTGAAAAAAAAAAGCTTGTAGCTTCCCTGAGAGAAAAGTACAAAAAATCTCATCTCGAAATCCGTATTCCGGCCGACCCTCTGAAACTTCATTATATAGTTTCCTAATATTAGATTGGAATAAAATCATTTGGTGTTGGAGACGCGAGGAGGGCGGTGAAATGGCGGGTCGTGATTAAAGGTTTTATCGACGCTAAGATTAAGTGTCTAAGCTGGATGAATTTATTGTAAAAGTTGGGCTGAGTTTAGTGATTCAAGCGTGCGAGCTCTGTTCGAATAATTGTCTACGTGATCCGAATGGGCTCTCGGCGCCCTAATGCGATCCGATAAAGAGGTATGGCAGGTGAGGTCCCTTTCACTGATGTGTGACTACTGATATGTGTTGTGGGGGTTTATAAAGGATTGTAAACATAAAAGAAGAGAAAGATTAAAAAAGATTACATATTAGTAATGTGCATGTTGCCACTGGATTTTGTGTTATGTAGATAATTATATAAACTTCTGTTAATTGTATTGATTTGTAATTAAGTACTGTGTAGGTACGAGCCATGCAAATAGAGTTTTAATTAATTTGCATAACTTTTACACCATGCTTTGAAAACAATTGGTAATTTACAATTTCATTAGACAAGATGAACATCTACAAGATCATTAGCAGATCTAAACTCGTTAAGACCTTTTTAAGCGATCCGGCAAACATTCCGTTATTGTTAACATTCATATATATATATCTCCGTAATGTCTGTTATCAAACACTTAGTTACCGCATGTAGTATTATCGCACAATTGGCACAATGTAGGTACCCACGATTTACGTTTCGAGGCGCACTAAGTAAGCTCGTAGCTAATTACGTTCGTTCACATTACGCGTTGTACCGCTGTAATTCAAACGTGGGAATAATCCTCTCAGTTGATTGTGACAGCTAAAGAAAGGCAGCATATAGTCTGTTTGCTGATTCAATGTACTTACTGTACATAATTAATTATCGAGGTAATGTCAACCATGTTCCTAGTATTGACTTACTAAAACACACTGTACTAGAGGTGTCGGAGCGGTCTCGACCGTGTAGCTTCCGATCCCTTGATCAAATTGGAATAAAATTCAGCCTATGATACTCCTTGATTGTGTACCTTACGAATAACTTTCTGATACCATCAGACAACTTCGCGGTAGACCACTTGTATATCTATTTTTTTTGCAGTGTCAAGTAGCGTATGACTCCGCCCACTTCCGAGTTCGACCAATTATGGACAGGGACTCGCATGTTTGTTTACATTAAAATTAGTTTTATTTAGTTGCAATTTGTATAACGCTTATTGTAGACGCATCTGTTTTTGTACATGTGTTCCCGTTTTTTCGACCTGTGCGCGTTCTTTGGACTGTTTATTGTTTTTCTGTTGACCTTTGCTTTGATAAATGGACCGATTCCTCATTTCTTGATAACCTGTGCTGTAATTAAAGGTTGTAAGAATTTCCGGGTTGACATCAACCATGCCTCGAAATTTAACAAGTGATGAGAGAACTCAAATATTGGTTCTCCATCACCAAGGACGAAATATTAATCGAATTTCTCGAGAATTATTAAAACTACTCACTTTTCTTCAAACATAATTGTATATTATTGTTTTATTTTGTGTTTTGCCTGTTTTGATGTGATGTCACATAAAACTTCCATTAATTACGTAGTTACTCTATGAAACTTCTTCATCTATACTAATATAATAAAGAGGTAAAGTTTGTGAGGGCGTAGGGGGTCTCTGGATCTACTGAATCGATTTTTAAAGTTCTTTTACCAATAGAAATCCACGTTATCTGCGAGTGTCATAGGCTACATTTGGTCCCGATATTCCCACGGGTTTAAGAATTTCGCGGGTGTAACCGCGGGAAAAAGCTAGTTAATATATAATTTCAGAGTTGTTAATTTTTGAAAATTGTTTGTTTTATCTAATTCTAAAAATTAAAACCAACAAATCTGTTATATTTAATATTAGATGGTTTTATTGTTTTATATTTCCCAACATAAGTGTAATTTTTTAATGTTGGTATTTGTTGATTTTACTAAAGACTGCTGTTTGATATTGGGTGCTTTTATTTTTGTCCTACTTACTTAACTCAAACATAAAGCATTGTGACTAAAAAACCACATTGCTTCTTTTGTATTTTACAGGCTTATATTTCATATAAACAAATCGTTTATGTTTTTAGTATCTATAGTACTTAATTTTGTTTTAATATGACAGATAGAATGTTTGAAAAAAACATCGGACCATTTCTGATGATATTTTTTTTGTTTGGGATTTTTGTTTGGTAGTTTCAGTTTCAGCGTAAACTTCAATGACGCGCATATTAACACAGAAAACTCTTACTATGTGCACTGATTTATAAATACCGCCATAAAAGTTGATAACTTAAAATCTATAAATTCTTAGTTCATTGAAACCAGTAGGCGTGGCTTAGGGACGAGTAGAAGTTGTGCGTCTATAAATAGATCGAGTAATGCGCAAGCAAATATCGACCTAATAAGTTCCTTGATTGTACTTACAGAGTGTATCGGTTGCGTACATTCGCGTATTCAATGCTTGCATTTAAACAGACATATCTTTCTTTTTTCTAATAAAAGTGGATATAAGCGTTCATGTTAAAAATACCAAACTTGTAAATAGCAGACATTTATAATATGAAACATTTGTTGTAAAAAATATGGGGATGTATTCAACATGAAATATCGTTTATCTCTACGTCAACCTCTGAATATACAGTGTATGCTTTTCAGTTACAATAATTTAGATCCCACTCGTAGCAATGAGAATTTTCAAATTGAATGGGAATTTTCGAAATTATATTAAACAATGTTACGTACTTAAAATACCACTATCGGTATAATTCGTTTATTTAAAATTTGCACACATTATTTTGTACAGGGTGGCTTAATGCCATAGGGTTTTCTCTTCCAGCCAACATTTGAAGCCGGCCGTTTCGAAGAAAGTGAGTCATGACAAAGAACATAGTTAAGTTAGGTGTAGGAGTAAAAAAAAAACCAAAACGAACAGAGAAAACACAGATAATACCATTAATAATGATCACGTATTACATAATAATGTTTTAGCTTTTCAAAGTTAATTTTAGGAATAAACAAGTAGCAAATCATTTCTTTCGCACCTCTTGTAGGAAAAGCTCTTTTAATTGAATTTTAAATATATATTTATTAGTAGCTTTGTTTATTTGAATTGGCATTGCGTCCCATAAGTGCAGAAGCGAAGGAAGCTTATAGCGAAGGAAAAAAATTCGATGCAGTGTTAAGAACTGATGTTAATAGTAGACTCGGGAGTGATCTCAGTTGTCTTTGATATGTGGTGTGAAGAAAGGAGATATATCTCTGAGGTATTGTGGGTAATAAGAATCAAAGAACACCGAATATAGCACACACAAAAGACGAGTGTCGCGATGTAGCCATTTTTTTATATTTATGAGAATCGACAAAACAAAATCTTGGTTTTTATTATTCTAAAAGTTAGGTTAAAAACACGTAATAAAAAAGAACTATAGTTCGTTTTCTACTACTAAGAACGCGCTGAATCTTTATCGGTTTGAGCAAACCTTCGACTCTATTAAAGCCGAAAATACCAGTACGACATAGCACAGCGCAAACTCTAACAATAGGAAATATCTATCAATTGAATACTATCAATTGATTCAGTTTCCTATAATACTTCCTGCAATCCAGGCTCCGTCTGGAACTACATTACTCGGTTCGCTCACGACATCGCATCACATACAAAGGCGGGGGAGGGAGCGCTTCTGAATTCTTCAATATTTCCGTATTTCCGATGGGGTTCGCCCTTTCGTGTCAAAAGGCAAAAAAATCTCTTTTAGATTTGTGAATATTGAGTGGGTAATGAGCACTGGAGTTAGTCGAAACGACGGTAGTGTTTGCGTGCGGCCGTGGAGTGTATTAATTCGGAATGTAGCGTCCTCCTCAGTTTTTTTATGCCATTTGGTATTATCTTGCTTGAAGAACTACATTTTACCTGGTAAGGTGAAAACTCGGTATGTATAGTAATTTTGAGGTGTATATTTTCATACTTTTTGTGAAAAAATTAGGTGTTTTGAGAAAACAATTTGAATATTTCTGATTTCTATGCAGTATTTAGTTCTAAATGAATATTTAAATTCGTTTGATGATGTCATGGAGTAGGTATTTCCTATTGACTTTTAATGTCAGATTTTTTTGCAAAACACTTACATGGCAGTTTTACCAAAAAAAAGTTAGAGGTTGATATAGAGATTGAACTTGAGTCATATAACTTTACGCATTTTCGTAAGAATAAGCTTAATCGTAATTTTTTGCGAGATGTTACTAACAAAACATATTATTAAAAAAATTCTTAAATGGTTTTTGAATTAGAACCTGACATTTTTTCTTTACATACCGAATAGGGAGATATAATGTATTTTCTTGTTACACATTATGAACATTTATATTGTTAGAAAACAAATTAAAAAAGTTTCTCTGTTCAAGTAAGGAATATCTGTACAATTCCTTTACGGTAGCTCAATACGATATTATCTTAAAAAATATAATACAAACGGTCTACTTTTATAAATAATTAATCAAATAAATTGCATAGCATGATTTTGTGATTAAACTTCCAAACAGCCAATGCGAATCATTAAGGGTTAGACTAGGTGACATTTGGGCTTAAAATAGACAAGAGAGTTAAAAAAATTCAAAAACTGAGTGAAACAAGTTGTCAAGAAAGCGCACAATCTCCTCGGATTTAGGCTACGTAACCTCGACTAAAGCGAAATATTTGCTAAGGAGGTTCCATTTTCAAATAATTTCGTCTGGTTTCCACAAAGGCTCTTTTACATACCCAATTGTGTATTTTTGTTTTCGATGCTAATAAACTGTGTTATTCAAGTGAATAAGTTTAATTCTATTAAAAGAGTCGATAAATGTGGTTTAAATCCCTAGACTATATATAACAATAATAACATTTCTGGCGTCAATTTCCTTGCAAAAGGCTTAAATATGTTGATAAACAGGTACGCAATACATGGTAGATACCTTACTGCTGGAAAAGTATGGTTATTGCAATGCTGAGTTTCCCTATGTAGCGACGGAGTAAAGTGCGTATTCTTGCGCACTTTCTACGAACTTAAGAACTTGAAAGTTTGAGACAAGTTTCAGATTAGCTTCTGTTTTTCAATATGCCTTTGATAACCATAAATTATCCTTTTTACGACATTGTTCTACAAAACGAAACTATTCAGGTAGAAGCATGACCGATTAAATAAATGCACATGTGATTGTGTATACGAGGTACTGCAGTAAATCTGATGAGCTTAAATACGAGAAACAAAGCAATTAAAAAAGAGTCTACACAAATAAGTAATAAAATAACAGTACGTACTTTAATTAGCTTTCCTGACGATCAACCATTTAAATTGGATCTAAAATTAGTAACTCGTTAGAGGTATTTATTTAATTCGGATTGTGCTGTGAAATATTATCGTTTTCTATTTCATATTTCTCAGAACCATGCAAATATTTTAAGGTACTTGAATTTTTTTCTTGATAGGCAACTTAAATATCTTGTTTTCTTTATTACAGATCTCATTATAGAAATGCATACAAATATAACGTTAGTTCAATATTTACAGATATAAGCAAATTTAGTAAATAAAATGTAATTTTTAATTAATTGCGATTAGTTAGTCAATGGGCAAATATAATAAAATTCGACCACCGAGTAGACGCGTAGTGGCCCTGCCTCATACGCCAGAGGTCCATCATTTATGTGACTAACATAAATGTTTGTTCTTGGGTCATGGTTGCTGATATCTGTATGTTACTTATATGTATGTTTCTTCTGGGTTCTCCTCCAGTTCGCTGTATTATCATCCATAACACAAGCTTTGCTTACTTTGGGGTCATACATTTGGTGTGATTGTCTAGAGATTATTATTATTAAATAAAAAAAGACTACCAAAACTTTGTAAAATTCAAAATCACACCCCTTCCAATAAAAATAAATCGCACTTGTTTCCACTATCAGCTGATAGAAAAGTTCCATAAGAACTAGTGTCAGGGTTAAAGAACATATTGCTTTATCAAGTGCGCCCGAGGCCGCCTGATGCCGCGTAATAGACGACCGGCCGCGGCTTACTGCTTCTACCCGCTGTCATAAGAGTAGCAGCTCACGCAGATGTGACTTAATGTAAATAATAAATAAAATCCCCAGACAAAGACACCTACTGTATGGACCCAAAGTATGTGTTATGGATGAAGAAAGAGCTTGTGTTATGGGTGACCATACAAGAACTGCGAGAACCCAGAATAAGCATACATAAATTAACATCAACAACTCAACAACAAGGACTCGAATATGGGACTACCGGTTTATGAGGCAGAGCTACTGTTCACTACGCCATTGGGCCGTCAACATGAACGTAAAGAATTGCTATGAAGTGGAAAATCATTTTTATGTAATATTCTGGATCACAAATGCTTTTTGCTTAAAATACCAAACTTAACAAATTAGAATGCTTTTACTAATATTTTACAACATAATCGATTTCATATCAATGGGTGGTAATTTAAGTAAAATTGTTATGAAAGCACACTAGGTTGCCAGCACAACATTGTTACAAAAGAAGTTTATATTAAGCGTACAAATTACTTTGTAGTTAGTAAATTCATAATTTAGGAATAGAACTTAGAACACCAAATATAATAAAGAACGAATTTAGACTTTAAGATATAATAATAATAATCACATTCCCCCCCTACCCTTGTTTAAGTATACACGGTTTTAACGTTCTCCTGCGCAAATAATTGATAAACAAGTAAAAACTGAACACTGGACTTCATAGTGTATCATATCAAACGAGCGTTGAACAAAGAAAACATATGTCTATCAATTACCTCAAAAGGAGAATACTGAAGAGATTGTGGTGATTTGACGGCGCCACCAACGGTTAGTCTTTGTTTTGCTATTACCACACATTTTTTACCTAAACTTTCTTCTGGCCAATGAAACAGATTTCAAAACCTCATGTAAATAAACAAAACATTCTGAACAAAAATTTTGACGTTATATGAAACTGATTGATGAAATTATTGCCAGTTGCAAAAAAGATATCTGATTGATGGGTTGCGTTCATTTTTAAATAAAAGTAGTTCTAGTCTGAGGTTGAAGATTTGACAAAAGAATGTCCTTACAAAGGACACCTCCAACTCCAAATCTCTCCACCCCTAACCTTGAACAAACTAACAGGCCATCTAACCAAACTAAGAGAGAAAAACGGCGTAGAATGTCTGGAAATGATCATGACGCATTAACTGCATTCCGTATGGAAATGAAAGATATGATTCTAGCTCTTCAAAAAAGCCAAAATGCTAGAATTGACATGCTGGAAAAATCCTTAATGGAGGTTAAAAATCTAATTACCAGCGTTCAATCCACCAGCAAAGACATTGAGAAATCTGTGATTTTTATATCTGATACACTAGAATTATTAGCATTAAAAATTCAAAACCTTGAAAAAAGTCGTAATGAAATTAAACAAGATATTAATTCTATAAACAAACGATGCGACTATCTGGAATGGTTAAATAAAAATACTCATATTGAAATTCGTAACGTTCCAAAAGCCACCTTAAACAACAAGGCAGATTTATACACAGCTTTTTCTACCCTATTAAAACTAGCAAACTATCCAATCGACGTAAAAGACGTACGTGACATCTTTAAGGTTGCAAACAAAGAAGGTAAAAGCATTACGATTGTGGCCGATCTTAACAACACCTGGTCCAAAGAAAAGTTCCTCAACACTTTCAAGGAGATGAAAAAGAAGGGAAACCAAAATGACTCAACCCTACTTGGACTCACGGTTCCAGCTAATCCTATTTTCATTTCTGGTTACTTGACGCCTTAAACCAAGAAGCTGTATTTCTTAGCCAGGGAGTTTAAAAACACTGAAGGATATTGCTACTGGTGGACGTCAAATGGTAAAGTTTTCTTAAGAAAAGCTCAAGGGCGCCCCTCACGTATGGATAAAGGACGAAACTGTGCTCAGCGAACTAAAGAAACTCAACAAATGACTGTCTGTTTATTTAGATTTAAGTTACTTTCCGAAAATTAATCCCATTTCTAATTCCCTTAGGACATTTTCAATTTCATACAATTTACTTATTGTGCTAAGAAGACTCACCCAACTAGGGACTCACATTTTAATTGAACATTATCCACTTACTACTGACTATATACCACTTATTTATAACATTGACTGAACACAAATTCACAAAAATATCATTCGAATTAATAACTTCACTATCGTATATATGTATGCAATGTTTTACGTCTTTGTGGTTTCTTATTTTCAACATACGTTTAATCAGCCATCCAAATGTGTATTCTTCCTAAAGAACAGCTACATCTCGATCAATAGTTTTTATGCTGGTAAAATTCGATCTACAAAATAATATTAATATTGTAGACTCTATTTCCGTTAGTCACGCTTCCTTCTGTGACCTAGACCACTGCCTTTCGCGAAATAGTGATCCGCGCTTGTTGCTAAAGTTACTGAACCAAATTATTAGAAGTATTTCCAAAAACATGTCACTTTTTCAGACGCTACTTACCAGAACCGGCCTTGATTGGGATATTTTAGTCCTAACCGAATGTTGCCTTCGAAGATCTGGTGATATTCCTATACTAGATGGTTTTCGACATTTCTCACTAACCTCAACCTAACGCAAAATGAAGGAGTAGTTGTCTACGTAAATAGTGGTCTGAATGTCGTGGTTTCGGAGCCTAACATAACTGGCGCTAACTGTTTACAAATTGAAATCGACAAAGATACAATTGTATTGGCTGTTTTTCGACCTCCAGGAATTAAAGATATAATGCCGTTCTTAAATTCATTGGACTTTACGCTGTCTTCAATTTCGAGATATCGAAACGTTATAATAACAGGTGACATAAATATTAATATTCGTGATGAAGTTGTTGACACTAACAAAACAAATTATCTTAATTTGCTTGCTTTGCATGGTCTACTACCTGGACACACGCTTCCCACAAGGCTTAGTAGTTGCATTGACCATGTTCTCTTAAAGACCATACATCGAGCTGATGTTAAAGTAGCACACTCAACAGTTACTGATCACGATGCGGTGATGCTATTCCTGGCTAAACAATTTGTAAGGGCTGATACTAAACACTCTATTACACGCATTAATTACAAACAGATAGAGAAAGATCTTGAGGGCACCGATTTTACGGATGTTAATGGTTCCTCTGACCCAAATACTGCTGCAAGTTTATTAATCAAGAAATTAAATTACATTATACAAAGTAACACAACAATACGCAAAGTACCTAATAGGAAAAAAATAATCAAACCATGGATTACTCCTGGTTTACTCCGCTGCCTTCACCATAGAGATGCTCTGCATAAGAAACTAAAACAAAATCCAAACAATGAGGTTTTAAAAGTGACATACAAACGCTACCGTAATTACTGTAGCGAAATGTTAGGAAAACAAAAAAAAGAATACGAGAAAAGCGAGCTATGTGCAGCCAGTAACAACAGTAAACGGCTCTGGAAAGCCATTAATATGGTTAGCAACAGAACCAACAAGAAGGAATCCCCAACTCCTCTTCTGTCAATAGAGAGTACACCACTTCAATCGATTGATAAAGTGAACAGCTTTTTCGTAGGTCAGGGTGAAAACCTCGCTAACAAAATATAAAAAATACCAACTGAACCACCTCATTACTTTCCTTGTACAACTGCCTCCTCTTCGATGGTGATGCTACCGACTGACGAAGATGAAGTGGAGCGAATGGTTTTAACCATGAGAGGAAGTTGCGCAGTTGGTTGGGATAATATTTCCAGCGACTTTATCAAAAAATTTAAAAAATACATCATTTCTCCCTTGACTCACATTTGTAATTGTTCTCTCTCTACTTATATTTCCTAGTGCATTCAAAAAAGCTTTGATCCATCCAGTTTATAAGAGTGGGGATAAAAATCAAGTAAACAACTACCGGCCGATTGCCATACTTTCAGCGTTGTCCAAGGTATTAGAAAGGATTATGAACAAAAGACTGGTAAACTACTAGAAACAAACAACATCCTCTCTAAATCTCAGTATGGCTTTCGGGCTGGTCATAGTGCATCGGATGCTGTTCATGACCTAACAAACTATGTCGCTTCCAGTATGGACATGGGTCAGAAAGAATTGGGCATATTTCTTAACTTATCAAAGGCCTTCGACACGGTTTCCATTCCGATCCTAACGAGAAAGCTGGATAAAATAGGTGTTCGGGGCAAGCAACTTGAGCTGTTTCAGAGTTATCTTAACGGGCGTACACAGTGCGTTAAAATTGATGATCTTGAAAGTAGCGAGCTTTCGATAAACTACGGAGTACCGCAAGACAGCGTGCTAGGTCCTACTCTTTTTCTCGTCTACATAAATGATTTATGTGCACTTAACTTTGTCAATGGGAGTCATTTGAGTCTTTGTCATTCACATTTGCGGATGATACTGCAGTTTTGTTTACCGGGGACTCTTGGCAGACTGCTTATGAAACGGCTCAGAATGGACTTAACGTAATTACAAAGTGGTTTAATGATAATTTGCTTACGATCAACGCAGATAAAACTAAATATCTTAACTTCTCAATACGTTTTCCAAAGTGTTTCTCTCATATTTCTCTTAAAGTCCATACATGCTCCTTTCCATACGCAGTTACGCTGTTACCAGCTTTAAATATCTTGGAGTAACGCTGGACCGATTTCTTTCATTTAAAGAACACATCAATCTTCTATCAAATAGATTACGGAAGCTGATATACATATTCAAAAGCTTAAGAAATGTTGCTGACGAAAGAACGTGTAAGATGGTTTACTATGCACTTTGCCAATCTCTACTGACTTATTGTATCAGCGCATGGGGTGGTGCCCCTAAGACTGTTTTACTGCAACTTGAGCGGACCCAGAGAACAGTCTTGAAAGTAACTTATAGATTACCCTTTCGCTATTCGACTACACTTTTATATGAAAGAGCACAAGTACTGACAGTGCGCCAACTATTTATAGTGAACTGTATAATAAAACAGCACGTACTACTAGAATATCGTCAAAATAAAACACGTAGATGTGTCCTTGTGTCCAATGGTTCGAAATTTAGAACGCAATTTTCAAGTCGCTTCATTTGCTTTCTCGGTAAATACCTTTACAAAACAATAAACAAAAAAACTAACTTATATTCATTACTGAAAGTGAAATGTAAAGTAAGGGTTCGAGAATGGCTTCTCAAACTAAATTACACAGAGACGGAACGACTTCTGATAGTCCCTAAATAATATTTAAATGAATCACTAAGTATTTATATTGTTTTTACCTGATGGACCTAACCTAACCTAACTGCTGGAACCGCATTTAATTAATTTTTAAACTTTAATATTATAAAAATAAATTAATTAACATTATGTATATAGTATACAAACTCCATATAATCCTACTTATGTGACTTTAAATAAACAAAATTATTACTCAATTTATTTATTTCTGACATTGTAAAGTATAAACCGACTTAAGTAACTTACCAAACATTTAACAAAATTTTTATCTACTGACATTACTAATCAATAAGCTGACATTGAACATAGCTAAAAGCTACAATAGCTGAACTGTTGTTTGTAAAGTTATCAATCGTTATTTATGTTTTTACTGTTTTTATAGACTTGGTAACTCGAATTATCCTTATCACCTGTAAGTACCAGTCATTAATTATATAACTTCCTGAATTGTAAATTGTAGTCGGGGTGGAGTCCTGGTGTCCTGAAATACCGACCATAGGTCTAGTTTAGGCACCAGTCTCCTTGACTAACTATATAATGTGTTGTATTTGATGATTGATGCTACTGCAAAAATTTATTTTTTATTCTTAAACATGTAAATGATTTGTATTTGATTTTTGGAGAAAAATAAACTAATTATTATTATTATTATAGTCCGCCAGTCTCTTTCTTTTCTGTCTCTCCATAATGGCTGGTTTTTAGTAGATAAGGAGTCGTTCTATTTTTGGCGTGATTTTTAAGTTAAGCGCATAAGTTGACAAAGCTGTTGGCGGCAAGAGTCGAAGTAGAATTTATACTCTACTTTGAAATTTGTGGAAGAATATTTATAATTAGAACGCTTTTAGAACTTACGAAGTAAAAACTAAAGAAAAACGTTTTCTAGAGATTGTTATTTCCGAAACTAATTTTTCTCTGATCTCGTTTCAATCCTGCTAATTGCAAATCTAAGTACAGAGTTGACGAATTCCTTAAGTAAATGACCGTCCATCTTAATTAATTTATAAGCTTAACTACGTGCGTTTGGGCACACATTTGAAATCTAGTAACTTAAAACTTTATTTACCTACTTATTACCTGAAAATCAGGCATAAGAATGTGTTGCTATAAAAGTAAAAAAATCTTGTAAATATTATTAAACTTTTTTAATATAGCGTGTTTATATAAACTGTAAAAAATGTTTAAATTCAAACAAAGTAGGATTTTAACTCTCTACATTTCAACATGTATTTGAACGAATATTAAAAATTCCTAACTGTGCTTTTTTCGTCAGCAATCGAGCATGAGATGTAACCGATGGTAGGTGGCATCGGCACTCAAGGATATCAATAGTCGTGTTTCATTTCTGAATATTGCAGATTTTAATAACTTAAAGTGCGTTTAATCAGTCACTTACTATTTATATAATCACACATTCAATGTTACCTATAAAGTAAACATAAAATAATATTTGTTCACCCACACGGTACAAGCCCCGTAGGCACAAATTGTGTTCAAGGAACATCGCTGCTCTTATGTCGATACCTTGCCGTTAATATCTATTAAGGGGTCATTTATATCTACTCCTTGATTTTATTAAGCTTGCTTTGGTCCGGGTGATGTATTATCCGGTGCAAAATAATTTACCGGTTCGCCAGAAAGTTCCCCGGATCCGAGTTCCAATCCGAGAACCGGTAATTAGTGATTTTCCTAATATCTTCGTAGATAAAGGTGTTTATTCTTAAGAATTCTATATTATTATTGTAAATGAAAGAGATAGTATTTTGGTTTACGTGTTATCTATGAATACGAAAAAGTGCTTAACCGATTGAAAAAATATTTTGCCTGTATAAAGGAACGTAATTCCTAGTTAACATAGGCTACTGATGTATTTTCTTAGTATATTTGATATCAATAATTACCATGGGATTAAGGAATACGCAAGCGACACCGTGCCGGGACCGCTAGTCCCCCGCTATTTTTTTTTTTTATAATTGTAAATTGGCAGGCGTTTTTTTTTTTCATCTCAACTGATGGTAAGTAATGATGAACACTGGCCAATAAACTGAACACTGAACATATGGTCAATATTTACATTTCGTTTCAGAATTAATTTTCATATAAGGTTACATGGTACTTATACACGTACATACTTTTACTCCGATATAACAATTCCAATATATATGTTAGTGCTCTGTTCTGCTATAGTACCTAGAGACGTTGTTGTATCAACACATAATTTTTTTTTCGCATGCTGTTTGTTTTTAAAATTTGATAAGTTGATAACTACTTCTATTTTAAAAACACAAGTGACAAAAAAATTTTTGAAGTATTAATCAGTCCCTTTATATTTTACAGTTAATTTTAATGATGACGGCAGTATAAATTCGAGTAATAAGCGTTCCACGCACGATAGCAATAATGGTTCAATCATGAATCGCTTTAAGAGAGCAATGTTGTACTATCGGGATCAATTCGGGAATGTTGAATCTTCTTGCACCAGCATCAAAGGAATGCTAAAGGTACAGCTTTCATAACTGCTACTTTGCTCGTAAATAGAGTATCAAAACGGCCACTATACTTTCCCTCGGGAACTTTATTCATATTTATTACGACGCAAGGTTAAAATCGGAAAAATCTAATTTGAAAAGTATCATTTTATTGGCGTAGACATATTGCGCATTGAAGGCCAAAAAAAAAATTAAGCAGCCCTTTAGATTCATTCTCACATTTTGAAGTAGAGCAATATGCGTAGAAAATATGTATCATTCTTGAAAATTTACTTTGTTCGACCACACATTAAAAGACCGAATTACAGATAACTCTATGTCGTTACTCTCTCTCTCTCTCTATCTGTCCAAGCCACGTTTAAGGCTAATTCTAATCATGATTCAGCCGTAAAAGTTTCTTGCTGTAATCCTGGTTCTACACACTATACCTAACCTCTGCGCGACATAATCTAATTGAATTTGTCCAAAATTTTAACACATTCTAAAATTTCTCATATCACTTTCTATTTGTAAAAACTGCCTCGCAATCTGCTGTGAAGTTCTGAAGAGGAAAGTGCACAAACTGACTTAAAAACTACTTTGTTTTATGCTATTTATTGAATTGCTAATAAATCTAATTGCAAGCTGTCAATAGACTTACTTATAAAACAGAAATAGTAAAATCTTAATTACAGGCTTTTGTCTATTAAAGGTACTGCAACGTTTGCTTGTGCTGCATATAACAAAAGAAGTTATTGCACAAACAAACTTGCTGGCAACTTACAAATCTGTCATAATTTGTAATTTGATTAAAAGATAGAATATAAAAGAATGTTCTAGAGTTTTCTATTGTGGGCAGTGGCCTCAATATAATTAATATAATATAAAATTGCATTCTAAAATTGTGTTTATCTAAAATATATAACCTTAATTACGTATTAAGTGATTATTCTTTCATAGGATTCGTAACAGGATTTATTACGTACCCGGTACGCTCTAGTACCTACTATGTCTTACTACTTCTAGTATTCATAAAACAAAAGAGTGCGATTCGTAAAATTCATCTTTGAATATCAGAAAACTAAAATTGGATTTGTGATCGATCGAATTCTATTAAAACTTAAATGAATGAAGTCCTGCCTGAAGAAAGTTCCCAGTCTGTGCGAGCTCGAGGATTACATTTTTGAAATAAGTTCCGCGATAGAGATGTCTGCGCTTTGTTTACGAACAAAGAACAGGGAGAAAAGGGATATAAGGGAGGTACTAATGGTGAAGACATGAACTGGAGAACCCTGATAGTGAATTCAGACTATGCGTTATGAGCCTAAATTCATTAAGGATGAGGAAATAGGATTTATTGTTGTGAAATCCTCTATGTTTGTCTATTCATGTTTATTATTACAACAACAGATCTTATCAAAATTGGAGGACGTGAAGTAAATGTTTTTCAAATAAAATTTATTTATATCACAATTACAAAGTGTCCATAAATATATTATTAAATATTATATATTATAGTATATTTGAAAAAATATTAACTACCCATATTTGTGACGCACAACCCAAGACCAGACCTGACCAGATTCAATGAAGAATTATTGTTGTTTTGGTTCTCCTTATTAGAAATTTTTGTCTTATAACTCCTTTGTATTTTTTCTTTATAATAGCTATGCATGAGACTCACTCACAAGAATGACGCGGACGTCATTTCATGCAACAATAAAACATGTTATTACTAGCAAGAAATAATTGACGATTGAATTGATGACTCCAACGGTTTTCAGAACTATGTCGCGCCGCGTTGACTCGTCACGACTCATCCTCTAGTATTCCTTTCTATGATAACTGGATAAGCTATGTTATAATAACTATTGCTAAAATAGATAGATAATAATATAAAGGACCTGAGTCCTTACGTGGGATAATTTCTGAAATTATTGTTACCAGAAGTTGAAATCAAACCCTGCGGTCTAGACTTACCTATTTATGTTTGCATTTATGCAGTTTGTCCGCTAAACTTAAATGCTATAAGTGTCAAGGTCTATTAAATGGTGGGTTTGGACTTATTGGAAAGTGTAACCTCTACCTACATGTCACGAACTGTCTCTTCGTTGAACTATACTAGTTTTAAAATCAGAACTGCACTCTATGATGTGAATTGATTATCAATCGGTTATAAATATTGCCAATTGGCAGTTTTATTCTTCTAATCAGTAGTTTATAATTCTCAGTCTGACAGTCATTAAGAATAACTTTAATTAATTCTTCAAATGATTCACACGTATCAATTCCTTTAATTAACATTGTAATACCAAAAAAAAAAGAAATTAAAAAAACCCTGATTAGGTGTATTTACCCTTCCTGTTGAACGTTTCGTTGTCTTAACATTTTCTGTTAAATAATTTATTCTACGAAATCATATCAACGTGTGCATATGCACTATCGGAACTAAAGCTTAACCTCTACAAAGATTCTAGAGATAAAACCTTCTAAAACACAACCAAGATAAATCAGCTCAGGAAAAAAAACTTCTAAACAACAAAAACGTGACGCGAGGACCGGAACACTTCCAACTTATCGTCGAAAAGGCACCGCCGAGTAAGAACCGCAAGCGGCTAGTTTGTCGGCCGGCCGGTGAATAAGTACACTCGGACACTGCGCAAGTAACCGGCGGCCGGTCTGGTGTTATCGGTCGGTTGTCCGGAATGTCGTTTTTCCACCGGAAGTGGGTATGAGTTATGATGGCGCCGCTTCCGGGTGGTTGGTCGGTTGTCAGCAGTTGTGATGCGGCTGCGAGTGGGATCACTTGAAACCTGAAGGTTTTATAGGTCAATGGGTTTTGTTTATTTGTTTGTATCATTGGGGTATAAAATTGGAGGGGTGTGAGGTAAGATTTTTGAAAGGGACTAGGATTTTTTTAAAGGAATCGTTTGAAAATATTTGATAGTGTTACACACAATTTTATAAGTAGGTCAATAATCATTTAGAATGAACCCGAAACCTGTATATCTTTTATAATATTTTTCATCGATTTAGTAACGACAGTTCTTGAAACTCATTGTATTATGCATTACAATATTAATTCTCATAAAAAAAGCGTATAAATACCGCAAATCCCCTTAAGTGTACACACTACACATGTACCAAAATAAAAACATGACTGTTTTTCCGATTCGTCGCAGTTTTGCTGACCCTTTCCATCACGACCGTACATTTGTGAAATGATAACGCTTTATAAAATACCTTAGTTGTACCCGGAAACGACTGATATTTCACTGCAGATTAAATTCTGGCCTCGACAACATTTCTAACTACGCCATTTTTAGTATTCCATAACTTTGGAGGAAAAACGGCCATTTGTGAAATAATTTGCAATGGTGTTTTCCCACCGGAATAGATGATATTTTAACAATGTATAGGCATAATATTTTTGAGATTCTCGTTCCGAGCAACTTGTTAGTTAAAGATCGTAATATTTTAATTTAACAAAGCAAAGGATTTTACTGAAAAATTCTAATAATTAATATTATCATTAAACAGCAGATCGAACTGACAGTCAATAAGTTCAAATCTCGAACTTGTCTATCTAGTGAAGTTATTCTACCAATATTGTTGGATCGATGCCTTAACAACTCCAAGAATCTTGAGTTAATGTGAAGGTCGAGATGGGTCAGTGTAGGAAAGTCTAAAACTATAAGAATTAATTATAGATATAGATAGCCTACTAGAGGGATGGGCGGAGGCATTCCCTTAAACCCTTTGCTATCAATAACTGATTTATTTATTTAAATAGCTACACCAACGACAATATCAGTATACAATTTCACAAAGATACATAATATTTTAGGATAACAGATACGTCTTTATAGGATGATGATCTAGACGACTTCATGATATCTGATGGAGGCCTGTGATGTCATGTTCGTGGTGTGTCATTCTTGTGCATTAGCCAGCAACCAAAAGTTATGTCTAGGTGTAACCGGTAAACGATCTATAATGGGCATGACAAAAATGTTAAACAGTACTAATAAGAATCCATGTGCATAAAAAGCTGTCAATCTTACTTTGGAATCTTTAAAAATCTAATCTTAAAAGTTTTGCTTATACCAACGTCATCATCATACTGGGTAATTAAGTTGCTTGATTGATCATTCAATATAAACTCACGGAACCTTTCTCAACCAATCAGAGCTGCCCTTTGCTATAATGATTTCAAAGTAATAATCATGTCATCCATTGTTGGTTTATCGCAGCTCGGTGCTCGGTAACATGCGACTTATTAAAGAATACTTGGCATAGCACAGCCAGGCGGGTTATTACCCAGATCTTGTCAGTTATGCGTGTACGTACTGTCATGTGGATAACTTTTATATTCTTTAAATATTTTTCAATCGAGAGAGTTGGTGGTATTTCTTGGAGATTTTAATTATGAAAATTGTTTAAAGTTTTTGATTATATTACATATTTTTTGATTTCTTATTTGTTGCCAAATAATTGTAATGTAGCGACAGAATCAGTAGGTTATTCATAGTTTTAAAGTTTCTGCGGCTTTGGCTCCTGTGACAATATCATAATAATAATAATCTTTATTGGGACAATTAATGAAAAAACTCTTACAAATGATAAGTTTACATGTTTAGGTACTATAATTTTAACTCTGGCGTTTAAACGAAGCCGAGCCTGAACTGGAAAAGCCAACTATTTCTGTATGGACCAATGTTATATATTAACAATATATAATCACGTATCTTAAGTGTATCTTTACGGCCTATCAAAGGAATTTACATTAGATCAAGAATGTTATTAGTACTTCTGGAAGGAATCTTACACTCGTGAAAGTGTTTCCCATATTGCGTTCCACAACTGCGGGCTATATGTGTTTATCCAAGGTCATGATATACCATTAGGCTGCTTGTTTACGTTACGCAAAAGTTTATGTTTACATTTTTTTTATAAAAATTAAATCTAGAAAAGGCAAACAGAACGTACCTTAATACATCTAAAGAACAGCGAAGAAACAACTGAAGGTCTAGCCATGTTAAAATCTACGCTAAGTAAAATATAAAATCTACAAATGTATGTAGCATTATGTGATATAACGATAGTCTCATGATATGCTCCATACTTTTTAAGCGCTTTCGATAGCTTTGGCGATAATAGATTGTAACATGGCTAAGCCCCCCGCATAGACGTCTCTAGATTCAGATTTCTTGTTCTTATTCTTTAAACAATTTTAACAAAGAATGTACCACGCCGGCATTGTCATGGATAAAAAGAGAAATATAAAAGAACGACAAAAATAACTCTAAAATTCCAAACATTTTAATTTTTCGAAACGAAGCTCGTAAGTGTCCTATTTTTATTTGTTAAAAATTAAAACCAAACATTTTCCTCTTAAATAGCTTGCTCAGATATAAATCACTAAAACGTAGTAAAATTTTATTTTTAATAGCTCGTAGAGAATTCCCCTGGCGGCGAAACGTTCATAAATTAGGAGTTTCTTGAAGCCAGCCTCAGTTGCCCGTCACGGAGTAAATAATTGGTGACTCATAAAATATATGGAGCAGGAAAATTCTGACAAACTGCGTCTGATGTAACACGATCGAGGCAGCGGCCAAGTCTACTGGAACCAACATTGAGGGGGACTCTGACAACCTTATGGACTACTAAACTGTATCGGCAGAAGACACTAGCTTTAACTTTGTGTTCAAGAGTTCATAAGTTGATAAAAGAAATAATTTGTTTGAAAAGGGTTGTGCTTTCCTATAAATGTTCCAGCTTTAGGAACTCATACATAAATATATTCTAATCTTTTATTCATATATTAAGGCAGGTTTAAGTATCTTTATAAGTAGATTTAAGTATATTTATAATCCGACAAACATTACTAGAGACAACTGCACTTCTAAGGTTAACACCTTAAACACCCTAAAATTCGCACATACAAAGGAGCTAGATTAGAATATACTTATTCTAATAAATACAGAACAATTGCATGTATATTGATGTATGTCTTACTAAATTATCATCTTACGAGTAATTTTTGGATCTGTTTTCATGACAGCGGTGTTTTTCAATAGGCATTCTTATGTGTTTTGTTAGATGCATCGAATTCCCCATCGTTAAAACTGGCCTATTATTATTTATTTCGGTATTTTATGCCAGAATTTATTTACTTGACCATATTACCAGTATACTTAGAAGCACTTTTTTCGCCACGTTTTTGTTTCGTTTATTAGTGGTAAAGAATTGATACAGGTAGCATTGTCGCATTCTGTTCATTCTTCGAAATCACTAGGTCGACTATTGATCATTAGAATAACGAACTCTGCAAGAAGAAGGAGCATACTAGAAGGCAACAAACCCGATGCTTGAGGACGCTGGCAAAGCACAAATACGATCTGTACATTTCGACCTACCAAATCAGTTAAGTTAGTACTAAATCATTATGTGACTATCACTTAAAAACGTGGGTTGGCACTTCAATCCAAATTAAAAAATTTTAACTACCTTAATGATAAATAGTCCCACAGCACTTTTAAATTTTATTCACATCTCCTGTTTTTACAATCAAATTATTGTTATCATTAATTTCAACTTCCAATAATCTGTTTACTCGGTGTTTCATTATGTAAAATCCATACAGAACCGTCAGTTCCAGTTCATTTACTTTGTTTGTATAATGAAGTGGAAACATTACCGAATCCTGTACAAAGAAAGTTTTGCTAAATCGGAGAATTAGCAGTAGAGACACGTATTTTGTTTATTCGTCGTTTTATTAATTAGGCCCGGCTGCTTTGGGGGTAGTAGTCGAGCGGGGCGAGGGGGGACGCGGCGCATGAGTGCGCTTTCAACGCTTTAATTTGTTTTCCTTTGATTAGAAACTTTCCCGTGCGTATTTTACAGTTTAATTAATTTACTTCATGTATACTTTATTTAAGAAAATTTTGCAAGCGTGTGGAAGCGTGAGGGTTCAATTGATACTGTTATATAAATGCGATGAAAAATTATAATAAACGTTTAGCGCACCCACCTCCATATCGGGTGTCGCTTCCGATGAAGGCTAACGGCAAAATCTTGCTACAGCCAACGAGGTGGCTTTTAGTGGGTAGGTGCCACTCTGGTGAGTTCCACATCACCCCGCAGAAGTCGGTGCCTGCGGAGGTATGCATGATGCATCTTCCACCTCCATCCCCGCGGCGGGTGCTGGCGACTAAAAAAAAACGTGATTTCAGTTTATAAATTTCTAATTAACTAGAGTACGTTTATGTTTGACACACCACTTTTGATATTATTTTTTATATCTCTGTTGTATAAAACAGAGCTGCGTTCAAATCGCATTGCGTGTGTACTTTTTTATTTCTATTTTCAAAGCCGGCAAGCGAGCGCGCGACCCACCGTTAAGTGGCATCCGCATCCATGGACACCATTAATCGAAGATGTTTTATTGATTAAAAGTGATTGTATTATATTATTATTAATGATGCGTTGTCGACCTTAGTATTGAGTTGTAATTGTTCCAGTAATTAATTAGTAACACTGGCTGTTCCTTCCCTTTAATCGTAACACAACCGTGTAAACATGACGGTCAAGATAGGAAGGACTGTGGTACCGCCCGACGAGATCTCAACAAAGATATAGAGAAGTACTTCCATATATAATTGTAAGCTGTAGTAATAACGCTACAAATTAATTTATTTGAACATCACTAATACAGGTGTGACATAAAAAGTGGAATTTGTGTATTCTGTAAAGTTTTAAAAGAAAGAGAAAAAGAAAATTATTTATCTTAAAGCTTCTGAGGCACGGGTCTTTAAAATCTTGTCCCTGGATTTCACTTGTCAAATGTTTTAGCCACTACGCAAAAAGAACCGATAATATACGAATACGGACCAAATAATACCGTCATTAAATATTTTGTCTGTAACGCAAGCCCATAGTTTGCATTATTGTATCTCTTTTATGCCGGGTCCAATATATTACTTAGTTTACAATAATTGAGTTTGTGTAAGTCAATGTGTGTTAGAACCAGAAGCATTATTCACGTACGTCACGAAAGAACGACACCTAACTTCCACTATTTTACTAAATCAAAGGTTTTAAGTGTATTTCAGTTTGCCATCAAACTATTCCATCAGTATTAAATAGTAATAAAACCTTAGATAAACTCATCTGCATATCTCCATACACAAAGCTTGTGTTATATAACATTTCAAATAAACAAGACATCTTTTGGGGATTGGAACTGCTCGCGTCCGCAAGATTTAGCCCTCGATGCCTTGTACGTGGTCCCTGAGTGGTGCTAAACGAGCAGTATCTTATGGTGGTAGGCTTCGGCCGCGGCTTGTCACCACCCACTAAACAAAGCCATGCCGCCAAGTGACATGGTCGCGTTCCGGCATGATGTTTAGTGTAGCCATCGAGGAGGGTAAGTCTGAGTAATCGTGCTGCATCAGAGAACTGTCTTCAGCTAGAAGTTTATTGGCTCACCCGGTAACTGGTTTTGGAGAGTACCAGGATCCGAAGCTAAGGTACACCGCTGGCGTACCGCAGGAAGTAGGGGGCCCAATAAGTGTGCTAGCCACACACAAAAGGCTGCCCCGCCACCTCGCGAAAAATCCCGGGAGGCTTCATCGTGCCAGCTGGCGACTGGTTAGAAAGGACCCGATGACAATCTCCGGGGGGGTTCGGGCGTCCCCGCAGTCTCCTAGCGACTTCCCCATCGGTGCGTTGTTTATTGCGAATTGCTTGGTTCCATTTGCAGCGCTTCACTGAACTTCTGTCCTCCTCCCTATTCACTCCAAAACAAATATGAAAAGTCATAAGAAAAATAAGGTTTTACAGCGGTTGCATTTCCTCTCTCTTCAATTGCACTTCTGCAACATTAGAGAAATGCATGCAAATCTCAACGATGTCCACCACCACCTTGAGACAGAGAGGCCTCACCTACTCTTCCTAACGAAGACTCAGATCTGTAAGCCGTCAGACTCGGCATACCTTTGTTACCCAGGGTAAATACTGGAGTCCAATTTCCGCTCGAACGCCGGGGTGTGCATGTATGCTGCTAGTGACGAGATCTGTTGTCAGCGTCTCCTTTACTTGGAAGATCTGGACTTTTCCGTCATGTGGGTTCACATTGACACCAGCCTTGACCAATTGCTCTACGCCAGTATATACCGGTCACATAGCAGAGATCGGGAGACAACGAGGCTCATGGAGTATCTCAGCGATGCAGCAGATAAGGTTCGGCAACGTTTTCCCTCAGCGCAGTTGGTATTCCTGGGGGATTTTAACGCTCATCACGGGCAATGGCTATACCCGTATCAAGATACTGACCACGCTGGAAGAGAGGCTTTTAAGTTTTCCGTGACTCAAGGCCTCTCACAGCTTGTGCACGAACCCACGCGCATCCCCAACATTGCTGGCCACACTGCATATTGCTTGGACCTTCTGCTGACAACAGATCCTGACAAGTACTCGATGTCGGTAACTGTACCTTTAGAGACATCCAACCACTGCGTGGTGAAATCTGTGTCGCAGTACTCGCCACCTGACACCCGCCCAAAAGGCACTAGGTGAGCATGGCAATACAAGTCAGCAGATTGGGATGAGATGCGCCATTTTTTCGCGTCTTACCCTAGGCGGCAGACTTGTTTTACATCTTTCATTCATCACTTCCCCGTCATTTCATCCCTTACGCTGACCTATCCCTTGAAACCAAAGGTCGCCCATGTTTTAATGCTGCTTGCCTCACAGCTGAAAAGCTTAAGCAAGAAGCGTACAAAGCCTGGGCTGGCTCTTGCAGAAGCAAAGCCGTGAATTCGCATGAACGGAAGAAAAAATACAATGCTGCCGCCAAGTCTTGCAAAAAAGTGATCAGGCAAGCTCGCTTTGACCACATTGGCCACATCGGAGACAAGATAGCGTCATATCCTTCAGGAAGCAAAGCTATCTGGTCTCTGGCCAAGTCGGTTGAGTCGAACTTCTGTCACCCATCGCTGCCACCTCTGAGAAAGCCTGACGGTTCACTGGCGCACACCTCAAAAGACAAAGCAGACCTTTTTGTTAATCATTTTGCAGACTATTCACATCTAAATAGTCAAGGTAAAGTCCCACCCCATTTACCTCAGTTCGGACCCAAAATGGGTTCCGTACATATTCGCCAAAAGGAGGTTCTTAGATGCTTGCAGAATTTAGACGTGAATAAGGCCAGCGGCCCCGATGGCATACCTGCAGTTGTGTTAAAACACTGCGCAGCCGTTTTCTACAATTGCAACGTGCCTGTATCGACTCTCTTTGGAATCCGGAAAGGTCCCTAAATCCTGGAAGCTGGCTAACGTGCAACCAGTACCAAAGAAGAGAAGCCGTCCAAATCCTATCAACTACCGACCTATTGCAATCACCTCCATACTTTGCAAATTAATGGAGAGTGTATTGAACAATCGTCTCCTGGCATACCTTGAGTCCAACGAGCTCCTTAGTGATAACCAATATGGTTTTCGCAGTGGACGCTCGACCGGAGCTGATCTTCTTGTGTATGCCACTTACTTATGGAGCGAAGCCTCGGAAGGTCACGGTGAATCTATAGCTGTATCTTTAGAAATTTCCAAGGCTTTTGATAGGGTCTGGCATGATGGTCTCTTGAGTAAGCTTCCAGCATACAGAATACCTAATGGGCTCTGCGACTGGATATCTGATTTTCTGAGGGAACGGTCAATTCGAGTATTTTTAGAGAAAGCTCTTCTGACCTAATGGCAATTAATGCTGGGGTACCTCAGGGATCTGTTCTCTCTGCAACGTTATTCTTGCTGCACATTAATGACCTGCTAACCCAAGGCATTACAGGAAATCGAGATCAAGATGGCGCCATCAAAAATAGAAAGTATCATGTTCAGTAAAAATAGAAACAGTTTCTTAGAATATTGTGTAAAGATAGTACAAAGAGTAATAATAAGAAACAAAGACTGTAAATAAATTATGTTTGCAAAGTATTTTGAAAATATTTTAGCAAACATATAGACAAATAAGTTGTAAATAAAATAAATATGAATGTAACAATAGCCCTAAGAAACGTAACAAAGAGTGTTATATGTTAAGGAATTTTTGTACTGTAAATAAATTATAAAATGTTAGAATTAAAAGATAATGTAAAACAAGAGATGTATAAGGGAAATTGAAATGTAAATAGTATTTGTAAGAAAAATTTTAAGTTTAAAACATTCAGTTTACAAAAAAAAAAGAAAACGACGGAGCAACATTTATTACCAAGGGTTTGAAAAATAAATAAATCTGTAAATTAGGAGAAGATAAAAAGGGAAATCCCACCCTGTAAAGATTAACTAGAGGGCAACCCTACCCGATATGTATACCCGATATGTATGAATGAGATGAATGCGAGAAAAAGACAAAGTATGTAGTATGAAAGTGCGAGAAGCACGCCTGCGAGAACTGGAATGCAAGGAAATTACTTAGAGTTAAAAAAGACTGCGGCATTACCGCCGGAGGTAGTAGAGAAAAATAACCCTTTGGCATTATTGGTTACACTAATGACAGCACCACTGTAGAGACATACATGTCCAATGCGCGAGCGAGTCTTCAGAAATCCGGGCTTTGAGAGAGTCCATGATTGAGCGGGTGGGTGGATTTGGCCTTAAAGAAAGTGTCCGATTGGGGCGAGTCCAACTTGGTCAAATTTAACTCGTCAAAAACACAGGCGTGTTTATTCTCCGCCAAAAAGAGCAGTTTCGACCTAACGCCCACTTTTTAAACTGTTTCTGTACCCTTAACCAACCACCTAGGGCTTCTGGGCGTAACAATATCATCCCAACTAAACTTCACACCCTTCTTACATCGGACTACTAGACACAGACAGGCCTTCCATCCCTTTATGGTAGATATCCCAAGAAGTCGAACCAAATGCTTCGAAAGTTCCTTTTTGGTGCGGGTCGCCAAGGTGTGGAATGAACTGCCTTCGTGTGTTTTTCCATAAAACTATAGTCTTAGTTCTTTCAAGCGTCGAGTGAATAGGTATTTCGTGGATAGACGTGTAACACCTTCGTCTTCATCGTCACTTTCCATCAGGTGAAATAGAAGACAAACGTCTAATCCTTTTTCAATCAAAAAAGCTTTTGATTTATTGGTTTATTTTACCAAATATTCCAAATATTCAACTTTGTATTTAAAGCGTAACCTACCCCTTTATACTCCTACAGGAACTTATTTCACACTGCGTATGCATTAACCAGAAAATCTTCACAAGTATGTATTATTTTAGTTAGTGGCAGTAATTTGTGCATTTAATTAAATTCGTGTCGATTCAACCATATAATAGCCAAAATTAAAAATAAATTTTTAGGTTGATAATTATTTTTGATTTAGTAAGTTGGTAAGTTTGAGCCATTCATTATTTAACATAATTTCATTAGCTTTTACTAGAACTTAGTGCCTTAGTCAACAAGAAAATTTATTTGTACAATATCGAAAGCGTTACATATTATATAAATATGAGAACAAACCCCCCGTTATTTAGTCTTCTTCTGCTTACGGTGAAAAATCGCCTAAATTTTTATGTAAAATTATAGTTTAATAGTAAAAAACAACTCCAAATTATTCCTTATGTTTCTATAATGTTTTATGTTAGCTTTTTCTATAACGATGTAAGTTACCAAAAGTTTAAACAGTGAGTGAAACAATAGAAACCATTTTTTTAAATAAGATCTGAATTTCAATATTTTTTATCCGATGTTACAAATTCTAAACACAAAATCCCATAAACCGATTTCAACTGAAGTAGGTTCAAACATTTTTCAATTTAAATAATTTAATTTAATTATAATACCAATTACTTTGCTTAAAACTAAAGTACTGTTATATAATTCATCTTGGATTAATAATATCCATCCATAGTAATGATAATACAGTTATTCAGACATGTCGAATATATCCGAGAACAGGTTTGTATGTTCTATTTTCGGTAACAAAGGAAATTAATCTTCGAAAATATAACATGTATTGATAAGGATGGAAGCTCACGACACTAACTAAACACATAGGTAAGTGAGTCACAATACCACTTTTTATAGGATAGATTCAGTGCCAATCAGCCCGATCCTACCAGCTAAAGTAAAACAAAACTTCAATCATCAGATCTCTTCATTGTCTGTATAAACAAACAAAACAGCGCGTAACACCAAAGCCTCAATCCATCAAAGGACTCAACAATGATAGAGTGCCACAACCGCACTTTTACACACACAAAAACACACACATTGCGGCTCTACCTTTATTAATTCTCTGATGAAATTACAGTGATTCTCTTTAACGTTATTTTCTGATCCACGAATGGAACTCTGGAAGGTGGAGAATAGAATCAATAGAGTAAGTTTGTTCATATTACCATGAACCTTACTTAATTTAATAAGGCTTTGAATAACATATTAGGTGAGATCTATCTATACTCGTTTGCGGTTGTCATTTTAGATGCTACTACACATATGAGCAATAACAACAAGAAGCGTACTGTGGCTTCTTGTAGTTATTTCCTCGGATGAAATATATTGAGAACAAGATTTCGAAACTGTAATATATATTCACAAACCCTGACAAATTACGTTAATTGGAAAACCTTTTGTGGCAGGTTGTACCGGCCCCTTAGCTAAGGCGGTAACGAAAATAAGATCGAGGGTAGATAAAATAAAATAAGGAATAATAGTATTTATAGTATAATTTTTGTACTTATATAGAATGTAGTTAAAGAATAACTTACTTTATCTATTGGTACCTATGTAGTATATTTGCTAATTCTGAACTCTACTCTCCCACCGAAAAAAGTGTTTATAACCCAGTTAATACTGTCTGGTTTTTATTTTGTAGCCATTTCACTTTACCATTAAGGCAGCATAATCCAGGCGTTTCTCCGGAAAACTTTAATGCACCACAATACTCGCAAACTACGTCCATTTGCCCAATGCAAACGCTAGGATGCAAGCTGTAATCATTGCTGCAATCGTATTGAAACGCTGCTCGATTCAAATCAGCACTTGATAAATATCTTGTTCTGCGTCGCAAATTATCTATTTGTTGACCTCTGTTGTTCGCTCGACGATTCTGCATTGCCAACCGAGCTGTTTCACGGGCTGCTTCACTTTGCTCTCGTGATTGAGAAGCACGAAGTCGAGCCATACTATCGCGGCGCTGTTCACGTGCAATTTCTTGTTCTTCTTCAGTCCTTTCATTTGCAGTATTTCGTATTCTTCTTGCATCACGGCTTTGTCGGGAAAGATTCGATCGTCTTGGTCGCGGCATTATTAATTAAACTTCACTTCACCTAAAAACTTAAATTTTTAACCATACCGAGTTTTATAGTTCACTTCACTGTTTATACGAATGGGCAATTGGGCAATAATGTTAATTATTTATTTAATAGAAATAGTTATATTATTGATTTCTTACAAATATCAAATAGTCATCCATACGTCATTACATAGCTGTCATTATACGTCAATTTTGTTATTCCAAGTCTGATTCTTTTTTTTTTTTCTTTTTTTTTTTCTTTTTTTCTTTTTTTTTTTTGTTTTATAGTGACTGACGTTACATGTCAAGTCACACGGGAATGATGTCGAACGGGATAAAAAGTATCCTATGTCCTTCTCCTGGCTCTAAACTACCTCCCTGCCAATTTTCAGCTAAATCGGTTCAGCCGTTCTTGAGTTATAAGTGAAGTAACTAACACGACTTTCTTTTATATATATAGATTGAAACAAGAGATTCACAGGGGGTGGGAATTCTACACTCACAACCGACGCACCACTAAGGTCTCTAAAACCAAACCGCACTATCCTTGGTTGGCAGCAGTAGTCCGGAGTCTCAGGGTCACGTCGCGGCAGGCAGACGTGCGTGCGTTGGTCCGTGCGTAGATCGGCAGTCGATCAAAAGCAACCACTCCTTAGTTGGAGTTTGAACCCGGAAAATTATGAGATTGGCCATTTTAGCAAATGTCCAGTTTTACAGTCTGACTGCGACATCAACCCAAAGGCTAAGCGGATGGAATTATTTAGGCAAGAAATAGCAATTAATGATGAGGCAGTCAAACAAAATCAATCTTAAACTAAAATTACAAAGCGTAAGCGACTAATAAATATCGGAATCAAATAGGTAGGTACATAAGGTACCAAACACAAAGAAAAGATTATATTATTATTATAGATTATAGTTTCGCATCTTAAAATGTAAGTTGGATAGCTTGTTTATTCTTATAGATCTAAATATAACAGCAACAATTAACAAAGGGGCATACTTAAGGAATACACTAAAACATTATTACCGTTAAGGGTCATGCGAGGTCATGTCACAATGGCGTACCAAAAATTGCGTGCGTTGCTCGCAATAAGAAATTCATTAAATAGCACCCTTATGAACGGCATTTAATAAAATGAATAATGCACTCCTCATACAAGCACTAGAGTTAATGACTTATACACAGACTTACTTAGGCAACCAGATAAGCACTAAAACTAAGTTCTAAAATTAATAACAACACTCACCCGATTATGGGGTAAAAGAGCACGCTTATAATATCAAAGAATTCACTTAGACTCGATTAACACGAGTAGTTTTTTTTTTAGCAGAAAGGTGACGCGTCCTTGCGTTCAAATAGCTTGGCAGGGACTGCCGAACGTTCGAGACGAGAGAGAGTGAGCCGGAGGTGCCTCTGCGCATTGAACAGAACCGGTCTTCCTACTCATCGCTCATACCGTTACTGTTCACTCAGCGTCACTACGGGCATAGATGTATTTTAAATTAAAGTTCGCGCGGTCTAGGTACATACCTATAGTAATTAGGTTTATAATTAAGATAGGTTCTGTGAGTAATAATATTACATATCATTAAATAGTAGGCTAGGTACATGTTTTTTGTGTATTTATTGGATTAGTTTAGTTATTAAGATCAATTTTAAACAGTTTGAAATCGTTGATAAAATTACTTATTTTGATTCGAATGCTATAACTCTATACATATAGAATTAAGCGCTAGTGATATTGCAAATAAAAGAAGTCACAATTAAATCAATATGTTTTATTAAAATAATAAACTATACTATTTCCATTTCTTTATTTTCTCGATGACACCTCCTGTGTAACCTTGTGCGAGCGTTTTTTTTACATTATGTATACATTATTTTATAAAAATATGACGTTTACACACGTACAAGGTTATATAATACCAGAGTCGGAGAAACTGACAAGGATGGAGCTAGAGAGTATTATATTAAATTAGAACTGTCATCGAGAAAATAAAGAAATGGAAATAGTATAATGTATTAATATTTATAAATAATATATTTTTTAATATTTAAAACTCTACTAGATGGCAAGTGGTCGGTCTCACAACACCGTCCACACGATCTTCGGATGCGGCATGATTGATACTGGCGTGTTTTTTCGCGCTCAAATAAATCATACTCGTCTCAATTAATGTCCACCGCGCGTCCTCCAACAGGACAGCCGGCCTCCGACACCTACCTATTATTTCGTTTATGTCCTTTGTTTCCAGAAATGTGCCATTGTCTGGTGTAATTAATATCGGACCTATCGAATTATTTCGAGAACTTATCTTCTTGTGCATTATTTTCTTTTACAAAAATTGTTCGAAAGTATGATCACTTATTTTCCACGTACCTAACTAGGATTCTTATCTTGGAGTTTTTAATTTATCAAACGAACGGTTTCTACTGAGTGACAACAACTGGTATATATATAATTTCCTTTGAGTCTAAACGTTCCAGACGATTCCTTAGATTGATGTATGGCCAAGCTTCTTTGTGTGGGACCATCAATCTCTTAGATCTATTAACGTCGTATTTAGCTATCTGTAATTATTGTTCGCGGGAGGTACAGTTATTGCTCGTTATCTGGGTCAGGCTGTATTTTAGGTACATTTCCATTGCAGAGCTCGCGTTTTATTATTTCTATGCACGCTACGAAGTCGGCCTGCAGAAAACTGGAATTTCATCTTTAATAAAGGCAGTTTCTGGTTTTGTTATTTGTAGGTCGCTTGTTTATTGTAAATCTAAGTTTCCTTCGGCTGTTTGTGGAGTTGCATGTGACGTCGGCGATACGAGTATTGTTCAGATTTATTTGAAAGTACCGAGTTAGACCGCGACTCAATGATCGGGTACTTAAAGGTTTTTCAGTTGAATGAATTTTATAGCGAATTTGTGTGGAAAGTGGGTATTGTTTGTTGTTGGATTCGACGATTCCTAACATTTAATACGGAATATAGAAATAAAAATGTTATAGGTATATTCAGAATTATTAGAATAGAATGTACTAGAAATTGGAGAAAATTTTTGGTATATTTGTTCATTCTAGGCTATGTGTAAGCAAACCGTGAAATATTCAGATAATATAATCAAAAGATCCATATTAAATAATTCAATATAATTATTATTCATATAATTATATTTAAAATTTATTTGCTAAAGTTTGGCTCACGGTTATACTCGTAGTTTGCATTTATACCTACATCCATTTTCAATACATAATCGGTGTAACCACATCTCTTTGCCCACAAAAATCATAAATTAAACTTTCTAAATGTAGAAAAGATAGATAACGTTTCTTAGATTTGAAACTGGGACGCCTGGTCTCATTGCAAGCTATGTGTAATGAGGACATTGGTAAAATTTTCACTCAAACTATGTTATAATTTCTACTTAATCTTGATTTTTATGAAAATTGCCACAGTTTTAAGTTATGGTAAGGACTGTTTAGCACTTTATACCCTATAGTGATTCTCTAACAAACAGACAAACTTCGCGTTTCTCGTATTTTACAATTTGTCAGACTGACTCTTAGTACCGAAGTACTTCACTACTTAGCATCTCGATATTAATATTAATACCCAAGCCAGAAGCATCTCCAATGGCGATTTCTTCAACAGAAGCACATAAGTCTGAACTCACATACAATACTTTCCGTCGCTTTGGTTTAAGTGTTTTGTTGTATGATAGGTATTGTAGGTAGGCAACGGTGGGATGTTAGAGTTTGACAAGCATGGTAACCAGGCCTCGGTCAGAACAATAACGTCCGGTTTCAAAGACAGCCTTTTAAGTAAAGTTTCAAAACTGAGTACATATTTATTAATCGATCTGATGTTGTGCGTAAGTATTTTTTAATTTTTATTCGGGCTGTTGCAATAGTTTTCGCATTCTTCTGGCGTACAGATGTAGGAATTAGAAAACACTAGATCACCTATGCTTTCTGATGTATCTACCAAACAACCATCCGTAAAATAAAAATTATGGAATACAATCCATGGCATAAGATTTATGAACATAGATATAGAAGTGTATTCGAGAATGTGTTGAAGGTTGTATTATCGTGAGAAATATTTAAAACATTATGTTTTGCTATAATTTTCATTAAAACAAGTACAATTAAATCCCGTGAGTTTGTTTGTGTGTACGAGAACAAAGTTTCAGAATGTAATTGAAGACTTTTAGAAAAACTTTTAACGTTTAACATACTTTTTGAAAAGATATAGTTCAGAGTAACTTTTTTCATAATTATTTGTTTATGAGATTTATATAACAATACAATAAGAATATTATGTATTTGAATTGTATATATATTTAACGTATTTCTTAGGAAGGTATAGCAAAGGTCGCTTAACTGTTTATGCATATTTGTTATAAAACTTAGATAAAGTATGCTTTTAGATTATATACACATTAGAATATTTTCTATTGCAATATTAAAAACGTAGAACGATATTGATTTATATAGGTAATTAAGGTTTAGGTATCAATCAATATCTATCAAGAAATAAACAGTCATGGTTACTTTGAAATTTCATTCCGCTGTAATAGTATTTGATTTTTTTCTTTTCAAATACACTTTCAAAATAGTAGTCTGAACCCCCTGCTCCCCCCACCTTCTCCGGCCTTGGGTGGGTTTATGTATAAAATAGTATACGATACTTGGGACCTAAGTTGTCTATTAATGCACACAGTAATAAACTACTTAGGTCACGCGTATCGTAATGCACTTTTGTTACTTGTATCGAGATACACCTACGTTATTTGTTTTACTAATGCTCATACGTAATAATGGGACATGACATGAATAGTAAAAATGCATAAAAATTATATTGACACTTACACTCCAGCTCCGATAGTTAAACCAAACAGTTTTAACTTCAACAGACTGAACAAGAATTAAAACAAAATATTGATGAAATAAAACTGGCGAGTCGAATGGAAATATTTCGCATGAAATTGTTGAAAACGACGTAAATCTGCGGGGCGTGGGCAGCGCGATGCACTGCATGCAATTATCACGTTAACATCGGTTTATTTTGCGATTGTTGTATTTATTCCCTCTGGAATGAGGTTTTATTTAAATTTATTCCAAATACAAGCTGCAAACATTGTACCAAAATGTTCCGCCTATCACATTAAATGCTGTTTTGGCGCGCGTGGTGTGACGTCACTGTCTTTGAAACAAGCAGGGTAGGTAAAAAATGGATGTATTTGGCCCTGATGCAGTTTGACAGTATTAAGAGTGACTCGATACCGTGTGTTTGAATATGATACAGCCATACCAATAGCGTCGCTTTTCCCACAATTGCCATCGTAAAAAATTTTAATAATTTTAATACTAAAGATTCATTATAGTACCTTTAAGCAAACAAAATGAAAAATTCATAATTAACTGACATTTACTTTCAAATCCAAGCAGAATATACAATCAAAGTACAGGAGTACTTGTGTACTTTGTATATTTTGTGTGCAACTCTGCAGGTAAGCTAGGTATTACCGCGGCGTCGGTCAAAGGCGCAATAACCGGCCCGGATCAGCCGGCGGCCGCCAGCCGGCACAGATTACACCCGGCAGCCGGGGGCCAGCACCGGCTAATACCTACTCTATTTTCATCTTCATGGTGTGCACGAGGTTTCATTCTAGCTATGCTCTCTACACCTCGGAAAATGTTCAAAAAATACTTGTTGATTCGCTTAAAAATTTGCATCGTCACCAATGAAAACAGCCATTTAGTATTATTAACAAACATCCGTGTTCATTGCACAAATGAATGCGCCGACCAGGGGCCTCATTGTGTAACTTCAACATCTATCGCGATCCCTTTGAATTGACAAAATGGAAAACTTGAAATATCGCATTATTTACGAGTACGAGTTCCAACGTGCCACCAGTGCTGCACAAACGGCTCGAAGTATTAATGCTGTGTATGACGGCGGTGCCGCAAAATGAAACACAGCGCGTTTTTAGTTCCAACGTTTTCGTTCTGGAAATGTCGACTTGCAGAACAAGCCCCGTGGACGGCCGGAGACCTAAGTTGATAATGAAGAATTGAAGGCTATTGTGGAAGCGGATCCATCGCAAACCACGTCCGAGTTAGCTGTAGACTGTGGTGCTAGTGACAAAACTGTTTTAATTCACTTGAAGCAAATAGGGAAGGTGAAAAATCTTTAGAGGTGGATACCTCATGAATTGAGTGCAGCAAACCTACAAACGCGCCTCGACTGCTGCGTTACATTACTCAACCGGCACAATAATGAAAAGATTTTAAATCGAATCATTGCCTGTGATGAAAAATGCATCCTGTACGACTGTCGGAAACGCTCATCGCAATGGTTGAACCCTGGCGAACCAGCCAAATCCTGCCCCAAACGAAAATTGGCTCAAAAAAAGTGACTTGCGAGTGTTTGGTGGACTAGTGCCGGTGTTTACTACGTCTATTGTCAGCAACTGCAAACCATGACGGAAAAGCTAGTTGCTAAACAACCGAGGCTGGTTAATCGCTATAGGCTACCGCTGCTTCAGGACAACGCCAGACCACACACTGCACAACAGACGGCTACCAAATAAGAGGAGCTTTAATTGAACATCCACCATACTCCCCGGACCTTGCTCCAAGAGATTAACATTTTTTTTCGAAATTTGGATAACTTCTTGCAAGGGAAAAAAATTCAAAGTTTATTTTGCCCCACTAACTGCTCTCCATTCTTTGAAAACATAATATGCTCTTATCAAGACAACACCTAAGCCAATGTTATTATTACACTCATCATACATCTTGGGGACCCAACTATATTAATTCTAGAGTAAAGCTTTATTGGAAATAGTAGATGATAGCGAATTGGTCCTTTTGAATAATGGCATGGCAAATACAGTCGGTTCTCTCTCGTGGTGTCTGAAGGCCTTAGATTTAAACTTGATCTCTCCAACATTAGCTCTACCTTGTCATTGGTCTGTTTATGATGATCCACTCAATAGTTATCATTTTCCTGTAAATATTAAATTTTTGTAAATAATAACACTGTAAAAAGTTTAGCAAATAATAACAACTAATGTAAATTTGTAGATTGGAAAATGTATGTTAAAAATGTAGATTCAGAACTCCCAAGTATTAGGCTCATAATCTCTTTTGTACTATTTTGAATTCTTAGCTTACAATATTTCTACTGTTTGTTCTCCTTGTGATACTTCTCTTAATAGTCCCTTTCATAGAAAGTCCAACAAAACTTCACTTCCATGGTGGAATGACAAATGCTTAGAAGCTATTCAAAAACCTTCATGGGAAAGGTATCTTGAATTTAAAAGGTTATGAGCTCTAAAAAAACTAACATTGAAAACTGAGACTCGAAAGCTGGGTTGTACTCTGCAACAAATGGAATTATATGTTTAAATTTAAGAAGACATATTCTTGCACTAGCAGCGATGTATTCAATAGTCTCCTCCTCCTCTCCTGGAAGTCAGATTGTTTTCATTTTGAAACCAGTTAAACCAAATTCGTATCATCTTATTGATCTTATTTTCTCATCCTGCGTTGGAAAAGTCTTTGAACAATTGGAATTATATGAAGAGTAAAATAATATTGTACCTGCTTATCAATAAAGGTTTCGTAAGAGAATGTCGACTCGTAAAAGTATTTGCCAATTACAGCTGGACATTAAAAACAGTTCAAACAATGAGAACTTTTTAATGTCCGTTTACTTTGAGCTTTTAATAGTGTTAATATTGTTCTTTGTTCTGAATTGCAGTCTATAGCTGTTCCAAACGAGATTGTTCTTAGGGCACAAGATTTCTTGATTAATAGGGAACTCTAATTATATGGTACAAGGCTTGCTTGTGTCGGGGTTTTTCAAGGTCTTTCTCCGCTAATTTTTATTCTATAAACTTTCGTCGTTCACATCAAAACTTCATTTTTCTTCAAATTGTACGTTGTGTATGCATAATATTTCTCAATAAAACATTGGAAGAGCTGCAAAATAGCTATTGCCATGTTGGAAGTAAAATAATCAAACATGATGCACATATTTAAATAGAAAACGACTCTTTGACGTATAGAACATACTCGTGTGCTAGGAAAGGTTTCTTACTTACAAAATATGAGTCTATGTTCTGTTTTTTTAAGAAAAATATTGAAAAATAAACTCGCCACAGCTGAAAGACTGTAGAAATTTTTAGCCTTTTTCAATTGACATTACCAAAAGCCTTCAAAGGAATTCCTGTCCGTCATTTATGATACACAATTCCAATTTTATGTCAATAAGATGAAATCTATCACTCAAAAAGCGTCTCGAAAGTTTTCGTCATCATTCGTGAATTATCTATAGCGTGAAATTCGTTAATATGCAAAGGGAATTCAAAGGGATCGCGATAGGTGTTGAAGTTACACAATTAGGCCCGATTCCAAAATGGTACAACACTTGGTGGGTGTATGTAATGGGGTAATACAAAAAAAAATATGAGTAAAAAATCAAAAAAACTTGAAGGAATCCGATTTTATGTGAATCCAGTTTACTTAGCTAAAATGTTTTTGATTTTTCAAACTCTTTGGTGGTCCTTTTTGTGGCAGAATGATGAATGACGATGAGAGAGATAGATTGTGGAGTTTGGTAAGAGTGAGCAATACAGATAGTGACGCTACTTTTATCAAAGTCAACAAGAGTAAGTAAAAATGATAAAATAATAAAAAATCCTGACGTAGACCTAGCTCAGTGAGCTAATTTAAAAAAAAAATTAGGTTTATTGAAATTAAAATCTGATAGGAAATTTAAAAGTTTTATTATAACGAATGTTCGAAATGTTTTCCATCAACCTCAACACACGCCCTACATCTTCTTAAAAAAGATCTGGCGATTCGATGGGCTCCTCCGACGATATCCTCGAGAGTTAATCTCCTCAGCAGGTTCAACAATTCTTTCACGCAGCTCGTCTATGCTCTCAATGGGCTTAGAATAAACTTTCTCTTTGAGAATGCCCCAATAAAAAAATTGCATGAAGGTATCACTCCAAACTCGGCCAAACTCCACAATTCCTCTCTCTCATCATCATTCATCATTTTGCCCAAAAACTAAGTACCACCAAAGAGTTTGTGCGGACAAAATCCGAATGTACTTCACCTGCTGGAGGAGGCCACCGCGCTGCTACAGTCATGTTGACCACGCGGTCCGTCTAAGTAACTTAGTTTCCAAATTGGAAAATGGCAATCAAGCGTTGATACCAGCGCCATGTTACTTATAACCGTATTGCGTATTGGGTCAAATACATCGAATCGTCGAGTACATACTCGACGGCTTCTATCCGAAACGAAAGAAAACGATCGCAGTTTTCTTTGACGTAGCCAAGGCTTTCGACAAAGTCAGGCACAGCGGTCTCGTTTATAAACTCTACAAAATAGGCTTACCGGCTCGCCTAGTTAGGATAATCGCGTCGTTTCTCAAAGACCGCACGTTTCGTTTCAAACATGAAGGCACGCTCTCCGCGCCTCGTCCCATAAAGGCTGGAGTCCCTCAAGGCTCAGTCCTCGCCCCTCTTTTGTATACCGTGTACACTAACGACATTCCCATTCCGCCGAAAGTCGTCGAACTCGCTCTCTTTGCCGACGAACTTTGTGTGATGTTGTGTTATGCGTGGATGTGCTTGTAATAGGCTATTTTGGGGTCGTAACTTACAACAATTTTAAACTTTCTTATTTTTTTCCACAGGTTAAAGATGTACCTAAAGCGCTTATTATTTTATTTTGTGTCTTATCCTTTGCTTGCATTTCGAGTAATCCATTGATGGTCCACTTACTTAGGTAAAGCCAAAACTGCGAAAATTAACTTAAAGTAAAAAATAAAATTTTTATGTATCTAAGAAAGCTTACACAATGGGCAAACTTACAGTGTGTCATCTTCGTCCAGTGCAAGGTGAGGTATGGTCAGCAAACGATTTTGTTCCAATGACACGAAAATTACATAAAAGTTAAAAAGTGCTTTGTTACTCTATAACAGCAATAAAAACGTTGCCAAGTAATAAAAGTTTTTATTCAAAAAACTGTCACTGAATTAGTCGGAGGGGTCGCCGCGAAGGCTTCTATGGTGAAGGCGCTTAAGCGCGTGCAGGGTCAGTGGCAGACGCTCGGGTGCCGACTAGCGCTCAGGCGCGTGCAGGATCATCGAGAGCAGGAACCGGAGGAGCAGGTCGGATCAGCAGGCAGGGGGAAGTGGTAGGCAGGATCATCAGGGTCAGCAGCAGGAGCAGGATCAGGCGTCAATTTCGGGGTTTTCAACATGAGGCAGCATCAGGTAGCTTCTGCATGAGGCAGCTTCAGCGTCAGATAGCTTCAGCATGAGGCAGCTTCAGCGTCAGGTAGCATCAGCATGAGGTAGCTTCAGCGTCTGTCAGGTAGCTTCAGCATGAGGCAGCTTCAGAGTCTGGTAGCTTCAGCATGAGCATGAGTTCGAGGACTTGCAGAGTCACTGGCAGTAGACTGGTGTGTTGAAACTCTAGATGTTAACAGTGGTTCGGCTTGTAATAGACTGGAGATGTTATCGGTAGGCTGACTTGAAATAGAATGCCGTTATAGCCCAACATTAGGCTTATATAGCCGGGCTCGCATTCCATTGGAACCGCAATTTGAAATTTTGAAATTAGTCTTGTTAGCCAGGAATCATATATATTTCCATACGATAGTTTTGTAAGAATTTGTGTGTAACAGGCTTAATATATTTGGCAGCGTCCATTGCTGTCAAAAAAATTGAGTTGACATGATTTGTCAATAAAAGTAAACAATATAATGTAAATATTTAGCAAAGAAATGAAGAAAAAGTAAATGCAAAATAAAGGATTACTATGCAAAACGTAAGCATTACAATGTAACCCCAATTTACTTGAAAATAATAAAAGACCATGAATGAATTTGGCACAAAATTTTCTAAATAATAGATAGATATAAATAATTTGAAACGTATAACATACATTTCAAAAAACGTAATAATTTTTCATGTTGTTAAAAAGACAGTTAAGCATGGGCCAGGAAAGATTAAATAAACATACACATCCATGACTAGAAAGCAACTATAATAAAACGTCTGCCCCTACCAGGATTCGAACCCGGGACCTCTGGCATGGAAGGCAAGGGTACTTACCTCCACACCAAACAGGTCAAATAAGACATAACTCTACCACCAGTTTGGAAAAAACCATCGTGAAGAAGAACTGGCAAGAAACTGCACGGGTATATTTTTTTCAAAATTTCTTTATGTCTATACAAAATTATTCTTATCTGCATCTGTTTGCTCGGCAAGTCTCCCTTCCCCAAGTATCCCTCGAACACCCTCAAACGGCACCCGTTCTATTCCCCATTTCCCAAATATATTCTAAATACATTCAGTAGTGGAACATCTCCCGTCACAAATTAAATATTTTCTTTGTAATATTACTTTCTGTAATTAAATTTTCTCATAAAGTTATGAAATCTCGTGAAAAATTTCGAATATAAAACGCAACATTTATTGATTTTGAATATGCAAATACGCATCCTTCCAAAACGCATAAACTTTAGATTAGGTCATTAGTAGTATCAAACCATGCCTAAACAAGCTTTGTCGACGAATCCTTCCTTGGTGAAAGATTCTGTCGTCAATTCACTCATGAATGAATCGTTCTGTCGGCGAAACGGTCGTAGTTGAAAGGTGCTGTCGTCGAAATACCCGATAACGAAATATTATGTTGGTGAATCGTTCGTAGTTGTAAGGTTCTGTCGTTGAAATACCCACTAGCGAAATATTCTGTCGGCGCATCAATCGGCAGAGAAAAATTTGTTGGAGTTAAGTTTCAGAATCGTAAAATTGAAACTCTAATTTTCTTTTCATCCAATATGGTTCAAATAAATACAAATACCTTATTTTCTTCCTATGCCACTGGCCTGTGATGCCACAAAATTCTGTATCAGCCAGAGTAACAAAGGATTGGATATTGTATACGAAAAAGCAAAAAGTATATTTTTGAAATCTCAAAGTCTAGCGGTACCGGACTATAAATATGCAACACAATTTTGTATGGCAGTAACGCGGAGGCATCATGTGTGCGTGTTCATTCAGAACATTTTGTCACACGTCACTGCAGCATCTGTTTTGCGTATATATACCTATAGTTATATCTATAACTTTTAAATCTTCCAAATTTAACCTTAACCTTAAGAACGTAAAAATGCATATAAACGCGAATAAAATATTTACCAAACTAATCAAATTTGCTTCTATTCAAAATAGACTCATTTATTTATGGCATTATATTTATTATTTGGTAAAATTTTAACCACCACATAATTTGAAATTTGAGATTTTGTACGAATAATTTAGCATTTAATTTTATTTAATAATTTATTGTACTATGAAATTGGAATGACATTTTGTCGAGTAATATATAAATTGAAGTTAATATCGCAGGGTGAAAGAATAAATTATATTTCAGAAAGTAGAGCATTTTATTCTCAAAATCAGAATTTCTTTCTGCTTGAATTGTTAAAATACAAGAATTTGAGTTCATCAAGAGCCTCGCAAGGTTAATGAAGGGCCTTCAAGCGTCTAGCTTTATAACTTCAATTTTGTATCCGACATCAAAAACGATGTTTATATTATTTAACTCTACTTATTCAAGGTGTAACTTAAGTTATGTATCTGTTTTTGTGTATTTGATATTTGCTAAAAAGGTAGGTACTCAGTTATATAGTGTATGAGAAAATTGATCCTTAAAATAAATAAGGTAGTTGTACCTAAATTTTACGAAAACACATACAAGTTATCAAATATTATATTATATATTTATGATATGACTATCTACAAATCTATCTTCTATCTTCAAATGATTGTTTGATAAACAAATTACTTTAAAATAATTGTCCCATTATCTACTAACTAAATAAACCAACGAAATCGTGACATCACGATTTCTAATGTCTTACATAATACAAAAATACTAATTACTAAAAATACTAATGTAACAAAAATGTTCAACGAATTTTTCTCCAATTCAAGAAACAGCCATCAAATCGTCACAAAAAATACGCGTCTCAAGACAAGGCGGGGGGATTTGCTCTCGATTTCATATCTTTTCCGAGGACAAATTAAATGAGGAGCAGCCGCCATGCGTTGCAGATTTATATGAGCCCTCATTCTTGGTGTAAACACGCCGACTCAATTAGTGCGGCAAACAAAGACGTACACTGGAAATAAAGGATGTATAGCGGCCTCGGAGCAGGGCTTGTGTTGTTTAGAGGTGACTTAACGCAGGCAATCTAAAAACTTGAATAGTATGTGAAGTAGTTATTAATAAAGAATGTTATTATTATTATTGAAACAGTTTAAATACCCTAATTTATAATTATATATGCTAATGTAAGGTTGTGGAAGGAATATGCGGAATAGTTGTTTTAGACCTAAGATAAAGATTATAGTGCCCGCATACTCTATTGAGAACATTCGCAGACAACTGTGATTTTAGCTGCATATTTCTTTTTTTATTACCGACTAGTGACCACTAAATGTAAACTTTAAGGCCAATCCACGAAGAGTCTTCAAAATACCTAGATTCGTTACATTCTACGAGTATAATAATATGTGCGAGTGCTTTGTGGCACTCCAATAAGTATTATGCAATAAAAAATTTATCAATATGTAATTAAGTACGTATTTTATATACTTTATTTTAAATATTTTATATTTCTACACTATTTTTCATTATATGAGTTAATTTATTTCTTTTAATTTCTATTGAAATAAAAAACTACCTAGATAAATGTAAAAAGTTGTACAGTGGTATTTGCGACTCATACAAACTGAAACAGTTGGCTATATGGCCAGCCACACCACGAGCTAAGAAAATATGAGCGCTTTGCTTATACTACTTGTGATTTGACAATCTAGGATTCTTATTTTTATAAATTTAAGTAAAATTTACTGTTCACAAGCGCTTAATTCAACAATATGAATAAGTTATTGCATATTCTGCTTTTTCTGCTTTCTTTCAACATATAATGATTTTTTTATTTTAAACGAAGTAAATTAAAAGCCATCCAAATATATAAAGTATAATAACAAAATGACATTTAAATGTTATGCCAGCAATTTAGAACAAGGCTCACACAAGTCGTCTCTACTCGCCACGTGGTTCTCTGGGTTTCTACGGATATTGTCTTTCACGATGATAAAGCAGGATTTGCGTATAGGATTGTTCTAGATAGCGTATTATGAACAAGCTCTGTTTTTGCGGTACAGGTTGATTCTTAAAGAATTTAATTAAACTGGATACAGGTTTGCTTTTGTAGTCGGAGGTAAATACAGTAGAATTACTCGAGGCTGATTCGCTTTGAAGAACAACCACTGTGTTATTTTATAAATTCTTAAATATTTTTTTGCGATTTATAGGTAGGTTGTTGTTCCCGTTGCGAGAATAATTTTCAAGATTATTTGGTGGGTTGTAGATAAATATAGCTTGACCTCGCTCAGTGTGACAAAAGTTGTTTATCAAAATGGTTCTACGCCAATTTCTTTGTTTTTATAAATAACTCGAATTAGCTTTCGCTGTATAATTTTTTGGCGAACCTGGAAGAGGAAAATATTTGCAAAAAGTTTACGGGACATTACTATTAGCAAAATAGTATTATCATTGGAGGCTTGACATATACTTGTATGTATGGCAGATTACGATCACAACTTAAATTCGCTTAAAGGTGTTGCAATGCACTAAGGTTATACCAAAGTTAACTGCAAGAAGTGACGCATATTATTTTAATGGCGTCATTTCTCCGATTATATACGAGATATATCTTACTGAGTGCACCAATTGCTAACTTTGGTTCATGAAACGCAACTCTATGCACAGCCTATTAGCAAAAGCAATAAATAATCAAAAAAAGTAAATGAACAGACATTATTATATGATTATCCATGGTAGTTCAGAGTCCGTCGGGATAATTTTCTTTTATTCGCACGGACAATGTTCCTACATTGTCCGTGGGTCGTTACCGCTGGTTTGGCGAGCTGAGCTGAAAGCTCGTCACTTGATAAACTGCTTGAAATCACGATTTCCTTGTGTGAAAGTTTAGTTGAGCTCTCGATTAAGAATTGTTTATCTTTGCGTACAGGTTGGTATACTGCCAGGAAATATACACTGCAATACTGCGATAAATTAACCGAAATAATAAGTTTAGTAAGTCAGTTTCTGTAAATTTGACGTCCCCTTCTCAACAAACTGATTATGTAAGCATAATTTTCTTATGGATGACCTCACCTACATTAATATTATACTATTTTTATTATCTGTTATTTCAGTCGACAAGTAGAATTGTTTACACAATCACTGGGATGGACCCGGTACATTATCACCTACCAGCGATATGTAATTACAAAATGAGGCCATCACTACTATACAATTCTTTACATTATGTATAGTCGGGTGACTTGGTGCACGCCCAGATTCGCATTAGAATCCCTTGTATTGTCGTCCAGTAGGCCTACTCCCGAAAACAATCCTGATGGATCGGCAATCCAATTTTGATGTTTTGTACTCTTAGATGTTACACAAGCGCCAATTGTTTCATTATTGTACGGCCATTTTATGATACTAATTGAGATTGAAAATGGCATTGGCTAACCCAAGGACAGCAAATCGAAAGTCTTCAGTTTGCTTTGACAGCTGTAAATTGTGGTTTGAGTGTGCATTGCTTTTTGATTGTTGAATCGTAACCAACTTCGCTACCAAGAATGCAATCGGAAACAGATCCCAATTTCAATCGTGACGTTTAAATTATCTTTGGACTTGGATTCGTGTAGAATTATAACCAAAATTGTTTTCAAGCGTAAGCCTGCAGCCCATTCTTGCCCTTAGCCTGGACCTCCATTGAGTTCGAAGAATGTACCTTCTTATAACGATGACTACTGTACTGTAGATATCGTTACGTTCCACAAACACGATCTAGTTTGTTTGTTTGTAATGCCTTTTAAATGTATCTAACTATGAACATTAATAACTGTGAATTTTGTTCTGATGTACTACTCGTATTATGCGATGATAAATAAATGTATTATTATTATTCCACTAGGTAAGTATCCTTAATTAACAAAACTAACTTAAAAAATTATCTGTACTTTTTCAGTAATCTTAACATTATTACAATTATTGACTTATACCCCTATCTATAAACCATCTATACATATACATTGTCACGTATTCAAAATCGGCTCTCTCCAACGCTGTCATTTGCAGGGAAGGTTCAATTAATACTTTAGCAAAACTAATTAATTCATCCAACTTTTTGTTTTGTACGGAGGCTTTCAAAAAGATAACGACGATAATTAGAAAAGAAAGTAAACATTTACAGGTATAATTTTACAAAGCTACGTAATGTTTTGGATAAAGATTTATTATCGTGAGAGCGAGAGGTACTTCAAATTTAACTGGGTTTGGTGGCTGGATGCGGAAAGCGTCTTGCTGGAACTTATCTTATCCTGTTCCATGCGCTGTACTCTTTTCGTAGGCATTATATTAGTTCATAATTTTCATGATGGTAATTCCTATATAAATATTATAATCGAGTATAGACTATAAACGGTGCGTCGCTGAACCCAACCTATCTGTTGAAATTGGCGTTGTACTTATTATTTATCGTTTTATTTCTTATTTTTAACTTAAACTTGGTTGTTATAACAGTAAGAGTAAACAAGGCACTAATACTGATGATGACTTTGTCCAAAGGCGTTTTTGTAGACGAAACAGTCGAGATGCTTCTGCAGTCGAGATGCTTTAACTAGAGACATTTTCAAATGATTATTTTACGTATTTAGTGAAATTGTTATGAAAAAAAAGTTTGATAACAGTTTTCTAAAAAAGCCGCATTTAGTACAAAACTTACAATAGTGAACTTCTTCGATGAGAATGAAAAGAAAATTATTAAAGTTAGTTTTGAGGGTTCTAAGGGAACAAATTACATTAATTTGTTTGCTTGATGAAGAAAGAAATACTTCGAACTCCGACGAATTGAAGGAATATAAATAAGGTATTGATAGAATGGACTAGTACCAAGATTAAAAATGAAACATATTGATGATACCTAACATGATGTGGGTGTTATACAATGCGTTTTTGCTTTCCCTTGTCAAATATTGCCGTAGCATAGAATACCCGAAAAATTTAATAATGCTTTTAAAGTTTATCATTTGTTCATAAACATGACTTAAGATAGGTTTGACATGTGTCTATATAGCCCTGTAAGAGGAACGACACTCTATACACTAGTAATTTAAGTTATAATAAGATTACACTAATAATCTTATTAAAATATGTTTGTACCTACCAGGATAAAAATCCAACAGTATAATAATTTGACACTTGAGGAAAAATAGCACACTTTCATTTGCAATATCTTCATACAGTTGTATAGGGTTTCTACGAAAACTATTGATTACAAAAACCATCCACACTACCTCACATATAAAAGTTCAATTAACTTTCATGCAGCCGGGTTTCTTTTCTTACTCGTATAATTTGCAGGGAGGGGGTTATTCTCGAACAAAAGATTGAGTTATCCCGAGAGCTCATAACAGTCGCAGCGGGATCCGCCCTGACCAGGGTATGTTATTGACAATATTGCCGTATCGTTATGTAGCCTGCGGGTCGTGAACGTTGGGATATTTATTGGTATTTATAACCATCTTTAACTAAAGTGTGGAAAAGCTTTGGACCTTTTAAAGCAATTATTATAGTATCATTCATAATAATCTGTTCGTGTTTTGTTATTGAAAAACTAAAACTAAAGTTTCTGCAGTTATCGGCCGTTTGCCTTCGTGGCGTAAGCATATCTACAACTTGCAAGGAATTTTTGTATAACAGATCAGTTTTAGATTATAATAATAAAACGGGTTGATAATGTATTTAGATGTTGATGATGTGCAGTGGTAAAGTTGCTCCTCTAGATGTGTGTAACCCATGTGTATAATAAGAAGGGAGGTGTAATGTTTCATACATTACACCTCCCTTTCGTCGCAACATCGCAATATTGTCATTGCTAGGGTAGGCAGCCAGTCTGCGATTAAATACGAATAAGACAACTCAGCGTTTCAGTTATTATCCTCAAATAGCTAGTAACATCCTAGAATAATTCAATTATAACTTATTTCACAAAGAAAACTTGTTTCAAACATCTATGTTAACAGAAGATATTTTTCATTATATTATGAAAAATCATTATGACAAAAATATATAATAACCATAAAAATCCTAATTATTAGAACACCACAGACTGTTTTAATCAAATGTCATAATCGACACGAGGCATTGATTTTCAGAATGATTTATGCCATCATTTTCGTATATAAAACGTCAACAAAAATGTTGTCAACGTCGTTGAAAATACGGAACTGAAATTGTCTTCGTAAAAACGAGCTGAAAAGTGTTACCCACCTCAATTATTTCAGCCAAAACATTTTAATGTAGGCACTGTCATTTCCGAAGCGTTGAAATTTTATCACACAATGGACGGAATCTAATTATGTTTTCATTTACAGATAGAATTATAACGAGCCACACAAAAGCGGAGCAGCCTATTTTGAAACCTGATTCACGAAAATTCGGTCGAAGCTTCGGAGCTTCATTTGATTTATTCGTAGTACATTCGGATTTTTGCCAGCAACATCATTTTCATAAATTCCTGTACAAATTTACGTTATTCAGGAATCTTTATACCAAATTTCTTTTAAGACCGCTAAGCCGATTTAATTGAGCAATTAACACGCACATGTATATTTAAGATAATAGTAGCAAGTAGGATGAGAAGCATCTGTTGGCCCTGCTTCGATTCTTAGTTTTAACTTTTTTAACTTTGTCGGAAAACGTGCCCGCGATCCACCTGACGGTAAGTGACATTATAAATCATAGATATTATTTATTAAATACATTGTTATTAATTGATTATCGATTAACGATGCATGCTGACCGTAGGCTTAAGGTGAAACAATCGTCTTGCCATTAAACACTTTCTCTATTTATATCAGAAAACCATTTTATTGAATTAGAATAATGTGCAATTATTTCGTTTCAGTTCCTTCACATCTGTGATTTCCATAGTATCCCCAGTGTTTTGTTCATTGTACGGGGCAATTTGAAAGGTAAGAGATTTTAAATTATGCGAAAGCGTGTGTGAATTTGATTAGTAAATGGAGACGGCATGGAGGGTTGAAATTTACTTATTTACTTATTTTGATAACAGACATTCTATATATTTGTATATGACTCTTTTAATTCAAAGTAATCTTGAGGCGTTAAGAAGCGAGTTCTTGGTAGAATATACCTACTAGGAAAGCGTAATTACGAAACGTGTGAAATTTTTCATCTTTCTCATAGGTACCATTGAATAACCATATTCTGAAGTAAATTGGAAATGTACAATCAAAAAATCTTCCGAAGGTTGTATTACAATTCGCGTAGATCGTAGATCCAATGACTGTGAGATTTCCTTAAGCAATTATTTTTGAAATATTAATACAGGTAAAAGCTTTCGATTGCACAAAGAAAACATACCCCTACGTAACACCCAGAATAAAAGATTCCTTATAAATGTGATGCTATTTTACATATATTTAAAATACAGACAGTATATTTATCAAAGTGAGTCTGAGAATTCTAAGAAATTTTTGTAAACATGGAAAATTCCTCATTCTCGGAAATAACCGATGTTCGGGAAGTTTTATAAGGATAGCAACTCTAGTAATTTTCCAGTTATTTTAAGTTGATATAGAGATTTTCTTTTTAAAATAACTAAGTTCTTCGCCTGCGGGACGGGAGCTCTCTAGGTTTTTAAACATTAGTTTTGGTTAGAAAAACTGAGGTTACGTGTAGATATTGTTGGACATTTGAACTGACTATGAGTTATTTTATAGATATTGCGACCTTATTTGTTGTAAGTTAATGTAACAATTCTCTGGGAACTAAAGACTTTTTTTAGTTTTAGCATAGTCAGCAAATATCTACACGATCGACCTTATAGTAACTAGCATCCATGCCACTAGAAAACATTTCTGAATATGTGTGCTTGCAAGCTCAGGCCAGCCTTAAATAATTTACCTATAGGTTAACTATTTAGTATAATATTCTAATATCGATTAACACAGCATTGCGCACCGTTTACTTACACCTTTACTGGTGATTGTTTTTGGTCCAGTAAATGCACTGTATGTTCCTTCCTTAAACCGATTCACTACCACGTGAGCTTTGTTATCACGGCGGCGCTTAATATTGAAGGAACTCCAGACGAGATCGTAAGAGAAGAAACTCTACCATTGTTTTAATTAAACCACTTTTCAAAATGTGAAATTCTTTATAATTAGTAGAGGTACCTACCTAAAAAAAATTACCTACCTAAGAAAACTGTTTGTCTTCTATTGTGTCATGCTTCGGGAAACATTTTGCTCGAATTTATAATTGCACAATATTAAAAAGTTATAAGATTTCAAATATGTCGTAATTAATAAATTTATTAAATAAAAAGTTATTAAGTATCTAAAAAATTAGGACCGTCTAGAAGACAAGGTAGTACATTACAGAAAAAGTTAAGTGAAGCGAAAGTTATAGTTGAGCAATACAATAATTATTTGAAAAATCTCAGTAAAGTTGAGAGAATATTAGAGGACAAAATATTAATTAATAAGCACTGTGAGGATTTTATGCAATTATATTCAGAGGTTAGAACGTTGTGTCACCAAAGAGAGGATTGTAATAATTCTTTAACAATGGAGAAATTTGATTTGAAAGTTGCTCTGAGTTTATTACCAATTATGTCAAACGTAATTTCTGTGATGAAGCAGTTAATTGATGGAATTGATTATTACTCTTCAGTTATTGATTCTGAATCGCAAAGTAAATTAATAAATTTTGTTTTAAAAAATAGACTTTCTCAAGGGGCAAAACTAAAATTGAAAAATCATTACGAAAATGTTTCAAACCTTTTAAGTGACATGAAACGTATTTTACTCCCACAAAAATCGGCATGAAGTTTACAAAAACAATTAAATAACATCCGACAAGGCGATATGTCAATCGACGATTTTGGCAAAAAAACTTTCAGAGTTGTTTGTGGACCTTACTAGTCAACTAGTAAGGTCCTTACTAAACTTACTAGTCAGGAAAGTCAACGAAAAACAAGCGATTAGAACAATTTAGTGACGGATTGCGTGGGTCAGCAAAATTATTTAAGCACAAAAGTTTGAATCGCTGAAGGATGCAATTCAAGCTGCCCTGGATCAAAAAGTGACGTCATCGAACGTGTCACCAGAGATTCATGGTACGATTCCAAATTTTCTAAAAATGTTCGGCTACCATATAGCAACAGTGGTTTTAATAACATCGGACGACAGCGAGGTGGAGGCCGCGGCTCCTATCGCGGGGTGCAGCCTTCCGGGGGCGCTAGACAGTGGACTTGGCTCAATTTTCGCAGCATCAAGCTCGAGGTCACTAAGGACGTAAAGGTAAGTCTTTCTATAGTACTAACCTTACGGCTCGAGGTCATATTCGTGTAGCAAATAATGATCCACTGACCTTACAATCCAGTACTCAAAATTTAACTTACGAGCAAGAAAATCAGTTCTTTTGTGACTAACAATTATAGCATTTTTGCATATGACAATAGTCTTTATGTATAATTATATTTGAAAAGCATTCATTATTTTTGTTTTCTTATAGACACAGGCGCTTCTATTGAAAAGTTCACGGCCTAAATAAGAAAACACAGGAATAATTTGTGGTTAAATGAACTTACCTAAGTGAAGTTCTACCAAAATTATATGAAATGTTTCATCCGAAGAGATTTAATAGAAAACAATGTAGATGTTTAGAGTCGGTTGCAAAAATAAACAACAACATATGAAAAAAAATATCATCTTTTATTAGCCTTCATTTATTGTGAATAATAAGTTATAAACACAATCAAATCCTATAGTTATATAGTTAAGTAGGTATTTTGAGGCTCTGTATCATTGATATTCAATATTAAACTGTTTGCAAAAGTTCTATCGATATTATTTAAAGGTTGGTTATAAAATTTAGCAAAACAAGCAGATCGTCCGGTCGAGCCGGCTGCCTTTTTTATGGCATCTATAGATACCCCGGACCTGTAAGCCGCTGAAATCGACGCATGTCTGGTGCTATGGGCAGTGAACGTGTTAACGTCTACTCCGCTATCTTTTAGAACTTCTTTAACCCATCGACATATTGTTTGTGTCGATGCGTTGTGGTAGGGTTTTTACTAGTCAGAATTAATTTACTTGTATTGGGAAGGGCTCTAAGATGTAAAGTTTTACTAAGATAGCAAGATAAAGTTTTTGCTGGACAGATATTTTCGTGATCATTATGAAAGGGAATGACAAGAGTAAGATTAAGTCTGTTCGGCGTCGAGGTTTTAATTATATAATTTATAATAATGTTAGAACTGTTTATGTTTATATTACTTAAATTTATAAGCGACAACGTCTGCATGCGTTGTCCTGTCGATAAAGCCAATAGAATAACCTTTTTTTTAACTAAAATATCTAATGATGATAAACGTTAGGAAACCAATTTTCAACAAAACTTAAATTTAAATTGGGATCCCAGATATTAGAGTATTTTGGGAAGGTTGGCTTCAATCTGAAAATTCCTTTGAAAAATCGTATAACACAAACATGAGAAGATATTTTTTGGCCAACAATTAACGATATGGCTGAGCGATAAGTGTTTAATAAACTATAATTTGCTCATTTTCATATTTTTCAGTATGAAATTGTAATATATTTGTTATAGAAGAATCAAAACAATCATATTGGTTAGAATAACAAAAACTGTACCATTTTTTCAAGGCAGAATTATACTGAGTGAGGGAGTTGCTTGACAGTGATTTCATAATCCTTTTCATAATCGCCGGTAGGCTGCCCTGACAAGATCGCACACGCCAGGGTAAGTTTCTGCCATAAAGGGTGCGGGTCTCTGAAAGGCGATAGTAATAAATCTTTATGAGAGTGTAAATAGATAATTTCTGAAATAACTAACGGCTTAAATAGTGGTATCCTGGGTTGCCCTGGCCAGTATAGAATTATAAGAATTCCTGCAGCCTGGTCATTTACTATGTTTCGAAGGCACTTTAAAATCAAGGCAAATGGAGGGAATGCATAAAAAAAATAGGGATGCCACGACAGTGTGAGCTTAGACTCCACTCGGTGTCAATGTTATTGTATCTGGAAGCCTGGTCAGCTTCTGTATTTTCTTTGGACTTAATATAAAACGGAAAAATGAATATATTTCTTATTTCACACCATTGCCATATGAGCCTTGCGATATTATTAAAATGGGGAAATTGTATTCCGCCCATCTTGTTTATGTATGCAATGGCAGTAGTGTTATCAATTCTTAATAGTATTTCCGTATCGTGAAGGTTTTTACAAAAACACTTTAAGCCAAAAATTGCTGCTAACAGTTCTAAATAATTTATGTGTTTAAGTTTTTCTTCATCTGACCAATAACTTCGAGTTTGAAGGAGCCAGTACGAATAAGGTTATAGTTTTTAACAGAAACGTTTGCCCACCATTCTAAATCTTCTTGGAGATAAGGTTTGATAACCATTTTTGCATCATAAATGTCGTTAGATGCTAATAAAGCTAAATATTTCTCACTTTCATAACGTTTCGTATAAACCTAACCATAAGCTACGGCAGGGCACGCGGCTGGCAATGTTCCGATAAATTGGGCAAATTCTCTAATTGGAACATGCTTTTTATTCGAAATTAATGTAGTAAGGTTATGAATATTTTGAATTTTTTCTATAGGTTTTTCTATAGACACATTAATTTTGTGTTGATATCAAGACCGAGAAACTTACGAACTTGACAAGGTGAAATTTTGCTTTTTTCCATGTTAATAACAAATCCTAAGGTATCTAATGTTTTTATAATGAGATTAGTTGCCTTAAAACATTTTTCATAATTACTTTCTATGCACAAAATATCATCCAAATAACTTACAACGTTAAGACCTTTATTGCTCAAGAAAGGTAGAACTGGCTTTAATAGTTTCGTAAAAACGTATGGAGCTGATGAAAGACCATAACATAAACAATTAAACTCATAGAGATTACCAAATCTAAAGCGTAGATATTTTCTGTGCGTATACTGGGATAACGAAATACGACTCCTTTAGATCAATAGTAGTCATAAATATATCATGACTCACTAAACGCACTGCCGTACGTATGTCTTCCATTTTGAAATGGTGAGTTTTAACAAATTTATTTAAGTTCTTTAAATTAAGTAAGTCCCGTTACTTTTAGGTGTTAAAAATATTGGAGATATAAACTGTCCTGTGGTATCTTGGCAAAGTGATATTGCACCTAGCTTTAAGAGCTGCTGTATGGAATTCTTCATATTTTCTAATGAAAATGAGTTATTTGAAGATTCACAGTGTTGATAAACTTCACCGATAAAAGGAATTTTATAACCAGTAACATAAGATAAAATCAAAGGGTCATTAGTAATTAAGTGCCAAGCATTAGAAAAATGTTTTATACGCCCAGAATGGGGTAGTACCTGAGTTATTATTGTCGTGTTGTTTTCCGATTGTTGGAAGAGTTCGGCATCTGTGTAGGTAACGCGAGGGACTTTGGTGCCCTCTTTTTTTTTTTTTTTTTTGCTGCCGAAGCACCCTCTCTCGGGAGGGAGGTGGAAGATTCGTCATGAATACCTCCGCAGCCGTCTGCGGGGTTATGTGGGACTCACCAAAGTGGCACCTACCCACTAAAAACCACCCAAATGGCTGTAGCATGGGAATGCTGTCAGCCTTCATCGGAGCGACACCCGGGTTGGGAGGTGGGCGCGCAAGCAGGGACCCGCTAGCGGGTCACCCGCTGAGAATACTTAATCACTTAAGGTGCAAATGACATTTGTATATTGTTGATTAAACGGCCTGGGCAGCCTTAAGCTGGTCCAGATTAGCCGAAAGTTGATCGGGGGTATCCGAGAGTGCATTTCTCGGTCTACGGACTTTGTACCTCGACGGCATGGACGGAGCAGTATAAGCTACTGACTCGCGTATAAGGGGGTTAGGGTGCTCTTCGGATCGCTTAAAATAAGCGGTGGAGAGCGTCCTAAGGTGTTGTTGTATAGTAGGTAGCTCGAGATCTCTGTGCAAGTCTGCGTTTCGCACGTACCACGGAGCATCCGTGGCCCGGCGGCAGAAGAGATTCTGAACTACCTGTAGTTTATACATATCGGAGGGTTTAGCATGTGCAAATATTGGGGCGGCGTACGTCATGACTGGTCTCACGCAAACCTTAAAAAGCGTTCGCTTGTTCCTAAGAGACATTTTACTGTGCCGGCCTAACATACTGTTAAGTCGGCCCATGTACAGACGGGCGAGTTTGAACTCGGTGAATGTGTGGTCGGAATGTAAGCGTACGATCGAGCGTTACGCCTAGGTACTTGGTGGTGAGTGCCCACGGGATGGGCGTACCTAGCATTCGGATATGGGGGTCGTAGGGACGACGGCGTTTATGATCGAAGCGCATCGCAGAGCTTTTCTCTGGATTTACATCGATACGCCATTTTTTAAACCAGGCTCCGAGGTCATTTACGGCCTTCTGGAGTTTGGTGATGAGTGTGTCGACGTGCACGCCCTTGACGTATAGGGCAGTGTCGTCAGCAAAGAGGGAGAGTTGAACACCTTTAGACGGGATGGGTATGTCATTGGTGTATATTGTGTATAGTAACGGGGCGAGTACCGAGCCCTGAGGGACGCCCGCCTTGAGGGGGCGGGGGGTGGAGAGCGTACCTTCGTGTTTGAAACGAAAGGTGCGATCTTTAAGGTAGGAGCCGACTAGTTTGACTAGACGGTCGGGCAAGCCTGTGTTGTGAAGCTTGTAAATGAGCCCTGCGTGCCAGACTTTGTCAAAAGCCTTGGCTACGTCAAAGAAGACCGCGACTGTTTTCAGTCGTCTGGGGTAGAAGCCGTCGAGTATGTACTCGACGATTCGATGGACTTGCTGAAGGCACGAGTGTTTGGCTCGAAAGCCGAATTGATGGGGGATAATAAGGGGGTCACCGTCCGCTGGGAACAGGTGGTCCTTCATTCGAGCGAGTATGACTCTTTTGAGAAGTTTGGCCATTGCCTTGAGTAGACTGATGGGTCTGTGATTAGCCGGGTTATTCAAAGGTTTACCCGGCTTGGGAATGCCTATGACTATAGCTTCTTTCCAAGCTTTTGGAAAGTAGCTTAGGTCAAAGCAAGCATTGAAGATAATCGCAAGTAAGGTAAGCACCTGCCGAGGCAGCTGCTTAAGTGCTTGGTTGGAAATTCCATCCGCACCCGGGGCCTTCTTGGATTCCTGTTTCCTAATGATGAGTAGGATTTCATCGTTAGAAACTGAGATGGGGTCAGCGGTGACTGGACGGGAGTCTTTGCAATCGACTTCGTCTTCCACCGCCTGGATGTGAGCTGGGTCTGTGGGTTGGGTACTCGGGGAGCATTGTGAAGCAATGCTATCGGCGAAGCATTCAGCTTTTTCGTCGTCCTCGAAGGCGGTAGTGCCATCGGGACGAGATAACGGAGGGGTGTAGGTACGAGCGTCTAGTCGGAGGGCTCTCGCCATCCTATAGTACGCCGTGTGGGACGGGGAAATATTAATCATAAGATCGTTCCTTTGAACGTCTCTGTATTCCGCGACGGTACGTTTGACTTTACGTTGAAGTTGGTTAGCGATTTGCCTGTAGGCGGGTGTGGGGTATTTTCTGGCTCTGCGGAGAGCGGCGTTTTTAGCTTTAATTAGGTTGCTAATGTCCAAGGGAAGCTTGGGCTTGCCATGCTTAGCAACCTTTAGGTTCTCACTGATGGCCGAGTTGATGGCGGTAGTGAGAGAATCGACTATCGAGTCGATTTTATCCGTGCTATCGAGATAGTCGGATGAAATCGCGAGTGGGCAGTCTGGGGCTTCCAAGGCCGAAGACAGGGTGTGCTTGAAACCTTCCCAATTGGTATAGGTTTTTGGAGCAGGAGGGTCGTTTTGGGGTCCTAATATTAGGGACACCGGACGGTGGTCAGAGCCTAAGTCGTCTAGCGGCTGTATTGTCTTAAGGTCGAGATTGATATCCTTGACGATGGCAAAGTCAAGGATATCAGGTGAATGAAGCGGGTTGTCCGGGTAATGTGTCGGTGTGACCGGTGAAATGACGTCAAGATCGAGTGACTTCGTGATGTCTAGTAATTTAACACCACTGGTGTTGGTCGACAAGCACGTCCAGTCAGTATGTTTGCAATTAAAATCGCCGAACATAATGACGGATTGCCCCAGTTCGAGTAAGGCCTCGAAGTCACAACGAAGGGGCGCTGTACCACTAGGTATGTAGACCGAGGCCAAGACTATGGTCCTGTGACCTGTCATATCCCCTGGGAATCCCGGTGGCGCAGCGGCGGGAAATTAGTGTTACTAATGAGGGGCGGGGCCTGTCTGGGCGCCGCCCTCCTTGCAACAGGTCGGGAAGTGCGGGGTGCGCGGGGGCAGCCCCTGTAGTTGGCGGTGTGGCCGGACTGGCCACACAGCACACAGGATGGGGGAGAGGTCCACTCCGGAGTGCGGTTGCACTCCTTCGTGAAGTGTGGCTCCAGGCACTTAACGCACCTGGGACTAGCGAGACAATTACGCGCCGCGTGCCCGTAAAGTTGACAGCGGTGGCACTGTCCTGGATAGCCACGGCGATGTGGCGTTTCTACGGAGATTCCGGAGAGGCCGCAGATAGTGCGGGCCTCGCGGAAGAACTCTCGGGATTTAGGTGAGTTGGTCAGTATTACCAAGGCTAAGGGAAAACGGCGGCCGTTTTTGCTGTGCATCTTGTGCACAGCCTCGGCGGGAAAGCCTTGAGCTTTGATATCCTCAAGGATGATCTCGTTCGAGAATTCGAACGGGACTCCCCGTAGGATGGCTTTTATTTTACGATCTTCTGGGAGAGCGTACGTGTGATAGGCGATCTGCCTTTGGGTGAGGAGCTGTATCAGACTTCTGAAGTCAGTTACTGTGGGAACAGTGATTTTGACGGCCACGTTCATGTTAGTGGCCTGTACATAATTGATTTTTTGCTCGCGGCAAAGGTTTGAAACTAGAGGCCAGTTGGCCTTTTCCCGTAGGAACACGGGGGGAGGGGTCTTAGCCGTAGCTAAAACAGGCGCGCAGCGCGATGCTGGCTTGGTGGGAGCGGCGGTTGAGCCGACTGGGGGAGTCACGTTGAGTGACATGAGGGGGACGGGGGAGGGGGGCGACTGTGTCGCCGGGCAGGCGGTTGGTGTCGGCGACACCGGCCTGGAGTTGGGTGTCGGAGACACCCGGGATTTCTCATTCCGCTTGGAGCGGCGCTCTACGAGCGTAAAGGTGACGGTAGGCTCGGGTGAGCCGGTGAGGGTGTCCGCTTGGGATACGGACTCGGCGCTGCTGCTAGACGCAGTGCGCTTGGAGGGGCGGGCGGCGGATGAGGCCGAGGTTGAGGTCGCCGTCTAGGTGGCGTCCGAGAACTCGCACTCCATTTCACTGGAGGTGGAGGAGGGGGGAGCGCTGTGAGGCAGCGATGTCGTCGTGGCCTGAGAAGCCGGGGCCTGAAGGGCCAGTGGGGCCAACAAGGTGGCGAATTCGGGCGAGAGAGCACAAAGCATTCGGAGGAATGCATGTGCTTCGAAGGGGGCGCCTGAAGCGGCTACGCCATCCACGAATTGCTTCGCAAGCTCAGCATGAGCTTGCGAAGCCATTGCGTACGGCGGGGGAGGGAATAGGGAGCTATCGATTATAATTGATATATAAATATATAAACTATGAACAACCTAGCACAAAACCTAACTAAGCCTCCCTACCGGCGGTAGGGGGGGTCGGGACGGCCGCAGCGGTGCCCCTAATTCGGAAAGCGCTGGTTCCGTCACCCTGGGTAAGGCCCAGTGCAAATGGGATCGGGACTTCCGGTTTGTTGTTTGCCTGAAGGGCTAAACTGTGCGCACCGGGGCAACGCCGACTGGTTTCGTTGGCACCGTTACGCGTATCCACCAGCCCACGAAGTCTTGAACTCGGCGAACTTACTCCACGAAGAACACCTGGAACGTCGAAGCCCATCGACGTAGCTCACGTTCGACGAAACACGAAGACGGTTAGCAAGCCACTAATCGCCGTGAAAACGGCGTTTGAAATTTAAAACGGAAACGTCTATGAATTAACAACACGGTTACGACCTTATGAAATTTGAGTGCTCGATTAGCGCGGGGGCAAAGGGAGCGGGGAGGCGTCTGCGATTGACGTGCGCTCGGGAACGCACGCAAACCGAGACATTTGGTGCCCTCCTCGTCGCACTCGCGTTGTAGTTCCGAGCAAGGGGCGCAAGCGCAGGGTAGCGCGGCGCGTCGGACGGCTGGCGCCGGGGTGGCGGGCTGTCTCGGGTATTGTTGGCGAGGAGGTATTTGCTCGTTTCCCTGAAGCGGGGCCCTTGACGTGCTTGCGATAGCGTAGTTCGGCTTTTTTATCTGTTGACTTGATTTTTCTATGTTTTTTGATGTCTTGATATTTTCGCTTAGGTTTTCTCCAAATAAGTAGCTGTCTCGTTTTATATTTTGTATATATGCTGTAAATTTATTATCCAGTAGCGGCTTCAGTAACTTTCTCCTGTTAACTGTATCTTCGTAATGAAGGTCTAGCAGGAGTAAACTGGTTTCACTAAATGTTTTTATAATATCAACTTTATTGATGTCTTGGTGAATTAATTCACTTAAAAGGTTAGCCAAGCTGGAAGTTGCAGTGCCAAGTTAATTTTGAGTTTTTTCTAAGCGCTCATCTCGATTTCTTACCGTCACATTAAGTATTGCCGAAATTTCTGGATTAAGTTTAGGTGCTTGTGCAAGCTGGAAGTTTTCGGGAACCAGGATCGTATCCGTAAGGTATTCCTTAGTATCTTGCTGCAATCCCTCGCTTATAATACTGCCCCAACGTCTAGAGAGCTCTGTGGAAATACTTTTACCGAAGCAGGTTTCCGTCTTGCGTGGTTCGCCGAGCATCTCGAGTATTTCCGATGGAATATCCAAAGTGCTAGGATCAGCAGGCTGATCTTCAATTCGGATAAGGCTATTTTCGGGATTAGGAGCCTGTATAGAGGCTTCCATGACGCAAGAAGCTGTTGGTGTGGTGACCAGAACAGGGATAGCACTCTGGTTATAATCATCCATATTGTCAGAATAATCGAAGTGCTCGTTTTGCGACAAAGGTACATAATTAGGCAGATTTTGTTCGGATACTTCATCTAAAACAAAATTTCAAGAATTAATTACTTTCTGGACTGCATCTCGTACAGCCACGTTAAGAAAGTAGAAAAGATAACCCTCGGGATAATATCTCGTATTACCACTTTAGGAAGGTTAAGTATTGTTTTGTCAAATCGAAAAATAAAAAGGGAACAAACTTAGGGTAGCTTTTAAATACCAACCATGGTTATTTTTAGCGCTTGTGAGCTTGTCTGTGTTTTTACGAATTTTTCGTAAAATGTACTCTTCGTCGTAATTCTTTTTACGTTTACCCATTTTGGGATTACTGAAAACTTTAACTTTAAATTAAATTGTTTATATACTTTATGTCTTTAAGTGACCGTCTTCTCGATGCAGCACACCAAACACGAATGAGAGCTTGGGTGTGGGAGAGTGACCGATCCAGTAATGAACAATCATTCTCCTTCTTTCTATCTTTCTGAACGTGTGTGACGATGCAGTATAACCGGAAGCGGACTATATTGTTTTCTATTAAATTTTGAGGATGAAACATTGAAATATAATGCAATTTTTTAAATTTATTTTTCTACATTCTCTCTTTCTAGGTCACAGCACTTAGTCCAGTGGTACTACAACGCCTTGATCCCATTTAAATAGAAGGTCTCGTCAAGGTCTTCAAAAAAGGCATCTACGGCCATTTTGACCTCCTCATTGGTAGAAAACTTCATTCCACCTAAGTGTTTTTTTAGTTTAAGAAATAGGTGGAAGTCAGAAGGTGCCAAGTCAGGTGAATAAGGGGGATGAGGAAGCAATTCGAAACCACAATTCACTACTTGAGCCATCGATTCTGCAGATGTGTGAATATGAGCATTGTCCTGATGAAACAAAACTTTCTTGGTAAACAATCCAGGTTTTTTAGACTTTATTTCTTCGTGTAAACGACGTAATAGTGTGCAGTAGTATGCAGAATTTATAGTTTGACCTCTTTGTAAGTAATCAACCAAGATGACACCCTTAGAGTCCCAGAAAACCGATGCCATTACCTTTTTTACTGAAAAACACACCTTGGCTTTCTTAGGGGTCGGAGATCCGGGTCTCTTCCATTGTTTGGATTGTTGTTTGGATCCAGGAGTATAGTGATGAACCCATGTTTTGTCCATAGTAACAAATCTTGCCAAAAATTCGTTTGGATCAGCTTGAAAAAGCTCTGACCAGTCTCTAGAAATCGTGAGCAGAGTTCGTTTCTGTTCAACTGAAAGGAGCCGCGGAACCCATCTTGCAGCCACCTTGTGGAACCCTAATTCGATAACGATCATATTTTGTGTACGTTTATATAAAATCCCTAGAGGTTCAGCTATCTCAGATATCTTCAATCTTCTGTCTCCCATGATGAGATCACATATTTTTTCGATGTTTTCGTCGTAGCTGTAGAAGGCCGTCCAGAGCGGGGGTCATCTTGATGCTCTCTCGTCCACGTTTAAATTCAGTTGTCCACGTTTTTTATCATTTTATACGACGGAGCAGATGTTTCTAAAGTAGCCACCATATCTTCATGAATCTGCTTTGGAGTTAAGTGTTTCTTGTGGAAGTATTTGATCACGGCACGGTGCTCTAAACTATAAATTTTCAAAATTAATCTTTTTACTCTAAATAGTAACTAAATAATTACGCATTTATCTCAGAAAAAAATTGCACAGAGACTGACAAAAAGACTAGGTTTCATATGAGGGTAGTTTTATAATAATATGACAACGCGTTAGGCCGCGAACTTTTCAATCCACCCTCGTATATCAGGCATAAAATATAAATATGTCATTTATTCAGGTATAGATGTTTACAAAAATAACATTTTTATAAATGGGATAGGTGGAAAAGTTCAGGCAATCGGACACGCATATTAACAGTTAACGATAAACGGACGATGTTTCCATCATAAGTTTTACGTATTCGATTCCTTGCCATGTAAGGCGCATGGAATTTTAGGTTCATTAGTAGTCCCTTGCGGCGGTAGAAACCTACTAATGAAGAACGAATTTTAAATACCGCCACAAAAGATGTCTCTCTGAAGACTATTCTATTTGTGTTTTTAATAAAAATGTGAACAGTGCATCACGAGTCAAACAATTATTTTCTGAAATAAATTTAAACCATGTGAATACAGAGGAAAAGATTAATATGGAAAGTTTGTGTGCAAAGTATTCTGATATTTTTTATGTAAAAGGGGATAAGTTATCCACTACAGATATTTATAGCCATAAAATTGAATTAAAACCAAATACCCAACCAATTTATTCGAAACCATACAGACTACCACATTCTTTGAAAACCGAAGTTCAAAATCAAGTAGAAAATTTATTATCTGAAGGGATTATAGAACCATGTCTCATGTGAAAAAAAGCAAGATAGTAATAATACAAATAACATATTCTCGCGTTAGCTTGAACGAGTATATTGTACACCAGGGAACCACGCACATTCGTTCAACAATATTTTTAAAAAACACTCTCAGATACTTATTACTAGGCTCGGAAAAAGTCTGATAATGTAAAAATTTTAGCTTTGTCTAATTAGAAAAACTCTTATGTCGTAGTCATACAAGTTTACAACAAACTAGAAGTCTAAAAACATTGAAATCACTTATTTTATTTAAAAACCACTGGGCTAAGGGCTCCTGCCCTTACCGATTTAAATATTAAAAATTAATTCTAATGTTTTGTATCAATTCCGCAAATACTAAGATATCGCATTTTTTGTTTTTGTGATCAATAAATTACATCTTTTCACTTTCTTTACAGTCTTTAAAAAGCCTAAAACGACGGTTAGTAAGCCCATTTTTGATAGTTATATTAAGTTAAATGAGGAGATTAATTATTAAAATTTATCATTGTGTTAGCTAGCTGATCTTTGAATTTTTATAATATTTTACTCCAATGCTAACTATAATTATTTTATAGCACGTGGATGTTGACTTAGAGAACGGCATACGGTTATAACAACTATAGGCTTATTAAAGGATTGAACGGGATTCTTACCACGATTTTCGATGTTTATTTCGCGCGTCCGATCATTGTGCTTGGAACAGCATCGAAATATCGGACGCGCGAAATAAAAATCTAAAATCGTGGTAAGAATCCCGTAAATTCATTAAATTATAGTGAAAATAACCGCGATAGTTTAAAACGATTAACTCATTTCCTAAATAATAGTTTAAATAACCGCGATAAATTAAAACAATTCATAATAAATCGCGTATCTGCTTCAAAAGAAGGTTGAAATGTAGGTACTCCTTTTTGTCTTTTCCGTTAAACACGTGATCGATTTTTGTACTTTCGTTTCGTTACATTTGTTTCGTGATGATATCAAAGTATAAAACTGTGTACATGCAAGATAAATAAATGTTCTATCTATAACGTACAAATAAAACTTACGATATCTTATCGTCTTGGAGATATTAGTACTGAAAAACTAGTATTTTATTTTTTAAACAATTACCCATAACTCTAAGGCTTTTAGACAAACACTCGGGTCATTTCTCGAAAGTTAATTATTTACAGTATTTTGCGTCTGAAATATTGTAGCATTTAGTGTGAATTTTTATATTATTATTTAATTATTATTTATTATGTTAATTTTTATTCCATTTATGTGGCGGATTTGTGGTCCAAACGACATAATAGAAAAGACAACTGCTATTGAGTATTTTTCAGACAAGTGTTAACCTTAGTGTTTGTATTTGTTTGTAGTGTAATTTCTTATTTCAATAAATCTTCTTCTTCCCTCATCTTAAGGTTATGTCCGCCGCTGTACGCATGCTCGTTGGTGGCGTTTGCCGTGGTTTGTCATCGGTACATTAATTAATTTTTGCAAGCTTTCTTCTTGTTATTAAAAAAATGTTTTAAACTGTTTAGAAGCTTTTGAATGCAATTCTTATAATATATGGTAATCTGAAAAAATATTCGGCGAATCCCGCTTTTTCATTTCAAATGGCCACAGTTATCATTTAAGAAGTAATGTAAAGTACTTTCTATTATACCTCTTATCCTTAAATTATAAGCACCTTTATAAATTAGTAAATCATTAATAATTGCCACAATAATTTAGAATCTTCTCTAAATAAGGAAGTAAATCCATCATCACATTAAACTAGTAATTTGGTTAGTTGGTTTTGATGTTCAAATGTTTCGTAACTACCAATATACAAATTAAAGTTTTAATTTAATTTCTTTTTACTCCACCCACCAGACTGTCAAATTTTATTTCGTGTACCTTCATGTTCGCCATTGTGATAACAAAAACTTTTATAGCTACTCTGCAAAACTAAATATCCTTCGGGGATTGACTGATACTTTCATTCGAAACGTATCAAAGTAGCGAAAGAGTGAGATAGTGCTCTATAAAATGAGTTTTTATCTTTTTCAGGCTTGTTTTTGCAGATGAATTTTGTTGATATTTCTATGTGAGGGGTAAATAAACATCGCGAGACAGTGGTTAAGAGATCGCTCCACAGGCAGCCATTTGTTTGCATGCGGCGTAAAAAGTCGCAGGATTATGTTGCAGGCATGTTATGAGAATATCCGCGCTGTATTTCACCGGACACTATGAGTTATGCAGCTTTTTGCCCGGTTAACTTCAAATATGCCGGGAATTCTACAGCCCATGCAGTAGATAATGTATGCGCTTTTTTTGTTGATGTTGCAACAATGAAACGGTTTGTTCGTTTGGAATTTCGAAGCGGTAATTAAATATCGCCTCGTTCTGGTATTAAGGTTCCTTTTGGGAGTTGTTTTTTTTTAAATAGGTTAATGTTATTAGCTTTATTTTGCCTTGTTCGCTGATGATACAAATTAACGTAAATTTTGTTCCTACTCAGTTAAGTACAAAAATATATAAGTAAACATTTCGTACGATTATACTAGTCGCAAAGACTCGTGGCAGACGCGGTCATAAAACGTGTGAATAGGACAGCGCACATCATTATCTCGCTCGCACTTACACTGTTTATGGGTGACGCCACAACGATTTAGAGATGCGCTTCGTTTGGTTTTGAGTGTATGTCGATAGTATTAGGTTTTAAGTGAGGTGTGGCGTCCCCAGACGTGACCTACAGAGAATGAGTTTATCTATTCAGTAAACATGCGTAATAAAAGAAAGATCATGATATGATAAAATATTACTGTAGGTCACACGTTTATTATAATAAATAAGCTCATTATTTTAACAAATAAATTGTTACTCAACATGTAATCGAATCTTAATTTTCCTTAATTTTCCAACCCTTTTTCTGGTCGTAGCAACTGGTGACCCCGACGCTAGTCAAGCATCCGACGCAAGAAGTTTTGAGGACCCGACCGAAATACAAAGGGAAATGGCTCGACATGCTCCAATCAAAGCTGTTACATCGGAACCTGAAGTTGCCTCCAGAAGCACATCGAAACGTATACCACGCTTCTGGCAAGACCAACCGAAATTATGGTTTACCCAGTTTGAAGCTATAGTCGCCGCCACGAAATAAGTAGATGACTACAAATACTCGTATAATCTTGTAATCGCAAATATATCGAAGGATGAAATACGCGAAGTCAGTGACATGATCGTTAATCCTCCGGAATAGAACAAATATAAAGAAGGCCTCATTTCTTGTTACGAAGAATCAAAGCAAAAGAAGTTTCAACGCTTATTCTACGAAATCGAACTAGGTGACAAAAAGCCGTCTCAGTTGCTGCGTCAAATGAAGAAACTAATAGAAGGCATTACTAACGACGACACAATCCGGTCGTTATGGCTAAGCTAACTCCCGAATACCATAACATCTATCCTTACACTTTCAGAAAACGCAACACTAAAAAATATGAGTGAGATGGCAGACATGATATTGGAAAACTCACAGACAAATTCTGCAAGTAATGAAGTAAATGAGGTCACTAGCCTTACAAATCAGCTGACAAAGATGAAAATTGAAATCGCTGCACTACGCTACGAAAACGAAAAGTATCCACGCAGTAAATTCCGTTCAAGATCAAGTTCAAGAAGTGCATCAGGGTATCGTAATTTTAATTTATATATTAAATGTTAATTTTCCAACTCGTTTCCTGGTCGTAATATGAGGCATTTAATGTAAACAAAATATATGTATTATTTTACGTTTAGTCGTGTAAGAAATTAAAAACAGTATAACAATTATTAGTTATGGTCATTAGTTAGTGATTATAAAATTTGGTGATTTGTTTGTGCAGCGATAACTCACTCGTTTTTTAATTTATCAACAGTTTTTTAAGTCTGCGCGTGCGCATCCCTTTGTCAAAAGTGATTTATGACCTCGTCTGCCACGAGTCTTTGCGACTAGTATAGTGAATAAGACATGATAAATAAATAAAAATATTAACTTTTCTATGCATTGTATGTATGAGTGTATTACCACCCCCAAACGAGCTATAAACTGCTATGATTGGTTTAGGAGCAAACGAACGTCTTGCCTACACAGAACATCCAACATTTATAATCCTAACGTATGTATGGGTGTGTTATTGGGTTTTATTTTTAGTCTAGCATCATTTAAGTATGTTTTTTTTTAAATTTCTCTCTTGGTAACAAGCTTTGCTTATGTTACCCTACAGAAGTTGTATCTGATAAAGGATTATTTATTTATTGTTTTGTTGTTTGGCCTCAAATAATTCAAGTTGTACGTAGCAGTCATAGTAACAATGCAGCTTGTTGTAGCAAGTTCCCGGCTGTCGCGGGTTGGTTTGGCTCCAGTTCGCATAGCGTCGGCGGAATCAGGCCAATATTAAAACTGTTTTTTTCAGCAGTGTAGAAAATTTGTGGTAAATGTCAGTGAGAAGGTGAGTATGTGTTTTAATGTCAAAACTCATAATATGATATCTCAATTAATATATTATATTAATTCATTTACTAATTCATTAAATCAAGACAATGAAGCTACAGTAGGTATGCTTACACGCATTTATTTGAAGATTTTGTTTTATTTAAACGTATAACTGATGTTTCCAAATTGATGTCTATCGATAAAATTATCTTACATTATGACAACGGACCTCAAAATAATGCCCTTTTTCACTGTCCTCCCTCAAAGCATTATCAATTTGTTATTTCCATTTTGATTGAAGAACCTATACAGGTACGCCTCCTCTTCTGTGTTACTGTTCTAATAAAGTTATTAGTTAAAGTATTTAGAAGCATTAGTTGACTCTTTTACGGTATTTCCAATTTATTTTGAAAAACGTCCGTGACGTTTCTTGCCAGTTCTTCTTCATGAAGGTCTTTCCGAACATGTGATAACTGTGACGTCATCAGGTGCCAATAAAAAAAATTGACGATTTTAAAAAAAAATATATGATAATGATTTTTTTACTATTTTTAAATATAACTTAAGGCTTAAATAGAATGGAACATAATTAAACATCATACAAGATATGTACTCCAGTTATACCATATTCATAATGTGTCTATTTACCTAATAAGGCTTCTTTTAACATCGTTAAAACGTGGGTAAAATATGCTACGTATTAAATTAAGAAAAGGTTTGAAAGAAATGAAACTTTTTTATAACTTATTTTACTAAGTAAAGAATATGAGTCATCAACCAAACACACCATTGTATCTACAAAATAAGCAGAGCCTGAGTTATGTATGACCATACAACGAACTAGGAGAGAACCCAGAATAAACATACATATATAAATGTAAACTCTACGGCGTATGAGGCAGAGCTAATACCACTGATGCCGCTAGACCTGCAATAATATACCTCAATCTATGAATAGCAATCAAACCTATACAACTAATATCTTAACCATCCTTTATGTCTCAAGATAACCTTAAATGAACCTTAATAAAATAATAAGTAAATCTCAAACCACATTCGAATGATATTTCAGTTCTATCTGAAGACGTTAACGAGAATTAATTATAAGACGTAATGTAGTTGGCGGTGTTATCTGCACGGTAAATTGGACACCCAGTAGGCGGCGCAGCGCGACGGTATCACTGCGTTGTGGCGGCTGCGTAAATCACTGCCTTTTACTTTGCCCGTCACTAGATATCATAGCCTATGTATAATTAAAAAGCAGACAATTAACTTTAGGAAAACGAAGAACATAGAAAGAAAATAAATACAGATAGCACACAACCCCTTAATTAAATAAAACACTTTTTACCGGATATTATCGCGTATATTTTAGTTAATTTTAAAATTATTTCGACGTTTCGGCATCTTTGCAGTTGCCGTGGTCACGATAGACTAAGGTGTTGTTCATCTATTGCCAGTAATAAAAACTACATGATTGTCAATACATATTAACGCCATCTGTTTCTCAGTCTTCTCGCATAACGTCCCGGATTGACACAAAAGGCACTGACTGTGTCCTGAGTTTGCAGTCTAACAGTTTGCTGGTTTTTCATTTTGATGTTTTTAAGGATTGGATTCCATGTTGATGAAAGTTTCCAACCATCTTCTCTATTGAAATTTGGATATTTTTTAATTTCAATAGTTTCTCTGACCATCCTAGGTATAAAATGTTTCTCTTTTGCTAGGATCTTCACGGTATCAAATCTTAAATAATGGTTGGGCTTGTCTATGGAATGTTCACAAACTGCAGATTTTGAGGTTCGTTTATTTTTAACATCAGAGATGTGTTCTTTAATGCGAGTTGACACATTTCGTTTGGTTTGACCGATATAAGAGAGCCCGCAGTCACAGTCGATTTTATAAACGCCTGGATCTTGTAAAGGGATGCTTGATTTTATTGGACGAAGATGCTGGCTTATCTTTGAGTGCGGCTTGTAGATAGTTTTGATTGAAGCTCGCCGAAGAATGCCTCCTATCTTGTCAGTAACACCCTTTATATAAGGCAGGAATGCTGGTCTTCGTTCAACTGTGAGTGGCTTTACGCGGTTTCTGCGACGGCGACGCGGTGTTTTTAAATCGTTATCCCGTAGCACTTTAACCAGGTGGTTGAGTTCCTCATTAATGTGTTGGGGATCGCAGATTCCATGTGCTCTCTGAAACAAAGAGTTGCCTACGGCAGATAATTGGCTCGGGTGGTGATGGGATTTCCCATTTAGATATCGGTCAGTGTGGGTGGGTTTCCTATAAACAGTATGGCTAAGTGTACCATCAGGATTTCTTTGTATTAAGACATCTAAGAAAGCTAATTTGTTCTCCTGCTCCAATTCCATAGTGAATTTAATTTTAGAATTAAGGGAATTGAGGTGGTTTAGGAATGCAGTCACTTCATGCTTAGGTAATATAGTGTAGGTGTCGTCAACGTACCTCTTGTATATCTTCGGCACAACAGGTGCCATTCGGAGCGCTTGCTCCTCGAAGTTCTCCATGTAAATGTCAGCTACAACAGGTGACACCGGAGACCCCATGGCAACACCATCAATTTGAATGTAGTAATTGTTATTCCACATGAAGTAGCCAGATGTTAAACATAGCTCTAATAGTTCTGCATATTCCTCGGGCAAGTTTGACTCACTTAGCTTCCTTTTTACTATATCAATGCAGTCTCTAACAGGTAGTGAGGTGAATAGAGACGACACATCAAAGCTAACCATAGTTTCATTGTTAGTTAACTTGAGATTTTTAAGGTCACAAACAAAATGGTAAGAATCCTTTACATATGCACTTGTCTTTCCTCGCAGTTGTGAGAGCACAATTGCTAAGTGCTGGGCCAGCTTGTAATTAAAATTAACTAAAATATACGCGATAATATCCGGTAAAAAGTGTTTTATTTAAAGTATGTATCGTGAAAACTTAAGAAAAGATTTTACCCCTTAATTAGTTGTGCATAGGCACTTACTGGTGTACTTTGTACATATCGGCAAAGTGCAAAGTATCCAAATGCCTTGCAGAATTGATCGCTATCGATAAACGTTATGAAAAATAGGTTCATGCCATGAGTTACAGATAGATATTTTATTATATTATTGGCTCGGCGCCGGTTGAGTTGACTTGACAAGTGGAAGCGGGTCGGTGGCGCAATGGTTAAAATACTTGGCTTCTCGATCTCAAGATTACGGGTTCCATCTCAGCGACTGCCAAATATGCCGATGAGTTCTTATAACTTAAATATATTAAGCCGACTGCTCTTGAAGGAAACAAAAAGCCGTGACTATAAATTGCCTTAAACTACTCCTGATTTAGTGAGGCTTCGTCATTGGCTGAGCGTCTGTCTTTCATCTCACTTGATAGAAAGAGAAGACAGAGACAAAGGTGATACACACCTATCTAAAAGGTAGCTTTCTATAATTCCAAAGTATTTTAATGGACCCCATTATCGAAGTTTATCTGTCTATCAGCGGACTATATCTCTTGGACTGTATTACACATGAAATTTTGAGTACTTTTATATAACGAGGAATAATAAAACTTAATTAAACAATAAATTGTATGAGATTTTCCAAAAATATACCATTTCCATTTTAATTATTAAAACTTCAAACGTATTTATCGACCAATATTGTATTAACAAAATCAAAATTTAACTTAAATTAATAATTATATGATTAAATATTATTATTATTATATTATTATTACTATAACGTAAAAGATAGTTCCAGTTTGAATTTCCATAAGAGCATGCATAACTCAGACTAAGAAGTAACTTATCAAAACCCTAGTTAAAAGTCTAGTCAGTATTTCATTATATCGGTACAAGTAGACAAAGCGCTACTGCGTAGGCTGCTACGGGTAGAAGCCTCACGTAATTGCGTAGTCCAATAAATGCGGTTAGAATTGGCTAGTTGGTGGCACTCGGTTTCTAACATAGCTAATTTAATATAGCTAAATGTAGATTATCTATTCTGGTGATATTTTGCTTACATAATGATGTATTTACGAGTAAATAGTGATTGTAGGTTTATATAGATTATAGGTGATTATAGTCTTGTTTGTGAAGTGGCAAAGGAATTATTCTTGCCTCGCTTTGTTGATAAAGTTAAGTCTTTCATTTATATGAATTTGGAATAAAAAATTTGACTGTGCCAAATGTTCTTTACTGTTTTTTTTAAATACTTATTAGAAATGATGTAAAGTAAGAAGTAATAATATTAAAGAAAAGAAAAGAGGAGTTTAGTAAACGATAAATAGTACTTTTTTATGGCGGATGCGGATTTTTGCCGCGACAAACGTTGAAAAATAAATCACACTCCGTTTAGAGAATATTATTTTAAATTGCCTGCAAATGTTGTGAACTGTGATCGCCGCACATTTCCTCGGAGAGTCGAACATCCTTGAAAGTATATTTCAGAAAAAAAAGCTTATAAAGAGTCGAAAAAATAAAATGGTTTTATGAATCTACTAAAATCTACTGAAATCGACATAAGTAGGTACAGAATAAACATTTTGAAAGTACTTGACCTAGTAATTTATTGGTTAGGGTGCTATAAAGGATAATAATAGGTCGTAAAAAAGTAAAAGGATTATACAAAGAGTCCAAATTTTTTGGTGATGTTCATCCCGCTGTAACTAGAAAGATTTTTTCTATTCGTAATTTTAGTTTCGTAATTCAGAAAGCTAAAAAGACTAAAATTACTTATAACCTGGCTGTGAAAAAATATAATTATGCTCCGTTCTTGTGTAATCCTAAGAAAACCAAGGAGGCAAAAAAACTTTTGATAATTTTTAAACCTTTAATGTTTTAATGTCCGTGTCTGCAAAAAATTTAAAGCTCTTCTAGGAAATTCTTTTAGGAAAAATTGCCTCAATTGAAAGGTGCGCTAAATGATTATTTGCGGAGTTATCGACGATCAAAGTAAAAAAGTTATTATCCAGTATGACAATCAATCGTTCGGGAAATAATGGTTTTAAAAAACTCAGGAAAAGCAAGTCGAATTTTGCAAACTGCAACATATTCTGTATGAGAAATGATTGACGACGCCAATATTTGACGACAGTGGATACCTCGGAATAACTTGAGATATAGAGCGTAGGATATCTTGGACAATTTATCAACCTCAAAGAGTTCTCAATCAACGCTACAATATTAAAAGTGCTGCGATACTGTTTTTAGTGCCACGAGCCTTCAACTTTATCCAGGTACCTGTGGAGAATAATCAAACTCATTTAGAAACCTCTCAAACACAACGGAACAATGAACAAACCAACAAAATTAATAAATAAGTAATAACAAATCAGACGTTTATCTCGAAATAACGTAGTAGCCATTATTCCATTGTATCTCCGAGTCAGCCACTCCACTCGCTCTAATGAAGTCCAAAGCCAAGTATAAATAAAACTTGTTTACTCTTCCGCCGACGACCAATGAAACCAAATAGACATCGCTAATCCTGGGTTGTAAAATCAAACTTAAACTTAACTAAAACGGTTTAAGGCAAAAATAGTGTTGTGTGATTGTTATCATTAATAAATTATATTTTAAGTATATTTTGCAATAAACAGTAGCTAGCAACATTGCACTGTCTAGTCGTAGCAAAATCTAGTAACCTTGCCTCTAAGAGACGTTTTATCGCGAGTCTCTGATGTTTCTTATTGATATGAAACTAAAACATATAACTAACGATTGCAGTTGGTCTAGTTCTCGATCTGAAGGATCCGGTATTTCGGAATTGAATACCGGGTGACTACCGAAATGTTTTAATGAGTTTAAAGAACTTAGGTGCATCAAACCTATTGCTTTCACGGTGAAAGAAAACATGCTCACATTGAAATAGAAGTGGTTTTAACCTCTCCTAATGTATCCTAAACCAGGTTAAGCTTTGACCCATAGGCTACATTTTAATTTTAGAGCAATCAAGATGGTTTGTTTTTTATCGTATACTACCTAGACTACTGACCTGCATCTCTATTGGTAATAAAGACTAGGATACAAGACGTTTATTCAGCAGGGAAACTTTTCATTCTAATTTTATTAACTTCGAGTTTAAATTTGTTTGAAAAACAGACACAGACAGTTGCGTGTCAAATAACGGGTTTTATTTGTAGACAAAACTACCTTGAGAAAAGCTATATCCAGGGAACGTTTTCTGCACAAAAAATCTAATGCCTCACTTTAACTTCAACTAGAACTAATCTCTTATACATAATAAAATAATTTATCCTATAGAGACTACAAGCTGCATGGTCAGTGTGTCGTTCCTCCCATCGCTGCGTAGCTTTAGTTCAAGGGGAAGCTAGTTAGTGGCGGAGATACATTGATACCTTGAAAAGACGCGGTCACAGAGGTTGTATAGGACGAAATAGCAGGAATAGAGTAGAGCAGTGTTAGTTATTTAGGAAAAGTTTAAATTTTATTAAGTATGTTTGCTTTGAGAACCATGCGGAATAGCTGATAATGATAAGGTCGCACAACGCAAATTTACAAAACATTAATAATAATCTAACACCACCTGGTCTTATTTAAAACTAGATATCATTTTAATTGTAGTCAAAATACTTTGCTATTGCCACGACTCTCGGTAAAAGCACCGCCCTCCCTCCCGCTAACATACTCGTAACAAGCAGTGTTAAACACAAAATGTTCTATAAATACTCTTACTCCCTTAAGGTGCAATGACTGACGCTTTCCAAATCACAAAGTAATTTCTCCGTAAATAACTCCGTAAATTAAAGCCTGATTTTATCAATCATTATAACAACTCATAAGTAAAGCCTGACTATATCACCTAAGAATCTTTAATATCGTGCCAGTAGTTTCAGAGTTTATCGATTAAGTATTAGCAAACAAACAAATATGTGCTCTTAATAATAATAGTAATACAAGTATAGACAGCGGCATAGATGGTTCAACTCATGTGCGCGTGTTTCTATTTGTGCAGGTGCTTGTAAATATACAAATTAATTTTGTGTGGCAGTCGCCATCTTGTCAAACCATGTTCTCATCGGTTTGGCGAGCATGTACAATCAGTACATTTTGTCACTCACACACAGTTGCAGTGTAATACAAGCTTACGAACTCATAGGGCCGGGTGCACAAATGACTTGCACCATCATAAAAAATTTGCTGCAAGTTTTTGTCGTCTTTTTGACATGGCTTCGTATAATTGAATGTAAAAAGAGAGAAAGAAGTATCCGCCACATGAAAACATATTCTGTACATGTATACCGGCAAACTCAATTATAGGGACACATATCTTTCCCCAATAGAAACTTTTGATTAATAGTTACTAACATGAAATTTGAAAGAGTAAAATCATATAATAACATGTAATTAAAAGGTTTGTTCTTTTTGTTCGTAATCTGTCAAAATTACAGTACATATAAATGAACTTCGTTACAACTTATCTAAGGTTATTCTAAATTTTTTTTATAAAAGAAATGTATTTGTTATTTTTGTTATTATGTGGGTCGCTCAGAAAGTTCTATAGGTCACAATTTTTATTGCATCTTCAAAGTACTCTACTCTGGCGTCTATACAAAGTTTCATGCGTCTGAAACAATTTTTAAAAACACATTTTCCAGTACTTACAGCAACAGGTACTTCCTTAACGGCCTTCTTGAACGCAGTTAGCTCCTCTTCTGGCGATGATAACTGTATCATCGAACTAGAAGAAGACACATGGTGTCAAATTAGGGCTGTAAGGCGGACGACCCAACAGTTTTACCGGGATTTAGAAAGTCCCTCGTCTTGATTGCCGACGGCGCGCGTGCTTTGTCTTGGTGGAACAAAAGGCCTCGTAGTCCCATGTTCGGTCGCTCATTGACCTAGCAGCAAAACCTTCTAGTAAACATTTGGTAGAGTACCACTCCACATTGATGCTACCTTACCGCACTAAACTAATGTTATACCAGCAATACACAGTTGCTTTAGAAGATGCCTTATTCATAAAAGCTAATTGAAGTAGATTAAACAATTCATCAGGTTTCAAGTTGGACTTGAGACCGTAAACATTAATTGCACGAAAATATTCCCGACGCAGATCCATTTTTCTATGATACAAAATAGTTTTATAATGCTGTATGTAAGTAAATCATTTTATTAACATTTTATTATTTGTGCTTTTTTCTACATATTCACACAATACGTTCACATTCTCGACAGTTACATTCACAGCTGGCTGAAAAGTAATACGACACACACTTTCTCATCGCACTTGAATGAAAACGAACCCTGATTCACTGCTCACAGCACAGATGAAAATCCAGGGGACCTATTCTAGCATCACTTATATAATATGACATAACGCTCTGTAGAAGTTACAGATGGCCTATTGTTATACTTGAGCAATTTAAGAAATAATTTGATACGGCGTAAAATTGCTCAGCAAGGTTTGTACGTCTCTTAATTACAGGTTACGAGATTTGATAATACTGAAACATGCATATAAGTAATGTTTGACTAGACAATCTATTTTGTTCAATTATCATTTCTTCAATTAAAAGGATGTATAGAAGATTCAAAGAACTTTTCTTTAATCCTACGATTCGGAAAACTCGATGTCCAACAAAGAGTGGTTGTATCATGCGAAGTAGATATCTGTCAAACAATAAAGTGGTTCGATTGTGCGAGGAAACGAGAGATTTTAAAATAGGGACCTGTCGTCTGAGAGGAAAGCACGTGTTTTTCACACGAACGACGATCTCTTTAATTGGTTGAGAAGCATTTGTTGATCTATTGGAGCGGTGAACCAAGGTCTTTTTTATTTCTTCAACACTTAGGAATTAAATTTAATTGGCGTTCGTATTTTATTTATTTAATTTGCCATATTTAACTTAAAACACATCAAATGCTATATATTTTTTTGATACTGCAATTAATGTTGTGTGTACAAATTAAAAACCTTACTGGAAATGAATACATTAACTCGCCATTCAAATGTTATTTTCTATTTTATTGTTGCTATAATCTTCGCGGGTACTCGTGTCCTTTCTATATTATCCACTAATATTCGGTAACCCAGTTTACGTATAATAGCCAGAGCAATAACGCAACTTAGGCAAATTTACCTTAAACCCATTACAATAATCGCCCGGACACCGACACCACTTTGCATAGGAATTATTCCAGTATTCGAGTTCTCGATTATAATCGCGTGGTAAAAAAAGTGCTTTATGCAACTAACGCTCCTTAAACTGACACCCTGAATATTTACGTCTACCCTAATTCACGCCACACTATCCGCCCGCATACAGCCTTTTTTTTTCGGGGGGGGGGGGGGGAAATGCATTACGCATACATCCCGGGCGCAGGGGGCCCCCGAGCGGTTATGTGGGACTCCCGTATAGGCTAATGAGACCCACGGTATACCCACTAAAAACCCCCCATCTTCCGCCTGCCGCCTTGTGACGGGGTTACGGGAACGCTTTCGCACACATCCGCGACCCCGCCGGCGGCAACCACCCACAAGCGGCTCCATCGCGAAAGCCCGAAGGCCCTTGCAGGGCAAGCGGCACACCGCAATACCGACATGCCTCTTCCTCTGCGGCCCCACCAGTTCCGTTTCGACGGAACGGCCCCGCCAGCTCGCAGAGGGTAAGGAGAGTGGCGCACCGTAATACCGACATGCCTCTTCCACTGCGGCCCCACCAGTGCCGTTTCGACGGAACGGCCCCACCAGCTCGCAGGAGGTAGGGAGAGTGGCGCACCGTAATACCAACACGCCTCTCCCCCTGCGATCCCTCCACGGCCGCAGAAGATAGGGAGAACGGTGCACCGTAATACCGTCACTCCTCTTCTTCTGCAGTCCAACCTCCAAGCGCGACCTCAGCGGACTTGTTCAGCCCGCTGGGAGCGCCCTCCTCGGGCCAGCCGGCGGCCCAAACAGGCCGGCTCTTGTTGCCTCTTAGTAACCGTGGGTGACCAGCCCACGGTTACTAAGCCCCACCACCACGACAAGACGGAGAACCATCAGGGGGCCCGCATACAGCCTGAAGTAGGGCCGACCAAGCCATTTAGATGTGCAATCCTTCTTAAACAAAAAAAACCGCTGCGAAAACAGTTCCGTTAAATTTTTTTGTGATTTAGTACAATAAATACTAATACAAATACTAATAGTGCTGTTATCCGTATCCGAAATTAAATAACGTCATGTTTCCAGTCGTCTAGTTGGTCGAGGTGCTAGTAAGGTGCATCGCCACGGTAATGCGTCCTCACGTGGCGTCACGTGAAGATGACCTACTTGTAATCTGACAGCCTAAAGTTGCGTACCCAACAAAGCTGTGTGAGAAAAGTTGGTGGTGCGCAAGTAAAAAATCGACCATACGGAACACTTCGTTTACGATTGGCTTTTATTATTAGGAAAATGAAGTAGTCTTATTGGTGAATTTTTTCTAAGGTTAACACGGGGCTTCCCCGCTCAGCTTTGGTAGGTACGCAGCCTCAAGCAAGTGCAGAGTTGCTGGTTGAAGGAGGCAGCGGCTGAGCGCGCATTAATGAGAATAGTCTTAGTTTTTGTTGGGGTAGCTGATGTTTAGTAAAGCATTTTACTTACTATAATTGTTTTTTATACAGGCAAGTGTTAAAAATTAAGACATACCAAAAGTTAGATGAATATGTTAATGACATAATTATAATTGTTATTGTATCTAACCGATTAATTACACGAATTATAGAAAGGTACTAATATAGCCGTAACTCACAAATACCACGTAGGAATTTGTCTGAGAAGTGAGTCGAATTCCAATAGCTTTGTCGCGGAGTGAAAGCGAGTGTGCGACTGTGACGGCTGATTGTTGGTAGTTGGACCCTCAGTGAGTATTCTAATCACCAAGCGAGCATCGCTCAGCGAGGTTTATATTAAATAGCCCTTGTTGCAGCGACAAACTAGTAAAGACAGTTCTCGGTGGCAATGTGGAAAGTCAGTGATCAACTATCAACATATTTATCACTTGTATTGAAATCGGAGATGCGATTGCACACAAATTGTCAAAAATGTGTTCACTTTGAATTATAAAATTTACATTGAAATAGAATGCACATGTTAGCTATTAGCCAACACTTGAAAAAAATACAAAAATTTCAAGGTTTTCCGAACACCACACAGTAAGCACAGTTTAGAAACTGCAGACTTGAGTTTACGGCACTCATCATACCCTTTGATTAAAGTATACGAGTGAAAAATAATGTAGGTACCTGGAAAATGGTTCTATTCTTATTATCACAGATACTTTTACTCACACAAACTTAATTACATTGCTCCCAAAGGGGGACACCCGAAAATTTCGAATTATATAATTCGGAATTTGAATATTCAGATTTTTTAAATTCTGAATTCCACAATCCCGAATAGTCTTAATTCCGACTATTCAAAAACACGATTCTTATTTTACCGAAATTCATTAATACGAAATTTTAATTTTCCGACTTTCATTAGTACGAAGAATTAAAAACCCGCTGTGTTACTAGTCCGAAACATGGTATTCCGAATTTTAATTTTCCGAAAATTCAATGCTAACATTCAGATTTTGTATCAAAAACGGGTATATATTAAAAATTATAATCAAAATCTCCTGTGACACAAATTAAAATTAATAAGGCACATTTTGAAATCATACAAATTTGACGCGACGACGAGCGAAGCGAGGAGGAGTAGTTGGTCTGTATGTAGATTATGCAGCGAGAGCCGAGCGAACGCAACAAGCTTACCGCGGTAGCGGCCGGCGAAGCGCGAAAAAGGGATGTGCATTTCAGTACATAAACTACATACTTAAGAAATAACTCGATTCCTGCCCTCAGCAAGTCCATCGAATAGTTGAGTACATATTCGACGGCTTCTATCCGAAACGAAAAAAAACGATCGCAGTTTTCTTTTACGTAGCCAAGGCTTTCGACAAAGTCTGGCACAGCGGTCTCGTTTATAAGCTCTACAAAATAGGCTTACCGGCTCGCCTAGTTAGGATAATCGCGTCGTTTCTCAAAGACCACATGTTTCGTTTCAAACATGAAAGCACTCTTTCCGCGCCTCGTCCCATAAAGGCTGGAGTCCCTCAAGGCTCAGTCCTCGCCCCTCTGTTGTACACCGTGTACACTAACGACATTCCCATTCCGCCGAAAGACGTCGAACTCGCCCTCTTTGCCTACGACCCAGCGTCTGTGTCCCGGGTCTCACCACCAGACTCCAAAAGGCTGTAGACGCCCTCGGTGCATGGTTTCAAATATGGCGTATCGATGTGAACCCAGACAAGAGTTCTGCGGTTTACTTCGACTGCAAACACCGTAGTGTTGCTGACAACCTGCACGTTCGAATGTTAGGTATTCCCATCCCCTGGAAGCGCACTACCAAATACTTAGGCGTCACCTTAGACCAGACGCTTTCCTTCAAGCCACACGTCGATAGAGTAACGTAAATCGCCCGTTTTTACTTAGGCGACATGGTATGTTAGGTATAAAAAGTAAAATGTCGTTCAGAAACAAACGTACGCTTTATAAGGTCTGCGTTAGACCAGTCATGACATATGCCTCGCCAGTCTTTGCCCACGCCAATCCCTCCGTCCTGCACAAACTGCAGGTAGTTTAAAATCTCTTCTGCCGCAGGGCCACAGACGCACCGTGGTACGTGCGTAACGCGGACCTGCACAGAGATCTTGAACTGCCTACAGTGCAACACCACCTCAAAACGCTCTCAGAATTGTTCTTCAAACGTGCTGAATCCCATCCCAATCCTCTAGTTCGAGATTCAGTCTTATATACTGCTCCTGTCTTAGATTCGAAATTCAAAGTCGCTAGACCGAGAAACGTGCACACGAATGTAGCGACGCAGCTGACGCTAGATCTCTTAGCCCTTCAGGCCGCAACTTCTAATTCTAACGTAAATTCGAATTAATTTAACTTCTTTAATATTTATTTAATGTAACTTAAAATTTTATTTTTCAATTTTGAGCACCTTCAGTGCTATGTATTCACCTTCAGTGCTTTGAGCACCTTGAGTGCTATGTAAATCCCAGCGGGTGACCCCTTCTGGGCCCCGCTAGCGTGGCCTCTTTCTCCAATTGACCGTCGCTCAGATGAAGGCTGAGTAGAAAAAAAGTTGCACGAGCCGACAGGGGGTTTTTTAGTGGGTAGTGGTTCTAGTAGGCGTCGTAATGAGTCCCACATAACCTGGATCGCGCGCGCCAGTGTATGCGTCAGAGCATTTTTTATCTTCCTGCCCTTCCCGTGGAGGGGAACAAAAAAAAAATAAGTTGGTACAAAAAACCAACTTTCTCATTTCCAGCTGACTACTTGTATGCTCGAACGTATAAATTGATGTGCTCATGCAGTTTTACAAGGCGTTTGTTATTGCAACTAATATTATTCGGAATTTTGATATTCGGGATTCGTATTTATGATATTGCGGATTATTAATTTAATTTAATTATTCGGATTTTTTATGGTTCGGTATTTTCAAATTTTATAAATTAAAATTAAAAAATATATTGATTTTCCTAATTATAAACGTTTGGAATTTTGAAGTTTCGAAGAAGAACAATTCGGAATCATGAAACACGGTTTTCATTTTCGGAATTATGAATCATTCGGTGCTATAAAATTCGGAATTTTTTGACTTTCGGAATTAAGTTTTTCATATTTATGTAGTGTACAAGACAAAATATACGGCACAAGATTTTTTAGGTCCTTGCCTCAGGAGCTCATTACATGTCTTCCGCTATTTACTTTAAACAAAGCTAACAACATATAAGATTATCATATTTTAGAAAAAATAACATAAAGAAAAATGTTTAAAATATGTATATAATGATTAAAAATAAAGAAGATATTTGTAATAACTTTGTACTTACAATCTATGGTGGATTTGTCTTACGTAACCATACTATAGCAGAGCGGTTCTGCCTATCACAAGCAAAGTAGTTAAAAAGGAATCACCAACCACTATTAGGCTAAGTTACCGAAAAAAACTATTTTGAATTTTTTTGTTTTAACCAGATTCTGGTTACCGGTCTCTATAACTTTTTATACTAATATCTAGGTTAGTACGTAACAGATATTCTGTAAAGACCCTCACTTACTTAAACATACGAACGCAATAAAACACAAGACAATGTTATTCGTAAACTACGAGTATATTGATACATAAATACTTCATTTCATGATCGATCTTGAAGTTAGCTGCAAGCGATAACGTGATTTATAAGTAAGACTCATAATCGCTCGCAGCTAAATTCAGAAATGACTCGTGCAATAAAATATCTTAAGAACAAATTGACATTGCATACTTCATATTACATTGATTTAAATGAGACGCTGTCCACTAATATATTAGGTCCTTACATATGAGTTTGGCGTTTTGTCGTAATGGCCACTTTGAGCTGTATTATCTCCTCTTTGGTTAAGAATTCCAATTTCAAATTTATACAGCTATTTACTCACGCATTTGTGTTCCGAAAACCGTAATTCATTTGTTTTTTCCTCTTTTGATTTTTTCTTTGCGTCACTTAGTTTACAAAATGGAAAACTTGAAATATCGCGTTATTTACGAGTAAGAGTTCCACCGTGGCACCAGTGCTGCAGAAACGGCTCGAAGTATTAATATTGTGTATGGGGGCGGTGTCGCAAAAGAAAACACAGCGCGTTTTTAGTTCCAACGTTTTCGTTCTGGAAATTTCGACCTGCAGAACAAGCCCCGTGGACGGCCGGAGACCTAAGTTGATAATGAAGAATTGAAGGCTATTGTGGAAGCGGATCCATCGCAAACCACGTCCGAGTTAGCTGTAGGCTGTGGTGCTAGTGACAAAACTGTTTTAACCCACTTGAAGCAAATTGGGAAGGTGAAAAAGCTTGAGAGGTGGGTACCTCATGAATGCAGCAAACCGACAAAGGCGCGTCGACTGCTGCGTTACATTACTCAACCGGCACAATAATGAAAGGATTTTAAATCAAATCATTATCTGAGATGAAAAGTGGATCCTGTACGACAATTGGAAACGCTCATCGCAATGATTGAACCCTGGCGAAACAGCCAAATCCTGCCACAAGCGAAAATTGACTCAAAAAAAGTTACTTGTGAGTGCTTGGTGGACTAGTGCCGGTGTCGCTCGCAACAGCTATTTCAAATCTGGCCAAATGATTACGGCAGATGTCTATTGTCAGCAACTGCAAACCATGATGGAAAAACCAGCTGCTAAACAACGGAGGCTGGTCAATCGCTCTAGGCCACTGCTGCTTCAGGACAACGCTAGACCACGCACTGCACAACAGACGTCTACCAAATTAGAGGAGCTTCAATTTAAATGTCTAAGACATCCACCGTACTCCCCGGACCTTGCTCCATTTTCTTCAAAATTTGGATAAATTCTTGCAAGTGAAAAAATTCAACTCAGATGGGGAACCAAAGCGCTTTCAAAAATGTTATTGATTCCCGTCCAAATGGTTTTTTAGTAAAGGTATCTATGAACTACTTACGAGATGGCAAAAGTGCATATATAGCAATGGTACATACTGTGATTAAATTAATATATTATTTAAAAATTATTGACTTTATGTTCGTCCCCTACAAAACGCCAATTTCATTTGTAATGACCTAATAGTATAATCGTATCAAAATAATTGTAACAGGAAACAAGCGTCGTCGCCTGAAACCGTAACACAAGACCAGAATTATAAGGCATTTTCATATGCAGCGGAACGGAAAATTTTCTTTAAAAGTACCTCTGGCCATATTGCCATTTTATTTTCTTGACAGTGAAAAAAAAGGTAAACTCTGGCAGATCCTCTTTATTAAAAACAAAGTTGATCACTATTTAAAGTTAAGCTTCGCCGGCATCCGAACAAAAACCAGTCTCTCATTTTACTAAGTTGTGAATGTCGTTTTAGAGTTTTAAACTTTATTTAAATACCTCGCAGTATTGTGATTGTAGAGATAAAATAAAGGTAGAGTTGTGAGATAGTATAAGGATATGTACATTGCTAGTGTGCAAGTAAATGTTTGTTTAGTCTTTTTATTTCGTTTTAAAGTTACCTACTAGTTTTTATCCCGTCCACCTGCGTGTTCTTTATGATATTAAAGTTATTGTTACTAACAAACTGAGGACATATAATACAATTTAACAGACATAAAAATTACAATACCTAATGGTTGTTTGACCTTAATCCAAAAAGCGAAAGCTCAAAATGTCGAATGGACGCAATACCACTTTCATAACTCCTAATAGTTGTAAAGTCATGAATTTAAAATTGTACGTCTTTGTGATTTTTGAAATTCATACTTTGTACGTTGGCGCTCGGCAGGAGGCTGTCGCACCACGCTCCCTTGAAAAACAAAATTTCTTTTTTTCTATAGATTTAAAGTTGACTCGTAAGTCTCAATAACTTAAGCAATTTAGTAGTCAATGCAAAAGTTAAAATTTAGTAATAATAAAAATAATATTTTAAACTAAAAGGTATTGGTATTTGAAGCTTAGGTGTTTCATATTTGGATTCTATCATTTTACGTATTTTTAGCCATTGGGCATTATAATTTTTGGGATTTTGAACGTATGTATGTCAAGTTTTTAACCGTGGGTTTATTATATTTTTGGATAGAAGAATAGAATAGACGTCCAGGCATAACATACATCCCGAAATTTTAGAACGAAGTAATACGCAAATTATCAAGTTGTCAAATTGCAATTGATGGAGCTAGCCTGCAACATATCCACATCGAATTACCAGCAACCCTGAATATTAATTTTAAACTAAAAATTTTATTAAATTACACAATGAAAATATACGTTTTTTTTAATGCGTTTTCAACGAAGTTAACCTACTTCAACTAGTGAATTACTAATTTCCTGTGAGTAACTCACCGTAAAACACTAGCAAAAAAGGAAAAGATTTGAATTAAGAATCATAAACTTCCGTTTTATGAGCACTAAACCTGATTCAATTCGTTACACCACGCTTTAACGTGGCGTTGGTTATGCGTAATATAAGTTACATATATTTGAACTTTGCATTTAACTGCATTTTTAAATGTAGAGTGAATAGGTTCCTCTTGGATAGGCAGGTTTGTCCTAGTCTTCACCTCCACTTTCCATTAGTTGAGATGGAAAATAAACCCCATAGACAAAACTTTGCATTTTAAATAAATTTTGATAAACCGCTATTTACAGAATCAACCCTTCGAAAAACATTACTAAAAGAAATGCAATTTTTCGTATAAAGAAACCATAAAATATTTACTTTCCAAATGAATCATGAAAAAGTAGAAAGAATTTAACTTTACAAAAGTTTTTAACCAAGTTACCCACAGTGGAGTTCGCCGCTCGCATCGCACATAAACGGGGTTGCCGATCTCACTCCATCGGAATACCGCGAAATAAATCTCATTTACCCGTTTTCTTTTACACGAACACAAGGTTGCATGAACATAAACACTTTGTAGAACACGTACAATATAACATTTGTTTCAATATTCTTTACTATAAATAGTACTTTAGGGCAAATAAGTATGATACGTAACCTATTTCAAAATCTTGGCGTAAAATTTCTGCTTTAAAATTATGCTTTAATACCACTGTGGTAAGATCGTTGTAAGTCACAGTGTTACCAAGTTTTGCAGGCCACTGTACCTAAGTCAGCGATGCTTCGGCATGCTAGAATACTTTCCTTTTATTTTTCACTAAATGTTACCGAGTCACGAGGTACCTACACGATAAACTTTTAAAACTTAGAGTCACTTTTCTTGTAATATTTTATGTGACTTGCAAAGTGAGCCGTAACATTAGAAACTTTATTTTATGAAGAGCCAAATCTTATGCATATTGAGATTTATTTAGCTGAATAAGAATGGCTCGCTGAGGGTTTTTGTTAAAAGTTTAATGTTGTCTTACGGGCTGGTAGAGAAAAATCTGAGACTAATTTGAAACTTACCACCTTGTACCTTCTTTATTACGGATGCATAAATATTTATATTTTGTACAAATAAAGAAATAAAATATCTGGTTATTTACTGGTACCTATACTCGCGTAGTAGTATTTAGTAAGGTGCCAAATTCATTTGAGTTGAATTTAATTTAAAAAGAGAACTATAAAATAATAATAGGTCTTTACCTATGAAACTGCCGTTTTGCTGTACTGGCCATTTCAAATGAAAATATTTTTTTTTGACTGATAATTCTAATTTCAAATTAATTTTATTTGACAAACATGGAATTCTTTTTCTAAAATCGTCATTTGTTTAATAGTTAGTGTTTTGTTTTCAACGCATTCGAACATTTTTCGTCATCATGAATAAGTTAAAAATTCGAGTAATTATGGAGTATGAGTACCGTCGTGGCAGCAAAGCGGCACAAGCGGCACGCAACATCAACGACGCTTACGGAGCGAACACTTCAAACGAACGCACCACCCGTTATTGGTTTACTCGCTTCCGTTCTGGAAATTTTGACCTGAAAAATGAACCCCGTGGTCGTCCGAAAACTTTGGTCGACAATGACGAATTAAAGGCAATTGTGGAAGCTGATGAAACTCAATCCACGGCTGAATTAGCAGCAGCTTTCGACGTTAGCGTCAAAACAATATTGGTCCATTTGCGTCAAATTGGCAAGGTAAAAAAGCTTGACAAATGGGTACCCCACGAACTCAATGACCGCCAGCGCGAAGTACGCGTGGAGACTTGCCTTGCACTGCTCAGCAGGCATACAAATGAAGGAATTCTGAACCGCATTGTTACTTGTGACGAGAAATGGATCCTGTTTGACAATCGTAAGCGCTCAGCAAGTTGGTTGGACCCTGGTTCAGCACCCAAACAATGCCCTAAACGAAAACTTACCCCTAGAAAAGTGATGGTCACTGTTTGGTGGTCTAATGCGGGTGCAATTCATCACAGCTTCTTGCCAAACCGGACAAGCATTACTGCAGATGTGTACTGTAAAGAACTGAACACAATGATGGAGAAGCTCACACGTCTCCAACCAGCTTTGGTCAATCGTGCGGCTCCACTGCTCCTGCACGACAACGCGCGACCTCATACTGCACAGCAGACGGTCTCCAAGCTACAAGAGTTGGGGTTGGAAGTTCTCCGTCATCCGCCGTACTCACCAGACCTTGCGCCTACAGACTTCTACTTTTTCCAGAATTTGGATAACTTCTTGGCGGGAAAAAAATTCAATACCCGAGAGGCAGTACAAAATGCCTTTGAAGAATTTGTTGCCTCCCGTCCAGCTGATTTCTTCAAGAAAGTCATCAATAAGCTACCAATGCGTTGGCAAAGATGAATTGATTGCATGGGTGAATATTTTGATTAATAGAAATAAAAAATATATAAAAAAATTACGCTTCATTTATTTCGTGAAAAACGGCAATTTCATAGGTAAAGACCTAATATTAATTTTTTAGTGAAATTTACCTATTATCGTCACTTGCTACCTAAGATCTCATGTCCCTAAGTAATAAATAAATTATTATTTTATATACATATTTGCCATTACTTTAACTCAGCTAGTAGTAAAGGTTTTGTTAGAAACTGCAGGAAGACCTGGACATGGGCTACTTTTTATCAAAGTCCGGTAAAATTTAGAAAAGATAGGGCAATGAATAAATAGTCCTTCTCAAAAAAATTTTAATAACGCTACTTTTTACCACGGCATTACCACAAGAACGCGACTGAAGCCGCAACCTAAAACTACCTTTGTATTTTGACAGAAAATTCAATAATTTTCCATTTGGTATAAGAAATGGAATGCATTTTTACATATTTTTTTCATTTTATTTGTAAAAATATATTTCTATACCTATAAAAAAACTATTAGTTTTTTTTTTCATATCTGAGCAGAACATAAAAAACAGTATTTACATAATGAAGGATGTTATTAAAATAGAACCAGCCTACCCTACCTACCCTAATAATAGGCTTTGTTGGTACGTTGGTAGGTGGAGTAAATAAAAATGAATTTTACCGAGAGATGTAGAGTATAGAGCATAGATCAGTCCCTAATATAATCCCTTTCGTAATCACATGATGCGAAAAATCGGATACACGCATCAACTTCTCTTCCGCCAACACACCAGTCAAACAAAAAATACAATTTAAAATACAAACAGAGAACCTCTTTACTTACGCGACGGAAAACAAATTAAGATAAACAAAAAATAAATTTAAATTACAAACAAGGCGTCTCATTATTTATAAATCTATCAGCAAAACGTGCCGAATCCACGCCTGGCCTTCGTCGTAAAAAACGGAATTCCACAGGAAATTGAGTTTCATAAAACATGTTTATGTAAAACAAGACATTTCGAATCGCGAGCTGCTCAGCAGTCGTAACAAATCGCCGGTCGGTTCGATCCTAAGGTTGCGAGCTGGAATCTACCGTCATCTGAATGGCCTATATAAAGTGCGCTCCAGTGTTCCGCTTTTGCAATTTGCTGGATTTTACTGATTTTTATGTGACTCATTTCTAATATAGCGTGATTGGTTGATTAACAGTTTTTTAGGTATTAAGAGATAACATTGTAATAGGTGCTTTTGCGGAAACGTCGTTAGTAAATAGCAAAACCTCTCGTTCTGCACTGAATAAATTAAAAAAATATTATTTGTTGTGTATATAGAACCATAACTTCGTATAAAATAAGTACAAAGGTTTTGTAGCACATTTTATAACCATATTAAAGGTCTTTAGTAAATTCCACAAGCACAATTTTGTCAATCTTAACAATGGTTAAGCCTATTTTTAATATTGATATTTATAATAACAAAAGCGTAACGCCTCGTACCCTCATTTACACAGCTACATCTGGCAACACAGCTTCAATGAAGCTCAGAACCTTCCTTCGACAGATGAGACACGTGATTCAATCTGAATTACGTTGGTTTCAACCTGATGGCAGATGAGAGACACCTAGGTGAGACAGATGAGACACGTGATTCAATCTGCATTACGTTGGTTTCAACCCGATGGCAGATGAGATATACCTAGGTGAGACAGATGAGACACGTGATTCAATCTGAATTACGTTGGTTTCAACCCGATGGCAGATGAGAGACACCTAGGTGAGACAGATGAGACACGTGATTCAATCTGAATTACGTTGGTTTCAACCCGATGGCAGATGAGAGATACCTAGGTGAGACAGATGAGACACGTGATTCAATCTGCATTACGTTGGTTTCAACCTGATGGCAGATGAGAGACACCTAGGTGAGACAGATGAGACACGTGATTCAATCTGCATTACGTTGGTTTCAACCTGATGGCAGATGAGAGATACCTAGGTGAGACAGATGAGACACGTGATTCAATCTGAATTACGTTGGTTTCAACCCGATGGCAGATGAGAGACACCTAGGTGAGACAGATGAGACACGTGATTCAATCTGCATTACGTTGGTTTCAACCCGATGGCAGATGAGAGATACCTAGGTGAGACAGATGAGACACGTGATTCAATCTGCATTACGTTGGTTTCAACCCGATGGCAGATGAGAGATACCTAGGTGAGACAGATGAGACACGTGATTCAATCTGAATTACGTTGGTTTCAACCCGATGGCAGATGAGAGACACCTAGGTGAGACAGATGAGACACGCGATTCAATCTGAATTACGTTGGTTTCAACCCGATGGCAGATGAGAGACACCTAGGTGAGACAGATGAGACACGTGATTCAATCTGAATTACGTTGGTTTCAACCCGATGGCAGATGAGAGACACCTAGGTGAGACAGATGAGACACGCGATTAAATCTGAATTACGTTGGTTTCAACCCGATGGCAGATGAGAGATACCTAGGTGAGACAGATGAGACACGTGATTCAATCTGAATTACTTTGGTTTCAACCCGATGCCAGATGAGAGATACCTAGGTGAGACAGATGAGACACGTGATTCAATCTGCATTACGTTGGTTTCAACCCGATGGCAGGTGAGAGATACCTAGGTGAGACAGATGAGACACGTGATTCAATCTGCATTACGTTGGTTTCAACCTGATGGCAGATGAGAGATACCTAGGTGAGACAGATGAGACACGTGATTCAATCTGCATTACGTTGGTTTCATCCCGATGGCAGATGAGAGACACCTAGGTGAGACAGATGAGACACGTGATTCAATCTGAATTACGTTGGTTTCATCCCGATGGCAGATGAGAGATACCTAGGTGAGACAGATGAGACACGTGATTCAATCTGAATTACGTTGGTTTCATCCCGATGGCAGATGAGAGATACCTAGGTGAGACAGATGAGACACGTGATTCAATCTGCATTACGTTGGTTTCATCCCGATGGCAGATGAGAGACACCTAGGTGAGACAGATGAGACACGTGATTCAATCTGAATTACGTTGGTTTCATCCCGATGGCAGATGAGAGATACCTAGGTGAGACAGATGAGACACGTGATTCAATCTGAATTACGTTGGTTTCATCCCGATGGCAGATGAGAGATACCTAGGTGAGACAGATGAGACACGTCATTCAATCTGCATTACGTTGGTTTCAACCCGATGGCAGATGAGAGATACCTAGGTGAGACAGATGAGACACGCGATTAAATCTGAATTACGTTGGTTTCAACCCGATGGCAGATGAGAGATACCTAGGTGAGACAGATGAGACACGTGATTCAATCTGAATTACGTTGGTTTCATCCCGATGGCAGATGAGAGATACCTAGGTGAGACAGATGAGACACGTGATTCAATCTGCATTACGTTGGTTTCAACCCAATGGCAGATGAGAGATACCTAGGTGAGACAGATGAGACACGTGATTCAATCTGAATTACGTTGGTTTCATCCCGATGGCAGATGAGAGATACCTAGGTGAGACAGATGAGACACATGATTAAATCTGAATTACGTTGGTTTCATCCCGATGGCAGATGAGAGATACCTAGGTGAGACAGATGAGACACATGATTAAATCTGAATTACGTTGGTTTCAACCCGATGGCAGATGAGAGATACCTAGGTGAGACAGATGAGACACGTGATTCAATCTGAATTACGTTGGTTTCAACCCGATGGCAGATGAGAGACACCTAGGTGAGACAGATGAGACACGTGATTCAATCTGAATTACGTTGGTTTCAACCCGATGGCAGATGAGAGATACCTAGGTGAGACAGATGAGACACGTGATTTAATCTGAATTACGTTGGTTTCATCCCGATGGCAGATGAGAGATACCTAGGTGAGACAGATGAGACACGTGATTCAATCTGAATTACGTTGGTTTCATCCCGATGGCAGATGAGAGATACCTAGGTGAGACAGATGAGACACATGATTCAATCTGAATTACGTTGGTTTCAACCCGATGGCAGATTAGAGATACCTAGGTGAGACAGATGAGACACGTGATTCAATCTGAATTACGTTGGTTTCAACCCGATGGCAGATGAGAGACACCTAGGTGAGACAGATGAGACACGTGATTCAATCTGAATTACGTTGGTTTCAACCCGATGGCAGATGAGAGATACCTAGGTGAGACAGATGAGACACGTGATTCAATCTGAATTACGTTGGTTTTATCCCGATGGCAGATGAGAGATACCTAGGTGAGACAGATGAGACACGTGATTCAATCTGAATTACGTTGGTTTCATCCCGATGGCAGATGAGAGACATCTAGGTGAGACAGATGAGACACGTGATTCAATCTGCATTACGTTGGTTTCAACCCAATGGCAGATGAGAGATACCTAGGTGAGACAGATGAGACACGTGATTCAATCTGAATTACGTTGGTTTCATCCCGATGGCAGATGAGAGATACCTAGGTGAGACAGATGAGACACGTGATTCAATCTGCATTACGTTGGTTTCAACCTGATGGCAGATGAGAGATACCTAGGTGAGACAGATGAGACACGTGATTCAATCTGAATTACTTTGGTTTCAACCCGATGCCAGATGAGAGGTACCTAGGTGAGACAGATGAGACACGTGATTCAATCTGCATTACGTTGGTTTCAACCCGATGGCAGATGAGAGATACCTAGGTGAGACAGATGAGACACGTGATTCAATCTGCATTACGTTGGTTTCAACCTGATGGCAGATGAGAGATACCTAGGTGAGACAGATGAGACACGTGATTCAATCTGCATTACGTTGGTTTCAACCTGATGGCAGATGAGAGATACCTAGGTGAGACAGATGAGACACGTGATTCAATCTGAATTACGTTGGTTTCAACCCGATGGCAGATGAGAGATACCTAGGTGAGACAGATGAGACACGTGATTCAATCTGAATTACGTTGGTTTCATCCCGATGGCAGATGAGAGATACCTAGGTGAGACAGATGAGACACATGATTAAATCTGAATTACGTTGGTTTCAACCCGATGGCAGATGAGAGACACCTAGGTGAGACAGATGAGACACGTGATTCAATCTGAATTACGTTGGTTTCAACCCGATGGCAGATGAGAGATACCTAGGTGAGACAGATGAGACACGTGATTCAATCTGAATTACGTTGATTTCATCCCGATGGCAGATGAGAGATACCTAGGTGAGACAGATGAGACACGTGATTCAATCTGAATTACGTTGGTTTCATCCCGATGGCAGATGAGAGACACCTAGGTGAGACAGATGAGACACGTGATTCAATCTGCATTACGTTGGTTTCAACCCAATGGCAGATGAGAGATACCTAGGTGAGACAGATGAGACACGTGATTCAATCTGAATTACGTTGGTTTCATCCCGATGGCAGATGAGAGATACCTAGGTGAGACAGATGAGACACGTGATTCAATCTGCATTACGTTGGTTTCAACCTGATGGCAGATGAGAGATACCTAGGTGAGACAGATGAGACACGTGATTCAATCTGAATTACTTTGGTTTCAACCCGATGCCAGATGAGAGGTACCTAGGTGAGACAGATGAGACACGTGATTCAATCTGCATTACGTTGGTTTCAACCCGATGGCAGATGAGAGATACCTAGGTGAGACAGATGAGACACGTGATTCAATCTGCATTACGTTGGTTTCAACCTGATGGTAGATGAGAGATACCTAGGTGAGACAGATGAGACACGTGATTCAATCTGAATTACGTTGGTTTCAACCCGATGGCAGATGAGAGATACCTAGGTGAGACAGATGAGACACGTGATTCAATCTGAATTACGTTGGTTTCATCCCGATGGCAGATGAGAGATACCTAGGTGAGACAGATGAGACACGTGATTCAATCTGAATTACGTTGGTTTCATCCCGATGGCAGATGAGAGACACCTAGGTGAGACAGATGAGACACGTGATTCAATCTGCATTACGTTGGTTTCAACCCAATGGCAGATGAGAGATACCTAGGTGAGACAGATGAGACACGTGATTCAATCTGAATTACGTTGGTTTCATCCCGATGGCAGATGAGAGATACCTAGGTGAGACAGATGAGACACGTGATTCAATCTGAATTACGTTGGTTTCATCCCGATGGCAGATGAGAGACACCTAGGTGAGACAGATGAGACACGTGATTCAATCTGCATTACTTTGGTTTCAACCCAATGGCAGATGAGAGATACCTAGGTGAGACAGATGAGACACGTGATTCAATCTGAATTACGTTGGTTTCATCCCGATGGCAGATGAGAGATACCTAGGTGAGACAGATGAGACACGTGATTCAATCTGCATTACGTTGGTTTCAACCTGATGGCAGATGAGAGATACCTAGGTGAGACAGATGAGACACGTGATTCAATCTGAATTACTTTGGTTTCAACCCGATGCCAGATGAGAGGTACCTAGGTGAGACAGATGAGACACGTGATTCAATCTGCATTACGTTGATTTCAACCCGATGGCAGATGAGAGACACCTAGGTGAGACAGATGAGATACGTGATTCAATCTGAATTACGTTGGTTTCAACTGCCATCGGGTTTAAACCAACGTAATGCAGATTGAATCACGTGTCTCATCTGTCTCACCTAGGTATCTCTTATCTGCCATCGGGTTGAAACCAACGTAATGCAGATTGAATCACGTGTCTCATCTGTCTCACCTAGGTATCTCTCATCTGGCATCGGGTTGAAACCAAAGTAATTCAGATTGAATCACGTGTCTCATCTGTCTCACCTAGGTATCTCTCATCTGCCATCGGGTTGAAACCAACGTAATTCAGATTGAATCACGTGTCTCATCTGTCTCACCTTGGTATCTCTCATCTGCCATCGGGTTGAAACCAACGTAATGCAGATTGAATCACGTGTCTCATCTGTCTCACCTAGGTATCTCTCATCTGCCATCGGGTTGAAACCAACGTAATGCAGATTGAATGACGTGTCTCATCTGTCTCACCTAGGTATCTCTCATCTGCCATCGGGATGAAATCAACGTAATGCAGATTGAATGACGTGTCTCATCTGTCTCACCTAGGTATCTCTCATCTGCCATCAGGATGAAATCAACGTAATGCAGATTGAATGACGTGTCTCATCTGTCTCACCTAGGTATCTCTCATCTGCCATCGGGTTGAAACCAACGTAATGCAGATTGAATCACGTGTCTCATCTGTCTCACCTAGGTATCTCTCATCTGCCATCGGGTTGAAACCAACGTAATGCAGATTGAATCACGTGTCTCATCTGTCTCACCTAGGTGTCTCTCATCTGCCATCGGGTTGAAGCCAACGTAATGCAGATTGAATCACGTGTCTCATCTGTCTCACCTAGGTATCTTTCATCTGCCATCGGGTTGAAACCAACGTAATGCAGATTGAATGATGTGTCTCATCTGTCTCACCTAGGTATCTCTCATCTGCCATCGGGATGAAATCAACGTAATGCAGATTGAATGACGTGTCTCATCTGTCTCACCTAGGTATCTCTCATCTGCCATCGGGTTGAAACCAACGTAATGCAGATTGAATCACGTGTCTCATCTGTCTCACCTAGGTATCTCTCATCTGCCATCGGGTTGAAACCAACGTAATGCAGATTGAATCACGTGTCTCATCTGTCTCACCTAGGTATCTCTCATCTGCCATTGGGTTGAAACCAACGTAATGCAGATTTAATCACGTGTCTCATCTGTCTCACCTAGGTATCTCTCATCTGCCATCGGGTTGAAACCAACGTAATGCAGATTGAATCACGTGTCTCATCTGTCTCACCTAGGTATCTCTCATCTGCCATCGGGTTGTAACCAACGTAATGCAGATTGAATCACGTGTCTCATCTGTCTCACCTAGGTGTCTCTCATCTGCCATCGGGTTGAAACCAACGTAATGCAGATTGAATCACGTGTCTCATCTGTCTCACCTAGGTATCTCTCATCTGCCATCGGGTTGAAACCAACGTAATGCAGATTGAATCACGTGTCTCATTTGTCTCACCTAGGTACCACTCTTCTGCGAGCGGGTTGAATGGAAATGGAATGGGTACCATCCATGGAACAATTCCTTTAATACTAATAGCATAGATGCAAATTTATACAGAGCAACCAAGTATCTCTAACATTCCAGTCGGAGTGGAATCGGAGTGATTCCTCTACTTTCGAATATAATTCAATAAAAAACCATAGTTTGTGTATGGTAGATATATATGAAAACAATTAATGGTGCACGGAAAGTTTTTCGTCATGTTGGTAAAGTTATTGCTAGATCAGTATTGCTAACATAGGCAATAAATTTATTTTTTGCAGATATTATTAAGTACTTTGGCGGATGTTTTAATAGAAATTGACAAAAGTAATTAAATAATCGTTATTGGGTCTGTCTGGAAAATAAATTAACAGTAGAAGTACATAATAGTACACTCCCTAAGCAGTAGAATATAAAATTTTATGAAAAACATAGCTGGCCCCCTAACGGTAGAAATAATAGAGCACTGTATTTCGCCTGGGCCCCATAAAAGCAACAGTTTTCTAATCTCACTAATAGTGACAGTTTTCTGAAGTCAGACCGAATTAATAACTTGACAATCAGGCATTATTAAGTAGGTATATTACTCTAAAGTTTCCAACTGTGTCATTAATAATGTAATTTTCATTTTATCATCTTTAAAAGCTTAGAGCTACAAAGCGACCTAGATTGTGTTACTGTTGGTGTCAATAATAAACAACTCGAGTCTTTGTTATGACGTATAAAAGTATCAAAAAATTATAACATTCAAAAAAAATTAGAAAATTTACGAGCTGTTAAAAATCGTGGACACTAAAGATAATGGAAGTTTCAAACTAGTTTATTCCCAAGTTTTAACACTAACTTGCCAGCAAAGCATTCAAAAATGACGTTAAAACTTACAAAGTGGTTTGCAAATCACTTTAATTAACTTCAAAATAAGCGCACTGCGTCTGAACTCACGATTTACGTAATCTTTATATACAATTTGTGACTCAAAATGAATAATAAATAACCTATTTATTTCTATTCTGGACCTAAATAGAGAGTTCAGTTGCTTTCACGCCGCGCCAGCTTTATCGCCGCTTGTTAGCAAATAAGTTTTAACACATTAAGAAAACACAAACTAAAAACGCTTTGTGCTTCAAATGTTTCAAAGGTGGAAAAATTATTTTTACGCCACGTGTCTACACGCTCATTAATATTTTAAACGTTATTTTGCAAAACGGTCAAGCAAGGATACAGTTTTTTGGTACAAAAATTATGACTACAGCTTTTAAAACTCTAAGTGCTTGTGAATTTGTCTTGTTTATGGCGGTATCTTAGCAAAGATCCAGAATAATTTGGATGTAAAGTACTTCTCCATAAACGGCTGTAACCGCAGCCAAGGTTTTCTTAGAAGCGTCGCGACACCAAAAGTGGAAGGCTTATAGATGAAGAGGCTGCGAGAGTGACAGCGTACTTCGAGCTGGATAAAACGAATAGATAGAGCTCTTTAATATAAACGAAGCAGAGTTTAGTACTCTCGAAAAATGCAAGCTCACCCGCTGGATACGGGCTGAATTTTTAAAGCCGGAGCTCGCCGCCCGCCTTTTAGACTTAAACCTCGGATTTTTGTTCGCGCTTATTAACGTGTAGCGGGATCTTTATGACTCACTTTATGAAGTTCGGATTAAAATTATGTAATTTAGGTCATTGTTCTTTCAGCAATGTACGTTATGTATGAGATTGTTAATTATTCAAATGAATGCTTTGCTGATTTAAATGAGAATATTTGCAGACATTCGTTTACAAACAAAAATATGTGGATTTTAGGGACAGGAAAAATAAATACTTAAGTAATAATTTTCATAATATTAGTTTGAAGTAACAGGACACGTTTGTCATGACCACTTGAGGTCACTGGAATAAGTAAACTGTGCTCCTTGAAAGGACGAACTCCAGAGCTGAAATGCTAGTGGTTGCAATTCAATGGATGCGTTTACCGCTGTAATTTAATATGAAGTAGGTTCTCTATAACATTACATTATTACAGTCTATGAAAAAAAAACGAACGAATTTTTAATATGCTTTATGTACATCATCGTGGCATTATCCAAGCGATGAAGTTGACGAAAAAATTCTAGAATTTGTGAATATAAATTAAAATAGAAAATTTAACAAATTAAAATAAACCAATACCGTGCAGGGGTTACCAACATTTAAGCCCATACAAACCCACAGGCAACTTCAATTACTTTGCAACAGTAGGAATACAACCGGTAAATTTAAATACAAAAATTAAGCGACGACCCCAACACATTTCATAGCTTTAAATCAGTCACGTTTTGTAAGAACAGCCAATAAATACATTTCAGAGTTGAATAGCTTTGTTGATCGTATTTCGGGTGGACAATAATCGATATGGTTGGACAGCCCTAAATTACTGCGTCCATCGCGTCGCGTTCCCGGTGGCTGCTGAAAAAAGTAAATGAGTTGTATCGTCGAACTACAGCATTGAACACGCCACGATTCACGACCGAGAATCGAGAACCAATCCACGGGTTTTTGGGTCCGATCACATGGTGCGGGAATCAGAAGTAGGTAATGTAAGAAACGTGTAAAATTTTTAAAAATTGAGTAACTTGCTGTTTTTAATTATATTTCTTTCCCTCAATGGGATACTTTCGCGGTAATGCAAGAAAGGAATGCCCAATAAGCTCGAGAAAAGTCCGGTAAATGTATGAATATTTAGAAAGCAACGTTTGAGAGAGATTTTTGTGGCAACAAAGAGCCAAGGCGTAAGCAAGCAGGCCTCATTCAGTGACATTATATTTCAAATTCAAGATAACAAGTCTATAAACATTTTTAGCTATACGGCTGACAAGGACTCGCTGCATGTCGATCGGTAAACTTCGTAAAATGTTAAGTTCGACCTTTGTTGATTTTCTAATCCCACTCTTTAGAAAAACTTAAATCTGCATACTGATTGTGGATATTCAAGCCCATAGATAAAGCCCTTCTACGAAGTCTCCGTTAAAACTCGTCATGCGAACGGACCCTTAGCAAAATATAACAGACCATTGGAACCGATCGATTGAGAATCAAGCCCGCATTGGGCCCTCAATATATCAACGCAGACAGGACGAAAATTGGAACGGACCCTTGTTAATGTCCCGCACTTAGGGTCCTTCGCTCTTGTTACTGATTATTTATTTAAGACCCATCGGAATGTAACGTAACGACCATTTGTAAATTTTTGACATGGTTCAGGTTACACATCACATTTTCTTGTATTTGTAAGTCTTTAATAAAGTCGATGTTTCTTAAGAACATCTATTATGCAAGATGTGATAAAAAAAATGTAAAAATGTTTGAACTCCATTTTTTTCTGCCATGAGCAAACATTTTTAAGTCGGTACGTGCCTTAGTTTTAAATGTTGAACAGTTTATTTACTATCTTTACTAAATTAGTATACTACAAAGCAAAATTGATAGGCTTAAACGATAACTTTGCAGAAACCCATCGCACTTGTACCAGGACTGTGCAGGATGTTTATTTCTATATTATATACACTTTGTGTACAGGCAATATTTAGTTAGTTCAGTAGCACCATCTGCAAGTTTTTTTTTACCAATATTTACTAAGTTTGTCTTGTCAGGTTAATAGATCATGCCGTAGTCACATATCGCTTTTTGCAGCCAAAATGATTTGTCTTAGGTATTGTTCCATGAAAATGTGATAGACAGAGACAGAAGCCAACCAGCATAATTGGCATTGTGAAATTTAATTGTTGTGAACATTTTGTACAGTATTTGTGAATATTGATGGGATTTCATTATGAGTAATACGAAATGTAAAAAGCCTAGCAAATATAGGTTGTTGGTGATAACAGTTAAGAAAGAAGTTAGTATGGGAACTCGCACGAAACCACGTTTAGGTACATAAAATACTATTATATGACTGGGTTTTCGACTGCGCTCACTGAGGGTTTTATTTAAAAATAACTGCATGATCTATATAATTAATTATAATGTAAGTAACGCGTTAGTCTAAAATAAATAGGCACTATCCGGATGTCTTAATTATATTAGGTCCTTACATATGAAATTGGTGTTTTGTCGTACTGGCCACTTTGATCTGTATTATATCCTCTTTGGTTAAGAATTTCAATTTCAAATTTATACAGCTATTTACTGACGCATTTGTGTTTTGCAAACCGTAATTCATTTGCTTTTTCCTCTTTTGGTTTTTTCATAGCGTCACTTAGTTTACAAAATGGAAAACTTGAAATATTGCAAAACTATTAAACTATTAGGATTCAACACAGACATAAATAAACCATACATAGACCTCTCAACCTATGACTAATGCAATGTTTCATCGAAAACGGTCAGAAAATATCACCTATATGAATACTTATAAAACATACTCACAGATCTCCACGAAATAAATTATGTAATTACTTGTTACAATGAAAATGTTTCGAACACGGATATGAAAACTACGTATACATATAATAATTTATTTACAGAAATGTACAAATATATATACTTGTTTTACCTTAATTATTTTGTTAAATGGTTGCCTTATACATTTTTCTTTTATTAAATATGGGGGCGAGGACCTGGTGTACCGTAATATAGGATTTAACCTTCTTCGGGCATCAGGGACCTCATTGTGTAACTTCAACACCTATCGCGATACCTTTGAATTTGACAGTTGAAGCATACTAACGAACTTTACACTACAGAAATTTTCTAAATGATGGAGAAAGCGATCGAGGCGCTTTTTGAATGAATGATTTTTTTTTGACAATAAATTGGAATTGTGTATCATAAATGACAGACACAAATATCTTTAAAAGCTATTGATAATGTCAATTGAAAGAGTCTACTAACTTTACAATCTTACAACAGTTACGAGTTTATTTTTCAATATTTTTCTTTCAATCAAAGAATATTGATTCATATTTTGTAGGCGAGAAACCTTTACTGGCACGTATGTATGTTCCACACGTCAAAGAGTCGTTATCTATTTAAATATGTACGTCTGAAACAGTAACAACATCACTCTGATTTAAGTTTAATTATTTTTCTTATAACATGGCTATAGCTACTTTGCAGCCCTTCCAATGATTATTGAGGATGAAGAAAGTTTGCAGAATAAAAATTAGCGGAAATAGAGATAGAAAAACCCCAACAGAAGCAAGCCTTGGACCATATACTTAGAAATCATGTAACCTGAGAACAATCGTTTGGAACACCTATAGACAGCAATTCAGAACAGAGAACATCAATATTAACGCTACTAAAAGCTCCAGCAACCTCAAAGTAATAGGTCATTCAAAAGTTGTTTAAACTTTTTTGAACATCGAACTGTAATCGGCAAATACTTTCACGAATCGACATTCCTTTATGAAATTTAAATTGATAAGCAGGTAAAATATTATTTTACTCTACATATAATTCCAGTTGTTCAAAGACTTTTCTGACGCAGGATGTAAAAGCAATATGATGATATGAATTTGGTTTTATCTGGTTTTAAAACAGTCCTACTTGCAGGAGTGTGGACACAAATACAAGCACTCCTTTATCACACAGTTTTTCAAGAAAACTTAAGCAATACCGTCCAAACCAAAGAATTATTCTTGCTAGAATATAAAGCTGACAATGATTATCATAATGTTGATTATATTCACTAACAGGAGAAATAGGATAACTGTTAACATAGTCTGGAGTATTTGTCTCTAAAAACAATTCAATCCATTAATCATTGCTGATATTGCAAGAATGTGTCTTATTAAATTTTAACATATAATTCTAGATTTGTTGCAGCAGAGTACAACCAAGCCTTCGAGTCTCAGTTTTCAAAGTTAGTTTTTTAGAGCTTGTAATTTTTAAATTCAAATTACCTTTCCCGCGAAGGACTATTTTTAAAACTGTATTATGCAGTTTAGAGTTTTGAACAGCTTCTGAGCATTTTTCATTCCACCATGGCAGTGGAGTTTTTTTTTTTGGACTTTCTATGACAAGAACTATTGAGAGAAATATCACAAGGAGAAGAAACAGTAAGTACTGCAAGGTAAAGACTTAGGAATTGCAGAATTTAAGAAAGTACAAATGAGATCATAAGCCTCCTAAGTTGTAGAATTGTGATACGGAATACTAAGCCATTCTGAATCTAGATTTTTAACGTATGTTTTCCAATCTTCCAATTTAAATTAAGGATATGCTATTATTATCATATTACGCTGAACGGTTTACTTCGAAATATTGACCAAAAAATTAATATTTACAGTAAGATGGTCTTCCTGTAAAATGTGATTTTGTAAATATATAAAATGGAATGTAATTTTACTAAATATTTATTATTATTAAAGACTTATTATTAAATATTTATTAAACCAATCGAAAGAAAGAGCTGAAGTTGTAGAGACCAAGGTTAAATCTAAGGTACTGAGACACCACGAGAGAGAACCAACTGTACTCGCCATTCCATTATTCAAAAGGACCAATAACGCTAACATCTACTATTTCCAATATAGCTCTACACTAGAATAAGTAGAATTGCATCCCCAAGATGTATAATAAGTGTTAAAATCACATTAACTTAATAAGAGCATCAAATTTATGTTTAACAAAGAACGGAGAGCAGTAAGTGTGGCAATATAGAAACTAATGATGCTAATTTCTTTTCAATTGACACTTATATTGGCACATATATTTTGTAAACAGCTATCATAATAGGTGTCAATCTTACAATATTTTATTTTATTATGAATGAAAATAGCAACACCGTATTGTCTATTGCCAATGTCTTTTCCTTCAATATTGTAACCTTTTATATTGAATTTTTTATCAGACTGTAACCATATTTTGGTTATACCTAATTGCAATATGATTTTTTTTATTCTAGGAATTGTGTAACTTGAAACCTGTTGCTATTTATATTCTGAGTGCTCGACTGCATTATATTAATTGCATCCATTATTTGGAAGAACCATTGCTATTTTTGAATGTATATTGTAGTATTTCCTTGATTAAAGTTGAATTTATGGGCCGATTTTCTTTTTGATTTAAAAATATTGTTGTTATGGCTTGTTAAAGGTATAAGTCAGAATTGGCTAAGTTTTGTATCTGTGTTTCTAGTGATAAGCTTGTAAATGTAGAAAATTAGTTTAATAAAATCAATCTGAATATATTACGAATTTGGTTTTAATTTTAGATATTTGTACATTGGGAGGCTCGATTCACTATAGTTGATTAAGTGTCTTTTCAGCAGTACATATTGAGCTGGAAAATTGATTAAATTGCTTTAAAATAATTACTTTTATCGGTATATCGTTTATAGGTATTATACTTTTGTACCCTTTTTATAATTATAACGGTAAATACGATACTCTTTAAATTACAGACTTTATCCATAAAAAGAAATACATTACTTTTTCGAAACAGTTTTATAAGGAACTCTTATGTAAAATTTCAGGGTCGTAGGTTTAGTAGTTTTAGATATTTTGAGATGATTGTGGGAGATTTGAATGAAAATAAAATGTTGAACCACCCTCTTTTCCCTGTAGAGGTGGAAATTGGTAAAATCTTTTCTAAGCGTGCGGCTACGTTATGAAAGCTATCTATATGCCAGGTTTGAGCTCAACCCGTCCATTGGTTTGGTCTCGACGTAGATATGTATATCTAGACGACAATTTTTTTAAAGATTAACTAATACTTAATATAAATTTTACTATTTACAAATAAATAAAACAAAATTATACACAATATTTTTATTGTTGAACTTCTTTTACAAAAGCTCCTTTCACATTCTAAGGATCCCGCGCGAATGATTTTGGATGCCTTCAATCATCTAAAGCATTGTTATTTTAACATGAATCTAGAAATATTTTACGATTTTGATATTGTTTTATAAAAAAATATAATAATTATAATGATATAATATAAATAAAATAATGGTTTCAATTTGTTAAAAATAAACCGACAATTTAGAAAAAAATCAAAGCCACATAACGCAGCTAATGCTCTATGGCATTCAATATCATTCGTATCATACAATACAACATAAATCCCAAAGCGATTGCGATTGTATAAATTAGACAATTTTGTTGATCACTACCGCAATCACTATACCTTTTAAAGGAACGCGATATGTGTTGAAGTTAGACATTTAGGCCCCAGGTCCTCACATACTGTACTAAAAATATCTATATATAAATTGCTTATGAATTGAATTAAAATTAACAAAATTATGAGAATGAATGAATTTATTCTTTGATTTTATTCTATAATAACTAGGATCGCTCCACAGGGACATATTTCGTAACACCACCACGTCCCTAACATGTGAACAACAAACAAAACTTTTTGTTCACCTTACAGAGGGATTACATTAAGTTACATGAGGTAAATTGTCCCTCTGAGAGTCAAACGGAAAGGCCCTCTGTTTCGGAAGTCCCCGTAACCACGTCGTGTCGTTGTCGGGGGGACATGAGCTGTCATTCACACAATAATAGATCAAATTGTGTTTTGATTCTGATAAAGTGAATGTAAGAGAAGTGTTTTGGCTAAAGCTTTATATTTTAGAGTCTTATTGATATGATTTTTATCTTTTTCACGAGGATCACATTTTATCGGTCGTGCTGTTATTAGTAGTATCGTTGAAAAAAGACATCGTAGAATTAATAGTATTATAGCAGTACCATCTTAAGCGAGTTTTAAATACCATCTAAAGCCATTTTGTAGGTAAGGCTGCCTCCGCTCATTATAATTCTGAACCTTTCTACATAAAATCTAGATCCAGACACAAATACATATGGAAGGCAGATTGGTCCCTTAAAACATAATCTAATTGTTTCACTCTCTGCATATTTCTCTGTGAAGTGTTTTTGCTTTAATCTTATCGGCGATATACTTACTAAATCACATTCCAAACCTATGAAAACAATTTCTGAAAACATTTCCAAATTATCACCTTTAATTAGTTCATAACAACATGACAATTCGTTTGAATAATGCATACGAACTTAAGTACATAAATAAAATAAGTTTTTGAAATTTCATTTACTCATATCGGCTATTTCTTAATCACGAAAATGGATAAATATTTTATATGGATTTTTATATTTTATTTTATTAACACCTTGTACCTTATTAACTTGTTCATTTATACACTGAACCCATACCCTCCGTGTTTAATAGTTTGCTTATGTAATTTTCAATGAACTGACGCATACCTCTATAGACTTTTGACTACTCTCATTCATTATCTATGTACACACATCAAAAATATCTAAGCAACATATACAAATTTGAATTTTATAATGTATTTTCACATTAAGTCGTTAGTATTTTATTTATTTATTTATTTAATAATTTATGTACACATAGAAAATCACAGTAATAAAGTACTAAGGTACAGCTGATTTCTAATAGAAATTTCTACCAACAGACCTATTACTGGATAAAGTAGTACAGAACAAATTTTGTGTGTACAACTATATTTAAATATTATAAAATAAAATACAAAACAATAAATAAACATATAGATCAACTTAAACCCATACATAAAATTCAAATACTTATCTATATAGATGCATACATTTATAAACGAATGATATATATATATATATATATATATATATATATATATATATATATATCAATACTCTACGACATAATATACATAAATGGACATCAACACAAGATTTTATGACTGAGAAAGATAGTGCTGTTTTACTTTATTTTTATAAATTGGTGACGATTTTGCTTCGCGTTTTTCATAGGGAAGTGAGTTCCATAGTCTGACCGCATGAACAGTAAAGGATTGGGAAAAGAAATCGGTCTTATGAGGTTTAAGGTATAGGAAAGTGCGCTTGCGAGTTCTGCAAAGTTTATCTTGGGAAACCATAAAAGAGAAACGCTCACTAATATATCGGGGAGAGGATGGGTTGATAAGTACATTATATAAACGACAGAGAATGCGAGTGTTCCTGCGTAACCGAATCGGTAGCCATCAGAGTTGTTTTCGATATTCTGAAACGTGATCATATTTTTTAAGATTAAACACGAACCGAATGCATAGGTTCTGCAGACGATCCAGCTTATTTAAAAGTTCTTCTGTAGCATGTATGTAAAACACATGTGCATAATTTATGATTGGCTGTATAAGTGCCTGTGCAAGGGTGATTTTGGTTGGATAAGGCAAAAAACTTTGGAAACACTTGAGAATATGAAAGGACTATAATGACGATAATGGACTTTACGACCGATTTCACCGACATTAGCATGCTACGTGAGGTTTGAGTCGATTATCACGCCTAAGTTTTTTTCAGTATTGGTGAAATCAATCGAACTACCATCTAGTACTACAGTTGGAAGAGCATCCATATTAAGGCACCCCTTCATATATCGGCTGCCTACAATTATTGCTTGCGACTTGCTAGTATTTACATGGATTCCAAAAGATGAACCCCACTGATTTGGCCAAGATCTTTATTAATCGTGGCAAAGGCAGAGCCAACATCGCTAACAGTGAAATGTCGGTAAATCTGCAAGTCGTCCGCATAGAGGTGGAAATTACTTGAGATAACTTAAGTGATAGAATAAATGAACAAAGAGAAGAGTAACGGACAGAGAACGCCACCCTGAGGTACACCTGCAACGAGATCACACCACTGGGAGAAGGACTCCTCGCAGCGGACCCGCTGAGACCTACCTCGAAGGTAAGAACTAAACCAAGCAACGGCAGAAAGGGAAAAATTCAGTGATTCTAGCACTCCAAGAAGAATATCAAAGTCAACACAACTAAAAGCATTACTGAAATCAAGTAGAACTAACAATGTAAGCGATCCACCCTCCAAGGCCCAGGGTATATTGTCAGTCACGTTAACAAGAGCAGATACTGTGCTGTGCCCTGACCGGAAACCTGATTGGTATTTGCTGAGGAGATTATTATTGGATACAAACTCAAGTAATTGTTCATGGATAATGTGCTCCAGAAATTAAGGCAAAAAGGACACGATAGATTTTGGTCAGAAATGAGAAAGAGAGGTAGGGTTTGGTAAAGAACTTAAAGTGTTGACTTTGACCCTTGGATCCAGAGTAACGGCTGGTTAAGCAAATTTGGAGTTTAAAGCATTCAAATCAAGTTTGTTATGATGAGTAGTGGAAGATTTACCAATACCAACAGACTTCAAGAATGTCCATGCCTCTGCAGCGCCTTTGTTGACGAGGGTCGAAAATAGCATATCTTAGCGTCTCGACAAAGTCGCCTGCAAAGGTTACGTAGATTTTTATGTAAAATAGAAAGGTTAAAAGAGAATAATAGGGATTCAAGCTTACGAGAGCGAGAGTTGTTTTTTATCATTCAGGTATTGAAGTCGCCTAACGTAATGAAATCATAAATAGGGCAAAAATTACTGAAATAACTTTCAAGGGTATTGAAATAATCAATAGTCAAACAAATAGTTGAAGTAATATTAGGACTATAAAAAACCGTTAGGAGTAATTTCGTGTGTCGTATAGTTACTTCGATACCGAAGTGTTCAGCAGATTCTGAGTAAAGCGATGGTGATGCACTCAAAACCTTGTACAACCAATCTGCACGCAAATAAATTGCACCCCACCTCCCCCCTTACCAGTTCTATCATTGCGTTTGAGGACAAAACCAGGAAGTGAAAAATTTGTTAAAGGAAGGGAAGGTTTGAGGAAAGTTTCAGAAACTAGCAATGCGTCGATATTTTTACAGCTACACGTTGCTGGAAGATCAGAATAATGGCTGGGTACGCTTTGAGCATTAATGTGTGCAATTTTAAAATTTAAGGGATTATCAGTAAAGGAAGTATACAGTCTACGTCGGAGCTGGAGAGAGAGTACTGTCAATGCTAGCGAAACTGCAAGACGAAGAAGAACAGGATACGAAGCTGTCGTCACAATCATTATTATTATACTAGTTATATATATATATATATATATATATATATATATATATGTTGTAACTAGTGCAATGATAGAAAATACCAAATAAATAGAAATAAATATACCACATACGAATAAACACTACTATATAAAAAATAAATTACAATTAACTAAACCACCAGCCACTAACAAGATGATAGAGAAAGAAAACGAAATTAAAATTAAAAATTAAGAAACAACACTAATGGTGGTCCAATAGTAACTTACGCACAATGATTGATTGCATGGCTGATTGCAGCCTTACATTAACTGTCAAAGTCGCAGTGGTATCTGTCAAACTGTTTGTCACGGGCATAAACAAAAGTTATATAAAAGAACGAACCAGGCATGAGTCATTATGGGTTTTTTGATGAATGAAATTTAACTGTTATTCAATGGTAAATAGGTTAAAAAGCTGTTAATTTAATAACAGGTTTTGAAGGTTGTAAGCGAAAATGTTTTTTATTTACTATTGTGTTTCCTATATATATTGACATATGGATCGCTTTTCTATGCAAATATTTTATGACTAGCGTCTCATCCCAAGAAACTAAGCAACGCGGACGACACGTGCCCGGTCGTAGACGCGGTGGCCAGAGAAAATATTTGTATAGGATTTTGACTCATATCAAACGTTGTTCTACGATAAATAAGGAGCAAAATTGTACGTAAAAAAATATGTTGAAGATCGAAGTTTTATTTTCATAAATACCATTGTATTTCTTAGTTATATCGCTATATTGGTTCACTTGTCTATGCATTTTTTCGTTCGAAAGTGTTATTTTCGCAAACCAGTTGATTCTCAGAAAGTAATAAAATTTGTATTGAAATTATCCGTTGAGTAGAAACTGTTGAGAAATTAACAGTTAATATTTTCAACCGCTTTTTTGGAATTGAATAAAATAATGTCTATGGAACTAATGCGTGTCATGTTCGTTGACGTAAATTAACAGTTAATATTTTCAACCTGTTTTTTCATCCATGAATAAAAGTTAATTCGTTGACGAATGAATAGCTGTTAAAAAAAACTGTTGATTGATTCAACGACCACCTCTAAAACGAACAAACTAAATCTTAAATTACCATCATTCACTTATGATTGTAAGATATATTGTTATTGAAACTAATGAACCACTTACTGAATACAGTAATGATAAAGTTAGTGGCGCCGACGACTTTTTCTGGGAGATTTTTCTGCGGGTTTTGGCGCATTTTCTTGCGCAGGATCAGCTGTGGTGTCACAAGTGAAAGGAAAATGAGAAACAATGTAATCAAGTTCGCATTTTGTTTCGATCCGGCGGCGTAATTTGTCTGGTAGACAGGTAACAATTCTACCCTCAGCAGACCAGCAATTCTTTATTCCGAAATGTAGACGGGCCGAGACAAAAATCTGCAGTCTGATCTTTGTGAGGAACTCGAAGAGCGTAATACCAGATCCTTTCAGACTAGTTTTAGTACCCCAGACAGTATGACGAGTCTCCATATCAGAAATTCTCACAAGATTTGGTCTTGTTTTGCCTTTAGAAGCCCAATCTATGACAAACAAATAAGTGGTCTCGCTTTATACTATTCAGGTTTAGTTGTTGGGTTAAGATGTTATGGACCTCCTCATAAATCTTTTCCTCCTCATAAAAATAAATAATTAAATAAATTTATTTTAAATAGTCTAAATGTCAAGTTCTTAATATTATTTGGTATTTTATTATAGATACGAACAGCCATACAATTAACATTTTTTGAAAATATATTAAGTCGTTGAGCAGGTTCATATAGTTTATGTTTATGTCTTCCTCTTCAATTAAACATTTCATTATTTCTTTTAAAATATTCTGGATGTGCTCGTACAAATACGCAAATCTCAAAAATATACAAGCAGGGCACAGGTAGTATCCTTAGTTTTTAAAAGAGGTTTACAATGGTCAATATACCCAGCACCACACACAGTATTCTAATATTTTTTTTTTTGTGCACGAAATACTTTATTTATATCAACGCAATTTCCCTATAAAACAATCCCATACCTTAAAATAGATGATAAATATCCATGATAGGCGAGGAGGGCTGCTCTTGTACCGGATACATCTTTGATACGTCTTAATTCATATAAATATTTGTCAATCTTATGTTTTACATCCATTACATGAGCTTTCCAATTGCAGTACTTGTCTAAAAACCTAAAAACTTTGTAGCATTTACACTGTCAATTTTAAAACCATTATAGTTTACACATAATTCGGGAACTTTCATATTGACTGTATTAAATTGAATATATTTGTTTTCGATAAATTAATATTTAAATTATTCGCATTAAGCCAGTCTATTACATTTGTCAGAGCTAATTCAATTTTTTATTTGAGGTCACGGGCATTTACAGAATTAATTAAAGTTGTTATGTCATCAGCAAATAAAAAATATTCATTGGTCATTGTGCGGTATAGACCTAATTGTTTTTAGGTTTATATACCTATCACACAGGTTAGAAGATATACCTTCGATGTTGGACCAAAATTGCTTTAGTATGTAGAATTTAACTTGAACTTTATAATCATGTGAGTAGTAACGTAAAACCCACTCACCTTCATGCGCGACTCCGACACCACAGGGTAACTCAGATACCAAGCAATCCTGAATCGCTGCAGATGAGGCACGATGAAGTTTTACTGCACTTATCAATTTTATGTATGTATTCTGTAGTACTATATTTGCAGGCCCAAAGCGGCGCCTTTCTTATGCGTTCGGATTCTTCTGCCGTACTGTTTGTCGCACCGCTGACGGCGCGGGTCGTGACGTCGATGAGGAAGGGCAATACTTATAACTACCCACATGACTTTCAAAAATACAAGTATTGAACATAACCCCCCACCGAAATCATTATGATGATTTCCAGGATAAAATAACACATAAAATAATGAAAATTACCCATGGTCCAAGCAAAAGCATAAGATACCCACTCATACATACGTATCTACACAAGTCCTATACGTACATAAATACCAGCAATTCAATGTTTTAAAATACGTACTTAAGTAGGTATGTAATTTTTTAAGTGATTAAGCAAAATTAGTTTTACCTTGTATAAGATTTGAATATATAGAATAATTCAAATACATATAATATACACATATAAATTTGTTTAAATGCTAAATTAACTTTATTGCAATACTATAAAATAAATTAATTTGTGTATGGTAGAGGACAAAGTTTATTCACGGGGCGTTTGTAGACACCGTTTTGAGTTCTCACTGTGACAACACGAACTATATTGTCCCCACCATGGTGGACGGCCTCAACTCTACCTAATGGCCACTAAAGAGGGCGAGATTGTTCAGACTTAATCAATACCAACTCTCCAAATTTAATATTATCAGACAAAGAAAACCATTTCGCTCTTTGTTGAAGAGTGTGCAGATAGTCATCAGACCATCGCTTCCAAAACAACTGCGAAGCCTTCTGCACAAATTGCCAACGTGACAATCTGTTCAGAGGCACATCATATACATTAATTTCTGAAACAGATGGGTTATCCGATCTTGGGCATAATGGACGCGAATTCAATACTGCCTCTACCTTACAAAAATAAAGTTGTCAGCTCTTCAAAGGTGAGGGCCCTATCACCAACCGAGCGATATAAATGATGTTTAGCCGATTTTATACCGGCTTCCCATAAACCACCCATAGACGGGGCGCTAGGAGGGTTGAATTTCCAGTTCACGGAGAGTGAAGATAAACCATTCGCTATCTTGTCTCGACTCTCTTTACGAAAGAGAGATGCTACATCCTTAAGATGTTTAGCTGCTGCAACAAAGTTGGTCCCACAGTCTGAGTACAGGCAGGTACAAAGTCCACGACGAGCAACAAATCTATCAAAGGTGGCTAGAAAACAGTCAGAACTAAGTTCAGTTAACAACTCCAAGTGCACGGCCTTAGTAGAAAAACAAATAAATAAACATAAATAAGCCTTATAAGTCTTTGAGTTTCGTCGAAGACTTTCCTTAACATAGAAGGGACCCCCTATATCGCATCCTACATGATTGAATACTTTATCAGGTTGTAATCTTGAAGTGGGTAACGTACCCATAGCTAGTTGTAAAGTCGTCGGTTTGAATTTACCTAAAGCAGTTTAAACATTTAGACAAGACTAATCTAATTATGCTACGAGCATTAATTATCCAGTATTTTTTACACAGAATGCCTTGCAACGTGCGAGGACCTACGTGTAAATAAGTTTTATGAAAAGGTTGTATAATCGAAGTAGTTAAAAAGGACTTCTTAGGTAAAAGTAAAGGATGTTTTGCATTAAAGGGTAAATTACTTTCATTAATCCGACCCCCCACCCTGAGAAACCCAAGAGTGTCAATGAAAGGAGATAGTTTACGAAGCGAATTTACAAATTGGTTTTTATTTAACATTTTTGTCCTCAAAAAAATTATTATTTTGAGATACTTTAATTATAGAATTCTGACTTGTGAATTGTTCAAGAGTTGATAAGGGACCGGAAGCACGTTCCGATGATGCTTTTCATTTTAAATTATTCATGAATCTATGACACCAACCTATCACTCGTTGTAAACGCTTGAAACTGGAGAATTTATTAAAGTTATCTTCCAAGTCATTTTTAAAATCATTTTGTGAAGTGAAAACAAATGTATCAAAATGAGATTTCAACTCAGGAATAGTGTCAGACTCTTGTGGCACCATAGTTGTAGTTGGCCACTGGGAGGGTGGCATGGTGAGCCTAGGTGGGCCGTGCAGCCACTCCTGCGCGGCACCCGCGAACGTGGCTGGAAGCGCGCCCCGCGAACACACGTCAGCCGCATTGTCTCCGCTGCGCACGTGCGACCAGCAGTTAGATGGTACTATTTCTATTATTTTGCTAACACGGTAAATGATTTTAATTTATACGGTGGAGTTTATAACTACGAAAGAACAACAGATGAATCGCTCAGAGCGAACAATTTTAAATTCAAATCTTGCATATTTCGTACGACGAAATCAACAAGCTTTGAAAGCAGCACGGCTGCTAGCAACTCCAGCCTAGGAATTGACATTGGTTTTATAGGTGCAACTTTTGACTTACTAATTAAATATCTGACTTTAACTTGACCTTAGGGGTCATCACTTCGCACGTAAATACAGGCTGCATAACCTCTGCATGATGCATCACAAAATTTTACAAGTTGCACGCTAGAAAATTTTGAAATTAAAATACGTAACCTTGAAAATTCTGAAAGTTCACTCAAGAAAGTGATCCACTGTTGGCACAATTCAGGTTGTAAAGGGTCATCCCAGCCAAGGCTGAGTTTTCACAGGTCCTGCATGATACACTTAGCAACAAAAGTACATGGCGATATAAAACCAACAGGGTCAAAAATACTTGCGAGGACCTTCAAAACAGAGCGTTTTGTTGATACACGATCTGTAATTTTATAATTAAAGGAAAAATAATCACATGATGGTAACCAAGTCAAACCTAAAACCTTAAGAGACGACAATAGCGTATCGTCGTGAAAATCTATTTTAGTTACGTGATCTGTTTCTATATGGGAGAGCAAATCATTTTTATTACTCGCCCATTTACGGAGCTCAAATCCACCACTCCTTAAGAGTGAAGTTAGTTCATCTTGAACTTTCTTAGCCTCTGAAACGGTGGAAAATGACGACAAGAAATCATCAACGAAGAAAGAGTGAATCAACAGGTGAGCTGCGCGTGGGTAGCGCGCGCCCTCGTCTAGTGCAAGTTGGTGCAATGCACGCACGGCTACGTAAGGAGCTGAGCGTAAACAGTACGTGTTTGTGCACAGTTCATACACGCGAACTGGCTCCTGGGGAGACTCCCGCCACAGTATGTGTTGGTATTTACGCTCGGTTGGCTCTATGAGCACACAACGATACATTTTGGAGATGTCTGCGGTAAGACATACCTACTTCAAATTTACGAAAGTTGATGATGACTTTTAATATGTCATTATGTAATTTCCTACCGGTCAAAAGTATATCATTGAGCGACACACCGTTTGTGGTGTTGGCCGAGCCATCAAACACCGCCCGCAGTGGTGTTGTAGTACTCTCAGGACGGAGCACGCAATGATGAGGTATCAGGTATTCAGACGGCTCTTCACCAGTGTACACTTGCATGTGTCCTAAGGCTTCATATTCGCGCATGAAGTCGACGTAAGACTTTTGTAAAACAGGTGATCGGGCGAGGCGTCGCTCGACATGCATCAACCGTTTCAAAGCAACATCATAAGAATCGCCTAGTGACTGGTGAGTAGGTCTTAACATAAGAGGACAAACATATTGCCCGCCTTGTTCGCGATAATGGTTTTTAATAAAAATCTCTTCAGCGATTTCTTCATCAGGACCCAATGGAACAACGCACGGCGTTTCTTCCACCTCCCAAAATCGTTTTAGGGATTCGCTGATGAAATCATCGTGAATGGTGGACACCACAACATCCGCGTTGCTAGAAGTAGGTCCTCCTGGTCTTCCCGTTATTACATAACCAAAAACGCTATTGATGGCCACGGGCACATCAGGTGAAAAAATAATATTTTCACCTTCATAAATATAAGGGAAAATATCACCGGCCAAAATAATATCGATCGGTGCCTGTTTATAAAAAGTAGGATCTGCCAATACTACATTTTTATATTTTTTTAATGATTTTATCCGGTATCTGTACGGTCGGCAAGTCCGCAGTTATAGTAGGTAAAATTACAGCCTTAATGACAAATGAAGGCTCTTCACCAATTACCGGTTTTAAATTTAATGAAGTAATAACAAAGTTTTTTACATTTTTACCATCTAAACCGTGTATATTATACGGACACTTGGTTTGTTTTAAACCTAAACGTCTAAAACAACTTATTGTTATGAAATTAGATTGAGCGCCTGAGTCAATAAGAACGCGGCATAGTTGATTATCCCCAAACGCATCGGAAACGTAAACAACAGCTGTTCCTAGAATTACTGTGTAGTTACCTTGCGTAGGTACAGACACATAACACGAACTATGAGTAACTGCAGGAGCGCACGGCGAGGAACCGGTTTCTTATTACTTGATTTCGGTTTCAAATTAGTGTGCAATAAAGAATGATGTAGTAAAGAATGACGAAATTTGTCACAACGAAAAGTTTAATGATCCTTATTACAATGTGCACAAGATTGCGTTTGGTTAGACAAATAGTTGAGATTCCTTTGTTGATTGGGGGTAGGATTTTTATTCAAAGCAAACTTTTGCTGTGTTTTGTTTTGAGTGTTAGAAGTTAATATCGAATGAGCTAAAACTTTGATCTGATTGTGAATGAAAGACAATAAGTCATTAAAAGTAGGTATAGAATTTTGATTTCATGTTTGCTCAAATATTTTTCTAGTTTGTGGGTCAAGCGCCCTCAACGCAATATGACACAATACATAGCCTCCCAAGTCGCTAATATTCAATGCTTGAATCGCCTTATATGAATGCTCAAAAGTTTCAACAAAAACATTTAATTGAGAAGAAGACTCCTGAGTTAGTGGTGCAAACATTAACATTTTATCTAGGTACCCACCGGCCAACATCCGGTCGTCTTGATATTTATTTAGTACACTCTGCCATACAGATTCATAATTACTTGCAGTAATTGGTAAACTTTTAACAAAATTCAATGCAGATCCCCTTGTACAGGAAAGTAAGTAATGAAACTTATCAATGTTGGGTATACTCGGCTGATTATGGACTAATGAGCAAAACGTTTCATAAAAGGTTGTAAAATTTTCTATATATCCATCGAACTGAAATAACTCTAATTTAGGCAAACGTGAACGAGAACTTGATGCAGGAATTTCTTCCTTACATTTATTAACGTTAGGCTGAATTTTTGCTGCACATAATTTTATACGGAAATACAATTCATCAAAGTTATTTATCTCTTGGTTTCTTAAAGCAGAGCTGGGGTTGATTTGTGTTTCTAATTCAAATATTTCAAATACAATATCCTTATACTTCTCGCGTATTGCGTCAGATTCAGAAATGCGTAATAGAAACAAACTCTCAGTATCAGAATCTTCAATATTCTTCGACATATCTAACATAATCTGCATTTCTTCAAAATAACGCTCCTGACGTTTCATTAACTTCATTAAGTCCTTATTGACCTTTTCTTCAACAGTCGGCAGCGCCATTTTGAACTAAGACGGTATCTACCACGCAATAGCAAAGAAATTATAAGTCATAATTTTAGAAGAATAAAGTTAAATAACTACAAAATATGCACTTGAACGTCAAGGATTTTAATATTAAAATAGATTAAAATCTATCTGTCAAAAAATTATTAGGTTGTTTTCGAGATTAGCCACGATTAAAATAGTAAGTGTGACAATGCACTTCACTATAGAAATGAGTTCAGCGGAAACAAAATATAACATTAGTTAAAATATAATAGAATTAGCATGTTCAATGTATGTAAGTAATAAATACAGATATATAAATGCTTAATAAGTGCAAGTATTAAAGGTATGAGTAGGTATATATAATTTTACTTTAAATTTATAATAGTTTCGTCCTAAGGTAGGAATCTAAACTGAATAAGTACTTATGCAAATTACAATAATTAAAAAGACACTATTATCCGGCTCGAAGGACCATAAAAATGTGCGGTATAGACCTAATTGTTTTTAGGTTTATATACTTATCACACAAGTTAGAAGATATACCTTCGATGTTGGACCAAAATTGCTGTAGTATGTAGAATTTAAATTAAATTAGTAGTAGTTTTACAAAAATATATATTTAAAACACTCCAAAATTACATATTATACAACGTCCTTACCTATAATTTCCGTATTCGTCACAAAAAAGACTATTGTTTTTAGCCTGGAATTTTGATAATAAGTACATGTACAATTTTATATGATCAAGGGTATCATAATTTGCTCGTGTACTTATCGCGTTTTTTTACTAAAAATAGTGATCGGGCGTCACGTTGCACAATTTTTGGCTTCCACTACAAACATTATTTTTTTTTACAGCTTGTCAAGTTTGATACAAATGAAACATATAAAATTTTATTTCGACGTAATATTCAATCAAATCACAATAAAATTAAATTTTTCAGTAATTTTGATTTCCTTCTTCATACCTCCGTCACATTTACTACGAGTCTTGACGAGTTAACGGAACGCCAATGACGTAGTGTAATTATAAAGTATGGTTTACATAGATCTGGTGGTTGTGAAACATTAGCCTGCTTTTTAAAATTATTGAAAATTCTCTTTCTTTACTTATTCATATTATGCTAACAAATAAAATTTCTTACATTTATAAGAATTTCTTATATTATATAGACATCATCAACTTAAACTTATTTGTACACGTTAAAATTTAAATTAAAAAAATTATTGGCAGTCATACAAATGTTTATTTACCAACTTCGACAGAACAAATGTACAGATGGCCGTTCCTAGATTTAAGCAACCGGCACACAATTCGTATTCCCCCACTGATTGCTGAACACTTATTGTTCTGTCGATAGAGATGTTGATAGATTTATGCAACAAATTAAACAGAATCAACAATTTTCAGTCCTTAGCCATTTATTTATTTAAGCACAAACTTCAAAACGGGATATTGACTCTTGACTATATAATTACATAAAATATTTTTGTTACACCACTCTAGCCTTTTATGTACTGCCAATTATTAATAATTTATATGTGCATATATTAAACATCATTTATTTATTATAAAAAAAAATTTATTGAAGTATATCTAGTAATATAGTAATAAAGCTTGTAATGTAAATTCATTGTGATGAGAGCGGACACTGGCTTCGAAGAGACAGGCTGTGCCTAGTTCGAAAGTCAGATTTTTCACAAGGCTTTAATGTACTTTTTTTTATCAGTTTCAGTTTATTATTATTATACCACAGAAAGGATAATTTTACAACAGGTTCTTAGTCTAATTATTACTTAAGGCTATAAACACACATTGTACACTCATGTTACTGGAGCCCATTACTAAACTATACAATAGTCTGTGCTAAGGGCCCAGTCCCCTCTCCCCTGAAAAGAAAGCCTTATCTATTAATTTATAATATAGAGGTCATAATACATACTTTTCACAATAACACATAGTTTGCCATAATTACATTCTAGATGACAGCATTTCATACTTTAGAATAGTTTTATCCTTCATCAATTTCCATTCTATATCAATAATTATCAGTTAAAATTCAAAATTTTAAATAAAAGGAGTTAAAAGTTTTTCAGTTTCAATATATGATTTTCCTACAAGCCATGTTATAATTCGCTTTTTACAGAGTGAGTGTGGTAGATTGTGTTGTGATAGTGTTTTGTTGGTAGAGTTGTATAGGTGAGATGCTAGGTAGTAAAAAAAGTGTTTAGTGAATTCAAATTTAGGTGAAGGTGGTGTGGTTATGATGTAATTTCGTCTTGTCGTATTTTCTATATAAGGAATGCGTGCATGAACCGTTAATATACAGCTTAAAATAAAGAGTTGTCGAACAGTAAGTACCTTTAATTCTGTATAGAGTTGTATGGTTGGGAAAGTACGTGGTTTAAAGGTGCTTACTTTTAAGAGAGCCCTTTGTGCTCTTTCCAGTGCGAGAAGGTTTGATTTAGGTATCCCACCCCAAGAAGAGATACAATATGAAACAATAGATTGGCATAGAGCATAATATGTGGTCATAATTATTTTACGGGATGTCAGATGTCGGAGAGTTTTAAATAAATATATCAGTTTTCGCACTTTGGATGCTAAAGAATTTACGTGTAGTTTGAAGTTAAGATGGTTATCGAAGATAACTCCTAAGTATTTAATGTTCTTTACCGGTAATATTGGTGGGCAGAAATTGCAACTGTCCGGTCCGGGATTTGGGCAAGAGTGGGCTATTATTGAAAGGTCATGTTTAGGTTGGCTGCTGTTGCGTATGGAAAAAGTTACGTAGTTGGTTTTAGCGGTGTTGAGAGTTAGGGTGTTACTATTTAACCACATCATAACAGTATTGAGTCCCTTTTGAGCATATTGTTCCACTGCTTTCCACGATTTACCAGTAAACGTGAGAACAGTATCGTCAGCGTAAGAGATTATTTGTCCACGTTGTAGAGAAGTTTTCGAAAGATCGTTGATGAACACCAGGAAGAGTGTGGGGCCAAGGATACTCCCCTGGGGAATACCGAATTTCACGGGAAGTTCATCACTTAAGTTGTCCCCTATCTTTACCTGCTGGGACCTGTCTAATAGGTATGAGGCAAAAATTTAACTTGAACTTTATTATCATGTGAGTAGTAACGTAAAACCCACTCACCTTCATGCGCGACTCTGACACCACAGGGTAACTCAGATGGCAAGCAATCCTGAATCGCTGCAGATGAGGCACGATGAAGTTTTACTGCACTTATTAATTTTATGTATGTATTCTGTAGTACTATATTTGCAGGTCCAAGGCGGCGCCTGTCTTATGCGTTCGGATTCTTCTGCCGTACTTTTTGTCGCACCGCTGACGGCGCGGGTCGTGACGTTGATGAGAAAGGGCAATACTGCCCACATGACTACCCACATGACTCTCAAAAATACAAGTATTAAACAGTCATGTGTTTGAGTAAATCATTGATATATAAAATAAATAAAAGCGGTCCCAAAACACTACCTTGTGGTACGCCTGTACCCTTTACAAGAAATTTGGACCTATGGCTTATTCGATGTTTGTTGTTTAAATATGTTATTTCCACACACTCTAGTCTATCTTTTAGGTAGCTCTCGATCCACTCTAGAGCAATACCTCTTATGCCGTATTGCTTCAATTTATTTAATAGAATTTTATGTGACACAAAATCAATCAATCTTCAGCTGCTTAAACATCTCCCACACTTGAGACAGTGTGGTTAGATCAGGCATCTTACCTGCAACCATTCCCAGCTTGTTTTCAAACTCACTGAAGCGTGTTTCAAACATTTTAGCAAGAGCTTCCATATTGCGTTGTTAATTATGTGACCAAGTGATTATAGTGAGAGAATTTGTTTGAAAGTGAGTGCCAGTGCATTTAACACTAAGTTACAGCATAAGAATGACATTAAAAACTAATAAATTAACAAATACAAATAAAATATGAAGACCACACTAAATTTTAGTACTTATATTATTTTTTTGTATCTTTTCAAAGTAAAAAATTAATTGTTTTTTTATAATTTTTATTTTGATAACATAGATAAACAATATTGCGAGTATCATATCATATGAACGTGTATCATACGTAGTACAAACTAAGATGCCTAAGCCACTAAACTTTTTATAAACATGAAATTGTAAAACCAAATTAATTTATTGTAAAATAAACTGGATAACTTAATACAAAGAGTGGCCACCTCTGTTGTTAAGAACTTGCTGACACCGATTATTCATAGAATCGATAAGACTGTTTATGTTATGCTGCGCCAATTGCTCTATCAGTTGTCGGGATCACAGCCTGGAAATAAACTTAGAAAAAACAAAATTAATATCATTTTATCCATACCAACGAATTCAAATTTAAATTGGAAAATACACGTTAGTAAAATCAGACGCAAAATCTGAAGTTTCACATATGGCCTTCGAGAAATAAAAAAATCTACTGAACATGAAACAGCAGTCTCTATGTACTACGCATATGCTTACTCATGGTTTAGCTAAGGTATTTTGCTGTGGGGAAACAGCACCGATTTTAATACATTATTTATATCTCAAAAAAAACTAATAAGAATTATAGTAAACGTTAAAAATAGACAAAGCTGCAAACAATACTTTCAAAACTTAAAAATATACGAAGGAAGAGAAGACATCCAATCAAAATACACATTAAGACACAAAAATAAAATACAACTTCCATACTCAAAACTAGAGTTACACTCGGCCAGTCTCCTAGCAATGTCAGCGAGAATATACAATAAAATACCGAAACACATGCAAAAAATAACTAACACTAAACAATTTTTAGACACATAAAAAAAACTTCTAATGGCTAAATGTTACTACACTGTAAAAGAGTACCTAAACGATAAACATCTGAATTAGTTTGAAATCACATATCTCTTTTTATAATTCGTTAAATTGAATTATGTCCTGCCATGCTTATTCCTCCTCTCTCCCAAATTGCAGCGCCTCACAAGGCCCTTATTTGTCATCTTATTAACCGTGCTTATTAATTTGTTTGTACCAATTTATGCAAATGATGTAAGGAAGCAATAAAGTATTGAGAATATTGAGGATTCTAGGTAGCGGCCTTCGGCAAACTACGGTTAATTTTAAGTTATTTTTCCCAGCCCCCCCCCCTACCGCTGGTGGGGAGGTTAGCCGCTAGGGTTGCTAGGTTTGCTAGGAATTCTAGGCATCTCTTATTTATTTATATATTTATATTTCCATACCAAGCCCTCCCATGGATTCGCAAGGCCTAATGATCTTTGCGAAGTCCTTCGCCGAGGTGTTCGCTAGCGCCCTCGGTATTCCTATTAATAATAACACAGGCAACGCTCGCGTCCTCGGCCCCTGAGGCACCAACTCTGGACCCTCAGGCCACCAACGCCCAGACCCCTCAGGTTTTTAGCTCTCCCGCGTCTCCCTCCGTCATGGACTGTGTGTCGGACACGTCCACGCGCACATCAAGTAGGAAACGTACCGCTCCCGGGAGCGATTCAGATTACGCGTCCGAAGCTTCGTCGGTCACCGCTACCTTAACCGGCTCTCCTGAGTCCCCATTGAAATTAGTCGCTAAACGCTCTAAGAAGCGTTCTATTATATATGTACTCTGTAGAGTAAAGTGCAAGCCGGCAGTGCTGACTTAGCTCCCTGGATCGTAGCTCGAAGCAGTTCTAGATTAAGGGACTCACTTTGAGTCAGTCTGTATCATACCTCCACTGTATCAACATCAAACATTTTTCTATTTCAATTCTATTTTCATTTTACCTAATTCTTTTTTAATAAGTTGTGTAAAAAAACCCTTTTTTTAAAAAGTGAACTGCGTTTTCCATTATAACAGTTCGAACGCGGGGCCTTCAACACACAAACCCTCCCCGGTGTCTTCATCACCCGCTCTCACGCCTCACGCCAAGTGACTGCGTCCCCGTCGGTTCCGACAAAGCCAGCAACGCCTTGCGCTCCCGTCCCGGCTAAGGCTCAGCTCCCTCCCCCCGTATTCCTCCGCGAAAAGGTGCGATGGACCGCGGTTTCTAACTTGTGCAAAGAGCACAAAATCACGATCACAGACCTTAAGGCGTCTAACGCAGGCGAAACTATAAAAATTCAGGTCACAACCATCGACGACATCCGGTATTTTACAAGGCTTCTATCCATTAAACAAATCGCGTATCACACCTACGCCCTCCCAGAGGAGCGTAACATCCGCGCCAAACTACGGGGCGTCCCGTTCGAGCTCGCGAATGACGAAATACTCGAGGACCTTAAGTCTCAGGGCTTCCCGGCTGAAGCCGTGCACAATCTGCGGCCTCTCGAATATCTCCGTCGAGCCTCCTAACCGTCGCAGTCAGCCAGGGCAATGCCACCGTTGCCAGCTTTACAGCCACGCTGCTGCTGATTGCTCAGCGTTAAGTGCCTGGACCCGCACGTCACGAAGGAGTGCACTCGCACTCCCGATTCCACTTCCCCCCTGCATGTGTGCTTTGCGGCCAGTCCGGTCACACAGCTAACTACAGGGGTTGTCCGCGCGCTCCGCGCCTAAACTAGCGCCACCGCTCACTCCCACCAACTTCCAACCGTTGAAACTGTTGAAAACTGGAGACAGCGTTCGGCCGCTCCACCTTCCCATCCTATCTCCCGAAGCTCCCGCAAGCGCGCGCCCCACTCCGTCGTCTTCACCTAAGTCATCGTTGGCTGAGGACATGAAGACCGTGTTCGACGTTATTCAAAACGTCGACATTAGGGAAATCGCCGTACTCGCACGTAAACTGCGAGCCGCCCGCTCTCCTCAAGAGCGACTCATCGCGTTAGCCGAGCATCACTAGCTTCTTTCATTTCATTGTAAGTTTTTATAAATAGTTTAAATTCTTTAAATAGTTAAGACAATGATTAGATCTTTAAATACCGCGTCCGGTCGTATCAAACCGAAGGGCTTATTCCTAGTTTCATTTAACGCTAGTAGCCTTAATTCTAACTTTCCTGAGCTCAAACTATTCCTATAGAACAACGAGACAGACTTACTGCTCCTCCAAGAGACGTGACTCACTCCATCTCGCTCCAGGGGATTCGCTTTTCCTAAATACATGTTAACTCGTAACGATAGGCCCAACGCCGACGGTCACGGCGGCACAGCTATTTCCAATAAAAGAAGTTTCCATTGCTCTCCTCTCCCTACCCCTCTTCTCCTCAACATGGAGGCCACTGTGTGTAGGTTGGCTATGACTGGTCATGCGACCGTCATCATAGCTTCAATCTACATACCTAGTGGCGCCAGACCTATCCGTAGCGACTTTGAGTCCATTCTCGCCCTCGGCCGTTCAGTCATGTTCGGGGATTTCAGCTCCAAGCACACTGGACGTGCCTATCGACCTACACCAGCGGTGTTGCGCTCCTTAACATTTCTGAGTCACTCGACGTAGATATCATTTCTCCCCTCACTCCCACTCATTATCCCGACAACCCGAACCACTCTCTCGACGTCCTCGATTTTGCGATAGTAAAGCATATCAACATTGATCTCAGGTCTATCGAACCGCTCGATGACCTAAACTCCGATCATCGCCCCGTTTCCCTCGTACTAGGACCACCAAACGACAACGTTACGTTTCCTAAGAGCTTTACCAACTGGAAAGGCTTTAAAAATACGTTAGTTTCAGCCTTAGAGGCCCGGAACTCTCCGCTCGCGATCTCGTCTGACTCTCTAGCCCGGACAAAATAGACTTGTTAGTCTATTCCCTCACTGTTGCTATCAAATCAGCCATCAGTGATAACGAAATGGTCGCATTTAATATAGTTTAATATAGCAATTGCATTTAATATAGTTTATACAATTAATTTAGTCCTGTCTATTTCACTTTATATATTCACCAATCACAAATAATATAAAGAGTATATAATGTAGATGAAAGATCGCGTATGGAAGCTTAGCGAAATCGGCCGTGCATTCGCCGTGCGAGTCATATTCTCACTGGCGAGCAACGCACACGCAACGCGCGTGAACAAAGTACATAGCATCGCGCGGCCGACAATAGTATACTAATACAAAAGTACACATGCGTGCGAAAGTGGATGCTATGAGGAATTAATTTTGATACTATAATTTTGGAGAAATTGAATATTATTTAAGTTGTGAATAGAATTTACCAATACGGAAGTTAAGCGTTTATAAAGCGTTTAAGAAGTTAAGCGTTTTTGATTGAAGATCATTAGATTGAAATAAAGGTTGAGACGCTACAGGTGCTTACCTTGTTAGCTATCATTTTCAATGCTACTTACCTTAGCTACTTTCCAAAAGCTTGGAAAGAAGCGACAGTAATAGGCATTCCCAAGCCAGGTAAACCTCTGAATATCCCGGCTAATCACAAACCCATCGGCCTTCTCAAGGCTACGGCTAAACTTCTCGAGAGAGTCATACTCTCTCGAATGTGAAACCATCTGTTTCCAACGGATTGTGATCCCCTCATCATTGCCCATCAGTTCGGCTTTCGTGCTAAGCACTCTTGCCCTCAGCAAGTACATCGTATCGTCGAATACATACTCAATGGCTTCTATCCGCTGCGCAATACAACGGTCGCAGTTTTCTTTGACGTAGCCAAGGCTTTCGATGAAGTCTGGCACAGCGGCCTCGTTTATAAACTCTATAAAAGGGGCTTACCGGATCGCCTAGTCAGGATAATAGCGTCGTTTCTCAAAGATCGTACGTTTTGGTTTAAACACGAAGGCACGCTTTCCACGCCTCGTCCCATAAAGGCTGGAGTCCCAAAAGGCTCAGTCTTCACTCCTCTGTTGTACACCGTGTACATTAACGACATTCTCATCCCGCCGAAAGGCGTCGAACTCGCCCTCTTTGCTGACGACACCGCTTCACTGACACCAAAGGCCGCTCTATCCCGCACCTCATCACCAGACTCCAAAAGGCCGTTAACGCCCTCGGTGTATGGTTTCTAAAATGGTGTATCAATGTGAACTCAAACAAGAGTTCTGCCGTTTACTTCGACTTCAAACGCCGTCGCATCGTCGACAATCTCCACGTTCGAATGTTAGGTATTTCCAGTGCTAAATACTTAGGCGTCACGCTAGACCCGACGCTTTCTTGCAAGCCACACGTCGATAGAGTAAAAAAAGCCCGTCTCTACTTAGGCCGAGTAAATTGTATGTTAGGTAGACATAATCAAATGTCCTTTGGTAACAAACGGCAGGTGGTTCAAAACCCCTTCTGCCGCAGGGCCACAAACGCACGTTTTCTATTCCACGTTACAGGAGAAATCCACGATCCCAAATTTTCTGGGTTACTCAATAAGAATAACGGTGTTTAATTGGTGTAACATAATCAACAGAATGTTAAAAAGTACTGATGTCTCGCGTCTAGAAAATAAAAATTTGCCTCCCATGCAATACAAACAAATCATTTAAAAATATAAAACAAAGTTTAGAAATAAAAAAAATCATAAATATACGAGTCTTTTATTTATTTTACCTTCTTTATCTTTCAGATTGTTAAAATATCTTGTAGATTAGAAGAGGGGCTTTCACGCTGAAATTTTGGCGCAATGGCATTAGGCCAAAATCCAATGCCGTCATTTCAAAATTAAGGAATGAAAGACAATGTTAATAAAAAAAAAATAGTTGTCAAATCGAAAAAGTGGGTTCCTAGTGTTGTAGTGAGAAAGACGTTCGTCTGATGCGTAGCATCACTAATTAGTTTGTGGTAATATAACATGGTTCATTAAAGAAAGGAATCATAAATGGCGGCTTGTACTTGCATTGACAGGTAGTACAGTTAGCATACAAATTTTCAAAAGATTTTTTCAATTCAAAAATAATAAAAAAAGATCGGGTTTTCAAACTTGCTTCTGACAGCGGCTTCGTCCGTGTGAAAGTTTGAAAGACACGTGGCGCCATCCATTATCATTAGAACGTTTTTGTTGTTTTCATCGGAAACAGTGCTTTTTTCGGGATGAAAGGACCTTATGTCCATTTTTGTACACCTGACAAAGTAAATAACAAAATTTCAGGAGAATCCTTATTATGATGTTGGTTAAAATAAAACACGAATATTATTTAAATCAATACATTTTTTACTTACCGTACGCGCGCGAGAGTGAGTATAGACGGCACTAGTGTGCGAGCGAGAGAACATGATAAGCAATGTTTATCTTATAAGAAAGGCAAGGAACTATGCCATGCAGCCTGGTCTGTCGTCTATAATTAACTAACGGACTTCTTGGAGCAAGATGAAAAAAACTGTTTACACTCCTTAGTGTTTTATATTTTATACACTAAGAGTTTTCACTGCATTGTAGATTACCATTATTATGCACTTAACACTAATTTAGGCACACAAAAAAGAAAAATCAATGAAGATCACAACTTGCTTTGTTGTTTCCCCGCCGAAAAATTCCTATTGGCAAAGACATATCTTTATTTTTTAAAGGGATATAGACACCCAAACTACATCACTAATGAAAAAATTGAAGTTTTTTTATATTCAATCCTATTAGTTTTGATTTATTAATGCTCGGTTGTTACATTTCCTCCGCGGAGCATACAATATTAAACGACATTTTGGCTTCGATGTAATTTTTATCACGGCATCAGCGAATCCGTGATTAAGAATAGTTTTGTGAAATTGAGTATAAATTCTTTTAACGGATTTGTTTAGTAAAATCTATACTTACATAATAGCGCCTTTTCCATTTGACATCTCTGCTTGTGACCGTTAGAATGGTGCTCACAGATTAAGGCTAATCAAGTCAAGAACTTGCATAAAAACCATAAGATGTGGTAAATCTCAGAAAGACAAGTAATTAAAATACCTCGAATACCGTGACCATACTCCTGTTTGTTTTAACTTTAATTTAGCTTTAACTAAATTTAACTGGCTTGGTAAGGACTTTTTTGGTTACGTATAGAAAAGGAAATACATAATGACTGATCGGACTGACAGCAATGACAGTGACAAAACTTTGTTATAGAGTGAATGATTGTAATTTACGTATGTAGACATAAAAAAAGTTTCGTTGAGATTGCTAGTTTTTTGGGATTTCTTGATCATTTGGATCTATTTTGCGTTCTTTTGAAATATAATTGAGTGTTTTATAATAACTACTGTATTATTTAAAAAATAAATATGTTTGGCCCAGGCCATTTGTACGCAACATAACTATTGTATGTTTGTTTGTATTATTATTATATTCAAAGATGAACATCATTTAATTTCACTTCAATTCGCATTAGGCAATATGCAAGAAAACTTTCCTACCCTAATATCATCAAAACCTCTAGCATCTGAGTTTGAGAATATACAGAAGATTCCGATTACATCTGAAAACGTGAGATAGTAACCATGATGTCTATTTTTTAACAGTTTAATACTTTAATAACTTATTATCAGATTAACTAATTGCGTGTTATTATATATTTCAGTTCACTCTAGGTCGTGCCCTTACAAACTCAGCAGTTATACCATATATAGCAATATCTAGAAAACACTGTTGCCTTAGAAAAACGAATAATGATTGGATACTGGAGGACCACAGTGCCTTTGGCATTGATGTCAATGGAAAGAAGATTGGGAAAGGTAAAACTAAAGTGCTCTCTTCCAATGACATGATAAAACTGGAGCCTTCTGAAGAATTTGTATATAAATTTATAAATGAATATGAAGATTTTCAAGAAGTTCCTAGAAAAAAAATTAAGTTAGAATTAGATAGTGATGATGATTTGATAAATAATGTAAAGTTAAGGTTTGAGGAATCCCAGCGCCATGAAATACAGCACATGGAAGAAATGCTTCAGAATACAAAGCATATGCAGACAACATCTGCTATTTTGAAGGAGCAGTTACAAATTGATATGAACAGGAAGATTGAGCAGTTGCAGTCTGAGTTTAGTGAACAGATCAAAAATTTGCAAGGTGAAAAGGATGAGGTGGAGCGGCAGAAAGCACTGCTAATTGAAGAGAGAGATGCCCAGCTGCAATCTATCAAAGGAGAAATGGAGGGGAAGATAGCTGAATTAATGGTATGTGTAATGATATTATGTCACCTTTAAACTCCATATTTTCTTGACTTGTTAATTACTATATTTTACATATTGAAACTTTATTTCTAAAAAGATCATTGGGATTTACTTTTACATGGGCTAAGTGATGAAACAAAATTTTTATAAATTTATTATAAACAAACTTTTTACTTTTAGGAACAAATCCAAAGGCACAATGAATCAGAGTCTAATCTCTCAAAAGAGAACAGTTCACTGAAAGAAAAGCTTTCTAAAGAGCGGGAAGAGTTTCTAGCCGAGCTGCACCGAGAGAGTTCCTCCAAGCAGGATATGCTGGAGAAACTGGAAGCTCGAATCAAGGAACAGGAGGAAGTAAGGTTGCGAGAGAAGGAGGAATTGAGAAGAATATTGAGAGAAGAGACTGAACAGTTGAGATTAGCTAAGGAAAAGGTATGTTGATTCTCTAATGGAGGCTTTAAATTTCACAATGATTTGCAGAATAATAAAATGTGTTCAAGATAAAATACAGTTACATCGATAAACTAAAGGAACCCATCAAATTACAAAATAATTTTTAAAATAACATATCAACAAGCAAGCAAACACATTTTTCCTCTTTAAAATACAGAATATATTGGAGGGTGTAATTAGAAAAAGTAGTATAAAAATTTTAAATAGCAGTTTGGCTGGTTAAAAGGATTTTGCTTAAAATGAACTCTGAAACTTTCAGTGGTAGTAGAGTTTCTTCGTTAAGATTTTGTCTGGGGTGGGGGGTTGCATTTGAAATACGCATCCCGAATTAAGCAATGGGAGGAGGAGGGGGGTAGGGCGGTAGGGAGAAGCCCACCCCCACTACTCTCAGAGTGAGGAAATGAGTAGTTTTTTTATTATTTTTTTATAATGTCGCTTAAATCCCATGTGAAAGGGTTGAAATGAAACTGAATTCCATAATGAAATCCTTCGCCGTGTGCTGCCGCACCACACTCGCTTCGCTCGCTCAGCTTGCGCATATTTTTATCACGCACAAAACCAAACCTAACCTAACTGATGAGACTTTTTTTTGACATACTTCTGGCTTGTTTAAAACATACTGTTTACAATACTAACCTAATCTAATAATTAAGGCTATGGCCCTTTCAAATGCCAACCCTCCCCTCCTGAGGAGATGCGTAGTTTTTTTAATACGTGTTTAAAGTTTCATATAACAGAACGACATTTTACGTATGAATTAACCACATAATTTTTTTTTTATATTACTCAAGCTCAAAACGTTTATTAGCCAAACAGCTAAAGCACAGGAGAACACAACAGTTAACAAAACACAAATACAACAAATAATGGACAAAAATAAAACAAAATAATAATAAAACAAAAGCATTAAAGAAACAAGTATATTGCAACACAAAACAAAAGAAAATAATAAAAAAGAAATAAAGAAACATTGAGCCGCAGCATGCTTGCCGAATAGGGCACACCTCAGCATGATGCTGCAGCCATAGCTACAGCGCTGAATTTCCGATGTGCCCTATCCAGTGTGTTTGCGTGCTATCACAGCTACTAGATAATTATCACTTAATAAACACAACACAAATAAACCAATAGAATATATACACATTACATACACTTACATATATACATAATATATACATACATATACGCGTATACATAGTGAACTATAAAAATATAACAAATTAAACTACTAAAAGTTATTTAACTATTAAATTTTTACACTTAATAATCATAGATTTACGACCGGATAGAAGTGGATAATATAGCATAATAAATAAACAAAATGTATATACACTCCACTAGGGCTTGCAACCCTATTAACCGAATAATTAAAACTCGGTTTTTTTCTACAAAAAAACTGGGTTTTTCGGGTTTTTCGGTTTTTAAGGTTAATATAAAAAAAACCGAAAAACATTGATAATCATTTTTTTTATGCTTATGCTCATATAATGCTTATGCTCATAATAAGGTTTTAATAAATGTTACACACTTTAGCATCAATTTTCTAAAAAAAACTTTAAATGAAAAATAATTATATTGAGTCTTCAAAATGAGAACAACTTAAGAAATATTCATCGTTAATTTAACGAACTAAATTTAACGTTCTTAGACATAAAACATATTTACATTAAAAACAATCATGATCATTGAGATCAACACCTAAAAATATTCGTTATAAAAAAAATTAAGAAAAAATATTAGTAAAAATTTACTTTTGAGAATTATAAAATGATTAGAGTTTACGTGTTACCCGACTCATATTTCAGTTTGTTAATTTATTTTTGAGCCACATTGAGCAATAACTTTTCCTTTCTAATTTTAAATGTTTTTTTTATATACTGAAGTTTTTACAAAAAAAAAAAAAAACAAAATTGTCAAAATTACAGCATTTTTAATTGGTAACACTTCGAGTGCACCCCTGTAAATATTTTTCAATTTTCCTTTTTCATTTTTTTTTTCATTAAATAATAATAAGATTTTTCTTGGAAGCAGATTAAAAAATACAAGTTCACATAAAAATTACAGGAGTTAAGAGAGCTAGAAGAACAAAAATCCCTTCGAGAGAAGGAATTGACTGAAGAACTAGATAACATTAAGAAGAATTTAGCTCAGCAAGTTCTGCAGATGGAAGAGCAAAAACTGCAGGCGGAGATGCAGCTTAGCGAACAGATGGAGACGATGCGGAAACTCAGTGATGAGGATAGAGCAAAAATGGAATTGCTGGTGAGTGTTTTAAATGTAGAACCGAGAGGATGAATTTTAGTGCAGTAATATAATTACTAAGTTTTCTGTTTTCGTTAATCACAGTGTACATCTCAGATTACAAGTAACATCTGAATAAATATTGTTTAAATGTAGCTAAGAATGTACTCTGTCAAGAAATTTATAAACAAAATAAAGATATATCTAGACGGGTTCATCCATATAAAGGCTATGATGCAGTCCATTTTAAAGTAATATTATTTGAAATGTAGAATTTAACTAAATTGACTTACAGTATGAATATTCTGAACATTATTTAGCCAAAGTAGCCAAAATCTTAGCAAATCTTTAATGAAATATAGAAGGTGTTTGGTAGAGGGTTAGCCAAACTCGTTGGGTGTATTGGTAGGGCCATTTCGGAAATACTAATTCGGCAATTTGACCCTAGGTAACCTTTAAGTATATGTGATAAGAAGAGATGCGGTTAAACGTAACGACTTCGGAAATGCGACGCGGGTCCGTGCCTGTATTAGAAATAGAGGAGCAGTGAAATGAAAAGAAATATTTATTTCTCAACATTGACAATTACTTGTTCTTATTGACGTCAAATAAAACATGACTACCACCAGTTCAGAAAAACCTTTGTGAAGAAGAACTGGCAAAAAACTTCACGGGTATATTTAAAAAAAAATAAACTTACATAGTCTCTTTGTGTCTATACAAAATTATTCTTACCTGCATCTGTTAGCTCGGCGAGTCTCCCTGCCCCAAGTATTCAAACGGCGAACACCCTCAAGCGGCACCCGTTCACGAGTTAACGCGGGGTCCAGCCATAGCTCTCTTCAACCATATTAAAGAAAAGTGAGCGACCCGTCACCTGACGCTACAATAAGAAGTCGTACTTTAGTGACAATGACGCTTTAGATATTCATCGGGACGAAGAACTCAACGAACAAACAGACACCATTACACATGTTTTTTGACAAATACTAGTAAAATCCTGTAAATGAGGGGATTATACCCAAGGGCTTTTATCGTCCAAATAATCGGATAGTTTATAATATGCTTTAGCACACAACTTCTGCTTTGTAATTTCTTTCAATTGGTCATAGGAACATCTTGGATATGCTCAGGATCCTTATTATAAAAGCGTATTCATTGACCCATGAATGAGTTAGTGACTTTATGAAGCCTTCTATTATGAGCTGCCAGCATATTTCTTCCTCTTGTGTTAACATTGTGCAGATCTTTTTTCCTTTTGAACAAGGTTATGTTCTTTTTTACATGCATTAAATTTTCTAAAATATATTGTGAATGGAAAGTAAGAATATTTATTTCCTTAAATTTACTTGTTACTATTGACACCCTTGGATCGAGCTGATAGATTGCTCGAAAAACCCTTTTCTGCAGAATAAATATAGTATCGATATCGGCAGCACAACAGAATACCATATGTCATGAGGCTATGGAAGTAACCAAAATAGACTAATCGAGCAGCTGTTTCATTTGAAATTTGTCTAATGTTTTTAACAGCATATGCGGCAGAGCCAAGCCTTTTCGCTAAACCTTCAACATGCGGTCCCCACTGGAGTTTGGCGTTTCAGATTATGCCCAGAAATACAGTTGAGTTTAGAGGAGTCAGTTCCTGGCTCTTAACTACAATGTTTCTGTTTGCTTGTTTGACATTTGGCAATGTAAACACATTTAGTTTTGTTTTCATTGAGGAGCAAATTATTAGCAAATGATCCTCTTCCCCCGGACCTCCGAAAGGTGTTGACGTGCCTAAGCCTCTTTTACTACGTTATTTTTCAATTAATTAAAGTAATTTGTGAGTTTAATAAAAAAAAAATAGGAGTGCATAAACTGTGAGGAGCTATTCTCCATCCAAGTGATCCATCCTGGTACGTGCTCCTGGTAAGAGCTCCTGGTACGTACTCCTGGTATCTGTGTCGTTAGAACATATCGCCTCGACCAACCTTGAGCTCTCAGAACTGCGCACGCGCCGCCATTTTGGATTGCAGACGTAGCTATTCCATCCCTCGACGGATACTATTATGTAACGAATGAAAAGAATTATTACCAAAACGACGGTGTAGTAGTCTATATTAAGAACCATCTGAAATTTATCTCTGAAGATCACTCTTACAATGGCTGTAATTGTGTTGTCCTGAAGTCTGATGATTTGGTAACAGTTTCAATTTATAGGCCTCACGCTTACGACAAAAAATCACTTACAAAGCAAGAAAGTATTGACCTTTTCTTAGAATTTATGAATAACATCCTATTGCTTTACTCTACTTGTAAAAATATTGTTTTGATAGGTGACGTAAATATCAATATTTTGCAAAATGGTGAAAAGAATGATCCTAATTACAATAAATATTTAAATCTTTTAGCTTACCATGGGCTTCTGTCTTGCCATTATTATATAACCCGAGATGAAAGCAACAGTTGCTTAGACCACGTTTTTCTAAAATCTTCTTACACATCATCCACGATAGTAATACAAACTGATATTACTGATCATAAGCCAGTTTTGTTCGAATTGGGGAATAATAATTTATCCAGCACGACTCCTAAAGTAAAGCACAAAATAGATTATGGAGGAATCAAAAAACACCTCGAATCTTATAACTTTGCAACTATACTTACTAGTCAGGACCCTACCTTCGCAATTGACTCTTTGATTTCCTTACTTCAACAGGCTATTACATTAAATTCTTCGACAGTGAAAACTAACTCGAGAAAAATAATTAAAAAACCTTGGATGAGTGAAGGACTTCTTAGATATCAAAAAAATAAAGATAAATTGTATGCCAAATGCAAGCTGGATCCTACAAATTTAGTATTAAAAAACACATATAAACGTTATAAAAATTTTTACTTTAACCGCGTTAAACAATTAAAACGGCAGTACGACAGGGACCAAATAGTAAAAGCCGGCAATAACTCTAAATTGCTCTGGAAGGCTATCAAAGCTATAACTTTTAATAAACAAAAAGACAATTCAGCACAACAACTACTTAAAGATGGTTTCGAGCGGAAATCTATAGATGACGTTAACCAATATTTCGCAAATGAAGGTAGTGGTTTAGCAAAAAGCATTTCTCAATTTACTTCAGGTTCAGAACAACACCATGGATTGGAAGCGAATAGTGAAAAATCAAATTCTTTTTCTTTGACCCTTACAGATTGCGCCGAAGTAAATGATATAATTTCTAATTTGAAAAACGATTGCTGTACTGGTTGGGACAATATTACAACTCAATTACTTAAAAAATTTAAATCAATTTTTTCCCCAGTTCTGGTGCGAATTTTTAATTTGTGTCTAGACCTGGGTGTCTTTCCTCATAACCTTAAAAGAGCAGTAGTTGTTCCAATTCATAAGGCTGGGGATCATGACAGTATCAATAATTATAGGCCAATTTCTTTACTACCTATTTTATCAAAAATTTTAGAGAAAATAATAAATAGAAGACTCGTTGATTATCTGGAAAAATATTCTCTGCTTTCTAAAAACCAATATGGTTTCCGCAGAGGCAAATCAACTGCTGATGCTGTCCTGCGCTTTACCTCATATGTTGCTAAAAGTCTTGATAATCATAAAAAAGTAGTGGCCATTTTCCTTGACTTAGAAAAGGCTTTTGATACTGTCTCGATTCCCGTCTTACTAAATAGATTGGAGCATTTTGGCATAAGAGGATCGCCGCTTAATCTGCTTACGGATTATTTGTCTAATAGGCAACAATCGGTGAAAATAGGATCCTATATAAGCAATGAATTACCATTAACTTATGGAGTTCCGCAGGGAAGCATACTTGGTCCCTCGCTGTTTCTTGTCTACATAAATAGCCTATGCTCCCTAAACATAAGTGGTGAAATTCTATCATATGCTGACGACACGGTTTTGCTGTTTGCTGAAAATACTTGGGCGGATGTCTTCTCGTTAGCTCAATGTGGGTTAAATAAAGTAACGACTTGGCTACAGCATAGTCTTTTAACTTTGAATAGAAATAAAACCAAATATCTATCGTTTTCAATACAAAACTCTAGCCAACCTTTTCAAAGATATTCGATAATTGCTCATCTGCCTCAATGTATCAACAAAGAGCTGTGCTCCTGCGCAGCACTTGAACGGGTCTCCACTATTAAATACCTGGGGATAATTGTGGATCAAAATCTTAATTTTAGACAGCATATAACACAACTGAGTTCTAGAATCAGGAAACTGATGTATACCTTTAAAATTCTCAGACAAGTGACCCGTATATGCTTAAACGTATATATTTAGCACTATGTCAGTCCCTCTTAACATACTGCATAACTTCCTGGGGTGGTACACATAAAACTATACTATTGGAACTCGAAATTTCACAAAGAATTCTTCTCACAGTGTGCACCTTCCGACCTTATAGATTTCCTACCTTTCTGCTGTACAAAAATTGCGAAGTTCTCACGGTAAGGCAATTATTTATTCAGTCTTTCATTTTACACCAACATAAAAATGTTCCGTTTGATGCAACTCTACTTCGAAAACGTAGGGCTGACATTGTGTGCATCAAAGAAAAATACTGTACCAAGTTTAGCAACAAATACTATATATTCCTCGGCCCACATCTCTATAATCTACTTAACAAATCCTTAAATTTCTATAGCTTGAGTAAGTTTGAGTGCAAAACTAAGGTTTTACTCTGGCTTTTGTCTCAAAGCTATGACCAAACTGAATCCTTAATGACTCCAATGGTATAAAAATGGTATAAGAATATAAATATAAGAACTGGCACATATGACCCAACACACATACACACTCACCCACAAACACACACACACTCACAGAGACACACACACGTTCTCACACTAATCACATATTAATCTACAAGTCCTTCGCGCCTACTATCTTAAAAACTTTTTATATTTTGTTTGATATGTTTTCTTTAAATAACTTGTTTTTTTATTCTAAAAGCTAGATATACTGTTTGTATAAGCAATAGTTTCAGCTAGATATACTGTTTGTATAAGCAATAGTTTCAGCTAGTATGTAATTAATATTGTAATAATCATTTGATTGGGTCGAGCACACTACTCATCCTAAGCTCACAGGGCTTTGCCCTTTATTAGGGAGTAGTGCACTCAGTAAAGACTGTGTAATTTAACCTTAAGATAAATACCTAGTATTTTAAGTATTTGTGTTTTTTACTGATATATACTGATATGATTTTATAATCCTGTTTTTCCTTGAAACTGAGACGGATTTCGAATTACTTTACTGCTATCAGTAGTTCTGCACTCTATGGTCTGCTCATAAGCCGCCATTTGCATCGTGAATGTAGCCACGCCCCCTTTGTACTCCGCCACATTGGTCTGCCAAATACTCCTTAGACTTATAATATCCTAGTGAGCAGGAAACTAACTTGAGTGCTCTATTATTGAAATATTTGATATACTGTAACTGATGGCCAAATGAACTGGCTTATTTTGTAACCGCAATACTTACCCACTACTGAGAAATGCCAATGAAAAGGACACCACCTAAAAAGCTCCAAGCTTCTAGTAGCTCTAACATCCTAGTACCTATGGATAATTTAAACAAATCAGCTTCTGACTCTGATCTATCACGCACTACCCCGCCGAACTTTGTCTCCCAGCGGAATAAGAGGAGTAAAACCCAAATGGATGACGAGTCAGTTTCCCACCAATTGGATGACTTTAAGGAAGAAATGCGAAAACTAATGACATCATTATTTGCCTCGCAAGATCACGAGCGAAAAAAATTGAATGTTGTACTTAAAGACATTCAGCAATCACATAATAATATAGAGAATTCAATTTCATTTCTCTCTGCGCAAAATGAAGAATTTAAACAAAAAATAGTTGATTTAGAAAAACAAGCAAAGCAAGATAGGTCTTATATTACTATATTGGAGAGTAAACTTAAAGAAACAGAAATGGATAGCCGAAAGTCTTGCTTCGAAATAAAAAATGTCCCAAAGAAGTTTAATGAAAACAAAGAAGAACTTATAGAGATGGTACCCAATCTCTCCAAGTCTGTGGACTGTAACATCTCTAAACTCGATATCAATGATATATATAGAGTTAGAACAAAGTCTGGCAACAACATAAGCTCTACAGCTATTGTCAAAACTAACTCAACGCTGTTAAAGAATAATATCCTGTATTTTAATATCAAGCAGAAAACTAAGCTATGTGCCAAACATCTGGGATTTAAAACCAATGAAGACACCCCATTATATACGTCTGAGCATCTTACTCCAAAAGGTGCGCGCTTGTATTTTCTAGCGCGAGACCTGGCTAAGTCAAAAACGTACAAATTCTGCTGGACCTCATATGGAAAGATACATGTGCGAGAAAATAAACACTCTCCAATTGTGAAAATTATCAATGAAACTCAAATACAAAAACTCCTGAAAGACCAGCATGAAGTACCGAGTGCTATTCGACTATTCACTGTCAAGTTGAGAGCCCGAGGTAATGATCTCTGCACGTTACTGAAAACGTTATTATTGTATGTTTACTCAAATCTACCTAAATTTGTTTCCTCATTTTGTTTACTGTACCTTTTACTAATATTGAAAACCCAGACTCAAAATTGTAACACATACTATAAATGAAACCGACATCTTATTAATCTACCCAAATACAAATCGGTCGAACACAAACAACCTAACACATACTCTCTCCAAACAACAATCCGTCAAATCTCTACACTCAAAAATTATAAAAATAATAAATATTTCTTACTCAAAAATAAAGCAGACCCGAACTCATATAAAAGAATTATCTCTACTAGCGCTACTCTTGTAATGACATACTTTTTTATAACTATTGAACTAAATGGATAACTCTTTGCACAACGTAAATGTGATAGATAATATCGAGATTGCAAATGCGATAGAGTGTAATTGTGCTGAACTCTCGTCTTATAAGCAAATTTAAAAAAGTAACCTTACTATAATATGCCAAAACATACTTAGTATATATCGTAACTTTGATGACTTCCTGGTAACATTGTCTAACATACCTTTCCATGTTGATGTCTTGGTTTTAACTGAATGTAGACTTATCTCAAACAAGCATATACCTCAACTTGATAATTATAACTCCTACTTCACCTCGCACCAACTAAACCAAAACGACGGGGTAGTTGTATATATAAAAAAATCCATTCTGTCTAAAGTTACAGAAATAAGACTTACTCATGCTTCCTGTCTACAACTGGAAATATTTAATAACACTATATTATGTGTTTACCGATCCCCGTCTAATAAAAATGCTACAGAATTTATAAACTCTCTTTCATCACACTTAGATACCCAAACTGCACGGAAAAGTATTGTTATTACTGGAGACATCAATATAAATATTGTGCCAAAACTAGACGAACCTATCTATGAATACAATAATAGAGTAAACTATTTTAAGTACACTCTCTGGATATGGTATTCTTGCTGGTCACACTCTACCTACAAGAGGAAGAAACTGGTTAGATCACTTTATGTTAAAAATGAACAAAAACAAATTCTCTGCATTCATAGCAGTTATAGAAACCTCTGTAACAGACCATCTTACTACTTTTATGTCATTATCTAAACAAAAACGTAATAATTACCATATAACTAAACTGAAAACTAAAATTTATTATATAAAAGCTCTTCAAGATCTTCAGCAAAGACCTAACTGAATTATTGTATTGCAGTGATCCTACAATTCTATCATACCGCCTGATACATCTAATATCTGCATATACAAAAGACAACACCACAATCATAAGTATACCAAAAAATCAACGTAATATTAAGCCATGGATCACTCCTGGCATTTTACGCTGCATTCAAAATCGGAATAAACTACAAAAAAGAGTACAGACAGAAAGTCACAATGACATACTGAAAATTACTAATTTACGCTATAGAAATTACTGTAATAGCCTTATTAAAAAGCTCAGGCGACAACATGAAAAGAACTTACTAGCAAAGTCAGTCAAGGATAGTAAACTATTATGGAAAAATGTAAAACATGTAACCAATTGTAGTGACTCACGGGATACTTATCAGGAACTCATCAGGGTTAAAGGTAGCCCTACGGAGTCAGCCAACTTTATAAATAACTTCTTCGCAAGTATCGGAAAACTTCGCAATTATACCCTAACCCCATATTGCAACAAAATTGCATCACTACTAACATTATGGAACAGATTAACTCTTTTGTACTCCTTGAAAGCTGAAGTGAAAAGAACTCTCATGGACTTAAGATCTGATAGTGCCCCTGGATGGGATAATATATCTGTCGCTTTCCTGAAACTCGCAGAAAAAGAACTTGTCCCAACTATTACTCATCTTTTTAATCTTTGTCTTCATCAGGGTGTTTTTCCTGTTCCATTAAAAAGATTTGTTATCACTCCCGTGTACAAGAGTGGAGACCGGGACGATGTTAGTAACTACAGGCCTATCTCAGTACTTCCAGCCATTTCGAAAATTCTAGAAAATCTTTTAAACTCCAGGCTCATTAACTACCTAAACAAACATAAACTACTGTCTCAAACACAATATGGCTTTAGAAAGGGCAAATCCACGGAAGATGTAGTACTTGCACTCTCTAAACGAATAATTGAACAGGTCGATAGAGGGAATATATGTCTATCAGTGTTTCTTGATCTGAAAAAGGCCTTCACCGTCTCTGTCCCTATCCTTGTACAAAAACTGCAAAAAATCGGAATAAGGGGCGCTATCTCTCTTCCAAAGTTATCTGTACGAGAAGACTTAATAGGTCCGGTTATATGGATATTCCAGTGGAGATGCTGCTGTGTCACATAATTTGCCGCAGGGCAGCGTATTGGGACCTACACTATTTTTAATTTACATTAATGTTCTCTGTAACTTGAAAGTAAACAACTCTCAGATTTTTTCTGACGCTGAAGATACTACGTTGGTTTTCACTGGGAAAACCTGGGCTGCTGTACAGAGGAATGCGGAACAGGGTATCAAGTGTGTCGCAAAATGGTTAAAGGATAATCTACTCACCTTAAATACTGCAAAAACTAATTACATTTGTTACAGTATCCAAAACCATAGACAACCTGACGCATCGTTTCAGCTTAGAATTCACTCTTGCAGTCACTTAACAGACCTAGTTAATTGTTATTGTCCTGAAATGGAAAAAACGGACAAAACAAAATACTTGGGCGTAATGATCGATCAACGGCTCTCTTGGCATCCGCATCTAGATCAAGTCACTGCCAGAATAAGGAAACTGATTGGATATTTAAAACCTTAAGACATGTGGTGCCCGGGGAGAGGTTGAACACTCAAACTTCTGCATTCCTGTCTGGGGAGGAGCTAATAAAACAAAAGTACTTCAATTGGAACGTGCACAACGCGCCTTATTAAAAGTAATGCTCTTCGAACCAAGAAAATTTCCAACGGATCGTCTCTACTCTATAAGCAAGGTTCTGTCAGTGAGAAAGCTTTATATTTTGTTCACCGTTTTAAAAAAACAAATCCACCACATACAGCACAAGTATAAACCAAAAAAGAAGAAAAGACATTGTTGTACGTACTAATAAAACAAAAACCACCTTTGCTTCGAGGCAATATAATAGTCGTTCGGCAAACATTTATAACAAAATTAATATAAATGTAGAGATTTATAGTAAAACCACAAAAGAAATAAAAAAAACTTATAACCAACTTTTTGACACCTCTGAGTTATGAGGAGACGGAAGCATTACTTCATAACACATATTAATACACAACATAAACACACACATAGACACTTATCAAACAAACACCCACCCCTTAAGTCAAAGTATCATCACACTGAAATATATTGTATTGTGCTAATTTTAAAGTGAGTCATTCGTATCACATAGATATAGTTGCGATAAAATACATACATGAGGAAAATAAATATTCAGATAAAAATTGATTTATTATATGTATAAATAAATTGTAATATTAATAGTACCCTTAGTAGCTACGGAAGAGCGTTGTCACCTGTCACAGACATTGTTTGCTTACTAGGTGACTTCGATCACTTATTTAAAATGTAAAAAGTTGTTGTGAAATAAATTATTATTAAAATTAAATTATTAGTTGAAAACCACTTTTCTGTGTTGGAGATGCATTGGTTTACTGACCGATAGTCAGTTTCTTGTCTTTTATAAGAAGGAAGTATCGTCAGCAAACAATATGACCTGGCATTGATTCTTAACGACCGATGGCAGATCATTGACATACACTAAAAATAGGAAAGGACCAAGAACTGAACCCTGGGGCACACCCATTGTCACTGCCGATCCTGATGTTTTTCTCCATTTATTGCAACTGTCTGTTTTCTATTAGAAATATATGATTTAATCAAGGCCAAGCGCTCGGTTTTTTATGCGGTAGTGGTTCAGTTTCATGAGTAGAGTAGTATGATCCACACAGTCGAACGCCTTGGAAAAGTCACAAAAGATACCAATAGATTCACACGACTCCTCCCAGGTGCTGAATACGTGTTTTATGAGCTCAACATCGGTTGCTGAGCGACCCCGCGTGAAACCAAATTTATTAAACTATTACCATAAAAATGAAAATGTAATTGTTTTAAATTAATTTTTCAAAAATATTACTGAGCGTTGGTAATGTAGATATAGGTCTAAAATTATTAGGGTCAGACATACTAGCTTTGAATATTGGAATGACCTTACTCAATTTCATTAAATCAGGAAATACATCATTATCAACACAGTCATTAAATATACTGGCTAAGTGCGGGGCTATATCATCAACGACAGATTGAATAAATTTAACAGAAATTCCTTCTAAATCCGCAGTATTTTTACTTTAATGCTTTTAAATGCATTTTAAACTTGTGGAACAGTAACATGTTTAAAGATGAAATCAATATCGCATGAATTTACATTTTCCATTAGGAGTGACTGTGCAAGAGTGGAACATGAATTAATACTCAATGTAGTTGAGACATGGATGGCATTTGCAATGCTTCAGCAACTTCTCTGTCAGTTGATAACAATTTATCATTTATTTTTAAATTATATTTGGTGTGGAGGTCTTTTGCTCTCCCAGTTTCCTGATTAATTATATTCCATGCAGTTTTTGAAATGTTAGTACTATATTTAATTTTATTATTAATGTAATTAGATTTAGCTACATTGCATACTCGTTTAAATAATTTTGAATACTTTTTAACACATTCATAAAATGTCGTATCTAAATAAATATATATATAACTCAAACGTGACTGACTGACTGAGATAGTGATCTATCAACCCACAGCCCAAACCACTGGACGGGTCGGGCTGAAATTTGGCATGCAGGTAGATGTTATGACGTAGGCATCCTCTAAGCAAGGATTTTGATAAATTCTACTCCTAAGGGGATAAAATAGGGGACGAAAGTTTGTATAAATCTTCTTAGATTTTCGACTGATTGAACTTATATTACATACTTATTGAAATTAAAGATTGGAGCTACTATGATGAAGACGTTCGCTTAAATAGGATTTTGATAAATTCAACCCCCATGGGGATAAAATAAGGGATGGTGGAGGATGTAAATGTATTAGTTTGAACCTATCGGTACCTAATGGAACGAATAAATTAAGACGAACAAAATAATTTTTAGTTCTAAATGTTGACAATAGATGGCGTTAGTATTATTTTAAAACGCGCTATCGTTGTGTTTTCACTGAGTCACATATACCCGATGATGAGTGGCCGCCGTATCTAATAGTATATACTATACCTAAATATTTCTAGCGGATTATATTTGACGATTTTGGCTGTTCTTTTCTTGGCATATTTTGGATTGCATTTGCTTTGTTTCGGTTTAGTAGTTTTGGTTATAGACTCTGCTTTGTATTAGGCATTTGTTTTGTTTTCGTTTGGTTTAAGTATAGGTTTTGTCGGTTAGACTTTTTTTAAATAGCTAAAGAAAATCTGAACGTTAATGTTGAAGTTGAAGAATGTACTGTCGTCCCTATCGTTGGTGACGGTGCATGTTTGTTTCGTGCTCTCTCTTATTTAATGTACGGAACACAACATAGAGCGATGGAGATGCGTTCAGAAATTGTCAGATATGTGGTTAATGACTGGAGCAAGTTATTAATTATGACCCACGACAAGAATGGTGATAACTACGTAATACCTGACGAATATTTTGCTGATATGATGAAAAATGCTAATTATGGCGGTTTTTGTGAGTTGATAGCAGCAGGATTAATATTCCCATTTAAGTTTGAAGTTTATAGAAACGGTCTCATATATACGGAATCTGGATCTAACGACTATCCGGTAAGGCGATTACGATTCAGCCAAAATTTGTCAAGTGAGCATTTTGACGCCTATCTTCCCATAGCAGCACAGAAAATTACTCGGCGTCGTATGGAGGTAGCTGTAGAAGAACATGATTTTGGAATTGATACACCTTCGCAACTTAAAGTTGATAAGGGTTGTTAGGAGGTACCTGTTTTAGAGCGTGAACCTAAAAATATGAGAGCACATTTGGGCGGGGAAGAGCCTGCTGGCAGATTTTCAGATCTCCTTCTTAAAATCGGTAATGGTGATTTTGTTTGATGGAATGATAACCATCCCGGAAGAATTGTGCACAGTTGTTACTACGGTTCAAGAATTGCTGTCTAAAGTTTATCCAGACATTATTCATATACATGACGAGCCTATTGAATGGTTATGTGAGCGTGTCATACTTACTCCAAAGAACGATCATCGTTCAACGATCAAGCAGCAGCTATCAACAATATCCTGCTCATGTCGTTTGAGGGCGAAGAAAAGGTCTATACTTCGATTGATACTGTGGTTAATACAGATGACGCTACTTATTACCCTGTAGAATTTTTAAATTCATTGAGACCGCCAGGTTTGCCTTATCATAAGCTTGTTCTGCGTGTGGGCACTCCAATTATGTTGTTGCAAAATTTAAAAGCACCAAAACTTTGTAACGGTACGAGACTGTAAGTGAAAGCGTTACATCGCAATATAGTGGAAGCCACTATATTAACTGGGTGTGCGAAAGGGGAAACTGTATTTATACCACGAATCCCATTAATACCTAATGATATCCCGTTCGAATTTAAACGATTACAGTTTCCCCTAAAAGTCTGCTTTGCCATGACAATATACAAGTCTCAGGGGCAAACTCTCAAAGTTGCGGGTATTGACTTTGTGACAGTTGTCTATTTCGACCTCTTTTTGTCAGTAAATTTTATTTTTTTTTGTTGTTCCCGACGTAATTTTAAACTAGGAATTACGTAGTGTCGGAGAACGGCAATGTTTTGATTTGACAAGTCAGTCACGAAAAATTATCCATCAAAGCAACTTGAATCTATTTATTTATTATTTTCCGAGTTTATTATTCCAAATTACATAGTTAAGATATTTTATTATCGATAATCAAAGTTCTTTTTAAGAAACCTATATTTATTTTTTACGTTCACGAGTGTGCGTAGCCAAAATTGTTGGCATTTTTGTATATTTTTAATTTTACCGAAAAAATAAACACAGAAGAGAATTTTGTGTTTTATTGAAACTACGCTACATACTGGCGCCCGAACAGGAAATTTGAAGAAATTTTCTGAAGACACAACATTCTATAACCCAGTAATTTCACTATTTAAATAACATTTTCTATTCATTTTCATCACTTGAAAATACGTATATTTTTAAGGCTCTATTCTGCATAACGACTATTAACAAATTTGTTTCACTTTAACATTTTTTTTTGATTTTGCAATGAATTTTTCACAATTAAATAAACCTGAAATAATTTATGAATTAAAAATCAGAAATATAAATTTTTCTTCGACGCAATCTGTAGACGAACTACGATCATTATTATTAAATATTAATGTAGATTCTGAAACAGAAATTTTACAAAATAGCCCTGAAGAATTTTCAGAAGATATTAATACCATTAAAAAAAATTTAAAACTTGTTGAAGCTTGTATAAACTCTTATCCTATTAGGAAACAAAAAATTTCACCTTATTTAACTCATATAAGAACAAGATTAGGCCTCATTGACATTACATCAGATTTATCTTCAGAGCAGTTAGATTTAATAAATTCATGTTGGAATGATTTAACTCAATTAGACTCACGTTTTAAAAATTTGGAAAAATCACCAACACATTCCACATATCATTCCGCAGAATCTATACAAAATATTAATCTACAACCCCTTTCTTTTTTCGAAGCATTAACTGATAAGGTCAGTAAAATTACAGAAAATCGAACTAACAATGATTTAAAAAGATTTATTTATAAAGGTGAAGGTTGTCCAAAGGATTTTATTCAAAAACTTGAAGAATTTTCACAAATAAAAAATATTTCTGAAAAATCTTTATTCTCACATATTTATGATATTTTATCTGGATCTGCTCTTGATTGGTTTAGAGCTAGAAAGTCGACTATTAATGACTGGTCATCTTTCCGATCGGCATTGTTGAATGATTTTGCAATTACCGATTACGATTATAAACTAAAAAAAGTAATCGATGCTCGTAAACAAAAACATAATGAGAGAATTATCATCTACTTTGCTACAATGGAATCTCTTTTTTCAAAGCTCTTGGAACCAATGTCCGAAAAAGAAAAAATTAATACTCTTGTTAGAAATCTTAAACCTGAATTTACATTACGTCTTTCACCTACTGATTTACATACTGTAAATTCCCTCTTGGAATCATGCAAATTTACAGAAAGCATTCTCCAAGTTTCTAATAATACATCTTACTACTCTTCATCATCACCACCAGATCATTATCATTCTTTTCCTATTCCTTCTACATCAAATTCTAATAACAAATCGTATAATAATACTCTACTTTCACATAATCAACCATATATTCCTGAATTTCCTTTTAAAGCTTGTACATATAATTCCATAGCAGCTGTAGCTAATCCATTACCTAATACTGTAGCTGCAATTAATAAAAATCAGAATTTTTATAAATTCACTTGCCCACGTTGTAGATCTAATACACATTTATTAAAAGACTGTACTAACACTAATATAGTGTGTTTTCGTTGTGGAAAAAAAGACTTTATTACTAGTAAATGTCCTAATTGTAATAAGTCGATTTCAAAAAACTAAATTACGAGGAGTGCATAAACAAAAATAATGGTATTAAATCATCAAATTTTGACAAAAAAGATTGGGATACATGGTTAAAAACTTTAACAATTTTTTTTAAATCTTATAACACTTGTGCTCTCCTCTTTAATAAAACATCAGATTTTGAACGTCCTTATTTACATATAAAAGTAAACGATTTAATTTTAAATGGTCTTTTAGATAGTGGTAGTGCTATCACTATATTGGGTAATAATTCTCATAAAATTTTATCACAACATGGTCTTTTTATGCAAAAAAGCTGTTTAATAAAAGGTAATGTTGCAAACGGACAAACTATTTCTTCTATCGGCATTATTACTCTTCCTACTTTTTATAACAATAAATTTGCGTTAATTACAGCTCATGTGATCCCAGAAATCACTGAATCACTCATTTTGGGTATTGATTTTTGGAAAACTTTTAATCTTGCTCCGGATATTCTTAGTAATATCACATTACAACCTTCAAATTTAAACTCATCTTTTCTCATTAATACAGATTCTAACTTTCATTTACATGAATACCATTCTTTAACAGACACACAAAAAATTATTGCAGATGCAATTATGGAAAAGTTTAGGTTGATTTCAACTGAATGTAAACCTTTAGGTCGTACTCATTTAGTCGAACATTTCATCGACACTGGAGACCATCCACCTATTCGTCAACGCTGTTACAGACTTTCTCCTGAGAAACAAAAAGCTCTTTGTAAAGAAGTTGATGATATGTTACAATTAGATGTCATTGAACCCAGTGACAGCCCATGGCTGAACCCAATTATTATTACACCTAAAAAAGATGGTACTTGGCGATTTTGTATTGATAGTCGTAAATTAAACGATATCACAAAAAAAGATGCTTACAAACTTCCTTTCATTTCTGATATATTAGATAACCTTAAAGATGCTAAATTTATATCATCTATTGACATTGCTAAAGCGTTTTGGAATATTCCCTTAAAAAAAGAGGATAAACTCAAAACTGCATTCCATGTTCCAGGCCGAGGAATGTTTCAATTTAAAGTTATGCCATTTGGTTTAACTAATGCACCTGCTACTCAACAAAGATTCATTGAAAATCTACTAAATGATCTTACAAATGATAATAATGTTTTCTATTTTATCGACGATATAGTCTGTATTTCTCAAACCTTTGAACAACATGTCGATATACTTACTAAAATTCTTAAAAAACTTTCAGATGCCAATCTCACAGTCAATTTTCCAAAATGTTCATTTTTCCGGAAAGAATTAAAGTACTTAGGCTATGTAGTTAATGAAAATGGTTTAAAAACGGATCCTAAAAAAGTTCAAGCTATTCTTGATATACAAACTCCAAAATCTGCTAAGGAGGTCAAACGTTTTTTGGGTACTGCCAGCTGGTACAGACGTTTTGTACCTAATTTAAGCACTCTTGCAGCACCGTTAACTAAATTAACTTCTACAAGCAAAAAATCACCTCCATTGAAGTGGTCTGTTGAAGCTGAAATTGCTTTCAAGGCTATTAAGCAAGCTTTAATTAGTACACCAGTTCTGGCATGTCCAGATTTCTCTAAACCATTTGCTGTTCATTGTGATGCCTCTTCCTACGGCATTGGCGCAATGTTAACTCAGGAAGTCGATAATATTGATAAACCTATTGCTTATATGAGTAAATCACTTACAGGCGCTCAAAAGAATTATTCAGTCACTGAACGTGAACTTTTAAGTGTTATTACGGCACTAGAACATTGGCGTTGTTATTTAGATAATGGATTACAATTTACAATTTATACTGATCACGCAGCCCTTCAATGGTTTATGCATTTAAATAATCCTACTGGCAGATTAGCTCGATGGAGTATTCGTTTATCTATGTTTAATTTCGTAATTAAACACAAAAAAGGCTCAGATCATGTCGTACCAGATACTTTATCACGTATAAAACCAATTGATTTAATTAATTTTTCTACTTCTCAAACTAAAGACACTTGGTATTTAGCAATTTATAATAAATGTTTATCATTTCCTTCTAGTACTCCGGATTACATGATTCATAATAATAAATTGTTTAGATTTTGTAGATCTAACACATTATTTAACTCTGAATTTAATTGGAAACAAGTAATACCATTAGAATTTAGGGAATCTGTTATTACACAAAATCATTCTACTCCCCAAACGGCACATTTTGGTATTTTTAAAACATACCATAGAATTAAAAATCTCTATTTTTGGCCTGGTATGTATAAAGACGTAGCCATGTTTATTGCTAAGTGCGAGACTTGTTTAGCTACCAAGCACCAAAATCAAAACTTAATTGGTTTAATGGGCAAACCCAAACATTGTTCACGCCCTTTCCAATGTTTATCCATAGATTTGATAGGTCCACTTCCTACTTCACGTAAGCAGAATAGATTTCTATTTGTAGTTACTTGTTGTTTTTCCAAATATTGTTTGTTATTTCCAATAAAACATGCAACCGCTTCTATTATTCGCCATATATTGGACAATTTAGTTTTTATGGTTTATGGAGTTCCAGAAACTATTATATTAGATAATGGTCCTCAAATGATAAGTACAGAATTATCTGAATTATTTAAATTTTACAACATACCAAAAATACATTACACCCCACGTTACTGTCCACAGGTTAACACCGTTGAGCGTTACAATAAAACTATTGTAACGGCGATTGCAGCTTTTATAGATAAAGATCACAGAACTTGGGATACCTATATAAACAAAATACAGTTTGCTATTAATACTGCGGTTAATGAAACCACAAAATTCACTCCATCATTTTTAGTATTTGGTAGAGAAGCTGTTACATGTGGATCTATCTACAAAAATAAAGATTCCAGAGATGAACTAATTTTCAGTCCTAGGGATGTATATGCTGAAAACATAGGACAATTAATACCTATCTTTTCCGAAGTACAGAAACGGTTATTTAATGCACATCAATATAATGCAACTTATTATAACAAACATCATCAGAATTTAGAATTTAATAACGGTGATATTGTTTGGAGGCGAAACCATGTAATAAGTTCCTCTAAAAAACATTTTTGTGCTAAGTTTGCACCCAAATTTATTAAATGTAAAGTTTCAAATAAAGTTTCACCATTAATTTACGATTTAGTGGATATGAATAATAACCCATTAGGTCGTTGGCATATCAGAGACATTAAACCTCTACCGCGTTTAACTTCTTCTTTGAGTGACTAGATTGGTTGTTACCAATTACTTTATATGAATTCATATATAATTATTGCTCATTATCTCACGGCGAGCATAAGCCGATTCTTTTTGTCTTATTTTTTTTCTCTATGCACCTCATTATCGTTTGGCTATACCATTAACATTGACGTTGGTCAAAACTTATAATTAATTATCATCATCGTAGTATTAGGTTAACTTTTTGTGTAATTTATTTAATATTTGCAATTCTAATTTTTTCTTCTCAATTTTTTTTTTTTTTCAAGCGGTTTGCAACTTGTAAAATTAAGCCTTCTGCACGAGCGTTTATTAAGGTAACTCGTTAAACTAAACCATACCTATGTGTATTATTTATACACTTGAATCACTTTCCTGTGAGAATTATTTTCATATGTTTATTACATAAATATTTTAATTACTTCACAAAAGACCCTTGGATTTTATTTAAAAGTCAATGTTTCACGACTGGCTATGATTTTCTTTTCTTTCCGGCATATTTATTTCAGTCTTTAACTGAAACTTGTTTATAGTAATCACCGTGCGGGAGTTAGCGACACGTTAAAGAAGCCATAAGCTATTAATATTTTCAGCGGATGGCAACTATTAAAGCCTTTTGCCGTTGCGTTCAACTCTATTGAGTTGACTTATTTAGGATACGATTCCTCATAAGCAACTCTAACTGCATGACGTTTTATTTCCAGTAGTTGGAATAAGACTAGTATGATAGAGAATGTATGTTGTAATTATAATGTACGTTGATGGAGTTGAACGATGTATATTAACATTGTATATTCCAGGAACATGTTAAAAATTCTATCATTCATGAACCATGTAATTTAAGATAATTATTTAGGATTTTTTTTTTTTTCTCTCTCTCGTCTGTTTTGTTTTCTTTTTCTATTAAATAACTTGTTGATAAGCATTATATCAGTATTATTTTTTTTTTTTCATATATACAGGATGTTTTTTCAGAAAAATTCTTCTATAGGATGTTAATATTAATTTTCATTTTGCTTTTAATTATTATTTTTTTTTTATTGTTCTTTCATTTAGCAGATTAAATATTAAAATTCGATATGTATATGCGGTTTATTTTGATTTGGTTTGAATTTGAAATTTTACTAAAAAAATCTTTCAGATTTTTGTTTTTTCCCGGCCCCCGGGGTATTGTGACGGTTGTCTATTTCGACCTCTTTTTGTCAGTAAATTTTATTTTTTTTTGTTGTTCCCGACGTAATTTTAAACTAGGAATTACGTAGTGTCGGAGAACGGCAATGTTTTGATTTGACAAGTCAGTCACGAAAAATTATCCATCAAAGCAACTTGAATCTATTTATTTATTATTTTCCGAGTTTATTATTCCAAATTACATAGTTAAGATATTTTATTATCGATAATCAAAGTTCTTTTTAAGAAACCTATATTTATTTTTTACGTTCACGAGTGTGCGTAGCCAAAATTGTTGGCATTTTTGTATATTTTTAATTTTACCGAAAAAATAAACACAGAAGAGAATTTTGTGTTTTATTGAAACTACGCTACAACTTGAGAGAATATTGCTTCTCTCATGGATAAGTTCACCCAATAGCTTGATAGTTTTAGCGCCTAATGACAAATTAGTTAAGAATATTGTGTACAAAGAAGTTTTGTTGGCCCTAATTTTTTACACACGCTAAACAAAAGTAAAGCCGCAAAAACTATACCTAATTAATAATAATACTTACTTCTTAGCGCTAGCGAAGCCGCGGACAAAAGCTAGTTATGATTATAAGTTTGTACAATTCATATATATTCATATAATCTATTTCTACTTCTGCATATCCCCACTGTTGCCCAGTCACTAAACCTAAATAATGTATTATTTACACGAATTTTCTTTTTTTTTAAACAGAGTCATATTCATTTTTAATTATTTTATGAATAGTTATACTAAGTAATAGGATATCCACAGTAATCTAATTTAAATGTTTTTTGAAATACATTATTCCTAAATGTTTCAAGCCGTCTCTCATTCATGGGTATAAAGGTAATTTCTCTTTTTAGTCTTTTTTAGCCCAATATCAAAAGTGGCCAACTGCCCACTATGATCTGATTGTAATTTATTAATTACTGATTTTGTATATGGCATTAAATTTGTAAAAATGTTATAAATGCATGTGGCTGAAGACGTTGTGGCTCGAAGAGATTTTTTAAGTCGTAACAATTAAAAAGATTAAAGAATCGTTTACTTTGTGAGGTCTCTACTAATAAATCAATATGAAAATCGCAAGAAATAATTATTTCGTAGTTTTTGTTATTTACTCTATGTAATCCTCATCCATAGTACTCTCAAACCCTTCAAACGGTGAGGATGGGCTTCTGTATACACTTATTATAACAATATTCCGTATCTCAATACAGGCTATTTCAACTGATCGCTCAACAGACAGACTTACAATATCAGAGTGTTCTTTAAATGTAAGGCTCTTATGAGTGATGAACATTGAGCCACCACAAGTTGTTTGTTCTCTGCTGAATGAACTAGCAATTACATGATATGTATATGAAGACATAATTTGACACTGTCTGAGCCAGTGTTCTGTAATAAATAGTACATGAATATTTTCACAGTTTATAGATAGCTCAATCTGTAATTCCTTAACATCAATTACCTGCATATTTTGATGGGCTATGTTCATAAAATTATTTTCTACATTTTTTTTTATTACATTTTTATTACTTAAATTATTACTTAGAATACTGGTGCTTGATGTATTATCTGTTGTCGCTTAGTTATGTTTAAATTGTTCCTAATACTATGTTTTGGAATATAACATTCCAGTGGGTCAAAAGTATAAAGTGACTGGTCAATAGAAGCAGCGATTGTAGTCAAGTGTTTGAACAAAATTTATAAATAAATATGATAAATTATTTTTGTTGTTTTACTTATATCTTTCTAAAACCGTTAGATTTTTGATAGGTTAGAGATCTTAAGTATTATTAGATCAATGTTATAAAAAACTTTTCAAGTATTCTTTTTACCTCATTATTCCAGTCTTCCCTAAACCTTTAATTTTTATCAAATTTAAATACCTAAGTACTACGTGTGATATATCAATAGAAAGAGGAAAAACTAGAGAAGTTTTTTAAACAATTCGAAATATTTAAAGCCTAGCTTTTTGTATGTTTTTATTCTTTTGCTGATCTTTGGCAGTATGTAATTAAATCAATAATCATGATAGGGACCTAAAATTGCTGTTAATAGACTAAACACTTTATTATACATTAATAATACACAAAAAACCGGCTGAAAGCACGCGGGGAAAAAAACAGCAGTTTTAGGTCAGTTTTTGGAAATATTGGAAAAAAGACAAGATAAAATGTTAAAAAAAGAAATAGGTCACCTAGGGTCAAATTGCCGAATTTGTATTTCCGAAATGGCTCTACCAATACACCCAACGAGTTTGGTTAACCCTCTCCAAACACCCTGTATACTTTATGAATATACATTTTTTAAATTAAAAGCACTCTTTTAAATTACAGGAGAAAGAAAGAGAAGAAATACAAAAGAAACTTAATGAGGCCGAGATAAATGCTGAGGCGTCTCTAAAAGAATTGCAGGTTTGCAGACTTATTTTCATTAAGTAGTACTCTGAGCTGAAAGATTTAAAATTTTCACCAAACCAAGAATGTCCTCCTTTTTTTTAGTAAAATTATGTTCCGATATAACCTTTCTTTGGGGTATGGAAATTTTTTTTTTTGGGTTTTAAGTACTTTTCGTTTCGATGGGTTTTCCACTACTCTATACTTACATTATTATAAACTTATAATACTTTTAAGAATTCGAGGTAATGAAATATCTATCGGTCTATTCTTAGAAGCTTGTCTATATTATTTTTTTATAATCTAACTTTAATAAAAACATTGGAAATAATTATTTATTTTAAAGCCAAAACTAAAAGCGGAACCAAACGATTTGACAGTTTCTTATTGGTTTGCGCCGCCAATATACATAACATAATAAAACATACGGTCCTGGAATCTTTGAAAATAAAATGAATAACACATTTTCCGTCCTGGGTTAAAACCCTGCTAAGAACAAATGAATATTAAACTTTCTATAGCAATATATAGATATTTATTCTATTATATATTATATATATTGATTTACTCTGGGAATTCTTCCAGTTCAGTGTGGCCGAATTTCGCTTAAAATACATCTATTGGATCAATATGTCTTTAGATTTAACTGATATTATATATTATAATAAACTTGCAGAAGCGAGTACAGGACAGAGAGACAGAACTAGCAGCGTTGGCAGCTGAGAGAATACAGACGCAAGCTGAACAGTCCTCCGAAGTCATCACCTCTTTGCAGGAACAACTTGAAAAGGTAGTCGCTTATTTAGGCTACAGCTCCACTTGACCGCAAAGATTCGTGTCATGTTATCAACATCGCGATAATTCAATAATGCAGGCGGCAAGGTGAATTGTACTCTTTCGCGAATAAATAGAAGATGAGGTTTCATGTCGGTAAATAATTATATTTACTACATCTATATAATTGGAATATAGTATAGTAAGAAAAAAAAGGTCAAACAAAAGACGATGTTGGATGTTTTCTAACTGGTTGTAAAGCATAATTTTCTACTTGTTCCATTACTTTCTCATTACTCCAATTCCTCATAAAATTATTTTAGAATAACCGACTTTGATTTGTCGCTGTCAACAAAGAAAGTAAGCCAGTCACTAGAACTTGATAAAACGCTTTGATGTGGGACAATTTGCCGACATTACCGCGAAGGGATTTCGTATTCCCGATAATGATTTGCGATGTGACGAATTGCTTGTCAGCACACATCCGCTCGCATCGCGACTACTCGAATATTCGCGTTATCATTAATTGAAATAGCGTTATCGCGTATTGACATAAAGAATTCTGATATATGGAAATTCAAAAGAGTCTTATAAAATAGTCACGATTAAAATAAATAATTTTATATTTAGACATGGGGTTTTTTTCGCTTAAATTTTGATAACCTTAATTACCTTTTCATTTTCTTCCAACTTGATGGCTCCATATATGCACCAGGTGAGGTTCCACCCCAGATCAGTGCTTAACACAAAATAATGAACTACCACTAGTAAGCTGGGGCCGAAAAGGTTAGGAAACACAGGTTGTAATCAGTTTGTTTTTAAAGATTTGGTTTAAACCCCCTACATAAGGAATAACCCTTGTAAATGGCTGAATCAGTTTTATAGTAAAGCCGTTTGCAGTTTGAAATTTTGAACATTATTTTCGTAATAAAGGATTGTTTTTGTATTTGTGTGCAAGAACATAAGAGGCACTGTATTCTTCGCATAATTTAAGTTTTATTTCTTTAAGAAGTATTGAATTTTTGCGCAATACAATTGAGTTTTATTTAGTTTGAAAATAAAGTATATGTAGGTATTACTTAAGTATTAAGTGATAAATTATGTAATAGTTTATATTTATAAATTAAGGTTTATTTTTCCTTTGTGTTCTAGTTTACAAAAGTAAAGTAACTTATTATCTTTTATACAGTATGTAATATTTTCTTTTTTACGAATGCAATGCAAGTTCGTCGAGTGCTAAATATTACAAGTGTGTCGAAGTAAAATTTAAATAATTAAATTTAACTTTATTTGTTCAAAAAATACACAGTGGTTTTGAACACTTTAGCAGGGCGCAAAAGTTTAAAACGAACGCTTTTGTGTCTTGTGTCAGGTACAAGCTACCGATGAATATTTGATTTCTATAGACCCAGTATGAAAACATCCACTCCTTGCGCATACGCAAACATTTTTTGTGTCCAGTTACTTCCACTTAACACATACTAGTTGACGATCAAAAAGCAACACTAACCAATTTCCTTACAATTGCACTGAGCTGCGCAAAGGGACGAGTTGCATCCGGTGTCCGTCTCCTGTGTGCGACACAAGCCGTCGGCATTAACGTGGTTGATTTGCCTGTAAATATTGACGGCGACGACGACGTCTACGCAGACGTACAAGCAACACAACCAGTAGATATGACGTTTCTTCATCGACGTCCATCGTGAGACTGACGGAAAACAAGCAACGAATTGTACCAGTGGCCAGAAGTAGCGACCGGTGACTGTGTCCGATCGTCGCCACCGGACACAGCAACTACGGTTACCAATGACCAGTAGTAGCAACGGACGACTGTGTCGGCAACAAAAGTGTCTACGTTTGCGCAGCGCCTTACTTGTTATCTTTAACGTTGCTTATATACTATACCCGTATATATTTTTAACATTGTTACTTAACAGCCAAATCCCACAACGGTGCGAGCATTACGAAGCAAGTAATCGCAACTATCTCCTGCCGTTGCCTCTTCAATCTATCTCTTTCTTTCTGGTTAATCAGCAAAATTATTAGAGTTAACCTGTATAGTTTTAGGGTTACCACTTTTAAAAGATAATCAAATAAAAGGGTTTTTTGACTATCCGGTTAACCCGTAAACCTGATGAATAGGTCTTTGCTAGTAAGTATAATAACAAAAAGCATCTTCTTTTCAGATAAAAAGCCAACTAGATTCGGTGGAATATGAAAAGAACGCCTTACTAACAAACTTTCCCCACCATGGAGAAGGTACTTCGAAGCAGAGCACCCTGGCTCAATTCGGGGAGATCATGGAAAGCGAACTTCAGTGCAGTATCTGTGCTGAACTGTTCGTAGAAGCCATTACCCTGAACTGCTCGCATACCTTCTGTAAATATTGTATCACGATGTGGAAGAAGAAGAAGAAGGATTGTCCTATTTGTAGGTGAGAATTATACTTGTGTGATATTTTTTAGCTTGCGTAGATATTAACAGTTTTAATTATCTTATTTATGACTTCTTACAGACATTTGAATACCGTAAATGTAATCAGTTTGTACAAAAATGTTAAATTGTTATTAATACTAAATTTAGTTACGTTCCATTATACTTAGCGATGAATAAATAACGCTCGATGAATAAAACGAAATAATCATCTTGTACACAGGTGAATCAGTATAGGAAAAACCTTGCGGGATGCTCAAACATCAATAATATATATAAATTATACAATTATAAATACTTATACAGATAATTTGATATTGTGGGTGTAGAAAATAACAAATTAAATATTAGGTCCTTACAAATGAAATTGGCGTTTTGTCGTACCTGGCCACTTTGATCTGTACTATCTCTTCTTTGGTAAGAATTCCAATTTCAAATTTATGCAGCTATTTATTTACGTATTTGTGTTTCGAAACCCGTAATTGATTTGCTTTTACCTCTTTTGGTATTTTCTTTGCATCACTTAGTTTAAAAAATGGAAAACTTGAAATAACGACGAGTATGGCGGCGGTGTTGCAAAAGAAGACACAGTGCGTTTTTGGTTCCAACATTTTTGATCTGGAAATTTTCGACCTGCAGAACAGGCCCCGTGGACGGCCGGAGACCAAAGTTGATAATGAAGAATTGAAGGCTATTGTGGAAGCGAATTCATCGCAAACCACGTCCGAGTTAGCTGTAGGCTGTGGTGTTAGTGATAAAACTGTTTTAATTGGGAAGGTGAAAATGCTTGAGATATGGGTACCTCATTTATTCAGTGCAGCAAAACGACAAACATGCGTCGACGGCTGCGTTACATTACTCAACTGGCATAATGAAAGGATTTTAAGTCGAATCATTACCTTTGATAAAAAGTGGATCCTGTACGACAACCGGAAACGCTCATCGCAATGGTTGAAGCCTGGCGAACCAGTCAAATGCCCCAAGCGAAAACTTACTCAAAAAAGTTACTTGTGAGCGTTTGGTGGACTAGTGCCGGTGTCGTTCACTACAGCTTTCTTAATTCTGGCCAGACCTTTACGGCAGATGTCTATTGTCAGCAACTGCAAACCATGATGGAAAAGCTAGCTGCTAAACAACCGAGGCTGGTCAATCGCTCTAAGCCACTGCTGTTTCATGACAACGCTAGACCACACACTGCACAACAGACGGCTACCAAATTAGAGGAGCTTTAATTGGAATGTGGTTCTCTAAGACAGTGGTTCTCAAACTTTTTAAATGACGGAACCCTTTTGGGAAGCAAAATACTTGATGGAACCCTACAATAAAACAATTGTTTTTATAAGTGTATTTTTTATTAATCAGCATAATAAAAGTACAATGTAACAGTTACTAATTATTATTTACTTCACCACTTGGCTAGGACAATAATAGAAAACATTAAAAAAGAAAAAATCTAACTAGTGGGAGGTATAAAACTGTTTTTTATTTTTCATCAATTGGTTGATATCAGGTTTGATGGAAGAAAGTTGGAGTCTCATATCAGCTTCGGCGTCCAGTCTATTGCGATATTTTGTTTTCGTGGCTGCGTAGGTAGAGAATCCTGTTTCGCACAAATATGTAGTTGGGAATGGGAGAAGAATATCCAGAGCCATTTGGCCAAGCATTGCATATTCATCTTGGATTCTGCACCAAAAATCATTGAGAGGCGTCGTTTTGAACAGTGACTCCATACTTGTGTCTGATGACATTTCTAAAAGAGATTCATATATCTCGTTTGACATGTTTTCAGGCTTTTCCAAGTTGGGTAAAAAAGGATTATGAATCCATGAATTCACTTTAATTTTTGTATTGTGTTCTTCAGGAAAATACTTTTCAAAAGATGCGCGCATCGAACTGAGATATTGGACCAATTCTTCAAACACATCATCTTCAAACATTTCTGAGTCGTTTTCGCTAACAAACTCACTGAGTAACGTAAAGCTTTCTATTTCTTTCTTATCAATGCAAATGATCCAAAAATCTAATTTTCTTTTAAAAGCAGTTATTTTATTATAGGCCTGAAACACTGTTGTCTGTTTACCTTGCAACGATAAATTCAATTCGTTAAGTTTTTGAAAGATATCCGCCATAAAAGACAATCGGAACAACCAAGTTTTATCATACAAACGGTCCTTCAAGTTAAAAGAAGTATCTGCTGAAAGAAACATTTGTAACTCGGCTCTTAGTTCAAATAGCCTTGTTAAAGTTTTACCCCGAGACAGCTATCGCACTTCTGTATGGAGCAGCAGTGTTTTATGTTTGCTGCCATAATCTTCACACAATAATGAGAACAATCGGGATTGTAGTGGTCGTGATTTGATAAAATTATTTATTTTTACCGCTTCATCCATAACTAATTTTAGATTTGACGGCATTTGCTTCATCGCAAGTGCTTGTCTATGCAGAATACAATGACTGGAACTACAATTAGGCGCTTTATTTTTCATTCGTGACACTGCTCCTGCTGTTTTACCTGTCATCGCCTTGGCCCCATCTGTACAAATGTCAATGCAATTGTTCCAACTGAGATTATTTTCTTCAAAAAAATCTCTTCTTTTCGTTGATAGTTTGTGTTACATGCATCATATTTTTTTGACTTTCTAATAACTGATCTTTTTTGCGAACAAAAAATTCTTTATTCTTGTCTTTAGACTCGGGGTGTACAGTTTCTAAATGTCGGCGCAATTTGGCAGGTGCCATAGAACTATTAGGAAGCAGTTTACTACAGAACATGCAAAGAGGTGAGCCGTTAGAATCAACAAATCCGAAACTGATATAAGATTCATCATACTTCCTTCTTTTCGTCTTTGAAACCGTCGAGCTTGACGTCGTGGCATCATCTTCTGGATCTTTTTTTTTTGAACATTCAGCGTCATTAGAAGATGTTGTTGCAACACGTTTAACACCTTTAAGCCAACGTTCCATTCTTTTTTATTTATAATGTTACACGTCAGGATAGTGGGGTTTAAATAATGCACAATCGTTACTGCGTATAAGAGACTAAATTTAGTACCTACAGTGAAGAAATGTATAAAACTGAGACAACAGACTACAGCAGGCAGTACAACAATGAACACTAGTTTCTCGCTAGCGAGCTTGTAAGTAGGTAGTAACTTATCGCTCCGAACGCTAATCGCGCAATCGCCGCTTTTTTACTTAGTCCTAGACTCGATCTCAAATATTCTCGAAAATACTCGAGTCGGCACCTTTGATGAACAAAAAGCAAAAATAAAAACAGAAATTTAAAAATTGCGTTGTAAACAATATCAACTTTATCCTTTAAAGTTAGAGTCGAAAGTCGCTTGTTGACAACTATAGCGTCTAATTCAGAGGCGGCTTTTATCACAGAGACTGCGCGCTCACAAGTATAGTACCCGCTCCCTTTAAGTTTGCCGCTGGCGATAGGTATGACGTTCGAAAAGTAGCGTCAGCAAAACATAATATAAAAATATTTTTTATTTAATTGTAACAATAAAAATTGTGTACGTACATATTTGGGTAAAACTATGACACATTATAAGCTTTGTTGTCACGTGGGGGAGGCTACGCGCATTCCACAGACCGGCAAACTTAGAGCGAACGGGTTGTACAAGTATAAAATTGTTGATTCCAAACTTATAAGATATTGTACCAGCTATTGTAACACATGTTTCTACAAATACAAATAAATAATTAAATAACGTTCATAGCGTTTTGTCTCCGCGCGGCCGCCGAGTCCGCGCAGCCGCGGAGCGACCAGAGAGAGGTGTTTTGATTTTTTTTTCTAAATTCTTGCGGAACCCCGACAGAGGTATCACGGAACCCTAGGGTTCCGCGGAACACACTTAGAGTATAGCTGGTCTAATACATCCACCGTACTCCCCGGAGTTGCTCCAGATTACCATTTTTTCGAAATTTCGATAACTCTTGCAAGGGAAAAAATTCAACACCGATGGTGCAGTCCAAAGCGCCTTCAAAGATTTTATTGATTCTGGTCCGAATGTTTTTTTTTTTGTAAAGGGGTCAATGAACTACCTTTGAGATGGCAAAAGTGCTTAGATAGCAATGGTTAAATACGTTGGTTAAATAAATATATTATATTTTTTTTTAATTGACTTTATGTTCCTACCTTACAAAACGCCAATTTCATATGTAATGATCTAATATTTGCTATGTTATTACTGATACGACAAACAATTGAATACTTTTTAACGCTAATATTATGTTGTTTGGTATTTAATGAAACAGAACACATATGCCTATATTCTGTCGTAGTGTCGCATCAGTCGAATTGAGCAATGTAGACTTTTATTTATAAGATGAAATTTACTCGATCATAGGTATGTTTGTGGGATATTATTCAAAAATAAAAATACAAGAAATAGATTAAAACGTTATAGGTATATTTCATAAATTGTCTTTATATTGTTATCACACTTTGCTCAACTATGTAATAATACACTATTCACTAGCTTAACACTTTAGTCACAACTTTATAAATCTTTCGACCTGACCATTTGCCCGACTGACACCACTAGCAATGAAAGGCTTGAGTCCATAGTGTTTGAGGCGTCGGCCGATGATGTTTCGGCGTATAATACCGTCATGATTATTTTTTATAGATTGACTATATTGTCATGAACCATATTTAAAAGGTTATTGAACTAACTTTTTTGTTTTTGGTATTTTAATTAAATAATGAAGTCAAAGGAAATCTTACGTACAACACTAGAGTCTCATGTCCAAAATCTTAATTAGAATATAGAAAGAAGACACATTTATACATTAGACTAACCTGAAGGCTTTAAAGGAAGAGGTCTGTACCCGCGACAAGTCGAGGAGGTCTCAAAATGCGAGAAACTGACGCTACTGAGCCATATTATCTCTCGAACCGAAGCGAGTGTTTGTCGCGTTTAGACACCTTCTCGGCTTATTATGCTAGCCCCGTGTAACTTTAATAGACGCAAACGTATGATCAAGATACATACTAAGATATTCTTGGTAATGCCCGCAACCTTCCGCGCCCATGAAGCTTGTTTTCAGCTTGAGTTCTTATTTTCTAACACAGAGTTTTTTTGGAGAATTTAGTTTACTTTATTATAAAATACGTTCTAATATAAAGGAAAATCAAAAAGGAAACATGGGAAGAAAAAAAGTCAAAAAAAAAAAGGAAAACCGAAAGAGCACATCCACTTGTTGCAAAATAATAGAGCGCATATTGGATTGACGTATTTGAATTTTGAAGTTTGGTGATAGGGATCCCGAACTAAAAGAAAACAAAACTCACAAAAAGTTATAGTAAGATTAAACAATCTACATAATTAAGTTTGTAATATGTTTTTGATATTATTTATTTAGTTTTAAATGTATACTTAATATGTTTACTTTACTGTTTATGATAAGCTTTATGCCTTTATCTTTAAAACAATCCACCATCAAAACTTCTTTTGCATTTAATCAGTAACCCCGACGTTGCGCAACTATTGTACGGAGACTCCTCACGTTTAGTTTCTTATTAATTAAGATAATTTTATTGGGAAATATTTTAGTTCTGATATTTTTTTAATAATCACTCACGTAAATATAAGAAATTGTCGTGCATTCCATTCGTCCATTAAGTGCTGAAACAAAAAGCTTACTGACGGCTTTAAATGGACTTAATTAACTTTACACACCAAGCAATTTTCAACATATTTTCGAACATTCTTAGTAATATTTGGAAACAAAAATCTTTCTCGAATTTTCTCTAGAGTTTGTTCCCAGCCTAAATGCTTTAATGAATTATAAAAGCAAAGACAAATGATAACTTTTCGGATTAACTTTCAGGAGTATAGTGATGAACCCATTTTTGTCTATAGTAACAAACCTTGCTAAAAATTCGTTTTGATCAGCTTAAAAAAGCTCTAAACAGTAGAGACTGTTAAGAGCTTTTCCACTCCTGAAGCCAAACAACAATCCAAACAATGGAAGAGACCCGGATCTCCGACCTTCAAGAAAGCCAACGTGTGTTTTTCAGTAAACAAGGTAATGGCATCGGTTTTCTGGGATTCTAAGGGTGTCATCTTGGTTGATTACTTAGAAAGAGGTCAAACTATACATTCTGCATACTAACGCACACTATTACGTCGTTTAGGCGAAGAAATAAAGTCTAAAAACCAGGCTTGTTGACCAAGAAAGTTTGTTTCATCAGTTGTTGTTGAGAAATCGTGAGCCGAGTTAGTTTCTGTTCAACTGAAAGGAGCCGCGGAACCCATCTTGCAGACACCTTGTGGAACCCTAATTCGTTAGAGATCATGTTTTGTGTACGTTCATATGACATCCCTAGAGCTTCAGCTATCTCAGATACCTTCAATCTTCAGTCTCCCATGATGAGATCCCATATTTTTCGATGTTTTCCGAAGTCGTAGCTGAAGAAGGCCATCCAGAGCGGGACGAGAGAGCATCATCTTTGATGTTCCTAAAGTAGCCAGCATATCTTCATGAATTTGCTTTGGTTAAGTGTTCTTGTGGAGGTATTTGATCAAGGCACGACGCTCTAAACTCTCCATTTTCAAAATTAATGAAACTTACTCTCACTTAATGTTCAATAAAATAAATAATTACGCATGTATCTTAGAGAAAAATTGCACAGAGACTAACAAAGAGACCTAGGTTTCATATGAGGGTAGTTTTATAATAATATGACAACGCTATCTATGTTAGGCCGCGCACTTTTCAATCCACCCTCGTATGTTAAACAAAACCAACGCAACTTTCCATAAAAACAGTATATTAATATTATCAAACATATTTGAATACCTCAGTCTTCGATCACACATCACGTTTTTATATATGCTCGAAGAGTACCTAATTAAAACATATACAATAATTAAGATGACCAGATAACCGCTCGGCTTACATAGCAACAGTGGTTGAATTTATTTTGTCGTGCGATAACTCTATTTATGCGATAACTCTTAAGATTTTAAAGGGTATGGTGTAAAGGTATAGAATAACATGCTTAAAGTTACTAATGTATATAACTGGATAACTGTTAATATCGTATCCGTCTAAATAATTCTCTATTTAACACATTATATGTGACCATAAACAAAACAAAAGCTTTACTATACCCATAGTAAGCTACACGTAAAATACAGACATCTGCCATCGCAGACTTTTCTATAGACCTATAAACACTTTACATTTTTATACTTATACTTGTTTGTTATACTTTAAGGCTTGGCTGTATTTTTTCGATATTTTCCACAATTTATCATCATATTTCAGCCATTTTAAGTAAAAGGTTGAAGAATATACACATAAAAGTTCCTTTTAAATCACTTCATCCATTGGTGAAAATTATACGAAAATCCATTCAGTAGTTTTTGAGTTTATCGCGTTCAGACAGACAGACCGATGTAACCGAAGGACTTTGTTCTATAATACGTATTGATGACAATAAAAAACAGTAAGTAATAGAAGCCGGACAATTTTAAATTTTCCTTCATATTTTCAGTACATGAAAAGCCACATATTTAATTTCTTTTTTTATATTACAGAGCACCAATATCGTCTGAATGCAGGAGCCTAGTGCTAGACTCTTTTATAGAGAAAATGGTGCAGAACTTAACTGATGAATTGAAGAAGAAGAGAGAAGAGATGCTCAAGAGTAGAGAAGGTAGGACAGCCTGGTTTATTATTCTCTTCCTCTATTTTGAAAGTAATGTACTTTTATAAATTGAATGAATAAATTTAAAGAAAAATGATTTTAATATTTGCAAGTAGCGGTGAATGAATCTAGGCACTTTTAATATTTTATGAAACTCATAGTTATGACGCTAAACCTACTTTTAAACAGTTTACACTCCGTGATTGACACTCAAATCGAGGGATATTCAAGAGTATCTAACTTGTTCGATCTTTTTACAATTCATCATAAATACTACCATTTCATTTCAAATTCATATGATTCGCGGGCTAAACTATAATACTGTGTTGTTCCAGAATTGCAACGTGGTCTGGACGGCCAGAGCCAACCGAGGTATGCCCTTCCTTTACTTACATAGATTAGCCCGCGAATTAGGATAAAATAATGATAATAATAGTAACAATTTTAATATAAAGAAGATTTACTGTTATTATATTATACTATATTCAACGAGTTGTGGTTTCAAAATCTGTATTTGTGCTGATTACAGTTTTCATGTTAAAAATAGGAATAATAATAATAATACATTTTCTCTAAGTATAAGTAGTGGATCAATGTATGATGTTAATAGAGCTTCTCTGGTCAGACCTGTCATGGATATACAGCCAGGACATGTTCGCGTTTGTATTAAAGTAATAATAAACAAAACGACTAAAAATATTTCCGAACCGTACACTCCAAGCTTGCGTTTTTGTGATACACGGAATGAACTAGTTTTTTGTTACTTCTTTATCATAAAGAATATCGAATATCCATAGCGTGTATCAATCATATTGAAATAAATATAAATGTATGTACTAAATATAAATGTGTGTATAAATATTTGTACTTGTAACGCCAAAAAGATTTCGAACTGATTTTGTTCTACATTGCAACATGAATCGAATTCGTAATAAGTAATAATAATAGTGAATAAATATTATTTAACCATTATATTTGACAGCGAGTAGCATAAGTGGTAGTAGCCCTGGGTCATACGCTGGAGGTCCTAGGTTCAAGTCATTTGTCTGATGTAAGCAGATTTTTTCTGTTGAATGACGTCTGAACAATTCTGTGTAATTGATATGGTATTACTTTTCAGTATGTTTCAAAGAACCATAAAATTTATTGTTTTGGAATACTGCGCCCCAGCCTGTTCTGAATGCATCTGTATATATCTTATAAATTTGTGAAGTAATTGAACAGGCAATGGTATATTTACTTATACTTTTCTACCAGGTTAAATCTTCTAACAGTAATTTAGGGAGTTTAATTTTTGCCTCATAGTTGTACTCACTTTGTAGCTAGACAGGCTGCGACAACACACTAACACCTATATGTTTGGCAAAATCTCGTATCGAGCATATTTGAAGTTTCATACATTTATTTATTATTATAACGCTTATAGTCAGGATAATCCATACGGCATGGCCGTAAACTCATTGTGATTGGCTCAAACATATCGTTTTCTTGAAATTCAAAACTTAGGTATTTTTTGTAGTTAACAAATATAGGTACGAGTAGGTATTATCTTTCTTATCTATGTTAGCTAAGAAACCATTATGGGGAATTAATTTTATAGGCTTCGATTTTGAAGTGTTCTACAAAATTGTATAATTTTATTTATGAATTTTTTTTTTGTTTATTAGATACGAACCGATTTTCGCCGTTGAGTTTCGGCGCTCAAAAAAAATTATTTCTTATATTTGTTTGATATAAACTGGTCACTTGAGGTATAGCAAGGTTTTATAGCTTCTCAGTCTAACAATTTATTAATTGCTATTATCATATTTCGTTTTTCACTATGCGACAAAATATGTTTGGGAGTAATACTGGTGTAATTTTATCATGAAATGGAATTGAGAAACAGAATTTTATCCATTTTGAAATCGGTTCATTATTTGTTATTTTATTTAGGCCAATAATCTTTGAAGTAATGGATTCGACCTGCGTGTACCTGAATTATGGTTGATTCGGTGCACGAGTCCCGGACTGGTTGAATTTTGCGTTGAACGCCGAATTCAAATGTGGACGCTGAAGTGGAGGCACTGGCACTTTCCATTGACGTCGCCCCCCCCCCTGTTTGACGGGTAACGTGGAGGTCCCATCTAGTTTCCCGACTGGGTTGACCGGTTGCCTGTCGTTGTTTGCGAAGTACTTAGATAGCTTCTATAGCGTTTATTCCATAACTGGAGCCCCTTAAGCTCCGAGGCTAGAAAGAATCTCTGGATCCTTGTCGGAAATAATTCTCCTGACTGTTCCGGGAGGTCGACGGTTGCAGATTAGGGAGCGTCTACATACAGGGCTCAGGTATTGCGGTAACCGAAATGGCTAGCTGAAGATTCGTCCACTGGGTTCATCATTATATTTAACTAATTTTAATGACGACATTCATATTTGAGTAAAATAGAAATAATAGAATGTTACGTAATACAGGTATCGTGTTAAATCCCTTTCTACACCCGACTACACGCATTTTCTGTATGCATATTAACATTTTCAAACATTATTGAAAAAAATGTCAAAAATAACAATACGAGTACTATACAGCATTAATCGGAATAAGAAACATCAGGTAGAAGACTAACTGTAATTTATGCGAATAACGTGATATATTTATTATAGTTTAGCAGTCTTCTACAGATTACATTTTGGAGAGTGCGCGAATGCTCTTTTTGATCAGGTTGAACCCACACCCTTCTTGCATCGGACTACTAGACGCAGACAGACCTTCCAACCTTTCATGGTAGATATCCCAAGAAGTCGAACCAAATGCTTCGATAGTTCCTTTTTGGTGCGGGTCGCCAAGGTGTGGAATGAACTGCATGCGTCTGTTTTTCCAGAAAACTATAGTCCTAGTTCTTTCAAGCGTCGAGTGAATAGGTATCTCGTGGGTAGACGTGTAAAACCTTCGTCTTGATAGTCACTTTCCATCAGGTGAGATAGAAGACAAACGTCTTATCCTTTTTCAATACAAAAAAAATGTATTTTCTGCATCTTTTTGACAAAGCGAAATCATAGTTTATAATAATAAACATTGGGTAGAAAACTACCAGGAATTTTCGCAGATAGCGTGATATATCTATTATAGATTACACGTATTTTCTGCATCTTTTCGGCACAGTGATATTATAGTTTATAATAATAAACATCAGGTAGACTACCAGGAATTTTTGCAGATAGCGTGCTATATCTATTATAGATAACACGTATTTTCTAAATTTTTTCAACAAAGCGAAAATTATAGTTTGTAATAATAATCATCAGGTAGTAGACTACCAGGAATTTATGCGGATAACGTGATATATCTGTTATAGATAATACGTATTTCTGCATCTATTCGATAAAGCGAAATTAGAGTTTATAATAAAAAAAACATGAGGTAGAAGATTACCAGGAATTTATGCGGATAACGTAATCTATCTATTATAGATAACACGTGTTTTCTGCATCTTTTCGATATAGCAAAATTACAGTTTATAGATACCTGCGATCACTTATGAAAAAAACAAAAAATGGCTTATCTCATCGGAAGTAATAACGAGTCGCTATCGTTTATTCTTTATTGTTCGTTCTAATTTTCGAACTTTAAGTACACTTTTAGTACAACTTTTACAGAATTTTTAATATTAAACTGTTAAGTTACTCGTTGGTATAATACTTGTGCTTGTTACCACGCACGAAAAGAATGAAGACTTGCTCGGACCGGGGTGGATCAAGTAAAATGACGAAAAGTGTTTTAAAGAAGTCAAATGACATACTCTAAAACTGTGCGAAGTTACCTAGTACCTTAAAAGGACTACCTGTAATTACATTCTATCTGAAGAATGAAGCGACGAAATATAATACATATCAAAATTATAAATTTTTTTGTTGTTTGTAATTTTTTAATTGAAATCGTAGCATCAATGAAGAATGAAAATGAACGTTCGTCTTATATCACCCGCACCATGCTACAGGTCACAAAATATAATTAATATGTGATTTATTCAGGTATATAATATGTATATATATATATATTATATTTTCAAAGTTAAAATAGGCTCAATTCTAGGTATGTTATCCTTAAGGGGCGCCACCCAAATGTTCGGGTTGGAAGTATTTATTGAACGGCAAAGCTGGCCTGAATCAACTACCACACATATTCAGCAAGTTCCGATCGAGTAGCCCATTCGGGATTTATGCAGGTCGTCGCTTTCGACTCGTTTTGCCAAAACCCGTATGGGTGGCATTGTTCCCGAATATTCTTTCATCTACACATTTCCCTTTCATTTGCTCACTAAATCGATGTGTTAGTAGCCTAAGTACTTAATATCAAACCAAAATATTGTTTGCTAAAGAGCTTTCATGATTTGCCGCGGGCAAAACCATTTTTACTACATCACCAAAGTCATATACCCAATTCAAAGCAAGTTTTGCTTTACTAAGAACTTTTTATACCATTTGTCTAAAAACTATATGAATCCATTTGAACGATAATTTATTTTATCTTCTTGTAGAAGAAGTGTCGGCGTGTCGGAGAACAGCTACAGCGACTCGAGCTACAGCGACGCGGGCGAGGGCTCGCATGAGGAGTATGCGCCGGATTACGAGTGAGTAGCGCATAGAGCTGACTACCAATAGAAGCCACGGTATTTGTTCGGAGCTGTTGCGCAATTTCTACTGCGCTGGTTAAAGAATAATTTACTTATATTCATGTAGAATTGAAAAAGTTGTTTCGTACTCCTATATAAAACGATTTATTGATTTAAAAGTGAATTTAAACTGTTTGATAGGCTTCTTAGGTAGTGTAGGTAATGTTAGTCAAATAAAAGTTAGTTACTTTTACAACACTTTCAATATAGTTTTTTTAATATAAATGAATACAGTATGTACTGTAACTAAAGGCAATCCTTTGAAACAGGTAGTTGACAAGCTGCAAAGGATCCCGTGTGTACTTGTATTGTACGATTCCTATATTTTTTACTCTATAATTGTCTATAAATCAATTATATCGTCTTGTAAAAGCACTTCTGACAGTTCATTTAACTATATTTAATTCAAGTAGTGCTTGTTGCATTTTTTAAAATTTTGTAATAGAAATAAAAATGTTACTGTTATACTAGCTCCAATGCAAAAGAGTTCGTCCAGTCATATATTGCAAAGGTTGTCTGTTTTCAACCTAACTACATTTTCATACAACAGGCATTTGAAAAAAACATAGTATAGGGTAAAATTCTCCTTTAATAATCAGGCACTTTTAAAAAAAAACTTCTTTTACTAACATATGTATCATGGGCACTTTAATTTGCTACGACTAACTCAAAATAGTTCTTCTTGTTCTTAATCGATCCAAACGAGTTCATCCATGTCTCAATTCTACCCGTTTTGATAAAAAAAATTGTAAAATTCGATTTGAAAATAGAAATAATCTGTCGCATGATGTGTCACTGTCATTTCCAAACATATAAAACCATAATTTCATGGTTTTTTATCGTTATTTTCAAACAAATTGGCTCGCGGAGTACGAAAAATAATTATTTCGTAGCCACAATAATTGCAAATCTGCTTACCAAATAGCCACAAGTACAAGTACAAGTACTTATAATAATAATATAATAATAATCCCCAGACAAGCACACCAACTGTATGGCCCCAAAGTAAGCAGAGTTTGTGTTACGGATGACCATACAGCGAACTGGGGGGAACCCAGAATAAACATACATATATAAATGTCAACAACCATGACCCGAGAACAAACATCTGTGTTCATCACACAAATGAATGCCCCGGCCAGGACTCGAACCTGGGACCTCCGGCGTATGAGACAGGGCTACTGACCACTACGCTACTCGGCCGTCGAACTTATCCCTACCAAGATCGACAGTTCAGACCATCATCGAACATCACAAAAAATATGGTACGGTTGAATGTTTGAAGAAACCTGGTCTGCCGCGAATCACAAACGTAGCTGAAATACGTGTTTAAAAAAAATCATCAAAAAGAATCGTCGTGCCCGCGCCGGAGAACTTAGCTTGAAGTGGAGAGGGATGATTCACAAAGATGTATCGATACCTGCAAGAGGGTCGTAAAACGACTGGACTATGAATTTTATACTGCTAAAGAGAAACGCCTCTCCAAAAAAAGAAAAGACTGAAATTCGCTAAACATCATGAAAATTTTAATGCAGATCAGTGAAATAATATGGACTGATGGATCTAAATTTGAGGTGACGATCGGTGATGTACGGAAAAAAAGATATGAGAAATTAAGATGAAGCATTCCATACTGTATATGTCAAAAGATAAGTGAAGTTTCCTGGATCGGCAATGATATGGGGCTGCATGTCGGCGCAAGGTCTGGGTCGTCTACATTTTGTAGAAGGAACTGTTAATGCAGTAGAGTACCAAAACAAGTCTCGTGCCCTGAATTCCAAGGTTGAAATATCGGAATGCCTACACCTTTCAACAAGATGGTGCTTCCTGTCACACTGCGAGGATAACCAAGGCTTGGTTTAACCGGAATCAGACCCCTACAATGAAGTGACCTTCAAGTAGTCCAGATTTGTCACCGATTGAGACCCTATGCTGGAAAATTAAGAAAATTCTGCGCAAGTATCCAGCCAGGTCTAAAAGCGATCTAAACGAAAAAGTTTAATCTGTCCGGACTCACTGCAACAACGTTAAGAATCGGTAGCAATGATGCCACGAAGAATAAAGGCCATGATCGATGCTAAAAGTGACGCTACTGAGTGGTTTTGTGTGAGTGGAACTATTTTGCACCGCTGAAAGCGATGCACCAAGTTTATTGCGTGGATGGTTCCCCAAGAATTTATTATTATTATTTTACTTAAATAGGGAAATGTTATGTTACTTTTTTAAATTGAAAACAAACTTCATTATGTGTTCAAAACCACTGTGTATTAAGAAAGTTAATAAATTTTACTGCGAATATCTTGTAATAACACTTGTAATATTTGGCACTAGAAGAACTCTTTTGCATTGGGGCTCGTACATATTCGTCAAATGATATTTGGAATTTACCCAAGATTGTATTAAATATTAAGTACGTTTTTATTCGACACAAAAAAACAGATCAGTTGACAGTAGCAAGGCACCGTCACGGCTAAGCCTTACGAGCACGTCAGAATACCGCGATCTTTTAGTAAAAAGGTCGACATAAATGAAGAAGAATTCTGTATTCTTTCTTCATTTATGTAAGGCTTAGCCGTGACGGTGCCTTGCTACTGTCAACTGATCTGTTTTTTTGTGTCGAATAAAAACGTACTTAATATTTAATACAATCTTGGGTAAATTCCAAATATCATTTGACGAATATGTACGAGCCCCAATGCAAAAGAGTTCTTCTAGTGCCAAATATTACAAGTGTTATTACAAGATATTCGCAGTAAAATTTATTAACTTTCTTAATACACAGTGGTTTTGAACACATAATGAAGTTTGTTTTCAATTTAAAAAAGTAACATAACATTTCCCTATTTAAGTAAAATAATAATAATAAATTCTTGGGGAACCATCCACGCAATAAACTTGGTGCATCGCTTTCAGCGGTGCAAAATAGTTCCACTCACACAAAACCACTCAGTAGCGTCACTTTTAGCATCGATCATGGCCTTTATTCTTCGTGGCATCATTGCTACCGATTCTTAACGTTGTTGCAGTGAGTCCGGACAGATTAAACTTTTTCGTTTAGATCGCTTTTAGACCTGGCTGGATACTTGCGCAGAATTTTCTTAATTTTCCAGCATAGGGTCTCAATCGGTGACAAATCTGGACTACTTGAAGGTCACTTCATTGTAGGGGTCTGATTCCGGTTAAACCAAGCCTTGGTTATCCTCGCAGTGTGACAGGAAGCACCATCTTGTTGAAAGGTGTAGGCATTCCGATATTTCAACCTTGGAATTCAGGGCACGAGACTTGTTTTGGTACTCTACTGCATTAACAGTTCCTTCTACAAAATGTAGACGACCCAGACCTTGCGCCGACATGCAGCCCCATATCATTGCCGATCCAGGAAACTTCACTTATCTTTTGACATATACAGTATGGAATGCTTCATCTTAATTTCTCATATCTTTTTTTCCGTACATCACCGATCGTCACCTCAAATTTAGATCCATCAGTCCATATTATTTCACTGAACTGCATTAAAATTTTCATGATGTTTAGCGAATTTCAGTCTTTTCTTTTTTTGGAGAGGCGTTTCATTCGAATGACCTAAAACAATTGTAGAAACAATAGATAGTGAATAAAAATAAATTAAGTTATTAAAATAAATATTTCTTTTACCTCCCCGGCGTAGAACTTTATAGTCTACTAATTTCCAGGAAAAAAAATTCCAAAACAGTCTTCACCCCATGCCGTAAATGAAAGTTTATTTTCAATAACTATAAGGCTGATCAATAAAGATCAGCCTCTTAAAAAGGTTTTTACAGCACTGGACGGTAACTTTTAAGAGCCAACCTTTTGGACTAGTCCTGTCCATAAATTACCTTCTTTTTTGTAGACTTGATACGTGCCAATCTCAATTTTCTGGCATCAGTTCTACTGAACTATCTACTGCATACTCTTGAATAAATCCTGGCTCATCCATGGACACAACCTTTGTTTCAAGTCAGGGTTTTCCCCTGCAAAAAATTCCTTGATAGCCTGAATTATGGCTACGACTCGAGTTTCGAAACTTTTAGGAGCAACTGATATTCAACTGAGCAACGATTTCTTACTTTGAATCATTATTGGTGTAAAAACAAATGGACGGTGGGTCTAATAAAAAAGTCACGTAAAAAGTGTCCCGGTTTAACCCTCACATGTACCGAGCTAGGAATACAATACAATAAAATAAATCACTGGTTATTCCTTGCGACAATTTTTCACCTTCAAATTCAAATATTTATTTCTCACCATTTACAATTACTTGTTCTTATTGACGTCAAATAAAACATGACTACCACCAGTTCGGAAAAGCTTCGTGAAGAAAACTGGCAAGAAACTTCACGGGTATATTTTCTTCAAAATAAGTTTACAATGTCTCTTCATGTCCATGCAAAATTATTCTTATCTGCATCTGTTAGCTCGGCAAGTCTCCTCCCTCCAAGTATCCAAACGGCACCCGATCATGAGTTAACGCAGAATCCAGCCATTGCCTCCTCAACCATATTAGCGGGAAGTGAGCGTCACCCGATGCAGCTTCGACTACTTCACTAAGCAATATGTAATTGTAGACTTGTTGTCGGGCAGCCGAGCTTCATCCAATCCCAATCATTACTACACCAAATTATAAGTCCAAGCTGAAATATTAATTAAAAAACATAGTGCGGCGCTCGGGGGTTAGATGACCGCCCCGCCACATTGTTATCACGGATCCTTGTGGGTAAGCAATGAGCGTCCGGGGTTAGGTACCAATCCGCAGGTTAGGTGTAATCGTGAATCCAAGGTGTATAGTAAATCGTAAATCCTGGAATGCCAGAGAGAAAAAGCGTCAGAGGCGGTTTTAATAAAATGACCGTTACAGAAGAGGGAAAAGGGATAGTACTAGCGATAATCAACGTTAAAAACTACATTAGAACACCTTACACTTAAAACACTTAATAGGAACAAATTAGAACTCACCCCAGCGGGATTAACTTCCAAATCAAAGTTAATTATGTACTCTTAAATGCGTCTCAATTACGCAGCGGTCCAGTCTGTTAGGCTGTTGAAATATAAATGGCCGTCGCGTTGTGTTTAGCACGGCGACGTTCGGGCAAGCTCGCTGCTGAACCGGTCAGCCGGCATTCTATTGTCTAATTAGGAATGCGTGCGCGCAAAATAAGATTTATTTTCAACTAGCGTACTTGACGGTTCCGTATATTTAATTTTATTATTTAGTTGTTTGTAAATAGTTTTAATTATTTGTTTATTTTATTATAAGTTTAGGTTGTAAGTTTAAATGTTAATAATTAATTTATTATTAACTAATTAATTTTTTTTGTAAATTTATTTTTATATTAAGTTTTTATGTGCAAATAGGCACAATGCTACAATAGTATGTAAACCACAATAAATACGTCGAAAGCTAAATTTACCCAACTACTATTTTATATTATTATTTTAATTCCAAACCTAAGTAACACAGAAACCGAATAACTTTACCAAGAAAATCTTCACTTTCATTTTTAGGTTAGGGCCGACGTTTAGGTATTTCGATTAAAACAACAACACAAATACCATGAAATAAATTTATCAATCTTTAGCGCAACTTTTAAACTTATACTATGATTCAAAGTTACCTGAATTGGATGTACAATATTTAATTTCATCTTTTTGAAACTCAACGTAAAATTTCAACAATACAGTAGGTATGTTAAATTTTTTTCAAATCTATTATTTTTACAGATAAGTCTTAAGTCTACTAATTATTTATAGTGAATTTAATTTAATTAACATGCACCACGTGCAACCTTCTTCTCTTTATATTGTCTGATGAAAATGATTGCGTTCAGTTTACATACATACGGTATCAATCACATAAGCTAAAGCTTATATTAACTATCCGATTATTTTGATGATAAAAGCCCTTGGGTATAATCCCCTCATTAACAGGTTTTTACTAGTATTTATAATAAAACATGTGTAATGTGTCTGTTTGTTCGTTGAGTTCTTCGTCCCGATGAATATCTAAAGCGTCATTGTCACTAAAGTACGTCTTCTTATGGTAGCGTCGGATGACGGGTCGCTCACTTCCCTCTAATATGGTTGAGGGGGGCGATGGCTGGATCCCGCGTTAACTCGTGAACGGGTGCCGTTTGAGGGTGTTCGTCGTTTGGATACTTGGGGGAGGGAGACTTGCCGACCTAACAGATGCAGATAAAAATAATTTTGTATAGACATAAAGAGACACTGTAAATTGATTTTGAAAAAAATATACGCGTGAAGTTTCTTGCCAGTTCTTCTTCACGAAGGTTTTTCCGAACTGGTGGTAGAGTCATGTTTTATTTAACGTCAATAAGAACAAGTAATTGTCAATGTTAAGAATTAAATTTTTAAATTGAATTAAGTAAGTATTTGGTTCTACCTACAGTTAGAGACAGTACAGACGAGTCGTCTGTCTGTCATTTCTTTTTTAACTGCCACAATAACTACGTTTTGTGTTCTGATGAAAAAAAGTAAAACCAGCCAGGGAAAATACTAAAACAGAAGCGATTTGAAATAAAATTTACGATTGGTAACGCATCATTGATGAATAATACCTGATCTACGACTAACTATGTACATGGTAACCACTGGGCACAGATTACTCTTACCATCAGATGACTCCAGTTATTTCTTGTCAGCCTTTTCTCGTATAAGCTAAATTAATTGTTTTTTTAAATTCCAGTCAGCCGTTCTACACTGACTACGAGTTCGAGGAGGAATCAAACAGTGGATCCGACTCGGACGGCTCACACTCGGGTATGCGATAAAATTAAATTTTATTCGTTACAATATTTTAAAAAAAAATTACTAAAAACTAGGTTAATATGTGGACATTTTTAATCCTAACTCGCTCGAGCGCTTAGGGCACTCCTTATTATAGATTTTGCTTCGCTTATATATAAGGTACAGATTTGCAAAGCAAAATCTATACTCAGAAGCCTTAAGTAACCATTTGAAATCTCTAGGTGCAGTCATTAGTTTACTAACTTGGAAGTATATTGCTCCATGTCACTGTTACTTAGTCAAATGATAATGGTAGTTTAAGATTGTTGCAATTGCTGGTTTAAATTATTACCAGTATCGTTAGTTATAAGATCGTATAATAATTTTTATCATAAATTAAGAAAATTATTCGAAAAAAAGGGAATATATAATGCTATAATTTACTTAAGTATAATTATTGTTTATTATATGTCTGATTCTACCCTACCTTATAAGTTTTAAACCACAAGTGAAAGTAATTTTAAAAGGATATAAAACGTGCACTGAGGCTTTTTATGTATAAAGGAGAGTAGCCAAAATAATAACATATTTCTAATCATAAATTTAGCGTATTTATCACCTTTCTTCTATTTATTATTTTGTAGTATTGTAGCAAATGGTACTGTTTAGTACTACGGCGGACTTTACATTGCCTTCCGTTTAGTTGGGTGAGCTTGATGTCCCTTCAGTGGGATGATGAGGCCTGAAAGGATTGATCTAGTTTAACACTTTTTATTATTATAACGTTTAATGATACAATTATTTTATATAGTGGGCCAGTTATCATGACGCGAATTTTGCTGTGAACCCATGATTTACCTGGTTCTATTCAGTGTGGAATCCTTGTAATTTTTGTTATTTTTATTTTGTTATTAACGCGTTTTTCTTTACCGAGTGATTCATTTGGAAAACAGCCGTTGGAAACAGTTTTTGACAACAGTGAATTTTTGTCAAAAGGTTCAGACTCGAGGTCGCGGGATTCCGACCACACATACGCCACTTCAAACAACAGAGGTTTGTACTAATATTCAATTATTTTTATGTGTCATTCATTGACCTGACATCTGCAAAAAGCAAACAATTGCTTAGAAAAGTTTATTAGAACGCGTCCAAACTGCAATGCTTATCTTATACGTATACAAGTACATATAAATGGTATTGAACGACAATTCAAATAAATAAAAGTCGTTGTGCCGTTATAAATATGTTGCAATGTCAGTGGTATTAAAGTTTCTTTTGTAAGGATCTCGTGCACTTTGATTGTCATAGCACGTACATTTTGCAATATAACTTTCAGATGAAACGGAACTATATTTTGTCGATGTGAGGTCAAAAACGTTGTGTTATGAATTTATTAGAATATCTTATTGGTGATTTGTTTTTATTTTCTAGGTTCTGACGCAAGCGGACCGATTGATCAATCAGATCAATCTCACATTAGCTCGCAACAGTCAGGTCTGCCATATTTACAATTATATATTATAACCTTTTTGTTCTCTTTATTTTCTTTTATGTTCATTGTTATTTTTTAATTAAATTATGTTCAGATGCCAACAGTGGGAGATCATACTTATCAAACGATAGCACACATTTTGGTTAGTGAATTACTATTCCTATATAATATGTTATAAGACTTATAATGTAAAATCATAATGAAATATGTTTTTAGCTTCCGATGCCTCAAACCAGTCAGGCTCAAATGCAACATTTGCAAGTCAACCAGCAGGTTTGTATTTACTTGTTGTAAAATACATTTATTTTCAAGTAATTTTGAATAATAAGGCATGAAAATGTGTTGGTGTAGATAATCTTTATTTTTGTAAGTATTCTACCAATATCAATGATTTTCTTATTTGTTTCCTTCCTACATTCACGCGTTATTATTCTACAGTTCTTAAGCGAAACAAAACTCATGAATTTAGTTCAAACGTAAATTGGTGTATAATTAAGTATTTTCTTGTTGAAGATTCCATCCAATCGGATTCAAACGCGTCAGACGCGAGCTTCTACATTACAGGTTTGTACATGAATACTATTATTATAAAGAGAAACGATCTGTTTGTGTATAATTTAATCGATAAACTCTAAAACCTCTGAACCTACTAAAAACTTCAAAAACTGTTTCACCATAAGAAATACTCTATCCGAGATAAAGTGACGTTTTATCACGAAACTCTCACGGGATCTTGAGATACACGGGTAAAACCACGCTGGGACGTATAGTTAATTATACAGGGTACAATTATGTAACGCCACCCGTAAGGAAAAGTCTAAATAATAGAGGTAGCAAGTTTTACTATACAACATTCCATTATTGTTTTAAACTGGAATGTTTAAAGGAAAACTGCATAAGATATTTGAATATACGCTTGTCAAACCCAGGACGCGCAGAAACGCTGTATTTTATGGCTTCTATCGATAGAGTCAATCGTAAGGTTCAAATCTCTCTAATAAACTTGACTATTTTAATGCACGGAAATACCATGAAACCTAACAGAGTACCTATTTAAGAAAAAAGTAAGAACCCAATAAAGTAACTAATATCACATATACACTCACGCGCACTAAATCGAGTGCTATAACTTTGTATTATTTTATTTCACTTGTTTTTTCTTCTATTAATTCACTATATATTTTCACTTATTAATTCTGTATACTTACTAATTCTTGATAACTTTTAATGTAAATCCTGTTTCTAAAATAATTGAAACTAGTTTCACCCTACTCGTAACAGTATAGATAAAAAAATTGTAAAAGACCGAACTACGTGCGAGCGATTTTCGCCTTGAGTTCCTCGAATGTACCTGTCATAGGCAATGTTGGTTCCAAAACATCTAAATATTCAGGCATTTGTATGCAACTTGTACTTTCATCATTCTTAAATTTAAAATTTAAACTTAAAATTGAAAACTTGCGTGTTCAAAAGGTTCCGACAACGAGCAGTATCATGACGTGGACACGCTCGACCAGAGAGGTCTGTATTTAATTGTCTATAGTATCAATATAATATTAAGAAGAATCAATAAATCGTTTATTATTATTATAAATAAGCATTTTCCGCTTGTTTGTGGGTTTGTTAATATGCAATCGAAAACTCTAAAACGACTTATCCGGTTATAAAAATTCTCTAACTATTACAAAATTTACATTATCCCTTAAAAGGTACATTAATTTCAGCAAATTTGGTCCTTATACTTACGGACCAATACTTGACGCGATTACAAGAGTATTTACCAGGTTCGACCCCCGTTATGTATGAGAGTTAAGAAAAAAGTTTGAATGCGATTATTATTAAATCTAAAATCGACGCCATGGTTCCTAAGAACAGATTTCGCTATCTCTCATAGTTTCTGACTTCTCCATGCTAACCCATTTGGATTGTACACCCGGTATACCGAAATTCCAACGGGTTACGCTGGTAAAATAACAAAAATATTCAATCAAACGTTCATTTAAAAGAAACCACATCAATATTTATTTATGTGCTTTACTGCTACAATGAAGTTAGTTTTTACTACAAAACAAACGTAGTTGCAACTTCTTAATGACCACTCTATTTTTTTACAAGATTCCGGAAATAGATCTGACTTCGACGGAAGTTCGGAGCAATCAGAACATGCAGGTACGTTCAATGAAATATATTGTTTTTTTGTTGTTTTTTACGTACGTACTGTAGATTTAATAGTTGTGATGTTGTTTGCCATTACTAAGGTTCCGACGACGGATGGCGGACGGATGTTCTTACGAGCGACGCGAGCCACCACTCTGGTGGGTTTGGTACTTTTATTTATTTATTATACGCAGATTCTTACAAAGTTAAGTACAGTCGTTTTACTTTTAGAGACTTATTTTTTGTACTTTTAACATAAAAAATATCTGCTGTCTTCAGGTTCTTTATCATCAATTCTACATTCGTTTTCCAAATATTGGTTTTATGTCTTATATTATCTTTTGACCTAAAACTTAATAAAACTTTTCACATAAAAACTAATATTTAGAAAACTAACTAGCATGGAACGTTAAAGTCTCAGCAACTTAAGATGATTTAATAAAGTCTTTTAAAACTGGTTTTATTTATCTCCATTATACCTATTTGTGAGATTGACGTGGTTTCCACTGTCCACAAGATTCCGGTCATCGGTCCAACGAGTCCGCCGCATCGGTCGCGTCCGACGACCCGCCACTACACACAGGTTAGTTATTAATGTTGCCACAGGAAAAAATAAAAGCTAGGCCCATTGGCAGACGCGGTAATACTCTGACTTATCGTGTGAAGGACTGGATCAAGCCGCTCCTGAAAACCCCTACAGGCCTCTGACGTGGCTTTACGCCTGTTATCTTGCAGTCAATGAATGTATTTTAAATGTGGTGTGACAGCTAAAACAAGATATGCAGTTTTTTTGGATAGATCTGGGCAAACATTGAGCAAGTCTCAACACACAAGCTCAAGGATAGTTAGGTGCACGTGCAAAAAGTAGAATAGTCATAACAAATTCAGATAATAAAATTACTCTATTTAATTGTAAATATTGATGAATAATAACTGGCACAAATTTGAATATACGAGTAATACATTAAAACTAAACTAAACTAAAAATTAAATCTAACTACCTACTAACACGGCATGCAACAGCATTGAGAGCTGACGACTAGACTTCGACAACAAGAAAAAAAAACGAATGCATTGCTCAGGGCAGATGTTTAACTTGATGTGTAACACGATTTATTATTTTACTCACTTTTACCTAATGCAATTCAATATAAAATGAATACTTTTTTTACTGGCTACTCTCCTAAAACTTTACAAAGCATTCTGTAAACGTACATGAAGTTAAATGTATACCTAAAATAAGATATTATTTAGTTCGCCAATGTTATACTATAACTGCCACCAGCTATACCTACTGCTATATTATGCACATGACGATCCGAATTTTTCGATCCGAAAAAAAAGAGACGAATTAGTTATGAAAAATTGCGACAAATTTGTTTTTTCTCTATAGCTTTTTTTCTATCGTACTATAATAGATTTACTTGTATCAAAGGTTTATTACATAAGAAAATATAGTAACCAATTAAAAACAAAAAAAAACAAAATCGATCAACATTTACAGATTCAGCATACGAATAACTGCTATAAGGAGTGATTTTTCACTTATTTTAGAAATCATCCTATATCTACTAAACTAATCCACATAGGTTTTTTTTATATATTTTTTTTTACTATTTGGACCATGGTGCGTGAACCCCTTCCATTTGGACGTTGACCTTCTGGACACCCTGTACATATCAAATATTTCATAAACATTTTAAACTAAGATATAATTTCCAATATACAGGGTGTCCCGGAACGTAACGATCAAACGAAAGGGGGTTGTAGACCATTGAATGACTGTCCAAAAAAAAAAATTAAGTCCCATACCTAAGTTGCGTGGTTTAAAAGATAAAGGGTGATTTATAAATATTCCAGAAAATCACCCTTTGCGTCAATATTTTTGATGCTGCAGCTGCAAATCAGGACCAATTTTAATTTTTTTTTCTGTTTTGTGTAACCTAATGATATGCCTACTATACCTACTATTTAATTTTTCAGTACCAATTACGGTTTGGTAGAAATGAATACATAAAAATTCGTAAAAGTATAAAAATGTAACATTAACTTCACCCTGTAAAAAAAATGTACCTACAAAGACCTGGCTACTGTATTCAAAAGTTGGCGCTATTCATGTAGATTTCAAAATGTTATAATACTTAGTATTTTTATTAAAAAATTTGAGCAATAATTTTTTTCTTCGCTGAGGGAGATTTTGTGCAAATTACCCAATTTAGATATTTTTTTTAAAATGATTCGTCCGTTCGATTAATGTAAAGAAAAATAATTCGTTTTCAAGCTGATTTGGCCGATTTCAGACCTAATATCCGTAGAAAAGTAAAAAGTAGTTCATTTTTTTTCCAATTTTTGTATGAAACAAAACATTCAAAGTAACGATACAATAGCTTCTCAGCCTTAGTTGCTATGACGCATAGGCTTATGTAAATGCAAGCGAGACAGGGCATATGGAAGTAACTAGAACTATTCAGGTAGGCAATTCCTTACGAACAAAGGAAACAATGAGTGATAATAAAACTAGTAATTTCTAAGTTCTAATACAGGCGCGGCATCTTCTTATGAAAGAACGTGTTATTGGCCGCGCCAATCTTCTGTTATTTGCTTGTTGAGAAAATTCAATTATTACTTACGAATAAGGAAACAATAAGTGATAATAAAACCAGTAATTCATTTATGATTTTTATTGATGATTTTTACTATAAATGTTCGAATTGTCGAACCTCCTACTCTAATACAGGCGCGGCATCTTCTTATGAAAGAACGTGTTATAGGCCGCGCCAATCTTCTGTTACTTGCTTGTTGAGAAAACTCAATTATTTTTTGTTGAAGCTCTGGAATATTGGGGATTGGTTTTGATTACACCTTTTCTTTTAGATATCCCCAATAAAAAAAACCTAATAGATTGAGGTCCGGTGATCGTGCTGGCCATAAAATAGGCCCCATGCGACCTATCCATTTTCCTGGGAAATGTTCATTTAAATAGTTTCTCACCGGCAAAGCATAATGGGCGGGGCAACCATCATTGTGTAACCACATATCTGGTAGAGTTGCTAGTAGTAAGTCTTCTAAAAAAATGGGCAGGTCTCTTCTTAAAAATTCCAGGTAGACCTGCCCATTTAGTGCTTCTGGAAAATCGAAAGGCCCGATTATGCGCCCGTTAATAATACCGGTCCACAGATTTACTTTAAATTGATATGGAGACCTTTCTTCGCTCATTAAATGCGGGTTTACCATACTCCAACTATGGATGTTGTGCATGTTCATAAATCCATCTTTCTTGAAATTGCTTTCATCCGTCCATAAAATATTATTTAGAAAATTCGGGTTTTCTCTATGAATTTCTAGCATCCTCCTGCAAAATGCTACCCTCGGAGCATAATCCCGTGGCAAAAGAGCCTGCACTTTTTAGTAGTGGTAGGGATGGTACCTATTGCATTGGAGCACCCTATGCACAATTGTCTTAGGTATTGCTGTCAATGATGCAATGTTATGAACAGAGGTTCGCGGATCATTTCGAACCTGCTCCAAAACTTCATCTTCATTGTCAAAGTCTCCTCTACCACGTGCAGGTATTATCGCTCCAAGAAAAACACCTTCAGCTAGCCTCCGATGCACATTCATAAATACACGATAGTCAGGATGTCGCTCCTCGTGAGGGTACCTCTCACGGTAGAGTCGAGCTGCAGCTCGAGCATTACCACGACATTCACCGTAAATGAAGTGCATGTTGGTATATTGAACTGGAATGTAGTGTGCCGGCATTGTTTAAAAATATACAATCACAAAGAGCCAAAGTCCAGTAGATAGCCAAAGTCGTCACCAAAATAGTATACACAAAGTCCAGTAGAGAGCCAAGGTCGTCACCAAAGGAGGGTCCACAAAGTCCAATGGAAAGCCGAGTCCGATAGTACTAAAACACCGATGAAAACAGGAAAACAGGAGAAACGTGCAACGCGAACACAGTAGGGCAAAGTACTGACTCTTTATTTATTTGTTTGATTTCGTTGTTGAAAACAAAGGATACGGGCGAGGTAAGGGAAGGGATCTTACCTACCTGAGCTGTGCATAGTCTTAGTTACTTCCCTATCTTCTCACTTGCACTTGCACTTACATGTAAGTGCAAGTGCAATAATTAATTATATGCGTCATAGCAACTAAAGCTGAGAATCTAAAACTAAAGATAATATTTTAAATGTGTGTTTCATACCAAAATTAGAATAGAAAAATTAACTACTTTTTATTTTTCTATGGATATTAGGTCTGACATCGGCCAAATCAGCGTGAAAACGAATTATTTTTCTTTACATTAATCGAACGAACGAATCATTTTAAAAAAATATCTAAATTGGGTAATTTGCACAAAATCTACCCTCCGCAAAGAAAAAAATTATTGCATAAAATTTTTTAATAAAAGTACTAAGTATTATAACATTTTGAAATCTACATGAATAGCGCCAACTTTTGAATACAGTTGCTAGGTCTTTGTAGGTACATTTTTTTACAGGGTGAAGGGACCATCTTGCTCGTTAAAACTTTAATGTTACATTTTATACTTTTACGAATTTTTATGTATTCATTTCTACCAAACCGTAATTGGTACTGAAAAATTAAATAGTAGTTATAGTAGGCATATCATTAGGTTACACAAAACAGAAAAAAAAATTAAAATTGGTCCTGATTTGCAGCTGCAGCATCAAAAATATTGACGCAAAGGGTGATTTTCTGGATAATTTATAAATCACCCTTTATCTTTTAAACCACGCAACTTAGGTATGGGACTTAATTTTTTTTTGGACAGTCATTTAATGGTCTACAACCCCCTTTCGTTTGATCGTTACGTTCCGGGACAACCTGTATATTATGTATATGACATATTAGGTATCTGTGATATGGGTATTAAAGTTTAACTGAACTAAAGTACTTATCCTAAGTTGTCTTATAATTTTAAAATAAACGATTAATAATTAAATTAAGTACATTACATTTACACAGGTATAAAGATCTTTTACTAGCGAAGTTCGAGAGTTTACTGAGTAAAGTCGAAGATTTTTTAAACTTTTCTGTGTTTGGTTCGGTGTGTGTAATCAAATGTTACTTAGCTTGTTTAAAACTCAGCCACGTAATGTATATCTAAAGTCAGTATATAGACCTAGCAAGTTATCTGTGAAATAGCAGCATTTTAAAACTCGGTTATCATTTTGAAATATGCCTGCCCTTATTAAAATTTACAGGCTTTGGAAGCTATAAATGACCTACAATTATACTTCCCGACAATAAGATACTGCATTCTTTATCAGAGATCTATTCGTAGTTTTTTTTTTAATTTTAAGGCATCTTTACTGTCATAGCTAGGTACCAAATGCTAGTAAACTGAAAGGCTACCCAAATACTGATTGGGTGTGGACTTTTTTTGACACTCTTGTATATCTCATTATCGAAGCATGACGCCTTGACGGTTTATGTTACATCATATTTATTTTTTTCGCCAAAGTTAAGTTTGTAAAGCTGAAGCTTAAGATCCTTATAAGTAATAACTAAGAAACAAGTTATTACTAGCCTTAAGAAAAGTTCTTTTTCGATCAATGCATTTTGCAACTTTAATTTTCGTGTACATTGTATATGGCGAATACAAATATTGAATGTCTAATATTGTTTGTATTCTAACTTATTATTTACTTTCTCAGAACACGGAGGGTCGGTCCCAGGCGTCCCAGGTTCGTACTATGGCGGGTACGGTCGCTGCTTCAGCTGCGGCGCGCGTGGTCACTGGGCGCCCGGATGCCCCTTCCGGTAGCCTGACAGCTGTCAGCACGCATCCTGTCACTGTCAGCCCCATTGAAGATCTCCCCAGTCATCCACCTGCCATAGTGACCTCAGTCAACGCCAGCACCTGGAATACTGTTTCGACCGTCGGACAAACCATAGACCTAACCAACGTAGAGATCCTCCCGACTTCTTCGAACAATCTTCGTAGCGGCAACGTGGTAGTCATTCCCATACATTTATTAGAAGATACTGTCATGCCTAGCGTTGGAGAACGCTTGAGTGATGTCCCCGAACCTACGAGTGTTGTCGAAATCTTGGACACTAGTGTTTCTAGTGAAGTAACTGGAGACGTCGACGAAGATGCAGTGTAATCGCCAAAGTTGTATTATTATTATTATATCTAATTTTACATATAATTAGTTTGAATTAATACTTACGCATGTAAGTACGGTTGTATTGCATTTTATTTTTTGATTCCTCGATGTTTGATGTACTTATATAGAATGAAATAAATTAAAGTCTTTCGTAATTTATTTTCAATGAGAGTTATATGTTTTCCGTAGTTAGATTCCGTAGTTTCTTTGGGCATTATCGAAATTCTTGTAGATTTTGTTTCGGCTTAAATAAAACGAACTACCTAACAATCTCGGGAATTACTACCTAGTGCGTGACTTGGTAAGCTATATATAGGTAGATATGTGTTTGTCCAAATATCAATTTACGGGGTTTCTAAATAAGACTTCAGCATACCTTTCACGATCCAAATATTTTCCATAGTCAAGCAATAATATCTAAGTGCATTACTAACAATGCATGTTTCAAGCAAAGATTCTGTGATATGCCTAGGATTCCAACGCTAAAACTACACCTAGTTAGTTGCGATTTAAAATATAATAATTTTCTATAGATCTGTTTAACTTGTAAATTTTGAGAATAGGAACATCGTCCACCCATCGTTGGGTGCGGCTGGTATCTCTGCAGTGGGATAATTAAGACTCTCGTGATATAATCTTACCTGTTTAAAAAGATATGTTTTAAAATCTGTATGATTGTCAGGATTTCCAACACGGAACCTTAGTTTCATAACGGTTGATCTATTAGTGTTTGTTATCTATGTATAGTTAGCATTAGGAAGAGTCCTTAATAGATAGACCTACGTTGTTTTTAGTGTTTCATTGCTAAGCTAGACCTTAGCTATATGAAACTAAAGTGCAAGTATGTAATATTAATATCCAACAACTTAATTTTTTATTACATCAGAAAAATTGCAGATCCTATTTGAAATGGCTTGAATCAAGTTCAATGTCAAAAAATCAGTTCTTGGGAAAGAATATGAGTTAGCGTGTTTGATTGAAATATGGTACAAGTAAATTCAATCAGTCTATGATTTTTTTTTAATTTGAAGTATGTGTTTGATTGTACTTGTACTTTAAATGCCTGAGTGGGAACTTTCTTGGACTTATTCGCTAGGGCCTAAAGTTCTATGCTGGTAAGTAGTTACAATTCCTCGAAATGCCTAATGCTGCCAGTAAGCCAGGCTACAATTTCATATTTTGTATGTTATAATTTGTATTTTAATTATAGTTTGTTGAAATGTTATTTAGATTATTGAATACAAATGTATTTTTAATTTGGTCTTTTATTTATTACCTCGTTCCAGATATATTAAATCAATTCAGACACACAGATTTATTAAATAAATATGTGAGAAGCATCTACTTTTTTTTTCAGAATTCAGATTACAACAGGTACTTATCCCAGGGTCTAGGGCGAAGGTCGAGCCGACACGCAGCACATTCTTTTTGGCATCAATTAATCTAGTCAATCACAAGAATGAAATCTCTCTTACAAACATGGTGATTTAAATTAAAGGAAAAACATGAAACCTAAACTTATAAGTTCAAAAACAAGATCACGATACCTTGAGCCTTTAGATTTGTATATGACGATAAGTAAAATATCTTTAAAAAATAAACTATGCAGATAGCGTTGCCAGGCGTCCGGATAAAGCCGGACATAGGTAGGCTTTTTTATTGCGTTTCCGGCCAAAATATACAGAGTCCGGCTTGTCCGGCTTTTGTTAGGCTTTTCACATTTCGCTTTTGACTGATTCATGCATTCGATTTTATTTTTTATGATAATAATTAAAAAAAGCTTGATTTTACATACAATTTTTTTGTCGTACCTACCTATTAATAATGAGACAAAATCCTCAATAATGGAGGGTGTCCGGCCTTACTGGCTGGTTTGTCCGGCTATTAGATTTGGCGACCTGGCAACCATATATACAGTTGTTAATATATAACTATATTAAAAAGATTAGTGACTGCGACGAGAAATATGAATGGACGTTTGAGACGGCTCTTATAGCCGGTTTACACGCGTTAAGTGGTTAAGTTGGTAACTAAGTTTTAAGTTAAAAGTTGCGTGTAAATAGTCAGTTAAGTGACAAGTGGTAACTTAAAATTTAGTACGCAAGTGATTAAGTAGATTAGGATGCGTTCTATTTTTCGTATAAGTGGGTGGGCGGGGCTTCACACTTAACACGTTTGGACGTGATTTTTTAGTTAAGTGCATAAGTTGACAAAGCTGGTGGTGGCAAGAGCTCGTATTTATTTCGCAATTACTCTTTTTTTTTAAATGTCGGAGTGGAGTTTAGTTTCAACTTTAAAATTTGTTGAAGAATATTTAAAATAGATATGCTTGTAGAATAAAAATTTAGAAAAAAACATATTCTTGTAAAAATTTTGATTTCCTAATAAAATTCTTCTCTGAATTTGTCCAAAATCACATTTACCATATATGTAAGTACACAATTGACGAATGCCTTGAGATTTATCACTGCACATCTTCATTGAACTTATGAACTTAACTACTTAATCCGTTTGGACACACAAGTGACATGCAGTTCAGAAAATCAAACAATTTTCACGGAGGGTCTTCTTAGAGCAGTGAAAGAAAAAATAGTAGATGGTCAAAGCAAGAGGTCTATTGCAGAATCATTAAATATACCGAAAGCTACTTTAAGGAAAAGGCTCAAAGCTGACATCGTACCCGAGTCTCTAGGCAGATTTAAGAGCGTGTTTAGCCCCGATTCAGAAAATAGCTTGGCTTATCATTGCCGCAATTTAGATTCATGTTTCTTTGGAGTTACAAAGAAGGAATTGGGTAGAATAGCATATGACCTGGCGGAGAAAAATAGTCGTGATCAATCAATCAAGGTTCAATCGAGGAAAAAGACAGGCTAGCGAACAATGGGTCGAAAATTATTGCAAGAAAGCATCTACTCAGTCTTCGTCAGCCAGAAAGGACCAGTTTGGTACGTGCTGCTAGCTTTAATCGCGTCGAGGTACAACGGTTTTATGACAATCTAAAAGATGTCGTGCTCAAATATAAATTTGTCGGCAGACTAATTTATAATATGAATGGGACTCGTCTCCAAACCGTTCCAAATAAACTACCCAAAGTTTATGCGAATAAAGGGACGGAAATAGTACAGAAAATAGTAGCAGCGGAAAGAGGACAAACAGTGACAGCTGTATGCTGCATAGGTGCCACTGGTTCATATGTACCACCAGCATTAATATTTCCAAGGAAACGACAAAAACAAGAACTACTTGATGGAGCACCAGAAGACTTTGCTGCTAATTCGGATTCTGGATGTATGAATTCTGATTTGTTTCTTCTGTGGCTGTTGTGGCTTCGGAACAGTCCCTAATGTTTCCTAGTCCTAATATCAATTCCATCCTTACTATTTAAATCTCCCACTCCTTGCACACTTCCGCTGTGCGCCCTCTAGCGGCGCAAAAGAAAAAAAAAGCTTCTCGAAAGACCGTGGACACGTTCGCATGCGGCTAAGCAAAATATTCTATAACAGTAGTTAAACCTTATAATTGTGCCTTAATAAGTGTTCAGTGTATGTATACAGACCAAGTGCACCGTGACAATAAAATAAGTCTGCTGAGAACTCAGTGGATTAAGTGAAATGCATCTACGCCCCACGTGCTGGGAAGTGTTCCCGCCTTGAGAGTACTCCCCTTCCTTATATCTCCAGATTCGGGCTATTACCGTTTGTCTCTGCTTGAGATTACTAGGTTTAGGTAACTGCTGCTCGATATCCTAGGTATCCTAGACCTTAACATTCCCTATGCAAAGTACGACGAAGCGCTCACGCGCAACCAGTGGCTAAAACATTTTATCGACCATCTAAAGATATGCCCGTACTATTAATCATTCCTCGCATTTGAATTTAGCTGCGATTGAATTAGCACGTGCACATGGAGTAGTTTTATTGAGTTTGGTGCCACACATGATCCCCATCGCATGCAATCTTTGAATACGGGGATTTTTGAACCACGAAAGAAGCTTATGGTGTTGCTTCTACACCTTCTACACCTGACAACTGGCAAGTTTCAAATCCTGGGCGTGTTATAACGCAGTATCAAGTCGGTAGATTATTTGGCACAGCATATTCAAAAGTTGCTTTTGTAGAAGGAGCCAAAAAGGATTCAAAAATCCTGTGGTATCTAGCCATTTAACGATCAATTGTTAAATGACGATAAGCCCAAGCGTCCGCAAGGTACGTGGTCCCTGGGTGGTGCTAAACGAGCAGTATCTTCTGGTGGTAGGCTTCGGCCGTAGCTTGTGACCACGCACTAAACAAAGCCATGCCGCCAAGTGACATGGTCGCGTTCCGGCATTATGTTAAGTGAAGCCATCGAGAAGGGTAGGTCTGAGTAATTGTGCTGCATCAGAGAACTGTCTTCAGCTCGTAATTAATTGACTCGCCGGGTAACCGGTTTTGGAGGGTAACGGGATCCGAAGTAACGGTGCTCCGCTGGCCGACCGCAGGTAGTAGGGGGCCAAAGTAGTGTGCTAGCCACATGCGAAAGGCTGCCCCGCCACCTCGTGAAAAATCCCTGGAGGCTTCATCGTGCCAGCTGGTGACTGGTTAGAGAGGACCCGATGACAATCCCCGGTGGGGTTCGGGCGTCCCCGCAGTCTCCAAGCCAGTTCCCCATCGGTGCGTTGTTTATTGCGAGCTGCTTGGTTCCATTTGCAGCGCTTCACTCAACTTCTGTCCTCCTCCCTCTTCACTCACACAACTAATATGAAAAGTCACAAGAAGAGTGAGGTTCTACAGCGGTTGCACTTCCTCTCTCTTAAAGTGCACTTCTGCAACATCAGAGAAATGCACTCAAATATCAACGATACCCACCACCATCTTGAGACAGAGAGGCCTCACCTACTCTTCTTAACGAAGACGCAGATCTGTAATCCGTCAGACTCGGCATACCTACTATTATTACCCAGGGTACATCCTGGAGGGGTGTGCATGTATGCCAGTGACGAGATCTGTTGTCAGCGTCTCCGTTACTTGGAAGATCTGGACTTTATCGTTATGTGGGTTCGCATTGATGCCGGCCTTGACGAATTGGTCTACGCCAGTATATACCGGTCACATAGTGGGATCGGGAGACAACGAGGCTCATGGAGTATCTCAGCGATGCAGCAGATAAGGTTCAGCAACGTTTTCCCTCAGCGCAGTTGGTGTTCCTGGGGGATTTTAACGCTCATCAAGGGCAATGGCTATACCCGTATCAGGACACTGACCACGCTGGAAGAGAGGCTTTTAAATTTTCCGTGACTCAAGGCCTCTCACAGCTTGTGCACGAGCCCACGCGCATCCCCGACGTTGCCGGCCACACTGCATATTGCTTAGACCTTCTGCTGACAACTGATCCTGACAGGTGCTCGGTGTCCGTAACTGCACCTTTAGGGACATCCGACCACTGCGTGGTGAAATCTGTGTCGCAGTACTCGCCGCCTGACACCAGCCCAAAAGGCGCTAGGCGAGTATGGCGATACAAGTCAGCAGATTGGGATGAGATGCGGCACTTTTTCGCTTGTTATCCTGGGCGGCAGACTTGTTTTACATCAACTGATCCATCGTGCTGCGCTGATGCTGTATCAAGTGCGATAGGCCAAGCAATGGAGTATTTCATCCCTTACGCTGAGCTATCCCTTGAAACCAAAGGTCGCCCATGGTTTAATGCTGCTTGCCTCACAGCTGAAAAGCTTAAGAAAGAAGCGTACAAAGCCTGGGCTGACGCTCGCAGAAGCAAAGCCGTGGATTCGCATGAACTGAAGAAAAAATACAATGCTGCCGCCAAGTCTTGCAAAAAGGTGATCAGAAAAGCTCGCTTTGACCACATTGGCCACATCGGAGACAAGATAGCGTCATATCCTTCAGGAAGCAAAGCTTTCTGGTCTTTGGCCAAGTCGGTTGAATCAAACTTCTGTCGCCCATCGCTGCCACCTTTGAAGAAGCCTGACGGTTCACTGGCCCACACTGCAAAAGAGAAAGCAGACCTCTTTGCTAATCTTTTTGCAGACTATTCACGTCTAAATAGTCAAGGTAAAGTCCCACCCCAGTTACCTCAGTTCGGACCCAAAATCAGTACCGTTTATATTCGCCAAAAGGAGGTTCTTAAATGCTTGCAGAATTTAGACGTGAACAAGGCCAGCAGCCTCGATGGCATACCTGTTTGGTATGTTGGTAAGTAGCCTTGCCTTCCATGCCAGAGGTCCCGGGTTCGAATCCTGGTAGGGGCAGATATATTTGCTTTCTAGTCATGGATGTGTATTTACGTTTATTTAAGTTTATTTCTAATATTTATATATAAAAAAAAATATTTACGTGTGTTTATATATTTCTTAAGTTTATTTATCCGTTATCTAGTATCCATAACACAAGTTCTTTAATGATACTTAATTTGGGCTAGATAATGTGGTGTGATTGTTAGAAATATTTATTATTTATTATTTATTATTATTATACCTGCAGTTGTGTTAAAACACTGCGCAGCCGAGTTGTCTCCCATGCTCCCTTAAAGGCCTGCGATTGGGGCGAGGCCAACTTGGTCAAATTTAACCCGTCGAAAACACAGGCGTGTTTATTCTCCGCGAAAAAGAGCAATTTCGACCTAACGCCCACTTTCCAAAATGTTTCGGCTTCTGGGCGTAACTATATCGTCCCAACTAAACTTCGGGCAACAAATTGTGTCCATGGCTCAAACAGCTTCAAAGAAGTTGGGAATCATCTCGAAGGTCCGACGGTACTTCAGCCCTGAACAGCTACTTAATTTGTATACAGCTCAAGTTGGATCTTGTATGGAGTACTGTAGCCACCTTTGGGATGGTTCTGCTAAGTACCAACTAGAAGCGATGGAAGCAGTTGACCGAAGAGCCCGAAAAATTATTAACAACTTTGACCTCGCCACCAAAAAACTGCAAAGCCTCGACCATCGTCGGAAAGTTGCCAGTTTAGCAGTCTTCTACAGATTAAATTTTGGAGAGTGCGCGAATGCTCTTTTTGATCAGGTTCAACCCACACCCTTCTTGCATCGGACTACTAGACGCAGACAGACCTTCCATCCTTTCATGGTAGATATCCCAAGAAGTCGAACCAAACGCTTCGATAGTTCCTTTTTGGTGCGGGTCGCTAAGGTGTGGAATGAACTGCCTGCGTCTGTTTTTCCAGAAAACTATAGTCCTAGTTCTTTCAAGCGTCGAGTGAATAGGTATCTCGTGGATAGACGTGTAACACCTTCGTCTTCATCGTCACTTTCCATCAGGTGAGATAGAAGACAAACGTCTAATCCTTTTTCAATAAAAAAAAAACATCGCCCGTATTCAGCTGTGAAAACCAAGCTCTTGCTTTGGAATCTTCAAGACCATCTGAAACGAAAGATAGTAAATTGGTTCAAGACCCATTAGAAATAAATGAAAACCAAACTCTTGGTGCACAGTAATCTCCATCGTCAATCAAAGCCCTATCAGTAGAAGGTATAGAATTTTTTTTGTCACGCAGTACTCAAAATCCTCCAGACCTCGCTGCAGTTTATGATGTTCGTTCAAGTTTATCTTCAGCGAACCCAACGCCGTCTACATCAGGTCTTCATCAAAGTGTACATGAGCCAATACCATCCACATCAGGAACACAATTAAACCTTCTTACATTCGGCCTCTGCCAAAAGCAAACCATCGGTCAAAAATAAATATAAAACGGAAAAAATCAGAAATTTTAACAAGCACACCGTATAAAAATCCGTTGGAAGAAGAAAAACAGAACAGAAAGAACTAAAAGTAAGAAAGCAACTGATAATCTAAATAAAATAAACAAGGCTTCTAGAAACAATGCACAATTATTGAATATGACTACTGCACAGGTCAAATAATAATAAGATGTCCCTTTTGTATGGAAATCTACGTTGAACCGCCGCCAGAGGATTGGATCCAGTGTAACAAGTGTGAAGCTTGGTGGCATGAAGAATGCGCTGACAACTTAGGTTTTGGCACATTCACTTGTGATAATTGCCTAGGATAAATGACTTTCTTTCTTGCGCACTCTTAGCTTGTATGAATGATTGTGGCTGCGTACTCTGCAACAAAGCATCCTAAGAGTGCGCATGATACGATTTTCAAGATAAAGACATTTTAAAAAAAATTGAGACTGTTACTTAAGATTTCTGTTTAAAATGTTCCTAAATGAGCAAAGTCTAACTTAAATGTAAAGTACAAAGTGAATAAATAAAGTTCTTCATTAAGTATTCAAAACAATGTGTATTTATTGAACTAATAAAGTTAAATTTATTTACCTAAATTTTACTTCGAATATTAGACACTTGTAATATTTGGCACTAGACGAACTCTTTTGCATTGATTGGGGCTCGTATAATTAAATTTTTTAAATTTATTATAGACCTATAAATGTAAATATATTTTTTGTTTTAATTATTATTATTATAGTGTAATTTTAATCTTTATAAATTTTATCTAAGTACTTAAAGACGCGAAAAAGCATATTTCAATGTTACGAAATAAATATTTGAATTTGAACATGTTAATTAGATTGTAATAAGTTCATACAATATGTTACAAATGTATGGAAGTCGTGAAATGTTTACCTACCACATGCGAGTCTCAACTCTTTATATTGCCTAGTTTAAAGAATGCCTTTAGTAGGTACTTAAGTTCACATACTGTATAAAGAAAAAAGAAGTAATAAATAAATCCCCAGACAAACACACCAACTGTATGGCTTAAATTAAGCAGAGCTTGTCTTATGGATGACCATACAGCGAACTGGGGGGAACCTAGAATAAACATACATATATCAATAACAACAACCATGACCCGAGAACAAACAGTACATCACACAAGTTAATGCTCCGGCCAGAACTCGAACCTGGGACCTCCGGCGTATGAGGCAGGGCTACTAACCACTACGCTACTCGGTCGTCAAAATAATAGTAGCTCTGAAAAATAGTCAATAAATTATACGATAGGTGGCGCTAGTAAAAGTTGGTCTTATTTTTTAACCGACTTCAAAAAAAGAAGGAGGTTTCGTCTGTAATTTCTTAAATGTATGTTCAGGCATAACTATTTGTTAGTTTCTGGATCGATTGCGATGTGTTTTTTTTTGCATTTCGTACAATTTAGCGTCAAGTTGGTCTCGTTATAAATCCATGGGTGCTGGACCTGGAATTCGGAGATATACCACGGAACTCTTCAAAATCGAATAGAAAATGTTTTAAATAAAACACTTTTTACCGGATATTATCGCGTATATTTTAGTTAATTTTAAAAAGAAATATATAGAAAATTAATTTAAATTATTTATTAATTATTAATTAATTTTAAGAAAATATATAGAAAATGTTTAGTAATTGACGTTTTCTTAAGTGAAATGTTTCAGTCGATTTGGTCTAATGTAAATTGGGAAGTCACACCAAGTAACCGTATTTTGACTAAAGATATCTTGGACAAGACCTGGTTGCATACAACGGAACAGCTAATTCATTATTCAATGTTTCAGTCGATCTGGTCTAATTTAAATAACTATATTGGGGACACACATCGCTCCTTTCATAGTATAGTGGAAAACGCACTTAGGTATGGCAACATAGGGAATTATAATTCTTGATTTGCAACATTAGTTAAATGTTGTTATAAAAACACAACAGTATAGAGGTACTTACTTACTTAACCATAATTTAGATACCAAACTATGACATCACATAGTTTTAGTCATGTAAATATTTGATCATTACACTATACATCACTACAAATCAGTCTCAAAAAAATTTGCCATTAAAGATAAGTTTGAAAAACGTCTATTATTTATCAACACTACTAATACTAGAAACCTAGAATATCATTTCTTGTGAATATTTAAAGAAGGTAGATACCTACGTATTAATTACCTAATCAGTCTCGATACAATGTTCTCCAAGATAAGTTAAAATTAAAATAATTTTACTGACCTAGGAACTTAGAACATCATGCTACCATGTCTCGATAGTAATTGGCATGATAGTGATCAATTAAATTCTGCGTTTCTGGTTTCTTGTTTAGGTCAAAAATAACCGAATATGCTTTCGAAATTGTAATTTCACCCAACTCTATCGTTTTCTTTCTTTTATTTCTAACTTGAACTTTGTTAAACTCATAAAAAGGAAAATGGTGTTTTTTTGTTTAACTTCAAAACCTTAATATCGTTCCAAACCACGCTATTTTTCTGTTCATCGGCATTGAAATGATATCCCCATTCCTCTTGCAACTTTTTGATGTCCTAAAATGAATCATAAGTAATTCTGTTTACGCACGCCTGACTTAATTACCTACTACTAGCTTACTACCTTACGATATCGATATTTTATGTTACCTATGCAGTCAATTTATAAAAATGTGACTTGCGGGTAAATAACGATTTGTTTCTCTTCATTTATTTCGCCACGGCGATCTTTGTTCCTTTTCGATGTAATAGTGAAATATACCAAACTGCAGATTATTTTGAGTTTCATCGAAGGAAATTTCAAATTTTGATGTCAACGAAAATTCATCAAAAGTTACCACGAACATCAAAATCAAACACGATAACAGCTAATTCAAGAGCATTGTGCCGCTTCAACATTGGTGCAGCAGATTAGAACTTGGAATAATCAAGCAGCATTCAAGGTGATCTAAAGATCCAGCCGGGAGCTGCGCTCGTTCTTAATGTCTCCAAGTTAAGTGCCTTCCCTTGTTGTCATACATCAAATCCAAATACATTCCTATCCGTATTATTCCTAAACCGATATCCATTTACCTAAATTAACCTAAAGTAGCTTGTCGTTTGACGAATTCTGCCAGATTTCATTATTAACTCCTGTAACAAAACATCTAGTGCAGCTGTGTAAGGTTGGCTGCATTAAGGCTATATAAAATAACCTCTTATAGTAATAGAAGTTTCCAGAAGTGAGTATTGTTTGTTTATTAAATAGTAAAAAATCGATTTAACGATTTTCAATAAAATAACAGTTAGTTCTTTGTGTAGAAATAGGATTAACAAAGACTTTAACATTAAACAAATTTAAATTGCCATATTAAAATTGACTTGGTAATTCTAAATTAGATCAAAGAAATCTTGTTAAGTGGGAAGAGTACCGTAATACCCTAGATGAAGTTCCAATTCAATTAGACCAATTCAATAAATTTTTAACAGATCGTGCAGATCTATCGGATCGTGTAGAGTCTCTAAATCGTAATAAGTTCATGAACAATAATAGCAATAGTATTAAAACTCCGTTTACACCACGACCCTCGCAATCAAGTAACCAATGTCGGTTAAATCGAAATAAATTCAATAATAATTCAGATCGATAAAAACTACAAAATCTTTTTCATCACAAACCCAAAATCAATATATTAGCTATCTATGCATAGTTTTCAATGAGAACCACAGGATCTATTATGTCCACCGTTCAATTCTAAATCTATCAAAGAAAAGTTAGCCATTGTATCACAATATAAACTATGTGAAAACTGTTTGCGCCAGGGACATCCCGTTAGTGATTCTAAGTTTCAGTTAACTGCAATGTGAAAGAAATTCAAAATGATTCGATTGTTGCCTTTTCAAGGCAGGTGACAAACCAAGTACTTTTATCTACAGCACTAATCAAAGTTATAAATCCATTAAGCAAAAAGGCAATTACGGTTCAAGCGCTTTTAGACAGCGGCAGCCAATCATCTTTTATTTCCAAAACCTTACAAAAGGGACTTGACTTGTAATACAGAAGATGGCATAAATGTAGTAACTCCTGTTCCAATATAATTAAAGAAAGCTGTAACACTATAATAAAATCCTTACAAGGTTCCTACGAAGTCAGTTTATCATGCTATGTGTTAGATGATCTCACTGGAATGCTACAAAAAGCTCCAATAAATGTACAAAATATAACTTTACCAAAAAACATAATCCTAAACCCTAAATTTAATGAGCCTTCATCTACTGATGTTTTAATTGGAGCAGATTTATTTTGGGATATTCTAAGCAGTGAACAACCTTCTTTAGGTCCCAATAATCCAAAATTGTAAAATATAAAGTTTGGCTGGATAATTGCCGATCCGTTTATGTCAAAAAGTGTACAACTAAACACTCAATGTAACCGCGTTTCACTCAATAGTCCTAATATCGACCGAATGATAGAAATTCCTCAGAAAAGAATTTTAAGTTCTAATGACTTAGAATGAGAAGAACATTTTCTACATACTACAATTCGTTTACAAAGTGGCAGATTTTGTGTAAAACTACCGTTGAAGAATTTTCCGGATTGCCTAGGTGATTCCTATGCGCAAGCTTAAAAACGTTTGCAAATTTAGAAAAACGGTTCCGCAAGAATGCAGAATTGAAATCACAATACGTAGAGTTTATACGCGAATATCCAAGCCTTGGACATCTTAAACCTTCATCAATTTCAATTCCCACTCCATCATATTTTTTTATCTCACCACGCAGTTATCAAAGAGAGTAGTGATTCTACTAAACTTCGGGTAGTATTTGACGGCTCGACTCCCACAACCTCAGACTGCTCTATCAACGATACCTTAATGGTGGGCCCAAACGTGCAGGACTCTCTTTTCTCCATACTACTAAGAGCTCGACAGTACAAATATCTTATATATAGCCAATATATAGCCAAAATGTACAGACAAAAACGACCGTAATCTACAATCAATTTTATGGAGAGAAGAGTCCCAGCCCATCATGACACTGCAGTTAGGTACTGTCACTTACGGAACTGCAAGTGCCAGCCACCTTAGCACGAGATGTCTTTAGCAGGGGTAGGTGAGGAATGTGAGGACGAATTCATAAAAAATAGTATTCAAAGAGATTTCTATGTAGAAGATTTAATTACAGGTTTAATTTATATACAAAACTCTGTTTCCAATGCCCTAATCATCCTTCTAAAGATATTTTAAGTTTTCCTATAAGATTATCTTCGCCAATCAATGAAAAAATAACAAAAGATTTAATATGGCAAATTCATTCCGTATGTTTGACCCGTTAGGATTACTAAGCCTGTACACTACAATGAAAAATGCTGTTACAAAAGCTGTGGCCACTAGGCTTAGATTGGGAGCAAATAGTAGAAGAAGAAATAAACCATGACTGGCAGAATATATCTAGATAATAATTTACCTTTGCTTGCAGATCTCCAAATTCCGGGTACACTACATAAATCCAAAAAAACTTTTTGAAAAAAATTCAAATTTTAATTTCAAAATTCCGAATTTTATAACCCGAATGTTTCATAATTCCGAAAATGAAAAATTCGAAATTATGAAACACGAAACTTCAAAATTCAGAACGTTTATAATTACGAAAATCAATATGCCGAATTTGAAAATACCGAACCATAAAAAATCCGAAATATCATAAATACGAATCCCGAATTTCAAAATTCCGAATAATATTAGTTGCAATAACAAACGCCTTGTAAAACTGCATGAGCACATAAATTTATACGTTCGAGCATTCAAGTATCTGGAAAGTCAGCTGGAAATGAGAAAGTTTATTTAGTTTTTTGTACCGAGTTATTTCTTGAGTATGTAGGTTATGTACTGAAATGCAAATCCCTTTTTGGCGCTTCGCGGGCCGTTCCTGCGGCACGCTCGCTGCGCTCGCTCGGCTCGCGCTGTATTATCTACATACAGACTAAATGCTCCTCCTCGCTTCGCTAGTCTTCGCGCCTAATTTGTATAATTTCAAAATGTGCCTTATTAATTTTAATTTGTGTGACAGGAGATTTAGATTATAATTTTTAAAATATACCCGTTTTAGGGTGTTACCACACCAATCGATCGACCGTCGATCGATTTCGACCGGTCGATGGCAGAACAGAGCAGTCGACGTCGCAGTAGTCGTGATGGCCTATAATTGTCTGACGCCACCCCTGAGTTGGTAATTTAGTAGTAAAAAAATCCCATGCACCTATAAATTTGTACGAAGGTATCTGTACTCTCCCAACCCGCAGTAGGCGGGATGGCCAACAATTGTCTGACGCCACCCCTGAGTTAGTAATAGTAGTACAATAATCCCATGCACCTATACATTTATATGAAAGTATGTGTAGTCTGCCAACCCGCAGTAGGCGTGATGGCCTACAATTGTCTGACGCCACCCCTGAGTTGGTAATAGTAGTTAAATAATCCCATGCACCTATACATTTATATGAAGGTATGTGTAGTCCGCCAACCCACAGTAGGCGTGATGGCTTACAATTGGGTACATGACAAATTTTTTTTTATTTCATATTTAAATAGTTTATCAACAGTAAATAAATATTGCAAAAGTAACAGTATGTTTACAATCAATAGTTTTCTAGATACAGCGATGTGTTCGAGGAGCCGCTGCGAGTCGCCGATAAACGCTCCATACAAAACGGTACTGAGCTGTGACGTCACGACTTGTGAATCATACTAAAATTGTATGGGCGTTTGGATTAAATATATAATAGCTACGTAGATAAAGCGTTTACATGCATACTGTCATAGTAAAAATTGTTATATTTAATGTCAGTAAGCTAATGATATTTAATAATTTAACATATACAATAATAAGTTTTTGCTTCTTTTTTAAGTTTTCAAATCTATATAATTTCGATATTAAATTCAAAACTATATTTTTCAAAACATTGTACCTGTCAAAATAACTAATATTTTAGAAATAAATTATAAAAACTTGCATTTTTAAATTGTGTCATTTACCCAATTGTCTGACACCACCCCTGAGTTGGGAGAGGCTGATATCCCTCCAGTGATTATTAATGGTATTACCACACCAATCGATCGTCCGTCCATCCGTCGTCAAAATCCGAATGTTAGCATTGAATTTTCGGAAAATTAATATCGGAATACCATATTTCGGACTAGTAAGACAACGGGTTTTTAATTCTTCGTATTAATGAAAGTCGGAAAATTAAAATTTCGGATTTATGAATTTCGGTAAAATAAAAATCGTGGTTTTGAGTAATCGGAATTAAGACTCTTCGGGATTGTAAAATTCGGAAAGTAAAAAATTGGAATATTCAAATTCGGAATTACATAGTTCAGAATTATTGGGTGTTCCCCCAAATTCCACGTAGAGTTCTTTGCGGTGCCCCTAATACTATAGAGCTACACACGTTCGGTGATGCTTCGCAAAAAGCTTACGGGGCTTGTATATATATGCGATCTCTAACTACAAACGGTGAGGCAACAATTCAATTACTATGTGCAAAATCAAAGGTAGCTCCCCTACAGCGTACAACTATACCTCGTCTTGAGCTTTGTGCTGCTCTATTAGCAGCTTGGTTATGCAAAAGTGTGACTGATTCCATTAGATAATATAGTCCCACGAGAATTTACCATTGGTGCGTTTCTAGCATCGTTCTCTGCTGGATCAATGGCGATCCTAGGAGGTCAAAAACATTTGTAGCCAATCGTGTAGGTGAAATTTTAGAATTAACTGACAGAAAGTCCTGGCGCTATGTTCCAACTCACCTTAATCCAGCCTACCTAATATCTAGAGGCGTTCATGCTCAACAATTACGCGATAGTCTGATATGGTGGTTGGGCCCATCTTATCTCACAGAGGATCAGTCCGATTGGCCTAAACTACGTGAAATCGCAGACGTAGAAATACCTGAGATAAAGGTTACAGCAGTGACTATTTCATCTGCTCCTTCATTTGAGTTTACTAGGTTCACCTAAAATTTGAAAACATTTGTACTTCGAGAAGTTAATATATAAGATATTTTAGTAGTGTCATATAAAGTTTCGTTAGGTTATGAGAATGTTATTTTAAATTATTTCGTTAGACTTTTCAACAAATTATTTAAATATATGTACTTAATGATGTCCCAAAACGAATCGTGTATGTATAAAAAAAATTATTTCTAGGTCTTAACATCCAGATATCAATCTTGAAGCCTCTACCTAAATCTATGTTTTCGTGACGAGATTTATTTATCAGATTACTAACTTTGGTTTCTTATATTTACGTATATAAATATCCTTTTTGAAATAAACATAAAACATTATACAGACAGACATAAACATGTAATACAAAATTCAACATACTTGCTAAAGTTAAACTAAACTGAATGTTAAAAATAATTCTGACTGGGAAACAAGTGGTTTAAGACTGGCAGTCTTTAACCAGGCCACATGGCTTCTTCCTTACTTGTTTTCCATAAATATAAGAATATATATGGGAATTTATAAATAAATTGATAACTCTGTGTAAAAATAACCATAACATATTCATCTTCAAATTATTTAATCATCTTCAATTATTATTAGTGCATAATCCAAGGATTGAGTTGATGGTACAATATTTTGTTGGTGCACTACGCCCACACGCGACTGACCACTCTTGTGGTATAAATTAATATGAATCGAATTAATTTAATAAATTTATTTCTTAATAGTTTTATTATTACATCTTGATCCGATGACGGAGCAAGTTAGAATTTATTGCTTCATTTCTTTCTGTTCTGTCAACAGTATATTTAAATATCCTTTATTCTTAAATCATAATAATTCATATTAACCTTTTGACTCAAATGTCGCGGCATTCTGACGTGCTCTCTAAGGCTTAGCCGTGACCATCGGCTGCCCGCATGAAATTTATTCACACAAACAAGGTTGGATGGATCAAATTCTTACAAAAATTATTCTAACTACCTGCCTGAACGAGGATGTGTTTGTACGACGGCCTCAGGAGAGACTACCCCTGTCGATTAGGTTATTCCTGGTGGTTGGTGTGAATACTTTACGTACAAATAGTAAATATAACGTTACAAAAACAATGGCTTCACCATGATCCAATGAATAACTGCTTCGAGAGGAATTCCTGCCAGTAAAACCTCGCAAAAAGCAAGCGAACGTCGCCTAAGCTACTTTCAATATAATGTTAATCCTAGTCACATGTCAAATATTCTTACGGAATGTTGAGATGCGATCCAGAACCGTTATAGAGATGTCATTTCATTGTTTCACGTCCCTGGCAGATAACTTCACCTTATTGCGCGCATCGATAACCAGCTTGTCACCTGCAGCCAGCAAAGCATGCCACCTATTCTTTAAGAGAATGTATGGTGTTGGTGACCGCCTGCTTACAAATGAACGCCCCTCGGTCCCATCACCAGATAAGGACATAGTGAAACACAACGAAAAAAAAATCTTTATTGATGATTACACATATCAACTTTTAAGACAAGATAAAATTAATTTCATATTTTTTGTATCGCCAAGGAAGGGTTGTCATCAATCCTCATCCCTCAGTGGCTGCCATCTCATCAACTATTGGCTGCCATCTCATCTGCTAGTGGCTGCCATCTCATTTCCGTTATAATTCATAATATGAAAAAGAAAGAACATATTAGTACATTAAAATATAACACTAACACATATATGCCAACACACATTCTTAATGATAACATAATAGGTCTTTACCTATGAAACTGCCGTTTTGCCGTACTGGCCATTTCAAATGAAAATATTTTTTTTTTGACTGATAATTCTAATTTCAAATTAATTTTATTTGACAAACATGGAATTCTTTTTCTAAAATCGTCATTTGTTTAATAGTTAGTGTTTTGTTTTCAACGCATTCGAACATTTTTCGTCATCATGGATAAGTTAAAAATTCGAGTAATTATGGAGTATGAGTACCGTCGTGGCAGCAAAGCGGCACAAGCGGCACGCAACATCAACGACGTTTACGGAGCGAACACCACAAACGAACGCACCACCCGTTATTGGTTTACCCGCTTCCGTTCTGGAAATTTCGACCTGGAAAATGAACCCCGTGGTCGTCCGAAAACTTTGGTCGACAATGACGAATTAAAGGCGATTGTGGAAGCTCATGAAACTCAATCCACGGCTGAATTAGCAGCAGCTTTCGAAGTTAGCATCAAAACAATATTGGTCCATTTGCGTCAAATTGGCAAGGTAAAAAAAGCTTGACAAATGGGTACCCCACGAACTCAATGACCGCCAGCGCGAAGTACGCGTGGAGACGTGCCTTGCACTGCTCAGCAGGCATACAAATGAAGGAATTCTGAACCGCATTGTTACTTGTGATGAGAAATGGATCCTGTTTGACAATCGTAAGCGCTCAGCAAATTGGTTGGACCCTGGTTCAGCACCCAAACAATGCCCTAAACGAAAACTTACCCCTAGAAAAGTGATGGTCACTGTTTGGTGGTCTAACGCGGGTGTAATTCATCACAGCTTCTTGCCAAACGGGACAAGCATTACTGCAGATGTGTACTGTGAAGAACTGAACACAATGATGGAGAAGCTCGCACGTTTCCAACCAGCTTTGGTCAATCGTTCGGCTCCACTGCTCCTGCACGACAACGCGCGACCTCATACTGCACAGCAGACGGTCTCCAAGCTACAAGAGTTGGGGTTGGAAGTTCTCCGTCATCCGCCATACTCACCAGACCTTGCGCCTACAGACTTCTACTTTTTCCAGAATTTGGATAACTTCTTGGCGGGAAAAAAATTCAATACCCGAGAGGCAGTACAAAATGCCTTTGAAGAATTTGTTGCCTCCCGTCCAGCTGTTTGTTCAAGAAAGGCATCAATAAGCTACCAATGCGTTGGCAAAGATGCATTGATTGCATGGTTGATTATTTTGATTAATAGAAATAAAAAATATATAAAAAAATTACGCTTCATTTATTTCGTGAAAAACGGCAATTTAATAGGTAAAGACCTAATATAATAACATTTACTACGTTATAATCAACATATTCACATTAGTCATATAACTTTCAGATTGATATATGTCAGGCTAATGTCGCCTCATTTTAGCCTAAAAACTAGAAAATAACAATTATTTACTTTTGACACTTTACAACATTTACATATTTACAATTATAATTTAGATAGATTTTTTATTATAATGAACTCAACAAAACTATCGCAAGTTAAAAGGTTTCAGCCGATTGACATGGACAGTTATTTCTCGACCTCCATTCACCGCCTTTATTAAATAATTGTTGTTTCATAAACCTCTACATATTTGATATAGACCTTTAAATGGTCGGCTAAGTTTTTTACTCTTTCCAGATACTCTTTTTGGGTTATGCAACAATATAAATTGACCTGTCTGAAGATTAATAGATGAAGCTTTTTTATCATATAGCCTTTTCTGCGCCAAATGAGCTTTAGGAGAGTTCTCTCGTGCCAAATTCACATTATTTCTATATCTATTCCTCCTGACTTCGAAATTTTCAATATTTAAGTTAGGATTTAATCTTTCATCGGACGGAACTTCAGGTTCCCTAGCGAACATTAAATAATATGGTGAAAACTTAGTGGAAGCTTGTTTGGCACAGTTATAAGCATACACTACTAATGGCAAAAATTGACACCAATGACGTTGTGTTGAGTTAACATATTTAGCTAACATGTGAGAAATTGTTTGATTAAATCTTTCTACAATACCTAACGTTTGATGGTGCATAGTGGTCGCAAGACATTGTTGCACACCAAACTCTCTCAGTGTATTCTTAATTAATCTCGACGTAAAAATCGAGCCTCTATCTGATAGCAATTCTCGCACCCTACCGAATTTCGTGAAAATTTCCTGTACGAGAAAATCACTTACTGCTTAAGCCGTAGCTCTAGGAATTGCTCCACATACAGCGTGTTTCGAAAAACATACAACGCAAGCTATGACATACCTATTACCATTTTACGAACGGTTAAAAGGACCTAAAATATCAATATCGACCCTATCAAATTAACGTTCAACTATCATAGGTTGCAACGGCACAACCTTATTATATGGGTTTTTTTTCTTGACAACAAACACAAACTCTTCACGTACCTTTCTACTTCAGAAATTACATTAGGCATAAAATATCGAGAACGAAATTTCGCCAATGTTTTCATTAGGCCGAAACGTCCTCCTGTACATGGATTGTCATGTAGTCCAAACATTACATTATTAAACAATGACTTAGGTAAAACGAGTAACTTTTTTCCAACATTATTTATTCTAATATTTTTGTACAATAAATTATTATATACTACAAATCCTTTAAAAGAACCCTGATTATTTCTCGCCACTGCATTTCGCCATCTACGACAATAATCATTTAATCCTGCTCGCGAGATACCTGGATTACTGAAATTTTATACACTTGTAAACCGTCGTCCACCGGTTCACTCGGAGGAAGCTCTTGTTCAATTAGCGGATTCCTACTTAAAAAATCAGCTACTACGTTCTGCTTTCCTGAGCAACGTATAACGTCAAAGTCGTGCGCTTGTATTACTAGAGCCCACCTAGCTAACCTACCGGACATATCTTTACGTTCTCTAAGCCAATATAATGCCTTATGTCTGTCACTATTGACCCCATAAATAATGTTTGAAATAATTCAAAGCCCATACTAACCCTAAACATTCTTTTTCTGTTATAGCATATTTCTTTTCCGCATCGGTTAATTTTCGTGAAGCGAAATATACCGGTAACATCTCATTATTATACCCCAGCATTAAACACGCACCTATAGCTAGATCACTTGCATCAATATAAAGCCTAGTGCAAATACCTTCTTCCTTGCCTTTTGAATTAATGATAAAATTTTATCGAAAACCTTTTGTTGGCATTTAGTCCAAACAAATTTTTCCGTCTTTTTTAAAAGTTTTGTTAATGGTAAAGTTACTGATGAAATTTTTTTATAAATTTTCTATAGTAAGAGAAAAAACCTAATATTGATTTTAACTCTTTAACATTTTTGGGAATTTTCATATTCCTAATCTTTTCTATTTTATTTTGATCAGGCAATATGCCTTGACTACATTTTGATGGTTTTAAAGTTAAATTTGCACCCCTTAATCTTTCTAGCACCTGACTGAGTGCTTTCATAAACTCCTCAAAAGTCTTCCCATAGATTGTCATTGTCTACGAAGACTATTACATTCCTATACTTAAGCCCAGCCAACACTTCGTCCATCGTTCTTTGAAAAATAGCCCCACTAGTTTTTAAGCCAAAAGGTAATACGTTAAATTCATACAACCCTGATGGGGTAATAAATGCAGTTTTGTGTTTGGCCTGCTCGTTTATGGCACATTGCCAGTAACCAGAATTCAAATCGCGGTCAGTATAATAATTAGCACCGTTTAAATGAGAAATAATATCATCAATTATTGGCAATGGATATGCATGGGTGATAACTTTTTTATTAAGTTGTCTAAAGTCAACACAAAATCTCCACGTGTCGTCGGTTTTCTTGACCAACACGACCGGGGATGCATATGGGCTTCTTGATTTACGAATTATGTTATTTTGTCACATGTCTGACACTTGTTCGCGTATGATTCTGTGTTGTTCAGCAGAAACCCTATAAGGCGCTTTATGAACAGGAGCTTCGTCCGTAGTCTCTATCGTTACTTCGACAATATTGCACCGACCTAAGCTATTTTTATCGAAAGCAAACGTGGACCTATATTTATTTAACAATAATGACAAAGAATTACGTTCACTATCAGATAATTCCGGCGATAAATCGAAATCATTGTTTTGTCTTGCCACCACCTCACTCCATAAGTTATCTTCAAAATTATCTACAAGATTAGGTACTAAAATAAACATATTCACTTTCACACAACTTAGGTAATTGCTGAATCAGCTGTAAAGAATTATAATTATTACATATACTTTTTACACTATCTTTACATAGAAAATTACAAAGACATTTGCCGAATCTTACGTTATTATTCTTAAAGTCTACTATGGCTTCTGCCTTTCGTAGGAAATCCTGTCCGAGGATTAAATCTTGCTCAACATCCTTCAGGACGACGCATTCCTGAATATGTAATTTATTATCTACCGTTATAAATGTCTTCGTGCTTTCCAAGCAATTTAATTTATTGCCATTTACGGCTTTGATGAACAGATCGTCCGCTTTTTGCATTGTTAAGTTAAGTGCAAAGTCGGTCAGACACCACCGAGACGGATGCCCCCGTATCTAATAAAGTAATAGTGTTACAGCCGCGTATCTAAATGCAAATAAATGGAACGAGCTTACTTGAGATAGGGTTTTTTTCTGGAGCTGCATGTGTTGACGCCGCCGTCCACGTGACGTGCGTTGGTAAATCCCACTTTATTTCGGGTGCGTCATGAAATATTTCATGCAAATGTTTGATTGTTCGTTTCAGCGCTTCCTTGCTATCGAACACTTGTGAAGCCAATCAACATTTATTAGAGTATGAACAGGTACGTAAGAATTGTCGTATAAATGTGCTCTCTGAGATTGCTAGACCAGCCTTGGCTGCAAGTGCGTCTAATGCATAATAGTAGACTAGAATATCTTCTTCAGTCTTTTGTTTCCTTTCGTTAAACTTCGCTAAGTGATCGACGTCTATATGAAATTCTTTGATCAATTCGTTTTTTAACTCTTCAAGTGTATTGCAGTTATTGGAGACTTGCGAGAAAAAACTTAGTGCTGGCCCTTCAAGATAAGCGGCGATAACTACTTTTTTTTCTTCCTCGCTGTAGCGATTCAACGTTGCGGCGATGTTAAAATTATTTAGGAACTCTTCTACGTTCCCCTGCAATCCGGTGAACTGCAGCATTGCCATTTTGTTTTTTCTGTTTCTGAAAAAAAAATTCGTTTATAATGTTTTTTTAGGTAGCCTTGGTCCTATTTGACCGAACGCGGCGCCACTCCACCAAATGGTGCACTACGCCCACACGCGACTGACCACTCTTGTGGTATAAATTAATACGAATCGAATTAATTTAATATATTTATTTCTTAATAGTTTTATTATTACATCTTGCTCCGATGACGGAGCAAGTCAGAATGTATCGCTTCATTTCTTTCTGTTCTGTCAACAGTATATTTAAATATCCTTTATTCTTCATTCATAATAATTCATATTAACCTCTTTACTCAAATGTCGCGGCATTCTGACGTGCTCTCTAAGGCTTAGCCGTGACGGTACCTAGCCCAGCTGAGGTACCATATAATTGACATCACATGGGTGCAGCAACCTAAAGTCCTCCTACATACAATACAATTACAATAAAATTGTAGGATGAACTCTCTGCCCCTTAGAAGCTGTAAAGTTATATATAAATAAAATATGTCTTCCGGCTAATGTGTCTCGATTGGATTCGACCCCGGAGAAGCCATGGTGCATTTGAAGTCAACAGCTCTAGCAGAAGGCTGCTGCTAATTTCCTTGCAAACTTCAATAACATAACCGTTATCACCCCTTGTATGCTCCCCAAAATAGGATAAACATTTATATAAACCACTATCTTGTTCACTTTGAAATTATTCGCAAGAATAGACTTCCTGCTGTTTCAGTCATACGCCATTGTCGAATCACAACCAATATTTCTTCATTTAAAACTCGTCGATCACACAGCGATCCATGTCGATATGCAAAATTGGGTATCCAAGGGAACAAGTCCAATATTCGTCGTGTAAGGTGGGTTCTCAGGATCCGGTAGGCACGCAGAAAGTATTCGAGTAAAGAAGAATCGTAGTTAGTCTGTCACGTAATAAAAGTTTTTATTCAAAAAAACTATCACGCACATGAATTAGTCGGAGGGGTCGCCGCTCTGGCTTCCATGGTGAAGGCGCTTACGCGCATGCAGGTTCAGCGGAGGACGCTAGGTGCTGACTGGCGCTCTGGCGTGTGCAGGATCGGCGAGATCAGGAACAGGAGGAGCAGGTTGAATCAGCAGGCAGGATGAGGCGGTTGGCAGGATCAACAGGGTCAGCAGCAGGAGCAGGATCAGGCATCAGTGTCAGGGGCTTCATCATGAGGCAGCTTCACAGTCAGGTAGCTTCAGCATGAGGCAGCTTCAGCGTCTGCAGTAGGCCGGTTTGTTAGAAACTTTTGATGTTAACGATAGGATGGCTTGTAATAGACTGGAGATGTTATCGGTAGGACGGCTTGAAATAGACTGCCGTTCTAAGGCTTATATGGTCGGGATCGCATTCCTTTGGAACCGCAATTTGAAATTTTGAATTTAATCTTATTACCAGGAATCAAGTAGGTATATTTTCTTACAATAGTTTTGTAAGAATCCGTGTAAGAGGCTTAGCTTGTATGACAGCCTTCATTTATGTCATAAAAAAATTGAATTGACATGATTTGTCAAAAAGTAAACAACAAAAATGGAAATAATAAAGAAGAGTAATTAATAAGAAAAGGAATATTTAGCAAAGAAATTACGAAAAAGTAAGTGCAAAACAAAGGATAATATTATGCAAAACGTAAGTATTATTTATGTTACATTTCCGTATAACAAGCGTAAGTCGTAAGAAAATAGGAAAACCATAAAACAACTCAAGCGCAGCGTGTCGTTCGTTTTTTTCGCTCGTTATGGGGGGAAAACTAGTATTGCCGACGTTAAAACTAAATTCCACTCATAAAAATCACAGTGATTTTTATTTGAATGTATTTCATTTCCAGAAATTAAATCGTTTGCGATTTATTATATTTATAATAAGGTTAATTAAACTTGTTTTTTGACACGAATTTCCACCTGTTAACTGTCTAGCCCACGTCTACTCAGCCTCATTTCTAGGCATTTTAAGCATTTACGAGTTAAACAAATCTTTTAATTTTATTTGGCTTATTGTGCGAATGCAAAGTTTTACTTCAGAGTATAAACATTTACAATCCGGTAAGGATTTAGAATCTAAATCAAAACTTTTATGTTTATCTCCATTTATTGATCAAACTACATGATTGATTATAGTAGGAGGTAGATTGCATAATTCAATCTATACATTTGAAAAACGGCATCCCATCCCAATAGATTCAGAACATTATGTTTCTAAATTGTACTTTCAACGCGAACACGTACGTAATTTACACGCTGGTCCTCAACTGCTGCTTGCTACTGTTAGGTAGAGAGTCTGTATGGCCTACCAACGGAAGGAAGCTCGCCAGCCGCGTTGTAAGGCAATGTATTATCGGTACCCGAGTTCGTGGACAGACCTTGTTTCCAAAAATGGGTTCCTTGCCATCAACCCGCATCTCTCTTGATTTTCCTTTCAAATCTGTAGGTGTGGATTATGCTGGGCCATTTTTAATACTGAATCGTAAGGGTCGTAGTGCCAAAACGATAAAACGTTATTTGTATATATTTGTTTGTATGCGTTTTAAGTGTGTTTACCTTGAGCCTGTAAGTGATCTTACCAAAGAAGCCTTTACCATGACTTTGTGCAGATTTGTAGCCCGTCGCGGAAAGCCATCGGAGATATTTTCCGACAACGGGCGAAATTTCGATGCCGCCGCTAAAGAATTAGGTATTTTTTTTAAATAAATAATCAGTCTTTGTCTGAGTACGCTTCTGGAAAAGGAATAAAGTTCTGTTTCATACCTGCTTATGCTCCCCACTTTAGCGGAGCCTGGTGTGAAATCAGCAAAATATCATATCAAAAGAGTTTTGGGTAATACGTATTTGACATTTGAAGAAATATGTACCTTATTTGCTCAGGTAGAGGCTATTTTAAATAGCCGTCCCATTTGTCCAATGTCCTCATCTCCTAATGACCTCCTTTCTCTTTCTCAGGGGCACTTTATCATTGGCAGACCATTACAAGCTCTTCCAACATCTAACCCAGAAGTTTGCAAACAAAATGCCTTACAAAGATACGCTCGTCTCGAAGAAATTAGACAACATTTCTGGAAGAGATGGCAACAAGAAGACATAACTGAGCTGCAACGGCGCATCAAATGGAAAATGAACACCACGAAATTGAAGATTGGAGGTATGGTTTTGCTACATGAAGTAAATGTGCCACTACTTCGTTGGCCTCTTGGCCGTGTTGAAAAACTATATCCTGGATCTGATGGTATCTCCCGAGTAGCTGACATAAGAACAACAAGAGGCAGCATCCGTCGACCACTAGTTCGCCTGTGTCCCTTGCCGGTGGATGGTGATCTTTGTGCTTGAAAGCTGCAACTTTCAAGGAGGGGGTAGATGTTTACGCACGCCTGACTTAATTGAAGAGCAAACCTACTACTAGCTTACTATCTTACGTTATCGATATTTTATGTTACCTATGCAGTCAATTAAGTAATAAAAATGTAACTCACGGGTAAATAACGATTTGCTTCACTTCACATTTATTTCGCCACGACGGTTTTTGTTCCTTTTCGATGTAATAGTGAAATATACCAAACTGAAGACTATTTTGAGTTTCCTTGAAGAAATTCCATTGTGCTGAAACACACTATGTACTATTTACCAGTTTACCAGTTTGATTCTCGCTGCGACCGCTGCCCGGTACGGACGTTCCAAGACCACTCCGATTGATCGGTCATTCCGATATTCAGTGGCACTCAGTTTACCTACTGACGACACAGTCTAGCGTGTTGGTTCCGTGATACGGTTTTTCTGGGTTTTTTTTCTCCGCCGTGCGCTTTCGACGTGGTTATTTTTCTTTGCGACTAATTCTCTTAGTTTTCAAAGTGCTGTGTTGTGCTTGTGCTGAGTGCTGTATGTGCCCAGCGTAAACTATTCTGGTTTTAGTACAAAGGATACTCAACGGTGACAACTAATTTGTACTGATCCAGTCCTTTTATTTATTTATTATTTCCTTTCTACTATTTTATTTCTTTACTCTTCTATTTTCATTTATCTTGTATCATATTTGTGTCTTTTCGTCTTTTGTGACCGTGGTGCGGCAGCACCCAGCGAAGCGCCATAATTGAAATTGGATGATAATTTAAAACTTTATAGCAAATACATCATGCAACAACATATTTTTAGTGGCTAAGATAGTATCGTTCAGACGCTTGCAAATTGTGGCTGACTTAGTAATTTAAAAGGCAATATAGATTTTTAGAGGCGAATAATGCTATTAAAAAGAAATCTGCTTAATTATTAGCACCCAATATTTAGCATATATACCTACATATGTAGACTGATAATTTCTTTTGATCCATTTAGTTGATTCACAATGACTCATAAACACATGCATAAGGGTGTTACCACACCAATCGATCGACCGTCAATCGACGATGCTTGTTCCATTCTACCATCGATCGACGATCGATGCCATCGTACATCGTACTATGTTCGAAGTCCGTCACAAATGCTTCACTGAACTTTTTAGAACCAAAAACAAGTCTAAAAAGCTATATTTATTGAGATATCGAGTAAAACCTAGCTTTTTGATAAATTTTTGAAGACTTTTGCATCAATTGGGTTGCAATAACTTTAAACGTAGGGTAAGGTGGAGCTCAGTGTTACACGGGGAACACTGTTACAATGCACATATTTGGTATACACTTTTGTCAAGCTGACAAGCAGCCATCTTTAAACAGTTGTCTATTCCACGGTGTGTACTACGTTTATAAGATAATAAATAAAAAAGGTTTTTAAGTGAGCAAACGTCAATAAAATAATTTCAAAGTTTTCAACTTCTTTCGGAGCGTATTTTATGAAGGTAACCGATAGTGGTTTTCTTTTATTAACTGAATATTTTGTAACAAATTACCGGTAAATATTTTTTTATAAACATAACCTAAAAGCCTACATTTTTTTTTCGGTGTGCCTTTCCGGGGCACTGTGATACTCTGTAACAGTCAGTCCCAATTAATATATTTTGTGCTTTTTCTAGATATTTGAAGAAAATGGTGCGAAACCGAAAGAGGAAGACAGATTACGGCCTTCATACTGAGCAAGATATGGTAGAAGCGATTCTGATGGTAGAAAGTGGTGTAAGTCTTCGAAAGGAGCAAATGAAAAGCATGTTAATTTTATGACACTGCAAAAGAAAAAAAAAATGTTCAGAGCAAGAATTCGGAGACATACAGCTTACTCCGAATTATGCCAATAGGGCCGTATTCAGTTTCGATCAAGAAAAGGCGTTGCAGCAATATTTGATAAACTGTTCCAAGATATGCTATGGTTTAGATACGGTTGAGTGTAGAAAGCTCGCTTATAAAATGGCTGTTTACAATAATTTGAAAATTCCAAAAAAGTGGGAAGATTTGAAGATGACAGGAATTGACTGGCTCTATGGGTTTAGGAAACGGCATACCGATTTAACATTAAGAAAACCAGAACCTTGCAGCTTGACACGCGCAACATCATTCAATCGCCACAATGTGAATGTGTTCTTCAATAATTTGGAAGAGATTATGCGACGATGCCCTAGTTTTGCAGATGGTAGCAGAGTACATTGTCTGGATGAAACTGGAACCACTACAGTCCAAAAACCCAAAAAAATTATTGCAGCAAAGGGAGCTAAACAGCTGAATAAAGTAACCAGCGCCGAGAGAGGAACACTAGTTACAACGTGCTGTGCTGTATCTGCAACGGGATCAGCACTACCTCCAGCAATGGTGTTCCCCAGAAAACAATATAAGTCTTTTGTGATTAATGGGGCGCCAGTAGGAACTCTAGGTCTGGCTTAGCCTACCGGTTGGATGAACAGTGAATTGTTTCCCGAAGTCATGAAACACTTTGTAAAGGTAACAGCTTCTTCAAAAGAAAACCCGGCATTACTGATTGTTGACAATCACGAAAGTCACCTGGCTCCAGCAGTATTGAATATATATTTTTTTTTATTGAAAAAGGATAAGACGTTTGTCTTCTATCTCACCTGATGGAAAGTGACGATGAAGACGAAGGTGTTACACGTCTATCCACGAGATACCTATTCACTCGACGCTTGAAAGAACTAGGACTATAGTTTTCTGGAAAAACAGACGCAGGCAGTTCATTCCACACCTTGGCGACCCGCACCAAAAAGGAACTATCGAAGCGTATGGTTCGACTTCTTGGGATATCTACCATGAAAGTGTGGCTACAGTACTCCATACAAGATCGAACTTGAGCTGTATACAAATTAAGTAGCTGTTCAGGGCTGAAGCACCGTCGGACCTTCGAGATGATTCCCAACTTCTTTGAAGCTGTTTGAGCCATGGACACAATTTGTTGCCCGAAGTTTAGTTGAGACGATATAGTTACGCCCAGAAGCCCTAGGTGGTCGGTTAAGGGTACAGAAACATTTTGGAAAGTGGGCGTTAGGTCGAAATTGCTCTTTTTCGCGGAGAATAAACACGCCTGTGTTTTCGACGGATTAAATTTGACCAAGTTGGACTCAATCATGGACTCTCTCAAAGCCCGGATTTCTTGAGGACTCGCTCGTGCATTGGACATGTATCTCTCTACAACGGTGCTGTCATCAGCGTAACCAATAATGCCTGGGGTTAGCAGTTCATTAATGTGCAGCAAGAATAACGTTGCAGAGAGAACAGATCCCTGAGGTACCCCGGCATTAATTGCCATTAGGTCAGAAGAACAGCCGTCTAAGGCTACTTGAATAGTACTCCAGTCGCTTACTCAAGAGACTATCATGCCAGACCCTATCAAAAGCCTTGGAAATGTCTAAGGATACAGCTATAGCTTCACCGTGACCTTCCAAGACTTCGCCCCATAAGTGAGTGGCATACACAAGAAGATCTACAGCCGAGCGTCCACTGCGAAAACCGTATTGGTTATCACTAAGGAGCTCGTTGGACTCAAGGTATGCCAGGAGACGATTGTTCAATACACGCTCCATAACTTTGCAAAGTATGGAGGTGATTGCAATAGGTCGATAGTTGATGGGATCTGCACGGCTTCCCTTCTTTGGTACTGGTTGCACGTTAGCCAGCTTCAAGGATTAAGGGACCTTTCCAGATTCCAAAGAGAGTCGATACAGGCGCGTTAGTATGGGAGACAACTCGGCTGCCCAGTGTTTTAACACAACTGCAGGTATGCCATCGGGGCCGCTGGCCTTCTTCACGTCTAAATTCTGCAAGCATTTAAGAACCTCCTTTTGGGTACCATTTTGGGTCCGAACTGAGGTAACTGGGGTGGGACTTTACCTTGACTATTTAGACGTGAATAAAGATTAGCAAAGAGGTCTGCTTTCTCTTTTGCAGTGTGGGCCAGTGAACCGTCAGGCTTCCTCAGAGGTGGCAGCGATGGGCGACAGAAGTTCGACTCAACCGACTTGGCCAAAGACCAGAAAGCTTTGCTTCCTGAAGGATATGACGCTATCTTGTCTCCGATGTGGCCAATGTGGTCAAAGCGAGCTTTTCTGATCACCTTTTTGCAAGACTTGGCGGCAGCATTGTATTTTTTCTTCAGTTCATGCGAATCCACGGCTTTTGCTTCTACGAGCGTCAGCCCAGGCTTTGTACGCTTCTTGCTTAAGCTTTTCAGTTGTGAGGCAAGCAGCATTAAACCATGGGCGACCTTTGGTTTCAAGGGATAGCTCAGCGTAAGGGATGAAATACTACATTGCTTGGCCTATCGCACTTGATACAGCGTCAGCACAGCACGATGGATCGGTTGATGTAAAACAAGTCTGCCGCCAAGGATAACACGCGAAAAAGTGCCGCATCTCATCCCAATATGCTGACTTGTATCGCCATACTCGCCTAGAGCCTTTTGCGCTGGTGTCAGGCGGCGAGTACTACGACACAGATTTCACCACGCAGTGATCGGATGTCCCTAAAGGTGCAGTTACGGACACCGAGCACCTGTCAGGATCAGTTGTCAGCAGAAGGTCTAAGCAATATGCAGTGTGGCTGGCAACATCGGGGATGCGCGTGGGTTCGTGCACAAGCTGTGAGAGGCCTTGAGTCACGGAAAACTTAAAAGCCAGCAACTTTCCAGCGTGGTCAGTGTACTGATACGGGTATAGCCATTGCCCGTGATGAGCGTTAAAATCCCCCAGGAACACCAACTGCGCTGAGGGAAAACGTTGCCGAACCTTATCTGCTGCATAGCTGAGATACTCCATGAGCCTCGTTGTCTCCCGATCTCCGCTATGTGACCGGTATATACTGGCGTAGACCAATTGGTCAAGGCCGGTATCTATGTGAACCCACATAACGGAAAAGTCCAGATCTTCCAAGTAACGGAGACGCTGACAACAGATCTCGTCACTGACAAACATGCACACCCCGGCGTTCGGGCGGAAATTGGACTCCAGGATGTACCCTGGGTAACAAAGGTATGCCGAGTCTGATGATTACAGATCTGCGTCTCCGTTTAGAAGAGTAGGTGAGGCTTCTCTGTCTCAAGATGGTGGTGGACATCGTTGATATTTGAGTGCATTCCTCTGATGTTGCAGAAGTGCACTTTAAGAGAGAGGAAGTGCAACCGCTGTAGAACCTTACTCTTCTTGTGACTTTTCATATTTGTTGTGTGAGTGAATAGGGAGGAGGACAGAAGTTGAGTGAAGCGCTGCAAATGGAACCAAGCAGCTCGCAATAAACAACGCACCGATGGGGAACTGGCTTGGAGACTGCGGGGACGCCCGAACCCCCCCGGGATTGTCATCGGGTCCTCTCTAACCAGTCGCCAGCTGGCACGATGAAGCCTCCCGGGATTTTTCGCGAGGTGGCGGGGCAGCCTTTCGCATGTGGGTAGCACACTACTTGGGCCCCCAACTACCTGCGGTGGGCCAGCGGTGCACCGTTTCTTCCGATCCCGCTACCCTCCAAAACCAGTTACCCGGTGAGTAAATAAATTACGAGCTGAAGACAGTTCTCTCATGCAGCACGATTACTCAGACCTACCCTCCTCGATGGCTACACTAAACATCATGCCGGAACGCGACCATGTCACTTGGCGGCATGGCTTTGTTTAGTGGGTGGTCACAAGCCACGGCCGAAGCCTACCACCAGAAGATACTGTTCGTTTAGCACCACCCAGGGACCACGTACAAGGCATAGAGGGCTAAACCTTGCGGACGCGAGCAGTTCCAGTCCCCAAAAGATAATGAAGTTACCCTTTTAACTATACCACCACACTCTAGTCACAGATTGGAGCCACTTGACCTGTCAATATTTGGGCCTCTGCAAACATATTACAGCGCAGCTGTTGATTCGTGGCTAATGCGTCACCCTGGAAAGACAATTTCTATCTACAATATTGCTGAATTGTTAGGACAGGCTTTTGATCGAGCCATGACACCCTCAAATATTAAATCACGATTTCGAAAAACTGGAATATTTCCATTTGATAGGCACATTTTCACAAACGATGATTACATGCCAAGTGAAGTTACGAATCAGGCGCTTGAAGACCCTTATAATGCTCCCGGTACCAGTCAACCTCATGAATCTCATAAACCTTCTTCTCCCAATGCCCCCGGACCAAGTCAGCTCTTTGAAACTCAACAAGTTAATTCTGATGCCTCCAGTTCTTGCTTATGTTTTTATGTTGTAACATTGTGCCCCTTACCCTGTAACAGAGTACCCCAGATACGGGGCTCAGTGTCACATTCGACTGATTTGTTTAAAGTGTAATTTAAATTAAGTAGTTGTTAATAATGTTACTGTTTGGATAATTTTAATTAAAGAGAGATTATCATAGTTTATATTCATACCAAAAACAAGGTGATTAAAACAATAGTTTTGTCACTACATTATATTTTTTTGTTTTTGTAACACTGTACCCCACCTTACCATACATATCGCGTTACTGACCTTTTTTTCATAAGATGGTTTAGCCACATTTTTACAAAGAAACTGTTATGTCACAAACGAAAAAATTCTTACAGATCATGGTTATAGTACCTGTAGGTAATAGTAGATATAATTGTTCTACAGTTGCCCAAAGGGAATATTTGCAATAACTGTATGGTAAGTGCCATCCAGGAAGCGCGCACCACTACTTTTTTGGTCTACGATGACTAGACCTACTAGGGCCCTTCTTCACTGATGGCACTCACTATAGGTTTTTGTATTGCGCCTGGACGAAGAAATTTAGCTCTCGAACCCTACCCATCGTAGGAGAAACATTATTCCTACCCAGGGGTTTCACAGACCCCAATATTAAAATCAACATATAAAAATATTATTTATTTAGAAAGATAGCTTTGCTAGAATTATAACAAATTTTTTATTTTTTGGGGTGACATTCCTTACGTCTTGGCGGAGTATGTTCACCGCAGAGAGCTCTTCGGCACATGCCACAGAAGACCTTAGTTTTTCAGTCCTTCCCCCTTGGGCAGACAGCACATTTTTTTCCCCAGTAGGGGCAGGACCTGCGTCCACTAAGGGACGCTTTTTTTGTAAAATTCCTCTAAGGAGGTTTTGGAGATTTAGGGTCAAAGAAGGCCATGTTAATCCTACCTCCATTTGAGGGATGATCAAGTCCAAGGCAAGTTTTTTTAGATTATATATTATTGTCTTATTATAGAACTCCACTATCTCCAGTAGTTGATTCTATACATCAGGATTTGCTGTTGTATGCGTAGTTGACAACATGGGGACTATTTTTTTTATTTGGACTTTGGTGGACAATGATATAAAAGAATAAGTTCCTCTGAATAGAACTTTGCCGTGTTGTGATCGCGGTCGTTCTCTCAAGAGAAGAAGGAGGGATTTCTCTTTTGTTTCTGCGTATAGTACCCTGCAAGTGTAACTTGCTTTTGCAACTGGAATCGACGTGAACCAGTTATCACAAGTGAGGTTACGTTTGTTCCGTGAATTGTCTCAGGCAATTTCAAAGCAAAGAAATGAGCAGAGGGTACATTCGTAGGACACGGAATTTTGCTCAATATACATAAGAATCTAACATATAGGCTGTTTTGGCATCGCATGTCATCAAATTTAATTCTTTTTATCCAAAACAACAGCGTATATCAATGTACAAAGAGCAGCAGAAATGCAAAATATTACTTTATTCCTACCCTGGGGTCTGATGGACCCCAAAACAATGATAATTACATCTACAAAGCACCACAAGATTGCCACTGGCCTCATCGAGGATTAGCTGGAGTCACGAGACCGTAGGTTTCGTTTCCGCAAAAATATTTTCAAAAAATGAAACACTTGGGTTTACTGGACCCGGGTAGGGTTTGAGGGTTAAATAATTAGTATTCTGTTGTTTCAGATTTCTTGTGTATTCGTCGAACGCGACCTGTATTATTGTATATATTTGTACAATATTATTTTGATAAAAGTTTGTTGATATCCCACGCGCAAACGAAGTGATGCAGCAACTAGGTGTTGAGGCTTCAGTATTAACATTAGAGTACATACATCAGAAATTGTTAACTGCTAGTTACACTCTCTTCCTTTCCTAATAGTTTTGTAAACATGATTTAATTCCCTTTATTTCATTGTTTTTCTTAACCCTATAAAATATTTTGCATTTTTTTTTATTTTCTTCTGTTATAAAAGTAAGTTAAAAAATAAGACTAAGTAAGGTTTTCAGAACGATTTTATTGAACAAGAAATTATCTGTACATGAAAAATATATAGTCAATTGTGCTAGAAAAATCTGATTAATAAAGAACAAGCAAATAGCAATAAAATTACAATTAACATACCCATACATGTCCTTTAATTAAGAAAAAATTATTCTAATCAATATGTACAAATGTGAGAAAGATGCATTAGAGATATGAAAAACCATTTTCTTCAAAAATATTGCAACCACATAAAGAAAAGCCTCACTGTATCTGTATCAAATTTATTATTATCAATACAAATTCAACCCTCAAAAAATGCAAATTTTAAAATAAATAAGGATATTGAAATAGATATGACATATTTAATAGCTATGGTGCATGTAACATGGTTCACTTAATGGAATTAAACTCTGTAACAATATACAATTTATTTGAAAAAGCATGTAAATGAGTCTAACTAGATTACTTTATCACATAAACAAACAATGCAATAGTATCAGAGATACACTCAGAAAGGCTAAACTGAGATTTTACTAGTTAATTTGTACATAATGCTCAACAAAACATTTTACAGCACTCAATTCTCTAAATTCCTTTATACAACTGTCACCAATTAAATTTCACTAACTCACAATTATAATAATACTATTCTCTAGTACCATCCACATGTAAATAGGATCAGTGACTGGTAGTAGAATGAAATGTTATAAATTTATAAAATTTAATCATTCTTTTTGTCCACTTCCTGCTTGTTTGGTTCTTCCGTGATGGCTGCAATTTCACTGTTGCCCAGCTTCTGCTGCTCCTCCATTTCTAAAGAGAAACCAAACTCATTCACTCTCTTATGATCCACCTTGTAGATCCAACGTTGGTATAAAAATATGAAGAACACAATATCTGAAAATAACAAATAATCATTATTATCTTAAGTAAATATTGTACACTACAAATTTAAAAATATCAATGGCCACTTACCATCTCTGAAGCACCCCAAGCGGTACATAGTTGGCATTTTAATAACAAATGCAAATATATCATCAATAAAGGTATTCAAAAACTTATATGTCATCATTCTCCAGGGTAGATGAGCCACTGACTTAAGCTTGTAGTTGATAAATAGTTGTGGAGTCATCATGATGAAACCAAAGGTTAACAAATATCCATACATCATATTTAGTACAAAGGAGTACCATCCTTTGTGCTCCTGGTACAGTAAAGAGTATACACCATAGCCTATGAGTAGTGGGAAGCATCCCCAGCTTAGATACTTGAAGGCCAGCATGTCATACTGCTTGGTGCTGGATTCAATGTATGAGCCTTTATCTTTGAAAGACAATGTTGGTATGCCCAATATCATTTTCTCTTTGTTGATCTTGACATCCATAACTTTATTTATCTTCCATATTTCTATCATCAATCCAATGAAACAAGAAATCCGCACCATCATATTGGTCTCATTGTCAAAGACATATAGCAGCACCACAGTTGACTGAAACACATTGAAGAACACAGACCGGACAGAGAGACCTTCAAGAGATTGCCTGTTTTTCCAAAACTGAATGTCATTTTTGAAGGCTAACAACTCAAATATTGAATGCAAGATAGACACAGATATTGTCAAGCCCAGTAAATAAGGTGATGTATCAAGCAGCAGTTCCTTGACTGTGTCCTGCTCATCATCCTGCTCCTCCGCTCCTAGAGCAGAGAACATGTTCAGTTTGTCTCTCATGGCTTGTGCAGTATACAGTTGCCATTTGAACAAACTCAAAGGCTGATATGTTAACTTTAACTCGAGTAAGCTAGTAGTTGTGTTGATGGGCACATAGTCACGAGCCATATTCCAATAATCATTCAAAAACACAGCAGGCTTGTATTGTTTACCATCAGGAAGGAAGTAAATAAATTCATCAAGAGGGGGTGGCACACTGCCCTGTACCCAGTTGGTTTGATCGGTCACCAGATTGATGGTCAAATTAGGATGCCAATGAGATACAATTTCTTCTGTCATTGTCTCTGCTTTTCTAATTTCTTCTGGTGACTTCTCAGTTTGGCCTGTTAGTAAATTATGTGTTTTTAAATATTTCAGCTTTTTAAATTTATTCAATTGCTTCTTTCCATAAGTAGAGAAGGAGCCAGCATAATTATCTTTATCACTTGGGTTTGGAGATTTGCCTGTAGGCACTACATACACATGAAGATATATTGATCCATTATTTTTAAGTGCCTGAGATGGAATTATTTCAGTATCAAAAGTAAAAGTACCATCATTATTTGTACCCCCATTCCAATCACCATAAATCAATCCATCATGGGTCCATATCAATTTAGCATCATCAAAATTCTCTAAATATTGTTTTTCTGATAAATAACAATACATATCTAAAACAGTCCCATTTGAGAACATATTAATTGCTGGCAGCCGGGTTCCAGCGGGCGCATTCCCAGCGACGTCTGGCTTCGGAGCGGCCGGCTGACGGAAAAACGATGTTATAAAGTACACAACAAGGGCCCTGATGATCAAGGACTTTGTTATAGCAAAAAAAGACTCCAATTTAGTTGGCTGCATTCGTGCACGTTGAGCGTCAATTTGCGCATTGATCTGTAACAAATTTAAGGGCATGAATGCAGGTCAAGATTCTGGTGACTTTAGTTATTTTTAGGTTATTTGTCATATTAACTATTGATTTCTGATTTGAGATTTCAGAGAAGGTAACTAATTGTTTCGCATGCCCATAGTTTAACGTAGTTCTTTACTCACATCGACATTTTCTTCAACTGAAGAGCCATTTGCAACAACTGCAGTTTCATCGTTTTCAACAAGTCTATTTTCACTAGAGTTGCTCGGTAGAGAATCGTCACCTGCATTAGCCATGATTTTAACAATTCTGTACTAACGATACAATAATAGTTTTATATGGTTAACACTAATTTAGGATTTACTTCGTTCGTTCCCCATTTAGATTGGCATTCGCAACCCAACGACTAGCCAGACCGAACTACGAAACTGCGAAATAAAAACTAGAGCAGGGGGGGCACAGAATCGTAGATATATAGAAATTCATAGATTACAGTGCACTCTGCGCGCAGAGTGAAGAACTAATCATATTGGCATCTTTGTCTTAGAGTGAGAAAGTGAATCAATCAGTCCACCTTGACATTTACGTTTGTGTATGTATGTTGTCACTTGTCACTAGTTGCACGTCATTCATTGTCAACTCTGGCTTTCGGATGTTGATGCGCATTTTGAGTTTCTCTCGAATTTCTTTGTTATTTTTGCTGTTTTTCGTTAAGTTTCATTGTTATTTTGTTAAGTTTTGTTACTCCTGTTATTGTTATTCTTGTTTCCTGTTATTTTTTCTTGTTTACCGTTATATATTTTGCCCTTTTCTGTCTCGAACGATTGCCGGCAAAATGAGTGAACAGCGAAAAAAGTATTGCATTTTTGGCTGTGATGCTTTACGTAAGTAACAAACTGATGTCCCTAAATATCTATAAACTAGTAAATGTAGCGAAAAATAGTTACATATGGTTTATAACTTTTAGATCAACAAGGTGTACCATTGCATAAGTTTCCGAACCCGGAGAAAAGACCTGATCTTTTTGAAAAATGGATGACAGCCGTCGGCGACAACGTCAAGGAAACTGATAAAAAAAAGATATTCGCCACGAAGAAAGTTTGCGATTACCATTTTCTTCCACACCATAAAACAATCAATAACCGTTTAAGTATGTCAGCAGTACCATCTATTCAACTACACCGTAAGTAAATAATAAGTCAGTTAGCATAAATAACAACATCCCTGTGGCAACTGTATATGGGTTATATACATCCCCACCATGGGGCATGGGTGTAGGCCATAGTCAACCACGCGGGCCCAGTGCGGGTTAGCAGACTTCACTCACCTCCAAATACAAGTCCTTTTTGGTGTGCAGGTTTCCTCACGAAGTTTTCCTTCTCTGGTGAGAAAATGGTTGCTGGATAATCATAAACTGGATATTATATGTCAGGATGCAAAACCGAAAATCATATGCCTAAGCTGGGAATGTAACCTGGGTGTAAGGATGACGAACTGTCCCTTAACCACTACACCACCATCACTCAACATACACAGCAAAACCCTATATGATAACAACTCCTTAAGTGATGAATTATTATGATTAAATGCTAAGGTCCGAGCTGAATCATAATGCCCATAATAACACCTGTCACACATACATCTTTGTTCACACATATACTTCACAAAATCACAATTACATTTTTGATTTTTATTTGATATATGTAACAATTACGGTGTACTAACAATCACCAACTTTCTGATAGAGTGACTAGATTAGGTTCTAATATCCTATGTTTTAATATCCAGTTTGGACTATATATTGAGAGAGATTGTTTTGTTTTTATGAATTGTTATATCAAACCTATTTCATGTGCTATTTTTGCATATACCTAATATGTTGATATGTTCCATAACAGGTGTGCAGCAATCTTTAACAACATTTGTCCAGATTGACCATAATTACTGTCCAAGAAGTTATGTGCTTCCTCGTGGTCCCATGGTAGACCTGACAAATTTTTCTGAGCCTTCTACAAGTGGTCTATCGAACATAGCAGGTTCATCTGGAGATAATCTGTCACAAATACCTTTATTTAATGCAGGTAAAATCAAAATGAATTTAGTATATTTGTATACTTAAATTGTAACTATAAATCTTACTCAAAAAAGCTGTTACTTCTAAGTTATATATATTATTAAGATTCTCCATGAACATAATAAAATAGTAATTAATTGTGCTCAAGTAACAATTGCATGATGCTGATTTTTTATGCCTCAGATAATTCATTGCAGTGTCTGAGTATCATTGTTTTGAAAATTCATTGAGTCAATAAATATAACATAGTACTATTATATAGTATGGTTAAATGATGATAAGAATAGCCCTGGTGAACAGAATAATATGTGATTCACATAAATTAATGTGAGACAAGGAAACCATATATTTTTTTTGTTGTCATAAATCTGAGTAAGTCTAGAGTTCCAGTTGATTAAAATATGAAAGAAATGTTTTTGTTTTGACTTAATTTTTTTTTCTATTGTACATTTTAAATGTCTCTCAAATTAGTTTAAAAAGGTGTCTTAACGACATGCTGTTTAACTGGCTAACCTGTCCCATTTATCTGGACCATAAGTATACTTACATATATACATTTTTACACTTTTAACTTTTATAGTTATTATAAAAGTTAAAAGTGTAAAAACAGATACAGTACACACTATAGGTAAATTTAATTAAATTATTAAAAAATAAAGGAAATTATTCTTTTGCAGATAAAACTACTGAGTTTATCACAAATAAGGCTCTTATGAAAAAAGAAAGGCTTTTGCAGAGTGAAATAAGACGTTTGCGCCGCAAAAACAAAAAAATCAAGTTGTGGCTGCAAATATTGAAAAAGTTCCTCTTAAAAGAAAACTTGAAGAATTAACACAATGCATGTCTGAACCTTCTCAATTATTTACTAGAATGCAATTTATGGAAGGACAGAAGAAAAAAAAGGGACGAAGGTACTCACTAAAAGAAAAAATATTGTCCCTTTCTCTTTATAAGAAAAGCCCTAAATGCTACAAACTAATGATAAAATATTTTACACTTCCATCAAGAAAAACATTAAAATCTTTGTTATCTGGAATAAAAGTACATCCAGGTATAAATGAAATTATTTTTAAACAATTAAAGAATACTGTTGCTAAAATGTTACCACAAGATCGTTTGTGTACATTGATTTTTGACAAGATGTCAATTAATCCACAAATTCATTATAATGCCAACACAGATGATCTTGTGGGATTTGAAAATTTTGGTAAAGAAAAGACAAAAAATATTGCAAATCATGTTTTAGTGTTCATGGTCAAGGGCATAAAAAAGAATTATAAACAACCAGTAGCTTATTATTTTACTCAAACTTTAAAAGCACCAAAACTTAAAGAAATTTTAGTAGATGTCATAAGTAATGTGCAAGCTACCGGTTTAAAAATAGTAGCAACTATCTGTGATCAATGCTCTGCAAATGTCAGTACTATAAACAGTTTAGTCTCCGATGCGAAAGCTGCCTATTTTCAGAGTGGTAAAGAATGGAGGTATGATGTAATTAATATTAATAATATAGAAATAATCCCACTGTTCGATGTTCCACACTTATTGAAGGGAATTCGAAACAATATGTTGAATAAGGAATTAAGATATTTAGATAATGGTGAAATAAAAACAATAAAGTGGGAATATTTTCAGTGGGTTTATGAAGCTGACAGATCACATGGTGAGTTGCGTAATCTGCCCAAATTGACCCTAGAACACATAGATCCTGGAAAAATTAAAAAAATGAGGGTTAAAAATGCTGCTCAGGTTTTAAGCCACAGTATGGCAGTGGCTACTTATAATTTACTGGGTAGAGGAGATTTGCAACCAGAGTGCCAGGATCTAATTCAGTTTGTATTGTTAATTGATAAGTTGTTTGATTCTCTGAATGCTTCCACATTTTCAGCACAAAATGGAAAAACTTATAGATCTGCTGTCAAGCGTAATTCTCCTCATCATGAACTGTGGCAAGAATCATTAAAAATGCTAAAAAGTATTGAATTTATGGTACGAAAAAATGATGGGGAGACTTATGTTAAAAATGTACCAACTGTAAATAATTTTATTAAAACTATTGAAGGTTTCAAATATGTATGGCGATTGTTGAATCAGAAATACTCCTTTGATGCAATGCTTACACGCAATTTCAATCAAGATCCACTTGAAAATTTTTTCGGTAATGTAAGAAGTTTGGGAGCGAGAAATACTGCTCCAAACTGTATGGGATTCGAGGGAGCATTTAAAACATTATTATTGAATAACTACACAGGTAGCCATGCTATCAATGCGAACTGCGAGGAAGATGTTAATAGTTGTTTACAGCCGCTATCATTTCTATTAAATAATAAAGGAAGTGATAATGCTCCCTTGGAATCTCAAAACATTGTAATTGATCAGCCTCTGAATGTTTTGCGAAATAATAAAAATATTATAGATTCAGGGTCTGATCAAAGAACCTATGTTTGTGGGTGGGCCTTGAAAAAATGTTTGCAGAAAGTGGTCAGAGGTTGTAAGAAATGTAAAAGTAGGTTGTTAGGCAACCCAGAAAAGGATCATTACAGATGCATAAGGAATAAAGAATATAATATAGGTAAAAAGTGGCTCTGTTATCCCTCAGAAAGCCTAATAGCCCACTTTAAGGATATACAAGACACAACAATTGCCTTTTTAAATAATGAATGCCACAAAAAATTTATAAAAGAAAGAATAGTAGCATTTATTGAATTATTTGCTGATGTATCATTTTATGATTGTGATATTCATAAAGAAAATTTTATAAAATTGTTCATGGACACTTCAATTAATTTAATTATTTACAGTTGGTGTAGATCTATAAATAGAATTTTAGAAGGCAAGATAAAGTATGATGGTGATGATGAAACAAAAATGGCAGCACAACTTTATTACAATAAACATAAAATGATAAAATAGTTTTTGTTATAAAGTTGTGCTTGCCTATATGTTGTATCTATTCTATCTATAATAAAACATTTGTAGAAAATTGGTGTAGTTATTATTTTATTTCTATTTCGCTTATCAGACTCATTTATACAAAACAGTAGCAATACAAATTCATGCTCTTAGGAAGATAATTTATTGGTTTTCTGAATTATTGACTACCTCGGAATCGTTCTCCTATTATTGCATAGCTAATAAGCTATGGCTATAGCTAATAAATGTAGAAAATGAGCCGCATGAATAAAGAAAAGTATAAGATTTTACTTATTAGATTTATAGTAAATGCTTTACATTTTCATCCAGATACAATGAATATTTTCTGCATTTACTTCAATTATAAGTAAAGGTTAACTTCAACTTTGTTCATATGGCTCTTTACTATTGAAAAAGGTTAAATATTGTATAGGTACCCATAGGTATGCCTATAAAAATTTAGTTCTTCAACCGCTGACGGGAGGGCAGCACCGCCATATAAGCATTGAGAGGCGCTGTGTTGCCACTCTTTTCCAAAAATTATTCCCTTACTCTTTGAACTAGAGTGAAAGAATTAAATAATTATTTTCTTAACGTTTATCTCATAAGAAAGGCAAGCAGCTACGCCATACAGCCTGATCTATCGTAAATATAATTTCTTCTTCTTTTAGATCAATGATGACGATATTATATTATATTTCGACGCTTCATTCTTCAGATAGTATATAATTACAGGTAGTCCTTTTAAGGTACTAGGTAACTTGGCACAGTTTTATAGAGTTTCGACAATTTACGAACTACGTCACGTACGCTCGCGACCATTAGTGCGAAGACCATTATAATTTGTGGGAGAAGGAAAGAATTATACAGTTCACTTGTTGTAAGAAAGAGATATCTAGACGTTGCTTGGCACTAATCGTCGCGAGCTTACGTAACGTAGTATTATATAACATTATGTCTGTAACTTATTGCTCCTTATGTTGTTTTTATTTCGTGTTTTAGTGTAATATGTTGAATAATGTGTGAATTTGAATTTGAATTTCTATAGCGTTGTCTCTTTTACTACCACATACAAAATCATATTACATCTCACTCTTCGACCTTGTCGAAATGTATAGCCAAGTCAATCTTAAAACGTCATTTTAAAGAGCAAAATACAATAATAAATTAATAAATAATTCATTCCCGATTGACGATAGATAGTTTTTTAAATTTAGAAAGGTAGATAAAAGGACAACATCAGTTATCTCTAGACTTCGCTTAGGCCACTGCTGTTCCCCAATTTTCCTTAACAGGATTGGAATTCGCTCTTCCCCGTTCTGTGACTGTGGTCAGGATTTAGGAACAGTGGACCATATATTTTTTAATTGCCCGCTCTTTCCGGTATCACTATTTGATTTCCTTCCCCCTCAGATTCAGCGCCTAACTAATATCAAGACTCTCCTCTCTACTTACAGCCCCAAGATTTTAATTATATTATGTAAATTCATTCATCGATTTAATATTAGCCTTTGATTGTACATTGTTAGTAAGTATTTTGTTTAATATGTATTATAATTATTATTTAATTTTTTTTTCTTTTCCTTTTGGTAAGTAAGTTTAGTTAAGTTTAAGCATGTATTATACCATATAAATAATTAATCATTCTTATTTGTTTAAGTTATTGTACGTGTGTTTTATTTTGTTTGAGCCTATAATATATCCCAATGCAAAACGGAATTTATTTTTTGGCAATTTTTATTTTATTTTTTGTACTTTGTCCCACCAATACGCGACACTGGCAGAAATAGCCCGCCACACCAATCGCGGCTGATTGCCATTTTTCAATTAACTAACTAACTAACAATAATAAATAATATAGTTATAAAAATGTAGTACTTACGCATGAAAAGAGAAGTTTTTTCTATCTTTAACAATGAGAGTATAATTAGTACTCTGTCTAAACACACAAGAAGGCATTGTTTGGTATTGTATACAGAATTGGAATAAATTTTATTTGACGTGTAGCCGTGACACTGGGTTCCACAAGACTAAGTGAAATAACGGGCAGTTGCCTTGCATTTGCGTTGCCAGTTTTGAGAGCGGATAACCTGTCTATATGTAATATGTCATTGATCGAACAGATGTCTATTTCTTTACCTGACAATAAGGGTTATAATAATAAATAAATTTATTATCCTTCAAATATGCTCGATACGAGATTTTGCCAAACATATAGGTGTACTGGTCGCAGCCTGTCTAGCTACAAAATAAGTACAACTATGAGGTAAATATTTAACTCCCTAAATTACTGTTAGATTAATCTGGTAGAAAAGTATAAGTAAATATACCATTTCCTGTTCGATTACTTCACACATTTATAAGATATACAAATACATTCAGAACAGGCTGGGGCGCAGTATTCCAAAACAATAAGTTATATGGTTCTTGGAAACATACTGAACAAGAATACCATATCAATTACCTAGAATTACTAGCCGTTTCCTTAGGCTTCAAAAGTTCATTTGTTTGATTAAGTATAGAATATTTTATGTAGGTAGGTATACTAGTAAAAAAAAAGTAAAAATAAGTAACAAAAAATAATAATATTAAAGAAACGGGGAAACTCCTTGCATTAAGTCATCGTGGGTGACATTGAATTATCGACTAAGTTATTATCAGCCTCTCTCTTCATAAAACAATAAACGTCAAAACTCATTTTCCCAACTTTTCTAATTAAAAAAAAACCATAATTCCAAAATTGAATTAAAAACTTTTGCGCACAATGGTATTTTGACTACGAACGTAGCGTGAATTCAACGCGGGAAGCAGAGATCAACTGACAAACCAATAGCTCACCTGCAAGCATGTGGCCCGTGACCTGCCCGCCCCGCGCTGCACCTCATACCACCAAATAGACCGATAAATCGCCTACTGCGCAGCATGTTTTATTTTTTGTTCCCCTCCACGGGAAGGGCAGGAGGATAAAAACGCATACAATGGCGCGCGCGATCCAGGTTATGTGGGACTCGTTCCGACGCCTACCAGAACCACTACCCACTAAAAAACCCCCTGTCGGCTCGTGCAATTTTTTGCTACTCAGCCTTCATCTGAGCGACGGCCAATTGGAGAAAGAGGCCGGGGCCCAGAAGAGGTCACCCGCTGGGATTTACATAACACTGAAGGTGCTCAAAACACTGAAGGTGAATTAATAGCACTGAAGGTGCCCAAAAATGAAAAATAAAATTTAAAGTTACATTAAATAAATATTAAAGAAGTCAAGGGCGTACCTAGGATTTCAGCTAGAGGGGGGCAGCTCATGAAAAAAAAATCATGAAAATTGATTTTTATTAATTAGTTTGACACATAAAAATTATATATACATACATACATACATACATACATATATATTTGGTCGCCGTGGTGCATGGGATAGTGCTTAAAATAATCAATGCCTTTCTGACAGCAGGGTAAAAAATGTTGGCTTCGTTGAACAGATCAACTACTTCTGTGTCCCTTAATTGATCATCCGATAAAGCCTTCTTCACCCATAAATTATGCCAAAGGTTCAGTTCTCCGGTGATATCCAGGTTACAAAATTCTTGGAATGATTCTGCGTTCTTGTGTAAGTCTGTAATGCTGGTTTTGGTCATATACAAGGGATGTAGCTTACTTAAAGCAAACGCCGGAGTATTTTCTTGGGAGAATCGAATATTCAACGATAAAACGAGTGAATCAATGTATGGTAGTATCAGGGAACGCCGCCAATATTCGTTATCATTGTCTGATGGCGGATTATTTCTATGTGTTTGCTTGTGAGCAAGACGTGGAACCGATATTTCTATGTTCAAATCCATTGCAACAGCTCGCGCTTTTTGAAGCATTTCATTACTTATTCTATCAGGAAACTCGCGGTCATTTCTGAGAATGTCCTTGATATTTTTGATGTGTTCCCCCACCGAGATCATGTCGATCGATTTAGCTTGCAGTGCGTTAACTACTGGTTCTAAAACTGCTGAATATGTGGCTATTGTTTGTAGAGCAACAATAAACACTGGTTTTGTAACGGCTGAATGCAACTGATATGCAGATTTTCTGGTGGCATAATTTCCCTCTAGGGATAACGTTTCTAGAGATTTCACAAGCTCTGGGAAATGTTGAGAAAACTTTCTGATTGATTTATATTTTTCGGACCATCTCGTCTCACACAAGCGTAATAGATTTGGAGCGTAGTTTCGACGTGTAGTCGATTCTCTGAAAAACGTTATAACATCCTTTACAGTGGAGACATTATTTCTAATTTCTGGCACTGCGTTCGCATCATTCTCAACAAGGTTGAGTTTGTGACTTGAGGAATGAAAATATAAAGCACGAGGATATTTTTTTCTCAAAATGGCTTGTACGCCACCCTCTTCCCCTGCCATTGTAGAACAGCCATCGAATCCAAACCCTACGCAATCTTCGGTTGGGAGGTTAGAACTTATCTTTCCCAGCTACGTCTGCTGTTTCATCAGCTAAGACTGCGTAAGCCATGGTCTTCTGAACCTCACTTATTATATTCTCCTTAATAACTTCGCCACATAAATTTATCAATTCGTTTTGTATTTTTGGCGATGTGTAAACTGCATTGCGACGGCACTTTTCCAGGTGACTCTTTAATTTGCCGTCCCCTGAATTGATTCTCAACTTCAATAAATCTAATAAAACACCCTCATCTGCTTGTTTTCCCCTAAGAGGCGTATCATGTTTACCGCAAAATACTATACAATAAATAATTGATGACAATATTTGTCTGTTTCCATCGATTGCTTTTTGGTGTCCGTTTGCAGTTGGATGTCTACAGGAACATTTTCAAGAAAATTTTTTGCAGCATTTGTCGCTGTTAGGTGAAGGTTGGTCGTTGCATGCTTTCGGCAGTCTTCATGCATATTTTTGAACTTTATATATGGCCTGACCATAAATGATCTCAAAATTCCTCTCACATTGCTGATAGGCGGAGGGAACAAAACACAATGCTCACAAAGAGCGCCATTTAGTCGGAATATACTAGCCATGGTGCATATTGATCCAACCAAGCATGATTAAATTTTCTTTTCAAATGGCTTGCATCACTTTCAAAATCGTAATTTCTGGGCGGGATCCAAGGATTTTGTAACAACTCCCTCTTCTTTTCCGTCGATAGCTGGGTAGCCAACCCAACATAACGACCCAGATCATTTTCATGATGGCCATCGTCCACTATAATTTCAGGATCGACGTTGACGTCATAAGTTTGTTGGGATGTCGATGGAGAAGAATAGTCGGCAACAGATATATTTACAGGTTCTGCTGGAGAATGTGACGCTTGTCCAATGTTAACATGCAATAATCTTGGCATTACATGAGTAGTTTTATCATGGTTGTCATTTTCATCGCTTCCACTGCTACTTTCCCGAATTTTTTTTCTTTTTTCGCGTGTTGTCCCTAAAAATGAATACACAAAATTACTCTTGCGGTGTTTTAGCATAGGACGAAAATAAAGATCAAGATACCTATAAAAACATCACATTCAAATATCATTTACTTCCTATCAGTAAAAGTAAAATTGCGATATTCAAAATTCGTTAACTTTGTGGTTTGACCGCCAAATAATCAAAACTAGGTAATTTGAAATAATATGTTTGTTATGACGTTTCCAGAGAAAAGGAACTTTGTTGTCGGTATGGAGTTATCAATCAATCGAAAATACACATAAAAACACATATAGTATTAATATCATATCTGAGGGTGAAATATATATATTTTTTAAATGTTGCTCTTTCTTGGACAATAAAATGCGATTGCGAGAAAACTATGTTTAAAGTTTAAAATTTGAAAAGGTAAGCTTTCTTTTGAAGTTATTTAAAGAGGTGATTCAATTAAAAACACTTTTAGATGTTTGCTGGTTACTACAAAGTAATAAACAAACAAAAAATTGTAATTTTATTATTATTTCATAAAACTGTCTGTGAACATCTCGGAAACTAAAACCGACCATAAGGTCCCTTTTCCCAAATAACGTCACATTTGTAGAATAACATGTAAGTTTCATTTCTACTAATAGTATAAATTGGAAAGTTTTGTTTGTGTGTTTGGACGTTTACTTCTCTATCACGCTGTATCGGCTGGACGCGATTTGATCAAATTTGGAATCTGGATAAATAATACCCTAGAACGTAGGATAATTTTTATTCCTGTTATATTATTATACAGGTTGCTACCCTGCCCCGAACATGACCACCCCCACCAAACAAAACTACTTTTAAATGTTTTCCTTCCAGCAAAAAATATACGTACCTACAATAATTGAAATGATACATCTATTTTCTATGTTCTATGATCTTTCATGTTTGATAAATGAAAGAGCATAGAACATAGATACAATTATAACAAAACCACGTCTTGTAATAAATAAATTTAAATATTGTAAGTAATATGCTAAAGATATACACTTAATACCAGAGAGCCCCCCTTAAACCAATCAAATAATCATATTATGTACATATGTGTTTTGTTTTGACACACCTATTTCAAAGAATTTCCTGATATCTATTTGACGGAGTAATGTTTCCAGTTGTTGCGCAGTAAACGTAAATCTCGTGTCACCGCAACTAAACTGTAAGATACAATGGCACATGAAATATTCGCTCGTATTAAACTCCGAACTGAACTGAATTGTATTCGAACTAAATTGCCTTGCTCTGCCTCACGATCCCGCTTATATATTCAAATAATAGGTCTTTACCTATGAAACTGCCGTTTTGCCGTACTGGCCATTTCAAATGAAAATATTTTTTTTTTTACTGATAATTCTAATTTCAAATTAATTTTATTTGATAAACATGGAATTCTTTTTCTAAAATCGTCATTTGTTTAATAGTAAGTGTTTTGTTTTCAACGCATTCGAACATTTTTCGTCATCATGGATAAGTTAAAAATTCGAGTAATTATGGAGTATGAGTACCGTCGTGGCAGCAAAGCGGCACAAGCGGCACGCAACATCAACGACGTTTACGGAGCGAACACTACAAACGAACGCACCACCCGTTATTGGTTTACCCGCTTCCGTTCTGGAAATTTTGACCTGAAAAATGAACCCCGTGGTCGTCCGAAAACTTTGGTCGACAATGACGAATTAAAGGCAGTTGTGGAAGCTGATAAAACTCAATCCACGGCTGAATTAGCAGCAGCTTTCGACGTTAGCATCAAAACAATATTGGTCCATTTGCGTCAAATTGGCAAGGTAAAAAAGCTTGACAAATGGGTACCCCACGAACTCAATGACCGCCAGCGCGAATGACGCGTGGAGACGTGCCTTGCACTGCTCAGCAGGCATACAAATGAAGGAATTCTGAACCGCATTGTTACTTGTGACGAGAAATGGATCCTGTTTGACAATCGTAAGCGCTCAGCAAGTTGGTTGGACCCTGGTTCAGCACCCAAACAATGCCCTAAACGAAAACTCACCCCTAGAAAAGTGATGGTCACTGTTTGGTGGTCTAGCGCGGGTGTAATTCATCACAGCTTCTTGCCAAACGGGACAAGCATTACTGCAGATGTGTACTGTGAAGAACTGAACACAATGATGGAGAAGCTCGCACGTCTCCAACCAGCTTTGGTCAATCGTTCGGCTCCACTGCTCTCCTGCACGACAACGCGCGACCTCATACTGCACAGCAGACGGTCTCCAAGCTACAAGAGTTGGGGTTGGAAGTTCTCCGTCATCCGCCGTACTCACCAGACCTTGCGCCTACAGACTTCTACTTTTTCCAGAATTTGGATAACTTCTTGGGGGGAAAAAAATTCAATACCCGAGAGGCAGTATAAAATGCCTTTGAAGAATTGGTTGCCTCCCGTCCAGCTGATTTCTTCAAGAAAGGCATCAATAAGCTACCAATGCGTTGGCAAAGATGCATTGATTGCATAGGTGATTATTTTGATTAATAGAAATAAAAAATATATAAAAAAATTACGCTTCATTTATTTCGTGAAAAACGGCAATTTCATAGGTAAAGACCTAATATTAGAAGAGCTCCCGAAATACGTAGAAAATACTCGACTCTATTTCCATCCTTGTCTTATACTTGCTATCACTGTCTTTCCTGTCCAGAATAGCCCATGCTAGGACGTTCTTCGTGGCATTGCTAATCAATACAAGATGACGCTATTGACCGTATAAATTGATGCTATTTCTCTTTACTGGAAAAAGTACTGTCGTCCGTAACTAGATAGCGCTAGATGTTGTTTTGTCCAAATTATATTCGGCTTTAATCCTAGATGGCTCTGATGGTCTCATCGGGAGCGGAAACTACGAGATGCGAAGGTTTCGCGGGAGATTTAAATTATATTGCGTCGCTAACAGTATACTATATCGAATGTTGTAGAATATTTAATTATAGATAAAAAAATATTAAATCAAAATATCTGACTGAAAGATATTTTGTGTCCAACACTTCATTTTGCGCAAAGTAGGTAACACGTTTTTAATTCCCACTTGCCAGGAAAATTGATGTTTATTTTATCTTCTAGAGGGGGGGGTGGGGCAGCTGCCCGCCCTGCCCCTACTTGGGTACGCCCTTGAAAGAAGTTAAATTAATTCGAATTTACGTTAGAATTAGAAGTTGCGGCCTGAAGGGCTAAGAGATCTAGCGTCAGCTGCGTCGCTACGTTCGTGTGCACGTTTCTCGGTCTAGCGACTTTGAATTTCGAATATAAGACAGGTGGTAGAATCATGTTTTATTTGACGTCAATAAGAACAAGTAATTGTCAATGTTGAGAAATAAATATTTGAATTTGAATTTGAATTTTTGAGCAGTATATGAGACTGAATCTCGAACTAAAGGATTGGGATGGGATTCGGCGCGTTTGAAGAACGATTCTGAGAGTGTTTTGAGGTGCTGTTGCACTGTAGGCAGTTCAAGATCTCTGTGTTATGCACGTACCACGGTGCGTCTGTGGCCCTGCGGCAGAAGAGATTTTGAACTACCTGCAGTTTGTGCAGGACGGAGGGTTTGGCGTGGGCAAAGACTGGCGAGGCATATGTCATGACTGGTCTAACGCATACTTTATAAAGCGTACGTTTGTTTCTGAACGACATTTTACTTTTTCTACCTAACATACTTTAAAAAAGTAAAGACTTAAAATAGGGCCAGTTAGGGCAAACTGTAATCGCCTCGTCTTCAGAGCGAGAAGGTGGGATCTTTCCTAACTCTACGGCAAATTTATCCCTCAGATATCTAAAACGTTTTCTTATTTTATTTTCTGAAACATAAATGTACTGTAACGTAAAACGTTTTTCATACAGAGGTCAAATGTAGATAGGTTCTGGTCAGTTCAAAAACACATATTTATTCTCGAGTCTGGTACACAAGCTATACTTCTAAATTTATTTAGGTAGCTTTCTTGTCTATTTTAATCGAGGTCATTATAATTATATACTACTAGAAGCGTGGTGGCAGTAACCCGGAGAAAAAAATTACTATAAAATGATACAAAATTTATGAGTTAATTGGAGAATTTGTATGGAAAAGTCAATTTTGTTTTACCTCACCGACAGTTACATCTTTCCTCGGGACACTGCACTTTACACCCTGTATTTATTTAGCCTCTTACATCAGAGTACTCGTTTTATTGACGGCTGAAGTTTAATGCACAACTCCGTTTTCACTTCAGAGCAGAAGCAGTACAGCACCCGAAACTTCGGCCCTTAGTTAAATGAGAGTTGGCCCTCTGGCCCCGACTGCATTCAACTCTTGCGCTATATGTGCATCGCTGTATTTATTTTTAAAATCAGAGCAGGGCCTAGATATCATATCATTATTTTATTTCTAATAGACAGATACTTATGTGCGCTATAGCTATACCTCATTCTTTATTTTCAGGTATATTGCAACTGGAGAATCATTCAAATCATTTTCTTTCATATTCAGAATAGGTGTAACTAGCAACGAAAATTATAGAAGAGACGGTTGTTGCAATATGGGAGGAACTGTATGACATACATATGCCTACACCTACCAGAGAGCTATTTTACTCAATATCTAATAAGATTTGGAATTTTCCTCACGATATCGGTTGAAAACAGAGTAAAAATTTAGAGCATAAGAACTCGGGATCTATGTTTAACAAGTATAAAAAATCAAGCAGCAAGCAGTGGCCGATGTTAATTAAAAATTTATAATGGTAGAAATCGGAGGCTATGGCAAACAGAGCGATGGAGGTATCTATAAAAGCATCTGACTTGTATCAGTTTCTAAATGAAATGAAATGAAATATTTATTTCTCAACATTGACAATTACTTGTTCTTATTGATATCAAATAAAACATGACTCTACCACCAGTTCGAAAAAACCTTCGTGAAGAAGAACTGGCAAGAAACTTCACGGGTATATTTTTTTCAAAATAAATTCACAGTCTCTTTATGTCTATACAAAGTTATTTTTATCTGCATCCGTTAGCTCGGCAAGTCTCCCTCCCCCCAAGTATCCAAACGACGAAAACCCTCAAACGGCACCCGTTCACGAGTTAACGAGGGATCCAGCCATCGCCCTCCTCAACCATATTAGGGGAAAGTGAGTGACCCGTCACCCAACGCTACCATAAGAAGACGTACTTTATTGACAATGACGCTTTAGATATTCATCGGGACGAAGAACTCAACGAGCAAACAGACACATTACACATGTTTTGTTACAAATACTAGTAAAATCCTGTCATTGAAGGGATTATACCCAAGGGCTTTTATCATCCAAACAATCGGATAGTTTATAATATGCTTTAGCACACAACTTCTGCTTTATAGTTTCTTTGAATTTGTCAATAGGAAGACCTTGGATATCTTCACGAACCTCATTATAAAAGCGTATACATTGACCCATGAATGAGTTAGTGACTTTATGAAGCCTACTATTATGACCTGCCAGCATATTTTTTCCTCTTGTGTTAACATTCTGCAGATCTTTTTTCTTTTGAACAGCCTTTTTCTGCAGAACAAATATAGTATCGATGTCGGCAGCACTCCCCCACAACAGGATGCCATATGTCATGAGGCTGTGGAAGTAAATAGACTAAACGAGCAGTTGTTTCATTTGAAATTTGTCTCATTTTTTTAACAGCATATGCGGCAGAGCCAAGCCTTTTCGCTAAACCATCAACACGCGGTCCCCACTGGAGTTTGGCGTCTAAGGTTATGCCCAGAAATACAGTTGAGTTTACAGGAGTCAGTTCCTGGCTCTTAATTAAAATTTTTGTGTTTACCTGTTTGACATTTGGCAATGTAACACATTTAGTTTTTTTCATTTGGAGCAAATTATTAGCTGAGAACTACTTCTCTGTGTTGGAGATGCATTGGTTTACTGTTCAATAGTCAGCTTCATGTCTTTTTATTTTAAATAAGAAGGAAGTATCGTCAGCAAACAAATGACCTCGCATTGATTCTTAACGACCGATGGCAGATCATTGATATATACTAAAAATAGGAAAGGACCAAGAACTGAGCCCTGGGGCACACCCATTGTCACTGCCGATCCTGAAGTTTTTTTTTCCATTTATTGCAACTTTCTGTTTTCTATTAGAAATATATGATTTAATTGCAAGCGCTCGGGTTTTTATGTAATAATGGTGCAGTTTCATGAGTAGAGTCGTATGACCCACACCGTCGAACGCCTTGGACAAGTCACAAAAGAGACCAATAGTATCACATGACTCCTCCCAGGCTCCCAGTGTTTTATGACCTCAATACCAGCATCGGTTGTTGAGCGACCTGGAAATTGGAAAAAATTCATTAAACTTTTACCGGAAAGGGAATTAGATGTTCCAGAACTAACAAGTTACCTGGTACTCGAGTGTCTGTTCCTTACAGATTTTTAGCTGATGAAGATTATCCTTTAAAAACATATTGAATGGTTTTGGTTTGGTCGTGACTTAGCAGAGGATGAAAAAAAATTTTAATACGCGCTTATCGCGAGCGAGAAAAGCAGTTGAATGTGCATTCGGTAGATTATATTAAAAGTGGCGTTTGTTATCTAAATACATTGAAACTGATATTGAACTAGGTGACAAAATCGTGAAAACTATGTGTTTGTTGCATAATATAATTAGTGATAAAGAGAGTATTGAGAGAAACTTAACTCCTATAAATCTTGTTCGGCAAAGATGGCACAATGAAAGACTGAGTCCACCTTCTAATGTAGCTACAGACGTCCGAAATAAAGGACACATGTAGTAATGGTACTGGGTATTATAACTCTAACCACCACAGTAGAAGTACTATGTGTTAAGATATAAAATGCGCTAAACATTTCTGCATTTGTTGGTTTTTTGTAGACCGCTGATTAAAAAATGTGAAAATTGAGTTAACGGAACAATATTTGTTCCTTACTCAGGGACAGCCATGTTGTTCGAGTCCGTCCGTATGTCAATTAAATGTGACTTTGACAACCTAGTGACAACTGCCTGGATTGGATTTGTTTGTTTACCAAAAGATAAAGCGATTATTTGGATTATTATGTTAATGAATATCGATCACCACAGTCGACTAATGAGTAACCAAACGCAAACTTATACAGAATTAAATTTCTCTGACTTATATGCCGTGATGTTTTTCAGCGTATGATGTGATGATGCTAACCAAAGTATTGTCTCCTAGACTGTGCCTGGGAACCTGAAACACAGTGGCCCTTCGAAACCATTGGTGTTCGGCCTGTGGTGTTACAAATCAAATCACCTTTTCCATCTAACGGGTATCCTAAGAATCCAATAAAGGGCAGAAAACTTGACGAGACGGCATTCTACATCACTAAGTAATCCGGTCACCCATCGTGGCAATTATGGCTCCTCTGATGACAGGACTTGTCCATGTAGGGATGTATCGCGTCTAATTATAACAATGTCTTAATTAGATCATAAACAAATTGAGTTAATAACTTGGATTTTAATATATAAAAATAGTTTGCCCAAAAACCTTAATATTTGTGAATTATGGCTATCTGCAACCACTTTCAAGATAGATGTTACTGTTAAACAATTGTTTCAGATAAACTAAGACATTCATAGAAATTCAACGAAATTACTATACTGACCTAGCTCGAGACATTATTATAACGGACTTGCAAAACACGTAATGAGCACCAGGGACTTTATGTGTTTATAGTGTTTAGCAGTTACCTTTAAAATTAATGTGTTAACTTGAACTGGTCATGATGCAAATCTCCACCTAGACATTTTTCTACACATTGCCAAAGACGTGCTTTGTTTACACGTCACATTCCCCTGACAGGCTTATACGCAAGTTAAACACTTATTAGTAGTGCTGCGTTCCGTTTGCCGATTACAGCGCTCACAGCGCTAAAAGTGCTCAAAACCGTTCCGTATCGTTTGAGCGCGCTAAAAGTGTTATTAGTGCTATTGCAATCGGAACGGTAAATATCGCGCTAACATTCTGATTGTTCGTCGCTTAAGTCTAAAGTTACAATTTCATTAAGATCTTTGACCCTGAATGAAGCAGGAGCCATTTTTTAATATTATTACAAAAGAAAATTAATATGCAAGCTTTTAAAATCTTTAATTGACTAATAAAAACATCAACAAAGTAACGTCATGTGTCAGTTTTGACAGGCCGTTCACAGCGACCATGCTCCGTAGCGTTGGCACTGTGAGCGGGAAGATGGCGGCGTTTATGACGTCATTGATGACGTATCGATATCGCTGTGAGCACGCTCACGGGCAAACGGAACGGGTATATGAGCGCTGTGAGCGCTGTAATCGGCAAACGGAACGCAGCATAGAATATCTGGAGCAGAGTTTGGGCATTTCTTATTAAGAAACATAAATAAATAAAAATCATTTGTTCTATGCAACTAATTATATGATACTGTGTAAATGTTAACATTACCAAATCCATTCATATCTATTAGAATCCAAATTGAGGTAATTGCAAAAAAATAAACTTCACAGTGTTAAATACAAATATATACGATAGTTTAAGCACGTCAAATGAAGTGTTGAATTCAATTAGTTGCTAACATGCACTGCACATAACAATGCAGACGTCAGTTACACCACTTCTTTTTATCTTTTATTAATGTTGTATAAAATAAATTATGTCTATGTACACTTAATTAGATAAAATTATGTTCTATTATCCCAGGGGACTTCTTGATAAGCAGTACCTTTAATTAGTATTGTATAACAAATCTGTATCGGTCATTAGATAAAATAAAGTTAGGATTTAAATAAAAATAAAACAACCTTTTGATACTGTTATTTATTTATTCAACACCATCTCTTAATAATATTTCATCTAGGTGACCAGCTGGGGTGGGGGTAATATTAGTTTGAAGCTGAGCCCAACCAAAGTACCAAACTAGTGTCATCACATGAGCACTGGTCCCGACTCTATAGTTCCCTATCAAACAAGTACAATAATAAGCATTTAACTTTCCTTGCCAATCTGAAAGTTCTGGGCGTTGAATCCACCACAGGTTCCTTTATTGATTAAAATGCTTATCTTAAAAAATGTCTTATTTCATATTAAATCAAACAGTACCTAATACTCAAACTAGCAGATATTACACACTCATAGCCACACACACACACACATTTAACACACCTTTCTCACCATTCACACCCACCCATACACTAACACCATAAACTTATTTACTCATCCTGAAACTACAAGATGTCTATACCTTTGCTGTAATATTGTCTTTTTTTCTTATTTTTCTTTACTTTTGTATATATCCGATAATTTTGTTTGTAAAATTGTACAACAATTTATTATTTAATATTATATGTATACTAACTGGAGGTGGGCGATAACAGCCACAACACAGTGCTCACTAAAAAAGCTGTTATCGATTTTCTTGTAATTGTTACTCTGTATAATTTTACCAACTAAATGAATTTAAATTTAAATTTGAATCTGCATCTACACATTTCAATAAAATATATGTGTAATAAATTCTATTACTATGGTGTCGGAACCTAATTCTACCTCATGTTAATAAACTATCATGTGGTGTTGCTGATAACCCAGGAACATTTGTGGTGGTCCAGTTAACTTCCACAACAAATGTTCCATTTGTTCGAATGTGTTATGTATGTTTGCAAAAATACATTTCTTAACTCTGAATTTGGATCTGATTTGAAACACAAGTTTCATAATAATAGGTCTTTACCTATGAAACTGCCGTTTTGCCGTACTGGCCATTTCAAATGAAAATATTTTTTTTTTGACTGATAATTCTAATTTCAAATTAATTTTATTTGACAAACTTTTTCTTTCTTTCTTCTTCTTTTCTAAAATCGTCATTTGTTTAATAGTTAGTGTTTTGTTTTCAACGCATTCGAACATTTTTCGTCATCATGGATAAGTTAAAAATTCGAGTAATTATGGAGTATGAGTACCGTCGTGGCAGCAAAGTGGCACAAGCGGCACGCAACATCAACGACGTTTACGGAGCGAACACTACAAACGAACGCACCACCCGTTATTGGTTTACCCGCTTCCGTTCTGGAAATTTTGACCTGAAAAATGAACCCCGTGGTCGTCCGAAAACTTTGGTCGACAATGACGAATTAAAGGCTTGTGGAAGCTGATGAAACTCAATCCACGGCTGAATTAGCAGCAGCTTTCGACGTTAGCATCAAAACAATATTGGTCCATTTGCGTCAAATTGGCAAGGTAAAAAAGCTTGACAAATGGGTACCCCACGAACTCAATGACCACCAGCGCGAAGTACGCGTGGAGACGTGCCTTGCACTGCTCAGCAGGCATACAAATGAAGGAATTCTGAACCGCATTGTTACTTGTGACGAGAAATGGATCCTGTTTGACAATCGTAAGCGCTCAGCAAGTTGGTTGGACCCTGGTTCAGCACACAAACAATGCCCTAAACGAAAACTTACCCCTAGAAAAGTGATGGTCACTGTTTGGTGGTCTAACGCGGGTGTAAGTCATCACAGAATTATTATTATTAACAAATATTGTTTCCCATTTCTTCAATGTGCGAATGGACCCAAATGGGTACGAATATTGATTTCCATTTTTTCAAAATCCAATTGAGACACACACTTCCTGCTCAAAAGAATCAAAATCTCCTCCAATTGTGTGGAATTAAATTCATTTAAATAGTTACATAACATTCAATTCTTCCCAGTTATAGACCAAACAATGTTCCTGACACACACGTGAATTTTTTGTAACACACAATTTATAAAAACCATAAAAAATCCGAAATATTAATAATCCGCAATATCATAAATACGTATCCCGAATATCAAAATTCCGAATAATATTAGTTGCAAAATGTAAGTAATATTACAACCGCCTTGTAAAACTGCATGAGCACATCAATTTATACGTTCGAGAATTCAAGTAATCAGCTGGAAATGAGAATGTTTATTTAGTTTTTTGTACCGAGTTATTTCTTGAGTATATAGGTTATGTACTGAAATGCAAATCCCTTTTTGGCGCTTCATCGGCTGCTGCCACGGCAGGCTCACTGCGCTCGCTCGGCTCGCGCTGCATTATCTACATACAGACTAACTGCTCCCCCTCGCTTCGCTCGTCGTCACACCTAATTTGTATAATTTCATAATGCCTTATTAATATTAATTTGCGTCACAGGAGATTTAGATAATAATTTTTAATATATATCCGTTTTAGATATAAAATCTAACTGTTAGTAGGTATTGAATTTTCGGAAAATTAAAATTCGGAATCCCATATTTCGGACTAGTAACAGAGCGGGTATTTAATTCTTCGTACTAATGAACGTCAGAAAATTAAAATTTCGTATTTATGAATTTCGATAAAACAAGAATCGTGTTTTTGAATAGTCGGAATTTAGTCGCTTAGGGATTGTGAAATTCGGAATTTAAAAAATCGGAATATTCAAATTCAGAATAACATAATTCGGAGTTTTTGGGTGTTCCCAGGGCTGGCACTACAGCTTCAACTTCTTCATGTAATTCTGGAGCTTCTTCAATGATGTTTCTTATGTGAGCAGTTAACTTACTGGCGTGAGCTCTGCTCCAGCAAGCATTGCAAGCTTGTGCATTGCTAGGAATCTGTAAAAATTATAAATAACTTAATAATAATAACTAATTAGTAAAAACTAATAATCATAATCAATTTAGTTATAAGCAATGTTTATTAAATCGGATAGGTACAATTTAGTATACCTGATGAGGGCAGCAGCTAAAATCGCCCCTTCAGGTCGGTCTTCCGGTAAAGAGCGGGATCTGTGTCCACTTCTTACTCCCAGAGATATGCCACATCTCACACAAACATTTGCATGGCCCACTTGCTGCTGTGACAAAAGATTCTATTCATAAAGAGCACTGAGAACCAAACCAAAGCACTCATTGCAGAGTTGGTCATGATCTGATGCCTGAAATAATTTTAGGTAAGGAAACATAATCAACTGAATGAATTTAATAATAACTCAAATAGAAAACAAACCTCATGAGTTGTCCACTCCTCAACAATGGATACTAAATGAACAATCAAAAATGATAAAAAATATGCCGTAAAGCAACATTACAATTAAAAGACAAAGTGTAATTTGGTCATCCATACCTAATTACACAGCAGTCTGAAATGTAAAAGAAACAGATATTAAAAATTCACGCTATACCTATATCTTTTTAAAAAAGAGATTTCTTACTGAACTATGTTATAAGTACTTACGTGCTGTTGTGAATAAGCTGTAGGTAAATCAGTTGAAAGGGTCCAAAAAAATAGCAAGGGTAAACATATTATAATTACAGGAAGATCAAGCCCAAAACACGTAAGGGTCAGAAAAAGGGCGGAATACAGGAGAGAGCACAACGAAAAAACATACACGAGAACGGAGGAAAATCGTCTGAGCTGAGATGTGAAGCTGCTAGTGTTACTAAGAATGCCGAGTATTTTATCCCCAGTTTGAAAAAAATATCCCGATTTCTATTTGTTTCATTTAAAAATAATTTTTAAAACATTTTATACTTAGCACATAATATTATTTCGTAACAAATAATCCTGAGTTATTTGCTTGTCTGTATACCTGTTATTCAAATATTGCAAAATAACTTTAATTCAATAAAATTTGAAAAACTGTGCGTTTTACCAATTATTTCCATAGATTGGTAACATTTAACTTGATGTTATATGTAACATATGTCAGTGACAAACCTGACATTGACATCGTCATTAACGGGTCTTGATTTAAGTATTGCTGTAATAAAATTAACGAAAACACTTTATTGTTTTTTTTTTTATAAAAACGGCGGTCAACAAAATTATAACAGTTAAACCAACTTAATAAGAATAATTTTAACTTAAATTCTGTGTATAAAATCTATAGGTCAGAGTTACATAATATTCAGTACCAGAATGTTCGCAAAAGCTTATGTCTCCTTTGTCCAATATTTTAAACATAATTACTTGTTGATTATCACCTAATGATTATTAAAACGAATGCAAATAAATATATTTTTGTTAACCATTCTGTTTCATTTCCAAAGTAATCTTTTTCCAACACTTGTCAGTGACATTTCTGTTGCTATGGAACTTATGCTGCGTTCCGTTTGCCGATTACAGCGCTCACAGCGCTCATATACCCGTTCCGTTTTCCCGTGAGCGCGCTCACAGCGATATCGATACGTCATCAATGACGTCATAAACGCCGCCATCTTACCGCTCACAGTGCCAACGCTACGGAGCATGGTCGCTGTGAATGGCCTGTCAAAACTGACACATGACGTTACTTTGTTGATGTTTTTATTAGTCGATTAAAGATTTTAAAAGCTTGCTTATTAATTTTCTTTCGTAATAATGTAAAAAATGGCTCCTACTTCATTCAGGGTCAAAGATCTTAATGAAATTATAACTTTAGACTTAATCGACGAACAATCAGAATGTTAGCTCGCTATTTACCGTTCCGATTGCAAGATCACTAATAACACTTTTAGCGCGCTCAAACGAATCGGAACGGTTTTGAGCACTTTTAGCGCTGTGAGCGCTGTAATCGGCAAACGGAACGCAGCATTATTTTTATGTCCCATATAGATTCTTTATCAAATACCAAGTCTATCAAAACTTCGCCATCCACGTCCATTTTAATTAAGAGCCACTCTACACCGGCAGACGCTTAAACCTGTATGACTCGGTCCGGGTAGCAGGCGCCGACAAGTTTAAACCTGTTTCTTTATAAGTGAGCGCTATGTTAACATGGAAATATTATAATGCTGCGTTCCGTTTGCCGATTACAGCGCTCACAGCGCTAAAAGTGCTCAAAACCGTTCCGATTCGTTTGACCGCGCTAAAAGTGTTATTAGTGCTATTGCAATCGGAACGGTAAATATCGCGCTAACATTCTGATTGTTCGTCGATTAAGTCTAAAGTTACAATTTCATTAAGATCTTTGACCCCGAATGAAGCAGGAGCCATTTTTTAACATTATTACAAAAGAAAATGAATAAGCAAGCTTTTAAAATCTTTAATCGACTAATAAAAACATCAACAAAGTAACGTCATGTGTCAGTTTTGACAGGCCGTTCACAGCGACCATGCTCCGTAGCGTTGGCACTGTGAGCGGGAAGATGGCGGCGTTTATGACGTCATTGATGACGTATCGATATCGCTGTGAGCGCGCTCACGGGCAAGCGGAACGGGTATATGAGCGCTGTGAGCACTGTTATCGGCAAACGGAACGCAGCATTTATTATACCGACCTGTACAGATTTGTCTGTACCGGAAAGTAAGCACCCATTGTCTGTCAGCGTCAAACCCATTGTCTGTCAGCGTCAAAAACACATTCAATCAGTACGGTCTATTCAATCGTTTGAGTGAAAAAGTATAACATACACAAATAAATAAATATTTTTATTATTTTATTCCATAGATCCATTAAAAAAAGTTGGGATTCATAACTTTTCCTTTAAGCTATAACAATAGCTATATTTAAATGGTTTTTTAAAATTTACAACAAAGTTCCCTCGGATTTAGTTATTTTCAGCGAAGTCATGGATTCGCTTATTTCTTCAGACGATAGTTGTGATTCTGAAATGAAAATAATGAAAGATAAGCTTTCTGGTCTGTATTATAATATGATATTGTTCATTTAACCTGTTTGAAGTATTCAAAAATTATTTTATCCACAGAGTTTGGACTGGATGATGAAAATTTAAGCAAAGAAGAGATGACTGACCTTCTTAAAGCTCTAAATAATTCCAAAACTACTGCCCATGAAGATGATGTCTCAAGGCAGAAGGTAATCCTCATGCAAATTTGTGCATTCAATAATTTCTTTAAATTAGGTACTTGGGAATAGCCTATGTTATTTCTGGGTAATGTACTATTCTAATGGTAAGAGCATTTCTAAAATAAGTTCAGTATTTTCAAAGTTTATCAACAAACAAGCAAACAAATGATTCTTTATTAGAAAGAATAGTAAAGATAACAGTTAGTTAATTGAAAAAGATAACAGTATCTATTCAAAGCATGGTCCTGTCTTCATGTCAAATTTCTATTCATGCAATTGAAAATAAAATTTTTACAGTTGTCATAGTTGACAAATGAGCAAGTAGGACCCACACCCATGGGCATCATTAACTGTATGTGTTTTATACTTTGGAGGGCTGATTTACAAAATGGAATAATTATGTGTTGCTGACCATTATTATTCTAGTAATTGCACTGGCTGTTCCTTCTCTTTAACCAGTGTTCAACCACACAAACTTGAGTATTATGGCAGTCAAAATAGGAAGGCCTGTTGTACCACCCCAAACAAGATCTTAACAAAGAAACTACTACCACTTATTTTCTTCACACAATCAGTTCAATAATTATAGCAAGTGTTCCAAGTATAAATTAAATATAATAACTCTTCAATTTCAGGCTGATGACAGTACTGCAATGGAAACATCACCAAAAAAAGTCTTGAAACGAAAGTATGTGGATGTTAAAGATCGCAGAATGCCATGGTGCATATTACCTGTAGATATGTCACAAGCTGAAAAAGCTCGCACCTTAGCTGTTTATTTAAAACTGATGTCCATTAATAATTACCGTCAAGCACGGCTATCTGCAAATTTTGCATCATGGCCTCCACCAATACAAATTATTGAAGAGACAACAAGGACCCAGCCTTTCAGGTCGACTAGGAGTGGGAGATCGGCTCCAATTTATTCAGAGTTTGATGATGATTCAAATGATATAGACTTTGTTGTGACTAAAACTAAAAAAAGAAAAGTTTCTACCAGTGAAAACAATGGTGGTGATGGAGTATACACAAATAAAGTTATTAGTCTTAAACGAAAAACTGCTAAAGAAGATGCCAGTAGACCAGCTAAAGAAGCCAAGCTTAATTCAGACATTAAAGTAGATTCTACTTCTAACTGTCACATTAAAGCAAAGAAAGATGTGTATGTTGGTGTTGAAGACTGAATTTATAAGGTGTAACTACTCATTAAGTACATTAGGTTACATAATAAATAATAACTGTTGAAATTGTTTGATAGTGTTGTGATATTTGAAGTATAAGTAATTGATTTTGCATGAATGCATTGATAACTTTTATTTATAGAGAGCTGATGTATAATTTTTGCTAAAAATGAAATGGGCTTGTGTACCAGTTTACATATTATATAGCATCATATTTAGTATGGAGGTCTAAAGTATTTCCAGAGTTGTTTATTTAGGTTCATTTTATTATAAATTATAAAAAGAAATATTATTTAAATAGGTCTTTTATTTTTCTAATTTTAGGTACAAATAATCTATCATAATCATGGTATGGTATTTTGTTAATTTTGTTACGTAGTTAATTTTTCCAATAATGTCATAACTGTGTGTCAGTCAATCCAAAAGCACTAACCAAAGCATGTGTTTGTCAGCTTAGCTGGAACTTAATTAAAGAATATGAATAAAGGGATGTAGGTACTGTTAACTTGCCAATATTGTAAGATACTTTTGTCACAAAACAAGTTTATAAAAAACATAAAGCCCGTAAGCCATGGAAATAAGAATGAAGTTAAGTAACCACCCTTTAGTTTTTTTGCAATCAGTAACAAACCAAGAGTTTTATCAGTAATTTTCTAACAATATTGACGCTTCTCTGTGGTATACATGTTTTAATAAGCGTAAAAAAATATTTTGAATGTCAGTTTTTTGTGTTGTTTATGAGGTTTGTGATATGTTCAATTTTGCAGTTATAATTTTCTACATTTTTAATCAAAACGGGCAACGAAGTCCGTTTTTGTTTGTGCATTTAAAGTATTAATTTCCTGCTGCATAAAAATTTTTTGCAGTTTTAGTTTTATATCCTGACTTGCTATGGGAAGTCAATGTTTATTCAAGGTTTTTTTTATAGCTAATATAAATTGAAATCCAATTCATAAAAAAAATGTAGAATAGTTTTTTTGAATCTTTAGATAATACCCTAACTCCCCTTAAAAATACATTCGCCATTATAGTATACGTTCTAGGTAATTAAGGTAATCAACATACAAAGTATAGCTAAATCTGGCACTTGATTCAAGTGACTTGAAGTATGTACTCACAGGCAACTCTTCATGCAGTTCAATGACAAAAGAGACTTCAGTCTTTCCTATTCAGGAATGCACAAATAAAACGAAAGGAACCATTACAATAAATCTGTTTATTTTAATTAAAGTAAAATAAGAATATTTTCAGTGAAAACTTATAAAAAAATTTTTACATTTATAATAAAAAAGAGTTGTATCTTATTACAATTATCTATGAGGTAATATTGTCGTCTAGTATTAAATTGATTTTACAAATAAAAAAATGCTATTGACCAAGACATGTCGAAAAAATAGATTTTTATTGTTTTTTGTATCAGAAGTGACTGAACTGCCTGTTAGCTTGTGCGGCTATTGCACTTATAAGTGCAGGTGGCAAAGTGCGCCTACCACAACTATCTCAAAAACTACCGATGGGATACTAGTAGTGACATCTCACATCGATTCTACAAATTAAATCTTGGTGATAGTCACAGATGGCTCTAGTCGTGTGACTTTACTGTCAAGCAAAGTGGTGAAATACATCGAAACTAAGTATTTATTTATTTTTGTGTACGAATAACAATACTTATAGAAGAATAACTCTCATAAAATACCGCTTTGATTTTGGTTTCATTTACGCAAACAAATTAACATCAATGCCAACGAAACATGCATACTCTTTCAAAGGCATGCTTGCATGCGATTGGTCGCGCCAAGGTCACTTCCGTGAGGAGTCCTCAGGTGGATATTTTAAGCACCGCCCACCGCGATAGATATTTTTTTGGGTCAAATACGCTTCTACAGGTATTGTACATAGTTTTTTGTACATGACTGGTGCATGTATGTATTTTTGTTTCTAGAATCCACTGTAATTTTCCAATTCATGATCCTGCGAATCCACATGTCATCCGAATGTCATAGAAACCTTAAATGTCAAAATATGAGTAGTCGTGTTTTATGGGGCTACATACGTGCACACAACACACAAACACAATAGACCAGTAAAAGTCACAATAAATAAATATGATTTTACCTGTTTAAGATGGGGCGCTACGTAAAAAAAACTGAAGGTCCTTCATGGTCCAGAGATTCATTGAATGAAGCAGTCGAAGCCGTTCGATCAAGTAGGATGTCTGGGTATGCAGCCGCGTCAACATTTGTTATCCCAAGAAAGACTATTATGGACCACGTCACAGGCTAAAGAGGCCAAAAGTTATCAAGTCTAGGCAGACACCAGCCTTTAAATATGAGACGGAACAAAGGATCGCAAAATGTTTGCATATAATGGAAAAAAGATGGCTTAGGCCTGACTCGTGTAGAATTTCTAGAGATTTTTAAGGAATATCTCAATCAGAACAATCTAAGAACACCTTTCAATGATGGTACTCCCGTCGAAGCTTGGTTTTCAAGTTTCAAAAAGCGTTATAAGCTGTCCATTAAAAAACCACAGGCTGTAGAGATTGCTCGTAAAAAAGCCGCAGATCCATTTGTCATCCAAGAATTTTATGACATGCTAGAAAGAGTCATTGACGAGTTAAGACTTCATGACAAGCCAGAAATAATTTAAAATTTGGATGAAACTAGTTACTGCAACGATCCATAAAATCGAGTCGAGATCCAAAAAAACGAGTCATAGGTCTTAGGGGATTTTTGTCGACTCGGACTACGTCATCCTCCGGCAACGCTGCTGGGAAGAGAGCGCCGTTCATTATTTATATAGAAGGCACGTACGGAGTAATTGGACCTCTGATTCAGCGTACCCTGGGACGTTGTATACAGCCACATCAAATGGTTGGATAGAATTGCAAGCAATTTTGGAATATATTGATAAAAGTTTTATTTCGATGATTGGTGATACGACTCGGCCAACACTTCTCATCTATGATGGTCACAGTACTCATGTAAATATAGCTGTAATCGAAAAAGCCTTACAACACGACATAACAATCTTAAAATTACCACCCCATACCAGCCATGCAACCGCTGGATTTGGCGGTTTTCAAATCTTTCAAAGATACCTGGGACCAGGAAATGGTCAAGTGGCAAAGAACCCACAACGGGCAAAAACTGCCCAAAGACGAGTTTTCAAGAATAGTTGGAAAAGTGTGGGCAGCCCTTAACACCGACACTATAAGAAATGGATTTGTAAAAAGCGGTATTTACCCATTTAACAGGGATGCAGTTCCCGAACATAAATTCTATATATCTCCCCAGACAAACACACCAACTGTATGGCCTCAAAGTAAGCAGAGAGGGAATCCAGATTAAACATACACATATAAATACAAACAACCATGACCCGAGAACAAACATCAACAATTACTTAAAAGAAAATGATTCAGAGGAAGATATAGAAAATATGTCATTCGAGTTTACCGACATCCAGTATTATAAAGAAAAATTCCACAAATTTACAGAACAGGACTGGGTACTGGTGAAATTTACGGCAAAAAAAAGCCTTAAGCACTAATATGGGGCAGATTGTCGAAATAAATAACGACTTTCCCATCGTAAATTACTTAAGAAAAACACAAACTAAACAGGGATTACTGCATTTTGTATACCCCAATGTTGACGATATATTATGTGAAGTGCTGCACGTTGAAAATATTATTTCTATTTTGTCAAAGCCTATAATTTCACGTCGGGGCCAAATTTCATTCAGTAATTTTGGTGGCTTCAATATACAGTAATGTATCTGTTACCGCCATATTTTAAAATTATAAATTCGCGATATTGTCAGAGTTCATTCCCGCCGCGTATTAGCCAATCGCATTGCTCGATGTAGGGAACTACCTTCAATCTTCAAATATCACGCACCTTCGGCCAACGGAAGGAATCAAGATGGAGGAAGTCTGCAGCTACCACCGCTCGCGCAAGGACGCTCGCTCGCAGCCCTTGTATCCGCCACACCCAACTTGTTGGCAATTATCAAGATTTTATTGTTATATCGTTGGACGTTGTGACAGCCTGGCCAGTGCTTTAGACATTTTCAACAAACTGTTTGTGTAGTGCAGTGAAACCCAACTGAGAAGCCGCTAAGAAGATAGCAAGGTGCGTGCTAGTTTATTTGGTTTAACATTATATTTGCATTCGAATATTCGCGAATTATAACCTTTTGTTTACCAGCTATCCTGTGATTAGTCCACTTTTCGAAGATACTTTTAACCTATAAATACTCTTTCCCTTAGGGATTAGGGTGCCGCGCCGCCAAATACAGTCCATTTCAATATTAAACTTTATATTACTTTCCCGCGCCGCAACAGTATCGTTTTTAGTTAGCTGTACAAACAGTATTTTTATTATGTTTAATTTAGCTTAGTACATTTAGTATCTTATTTATTACACATTTTTTTATATTTACCAAAGTTGAAGTGCCATATCTTAGATTACATTTATAACTTATTAAAATGATAAGTCCATTGAAACTTTGAGACTGGAGTCAATGAAGACTGAATTTACATCCATAGGTAATAGTTAATATAGGTAGGTACAACAAAAAAATTCTCAAAAGTTTTTGTTTTTAATTTCATGCAAATGATCCTAGCAGTAAGTTATTGCGATATATCGCACTACAGCGCTGCTGTTACTTATTTTTAATACTTAATAACATTTTAATAATTTGTTTATAATATTTTATCTAATATTAATTAAATGAGGTAATCTGACTGAAATAGATATATAGAAGTACTGAATTTTGTTAAGTACCAAAGCTGAAATGCCGTTTCTAAAATATAACGTAAGTTAATAAGATATTTGCCTATTTTTAGTTAATGCTTAATCGACTCGTTCTCTTTCACTGTTGTTAAGTTGTTATATGTGCCTTGATATGTGCTTTTTCATTGATTTTCTTTTCGTTCACCTAAGTAGTTTAGTTAAGAATTTGTAATAAATATTACACTTAACAACTAATTTTCAATAACTAACTTTTTATTTCAGTCCCTTTTTAATCATCATGTTATCAGCCATTAAGTGCGTTCATACCATAGTATTTCATCGTAAACAAAAGAAAAAATATACTTGACACTCAATTATCAATACTGAGAAAAAAAGGTTTAAAACCCACGATTGTATGGCGCACTTGGCCGAAATGTGATTTGAAATACATAGATTCTTCTAGAATGACGCTATGAAAAGAAATAATTTGCGTTTCGTTGCTTGTTATTTTGTAATATTATGTAGCTGATTGTATTCTAATGCTTTATAATTGCGTTTTATTAATAGCAGGCACACTTCCCCAATTCAGCGGCAAAGTGCGCCTGGTGTCATGTTTTCTAATTTTGTGCTAAAAGTCATTATTTTAAGTGTCACATTAATGACATGACATTGGTTGTAGTTGCAAAACATCACAGATCCATATAGTTACACGGTAAGTGTTATCCGTGAACTTAACACAAGTTACATTCCACCAAATTCAACTATGCAAAAAGTATGGCGCACTTTGCCACTTTCACCTTAATAAAATATAATCTACTTAATATAGGACGGAATAAGAACTATAAAATAAAATACTTGATCGTCATAGACTCTTCATTTATACCATTCCGAAGTGAACCACTTTTATTTTAGGCGGTTTTTGATTTGAATTACTTGCGTTACCTGCAAAATGAAATCAATAATTAAGATGTTGCATATCCGTGATTACAAAAAGAGCATTAAGAGCCTAATTAAGGACGCCAACAAATTATATTTTTCATTCATAAACATTCCGAAGCGAAATAAATAAACAATTGCCTTCAACATGACAGTAAGGAAGATCGTGATAGTTACCAATCGTGTGTAAAAAAAAACGTAAGCGCCAAATCGAATATTTGTTTGTACAAAAAAGTGTTTTGAGGTACTGTTGAACAATAAAATGACCATCTTGCAGTATAAAATTTAATCTGATATGCCTTTAGAATTAAGAGATTAATGATAAAACATGAATAAAACAAGTATTTTTTGGGATTCTTTTCTATCGTAATTTTTGTTTATATTCGTGTTTTGGATTTCGAGAATCTTGAGATAAATAAACAAACTCCAACATTTCCAAAAAACAGCTTTATAGATTCCATAGACTAATAGGTTAACGTCGATGAACCTATCAAGTGTGGGTAAGTAAAGTGTGGGTAAGAAATGTGCAATTAAAAGTAATCGAGAATTGCGTGTGCATTCGGAAAAAATTGTAGTTTAGTTCCTAGTTATAAATTAAGGTGTAAAGGTTTCTGTGAAGCCAAACAGATTTTTAGACCAGAATGCTTCTTCATGTACTCATGCACAAACGCATCGGTTTAAGAAACCTGTTTCATGCATTTTCTAAACTTTCAATTTCAACCGATGTTACAAAATATATTATAAATGAATAGTCATTAGTCTACTACATTAAAAAAGGCGTTACTACTAAGAGAGAAACTAAAATTACACTAACATTATAGGCAATTTAAGATTCAATTGTTATAATTATTCAAATATAAGCATATGCATTATATTTTTCAAACTACTGCCGAATTTTGAAACGTCTTTTTTTCGAAATGGACTGCATTTATGGTACTAAATTGAAAACATTGTGGCCTAGCGCTGAGGGCGCTTAGCCGGAACTAAAACTACTCCTACATACGATACGCCTAAGGGGATCCGAGAGGGCTCGGACCTCGGCTTAGGATGTCGTATATTGAAACTACCCCTGGTTCGGCAGGATCATCTGCTTCAGAAAAATCTGGCATAGAAAGTTTAGCACGAGTCTTCAGAGTACAAGATACCATCAAGTTAGGACAAGACAGTTACAATTGGACACCCAAGTGAACATGCAAACAAACGAGTGCAAAAACAAACCATCAAGTTAGGACAAGATAGTTACAATTGGACACCCAAGTGAACATGCAAACAAACGAGTGCAAAAAGTTATGACAAAGCAGTTACAATTGGTCACCCAAGTGAACAAGTAAACAAACGAGTGCTAAAACAAACAAACATTAAATCGTGTCTCCAAACATGCGATCGTGCGTCACACTTCAACGTAGTCGTGCGTAGAGGTGGGATGGTTCGCAATACCAGAGTGACCCGGCTGAATGTAGGCCGCTTGCGACGAATTCGGGTGCGGCTCAAAGGCCGCGAGATATTTGTGAGGCGGAGTTAGAGGTAAACTGTCGGCCAGCTCACGTTCTGTTTCAGGAACTATTGGTGGGTCTTTCTGTAAATAAACAAGAAGTTGATATTGAAATATGGGGCGCGTTTACGTTGATGCGGCAGAGTTAATTTGCGAATCGACTTACTGCAACAACAGCTACTGTTACTGTTTCGGAGAATTTGACTTTATTCTTCTCAGGTAGTTTGCTATTCTGCCTTTCCTCGTTATATTTTCGCTCATTAATATTAGTAGCTTGTATGTAGTTATTATTGCTATACCTATAGACAGTATGATTAGGCTCTTCGCGTATTTCAGTCTGGAAAATATTTCTAAACTGATTAGTATTTGTTAGCCTCTCATCTCTTCTTTGTACTAAATCTAATACTGGATAACTTTTGTTCGATCTCATATTTAAATGCATGTTCGGGGTGTTTAAAATATTGTCAGTCCATTTGTGCTGCGGCTTTAGTTTATTGTCTTTTTCTTTCATGTCAGTGTTCCATATAGTGGTGTCTCTTTCTAAGTATTGGTGTAAATTTGGCCGAATGCTATTGGTTGATGTTGATTCATGTTGGGTTATTGGCACTGGCATAAGGGTAGTGTGATCTTGGTATAAGTTATTTTCGGCAGTGGTTTGTGATATGCTTGGTTGTGTAATGACTGATGGCATTGGCAATCTCGGTAGCGGTGGGGGTTTGGATACGACAGGCTCTGATGATGCACTGGTTTCGTCGTCTGAGTCGGTGTATGTGTGAGAACTGCACTGTGAACACGATTCAGAGCACTCCGAATCTGCAATTTAAAACAAAATTTATGTAAGGAGGTAAAATAAAACAGAGCTAGTAAAATTATACGAAACAGCATAGTGACGCTTAAATTTCCCTTCATCCGACATTCCATATCCACCAGTGAAAAAGTGTATTTACTTGTAAGGATAAAAACAAATTAAGAATCAAAAGCAATATGTACCTTGAGGTTCGAACTGCGCATAATACGATGCTAATCCCGCAGCTTCATCTGCTAAATGTTTTAATTTCAGTCTTTCCGCCGCCCAACGCGCGTCAGCGAATAAATCCCAAGCTTCTAAGTCCACAGCTAAACTAAGAGCTTTTTCTATACGGCCACGTCTAAAATAACATAAAAAGCGTTTTACTTTTTGTTCGTTCGTGGAACGCTCTAGGCTCTTATTAATAACGTGGTGTGAGTAGGTATAATAATTCCGTGTTTTATCTCAATCTGATGTCTGAGCGACATTACTTTTATTATTTTTTTTATTACTATTTTTAAGAATGTGACAAGGTACTTACGTTTAACTATACCAATGTATGCAACGTTTACTACAATTACTTTAGGTAGGTTGAAATATATTTGTTTGAGTTTTTATTATAATATAGTGCCAGCCTGATAATAAAAATTGCTACCCTAACATTAGCTGCATGAAAAAAATAATGTGGTTATGATTATACATAAATTATTTCACTTATAGACTGTAATTGAAGCAATATATTTTTTCATTCATAGCCAGCAAACGAGCACGTAACCCTCCTGATGGTAACTGGCATCCGCATCCACGATATCATTAGTCGTAGGCAATTCAAAAAGTAAAAAAAAGTACCGACCGAGAAATTAGCATAAGAAATATCTCGGACATTTGTTTTTTAGAGATTTTATATTTAGTTCGTCAACTCACTTTCAAAAAGCCTTTCATATTAGGTCTTTACCTATGAGATTGCCGTTTTTCACGAAATAAATGAAGCGTAATTTTTTTATATATTTTGTATTTCTATTAATCAAAATAATCACCCATGCAATCAATGCATCTTTGCCAACGCATTGGTAGCTTTCTTGAAGAAATCAGCTGGACGGGAGGCAACAAATTCTTCAAAGGCATTTTGTACTGCCTCTCGGGTATTGAATTTTTTTCCCGCCAAGAAGTTATCCAAATTCTGGAAAAAGTAGAAGTCTGTAAGCGCAAGGTCTGGTGAGTACGGCGGATGACGGAGAACTTCCAACCCCAACTCTTGTAGCTTGGAGACCGTCTGCTGTGCAGTATGAGGTCGCGCGTTGTCGTGCAGGAGCAGTGGAGCCGAACGATTGACCAAAGCTGGTTGGAGACGTGCGAGCTTCTCCATCATTGTGTTCAGTTCTTCACAGTACACATCTGCAGTAATGCTTGTCCCGTTTGGCAAGAAGCTGTGATGAACTACACCCGCGTTAGACCACCAAACAGTGACCATCACTTTTCTAGGGGTAAGTTTTCGTTTAGGGCATTGTTTGGGTGCTGAACCAGGGTCCAACCAACTTGCTGAGCGCTTACGATTGTCAAACAGGATCCATTACTCGTCACAAGTAACAATGCGGTTCAGAATTCCTTCATTTGTATGCCTGCTGAGCAGTGCAAGGCACGTCTCCACGCGTACTTCGCGCTGGCGGTCATTGAGTTCGTGGGGTACCCATTTGTCAAGCTTTTTTACCTTGCCAATATGACGCAAATGGACCAATATTGTTTTGATGCTAACGTCGAAAGCTGCTGCTAATTCAGCCGTGGATTGAGTTTCATCAGCTTCCACAATTGCCTTTAATTCGTCATTGTCGACCCAAGTTTTCGGACGACCACGGGGTTCATTTTTCAGGTCAATATTTCCAGAACGGAAGCGGGTAAACCAATAACGGGTGGTGCGTTCGTTTGTAGTGTTCGCTCCGTAAACGTCGTTGATGTTGCGTGCCGCTTGTGCCGCTTTGCTGCCACGACGGTACTCATACTCCATAATTACTCGAATTTTTAACTTATCCATGATGACGAAAAATGTTCGAATGCGTTGAAAACAAAACACTAACTATTAAACTAATGACGATTTTAGAAAAAGAATTCCATGTTTGTCAAATAAAATTAATTTAAAATTAGAATTATCAGTCAAAAAAAATAATATTTTCATTTGAAATGGCCAGTACGCCAAAACGGCAGTTTCATAGGTAAAGACCTATTATAATCTATTCATAACAAAAAGAAAATAGGAAATCGGCAAAAGCATACCTCAACAAATGATGGAAGAACTTCCTAGCTAATCTATATACAGGCTGCGCGTACTTTTTTGCCGCTTGAGTATGCGGTGTCATGGGCGCCATATATGCCCCTATGGCCGTTTCTGCCATAAGTTCGGGGTTCTGACCCCCTTTCATGGACGCATTTACAATTTCTGTCATTGCGCGGAGACATTCTGGGCCATGTTCGTCCCAGTCTAGAGAGCGTAACAGTGACACTGCATTTAACGTACGCCCTGTACGTATCCACGTCTGAAAGTTGTTTAGTAATTAAAATGAGAAGTTTGATTCATTGATTTATTTACAAAAGTAACAGCCACAAATATTCATATAAAAACAATGAGTCAATTACAACTATTACCACCCACTGGAAGCATTATAATGAAAATGAATGATTACTTGTATTTATGTAGCATTTGATACTTACAAATATTTTAACTGAGGTTTGGTAACTATTTTGGCTAAGGAAAAGTATTGAATGCTTTTTAATGAAATATGATAATGTCATCGGAGAAGTAAAAAAAATAAAGCATTTTAACCAAAGTCAAATATGTTTGAATGGATTTGTGATATTTTGTTGTGCAGAAGAATAATACAAATGACATATTAATAAGACTTAAAATTAGTTTTTGCTATAGGTTTAAGACAAAGATGTGTGGAGAAAAAAGCAGATAGCAAAATCCTGTAATTATTAATTCCAATGGCTAACGTAAATAAATGCAATAAAAGTTTGTTGGGTGATACACTAATAGCCGCACTTAGAGACTTCAAATGGTTATTCAAGGCGCTTCGAATAATACTTTTTGCTTAACAAATCTAGACTTAGATTAGTTATAGATAAAGTATAAATTCGCTAAACAAAGTCTTTACTTAGGCGCACCTTTACACTAGTCGCAAAGACTCGTGGCAGACGAAGCCATAAATCACTTTTGTTATACGGATGAGCACGCGCAGACTTACAAAACTGTCGATAAATTTAAAAACGAGTGAGTCATCGCTGCACAAAGCATCACCAAATTTTATAATCACTAACTAATGACCATAACTAATAATTGTTACACTGTTAAATATTATATTTTGAAGGTAATAAGCAACAAATTCGTAACTATATTAAAGGTAGGTAGATAGCTAGCTTAGTCTAATACCCTTTAGTGTAGCGTAATTTTCAGTTAATGTTTTACATTAAGTGCCTCACTTAAAACCTAATACTATCGACATACACTCAAAACAAAACGAAGCGCATCTCTAAATCGCTGTGACGTCACCCATAAAAAGTGTAAGCGAGCGAGATAATGATGTGCGCTGTCCTATTCCCACGTAATATAACCGCGTCTCCCACGAGTCTTTGCGACTAGTGTATTACTATACTGGTCGCAAAGACGCAAAGAGAATGGTTACCCATTTGACGTCTCTCAAGTGCGGCGGTAACGGTGTTAAATAATATATACTTAACAGTGTTAAAAAAGTATTTACTTACATTCAATAGCTGCGGATGCGATATTTTGAGTAAGGCAAGTGGACCGCCACTAAACAGTAACAATAGAATAACTCCTTCTCTTACAGTTCTCGTCGAAAGTATTTGAAACCTTCGGGACTCACTAAAAAACCAAATAATGTATTGTGTTAGCTAAACAAATTAATGATTATATTAATGGCAGAACTTCAACATAGAGAAATAGCCTTTGTTTGAATTTACATTATGTTGATGTTACATTATCCCCACCATTTACATTTGTTACATTAGCTAACACGCACATTTCTAAACAAAAAATAATTAATAACTTGGTATAGCGTTGAAAACCGCCAGCCTCGAACCGTACTCACACGCATCCTGGGCCACCCTGTTATACTCGTATTTTGCGAGGGGTGATTTATCACTTACTAATATGTCCATTGCGGTGCCTTCATGACAAAGCTTGTTTCGTAATGAAGTCCAACAAGGAATGAAGATCAAAATGAACAATTGGAACAAATCGTAAGCAAAGCTTTAGCCAAGTTAATGGCTTTAGCGCCATTAACTTGGCACATGCTACCGATTCGCATATCATTTCTATGTCTCTATTAAAGTTCTGTGTTGTTAAAGTATTCGATTAGAGACTCCTATGGTTTCACCAGCGTTTCTCATGATTCCCGGGGGCATTGCGGGATAAAATATTACCTAACTTACTTTGCTGATTCTGTATAATGGACATGTAGTGTTTATCGATTACATAAAACAGACAAACAAACCTCTTTGCACTATAATAATAGTACAAGATTAGCAGGGTCGCATACGAGTTACTCTGCGAATACGGGCTGGAACGACCAAGACTGCTGCCCGATGTTGGGCCCTATGGAACGTCTTACACCCGGAATATGGGTAATAGCATTGACATTGAGCGTTAACGAAAAAAAAATGAATTAATAAAATTAATTTACATCAAAAACAGTCTTGATACAATTGCTTCAACACTGACTAGAATAGTTTTTGTTTGATCTACCTTTAACTTGTTAAACTTCGTTTTTTTAAAATCAATATATGAAGCCACAACAAATACTAATTTGAGGCGACTAAAATAGCATGCGTTGGTAATTTGTACACTGAAAACTTACCTAAAATAGGATGATAGATCCAAACACTTAGAATGATGGTGTAGTAAGTTTAGGGCCTTGTCAAAACATTGCAGCCTACCATTTTCTTCAGAAGCTATCACCATATCACCGGCCCATTGCACATCTGTTACTATCTGTAATTTAGTGAAATAAATATATTATTACTTACAAAATATGGCAATAATATTCGATCAGTAAAATAGACATTGTAGTAGCCAAAGAGCAAAAGTTTAGTTTTCGTAGCCAAAGGCTAGCTTCGCAATAGTAGATTTGCCTTGGAAACTGTTTTTTTTTATTGAAAGGCATCCTGTGTATGTTACTTCACCCTTGACAGAGAGTATTCAAAATTAAGAGGTACTGGTCGGGGCATTCATTTATGTGATGAACAAAAATGTGTGCTCTCGTGTCATGGTTGTTGATATTTATATATGTATGTTTATTTTGGATTCCCCCCAGTTCGCTGTATGTTTATCCATAAGACAAGCTCTGCTTACTTTGGGGCCGTATAATTGGTGTGATTGTCTGGGAATTTATAAAAAAAAAATATTCACGGCTCTCGCATTTATAATACAGTTATAATACGTAGTTAGGATAACTGCAAAAAAAATAAAACTATCCATGCTGGATTACAATCGCTTGCCGCAGCAAGACCAGTACCTATTTCTGTTACCCGTCTTGAATGCCATATATGAATTCCACATATAGAAGCCATATAATTCGATAGGGTACAAGGTACTCAATGGACTACCAAGAAGTAAAAAAAACTGTTAATCAGTACGGAAGGAATGCAAATACACATTAGATGCAAATAAAGTTAAAAAAAGGGCTTTTATCAATAAGTTAGATTATAAATAAACATACAAATATCCGTTTCCCCATCTTTTGCGCTAGACCGAGATTACACACATTAAAGAACCTAGGATATCTTGGATTCAGGATGGTATCATTCGGGAGAGTTAATTATAGTGATACAATAGAAAAAAATTTGCAACTTACAAAACCCGCTTTGGTTGAACACGTAAGCCCAGTTTCTTTAAGAATGATAAGCAGCGATCCATCAATACAGGCCACTAAGAGTCGACTATCATGCAGTTTGACCACTCTGGCGGGCGCGGGAAGGTTGACAGTGACAATTGCTGTTTCAAATGATGACAGCTTCACAGCGCGGTCTACCGACGTGACGTTGTAGCGCAGCCAAGTTAGGGTTGTGCCATTCTAATAAATATTTCATGGGAATTAGAAGTTCTTAGAATGAAAAACGAATTCTTATTATGATTAAAACAATTTTGTAATTTTTATTATGACATTTGGCATTATGTTGTGGGGTAGTGCTGCCGACATCGATACTACATTTATTCTGCAGAAAAGGGCCGTTCGCTCAATCTATCAGCTCGGTCCAAGGGTGCCACTCAGGAATAAATTTAAGGAAATGAATATTCTTATTTTTCATTCGCAACATATTTTAGAAAATTTAATGCGTGTAAAAAAGAACATGACCATGTCCAAAAGAAAAAGAGATCTGCAGTATGTTAACCCAAAAGGAAGAAATAAGCTGGCAGCTTATAACAGTAGGCTTCATAAAGTCACTAACTCATTCAAGGTCTTCCTACTGACAAATTTAAAGAAACTATAAAGCAAAAGTTATGTGCTAATGCTTATATAATAAACTATTCGATCATTTGGACGGTAATAGCTCCTGGGTCTATCTAAGCCACTCATTTAAAGGCTTCTAGGTTAGTTTCTAGGCTTCTTCAGGTTTCATTTACTAGTATTTATTTATTTATTTTCACAGAACCAACAGAACTTAAACAACATATTACAATGATAATAAATTTTAATATATACTGCCATTAATAGATTGCCAATATTTTTATCACACAGTAACGAGCAGACTGATTATAAAACCACAAGGCTAGGTGCTTTCTCCAACCTTGTTTTCACTATACACTAGTGACATGCCACGGACGGAGAAAGTAGACCTAGCGTTCTTTGCAGACGACGCTTGTTTTAGGAAACAGAGAATAGAAGTCAACGCAGGAAAAAGTGCAGCAGTGTACTTCTCTCTCTAGGAAACCCTGCAAAAGATTAGGTCAGATCACTCTGTTTGGTACTCCGATCCAATGGGCAAAAAAGTCAAATATTTAGGAGTCACTTTAGATAGTGACTGGTCACATATGCCAGTGTGGCTTTGGCAGGTTATTCAAAATAGATTCTTACGCAAATGAGTCGGGGCCCAGACCCCCCCTCCCGAGCCCCGTCCTATGTCCGCAACTTAGATCTGCACACGGATCTCGAGCTCCCCACCATTGCCACATTCATGAAGTTGGCGTCTAGATGCCACTTTGACAATGCTCCCCACCATCCCAACCCGCTGGTCAATAAGTCAGCTGACTACACAGCCAACCCAGACGCGGTTCTGGGTTTTTGTTCAACATAAAAGGATGGATGGAAAAGGACAGAGGGAAGGAGTGAAATGGCAAATGAGTGAAATATGAAAAAGGAAATGTATAAGAGTAAAGAAGAGAAAGAAGTATGAAAATAAGAGCAATATTTTAACCCTATTTAAGTTTGATAGATAGACTGACAATAAATAGATAAGATAACTCAATGACAGCTTACAGCAAAGGACATAAAGACAGGAGATAAATCAGAAACAGAAATAAGAGCTTTAGAGCAAAGAAAGAAAGGCAATTAAAAATGAAAAAAAATTGTAAATGTTTTAAAAGTATATGATATTAAAAAATCAAGATTAAGATAGAAGGCAAAGATATCAAGAACTAAATTGTAGGAGCAGACCGGCAAAATAAAATATAAAACGAAGTTATAAAAATAATGTTTTAAAAAAACTGGGTTAAAGGGATATACATAGCTCGAAGTAACTCTAGACCGATGATGTTAAATAAGAAAAGATTTAAAGGAAGCACGGATAAGGAGAAATATTATAAACTTAATAATGAAAAGCAAAAAGAAACTGAAACTGTCAAAAATAGTCAGCGCCAACTGTGGGCTGGTAGAAGGAAAACAATTAATAAAAAATTAAAAACCAGTGATACGACCTCCTAATCCGAGGTCCGTGCCCTCTCGGTTGCCCTTAGGCATATCGTATGTAATAGTAGTTTAAGTTCCGGCTAAGCGCCGTCAGCGCTAAGCTACAAAGTCCTGTGAAAACTGTCCATTCGAAAAAAAAAACAAAATAGTTAAAGTTATTATAGTTTATTAACGTAAAGTTAAAGTAATTGTTATTAAGTTCTTAACAATATTTATGAGGAAATGAAAACCATTCTAAAGTTATATATAAGATGAAACTATAGTACGCAATACAGTGTGTGGATAAAGTCCGTGTGTTGTGTGAATTTGTATGAGTGTGTGTGCGAGTGGGAGAGGTCATGACAAATCAGAAATGTAATGCAAATATTACATTGCAAGCAAACAATATTTATTTTTTATCAGGAGATAGTGTATTTGTGATTTGCTTTTTTAACGACTGTTTTGTTAATTGAAACTAATCGAGAGACTGCAATTGTTTATTATAGCTACACAGTATTCGACAAATTACAGAGTTTTTAGCATAGTTACAGTGACTAAAAAGAACTTCAAATAAAGAGCACTGTCGCGTTCGCCTAGTTGGTGTTTTAGTTGCATGACTAGAGAGGTTAACTCGGGACTATCAATACGATTGCTGCAGATATCATGTAGGAATAACATCTGCAACAATGTTCGTCTATCCTTTAGGGGTAATAAATTGTGACTGCGACACAATACATCGTAATTCCCTTTTTTCAGCTGAGTGCGATAGTTTAAGACTTTGAGGAAATTGGATTGGATCTTTTCCATTTCTTGGACGTAATACATACTGTGGGTTCCAAATTACACAGCAGTACTCCAGCTTACTCAAATCATATGCGTAGTATAACAATTTTATGCAATCAGATTCTGACAAAGGCCTAGTAACACGTAAAATGAACCCAAGATTTTTGTAAGCCTTTGTCACAATGGCGTTGACAATTTTGAATCTTGAAGGATTCCCAGGTCTTTCACAGTCTAAAGTGTACTGAGTCAAAAGCTTGTTCTTCTTACGAGTGAACGTTATCTGAAGACATTTCGTTACATTTATATAATTAAATTTGCCTCATAATACAAGTTGTTGAGGTCTGTTTGAAGTTTAATAGAATCTTCTACTGACTTTATGTTAGCATAGATTTTTTAATCGTCGGCGTACATCAGCTACCAATGTCGTACAAATATGCTGCATATAATAAAGGACCCAGTATTGAACCTTGTGGAACCCCCGATGAGACATTTATGAAATTGGAGCGATATCCGGCTAGTACCACAGCCTGTGATCGATTATATAAGTTAGACTCTGTGCAGCAGAGCAGATTTCCCCAAATTCCAAGCTCCTGAAGCTTTTGGAGGAGAGTGTCTCAACGCGGTCAAATGCTTTCTCGAGGTCTGTGTAAATGGCGTCTATTTGGAAGTCAGCGTCCATTCCTCGAAGCACATCATTTACAAAGATAGCCAACTAAGTATTAGTAGAACGGCCCCATAATAATAAAACCTTATATAATAAACCATTCGAGTTCTTCGTCCTGATTAAAGTCTATAGTGTCCATTGTCACTAAAGTACGTATTCTTACAGTAGCGTCGGGAGACGGGTCGCACACTTCCCTCTAATATCGTTGACGAGGGCGATGGCTGGACCTCGCGTTAACCTCGTGAATGTGTGCCGCTTGAGGGTGTTCGTCGTTTAGATAATTGGGGGAAGGAGACTTGCCAAGCTAACAGATGCAGATAAGAATAATTTTGTAAAGACATAAAGAGACATTGTAAATTCATTTTGAAAAAAACATTCCTGTGAACTTTCTTGCCAGTTCTTCTTCGTGAAGGTGGTAAGGAAAAACCTCAATAAGATGCTTTATCATGCTTTATTCAACGTCAATAAAACAAGTCAATGTTGAGAAATTTGATATTTAAAAGAAAATAGATATAATGAAAAGTTTATAAATAAAAAAATTATTGTTTGACTCTTGAACGGTTAATAAATAGTATGTATTTTTTATTGTATTAATTAAACAATAGGTACATATTTGCAACATACATGTGTTTTTTCAATTGTATGCCTAGTGGACACATGACCATGAAGTAAGTGAAGTTATAATTAAATATATTAAAAAAAATTAAAATAAAGACATACAGAGAACATTGAAGGACAAGTGAAACAAGATTTTACACCGATTTGAAAAATGTATATCATTACTAACTTTGCATAGGTCTCTTCATTGTATGGTAAAAAACTAAAATAAACATAATAGAAAAATATAAAAAACCACAATTATAAATTCACACTACATCTCTAATGTTGTCCAAAATAATCATATAAAATGATTTAGTAACATGTACATATATCAACTATCCTAATAGGTGAAACCTGAGTTGAGGCCCTTTTCCCTTTTTTAAAATATTTGATTTGTCATGTAGCTAATATGATATGTCATTGTTTTAATACATATAAATCAAGAAAATATTACCTTATGGCAAACTTGCTGCTCCACAATGTGAACAATGCTCTTCTCAGACAATTCAGCTAATAATGTTTCATTTTCCAGCAAATGATACACCATTAGAGTGATAGCCTGTCTGCAATATAAACATGATTGGTTGAGGAATGAAGGAATTGTATTTAGGATCAATGTTTTTTGCTATTTAAAGCCAGTATACTATGCCCATGGACATCTTTAATAATTTAATATCAGTTTGTATCAATAATTAAATTTGCATGAATATCAGTTAGTGATATGTTGCTTCAGTGGTTTTTATTAGGACTTACCTTTATTTTATAATTTCACTAGTTTTTCCCGCCTTTTAATCAGAACAACCACATTTAAACTTTTAGACAGAATTGCAGTATTGCCTCAGATAATATCATAAGCACTATTTAATTCATTTACAGTTTATAAATATACCAAGTATACTTACCCACTGATATCATATAAATGTAAGTTAGCTAAATTCTCTATAATTGGGCTCCATGGTGCAGGTTCAGCTGAGGTGGTGCTCCATATTAACACTTTCATACTAGTACTGTCCTCAATACTTGATATTCTTCTTTCAGATCTACGAGTGGATCCACTTAATTCAGTATTCTGAAATTTATAAATATTTACTGACAGTTATTTTTTTTAAAACAATATTACTTGTGAATTTAGTTTCTAATACAAATGATGCTAGTTAATAGTTTAGATAATTTCTCACCATATATACGATTTATAATATGAGCATAATTACCTGCACATGAGGATCTCTTTCTGAAATGCGGCATGGAACACTTGTGGACACACTTTTTCCAAAACTTATTAGAGTAGCTATTCTATCAGTATATGTGAACAGTAGATGAGATTTTGACACAACCACTGCAAACAAATAAAGATGCATTAGATTAACATATTTCTATGGTACTTAAGTACAACAAAAAAATATTACCTTCAGTAACTGTTTGACCAGTTAATTTGCCCACACAATATCTGTCAAATAAAACTTGAGTTACATCCAAAGTCTCACGTTTGACTGTTATATAGGCTATGGCACCAGAAGAGAAAACCAAAGTAATAAGAGAATCATGATTCCATTCACAATGCAACACATTGCGATCACGTAGCTTGGACTCGAGCTGTCTTAACTGCCGAGGGCATGGTACCCTCCAGTAGCCACCACGTCGCTCATAATAGCTTCGTTTCCCAACATCAATAATGGATTGTTCAGCTTTTTTCTTGGTTTCATATCTAAAAACAATGCTATTGATGAAAACGCAAACATATGATTTTCAATTACAATTACATATGTGTTCTAAAAAGTATTACTTGAAACTTTTCAAATCCCCATTCCTAATATTTACTGATTCATCATTTGTTATAAATCTAATATCATAAGACAACATTTTTAAAAAATATTCAAAGAAACATTGCAAGTTCAGCTTTCTTACTGTAATGTAAACTTTTGTTTACATCGTTTGACTTGTGTGTGACTATTACTAATTGACTGACATTGACAAAACATTCTCGTCTTATGCTGCGTTCCGTTTGCCGATTATCCCGTCAAGTGGCAGACGCCATTTTGACCAATATGGCGCATGTGGCAGGAGGTCCTCTGGGGTTTCAGCAGTTATCGCTGCGCGTGAATGTAAACGACGATTTCTCTGTTGTTTTGTGTGGGGCCTAGTAGGTATTGTATAAGTTTGGAATGAGGATAAAATTGGCTAAATGGTGGCCTAATTATAAATCTTACACACAAAACACTTCTGTCAGCTGATGTTGAAAATATGCAAATGAGTTTTATACCCACTTATTGTATAAATGCCCCAAAAATTTAATTAAACTAGGATTCTTCAAATTTTCTATTTTATTTATTACAATGTTAACTTATTACTAATATAAGTAAAGAAAATCACACACCGTCATACAGTTTTTTTACAGTACGAGTGTTTGAAAACATTTTACCTACGACGCGGCCACTCAAATGCGCGACAAAAAAGTGACCCATGTTTCGTGCTTACTTTTAAGAACATCATGCTACAAGTGACATTTTTTTATGACTATAATACACAGCTTGATTCATGAACTTTACATAAACAGAAACTCCGTTTAGCAAGTATAAACAATTTTTCTGTTACTAACAACTTAATAGAACACTCGCCGCCAACATAGCCGAACATAGCCGCCATTGGCCGAGTAGGAACAGACATTAAAAAAACTTTACTGTATTAAAACGGTTTCAAAATTGCAACTAGTGTGTAAAATAACGTATAGTTCTTATTCAGGCATGGTATTTTATCCAAAATCAGATACAAAAACACAAAAAAAATGATTTTTCAATAATATTGACCCACACTTCTGCGGTATTTATTACGATACGTAGTGTTAGCTTGTAGTTGGTAACCCTTAACCAGTATTATTAGTTCTTATTCGGTAACCCTTAAAATGTGAGATTGAAGGAAGAAAGTGAGAACACTTTTTATTATTTTTTTAAACTTTTGTCCAATCGGGTATAAGCACATGGCGAATTATGATTGGTTACATTTTTGGCGGTAAAGACTTGGAACTTAGCGTTGCTTTGGCACGAGGCCCGGCATTCCTTTGTCCGTCAGCGTGGCTAAAACAACTAATTCTTAAAATAGTTAATCAGCGACAAATGGTGATAAAGAATAAGGCTGGACTTTATAAGTTTGTATAAAGAGATACCGAATAAATAACTGGAACGAAATAACTGTAAGTAAAAGTGAATATATTTTTTATTTGTACACTGTGTCTTTGAAAAAGGTATAGTTTCAATTATGGTGGATAAGAAAGTGATTCTGAGAATTATTAGGATAGAAAGATAATAAATTCCGTGTATGATAAACCGAAATATGATATTTTTATTTAGACTAATTCCCCAATCTGAGCTAACGTTAATAGTTCAGAAGTGGGATCGTCAGAAAATTCTTACAATTTTCTTCCACGTCCACAAAAACGACAACAATAATTTATCTAGGCCTTGCATCCTACGAACACTAGGTTTAATAATTCTGATAAATTTAGAGTACATTACTTACTTACTAGTTTAGTTTTAATTTTACTCTTTTCTCTTCACCGCTTATCATTTTATTTAAAAACGTAACTAAAGAAACTTTTTTTTTTTTTTAAAATAACCTTTCCAAAAGAGTACATTTAAAAAAAAAAGAAATTCAGTTATGTCGGTGCTTGATTCATTTAAATTTGTCGTAACAAAATGGCGGCTGACGCTACCGTGCACATAGCAACAGTGTTTTTTTTTTCAAATACTTAAGTAAACGAAATTAATAAAACACAACTTAAGAAACCTCTTCAAGAAAACTATTTTTTTTTCTTCTCTACGAATTTCTGTATTTTTAATTAGTTAACCTTACGTCAAAATTCTATTGCAATAAGATTGAACAAGATGGCGGCTGACGCATGAACAGCGTGCTGTTTATACTTTTCTTACGAATAAAAACTTTTTTTTTTTAACTATATTTTGTTTTATTATTTTTGTTTCTTAGGCAACTCTGAAGTCGTATTCAATGTATTAACGATTGCTGTGTGTATTTAAAAGTAAATTAATATTAGTATGGAAGTGACTTATCATTTGAAGGATATCTATAAAAAAAAAAATCCTTTGATTTATTTATTAGAATATGTTTAATAACGACTATAATCTCGACAAATAAATAAATGACGTACCTAAACAATTTTTGTTGACTATGCTATAAATAGACGCTGTATACTTACTTATATATTTTCCTTACCTCTAACTGTCTAGATTTGGTTTGAATATTATTTGAATACCTTTGACACTGTCTTGAAAAGTCGATTTTATGCACAAAAATTGGAAAAAAAATACTTCACTGTTACTTAAGTATTTTAAAAGCAGTTTTTTTTTACGTATTTGTCATGGGAGGATCAACATTTCTAAGCTTTACTTATGAAAGTTTCAGATACATAAAAAAAAAAAATGGATAACATTGGGCTTGGTCGAGGGGAAGGACTTTTGCCCAATGAGGGCAGATCGCCCGTGTTAATGAGGAATGTGACGGAATGTGATGTTAGGCGCAATCGAGGGGAAGGATTGTTGGCTAATGTGGATGGATTACCCAGGGTTGAGGGTGAGGATGAGGATGAGGATGAGTTTGATTCTTGTGGAGAGCGGACTCCCAGAGTCACCGGTAGGGAAAGGATGATGGGTGATGTTGAGCCCAGATCCGATGGACACAGGTCGCCCAGGGCAGAGGGCGAAGGAAGCATAATTCAACGGAAGACGGATATTATGCGAAAAACGAAGAAAAAGGCAAGTGACACGGACTCGGAAGGTTCTATGGAATCATGGAGATATAAAAAGAAGGGTAAACATAGCAAACACGGCCAATGTAAAAATGCTCAGCCGAGGAAGAGGCGTCGTAGTAATAGTTCCAATGGTGAGTCATATGTATTTAATGGTAGCAATAAGAACCACTCTAATGACACTAGTTTTATACTCGATAAGTTTATGTCAATTTTAAATTCTGTCAAGAGCTCAGACAGATCCAAATTGTCTTTTAATACTAATGTTATCCCGGAATTTGATCCTATGAGTAAGGAACAAACTATATTAACCTGGCTTACTAAAGTCGAGGAATGCGCGGAAATTTATGGGTGGGAGGAAAAGGAAATTATACATTATGCGTTGCCAAAACTTTCCGGGGTAGCAAAAACATGGTATATGGGTCTGCCATCACTGTTATTTACTTGGGTTGAATGGAAAACCAAATTAGTTGAATCGTTTCCTTGTCATGAGGACTACGCTGAACTCTTGACTGAAATGTTAGGTAAACGTGTCAAATATGGTGAGTCGTTGGAGCACTACTATTACAATAAGATAAATTTATTACATAGATGTAAGATAGCTGGTAAACGAGCGGTAGACTGTATATTGCAAGGAGTCGAAGATCGTGCCATCAAAGTGGGTGCACAGGCAGCTCAATTCAAAGAGCCTGAGCAGGTGTTAAAATATTTCCGATCAGTTAAAACACTACAAAATAAAAACGTACAAGATGCTAGTTTTAATAGAAATAAATTTGAAAGAAAAATACCAGTCACCGAAGGCCAGCGGCTTCTCAATTCAAAATTTGCCAATTCGAATATAAGATGTTTCAACTGCAATAAGTTAGGGCACCCTAGTTTTAAATGTGACCAACCTTTAACAAGATGTGAAAAATGCAATAGGATAGGGCACGCGTCTTCGAACTGCTACCGAAACAAAACAACAATGCTTGACAAAAATGAAAAACAGGTATCTAAGCTTGAAATTTCTGATAAATCTAACGACAAATATGTTTTAGATATACAAATTAATGGGCAGCAATTACTATGCCATGTAGATTTGGGGAGCCAATGCTCATTAATAAAAGAGAGTCAAGCAAAAGAACTAAAGTTGGATATCAAATACACAAGCCAACTTCCTGTTCTTAGGGGCATAGGGGCCAATCTCATAACTCCATTAGGCGTAGTTACGTGTGATGTACAGGTTCAAGGGATATTAAAATCTATTGATATTTATGTTGTTGAAAATTACGTTTTGAGTTATCCCGCACTGTTAGGGCATACATTTACAGAATTACCTGACATAGTTATAACAAAAACAGCGTCAGAACTAATTTTCCGAAAAGTAATAGATCGTAAAATACATTTGTTATCAAATAGCTGTGTTATCCTGAACAGAGGGTCACTTAATTTAATGCCGATAAAATCGGATCCAATATTCGATGGATGTGTTTTTGTACGGGGGTCACTCAGGGGTAAGGATGGTAAAGAATACTATCTACTCTCAGGGGAGTTTACAATTATTAATGGCGTTGGGTCTTTGCTGGCATACAATGCAACAGAAAATGATATTCTTATTCCAGAGAATAAATTAATTTATAGAAGTGTTGACTTTAAGGATCCTATCGATACTATCCCTATACTTAGCTGTTGTCCACTATCATTTGAGTCTACTAACCCTGACGATTTGATTAACTGCGGTAATATGTTGACGGAAGGCGAACGTTCTGACTTGCATAATCTATTAACCCAACATTATGATTGTTTCTCAAAAGGACTTCATGACCTAGGTGTTACTAATGTGACGGAAATGGTTATAGAACTAAACGATTCAGAACCCGTTGTATACAGGCCATATCGTCTATCACATGCTGATAGGTCACTTGTTAGCGAGATGGTGTGTGAAATGGTAGATAATGGTATAGCTAGGGAATCATCGTCACCTTACGCGAGTCCAATTGTGTTAGTTCAAAAGAAGACTGGCGAAAAGCGTTTATGTGTGGACTATCGGGCACTAAACCGCAAGACCCGAAAAGATCACTACCCTTTACCACGTGTGGAGGATCAATTAGACCAATTGGCAGGTAACACATTGTTTACAACTCTTGATTTAGCCTCTGGGTATTACCAAATTCCAATAGCAGAAGAATCACGACACAAAACAGCATTTGTCACGCCAGATGGCCAATTTGAATATAATCGCATGCCGTTTGGTCTGGTTAATGCCCCATCGGTTTTTCAACGTACAATAAATAAAATACTACATGACGCAAAGATAAAATACGCAATAGTCTATATGGATGATATTCTTATACCCTGTAAAAACGTTAAGGAAGGGTTAGAGCGATTAAATGAAGTCTTGAAACTTCTTAAGAAAGGTGGTTTAACGTTACGTCTTAGTAAATGTAATTTTTTTATGGAAACGATCGATTTCTTGGGATTTGAAGTTAACGCTAAAGAGATTCGGCCTGGTAGCAGAAAAACTGTCGCTATTTCTAAATTTTCAACGCCAAAGAACGTTCACGAGCTACGTCAATTTTTGGGTATTTCCGGATTTTTCAGACGCTTTATCAAGAACTACGCTATACGAAGTGCACCCCTGACGAACCTTTTAAAAAAGAACATAACTTGGGCTTGGGGAGAAGAACAAGACAAATCATTTAACTTAATTAAATCTCTGCTTATAGAACGTCCAGTGCTGGCACTTTATGACCCAAAAGCAGTCACACAACTGCATACTGATGCGTGTAAAGAAGGACTAGCTGGTATTCTTTTACAAATCGATGCGTTGGGGGCTTTCCACCCAGTTTCGTACTTTAGCCGAAAAACTACTAACGACGAACGTAAACTGCATTCTTATGAATTGGAAACTCTAGCCGTCGTCGCATCTTTAAACCGGTTTAGAGTATATTTGTTAGGAATACCTTTTACGATTTATAGTGACTGCAGTGCTTTGAGAACTACTTTAATAAAACGCGATCTAGTTCCACGAATTGCGCGTTGGTGGATCCAGCTGCAGGAATTTGATTGTACAATAGAGTATCGCCCTGGAGTTCGCATGGCTCACGTTGATGCATTGAGCCGCAACCCAGTTATGGTACCTGTCAGCGAAGCGCATATTCTGGATATTCTAACAGTAGAAAGCTCTGAACAGAATTGGATTGCTACCGTGCAAGATGCAGATGAAGAAGTACGTAGAATAAAGACTATTCTTGGCGATGAAACCGCAAAGACGTATACGGAAATATACAATAATTATAAGTTAAAAAACGGCCGAGTGTACCGCGTGATTGACGATGAAATTAGATGGCTAGTCCCTAAAGGGGTTCGTTGGCAAATATTAAAACAAAACCATGACGACATCGGGCATTATGGATTTGACAAAACTCTACATCGCATCCAACAACATTACTGGTTCCCAAAGATGCGGCGATTCGTAAAAAAATATGTACAATCATGTTTAGAGTGTGCACACCATAAATTTCCGGGAGGTAAACGAGAGGGTGAACTACACCCGATTGAAAACGTATGTGTGCCTTTTCATACAGTTCATGTTGATCATTTAGGTCCATTCGTCAAAAGTAAGCGTGGCAACTGTTATTTGCTGGTACTTGTCGATAGTTTTACAAAGTATACTAATATAACGGCCGTTCAAAATACTAAATCAGCAACATCTGTACGCGTATTGAAAGAGCATATCAGTTATTTCGGAGTACCGACTCTTCTTATAACTGACAAAGGTTCTAGTTTTACCAGTAAGGTTTTTAAAGACTTCATTATGTCCTGCGGCATAAAACACATCGTAAATGCTGTGGCAACACCCCGGGCTAACGGACAGGTAGAGCGTTTCAATAGGACTATACTTGACGCTCTATCTACGTGTTGCCACAACAAAGACGATAGAGCATGGGACGAACATGTATATGATATTCAAATAGGTCTCAATACTACCGTTCATAAAGCCACTCAGAAAAGCCCATCGGCGCTTTTGTTTGGTTTTAACCTTACTAGTAGAAGTGAGGGATTGTTAAATTCCGTTGTAGACGACACTACTAATCCACCCAACTTAGATGAACTGACTAGCATCAGAGATAAAGCAGGTGATAATATCAGAACGCAACAACTAAAAGATATCGAAAGATACAATAAGCATAGGAAACCTAGTTCTAACTACAGAGAGGGTGATTTGGTAAGAATTGAAAGGCAGATGCCCCACGATGGTAAATCCCAAAAACTAATTAACAAATTCCAGGGTCCATACCGTGTAATAAAAGTGCTCCCTAACGACAGATACCTAATAGAGGATATTCCCATGACGCGTAAACATAATCGTCGATATGAGGCCGTAGTCGCTGTTGATAAAATGCAACCATGGCTTAACTTCTGTAGGGACATAGGAAGTAGCGATAATGAATATAGTGATGGTGAAAATATTGTAGAAATTTAATTTTTATTTGACTTGGTATCTATCTGATTTATACATATATTTGTTCTGTAAATTTAAAAAGGAAGGGTTAACGCTCATATTGTAATGTTTATTTTTCTTTGATTGTTTTGAATTTAATGATCAGTATATGTAATAAATAATCTGGCTATAAATTAATATTACAGTAAATTTTAATAAGCAAGATGTACCTAATTGAAATTGAATCAATAATAACATTAAGAAAAAAAAATAGGAAATACGTTGCAACTTGTACTACGTTTACTATGTTATAAACTAATGGAGGTATCTAAATACTAGTTATTATACAAATTTAATTGTAGACGAATAGATTTTGTCTTATATGGTCATGAATGAATATTATATACATATTGCTATGTGTAGTTGTTATTTAATTAATATTATTCTAATCTAAGAACTAAAGATAGAATTGTTATCAAATCATTTATAAAAATTGTATGATATAGTTTTTATAACGCAAAGCAAAACAAATGTATTTTTTTTTGTTTCGTATCACTTCTTGATGTTTTTATATTGATTTTTTTTATTATATTTACATTTTTGTGTATCTGTAAATGTAGATTTAAAATTAATTGTTGCCTTTCTTGTAAATCATTATAAACGCGAGGACGCTCTTCGAACAGGATGGCCGAGCTGTTAGCTTGTAGTTGGTAACCTTTAACCAGTATTATTAGTTCTTATTCGGTAACCCTTAAAATGTGAGATTGAAGGAAGGAAGTGAGAACACTTTTTATTATTTTTTTAAACTTTTGTCCAATCGGGTATAAGCACATGGCGAATTATGATTGGTTACATTTTTGGCGGTAAAGACTTGGAACTTAGCGTTGCTTTGGCACGAGGCCCGGCATTCCTTTGTCCGTCAGCGTGGCTAAAACAACTAATTCTTAAAATAGTTAATCAGCGACAAATGGTGATAAAGAATAAGGCTGGACTTTATAAGTTTGTATAAAGAGATACCGAATAAATAACTGGAACGAAATAACTGCAAGTAAAAGTGAATATATTTTTTATTTGTACACTGTGTCTTTGAAAAAGGTATAGTTTCAATTATGGTGGATAAGAAAGTGATTCTGAGAATAATTAGGATAGTAAGATAATAAATTCCGTGTATGATAAACCGAAATATGATATTTTTATTTAGACTAATTCCCCAATCTGAGCTAACGTTAATAGTAGTACTACTTGACCAGACGTGCTTTGTTTTTTTGTTCAAGCCTGTTGGTAATTGGTGATGCATATGCTGTCTCATTCATTAATTTGCGTTTTGGAAGTTTTAGAAGGTGAAAACACTAGTAATTTCGTCAGAATTATCGGTTAAAGCGGGCGTGTGTCGATCGGCCCGCAACGAGCGGCGTGCCACTTGCACACTTTTTGACATCGGCCCGTAGCGGGTGGCCTGCCACACGAAGGGTTATAGCGCTCACAGCGCTCATATGCCCGTTCCGGATGCCTGTGAGCGCGCTCACAGCGATATCGATACGTCATCAACGACGTCATAAACGCCACCATCTTCACACTCACAGTGCCCAAGCTAAGAAGCATGGTCGCTGTGAGCGGCCTGTAGAAACTAACACATGACGTTACTTTATTGATGTTTTTATTAGTCGATTAAAGATTTTAAAAGCTTGCTTATTCCTTTTCTTTTGTAATAATGTTAAAAAATGGCTCTTGCTTCATTTAAGGTCACAGATCTTAATGAAATTGTAACTTTAGACTTAAGCGACGAACCATCAGAATGTTAGCGCGGTTAACATGCCGTATTCTTAGTGGTTAAAGTTTAAAGGGCATATTAATTATTTTATTTTTTATTTTTTTATTTTTTGAAAACTTGGCAGCTAAATAACCTCCATGAACTGAAAATGTATATTTTTAAGATTATGTTTGTGTAAAAATTATTAGTTTTGGCTCAACCAATATTCTGAAATAAAATATTTAATGTGACTTAGGTAAAATAAATAAAAATGATTTGGCATTTCAGTGCCATTGATAAATGTCGCAATTTCCGATAGATATGACGTTTAAGTGAAGTGCCAAACCACCATATTTCATTATTTAAAAACTAAAAACTTCAGTTCGACGGTTTTCGGCATTGACCTCAACCAATGGACAAGCCCTAAGTACGAAAAAACGTGCATACCTAAACTTGAAAAATAACATTAAATGGCGTCCATTTTTAGTGTTGCACAACGAGTATCGAATCTACTATCGATAATTAGAAGTAAATATTGAACTTGAAATATAATATTGAAATTTAATGAACTTTTGTAAGAGATTGACGTCAATGAAATAATTATAGTTTATGGTTTATTTACTTTCAGTATAATTATTTGAATATAAAAGATAAAGAACTATCCATTTTTGTTCTTATTCCTGATATAGTCCCGTCAAATTAGCCAAAATAATAGTGGTCAGTTTGCATTAATGCAATGCCTGTCTGCGCAGCGACCTGAAGATTGGATAGATAAACAAAATGCGATTTAGACACACATGTTTAATTAGAGAACGCTGCTACAAATCTTTTTGTTTATGGGGTCACAATTATTATTTGCTATGATATTTAATTAAATGGAAAGATTCACACAAATTTAGGGTACAAACAAAGCTTTATAGTTTACTTTAATACTGGGCAAGTTACATGACAATATGAATATAATTGAGAGCTAAATGAAACGACAAGTATTTGCCGAAGTGTTGCTCGCTGCAGGGATCGCCGAGGAAAGAGGAAGAACGCACCGGCGCTCGTAGTTTTATCGAAACGAAACGACGCGCGGTGCAGACGCGGCGTGGCGTCCGACGCGATGCAGGGTTCCCGATTCGAGAAACGGCGTGAACATACTCCGGGGCCTTGAAAGGCTGCCTCGACTTTCAACTTTCTTCCTGCTCCAGTAGGGGGGCATATGTTTCATTTGTTCGATGAGCTCGAAGCGGTTGAGTCTTCTTGGGTTCTCTGGGAGTAGATCTGGTCCCGGAAGCGACATCAGCGACCTGGCTAGGAGAAAGTGTCCCGGGGTGAGTGCCCAAACAATAATCAGGAGATGAGGAAAGGGGTAGGATGGGACGGCTGTTAAGAATGGCCTCTACCTGAGCGAATAGTGAGGATAGTTCCTTAAGAGTTAAGTGGGTATTCTCATAATGTGAAATTTGGCAGACTAAATGCCAGCCTCTGCATAACCGTTAAAGTTAGGGGCGTAAGCGGGAGAGTATTTAAAGTTTATGTCTTGATCAGATGCAAACTCCAAATTGGTGCGGAGTGTTTGGTAAAGAAAGTATTTATTTCCTTAGCAGCGGATACAATTTTTTTGCCGTTAACTAGAAGGCTAGAATAAAGGCATCTTTAGATAGTTCACTAACAGCCTCTAAGTGAACACATGTGTATCGAAGACATATAAAAAGACACTTAGGGAATTCAGAACATCTGCCTCTACGATCAGTAATTAGAAACGGTCCAGCAAAACCAAAGCAATACTAAAAAATGGAAAATCTGGTATCAGTTTGTGGTGGCAGATCACCCATAATGTTAGACATAGTTTGAGCATTGTATCTGCGACAAGTAGCGCAAGCGCGGGCCGTACGTTAGCCAAGTTGCGAGCTCCTATAACCCAAAATTGCTCGCGCACAGATGACAGTAGCAATTGTGGAGCTGCATGTAATAGGCGAGTGTGTTCATGTGTGAATATGAGTTTTGGAAGATTTTTGGAAGTGTTTTGATGAAAGTAAAGCTGGATGTTTTCTATCGTAGTCGCAATTACACTTACGTAACCTCCCCCTACTTTCAGGATTTCCTGAGGGTCCATAAATTATGTAAAGAAGCAAGAGAAGACTTTGGACTTATAACTTTATTACTACTTAGCAAATTAATTTGATCATGAAATGTTTCTGATTTCATTATGAACTGCTGTGCGCAGCGTCACAAAATATGTGCAACTCCAAATAAGAAACATACAATGGTACACAACACGAGAGATGCTTAAAGATTTAAGACAATAATATTATTAACAAATGGTCCCAGATGCCAAGAATATCCGGGGGCATTGGGTCATCCCAGTCAAATCGGAGAATCCACAAATTGAGGATTTTTGGTTTAATTGTACAGAGTGCTAGTAAACCCAGTAAATCAAATATTTGAGAAGACAATGACAAATTGGAACGCTTGGTGACTGCAGTATTTGAATCAATAGTAATATTGAAATGAAGAGTGTCTTGAGTGGGATTCCAGCCAAGATCTAAAGTTTGAAAAGATTGACTTAAGGTTAAACTATTAGACTCCGAAGAGGGTAATTCAGTGTTTATAACAACCTCAGAGTTTGAACGATACTTTCTCAAAACAAAACAACCACCTGACAATGGCATGGAAACATTATTTTTATTACCTAACTTCTGAATATCTAGATTTGAACGAACAATATCTGAATTATCTGAATTTGTGAAAAGATTACATTCAATTGTATTTAGGGGTTGGTTGTGTGGAACAGAACCAGCAATCAACCAACCCAGCTTAGTATTTTGCAATAACATGCCGTTAGGAAAAAGTGGTTCTGCTCAGGATTCCCAGAAGACATCAGCACCTAAAAGAATATCAACAGTTGACGGACTGGGAAAATTTCGATCCGCTAATTTGAATGAAGGCAGCATTGTAAAAGAGCTAGTATTTATACGAAACTTGGGAATTTTACTTGATATGTTAGGTAATACAAAGAAGTTTATTTTACGACCATAATTGCTATTCTTAGATGAAATAATGACAGAGCATCGCTCTGGTATGAAATCAAGCTCTGTATCTCCTATATCTATTATTATAGTGGCACCGAAATGCTGAAAGTCAGTTGAAGACTTGATTTTAGCTCTTCGGTAATAAAAGAAGACTGACTTCCGCTGTCTAGCAGTGCCCTGACTGAAAATGTTTTGTTAAACATAGGATCCACAATGTCTATCACTGCGGTGGACAGAAGTGTCTCGTTATTAGACAGTAACGACATGGCTGTGGTTGAATGTCCCTCTGCACCGTCCCTGTGGTCAGTTTGACCCAAAGAAAAGGGAGGCGGCGGTGTTGTTTGTGGTGTTGGTGTATAGTTAGGTGTTGTGATGGCCTTGGCAAACCACGCAAATCCCGCGGTTTTATACTGAAACTGAGAAAGATTGAAATTGACTTGAGGTTCCAGGTTGACTGGTATAATCAAGCTTGTTTTTGAGAAAAGAGTTACTACTCTTGGATGGCAATTTATTCCATTTAGATTTAAAACTTTTATTAGTTGTAGGTGGCGATAGCATATCCCGTTTTGATCTGTAAATTACTTCTAAAACATCAAGACGTGAACTTAAAAACTCTCTAAATTCAACAAGCGATGGCAACTCCGGCAAAATATTGAGATGTTCTCCCCACTTAACACGGGTAGGTTGATCAAGCCTTTGTGCTGCAATGTGAGTGATAAGACTACCCCAGTGCTCGGTAGGCTGGCCTAAAGTCTTAAGCGCTCTTAAGTTTTTAGAGATATGATCACTCAGGTGTCTCAATAATTTATCAGATTCACGCTGCATGGGTGCTATGTTTAGCAAAGAGTTCAGGTGATAAAAAGTTGACGCTTATTGTTGTAGCGTTCACAGAGAAGCTGCCACGCACCTGCATAATTATTTTTAGAAACTTCAAAATTTCGAATTTTGCGGGCAGTCACCCTCGAAATAAGAATTTAAATAGTAAAACTTATGCACTGGCTTTATATTTGGATTGTTGTGAATTAAAGATACAAAGGTGTCATGAAATTCCAACCATTTGAAATATGAACCATCAAATTTATTAATTTTAATTTGGGGCAATTTGGATCCCATTAAATTGTGGTCACTGCCACTACAATAATTTGACCTGTCCAGGTCATCACAGGCTTGACTGACAGGTTTGGATAATTCTAGAATCTGCTGAGCTGTCGCTATAGCAGTATGAAGAGAGACGTCCATAAATTCCCTCTCCTGAAGTTCATCGGAGAGTGAATCTTCATTGAGTACCTCTATTTGAGTCTGCAGCTGTTCAAATGTAGTTGTTAGTTCCAAGAACTTTATAAGCTTTAAATTTAATTTATTAATTTCAACTTGATGTGTTGATTTGGCACTCAAGCGACTTAAATAGTTTTTGAAATTTGTCCCTTGGCCTTTGATTGAGCTACGCTTAGCTCTTAATGCAAGAAATCCTTCACTATCAGACCCCATTTTACTCATATTAAAAATTATCAAGCTTAAAGTTAATAGAATTTGCAATTTTCTACTGTTTGTTTATCGTTCAAAGTTTAAAGTAACACTTAGAATGTCTTGGAATTAACACCTTGCAAATCACAACACTATTTCACTTAATAAAATATAAACTCTTACGCCCCTTGTAAAGGATGTTGCAGCTTGTAGCTAGAAGCAGGCTGTGTAGAGGTGAAGATTGCAAGTAGAGAAGGAAGCAGGTTTCACCGGCAAGGTGTATTAGGCTGAAATGCAAAGCAAAAATCGTATGAGCAAACAGCAAAATAAAAATGATATACAGCTAGGCAAAGAAAACTAAGTTTGTTGATAAATAAGACTCAAGCAGAATTCAAATTTATTGATTTTATTTAAATTAGACAAGAAAGCACAGTGCAAATAACTTAATTGAATAGAAATTAGGGCAAACAAAAACGTTTTAATGGAACCAAAGAAAACAAATTTATATTGTTAGTTGTTTTGAAACAATAAAATTCCTAAATGGAAATTGAAAATTTAAGTAATAGAAACCTTGTAAACAGAAGAGGCTTCCACAAGTGTACAACATATAAATATAACTTGCTAGGTCAACCAATTAAAGAAGAGTTGCCCAGAAAGCATAATAATTGAATATTTAGTATTGGAACCTTGTAAACAGAAGAGGCTACCATGAGTGTACAACATAAATAACTTTGCTGGGACAACCAATTATAGAAGAGTTGCCTAGAAAACACAATAATATAACCCTATAAAAAGAAGAGGTTATGAATTGTCAAACTTAGACAAAATTGCTAGGACAACCAATTAAACGAAGAGTTGCCTAGAATATTGCAATTAGAGGGCACCTTATAAACGAAGAGGTGTCCTAATATTTGAGAAATCAAGCACAAATTATTGTTATGACAGCCCTATAAAGAAGAGGCTGCCTAAAACTAGTTTAACACAAGAAACCTTATAAACTGAAGAGGTGGCTGGAGGCGAGCGCGTCTAGGGCGGCGGCGCCACCCCACATCTGGTAATGGTGGTGGAGACGCGCACCCAGTGCACGTGGTCTTGATAGCGTCTTCGGCGAGTTGGGACCCACCCGGGGGCGCCAGATGTTTGCGCAGCGACTTGACAATATGAATATAATTGAGAGCGAGATGAAGCGAAAAGTCTTTGCCGCAGTGTTGTTCGCTGCAGAGGAAGAGCGCGCCGGCGCTCGTAGTTTTATCGAAACGATGCCAGGGGCGCGGATCGCGCGGGGCAGGCGCGGCGTCCAACGCGGCGTCCAACGCGATGTAGGGATCCCGATGTCGAGAAATGGCGTTAACAGCCCAACATGCTTGAATTTTGGTATAGACCTGGAGTACACTATTATAAATAAAACACCGAAAGATCCCATGTTTGCTCAAAAAGTTATTCAAGGTCAGGCATCAAAGTTTTCGGTTCAGTCAGTTAAAGTCTGGCTTGTCTTCAATGATTACGATTCATAAATAGACAAAACAACTACCTGCCTATTCAATAACAAAATTAACAATTCAAAGCAAACTTAATTCCCTCTATCTTCACTTTTTGTTTCAAAAATACACGCACAACGGCAAGCAAAGCAAATACCGATTCGATATTATTTACTGCGTAAGCGTCTGTTATCATTTGCATCGAAAGTATGAAAAATAAAAACTTATTAATAATGATTATCGATATCTGGTTAAATAATCAAAGCTCCGGAACATCACTTTTGACAGGTTTTTTTGACAGAAATGTAACAATAAATGGCGATTTGTGGCACGCTAGCCACCTGCTATGACGTCACTACACGATTGATATTTTAGTGACAACATTCAAAAATAGTACTATCTCTTTCTTTTATTAGCTTTATTGTATAAGAAGAGGGAGACAACATAATTCTTCCTCTTCTATGATTCTACATACATAACTACTTATTTATATAGGACATTACGACTATTCCATGTATTTATCACCTCGCTGGTTTTCGGACTCCACTGGCGTTGTTGACATCGGCATTGACACTGACATTCCGGAGATATGTCATTTCGAAAATGACATTTTATTATTCCAGTTTAATACATAAAATAAATTAAAACAAAAAATACAATTTCATGAAATAAAATGTTGAGTAGTTTGTAGTCTTGTGCTAAAATAAAAAAAAATCACATCAGCTACAGATAGAGGCTTATTTGCAACAGCGTAATTAATACTATCTTTATGCTTAAAAATATGAACGCAGGTTTATTACTTTATTAAATAAAATAAAGCAAATTGCTAAGCGATTAATTTATTAAAATTATTATATCGTAAGGTGGCTTAATAAGCTTTATATTTAAACAAGTTTCGTCACTGCCGATAATAGTTGGAAATAACCACATCTGAATATGCCCTTTAGATTTATATTAGAAGATTAAATAATTAAGTTATTAGTTGTGCGACTTCGGAATATTTATTAATTGAAGAAAAATACTGTTTTGTATCCCATAAACTAACTAAATCTTAACTAGTTATGACATTGACACTGTGGTATAATATAATTCATATATCGATTAGGACAAAACAAACAGTATGTAAAATCTTAAATATTGTGCAATAATGTATTTGACTGCAAAAAATATAGTAGAATGAATTATTCCAGAGATTTCCCAAAACAAACGATATACTAAGTATAGCCAACGAAATAAGGATTAGACTTAAGACATTTGTCAATCTCAATTTGTTTATAGATAATAAAAAGTTGTTTTCATAGGTTTTTTTCGAAATAGACAGTACCTATATTAGCCTTTTAAATTTCACCGGCCTTAATCACCGGGCTTTGATGTTTTCATAGTAAAAAATACGCGAGTATTTAATTTTCTCTCTAGGGCGGAACGAAATACCTACCTAAAGTTTAAATAAAAAAATCCTTCTACTCTATACCAACTCTTGTAATTTGCACTATGAGTAGCGACCGCATATTACATATACCTACCCATTGCTGTGGGTCTATTTTACCCTACCGTCTAAATTATGGAAAGTTCTATTACAAAAGTACCTACTGTAACGAAGGGTCCAGCCAGCGAAGAGTTCAGTAGGTAAATCAATATGGTGTCATAGATCAGATACTGATTGGAGCCTCAGGAGAGAAACCCGTAGGGTAGGTATTTTTTTCAGGTATTTCTTTGCGTATGCATTATGCATGCATAAATCACTTTTCATATTGTTATTTTAACAAAACCTAACAAGCAATCTTTTGGCATCGATTCTCTAGTTGATTGCCACTTCTATTTCTACTACTAATCTTTCTTGAACTAATTTAATTTAAGTTAACACTCTATCTTTGTACAAAAGCCATAAACTCTGGTGTGCCTTCTGTTCCTTATTTTTATTTTTAGTATTCTAAATTCATTCATGTACTGAAACTTCTAATTATCATTTGAACAAAAGCCGTGCCCCAGTTACTCTGACCTTATCCACCATTTTTGAAATTAGAATTGGTTTTGTTTCACTTTTAATTTAAATTTATACACGTAAATGATGTAATGACAGCCATCTGGTACTCTACCTAATTGTGTTAATCCCACTTTGGAATCCTCGTTGTTCTGAAATTCGATTATACTGCTTTTCTGGTCGATAGATGGAAATTTCTGCAGATTAAAGCAAATTAACGAATATCATCTCCCTGTAATACCTACGTAACGAGGTCTCCTTAAGTTGAGTGCTTATTATGTTCCATTGTCACAAACTGCCCTGGATAAGAAACAAAGAGTATTTTTCCTTGAAGGTTTTTTTATACAGGTGCCTGTAATTATTGATAAAATAATTTGCCCCCTTAATCTAAGGGGGCAAAGATAATAAAAAAGTTTGTTTCCTACAGAATAAGTTTTTTCTTATCTTCTGATATTTGTCCCGTACGTTATTGTTATTAACAAGTTTGAACTGAGAACAAGGAGCCAGATATACGTCACAAGACATAAAAAAGAAAAGATTTAGTTACACGGTGGACTCAAGTATGGGCGCTCGTGCATAAGGCTTATTTTACAAGTAGCAACCCGCTTGCATAACGAACAGAACAAAATATCTACGTGGGACACTCATTTCTGAATATTGAGAAAAAGATATTAAAATTTTCTTTAGTTTATATTTTTTATTACATCTTTTCAAAGAACTTTCCACCAGCGTCTATACAAAGTTTCACGCATCTCAACCAATTTTCAAAACACATTTTCCAGTCTGCACTGCAGTACTTCCTCAGCAGCCTTCTCGAAAGCAATGAGCGCATCTTATGGCGAAGAATACTGTATCCCTTTGAGTTAGTTTTTGATTTTAGGGAACGAGAGAAAGTCACACGGTGCCAAATCAAAGTGGTGTTTAGGAAGTCCCTCGTTTTGATCGCAGAGTGCGCGGGATGTTGTGGTCGAGCAAAAGGCCTTGATATCCCGTGTTCGGTCGCTTGTTGCTCGCAGCAGCAAACACGTCTGGCAGTGTACCACTCTGCATTGATGTTATTTTGGTTATTTAAGGGAACTGATACTACATACCACATTAAGGAAAAAAACTGGCGTTCAAAAATTTCCATTGCTTCATCAGGTTTTAGGTTGGACTTGAAATCATTGCACAAAAGGTTTCTGACGCACATCTATTTTTCTATGACACATAATAGTTTCGTAATGCTGGTAAAAAATAAAGAGTGAATTTAAAATGTAAAAATACTTTTTTTTTAAATAATCACATTTTCAATATAAATTATAACTTGCCAGCGTTCCATACATAAAAACTATTCTTCGCAAAACTTTCCTGAGTGGCCTGGTTCAATATTAACAAAGTTTAATAAGAAACGATAATGATAACTGAACGTGGAGGTGAATAAAAGAAAAATATATACACAAAAGCAGAAAAAAAATAAGCTCGATCGTTAGAGCTAATTGGGTCGACTTTAAATCCAAGGGAAGCCTTATAGCCTCTCTTTGCGTCACACTAGATTAAATAGTAGATTTTGGCTCAGCTTTATCGTGCCCCACAATTTTGAAAAAAAAAGATAATCGGAGATGATACCAAGCCCCACACAAAAGTCTTCACACCCCTTTCTGCCAAATCAGCTCAGCCGTTTTTACGTGATTGGGTAGGTATCAAACACTCAAACTCACATTTATATTATTTATAAGTAGTACTTTGCGAGTATTCAGGATTTGTTGGCTCATCCCGCGTTAACTCGTGAACGGGTGCGGTTTGAAGGTGTTCGTCGTTTGGATACTTGGGGGAGGGAGACTTGCCGAGCTAACAGATGCAGATAAGAATAATTTTGTATAGACACAAAGAGACTCTGTAAATTTGTTTAAAAAAAATATATACCCGTGAAGTTTCTTGCCAATTCTTCTTCACGAAGGTTTTTTCAAACTGGTGGTAGAGTCATGTTTTATTTGACGTCAATAAGAACAAGTAATTGTCAATGTTGAGAAATAAATATTTCATTACATCTCACTCGTTTTGTCGGTTCACTGTTTTTTTTTCGAAATGGATTAACTATTAGGGGTCTTATTGATCTTTTAACCCTTAATTCGACGGATTTTTTTTTAAATTATAGTTGTAAAGTTGTTAAAAATTTCGATTCTTAGCTTTTAGCGGACCCTAGAAAAAATACCTAAAAAAATCCACCTATTTCAATTTCCTGAAAAATTTACGTGCATTATACTGGACATTATCAAGTTCACAAGAAATTGATGCACACTACCCATGTGCAGTATACTTCCCACTGTCAAAGAGAAACAATAAAAGAAACACACGATTCATTAGGAAAATATTAATTATATTTTGGTAAATTATTAACTCTGGTGTATGCTTACATAACTAATAGTAACTCAGAAAAGTACAAAAATCTCACTTATGTTTTGAACAAAATAAGTAATATCTTCTTCATAATAATCAACATTTATTCTTTTTAACAATTATAATCAGCCTTATAGTTTTCAAAAATATCAAAATTAGTCACTAGCCTACCTACTTACTTATTATGGAAATTATAAAAACAATTTCTTTTGGCCACTAAGCATAGTCTCTGCTTGCATTTGGAACATATGCATGTTCGTTTTATTATTCTTGCAGAACTTGCAACGTCCCTATGTTGTATATTCAGCCCAGTGGTCGTACCCATCATAGCGCACAGAAACTGGGGGCCTTGGTACACTTGGATTTTGGATCAGTGCTTTTTTTGGCACAGGGCTTGGTAGTTCCGTTTCAATTGATCTCCCCTTGCGCCTCAATTCAACAGCCAACCTGTGTCTGAACTTTTTCAGGCTTATATTTTTCATTCTATTTTTGTTGCATTTTCTCCTGTAGAGCAGCCAAGCATTGTTAACTGATATATCTAACATTTGGCCAAAGAGGTTCATATACCAACGACGGCTCTTGAAACATGTTCTGTAGAGAGCTATCAGCATATCGCACAAGTCAACTCCGCCCATATGTTGATTTGAGTGTCTAAGTAACTGCGGACACGCGACACCAATTTTTTTCTTGTATTCTTTGCTCCATCTCTTGACTTCTTGAACTGGGTAAGCATCTGCATAAGAACAAGCCAATGTCACAACTTTATTATCGAACCATTTGACAATGGCGATCTTTTTGTCGTCGTCTACGATTTGGGAAAAATACACTCTGCCTCTTTTCTTCAGTTCTTTGTCACTTAACAGTCCCTTGCCGCGACCTTTCAATCTGTTTTGGCGTATGGTCCCGAGACTAAAAATCCCGCGGTGTTCACGTAGATACCAGATCAAGTCGAGCGTTGTGAAATAGTTATCGAAATAAACGGCACATCCTGGAGTCCGAATTGTCTTGCAAAGGGCTAGAACCATTTTAGCACCTAATGTCATCTGCTCTTCCTCCTCACTAAAGTCGATATAACGGAAAGTGTCATCGTCGCCGTATAATAAAAAATTATAGACGATTCCAGACGCACCAGCACGTACTACATTCTTGAATCCCCATTTATTGGGTTTCATTGGGTTATACTGCCTCCGGTTTCCTGCTTTAGTACCTTTGTACGGTATTGTCATTTCATCGATGCTATACTTCATCTCTTCTTCCGTTGCAAGGCAGTTTCGTTTTATTTTTTCAATGAACGGTCGTATCTTGCAATATCTGTCCCCATCAGAATTGGCGTTGTCCACAAAGTGAATATTACGTCGAATCAACTCGAATCGTTTCAATGGCATGACGTCAGCCAATTGAGCATTTCTGAATTCTGAAGACTAATAGTCTAGATAGGAAGGCATGTTCACTATATCCATGATAAGAAGAGTCACGAGAAAGTCTTTCAACTCGTCTATGGTCATTTGTATACATTTGCCCGTTCTTTGTGTCGAGTATAAGTTCGTGTTGTTGACGATATCAACGAGTATATCCGGAGAGAAGAACAGATGAAAAAAGTTCAACGGAGAGTCAGTATCCGGTAAATCAAACACGAAGACATCTGACGGAATATCAGCTTTATGTCTGAATTGCCCTTTTTTCCATTTGTAGCTGACAATGAGTGTGTTTTTGCTCTTTTTTGTTTGGAAATTTGTCACAGCCCGTACGGGTATTTTCCTTTTATGCCTGGTTATCCTTGACGTTGATGGACTAGCAGTAGACGAAGCATCTGATGGAATCGACAATAATGAAGCCAGACTTGGTAAAGCATCATAATTGACTTCACCTGTCGGTGGAATCACGTTTTTAATAATAGGGGTCAACGGAGGTCGCTCATGGTTTATGTTATCTTCGCGTTCTAATATAGGGTTGTTTTCACTGTCACTGACATTAAGACGGTCCTCTACCTGAAAATTTTCGTTTTGCTGTCTCCGTAAAAGTAATACCTTCAACGTTATTCTCGTCACTGTCGAATGAATTATTGTCTTGGAAATCATTTTCAGAGCTGTCTAATATATTCATGCGCTCTAAGCATGAATCGATGGATGGGCAGGGTGAGGAGGACAATTCTTCAGTTCTATTAATAGCAACTTCCTCTTCTGGTTCAGAACCAGTATCCATATCAGAAGGAGCATTTTCAGGCGGCATCAATGCTACTAAGCGTTGTCCTCTTGATTTAAAGCTCTGAAAAATGAAAAATAATAAGGCAGAAACCAGTTTATCTGCGGATTCTTAAAATATTATTATGAGAAATAACAAAAGACAGTTTTCAATAATACGGCAATGGGAAAAGTACTTGACATATGATTTTGTATTTAGTTTTCTACTTCTTTGATAAGGGGAAGAATACTGGACGTAGTATTTAGCAGTTACTTTACTAGTGATTTGACAGTGGGAAGTATACTGGACATGCAAATTTCGGGTCTAATAAAAACGAAACAACAGACAATAAAACAATCAAAACATAATAAGTGGTTCTCCTGTTATGTTATCTGTACTTTTTAATAATATGACAAGTTAGTAAGTTGTTAAACAATCAATAAAATTCAACTTACCAAGAGCCCGCGCAACGCGTCCTTCCTCCCTGCCATTTTGCCGGTTACTACTTGCAACCCGTTGATGTGTGCGCGTTGCTGATTTTTGAAAAAGTAGTTGGATAGTTCAGGGTGCATTTATACACCTTAAATTAGAGATATATGCAACATTTTGTAATGTAGACTTTTTTTAACTCAATGGGAAGTATACTGCACGGCATCGAATTAAGATTTAAATTTTACTGGAATGTTTGGCCTAGTGCTGGGGCACTCAACTTATCAGTTCACTGTACTATTCCTCTTTTGATCAACAAAAACACTGAGCATTATTCTAATGAGATTTAACTTGCAATCGGACGAATTCGAATAATTTGTAAAGTATTATTTCTCAAAAGCAAATACAATGAATCATACATTTTTTTCAAAAGTGTTCAATTACTTTTAATTATTAGTTATCTACAACATCCTCTAATTGTTAAGAACACACTCTTTGTTATTATATTGTATATTATGTACGAGAAAAAAAAAACCAGCAGAAGACAATCTTTCTGTCATAAACAGCATTTCAATGCGTATTTTTTGTAGAGGCTGACATGCATATAAACCTAGTAAAGCAAGGAAATTTATGAGATAACAATCCCATTAACACTTTGCTTAGGCTGTATTACCCGCAAATGGCATTGTCAATACAATAAAAAAGAAAAATTACGCGTTTCCTCCAATAAACCTCCCTCAGAATGGAGAAAATAATAAATTGGACCGTTTTTCCGGTACATATTTCAACTTTTTCTGGCTTGAGTAATATATTTTTATTACATTCCTTACATTCTTTTAAAAAAGGTCACGTATAACTTTCTATTTATTTTTCTATTGCATATATTTATTTATATTAATTTATTTATATTATTCTGCATGAACTGGTATTCAGGACCGGATAGTTACAGCTCTCTAACGGTTAGGGTTTTATGCACAAAAATAGGTATTGGTAGCTCGACTTAGAAATTTAATATAAGTTCTAGTTTAATTACATATTACCGCAACAATATAGCTCAACTCGATTTCATAATACGTATACATTTTCCTCAAGAAAACCGCAGAATATTACCCGATTAATAGGTAGAGAAAATCACTGAACCGGATATAGCTGTCGAATTGAAAATAACATGATATCTGTTATGTAAAATTATAGGCATTTAAAAAAAATATAAGTTAGAAAATATATTTCTTTATTTCTATATTTATTTATTGTAACAAAAAAATAATACAATGAGAGTACAATTAACTTATCATTATATTCATCATTATATCAATACATTATATAACAATTAAATAAGATTCAAACTATGCGCACTTGTGTGTAAGAATGCATGTGTATATGTAAAAAGAATATAAAAAGTATATGTGTGTGTGTGTGCGCGTGTGTGTTTCTAATGTTTGTATTTTAATTTTTTTTTCTGAAATATGAGATTTAATCAATAGGTATAAAGATAAAAAAAACCAGATATTTATTATGAAGAAAGTTACTTTGAGTTATCTAGCACTAGCACTGAACCTACTTTGCGACTGCTATGTATGCTCTACATACAAACAAACTGGTTAATAATATATACTTAGGATAAGTGTTTTATAGATTTATATAAATGTACATATTTATTTTCTCTAAGTCATAACTTGTGTTCGTATGATATTTTATTTTTGTTACAGTTAACGTTTATTTTGTACACAATCCTTCCCTTTTTAGGTAAATGAATGATGTGGCTACCTTAAATAGATTGTTACACTTATGATAATTATTATTTTTTGAAATGTTTATGTAGATGTAAGAAATATTGTAACTTTATCTGGAACTCCAAATTATAATAAATAAAAATAAAAAAACTCATTCTAAGGCATTTATTTCAACATGTTAAATGTGTTCTTTTCTTCATTTTGTCAGATCCGGCGTACTAGGTATTGAAGGAGCCCATAAACCTTTTTTTTAACACTAAATCAAACATCGTAAATCCGATTATTAAAAAGCTAACGTCTACTCGCTTTCATATTCATAAGTACCTATAAAGTGCCTCACTCGGAGAAAAACAGCAAAAATATATGTTTTACTAAAATCGAGAATCTAGAAAGTCGTCTCAAGTACACTTTCAGGCGTTTTAATAAGATTGGAAGTGCGCCTACGCCCAGTCAAATATCAAGGAACCCATTTTATATACGCGATTTAGAGACAGCAGCTTTAGGTGCGTCCCATTTCTGCACCCTTCAGCCGTGACCTACAGTTTATTTTTGGTAAAGGGGTGCTTTGTATCAAATAGTAGCTATTTAGGAGATACACTAACCTTAAGGGTTGAAGTATATTTGTCGCTAGGCATGGATTTTATTTCTGTCTGGTTTTGGGGGTTAGTCGTTGAATGGGGTTGTATTTTGTTATTGAGAATGTAGGTTATTAAGTAAGTGTGTACAGCCAGATTTCACACATAGGTACGATTTAGTTCATTTGTATTATTTAGCTTAATTTAATACCACAATATTACTTAAACTGGCAGAGCTGAATATATTGGATAATGATGGAAAAGCATAGAATTAATCTTTAGGAAAATCCAGAAAAATACGCATCACAAAAACACTTAACTATCTCCTTAGCTTTTCAAACGGAATTTTCAATTTCGATGTAAATTGTTAAAGCTTGTTAAATTGAGAAAAACAACCTCGACATAATAAAGTTGTTGCCTTTAATTAGTTTCTGTAGCAGCAAGAAAAGCTGCGTATTTTGACTCGGCTAAGGAATGGCGACGCTCGACGCTCGTGCCGCAAACGTTCAAGTAATTAAAAAGAGAATTTATGTTTTTTTTTATATTACACGGGCCAACTTTAACCTTTCATACTCTTTGAAGGTAAATTTACTAAACAAATACTGAGGTAGACCAAGCAGATTTGTGTCTATTTTGGTGTTCGGGTAGTGCGATTCCACATACTACTTATACTGCAAGTAAACACGTGTTAAGTATAGCTTTTGCGGCAAAACATTTTCGCTTTAAAATAAAAGAAGATAGAGGGAAATAGAGATCTTAGGGTTGGCGTTAAATGAAAGAAAGAAATAAACAAAATTTATTCGGTAAACAAGTTAATACACGTTACATTGTTTAAAAAATTAAGAAGCTAATACATATAATAAGTAACAGTAGCAAATAAATAAAACCGAAAAGGTATTCGCTCAGTATAGAAGTCGTGAACCGCAGACACGCAACAACGGCGCTGATCTTCTATGAACGCTTTAGGGGGGTATTACTATCATATATCTAACTAACTAGGACCACAGATCTACGAGTAATATTTATATACGTTTTTTATCAAAAAATTTTGATATTGCTGTTAAATAGGACGATGGAAACAGGTCTTGCCATATTGAATATTAAATATAATATTATTATGTGTCGTCCATAAAATCATGTGCATCAGACGCTACCATAGTACATCTTCCACTGCAAGAAATGATAATACTGAAAATCACTACAAACAACAAAAGTTATTTTGCTAGCAACTGTTATTATTTTCAATGCCCTAAATTGTATTTGAGTTTAATGCCATCCATAAAGATAATAATATAAAGATAGATAAAGAAAAGATAAAAATATGGTTTCATAGTTTAACTTACAATGAAACAGAAAGTTTGTTAGCAATATTGCATTGTATAGCTTTATGATTTGGGCAATTTGAGGTTTTACTGTGTATAATAAAATGAATTATTTCTACATATTCTTTAAATTGTCTATAATATGAATCAATTCAATTTAGTTTTAGTTTTAGTTTTTAAATTATCCAGGTAACTTAACACATGGTAAATAAACAGGTTTAAATAATCGTAGTTATGATTTCTGTATTCACTTATAATCTCTAAGCTTAGTACATAATGTTTTCCTCAAAAGGTTATTTTTTACTAATTAAATACAAAGAGGAGCTGTGTTTTTGTTTACCATTTGCTGGATATTTGCACTGTCGTGTTATCAAAGTAAAAAAGAAATAATTTGCAACATAAATAAGTCATAAAGAACACTCGATTTGAATGTTCTAGAGCTACTTAAATATCTTATTTTTTCAAGTATTGCGCTAATTAGGTAAGGTTCTTAAGTCTAGAAGATTTTTTGTAAAAAAAGAAGTATTGAATTGTTTAGGAAGATTTTCCAAAGTATTCTGTGGAAAGTTTAATAAAACATAAATTATTAAGAACATGAACTTGCTTAATATAGCAATTGGTTAATAAAGTGCTCATTTTTAAAATGATCTTGATTTTTTTAATCAATACGTTTCGAATTTCTTAAATACTTTTGTTTTCATTCCCATTCCACTGGAAAGGTCCTTCTACGAAGTGATAACAGAAAAGCGACCCTTTTCAACATTGATTTTAGACAGTAAAATCTTTTCAATGACAATTCAATTAAAAATCCAACTCGAGAAAAAATATAAAATATATTTTGATCAAAACAAAAAAATTGTACATTAACTTTTTTCCCGAGAACTATCAAACCTGGAGATTTTCTATATATCACAAAACTTGTTGGTCTAGTCAACAGGTAACCACTGACTTGAGGTCGTATGTCGACTTTTTCAGAATGGATCTACTGTGTCCACCACACAGTGAGAGGAAAAATTAAGGAACTGGATGACATCAGTTATTTCTGTTTTTTTATTATTAAAATGAAGTTAGTCTTATTAGTGTACTTTTCTGTACACGTCGCCGCCTTATTCTTACAGTTTTGGTTCATACGCAACGTCGAGCCACGTTTGTTCACTAAGCCATCAGATTATGCCAATATATATTTGTAAATTTCAACGCTTTTTTTAAACTAAACAGAAAATTGGTCGTTTTGCACCTCCATTAAACGCCCGAATGACAAGTTTTAAGGTAAATCTTTAGAACAAATTAACTTTAAATCAATTATCCAGAATATACTGAGCTAGAAAAAATTTCACGTTTTTGTAACTTAGAGGACTGAATTTAGACACCAAGGGACAAAAACCTACAAATTTTTATAATCATAAAAAAACTGTACTGATAAGGACTGAATCATATTGTTAAGTAAATATATCCTTATAAACTCTAATTAAATTTTTTTTTAGATTTATTTTTTTCAAATAGCTTAAAATTAACAAAGAGTTTATAACAGAGAGAGAGAGAGAGAAAATAGTTCATTGACCCATGTATAATTAGACAATACTTTCTTAATTGACTTCTCCTATAAGAGTTCGCCAGTGTCCCCTTTAGTTGGTGGAACAATGGATTTAGAGCTGTAAAAAAAGTTGAAAATCAAGATGGTACTCAGTCATATGTATGTCGGAAACCCACCCATATACCGACAACTCCGGTTTGTTTTAGAGAGCACAAGGATTCTGCAACCCCCGGCACATTAATGATGAAATCAAGCATGTCGTCAAGGCGCTTCATGAAAACTTCGTCCAAACGCTTCCTCAAACCACCTCGTCGTCGCCGCAGAAACCGCGTGAAGCCTCATACAGTCGAACGTAGACCTGCTTTTCTGACTTATGTGAAGGGTGTAAGCGTGTGTAAAATTCTTTGGTGCATCTCAATAAAAACAAACCGCTAACAAAAATGAGTCAACTTAATTAAATCAAGCATACTTTTACAAGATCCACGTGTATCATAAATAATATGTGGATATCAAAACGCGAAAGCAATTAGCTATATAGGGCTCTTCAGGGGCTTTTATCAATAAGTTCAAACCCCCAAATTTCCCGAACAAGTTTTCAAAAAAATCTCATTAGGCTTGTTTTCTGATCCTATTAATTTGTTTCATATAGAGAGCACCAAATTTGAAGAAGCGGAAAGCTGTTTTGCAGAACCTGAATGAAACTTCGACCGTTAACACCCCATTCCAATCCGCAACAAGTTCCCTGTTAAAAAAACAGCCCTTCTCAAGACTACAATATAACCTAAAGTTTTCGAAAATATCAGTCTGTCAAACTATTTTCCACAGTGTCGTACACAGTGTAAAAAGATCAAATCTATGCACTTTTAACAGAACGTTTCGGTTCTGTTGTTTACCTTTTTTAAAGGTTGCGAATTTTCATTTTACAATACATTTTCCGTTAGATAAGTGAGACTTTGCATTACATAAGGGTAATCATAATGAGAAATAGTAAAATTCCAATTTCATTATTTTTACTTATTTTTACACATAAAGTAGTTTAATGAATAAGATCATCCAATTTCGAAAAATAATTCCGCTAAAAAGACCAGTTTTCGCAAAATCTGTAATCAATATTGGAATTTTCAAGGCCTCGTTCGTTACTCCCGGGACGGCTACTCACGGCATGTTTTTAGTACACAATTACTCGGGCTACCACTATATGAACCCCAAACCCACGCCAACGCAATGAAATCGAGAAAAACAAAAAATATATTTTGTTCCAAACAAAAAAAATATTCATTATTTTTTTCTCTAAAACTATCAAACCTGGAGATTTTCTATATAATTATCACAAAAGATGTAAGTCTAGTCAACAGGTTACCAATAAAAAAAAAACCTACAGTCTGACTTGAGGTAGCTATGTACACTTTTTTTCAGATTGTAACTACTGTGCGCCACGCTCCTTTGGTATCTTTGGTAATAACGTATATAATGCAGCCTAACGGGATGTATATTAAAGTCAGTATTTCTGTTCATGCCATTTTCTAACTAAAGTGGACGTATTTTCTAACTTTCAAAATAGCGCTTGTGTGTTTTTATCAGCGAGTTTTTGTGACTAGACACTGTGACGGTTGTAAAGGTGAAGATAAAGTAATAGGTATTTTCGTTGATCGAAAAAAAATTTTACACATGCCGCTAATTTCTAACATTGTAAAGTAAATAACTATCTTTAGTAACTTATGTTAAACAATTAGTTTACAATTGAAATAACTGAAGTAGAAATTATTTTAAAACATGATAAATCCGCACTGTTGGATAGTATCAATGTTTTTTTAAAACTTATTAAAATTGTTTGCAAGGCGATTCAAATACATGTTTTCCGGATAATGGAGAGTCGGCCAATTAAAAACAAGGATTTTTGGGAAGCATATATATGGTGAATGTTGTTGCATCTGAATTTATTACAGAAAAATTCGGTTCTCGTGTGAAGATTACTGAAAAAAGTCAATAATCCTTATATTCAGTGTGAACAATCGACTCCACCGACTGCTTCGCTACGGTTTTTGTAGTTTACTCGTTCCACCGAAATTCGTAACAAAGTAGATATTTTAAACACATAATTTTGCCATCGTCGCCATTTTAAAGTTAACTCTATGTATTGTACACTGTAACCGGTGTTTACGAAGTGATAACTTTTCAAAATTGATTTCACACAGTAAAATCTTTTCAGTGACATTACGATTAAAATGCAAAATAAGTAAATAAAATACACAAAACTAGCAATTTTCTTTTAGTTTAAAAAAAGCGGTCTAATCACCCGACTGTCAGAAAGAGAGTTATATTTTTTGAGTGCGTGTATATATGTAGGTATATTTATTTGGCACGCTCTTATAGTGCGGTCAATCTAGAAATTAGAAGGGACGGAATTTACAACAAGCTGAAAATCGGTAAAATCGTTCAAAATATAATTCTGAATAAAATTGGAAAGCTAGTGTGAACGAATTCCATGATTTGTTCAATACAGCCAACAGAAAATAAATGTTGCGTTGTAATATATAACATTCAGAAACTACTTAGCATAACAAAAAAAAAATGCATACATATTTTCATGATGTGCAAAGTTAGAGATTCCCTCTTAACTGAAGTAAACAATTTTGAGCAAAAACTTCTACAATGCTCGAAACTTTTCGACCGACTGCGTTCAACGGCAACATTAGCCGTAAACCTCGAAGTTCGAGCATCTAAAGTGTTAAATGTAACAATTTATGGTTTGGTAGTATTGCAATCTTACACAATAACGAATATAGGATGGTCCCTTTGGGAGCGAGCGAGTTGAACCCGAAAACATTTATTTTTGCTGTTAAAATACGATATAACGTATACTAAACTAATGAATGTACTTTGTATTGAAACATAAGAATAAATTACAATTTTATGATTTAAATTTTTTATGTTTAAAATGTTTATTCCTAGTTTTCATAGATTATCATCTGAAATATTACGTCTGGAATTAGAACTCATTTTCCCATAATAGTATAAAAGTTATAAGTAGCCCCGCTTCATACGCCGTAGTACCAGATTTGAGTCCTTTGTGTGATGAACATAGATGTTTGGTCATAATTGGTTACGGTTGTTCATATAAGGTTTGTTCTGGGTTACCCTCAGTTCACTGTATGGTCGTCCATAACACAAGCATTGCTTAGTTTGCATACTTTTTAAATTAAATGCATAGTTTTTTGATGCAAAGATAACTGTCAGCTTATTGGTCTCTTTTTCCTATACGAGTATATGTTTAAGAATTAGAATGCTTTAGGCGTAGTAAACTATTTGTAGTTCACCTTATTTTCTTTCTTAATTTCTTAAAAAAAACTAACCGGCAGTACTGGCTAAAAATTTTCATTTAGCCTTTTAAAAGAGTTTTGAACAAGGAGGCTTCAAGTAATTTGTAATACGGGAGCATGTGCCAAGTATAGGGCTTCAAAGCCATATTTTCGATGTGATCATGATTTTATCGAATGATATATTTTGATGTTCATTGCTTATTGGACAATCAATTCAAAGCAAGCATTATTATTAAGTGACATAAAGAATGGTTTAAATGTATTTTCGAGTGTGAGCTAATGGCAAAGAAGGCAGTTCTATTTATCTATTTTTATTTTTAGAAGTTCTGAAGTAGAAACGTTTGTTAATGCCAACTTACCCGATAGTATTTAAATGCTTCATGAATCATTGAATTGTATATTTAAGGCTCGCTGTTATAATATAGTGACATAATACGCAAAAAATAACTGTCAATTATCATCTAAAAACGCAAAATATACCTATAGTCAATTTAGAAGAGAGGCTCTTTCAGCAGTGGCAACCAGTCTGTTTCGGATACAGGTTGATTCGCAATCAAATTTACGATCAGTTAAGATAACGCGGTAATATCTTTTACTATAAATTAATTAACTGCGACAATCTTCAACGGTAATATATATCATCGCACATTATTAGCCTCAACTTAAAGTTGAAGGCAATTATAAGTCTGTCCGGATATAATTACACATTTTAACGGTAAGTAAAACCAACAAACGGCGGCGGAAATAAAAGTACTGATTCTGTAGTTTAGGTAAAGCCTTTATTTTTATCTTATTTATTTTAATAACAGAAAGGAATGGAGCCGATCATGGATTTTTATTTTAAGCAACATACTTATAGTTTAGTTTGTCGTACAGGGTTTTTTAATCACCGACCCGATTGTCTCAAATTATTGCATTAAACGGCGAATTTGGACTTTTCAAGGCAGCCATGAATGCTAATTTATGGCAAGTAATGAACATCAAAATGTATGATTAGAACAAATCGTGATCAAATCGAAAATAAGGCTTGAAGCTATATATTTGGCACACGTACACGGCTCGCATTGTTTACTCGTTGTTAAAACGAAAAGGGTGTCATTGTGAAATATCCGCTAAACAAATATTCTTGTCAAATTTGACAGCTATCGCTATACCAATATGGCCGCAAAAGCCTGTTAAATTTTAGACGTCAGTATTGAAAACCCGGTATGTAAAGAAAGAAAAAAGAAAGAAAACCAGTTGAAATCCAAGCAGTTACGCCTAAGGCATTCTAATTCTTAGATATTGGGAAAAGTGACCAATAGGCGGATAGTTATCTCTTGACCAAAAAACCATGCATATAAATTGAATGGAATAAGGTCCAGCTTAGGGCTACGTCGCCACCAAAACTGCCTTAGCCGACACATATAAAATGATTACTGTTACGACATTGTTATTATCCTTTTTCCTTCCTAATCCAAAATCATAATTCCCGCGTACGTGGTTGACCCTAAGACGAATCTACCTACTGTGTTAAAAAAAAAATGTGTGATGGCCGCCGCGTGATTCGAGACTCCATGCCGCTCGGATTTATTGTTAAAAATAAAAAGATAACTTACTTGTAAACTTAGTGCTTGCGAAGTTTTGTGATCTCAAGATAGTTAAGCAACTGTGGAAGTGTGGATTTTATTGTAAATAAGAGATTTCTAAGACATTGAGTGCGCCACGTTAGATTTCAAACAACCAACCACGTTTTACCTTGGTAAGCTCCATTCCCTTAAATTCCTTAGCAATAGTCAATGCATTACTTCCCGTTGAATTTCTTAGTATTCATAAGACGAAACCAAACTAGGTATTAAATAGTTCAAGTTAACTCTTTTTAGCGGCCAGGCCTTTCCATTAGTGGTCCATTTCGAACCGGATAATACATTTTAAATAAGTGCTTACTTTTGCAATAGTAAATTAAAAACGACATATTGTAAAACCATACAAGTTATGTCATAGTAAACTTTTCCTGAGTAAATACGGTGACCTAACCTTAAAATCTTAGAACCAAATATTTCTAGATCTTCCCTGAGTTATTTATAAAATAAGAAATAAATCGACTTGTCATTGTGCATTTTATATAAGAACTCATTTAATAACAGGTTGGTTTCGGATAAATGCTCATATTTAGTTTGTGCTCAGTTAAAAGTAGTTATACCAACTTGTATCTGTACTAATCAACCAATATTTGTAACACAAATACACTTTTCAATTACATATAATAATAATTTTATAATCAATTGCTTAATTCATTAGATCTATACTACATTAATTTACTTATTCCAAGAACTTAAAGTTACAACAATAGGTGCAAAAAGACAAATTAAAATTGAGTGTCGTGTACTTATTTGTTATGTCAAATAAATAACTTATTTACCATAAGTATTTATTTCATTCAACAAAACAATAACACTACACATAGTAATTTAAAAATATCAACTTTGTATCTTTCTGTTAAGGCGAAGTTGATTCGAAATTTTTCGAAACAAAAATTATTTTTTTGAGTTCTTTGATTTGTTGCAAGTATGTCTACTAGTAAAGATAAACATTTAAATTTAAAAATTGAAGCTGAAATAAAGGCTCTTACCTGTAGGCGAGAGCATGATTTTCGTTCTATGCAAATACTTTATGATTTATCAAAGGAAGTGCTCACTAACAACACTAAATTAGCAGCTTTTCGTGCGAGATTGAACAAGATTGAAAGCTTGAGAGAAAGTTTTATTCTGGTTAATCATGAAATAAATTTAAGAAAAATGGAGTTAGAACTTGATAGCCAAATTGATACCCAAACATTGTTATCTTTCGACGAATTATATTATAGTGTTGTGGAATTCTCTGAGTCATTGCAAAACGAATCCTTCAACTCTAATAACCTCCTCGGTCCTGGATTATTTAAATTGATTATTTCTTCAAAAAGTGTATGAAATATATACATGATATATATATTTGAGATGGTTAGGAAGTAAGAAAATTCAAAATGGTGATGAAAATTGTTTTTCACCATGTATACTATAGTCGACATCAGGTTTCAAACTACCAAAAAAAGGCAATAGTGAGGGTATTGTCAACATTTTTATTTAGAAATTAAATTGAGTATCTTAAAAAATATCGCAACGGAAATTATTTCATTATAATTCGTGGTATAATTTATAAAAATTACGGTCACTAACAAGACACAAAAAACCACTTTGCATGTTGGACATTGATGCCTAGCACCATTCGATTTGCAGCCAGGCAACCTGCATCGGTGTTTTCCATGGATTACTTCAGATAAGTGATCGACTTTACTTTTCCTTAGCAGATCTGATGGATGCGGTTGCTTGGCGCGTTTCTGCGGTGGCATTCCTAATGAACTGGTACTGGCAAAATGTTCCTCATCTTCTCTGTTGGAAAAAAACAGACAGTCCGTAATTTTGTCTCGGAATCCTAAGTAATCAAGTATGTCTCTCTTTCGGATTCCTAGGTCTACCTGATCCTGCTTGTATTCAATCCATGAAGCTGCTAAAGCGAAATCAAACAGGTGAAAAAGCAACCGTACTGTCCATTTTCGGGTCCTAGCAGAAATTCTATAGTAGCTGATCATCCTGTCGAGATAATCAACGCCTCCCATACCATCGTTATATTTTTTAACAATATCGGGTCGCTTCACCTGCACATAGCACCTCTGTTTCTTGTCCCAACGGCGACATTCATCTTCTGGTTCTCCACCATACATATTTGAGGCTAAAACTACGGGTTTGTTGTCGAACCACTTCACGCAAGCAATTTGACCTGGATAGTTCACCATTAGGCTGTAACTTCCTCTACCATCGCGACGTAATTCGGCATCTGACTTAAAATTACAATTATTTGGAATTCTCCGTTTCTGGAGAGTTCCTGTACCAGTACAGTGGGCTGAATACTGCAACAGATCAAGCAGGTCAACAGAAGTGAAGTATCTGTCCATAAAAATCGTGCAACCAGGTGGTAAACGGGAAGCTAAACGATAAACTACTTTCCCCCCTATGTCAAATTTTTTTGTTTCCTCATCATCAATAACGCTGTCTCCTTTACCCTCGTACAAGAAGAAATCAAGCGGCAATCCATTAGAATTAGCCAACAAAAAAACCTTCAGGCCAACAGGATTAGGTTTACCTCTTACCATCTGCCTGGCTTGATGTTTGCCCCAAAATGGAACCATTTGTTCATCGACGCAAACACTTTTTGAAGGAATATTCAGTCTGCACCCATTCCTAACGCAGCTGATAAGTGGCTCCACCTTCCAAAACTTGGTTTTTTTCTTGTGAGCATCGGTCTCTTCAGCATCGTTCACAATTTTTAACCACTGCCTCAGTTTGAAATACCGGTCCCTTGACATACGGCTAGATATTGCTTCAACCCTAGTTTTCTGCTCCCAATACATCCGTATTCTCGGAAATTTTTGGTGTGACATCAATATGGTAATGGCAAAGAAGATTTTTAGTTCTTGTTCTGTTGTGCCTAGTTGTTGCCCAGTTTTCAGCAAGTATGTTTGATTGGTGTAAAATGAGAATTGTGAATAGATATTGGAGGGTATGTATTTAGTAATGTAATCGGTAGGAGGAAGATTAATAACAGATCTATCAGGTTCTTCATATTCAGGCGCAGGTGGCAGTGTTTCAAATGAATTCACAGCTTTCCAAATAATCCGTCGGTTACTTGATGCAGTACCTAAAGTATCTTGAGAAATGCATGATGAACTTGAGAACTGACAGGTATTTCGGAAGCGTTGGCTGGAGCCATGCCATCATCATCAGAGCTGGAGAGTGGACTCGGAGGACGGCTGGTATATGTACCGCGTTCATCAAATTGATGAGGAATAGAGATAGATGCCTCAACAGCATCACCATCGCTGTCGTCCCAAGCACCGCAATCGGAGTTTTCAGCTTCTATTTCTATTAAAACTTCATGTATCACAGCTTCCAATTGCTTTTCTGAAATACAAAAAAATAGTTTATACTTCATAAACAAACAAATAACAACGCTTTAAAAAAAATTGGCAAAGGAGAAATACAATAAAACGCTGCAAAATAAAATCCCCAAACTAAACTTAGACAGCCATTTTAGGCACATAGAAAACTTCAATTTTTACGAGTACTTGCCGGCAGCTACATATCGTGTGGCTAAGTTTTTTTTACGAATATAACTTGTAAATTTAGTTACAAATACAATCTAAGAAATAGTAAACAAATAAAAAGAAAGAATCATTACAAAAATGGTACTTACCCTGCTGGTAATCGCCTAAATTGAACTTTTTATTTTCACTCATTTTCAAACACTCTGTAATTTCACTTGTAAACGCAAGACTATCAAAAATGGTGGAAAAACTGTAGATACATCTATTGGTCATGGAAAGAACTAACTTCTGATTTAAAAAATAAGCTCAATTTTAGTATAGAGTAAAATTACTAGGTGTCACCGCATGTCGACTATAGTCGACTGCAGGACCGAGGAGGATAAAGGTCAGGATGAAACAAATAAAACACTAGTTCGCTTACCGAAACTACAGATACCTACTTTTGACGGCAATATTGAAAATTGGCAAACATTTAAAGACAGTTTCTTACCCTTAATACATAACCGAAATTCTTTATCTGATGTCGAAAAATTTCATTATTTGATTTCGTGTTTGTCAGGCTTCGCCTTAACTATCGCGAAAGGAGTGCCATTAATAGCCGCAAATTTTAGCAACTGCATATCTAGACACAATTTGTAACCTCAGCCCCTTAAATAAAACTTCCTTAGAAGGTTTAAATGGAATTATCAACACTCTTTATGAAAACGTCAATGCACTCCGCGCCTTAAATATAGATTCCCTCAGTGAATTTGTTTTGTTTTATATCGCTGTTCGCACGCTAGATAACGATACTCGAAAACGTTTCGAGTTACAAAATGTGGACGAAATACCCTCATTTAATAATTTATTAATCTTCCTTCAAAATTATACTAAAATTCTTGAAGTGAGTAAACCTGTTGCTTCCACTTCACAACCGAATACTATAAAATTCGCTAATAATAATAATAAGCCATTTCGTAAAAATAATAGTTACAGTCCACCGTCAAAGTCTTCTTTGGTCACATCGAATAAATTTAAATCTAAGTCAATAATACGCCCTTGCCCTTGCTGTAATGAAACTCACAGCATTTATAAATGTATGAAATTGCAATCTATGGATATCGCAGCGAGACAACAGTTGATTAATAACTTAAGTCTCTGTTCTAATTGCTTAAGGACAGGTCATCAAGTTAATGAATGTCTATCAAAAACAAATTGCATTATTTGTGACTCGCGACATAACACCCTACTTCATGTAGATTCTTGTAATGCAAACGTCAGCTCCGTACAGTCGTCGCCAAACGTGTATTCAGCTAATTTATTGACACAAAGTAATAATTATGTGCGCCCAGCTGATTCTACTGAGCTTACCACTATTGCGGCGGATGATGGCACGGATCGTTCTACAAAAATTTTAGGGTCTGCAGTAGTTCGCGTACTCGACGCTCACGGATCTTATCAACTCGCTCGCGTCCTTATAGACAGCTGTTCTATGGATTGTTTCATAACTAGTTCCTGTGTGCGACGCCTTGGTCTGCCCATGCGTCAGTGCCAGGTAGCCATAGCTGGTCTTGGTGAAAATAGTGTTCATAATATCAAGGGTGCGACATTTTGTACCATTAAACCCCGTGGCAAGGATTCACCGTGTTTTGATTTACCTTTTGTTATTTTGCAAAAAATTACTTCTAATATTCCTACGACTCGTTTACCTATGGCAGTACGAGATTCGTTCCAGCATCTTGAATTAGCTGACGATCAGTTCGACCGCCCCGGTCATATAGATATGTTGCTAGGTGTAGAGTGTTTCGATCAAATAGTTGAGTTCATTCCAGGCCCTCAATAAGCTTTTTATTTCAGTACTTTACGCAAAAAATGACTATACCTTAATTTTTATAACATTTTATAATAATTACTAAAAAGAAAGTCAGAACCAAATTATGTAAATAAATATATAAAAGACATGAAAGCAAACCAAGGCTTACGTAACTGCGTGCAGCTTTACTGATACAGACAAGGTTCTCGAACCATAGGTTAATCATTATGCAAAAAGAAATACTGGAGGTAATCTTTATGATTTAAAATAGATGACAAAGATATTCAGTTAAATAAATTACTTTTAAAAATGTCAAAATCATAACATATTAAATAATATCATTAAAAATATATTTAAGTCAGCTTTATAGTCAAATATTTTATTTTAGTGCTTTTTATTTGCTTGGGTTTATGTGCGAAATTATTCTCTTTGATCGGCAACCCTCAATAAAAAAAAACATTTGCTCTGTTTTTGTGCAACAAGGGAATGCAGCCTGATTACTAATGAGATAGCAAACTAACACAATAAATAATTAATTAGTAGTTAATTGTTTATTTTTTCTATTTTTCCCTATTAAATGAAGTAACAAATATTTTTAGATTAAAGAAGTTGTGGTGCAATACAATATAGTTATTATAAGTTTACTCTAATGGTGGCTATTTTAACACTAAAAAATAAAAAAAACTAATTAGTATTTAGCTCAAGTGATTATAAAATATGGTATTAACCTTAATGATTATTATAATAAAAATAATTATAACTATATATTTTACTGAAACATAAGTGGCCGACGACACGAACATTTTGAACTCAACCCTTTATGATGGTGTGCGTTACGCGCCATTATCAAATTTTCCCTCGGCACTTTCAAGTGTATTTGGTTGGGTTATCACTGGTCAATTCTGCGACCGCAAGTGTATTCAATCTCCAACCAACAAAGTATCTTCTTTCATCGCGTCCACTTGTGCGCTCGATAAGATAGTTCAACGCTTCTGGGAAACCGAAGAACCGCCGAAAGCTCGTATCTTGGTACCTGAAAATGAACTCTGTGAAAGGATTTATAAAAGGTCTACCTACCGTAATCTTGATGGTCGATATGTTGTCCAAATCATGGTTAAGGAAGATGCGCCAGCTCTAGGTGAATCCTTTAATACTGGATTAAATCGATAGTTAAATATTGAAAAACGTTTGTCACGAGAGCCTGACTTAAAGGCCGAGTATGTCGACTTCATGCATCAGTACGAGGAACTAGGACACATGCAGCCTTGTACAACTTCGTCTACTGATCATGCGTATATTATACCACATCACTGTGTTGTGAAACCAAGTAGCTCTACAACACGCCTCCGCGTTGTGTTCGACGCTAGTTGTCGCACAATGAATAATATTTCATTAAATCAGATTGTACATGTGGGCCCTAAACTACAGGTGGAAATCGTCGATCTCATCACAAAGTTCCGTCTCCACGCTGTTGTGTTCACTGCAGACATCTGTAAAATGTACAGACAGATACTCATAATACCCGAAGACCGTAAATATCAGCACATACTCTGGCGCGATAGTCCTAATGCCCCTCTTAATGAGTATGAACTCAATACTGTCACGTATGGAGTCAGTAGTTCACCTTACTTAGCCATTCAAACACTTCGTCAATTGGCAGAGGATCACCAGGAAGAATACCCGCGTGCAGCTCAAGTTGTGCGCGAAGATATTTTTATGGATGATGTTACCACTGGGTGCTCATCAATTAATGACGCGTCTAGTATAAGGATGAACTTGTTGCTCTTTTAAAAAAAGGTCAATTTGAATTGCGAAAATGGAGTAGTAACAAGTTGGAACTCCTGAAAGACATACCCTTAGAACATTGTCAGTCACCAAAGTTGTTCGACCCTGACAGTGAACAAGGAATTAAAATTCTAGGCATTAAATGGGATCCATGCCTTGATCAATTTTCTTATTCCGTAGCGGAAAATGTTAAAGTTGAATTTACTAAACGTTCAATCCTTTCTATGGTAGCAAAAATTTATGATCCGCTAGGATGGATCTCTCCAGTTATTATATCAGCCAAACTTTTGCTTCAAGATATGTGGAGGCTTAACTTATGGAGGAGGATGAACCAATTCCTAAAAACTTGGCAAATCAATGGTATAAAATAGCTGCAAATTTAACGGATTTAGAAAAAATTCAACTACCTCGGCTTGTTCTGCCTCCAGATCCTATACAAATACATCTTGTAGGATTCTGTGATGGCTCCTCAAAAGAATACGGGTGTTGTGTTTACATTTGCGTTGTTACACCCCGTGTAACAAAAACAAGTCTTCTTATAGGAAAATCTAAAGTGGCTCCATTAAAACCACTAACAGTTAACTGACTCGAGCTGTGTGCAGCGATTCTCCTTGCCCGCGTCCTAAGCCACATGCATGCAGTCTTACATAACACCATTAAATTTGATTCTGTCACTGCCTATACTGATAGCAATACAGTTTTATCTTGGCTTTAAACGCCACCACATCTTTTAAAATTGTTTGTTGCCAATCGGGTTGTTCAAGCGATTGATTTGATCAACACCAACAATTGGTATTACGTATCGACAAATGAGAATCCTGCAGATTGTTGCAGTCGTGGTATAACATGTGCTGAATTAGCTATTCATAAATCTTGGTGGTTGGGACCCGAGTGGTTAAGTACTGAGCCAAAAAATTGGCCTAAACAAAGGCCAGCTTTACCCCAACGTCAAACCGACTTACCAGAAGTTAAATCTCGCACAGTACAAACCCTTTTAGCGACTACTACGTCAAATGTTTTTAAGAGTAAATTAATACAAAAGTGTTCGTCGTTTTCTAAATTAAAACGAACGCTAGCGTGGTGTATGCGATTCATTCATAATTTGAAGTCTAAACGCGATTATCGTACAACCTCCTCATTATCTACAGCGGAACTGAATAAATCATTGGTTCTTCTTTTGAAGCATATGCAAATGATATATTTTGCAAACGAGTTAGATCAAATTATGAAAACCCAGCAATGCTCCAATAAATCACTTCAGAAGCTTTCTCCATTTATTGACAGCGATGGTATTCTACGAGTGGGAGGGCGCATAAGTAATGCTAGTATTTCTGACTCAGCCATACACCCTGTCCTTCTGCCAAAAAATTGTCCTTTGTCTGCTTTGATAATTGATAAATATCATAAAACTTACTTTCATTGCGGTCCTCGAACATTACAATCACTTACTCAAAGAAGGTTTTGGATTTTAGGTCTACGTCTTTTGATCCGTTCTTACATATCTAAATGCGTGATATGCTTTAGAGCAAAACCAATTCCATGCCAACCGCCAATGGGAAATCTTCCAGAATTTCGACTACAGCCCGGACGGTGCTTTCAAACTACTGGAATTGATTTCGGTGGCCCGTTTATAGTAAAAGAGAGTAGACATCGTAACGCTCGTACATACAAGGCTTATGTCTGTCTTTTTATTTGTACTACTGTGAAAGCCATTCATCTCGAGGCTGTTACTGAAATGTCGGCTGAAGCTTTCATTGCCACTCTCGATCGATTTGTTTCTCGACGCGGAATATGTCAAAAATCATTTCTGACTGCGGTACCAACTTCGTGGGGGCTAATCGGCTTCTTAACGATATGTACAGTAGTCTAATTAAAAATTTCAATAAAATTTCAGACAGTCTTAGTGAAAGACACATTGTTTGGGAATTTAATCCTCCAGGCGATCCTCATTTTGGAGGAATTTTTGAAAGTGGCATTAAGTCCATGAAATATCATTTAAAACGCGCAGTAGGTTCTCAGGTTCTAACTCTAGAAGAAATGTTTACAGTACTTGCAAAACAGAAGCTATTCTAAATTCGAGACCGCTGTGTGCACTTTCTTCCGACCCGACAGAAATTGATGTTTTGACTCCAGGACATTTTTTAATCGGAGGTCCCTTAGTGGCCTTACCAGATGTACCTTTAGAAGATTTACCTACATGCCCACGATCTCGTTGGCAGATGTTACAAAAGATAACTCAATCTTTCTGGCGCGTCTGGCAGCGAGACTATCTTCACACTCTCCAGCAAAAAAATAAATGGTTTAAACCATCTAGGAATGTTAAGGTCAATGACATAGTTATCATGGTGGAACCTAACCTGCCACCTTTATCATGGCGATTAGCCAGAGTAGAAAAGGTACATTTAGGGAGTGATAATGTAGTCAGAGTGGTTACAATTAAAACATCGAAAGGACACATATTGCGTCGCCCTGTTGTAAAAATATGTGTTTTGCCGGTGATGTAAATAATTAAATAATTGTTACTCCGTAGTTTATAAGAAATTTAGTAATTAGGTTTGTTGATTGGTTCTACAATTGCTTTACTGTCCAATTTATGAGCACAAACTATTAAGGGCTTTTGAAATCCTTGTGAATTTCAAGTGGGGGGAAAATGTTACGACATTGTTATTATCCTTTTTCCTTCCTAATCCAAAATCATAATTCCCGCGTACGTGGTTGACCCTACGATGAATCTACCTACTGTGTTCAAAAAAAAAAATGTGTGATGGCCGCCGCGTGATTCGAGACTCATGCCGCTCGGATTTATTGTGAAAAATAAGAAGATAACTTACTTGTAAACTTAGTGCTTGCGAAGTTTTGTGATCTCAAGATAGTTAAGCAACTGTGGAAGTGTGGATTTTATTGTAAATAAGAGATTTCTAAGACATTGAGTGCGCCACGTTAGATTTCAAACAACCAACCACGTTTTACCTTGGTAAGCTCCATTCCCTTAAATTCCTTAGCAATAGTCAATGCATTACTTCCCGTTGAATTTCTTAGGATTCATAAGACGAAACCAAACTAGGTATTAAATAGTTCAAGTTAACTCTTTTTAGCGGCCAAGCCTTTCCAATTACAATTGTTTATTGTACTAAGGATCATAAGTTCTATTTCCAGACAAAATATTTCAGTAAATAGTCTCGTTTATAATAATAATTGTTTATAATAATAATATCGCAAAAATAAATGTACACATTGTATCAGGTTTTAGATCGTTTGCTCCCAAAGAGATCCTATATTCGGTATTGTGTAAAATTGCGATTTTTTTAAGTTTATTGATTGATTATCAGCAGATTCCATGACAGCCTTAATTATCCCATTGCATATCAGCCTCACCTTAGAAGGTGGTTTCAGGCATTTTATAGTCCACCACGCTTGCCTATTATGGGTTGGCAAACCTTTCAAGTAACTTCAATAATATTGCCATAATATAATGATAATATAATTTCTAAGATATGCTAGGGGTCATCTCATAATGTTTTTCTTAAGATATCGATAAATTATTTTATTGATTCATGTACTTTCCAAAACAAAAGAAATAAACATCTGATTCTAACATGAGAGCAAGGAAGATAGCGACAGCTGGCAATCGCGTTTTAAAAAATAACATAAGCGCGAAATCAAATATTTCCTAATTTTAAAGAAAACTCACACCATCCAAAAAAGTGTTTTGATGAACCATTCAATGATAAATACAATGAGCATCTTTCAGTGCAAACATCAATCTGAAATGCCACTAGAATTCAGAGATTAATGATAAAATATGAATAAAAGAAGTACTGTTCGGGAGTTTTTTCTATCGTAATTTTCCCTAATAACCGTGTTTTGGAGAATCTTGAGATAACTAAACCAACTTTAACATATAAAAAAAGCTTGCATTGAATAATAAACTAAGGTCAATGAACCTATCAAGTGTGTGTAATGTGCCCTCTCAAGCTGTTAAAACTCGTTGGTACATTTGCCAGTGAGCGGGATAGGGTCTGCGACTGTAAGATCGATTAGCCAGAGCCTCAACCACTGTGCCGTTGACGCTCCGATACAACAAATTATTGAAATTTTTTACTCCTAGAATGCATTGAAATTAAGTGGAATCGCAAGATACCCATATGTTTGTTTGTTTGTTTTGTGTTTGTCGATAAACTCTGAAACTATTAAAATGATTTTAAAAATGCTCAATGATAGGTAATGCTTATTGGGTAACGTTCCAATAAAGCCCACCAATGGTAGACATGCTCCAATTCAAAGAATGATATGTTTCGCAAATAACACAAGAAATGACTTTGATATATTTTCTGATTCTTTAGCCTCAATCAGAGCAGCAATAAAAGAATGCTAAAGCTCAATATCTTAGATTTCAATTGTACATTATAGTTAGAAGATATAGATATTTTAAATAAATGTAAAATCCCCACATTCTGTTTTCATTCTATTTTTTAATGCATGTTGGATTCGCATCTAGTAGGTGATGATTAAGAAACGAACACTATTTTGTATAAGAATTAATTTTAAATTGTTACCAGTTTTGTGAATTATTAAATAAAAAAAAGAAATAAAAATTTGGGTAAAATGTTATCACGTAATTTTATTAAGCGATCATAAAATCATATGTTTATCCCCACACAACCGCACCAACGATATAGCCCCAAAGTAAGCAGAGATTGTGTTATGAATGACCATACAGCAAAATGGGAGGGGGGACTTAGAAAGAACCTACATATATGCACATAAATATAAACAACCATGACCCAAAAGTCTGTGTTCATCCGGGACTCGGACGTGGGACCTCGGGTGTACGAGGAAGCGCTACTACCCACTAAGCTACTCGGTCATCATAATAAATAACTTTCAAATTTTATTGGTGAAAACAAAGCTACATTTAAATATACTATTTATTAAGGAACCTTAAACCTCACCACTGGTTAATTAGAGCAAAAGACAATGAGGTCAAGGCGCTCATTATTGTCATATATTATAAAACCTTGCCTGACTCTTTTAAAAGTAGCATTATTACATTGCATAATTGATTGCACAATATTATGAAAATCTAACTTAATACCAAAACCAATTTTTCTAATCACACCGCAGCATTTGTTTAATTTGTTTCAAGTATAATCCATTTTTTCTGTCTGTGAATAACGTGAAGTTTCGCCCAAAATGCTGCTAAATCAGTGATCTTCGGTGCGAATGATCCTCGAAGTCGGCCAAGTTCATTTGAATTCTTGCAATACCCAGTTATTTCACCTTTCACATTTTTGTATTCTCATTTGTAAGCTCCAGTTTATATTATGTAATGAGGTAATTTCTCTTTACATTGGTGGTTTGATTGTTTCCTTTCACCGATATTTCAAGTTTAAGGCATATCTAGTTAGCATATATTTAAAACTTTGTACAAGGGAAAGTAATTTTTTGTTCCGTGGGTCCCGTAATATGTCGTGGTTCTTGTTTTTATGTAAGTCCATGCTCAGCTTTGAAAGCCTTAAAGAATAGCTATCAAACAAATGTAAATCTTATTGAAATTGATGATTTATTGATAAAGCAGATTACTTTTTTTTTGTTCCCCTCCAAGGGGAGGGCAGGAGGATCTAAAAAATACCCCGCGCGCGCGATCCGAGCCTACCAGAGCCACTACCCACTAAAAAACCCCTGAATGACTCTGGCAAACTTTTGTCTCACAGCCTTCATCTGAAGCAACGGCCAATTGGAGAAAAAGGCCGCGCAAGCGGGGCCCTGAAGGGTTCACCCGCTGGGAATTACATAGCACTGAAGGTGCTCAAAGCGCTGAAGGTGAATTCATAGCACTGAAGGTGCTCAAAATTGCAAAGAGAAATTAAATTAATTCGAATAAAAATTTGAATTAGAATTTCCGGCCAGAAGGGCTACGAGATCGTTTGACAGCTGGGTGGCTTCGTACGCTTGTGCATAGCGACTTTGAACTTCGAATCAAGGACAGGGGTATTACGGTACTGGTAGGTACAAGACTGAATCTCGAACTATAGGATTGGGGTGGGTTTCGGAGCGTTTGAAGAACGTTTCCGAGAGTGTTTTGAGGATCTGTTGCACTATAGCTAGTTCAAGATCTCTGTGCAGGTCTGCGTTACGCACGTACCAGGGTGCGTTTGTGGCCCTGCAGCAGAATAGATTTTGAACCACCTGCAGTTTGTGCACGAGGGAGGGTTTGGCGTGGGCAAAGATTGGCGCGGCATGAGTCATGACGGGTCTAACGCAGGTCTTAAAGAGCATTTTACTATGTCTACTTAACATACTATTTAGTCGGCCTTAGTAGAGACGGGCGAGTTTTATTAATCTATCGACGTGTGGCTTGAAAGAACGCGTCGGGTCTAAGGTGACGCCTAAGTATTTAGCACTGTGCTTCCAAAGGCTGGGAACACCTAGCATTTGAACGTGGGGATCGTCGTGGCGACGACGGCGTTTGTGGTCTAAGCGAATCGCAGAACTCTTGTCTGGATTTACATGGATACGCCATTTTTGAAACCATACACCGAGGGCGTTAATGGCCGTTTGGAGTCTGGTGATGAGGTGTGGGACACAGCGGCCTTTGGTGTAAAGGGCGGTGTCGGTGGCAAAGAGGGCGAGTTCGACGCCTTTTGGCGGGATGGGAATGTCGTTAGTGTACACGGTGTACAACAGAGGGGTGAGGACTTAGCCTCGAGGGACTCCAGCCTTTATGGGACGAGGCGCGGAAAGCGTGCCTTCATGTTTAAAATGAAACGTACTATCTTTGAGAAACGACGCGATTATCCTAACTAGGCGATCCAGTAAGCCTATTTTATAGAGTTTATAAATGAGGCCGCTGTGCCAGACTTTATCGAAAGCCTTGGCTACGTCAAAGAAAACTGCGACCGTTTTATTACGCCGTGGATAGAAGCCGTCGAGTATGTACTCGACGATGCGATGTACTTGCTGCGGGCAAGAGTGCTTTGCACGAAAGCCGAACTGATGGGGAATGATGAGGGGATCGCCATCCGTTGGAAACAGATAGTTGCGCACTCGAGAGACTATGACTCTCTCGAGAAGTTTAGCCACGGCCTTGAGGAGGCTAATGGGTCTGTGATTAGCCGGAATATTCAGAGGTTTACCCGGCTTGGCAATGCCTATGACTGTCGCTTCTTTTGAAGCTTTTGGAAAGTAGCTAAGGTCGAAGCAGGCATTGAAGATGATAGCTAGCAAGGTAAGCGCCTGTTGAGGCAGATGCTTAAGTGCATGGTTGGAAATTCCATCCACAACCGGAACCTTTTTGGACTTTTGATTTCTAATGAGAAGAGAGATTTCGTCACTAGACACTGTGACGGGGTCGGCGGTGATAGAGAGATAGTCCCCGCGGAGAGTCCCCGCGACTTCGTCCTCCACCGCCTGGATGTGGGAGGGATCCGCGGGGATCCGGGCTCTCTAGAGAGTCGGGTGAGTTCGCGATCGGAGAGTTCGGGGTCCCTAAGGCTGCAAATAATGTATTTTTAAAGCCTTTCCAGTTGGTAAAGGTCTTAGGAGATGTAACGTTGTCGTTAGGCGGTCCTAGTACAAGGGAGACGGGGCGGTGATCAGAGCCTAGGTAATCGAGCAGTTCGATAGACCTGAGATCGAGGTTGATTTGCTTTACTATCGCAAAATCGAGGATTCAGGAGAGTGGTTAGGGTTGTCGGGATAATGAGTGACGGGAGAAATGACGTCTAAGTCGAGTGATTCAGTGATACAGAGGAGCGCGACACCGCTGCTGTTGGTCGATAGGCTCGTTCATTCAGTATGCTTGGAGTTGAAATCCCCGAACATAATGGCCGAGGGCGAGAATGGCCTCAAAATCGCTACGGATAGGTCTGGTGCCACAAGGTATGTAGATTGAGGCTACGATGACGGTCGGATGACCTGTCATAGCCAACCTACACACAGTGGCTTCCATGTTGAGGAGATGAGGGGTAGGGAGAGAAGAGCAATGGAAACCTCTTTTGTAGATAATAGCTGTGCTGCCGTGACCATCGGCTTTGGGCCTATCTCGACGACTAAACGCGTATTTAGGAATAGCGAATCCTCTGGAGCGAGATGGAGTAAGCCACGTCTCTTGGAGGAGCAGTAGGTCTGGCTCATTGTTCTGAAAAAACAGTTTGAGCTCAGGGAAATTAGAATTAAGGCTACGAGTGTTAAATGAAACTAGGGATAAGCCCTTGGGTTTGATACGACCGGTCGAATAGGGACACCGCTGGCGAGTGCCTCGGCGAAGGCCTTCGCAAAGTTTGCAATTCCATGGGAAGGCTTGGTAAGAAAATATAAATATATAAATAAATAAAACATGCCTAGATGTCCCAGCGAACCTAGCAACTCTAGCGGCTAACCTCCTTACCAGCGGTAGGGGTGCTGGGGAAAATAACTTAAAACTAACCGTAGTTTGCCGAAGGCCGCTACCTAGAATCCTAAAAAAAGGGTACGAAGGTAAAGAGTTGACTGCGTTAGGTTCAACCTTAATATAGTATAATTATATTAAGAATAGTTATAAATAAGCAATGATGAACAAAAGGTGTTGCTTAGGAGCGCTACCCGCATGTTCGGGTAAGCACTTTCGGGTTTGCAGCATACATTATACGGCAATGCCGGCCTAATTAAGCTGCTCGGCAGTGCCGAATGATACCACCCGGAATATGTGGGAAGCGCTTCTTATTTCTGATAGGTAATTTAGGATAGATAGCTTTTTTTGGAATTTGGATACAGATGTCGATCACAGTTTGAATCGTCTTTTTACGTTCACACACACACACATACTAACTTAATGTAAGGTATAACTTTTACAAAGTAAGTCCAATGGTTCGGTATGTAAAGAAAAAAAATTTTGATTCTAATTCGATAACCATTTGGAGATATCACTTTTCTATAATATACTTGGTCAGTAACAACTGGCAGAATGAAGCGATTCAGCTTATTTTAACGATAATCCACCCCTGATGGTTGCCCGTCTTGTCGTGGCGGGGGTGCTTAGTAACCGTGGACTGGTCACCCACGGTGAACTAAGAGGCAACCAGGGCCGGCCTGTTTGGGCCGCCAGCTGGCCCGCAGAGGGCGCTCCCAGCGGGCTGAACAAGTCCGCTGAGGACGCGCTTGGAGGTGGGACCGCAGAAGAAGAGGAGTGCTGGTATTACGGTGCGCCGTTCTCCCAATCTTCTGCGGCCGTGGAGGGATCGCAGGGGGAGAGGCGTGTTGGTATTACGGTGCGCCACTCTCCCTACCCCCTGCGAGCTGGCGGGGTGGTTCCGTCGAAACGGCACTGGTGGAGCCGCAGAGGAAGAGGCATGTTGGTATTGCGGTGTGCCACTTGCCCCATCCTCTGCGGCCGAGGTGTGGTCGGTGGCAGAACCACAGACCTGATCTGCCACCGGGTACCAGTTATCTGGTATCCATGGCCTCCTAGTAGCAGACTCGGGGGGAGTCTGCTACAGTACTGGTGGAGGCCGAGGAGGGAGGCGCAACTTACCATCTGGTGCGCCCATCGTGGAGAGCCTTCGGGCTTTCGCGATGGAGCCGCTTGTGGGCGGCTGCCGCCGGCGGGGTCGCGGATGTGTGCGAAAGCGTTCCCGTAACCCCGTCACAAGACGGCGAGACGGAAGGTGGGGGGGTTTTTAGTGGGTATACCGTGGGTCTCATTAGCCTATACGGGAGTCCCACATAACCACTCGGGGGCCCCCTGCGCCCGGGTGGTATGCGTTATGCATTTTTCCCCCGAAAAAAAAAAAAAAATTTAACGATAATAAGCTGATTCGCTTCCTTCTTCCAAATTCCATTGACTCTCATTCTACCTCTATATGACGTAATCGAGTAGGATCAACTTGTCATGTCAATGTTTACAATAAAGATGACCAAGATGAACAATCCAATAGTAAGAATCCATAGAAAATTTGACAGTTGATTATTCCAGGTATAATAAAAAACTTTGAAATGCGATTATCAAAAGATAACTCCGTGACTTCATTACATTAAATTCTTTAAAAATTTAATTAATATAACAGCACAAAAATCAGACTCATATTGTCCTCAAAATACTCATTTTTTCGGAAAAAATATAAAAAAAGTACTTTAAAATACTTTACAGACCGAATGAAACAACAAACAAAAAAGAACCTGATCAAATCACCAGATATTTTCCTATGAATAATCAGGGATACATATTTTCCAATGGACAATTATTACATTTAATACCCATTATTTATGAAATGATAGGTGACAACAATATAATTTGTAACCCTACTCTATTTTTTACAGATTCGACGTCAAGGAATGTATGTATTTTTATTTTTTTAAACGTGGTCAATAGCAAAATGTCCACAAGTCTCCAAATTATTTTTACTGTTGCTATTTTCTTGCTGCTTTCCTGCTGCCATTGCTATTTTCTGAGGTAACTGAAATAGTACCGAAATTAATTTAATCATGTACTGATTGAAAAAAATTCATGGAAATAAAAAATCGTTAAATGCTTAAAACACTATAAAAGGACAAGCATATACGCCTTTTCTGAGAATTATCGGAAAATAAAAAATTGTCTATAGTTGAATGTGAAAGTTCACATCCATGTTTGCGCTCTGCTTAAACTCGTAATAACTGCAGAAAATTTGGGTGTCGATTTTTGTAAAATCCTACGCGTTCAAGTCTCTCAATTAGAGCAGTGAATCGTAACAGTTCTTGATTCAATGAAATATATTATATTGACAGTTTCCGAACTTGTCCATACGATATTTACTGAGACCCTCACACTCAAGTTCACTGGTTAATCTGTTATTCAACAATTTTTTATGTATGTTCTATTTTAGGACAAGTGTTAAGTAACAGCTTAATGATTTAAATAACTTATCAATATATTACTTAAATATTCGATGAAAAGCGATTGATGTTATCTTTTGATCCTATTAAATATTTCTAAATATATATTTTTTGTGGAAGTAGAGTTTCTTACGTTAAGATCTCGTCTAAGCGGTACTAGAGTCCTCTCTAACTTAGCGCCATAATAAACGTGGCTAAGCTCCAGATAAAGGGAAGGAACAACCAGTGTAATTACTGGAACAAAGGCAATTCCAACTTAGGCCTACGGTCGGCAACGCATCAATAGTCGATAATCAATAAATAACAATATAATAAATGAATAACACTACGATTAATGATGTCTATGGGCACGGACACCACATACCATCAAGGGGATGCGAGCTCGTTGGCCGGCTTTGACAAAGTTAAAAAATATTTAAGAAAATATATCTCCCGCCCGCGCCCCGGCCAGTCCGAACAAGAACAAAATGAACCAAAGTTCAAAGAAAAAAGACCTGATATCTGCCAGTAACTAGCAAGGTGTTCTTTATTCCGGATTTTACGTAAATATATATTACGCCACAGCGATGCAAGAAAGCCTGACGTCAAGAAACTATAGACCAAAAGGCAACTTCATTTTCTTAGCCTCGTTTAACTAATCTTTAGTGGAAGTGGAGCGAAAACTTTGTTCTCCGACTGTACGTACAAAATGACTCTAGTAGTTCAAAACTTAAGTTTCACTATGAATGCGCACAGCGCAGCTTCTTAGCGCATCTCAGCTGCGTCCTTATTTAGATAACAATTTCTACGATATTTTTATTATTACATTTAGTATCTTTTGTTAAATGGTTCCGTCTGGGGCGGTACTGCGGTGTTTCCTATTTTGACGCCGCAATAACCACGTTGACGTAATTGTGTTCCGGTGAAGCAAGGAACGGCAGAGCAATCGCTGGAGCGAAGGGAATTCAGACTGAGGCCTATGAATATTGATAAAAAAAACAATCTAGGACTAATGACATCTATGGTTGAGGATGCTACTTGCCATCAGTCTTTTATTTATTTTACCTTCTTTATCTTTTAGATTGTTAAAATATCTTATAGAGTAGAAGAGGGGCTTTCGCGCTGCCACAACGGCATTACGCCAAAATCCAATGCCATCATTTTAAAATTAAGAAACAAAGGACAATCTAAATTAAAAAAAAAATTGTAGTCAAATTGAAAAAGTGGGTTTCTAGTGTTGTAGTTAGGAAGACGTTCGTCTGATGCGTAGCATCACTAATTAGTTTGTGATGACGCTTTTTACTTTTACAGGTTGCAATTTAATAGTATATCCACTTGGCGGACGTGGCATAAATTAAGATTTTTAAATAATATGCGGCTTTTAAACGCTTTATTAAACCTTAATATTTAGTTTTCATACAACATTTTGTTTTTTATTATTTTCATGATGGCAAGTAGCATCCTCAACCATAGATGTCATTAGTCCTAGATTGCTTTTTTATCAATATTCATAGGCCTCAGTCTGAATTCCCTTCGCTCCAGCGATTGCTCTGCCGTTCCTTGCTTCACCGGAACACAATTACGTCAACGTGGTTATTGCGGCGTCAAAATAGGAAACACCGCAGTACCGCCCCAGACGGAACCATTTAACAAAAGATACTAAATGTAATAATAAAAATACCGTAGGAATTGTTAAATGTTATATTTATGATTTTTTTTTATTTCTAAACTTTGTTTTATATTTTTATATGTTTTGTTTGTATTGCATGGGAGGCAAATTTTTATTTTCTAGACGCGAGACATCAGTACCTTTTAATACTCTGTTGATTATGTTACATCAATTAAACACCGTTATTCTTATTGAGTAACCCAGAAAACATTTCTTTTCAAAATGTTTGTGGCTTACAAACAATTTACGAAGTTCTACCACACTTAAACCTTTTATGTTAACACTATTAGCACAAAGACACGGTAACCAATGTTAAGTCCGATCTCAGTTCTTGGAAAGTGATGGAAGATGACGTCCTTTCGCCTACTTTCTCATACACTACACTGCACTTGTTGAACATTCTGAAGCACCATAAACGCAAATTAATTACTATATTTGGGAATTGAGAGGTTATGTTATGGAAATTGATCAACGTAAACTCTCCACTCGTCAAACATTAAAACCGTAATGGCAGATCCAGCTGATTGATTGAAAATTAAATTAAATTTTGCGTTTAATGGCAATCAGCTTTAGTTACTACACACACAATTTCAAGTATTAATATAATAAAAGTAGTTTTAACATAATTAAAACATTGAAAGATAACCTTAAACCTTAAAACATCATTGACTAAATTGATAATGTGAATGATGGGTGAAATAGTGTTATCATTCATCATTATAGAGAAACATAAAGAAACATATGACAATTGTTCGCTCGAAAAGTAGCAACGGAGCTATCACAATCAAAACGTTCTAACCATAGACATAATTCCTAGTTTTTTTGTTGTATGAAGAGGTAGCTGCTATGAGCATCATTGATAAGAACTGACTAAAATGGCAAAAGACGAAGATAGGTACGTATGCAGTATCATAGATATAGGTACCTATACCCACACTTTTGTTAGGAAATTTTAATTTGTTAAAGTAAACAAATTATAAAGCTAGCCCCAAAATACAATTTACACTAAATAAGTCATAATACATTTTAGTCTGTCCTTTCACTCATAACTGATCATGAAGAAGCATAAGACATTTATATAAAAAGCCGTATTACTGTCTACAAGCAATACCTAAGCCTAGTCTAGATAAAAATGTTATGTACTTAGTAATGTTTACAATATCTGTGCTTGTTTATAACGTTGTTAACTCGCTTGTTGACTCGTGCGTCGTCGACGCGCGGCTAGTTTGAAGCGATAGCTCAAGGTCATCAGCTATTGCATTTCGGTAATGGTGTTTTATTAAAAGTTCAGCAGCACTTCGTTGAATTGTTTACATTTATAAAAATAGCTGATATAGACAAATCAAGCTTATTTTAATAATAATTGCATAATTATAATCTATCCTGACCTTTAGAATTGAGTTTCAGCCCATGTGTTTCAAGGACATTGATTCGCTAAGGATGCGCTACCATAAAGGGTTACTACTAATTCGATACATACCTTTCGGTAAGTATATTAGAGCTTATTAGCGGCACATTTTATCACGTATCCTTTGCCGGTAATGACTAGTTTCTGAGACATTTTATTTTTTTTATTGTAATAAACTTTTTGCGCATTATCTGGTAGTTAACATTCCAGCACTTCTTTGAAATACCATAATTCTAAAGTAATGCAGTTATATTTGATGTAGATGTACAGTCACGTGCATTGATAAGTAAACGTTGACAAATTTCCAAACAAATATAAATATTAGATATTTCAAAAAGAAGTGTCTCAAGTGTACTTCAAAATAATGTAACCAGCTAACTAGATCAAAATTAGGTATACATTTTCTGCATTGTAAAGTGAACGAAGCAACACCAGTGAATACTGCACATTCGTAAAGTTTTATTTATGTATATGCGTCAATTTCTATTGAAACTTCACGACTAGAAGCTTTTAGCTTCTCGAAATTTTAATTTACAATTAAATACTATCTTTATCTATCGGGAATTGGACAGCAGTAAACAATAGAAAAGGATACTGTTATATTAATACGTTGGTACTTTCTATTGGTAACTATCAAACAATTCGTTTTTAGTAAATCTTCTGTTAAGGTATTTGTACTGTTCTACCAGGTTCATGATGTGAACGGCCGGATATTACATATTAATGCCAGTTATCCAGGCAGTGTGTCTGACTAATAATTAAATACTTAAACAAGAACTGACGAGAGTGCATAAGGGAAGGATTATGTCATACTTTTAGTTTGGTGGGTTACAGAAACAAATTTATTCTTGTCAAAAGATTTACTCTGTATTACTACGTGTACTAAGTCTATTTTAGTTACCAGCTTTCAATTCCTAATATAATATTAGCAAAATGAAAATATGGAACAAAATATTATCTTTATATATCAGAAAGTTTGCTCTTCACCATCTTGAACTAATAACATTTGTTCCAATAAATCAAACATTAATTTGACTGAAGATTTGAAAGAATAGGAACAACACGATTGTTTTGTAGATTTTAGATTAGATTGCTTTTCATTACTAATCTACGTAACAGTCAATTTTAAAAGGAGTTTTTTATAATTTTTATTCAACATATGACTTTGACACTCACAATACATTTTACAATAAATAATAATAAATTAAATGAATTTTTAGCGCAGCAATTGATAAATAAACATTTTTTATTTAATTTCTGTTGTTTAAGGCGATTCAGGATATGCTCTAAAACACTGGCTTATGACTCGGTGCGTGATGCCCTGCCCAACAGTTGGGACCATAAATTATACCCGGTGGCACTGTTGTTTTGGAAGTTCTATGGAAAGAGTGAATGGTTACCCAAAAGGAACACTCACGTGCCTGGTGACAGCATTATAACCTAAAATGATATTTCACCTGCCTGTAAGTTTGGTCAAGATGGCGGCTAACGCACCGGTCGAATTTGGTCGCGATTTTGAGTTTACGCTCCCAGTGACCTATAGTGATGAAATCTCAGCCTTGAATTTTTCCGAAGTGCGGCCCTTTTTTCGACTGCCCGACTGGATTATTTAGAAATAAGTTGCACCCTGTACCTACTATGTTTACCATTTTTATTTTTAGGTTATATTTTAAAAGTAGATATTAACCTATTTTGCTGTTTGTTTGCTTTGTTTCTTATTTTTACTTGTACTAGTTATTTAAAAACAAAAAAGCCCCGTCTGGAAAAAGCGTTCATAATTTTTGAACGCTAAAATATGCTTCTTCAAGTACGGCTGTAAGAACAATCTCAAATGATTCAGATTTTCTTTTACAAAAACACATCAAAATCGGTCGATGCGTCCCAGGCACAGATACTCAGAAACCCAGGTTAAACTTAAAACATTTCTTTTTGTGCAAACAGAAGCATATCTGAACTAAGTACTAGTCCTTCTATGTACTAGTTTTTACTAGAAAAGTCATAAATTTACTGATATTAAAATATCTTTAGTATAAATTATTACATAGGTATTTTCATCTGTAGAGCGAATGAGCGCTGTATGTGATTTGAAAAGATAATCTGTTTTACGAAAGCTTTTATTCTATAAACATACAATATGTAATAAATCTGTCTTATAACTAATAACGGTAGTCCCAGAGAAATAATTAAGTCCCTTATTTGTACAAGATCCGAAAATACGTGCTCATGTACTTAATAAAACGAAAATATCATTCTTAGTAATCCGAACACCACAATCAAAATAAATGACACAGGGTAATAGTTGGCGCTTCCGTCACGTTCTCTTTTACCAATATTAGAGCTATCACGGTGATGAATCGGCACCCGGGGGCCTCTTATCTTATTCCCGAGTTCCCCTTGAGAGCTACCTAAATATCTTCTTTTTATAAATTAATGTACCGTGATTAAATGCTGTCTGAACAAATAATATTTTCTTTGAAGTATTCTGTTACGTATTATGCGTTTTAACATAGTTGTCGTTTGCTTTCATCTGGATCATTTTGGTACCCTAAGCCAGTGAACTGAATTAAAAGAGTAAGGTCAGGTTTTATAGGATCCAATACGAATTGAAACTCTTAGCTCAATTCCTTTTTATACACTTTGGCGTACAGGACGCACGAGCAAACTTCTTATGGTAAGCGGCATTCGTGCCCACAGACATCATACCTATAATTAAAATCACATAGGCGATTGGTATTTTGGTGTACGAGATTTACATCTAAGTTATAAAGGAACGGTAACCGTTTTCTGAAAAGAAAACATTTTCAAAATTCCAATACAAATACTTTTTTCTGAGTGTTTCAGTTTTGATTAGCACTCATTGACGTCATTTCTACCATCAGTTTCGCAAGACCTTCGTTAAGAAGAACTGACAAGAAACCTCACGGGAGTAATTCTTTTTATAAATAAATATACAAAGCTTTTATGTCTATACAAAATTATTCTCACCAGCATCTGTTAGCTTGGCATGTCTCCATCTCCACAAACTATCCAAACGACTAACAACCGCGAACGCAATGCGCTCACGGGCATAATGCAGGATTCAGCTATCGCTCGCCCCAACCATATTACAGGGAAGTTAATGGAAGTGATCGACCCGTCAACCGACGCTAAGAAAACGTAGAAACGAACGTACGTTACGAAAAATGATGCTTTAGGCATGAATCAGATATTCAACGAACAAACAGACACACAGCAAAATCAAGTAATAATAAAATATAGCAAAAGCCTTTCTAATTGAGGGGATTATTCCCTTGGGTATACTGCATATACTGGCTATACTATTATGGTACAAATACACGGATAATAAGCTTTAGCACAACAAATAAAGCCAGCTCATGCTAAATGACCCAATGAACCAATAACAAATTCTGAACCACAGGCACGGAAAATTTTGCTGCCAGTTCCGATTTGACCTGTTCAAGATGAAAGTTCTACTAGTTCAACTAGAGATTTGTGTCTATGTATTCTAAACAAACCTATCTCCTATGGATGCTCTATAAATTTTAGGTTTATGTTATTTGTTCATACGTTTAATACGTCAAATCATGTAGTGTTCTTTTAAAACCATGTACAATTTAAATATAGGTAATATTAATTTTCATATTGTAAACTTTTTTTTTTTTGGCTGATAAAAACAAAATGTTAAAATTTGTGAATAAAAATACATTTAAATTTAATTAAAACTTTTCCAGGAACACAATGACTAAGCATGCTCCAACCCCCGTATTCTTAGACGTTTACTCGAGACTTCCTCCACTCAACTTCAGATAATGAAGATATTTTAAGAATTTATCAAATCTCATTCGAAATCGGTATTCTTAGTCGTTAACTCAATGTTTCCTCCGGTGAGGTTGAGTGAAACAGTGGCTCATTTTTGTTATAAAGTTCGCTCCAGTTTACGTCATGTTCGTCTAAGGTCAGGTTTACATGTTAAATAAACGGTCTATTTGGCTGAAAATAGACCGTTAAAAATAGTGCTATCTACACATATAAAAATTTCAAATGTTTATCAGTCAACAACGTCTGTACACAAACTTTGATTGATTTTGATAAGCACTGAGGGAATCTTACATTCTTAGAAGTATTCTTAGAAATTCACTCGACTTGACCTCAGTTTTTTACCTCCGACTAGACTTTAACCTCAGGATTTTGGTATTTTTATTTGACATTTTATTTTTATCTCCGACTTGCGGACTTTGCTTATTAGAGGCAAGGATCCAAAGGTCAAACCATCGGTTTATCGCGAAGTATATATGTAATCAGAAACTACTATACTGATTTTAAGAGCTTATTTCTCCAATAGAAAAGAATGCTAAGGTGAAGTAACAAAAGCTATATTATACTCCAAAATATAACCGGACCGCACCAGGATCAAGATCAGGATCAAGGATTAAACTTTCAAGTCATTTAGTATTCAATAAATGACTAGAAAGTTTACTTAACTTGACAATGCGTTAGTTTACAAATACATACTAATTCTTTATAAACGGTTGAATTTAATGTTATCTGTATTAATTTTGGGTTCCACCCCAGTTCGCTGTATAGTCCGTTTATAACACAAGCTCTGCTTTCTTTGTATGACCCATACAGTTTCTGGGAATTAATTTGTTATTATTATGCAGGAGAGTTTTGAAAACCAAACTCATCTCTGTAAGAAAGTAGGTACAAAATGTTCTCAGCATTCAGCTGCATCATTAAATACAGGATGGCGACATTACGAGTTACAATAGGTGATAACTGTATGACGGATGCCAGCTATTCATGTCAAATTACACGTATATACGAAAGGTCTCCTCTGCGAGTTATGACTAGAAACGATCTTGAACACTGATGTTTTATTTTGTCCTAGGAGAATTGTGGATTCAAGGATCCTTGCATTGCTGTCACAAATAATTTTTATTTCAATAAGGAGGCGAAAAGGTTTTTAAAATGGTAAAAAATCTCTTAACAACATAACAATTGCTCGGCGAGAAGATATCAACCTTCGTCTTTTCGTTATAAAGCCTATATACCAATTGTAGATATTACTGAATATTCTAAATTAAAACATTCAATTCGTTCTTTGGAGAATGCTTCGTATTATCGATGTCGATGTTACTACCACTAAGTCCTAAATGAGCATGGCAGTTCCATATTTAGCGAAATTAAAATTTTGTGTGGATTTCTTTCTAGAGTTAAACAGCCCTAGAATTCGTTTTTCACTTACTGAAATCAATTTCTAAGGTAGAAATTTAAATAGGTCACGAAATCCTTAATTATTATTTTTTTAATGACATGTTTAGTTTTGTAATAGATTATGATGAAACATTCTTATATAGAGAAAGTTAAACCCCTTGCTACTTCATTTTATAAACGCTCTTTAAACTTGGAATGTATTTTTTGATTCCCTTTGTTCGCTTTGAACTCGTAATATCTGTCCTGGCTAGCAAAATATTATTGTGCTGCATTGTGGTACACTCGGCTCACTCTGGCTCATGGAGGCCCGGGCTAAGGGCGAGTATCGCTTGCGCGTTATTAGGTCTTTTGAAGCCTAAAAGGGAATCGAATGTGAATCTGAGCCTGCGCCAAGTCAACGAACTGTACAATCTAGTATTATCTATATAATTTTTTTTAAATTCCTGACAGTAAAAAACAGGATATTTACTTTTTCAACTTTAAAACTTACAGATAAACTTTACGTATATGTATTTATTATTTGATGAACATATTTTATCATTTAATATTCTTATAAAATCCTTAAAAAATATAAACCTTATATATTTTGTGGTAGATTTTTGACCGCCCAATTAGATCCAAACCGTTCTACTTATCTACGAACATACGTTCAAGATTACGAACATATCAGTTAGAATATGTGCACTACATAAAAAAATCAAGGTTTCGTAGTAATTTCTTACAATTTTCCTACTCCACAGACTAGAAGTACTTACAATAAAACCGTCCGTAGCAGTGATTACTACATGAATGAAACTTTAACTTCACATTTCTTCACATTTGCTTTGAAAATAAAAACATTAACTGTTTATTTTATGGCTAATTGTTGCTGCTAAATAGATCGAGGTTATCGTTTAGAATGATAATACCAGGCCTCTCAGAAAAGCATGTGAAAAAAGTTTTTATGTATGGAACGCAGCCGGGCTATAATTTATTTTGAAAATTCGATTATTTAAAAGTAAAAATATATGTGTTCCAAATTTAAATTTCCCTCCAAACAGTTTGTGTGAAACCAGCATTGTGTGATATAGAAAAATGGATCAGTTTCGGGAACATTTTCATGCAATGATTTGAAACCTGATGAACCATTTAATCGACTTAAATTAGCTTTTATGAACAAGGCGCCTTCCAAAGCAACTGTGTACTATCAGAAAAGTCACTGGTTGTTCATTTTTACACCTAAATGTCTTGTAGCATCAATAAGCTTATGCCCCACCTACTTGGATTTACATTGACTCAGTTTAAAAATAAAACGAAGTTGGTTCTCAGTAATATTCTTCAATGTATTTCAAGGCGAATTCAAAAAAAGGTGGGGCAACTCTATAAAATCCATTGACGTTATTGTTTTAGAATCATGCACTCGAAAACCAGTGTCGGGATAACATATCTCTCGTTATCCCGTTTTTATGTTTGACCCTTGCGTTTTCTTCCATGGACTTGTTTTGCTTCTGGTGACCTGGACTGTTTTATATCTGGACGTTTAACTCTTTGTGATCTGTGCGTGTATAAAGGACTTGATTTTTATAGTGATATATGGATATTGACGATGCCTCGTAATTTGTTAAGAGAGGAGAGAAATCAAATTATCGACCTGCATAATCAAGGAAAAAACATATCCAAGATTTCTCGTGAGCTGAACATTACCATAAGAATATATTTAATATTTTACAATCTAAAATCCTCAGTTAATATTAGAAATATGCGTTAGTAACATTTCTCATAAGTTAAAAACTAACAATACCAATGAGTTGGTTCAATTATTGTTTTATTGATTAGTTTGTAGTCTTGTGACGTTTCGTTGGTAGTTTTAACTTGATACACCTAACTTTGTAACTTTTTAAGTAATTTTCATATTTTTATCTTTATTATTATTCAACTTGAAGATCCAAAAATTATATAGTGCCATCAACCGGATTATTTTCAACGCCAAATACTTAAGTATTTATTATTTTGTTTTTATATTAAGTATTTATTATTTTGTTATAAGTTGTGTATCTTTTTATAAATGCCCTAACCCAGATGCGTTATATTTTAATTAGTCTTTCAACAATACAGCAAGTTTATTATGTTGAATAAATGTTAGTTGACATTTAAAACGTTCTTCATAGATTTATAGACATGATTTACACGTAAAGAAAAAACTTACGATGACTCTTTCGATGAACATCACACCTAACATTACAAAAATTTCTTGAGCCTAGATTTTATTTCCAACTTAGGAGTATATTTCTTGAGCTTACTTTTCTTTTAAATTTACTAAGCTAACAATACAAAGCATGATTATATGAAAAGTTATTTCTGACTATAATTTTAAGATGATGCTACATTTTATGAATTATAATAATTGGTTTTGTTCGCTTTACAGAAAGACACATTGAACACCGGCCTCGCACACAGCCGCCGTGGAAGTTAATGCGAGAGCGGTTTGCTCGGATAGTAAATGCATACCAAGAGAATCTATTTACGAGAACATCAACATTTGCTATTGGGCATGACTGCACGACGACCGCAGTGCGAAACGCTCTGCACAAGGCCAGCATTCACCATAGAAGACCGGCCAGGAAAATCATCCTCACTAAGGCCCAAAAAACTGTAATAGTACGGTTCGCACGTGAATTTCGCGATTTTGATTTTTTACGCGCCATATTTTCCGATGAAAAATCATGTAAATCTTGTGAGCACGGTCGTCAGAATTTATGGCGTGTGAATAATATACGTTACGATCCTCGAAAGTGAGGCCTAATAACGAGTCGGGGAGGATTGTTGTAAACATGTCGGGGTGGATGAGTGCTCACGGTCCAGGCGAATTAGCCTACATAGAGGGAGGGCCACTGGGCTGAGCCACGTAGAGTTGTTGCAGTAAGTCATGTTGTCTACAGTGCGCATGGTGGTGTATCCTAGGCCTGTGGTCCCAGAATTTTTATTTTTTCAGGTCAACTGTTCGATACATCGTGCTCGTATAGTGCAGGACTGGCTTGCGCAACAAAGGGAAATACGAACCGTTTCGTGGCTTACCAGATCTCCGGATTTAAATCCCGTTGAAAACTTGTGGGGTATAATGTTACAAAGATGGGATTTTCGGAACGAGAGGACCAAACCAGCACTCCTAACCCATTGCTACCAAGTTTGGGACTCGCTTAGAGGATCTGATTTGTGTCAAAATCTAGTAAATTCAATGCGAAGTCGATGCGATGCAATAATTGAAGCGGAAGGAGCGCTGACGCGGTATTAATTTTAAATTTATGAAGTTGATTTATATAAACCATGTGTATAATGAGTTTAAGTGCGGTCACTTAAATTTGAAGGATAAAGAAAGAAGTGTTGCTGTTACTGATGAAAATGTGCAACAAGTAAAATAATTTATTTGAAAGTGAACAAAGTCGGTGAATCACGTACGACGACATTCAGTACAAACTGCAGATAGGGGATTGGGAAGTGTTCATGATATTCTACATAAGCACCTAAGTAAGGAGGATTGTTTCGCGCTGGGTACCCCACTACCTCGGCGATGCTCCGAAGCAGGCTCGCGTGGAATGGTACTATGATATGATTAATTAATTCAAAGCAGGTTCTTCCATGTTTACGATATTATAACAGGTGACGACTCTTCGTTTTATCGATATGATCCATAAACAAAGCACCAATCAACAGTACGGCTGTTTCAAAACGAACCAACGCCAACGAAAGTTAAACGATCGAGAAGCACTGGAAAAATTTCGATTGCCAAATTTTCTTCCTTAACGGGGTATTGAATATCAATCCCCTAAAGAAACCAAAGTAGCATCTATGCAAAGTGGCTCACTACTAAATGCTGGCCAGAAGTTTCTGCTACTGCGAGCAACTGTGTGACTTTTTCTTGTAACCTTAAATTTAAAAACCAGCTCTAGGGGATACAGTTTTCATCGCCAGAAGATGCTCTCACTGTGTTCGAGACGGCCGTTGAGGATGTATTTCTCAAAACTTTAATACAAACTACTGAAAACTTTAATGCTTTATAATAATGCTTTTGCAGTATCTGGATTTTTTATTAGTTGATCAAATATACCACTTTTATTTTTTTTACCAATATTTCTAGTTGAAAGCCAAACATATAGTTATATTAAAAAATATTACAATTTATTTAAAATATTTCAAATTATTACAATGTATTTGAAATATTTCAAATTAATACCATGTATTTGAAATATTTCAAATAAATACAATTTATTTGAAATATCACTTACATGATTTTCACGGAATATGTTCAACGGTAAACATGGGAGCTCTGCAAATATATCATAATATATTGTTTCGATCGTAATACATCTTGATGTTTGGGATACTTTTTTTTGCTCTCCTTCTTATTTCTTGTTTGCTCTTCTCGTTCAACACAGGTTGACACGAAAAGATGTCTGTGTCTTGTGTCACTCGATTAAGCCGCTTCTGGAAACTTTATAGCCCTCTGACGTGGCTTAACAAATACTGTCTTGCAACAGCAACTGGGATCGACAGCGGAACGTGCCCTCCGAAGCACGGAAACGCTTTAGTTCTTTAGCTACTGGTGTACCCATCCAAAGTCTGCCGCACCGAACTTTGCTTAACTTTGAAACTCGTCAAGTGATAACCGTTCGGCCATGAGTTTGTTTTTTTTGAGAGTGGTGTAATAGTTAATTTAATATGCAGCTAGTGAAGTTACAGAAACAAAGGTGAAGCCTGAAAGACTGTATTGTCTGTGTTTCCACCACTAACAAGAACAACGCAATCACAGCGGTAATATCACTTTAATAAAATCACTTTCAGGAATGGCCGCTTACGTGTCTAATAAGTCAAAAAGTTGTTGTGGGGTTTGCACTGCATCCATACTCGGCAGGGTTCTTCTTTGAAACATATCCCATGCGTGCTCAATTGAGTTGAGGTCTGCCAATTGAGCAGGCCATGGCAGATCGCAAGAGTGCATGTTACGACTCTAGCCATTTGTGGACGTGCATTAGTTGAAACGAATTACCAAACTGGCCTCGCAAAGGATGGATTACGTCTGAAATAATCCTCTCAACGTAAAGCTGAGCATTGAGTTTGCCCCTGATCTAAATTACATCGGTTCTTCCACCGATCCAAATACCGGCCCATATTATTGTTTTTCTCCCACCATACGGATGAACTTCCTGACAAAATTTTAAACGTTCAAGACGTTTAGAGGTTCTCGAAACTCAAATGCGTCTTTTATCTGGCCTCATTCCGAAACGAGATTCATCGGAAAAGTACACACAACGCCAGTCTTCTTCCTCCCAAGCACAGTGCTATAAGTAGGACTTTCAGCTGCCTTCGGGAACGCAGATCCACTTCACGTAAGCGATTTTGGATGATTGATCGCTTATTAACAAGCCTGAAGAGCTGTGGAGCCTTATATCCAATATCACAGCGGTCATGGTACGATTATGTATGTATACTGTATTCCACGTCACTCAACCACGCTACCCGCAATGCGATATCGTGTCCAAAGGCGGCTTAAAACGCTCTGTGTAGTACCAAGAGCAATAGCCACAGTGCGTTGCCTGGAGCCAGGTTCTATCATTCCGACGACTCTCATCACCTCTTCTCGGGTTAAGTGACGTCGCCGCTCCGTATAAGTGTAATCTTTTACAGTTTCCATCTTGGTAATGTCTGAAGGAATTATTTCGCAGTTCCGTTCGGCGTTCCTCAGGATTCTGACTAGGACCAACACTTTACAATGCATACATACTTGACATAACGACGCCTCACTTTCGAATTCTCACTGCCTTTTATTCGTTGATGACAAAAAAGTATGTGCAAATAATAGGTTTTACCTATGAAACTGCCGTTTTGCCGTACTGGCCATTTCAAATGAAAGTATTTTTTTTTTGACTGATAATTCTAATTTCAAATTAATTTTATTTGACAAACATGGAATTCTTTTTCTAAAATCGTCATTTGTTTAATAGTTAGTGTTTTGTTTTCAACGCATTCGAACATTTTTCGTCATCATGGATAAGTTAAAAATTCGAGTAATTATGGAGTATGAGTACCGTCGTGGCAGCAAAGCGGCACAAGCGGCACGCAACGTCAACGACGTTTACGGAGCGAACACTACAAACGAACGCACCACCCGATATTGGTTTACCCGCTTCCGTTCTGGAAATTTTGACCTGAAAAATGAACCCCGTGGTCGTCCGAAAACTTTGGTCGACAATGACGAATTAAAGGCAATTGTGGAAGCTGATGAAACTCAATCCACGGCTGAATTAGCAGCAGCTTTCGACGTTAGCATCAAAACAATATTGGTCCATTTGCGTCAAATTGGCAAGGTAAAAAAGCTTGACAAATGGGTACCCCACGAACTCAATGACCGCCAGCGCGAAGTACGCGTGGAGACGTGCCTTGCACTGCTCAGCAGGCATACAAATGAAGGAATTCTGAACCGCATTGTTACTTGTGACGAGAAATGGATCCTGTTTGACAATCGTAAGCGCTCAGCAAGTTGGTTGGACCCTGGTTCAGCACCCAAACAATGCCCTAAACGAAAACTTACCCCTAGAAAAGTGATGGTCACTGTTTGGTGGTCTAACGCGGATGTAATTCATCACAGCTTCTTGCCAAACGGGAGAAGCATTACTGCAGATGTGTACTGTGAAGAACTGAACACAATGATGGAGAAGCTCGCACGTCTCCAACCAACTTTGGTCAATCGTTCGGCTCCACTGCTCCTGCACGACAACGCGCGACCTCATACTGCACAGCAGACGGTCTCCAAGCTACAAGAGTTGGGGTTGGAAGTTCTCCGTCATCCACCGTACTCACCAGACCTTGCGCCTACAGACTTCTACTTTTTCCAGAATTTGGATAACTTCTTGGCGGGAAAAAAATTCAATACCCGAGAGGCAGTACAAAATGCCTTTGAAGAATTTGTTGCCTCCCGTCCAGCTGATTTCTTCAAGAAAGGCATCAATAAGCTACCAATGCGTTGGCAAAGATGCATTGATTGCATGGGTGATTATTTTGATTAATAGAAATAAAAAATATATAAAAAAATACGCTTCATTTATTTCGTGAAAAACGGCAATTTCATAGGTAAAGACCTAATATTAGAAGTATCCATGACTGTTCTCTCTTGCAACTTTATCTCTCCTCATATAAGGTATAAGTATACTAAATAGAATTACTATCAATACTCATTACGGTGTTCTATAACCTCTACACGAGAATGAAAATTTCATTGAATTATAACAATTAACGGAACTAGTATAAAAAATTCATCAGTGCGGACTGATCTCGCCTTTTACGAACTTTTTTCGATCCATATCTGATCTAAGTGTTCAACTATACTCAATACTCCTCATGTCTGACCACATTAACATTACTATTGAAAAGGCTTGCAAACAGCTAGGTTTTATAAAACCGGTTTTTGAGCCTTTTAATCATCTAAGTAGCATTTGGGTAGTTTACTGTGCATATGTTCGCAGCGCTGTAGAATATGCTGATAACATTTGGTCACCACAGTGCACAACATAAATTTATAGGATTGAAAAATCACAGGTTAAATTTCTTAAATACCTAACACACAATCATTTTAAGCATTTTGAAAATTATAATGGCGCATGTTCACATTACCATTTTTAGAATTGTGACGTCTAAAATGATTATCTGGCCTAACTACATTCGCTGCTGTCCAGCAAAAAGACTGTGAAGAACTACTTGGAAAATTTTGTCTTTACGTTCCTAAAAATAGTACCCACTACCTACTCTCTTTGCCATATCATTTTTAAAAATCCAACTATTCTCAGAATTCAATCGCATGTCGGCTAGCTCGTGCCAACAAAAAAATTTATTCAGACCAAAATTTAGGCACCCTAATCTTGACAATCGTAAAAACTGCATAGCTAAAAACACTTATGCTGCGTTCCGTTTGCCGATTACAGCGCTCACAGCGCTAAAAGTGCTCAAAACCGTTCCGATTCGTTTGAGCGCGCTAAAAGTGTTATTAGTGCTATTGCAATCGGAACGGTAAATACCGCGCTAACATTCTGATTGTTCGTCGCTTAAGTTTAAAGTTACAATTTCATCAAGATCTTCGACCCTGAATGAAGCAGGAGCCATTTTTTCATTATTAATTTTACTGTAACATATTACTGTGACATATTTTACTGTAAACTAAATGCTTTTAGTTCATCTATGAAAGAAGAAAAGAGATCTTAAACACCCATAACTTGCTAACATGTTTTATTACAATTCTTGCCATTTAAAACTGGTATTTTTGTTTTCGTTTATATAAATTTATTTTATTTATATGCCCTAAATAATAATTTCTTTAAATATTGTCATATTTTCATATGTAAGTAGTATATTAATAAGTTGTGTGATATAAAAGTTAACGTTGGAAACTGTTTTGGCGAATGTACTGTTCATCGTAAACATGTCTATGTGAAATATTGTTGCAAGCTTTTAAAATCTTTAATCGACTAATAAAAACATCAACAAAGTAACGTCATGTGTCAGTATTTTAGCTCACAGCGACCATGCTCCGTAGCTTGGGCACTGTGAGCGGGAAGATGGCGGCGTTTATGACGTCATTGATGACTCACGGGCAACGAGCGCTGTAATCGGCAAACGGAACGCAGCATTAGATAACATCTGAAAATAATTAAAACAAAGTTTTCTACATCACACTCGCATTAACAAACACAAACACACACACACACACACACCCGCCAACACCCCACACAAATTTACTTTAATTAATACGATTTACTGCTGTAGAACAGGAGATTTTTGTATTTTGTTTTGTGTTCGTTGTAATGAAATTTTGTTTACTTCTATAGCGTTTTGAGTATGAATTTTTACGTCTGAGTGAAAATTATAAAAACTGCTGTAAATCTAACAAAAGTAAATAATAATAGTAATATATATTTCTAACAATCACACCACATTATCGAGCCCAAATTAAGTGTCATTAAGAACTTGTGTTATGGATACTAGATAACGGATAAATAAACTTAAGAAATATATAAGCACAAATAGATATATTTTTCTTTTTCATATATAAATATTAGAAATAAACTTAAATAAACATACTTACACATCCATGACTAGAAAGCAAATATAATAAAATATCTGCCTCTACCAGGATTCGAACCCGGGTACTCTGGCATGGAAGGCAAGGGTACTTACCTCTACACCAAACAGGCCGTCAAAGTATTAAGTATTACGGCTACGTATTTATATTAGGTCTTTACCTATGAAATTGCCGTTTTTCACGAAATAAATGAAGCGTAATTTTTTTATATATTTTTTATTTCTATTAATCAAAATAATCACCCATGCAATCAATGCATCTTTGCCAACGCATTGGTAGCTTATTGATGCCTTTCTTGAAGAAATCAGCTGGACGGGAGGCAACAAATTCTTCAAAGGCATTTTGTACTGCCTCTCGGGTATTGAATTTTTTTCCCGCCAAGAAGTTATCCAAATTCTGGAAAAAGTAGAAGTCTGTAGGCGCAAGGTCTGGTGAGTACGGCGGATGACGGAGAACTTCCAACCCCAACTCTTGTAGCTTGGAGACTGTCTGCTGTGCAGTATGAGGTCGTGCGTTGTCGTGCAGGAGCAGTGGAGCCGAACGATTGACCAAAGCCGGATGGAGACGTGCGAGCTTCTCCATCATTGTGTTCAGTTCTTCACAGTACACATCTGCAGTAATGCTTGTCCCGTTTGGCAAGAAGCTGTGATGAATTACACCCGCGTTAGACCACCAAACAGTGACCATCATTTTTCTAGGGGTAAGTTTTCGTTTAGGGCATTGTTTGGGTGCTGAACCAGGGTCCAACCAACTTGCTGAGCGCTTACGATTGTCAAACAGGATCCATTTCTCGTCACAAGTAACAATGCGGTTCAGAATTCCTTCATTTGTATGCCTGCTGAGCAGTGCAAGGCACGTCTCCACGCGTACTTCGCGCTGGCGGTCATTGAGTTCGTGGGGTACCCATTTGTCAAGCTTTTTTACCTTACCAATTTGACGCAAATGGACCAATATTGTTTTGATGCTAAAGTCGAAAGCTGCTGCTAATTCAGCCGTGGATTGAGTTTCATCAGCTTCCACAATTGCCTTTAATTCGTCATTGTCGACCAAAGTTTTCGGACGACCACGGGGTTCATTTTTCAGGTCAAAATTTCCAGAACGGAAGCGGGTAAACCAATAACGGGTGGTGCGTTCGTTTGTAGTGTTCGTTCCGTAAACGTCGTTGATGTTGCGTGCCGCTTGTGCCGCTTTGCTGCCACGACGGTACTCATACTCCATAATTACTCGAATTTTTAACTTATCCATGATGACGAAAAATGTTCGAATGCGTTGAAAACAAAACACTAACTATTAAACAAATGACGATTTTAGAAAAAGAATTCCATGTTTGTCAAATAAAATTAATTTAAAATTAGTATTATCAGTCAAAAAAAAAAATATTTTCATTTGAAATGGCCAGTACGGCAAAACGGCAGTTTCATAGGTAAAGACCTATTATTATGCAGTAAACTATAATTGGCCGTATTGTATTTTATTAATTGATGTGTAAGTATTATAATTATTTTTAAGAATTGCTGTTGATTACCAGAATAACTAAATAAATTCCATTACTAAATAAATAACTAAATAAATTCCATTACTAAATAAAGGAAAAACTACTCAAAATACATGACGTCTGTTAGCTTACCAGCGCAATTAAAGCCTGGCTCATATATTATATATAGCGGCTTGTTTGTAAGGAAGGAATACGGAAAGCCAAGCCAATCAAAATACAACAAGAATCTGTTCCAAACGCAAAATAATTGCTTTTTTGTTTGCACGACCTTATGTGTGCGTTAAGCTTATATAGATACAGCAACTTTGTGAGCGTGACAAAAAAGTACTGATTGTAAACGTACACCAAAGCGATGAAATGTTGAAATGAAATATTTATTTTCTCATCATTAAGAATTACTTGTTCTTATTGACGTCAAATAAAACATGATTCTACCACCAGTTCGAAAATATCTTCGTGAAGAAGAACTGGCAAGAAACTTCACGGGTATATTTTTTAAAATAAATTTACAGAGTATCTTTATGTCTATACAAAATTATTTTTTTCTGCATCTGTTAGCTCGGCGAGTCCCCCCCCCCCAAGTATCCAAACGTTCACGAGTTAACGCGGGTTACTTAAAGATTTGTAGTTTTCAGACAGGTTAATGGAATTAATGAATTACATAAAAATATTAGGTAATTTCAAAGCCTGAGTGTAGGTTTCAAAGCTTGCGTGTAGGTGTTCGATTGGTCACCGAATAGCTGTGCCGATTTGGTAACTAGGTTTCTTAACTACCCGAAACCAGTTAAGTGTGAATCGGTCTAAAGGACATTAAAATTTAACGGTACCAGTGTATTTTTCGGCCTTAGTGAATTTATGGTATTTTTTGTGGTAGCATCACATTGAAACAGGAACTGTTTTATAAAGTGTTGTAAAAAATAATAAAATCAATTAAAATGACGACCGAGTAGCGTAGTTGTCAGTAGCCCTGCCTCAAACATGGGATGTACCGGGTTCGCGTCCTGGCCGGGGCATCCATTTGCGTGATGAACATAGATGTCTGTTTTCGGTTTATGGTTCTTAATAGCACAAGCTCTGCTTATTTTGGGGCCATAAAATGGTGTGTTTGTCTGGGGATTTATAATACAGGGTGGCCAGAAAAGTGACGTCCAAAAATTTTTTTTAGGTGCCTCGTGTTGAGAGGGAACTGAATCACCCCTATGTATATCATACGATTTTTCATAGTTTTCGAGTTATGGTTTTTTATGAATTTTCGCAAAACTACGACTGAATTTAGAAAAAAAGCTTAGAGTCTAACGCATTGTCTGAAGCTACTTAGAAACGAAGAAAGTACCAGTTTAGATTTTGAATTTTAAGTTGAAAATTTAAATGATAACTCACTTAACATAAATTCTCAACTTTAGGTAATTTTTTTAGTAACTTAAATTAAAGTTATGAGGATGTTTATTTTATGAATAAACACACAGTCCATAGAGATTTAGTAGCAAAAATAGAAATCCGAAGAAACCTACTTCTTTTTTCAAAAATTTTGCAAAAATTCATAAAAAAATCGTAACTCGAAAACTATGGAAAATCGTATAACATACATAGGGGTGATTCCTCTCAACATGAGGCACCTAAAAAAGTTTTTCGACGTCACTTTTCTGGCTACCCTGCATATATTTATATTAATAATATTGAATATTTATAGCCCTATTGGGATATACGTGTAAAAAGTAAAAAAGGTGAGAATAAGGCTGATTGGAAGTTACATTATTATATTAACAGTTAATTTTTTTTTTTTAACGCTAGATAAATGCTTTGCGTATCGTTGTCGTCTTTTCTCAGTTTTGATTAAAATTAGGCAACGAAAAAACAACCTCGCGGACCTGGAACCCTAAAAAAATTCAAGGAATAACGATATGATCTTTTTTAAACCTACACTGGTAATTGAAAAAATATTTTTTACTTCTTTCCATATTTGTAACTACATTGCTCCAGAGCGGCAAGGTTACGCAAAATAATCTGACCAAATACTTTTGCGACAGTCCGTTTTCTTATTTAAAGAAATAAAGGATAAAGGATTTATAAAGCGTAGTGACAAATAACTGTTTTTGTACATTTTTGTAGAAGAAAAAAATCATAGTAAATGTGCTGTTCATTATTTATCTCACAAAATAAAAGGTTAAGTAAATAAATAAGGCGATGTAATAATGTACTCCGGATGACAGGATGATACAGTTAAGATCATTGTATTAGAACATGGTTTCCTAGTTTCCGATTATTATGCCTAGAGCGAGGTTAAAAAGAAATAATCGGGTTAATTAAGATATTATATTACCTATATTATATTTGTTCTCTAGTCATGGATGTGTATGTATGTTTATTTAAGATTATTTCTAATATTTATGTATAAAAAAATCTATGTGTATTTATATACCTCTTAAGTTTATTTATCCGTTATCTAGTATCCATAAAACAAGTTCTTAATGATAATTAATTTGGGCTAGATAATGTGGTGTGATTGTTAAAAAAAAAAGATACCAGACTTTTTATATTTTACTATTTCTCTGTAGTTAGTCTTGTCAAGAACTAAATATGTTCTTATTTAAAATATAAAGTTCTACGACGCATACAACGGAAAATAAAATGATACAAAATATTTACTTAAATATATATACATACATAATTTACTAGGTTTTGGCTCCATTAAAAGCGTGTCTTTTTAAACTCCCACTTAGAGATCATAATAAATACACTAAAAAGTCAAACAAAACAAATATATAAAAAATGAGACATTGTCATTTTTATTCAGATATTTTGTAAGGGAAGCCGTCGTAAAATAAAAGAAAGGGGAGTAAAAGTATTGAGGAAAACCCATTGTTTCTGATTTGTTAAAATGTGTTACGTCATTGCTAAGTTTGATTGTGGTGCGGTTTCGTATTTTAGAATCTTCCGTATTTCAAAATTGACTAAACCCATGATTTTTTTAAAATAAGTACCCAGAAAAAAGCATAGCTTACAAGCATACCGTTTTTTAAAAGGACTACTAAAGAAAAGGTTTCGTTGACCAAATACATATCCATACATGTAGGTTTGCCAAGTGAATGTATCTCTAGATGCTGATCAATCCTACGTACACAGTTATAGACGTTTCAAGTCATTTTTGCACGCGTCCCTATGTGTGCGTTAATCTCGGTTGTAAATAAATAATGAAATCTCCAGACAAACACACCAACCATATGCCATCAAAGAAAGCTGGGCATGTGTTAAGAATGACCATACAGCGAACTGAGGGGGAACCCAGAATAAACATACAAATATAAACAAGCGTGACCCCAGAACAAACATCTGCGGTCATCACACAAATTAATGCTCCAACCAGGACTCGAACCTGGTGACGTCGATCCGAAGTGACGAGATCTAGCGTTGACACATTTACACACAAGATGACAGCTGTCGCTTCTCTGCCACTCATACTTAAGGTGCATCGCTTTCCATCAGATGATATGAAGTCAAACGCATGAACAAAGACTAACAAAAAAAATGTTTATGAGCTCACGCATACTTCGCATTGCGCACTGCCATACCTAAGTTGAACAAAAGAAGCTCCTTTTTGATTGTTACAATGCATCGTTTATCTTATAGTGCTTAGTTTAATGTAAAGTTGTAATTTTGAATGTCAAAACCCTTAAAGATTATGAAAATAATTTTTATGTATTTGTTATACATTATAATAATTTGTAAGCTGACAGACAACAGTCCGGTAAAACTTGTCTGTCGTCTTTGAGCACATATTATTACGGTTTTTATTGTACAGTATAATCATTAAATAATTCAATAACTTCGTCCTTATCTAATCCGTAACTGGTTTTAACCAGAATACTTTACGAGTGTCAATGCATAAATTAATACTGCATCCATCGATAATATATCCATTAACAACAATTTTAGTTTTTTGAAAGTTTATTTATTTTAAAATATTTATTCATAATAAAGATTTATAGTAAAATGAAAGATCAAATAAGTAAAGAAGTGAGTAAAACTTAATTGTTTAAAGTATTTTGAAATGAATTTAAATTTTTTTATATTTTATTTAATTATATATTATAAATTGTTATACTAAATAATATAAGATGTACTATAAGCTATACTACAAGATATTCATACTATATTCAACAGCAATACCTTCCGCCTGCTTCAAATATAATAATTACATTTTATAAATTATATTATAAGAAATATATATATACATACATATATATATACATACATATACATATATATATACAATTTCAAAACCTAGTAAGGGACATCTTCAAGAAAAAACGGGTTTTTGCATTACTGTATTTCTAAAGTCATAAGGCATCGATCCATATTGACAAAACATCTAAAAATACTATAGAAATAAAAATTTTTAAATTAAAAAACCTAGCAAGTACACAGTCGTAACTTCGAGAGTAACTAAAAACCTATTTAAAAAACATAGCAAGTAACTCTGACAACTTATAAACCTAGCAATGTTTGTCCGTTGCTAGGTTTATAAAGTTGTAATGTGAGTTACTAGGTTTTTGAACTTGTGAACGCGGATCGAATTGTGTGTGCCAACATCAGTAAGCGACAAGACGCCAAACACTTCGCACTATCTCGTTTAATAACTATCGGTTGTTAAACATGTCAAAACGACAATTTTATAAGTTTTAATTTTACAAGTTAATGTTAACTGCCTTAAATAAAGTTCAAGATGCTGATATGTAAGTAAAATTATGTTTAATATGCAGTAAACAATGATGCAATGTGTTTATAACCTCAAAAATATTCGAATGACTGTAACACAATTTCAAGCTTTTTGTTAACTTAATGCTTTTTTTTCATAACTCTTGTGGGATACTATAGGTTTATTCTAGTAGTACAATTGACAACCACCATATGAGCTATGATTATTGACCAGAATTTCGTGTATGAGTTTGGGAAATAGTTAATTGACGTAACTTTAGTTTTTATATTTCGCCTAGTTATTGACTGTATTGTTAGTGATAAATAAAAAAGATAATTTCAAACGGGATGGTTGCTTGCATTCTAATAAGGTTATAGTTCTTCAAATCTAACAATTACCTTTTGATTCATTAATCTAGGGATGGGAACCGTTCTATCGAAAGCGAAAATTACCGATTTTAATGAGTAATCGAATATTGCTTTTTTTAGATATTGTATTAACGCAAAATTATAATTTAAACAATTATTTTAGTCAGTTTAAACATCGTAACAGGGTGTTCGTTGCAAACACAGTAGAAATATAAAATTATTTGTTGTTTAGAAAATGTCTTTGATACGAACACTGAATTAATTGTTTATTTTTTAATGTTATGAATACAGGCGTAGTGCCAGTAGTAGTGAAGTATTAAGAAGCAAGGGCAAGTCTCCCCTTCAAAATTTGTCGTTTACATTATTTTGTTAGGTTTTTGGTGGAAGTTTTATACAATAAAACAAGGCACTGCAAAACTACTTCATAAAATAGTTTAAAAAAAACGTTTGGTTTAAAAAATCCATTTTTTTATTATTTATGAACGACTAAAATATATATTTTTTTCAATATAGTATTTTTATGTACAAATGAATATCATTTAAGCAATCAATTCGGTAATTTACTAAAAATTAAATATTCTTAAATCATTATTATTTTTCTAATGAAAGTACTAACTTAGATTTGAGTATTTCTTAGATTTGAAGAACTATAGGTATTAATACTTCTTGTTTTTTGCACGGGTGTATGGTGCTTGTTTGAGAATAGCTATCTATTTCAGGTCACGAACTGACGTCTACAGTCCAAATGAAACAAGCATAACAAAAACTGCAGCCCATAACCAAATTAGTGATGTAGTCAATTTAGAAACTAATCGCATTGAACCATTCAAGCAAATCCAGAACATAACAATACCGATTCAAACGCTTAATAGTTACGATAATCCCCTACCAAGTACATCAAGAGATGAATTTAATAAAGAAAATAATGGTGACGATTTATCTGACATATTCAATTTATATGACGACAGTGATGATTCCATTAAGGATCCTGATTTTTCTATAGATAGTTTGCTAGTAAATGAGAAACGTGACTTTCCTTTCACGCACAATAGTGATACCGATTCTGATACAGATTTTTCTGCAACCTCTGCAAATGCAATACTCCCCAACTTACTATTCCCTATTCCTGCACTGACTAATATAGTTCATGAATATGCCATACTCCCTAGCATACTGTCACCTCCTCTTGCACTGACTGAAATAGGTGAAGAAAATTCCAGACTGAAAACTCTACCTACACAGACTGAAACAGTTAATGTGAATGTTATGCTTCCTGAGTCACTGCCACCTCCACCTGTATACATTGCAACTTATCCGAACACAATTATATACACGAACCAAGATCAGGCAAACAGTTTTAATGAAAATACAAATAATAGCCTAGATTTTATCTCAAATTTAAATCAACCTGAGAATCGAAGTACAACAGATACAATTGAGAGAAAGAAAGTCAAGTATGCATTTATAGAGGAAACCTGTGGAAATAAATGCAAACGACACTGCAATATTTTCACAATAGAGGACCGTAAAACAATATGGGACAATTTCTGGGATATGAACAACGAAAATCGCAAGAGTTTTTTAATTAAGTGCACAAGAATTCAAGCTATAAAGAGACGCAAAGTTAATGAAAACAACCCTAATCCAAAATACGCCAAGAATGAAAGTAGATTCTATTATCTACCTAAAATAAATAAAGGCAACGGAATGATGGAAGAATTGAACGTATGTCGAAATTTTTTTTTAAAACTTTAGGTTATAAAACGGATGCAGTAATTACTGAACTAAGCAGAGGTATTAAGCGTAAAATATTATACGGCGAAGTGACAGAAAGAAGGGGAGGAAAGAAACGAAGATTAGACAGAGATCCCATATCAAATCATATTTTGTCTTATAATCCAACAGTCAGCCACTACAGAAGAAGTAATGCTCCACTTGCTCGATATTTACCAAGGACACTAACTCTTAATTCTATGTTTCATGATTTTAAACGGAAATTTCCAAATTCTTCTTGTTCAAAGGAAATATACAGACAAACAATAAAACGCATGCATATCTCATTTAAATATCCGAAAGGTGACAAATGCACTGATTGTCAAAAGTTTGAACAGCAAATAGCAGATTTTGGAGAGGAAGATGTGCCTCATCCATTGAAAGCCGCTTTTGAAGACCATAAAATTAAAGCTACAAAAGCAATCCAAAAATATCAGGAAGACGCTTCTAAGGAAAACACTAACAGTGTTAGGTATTATTCTATGGATCTTCAAAAGGTAATGTTATTGCCTGATATGCCGAAAGTCAAAGATTCTTTCTTCTTAAGCCGTCTTATAACCTTCAATTTAACGTTTGCCCCCATACGGAAAATGACAAATATTCACAGCACTTGCGTTCTTTGGCAAGAAGCTTTTGCAGGTAGAGATGCCAATAATATCGTGGATGCACTTGCAGCTCTTCTTGAAAAGCAGAGGGACTTACAGCATTTAGTAATTTGGTGCGATAATTGTACCAGTCAAAATAAAAACTGGATAATGTACACTGCCCTAGTAATTCTTGTTAACTCGGGCTCTTTCAATATAGAAACAATAATTTCATTCAGCGTCTACCCTTTCACCTATGCAGACGCATCGTCAATCTTTTTTTTTTATAAAAATTCAGTCTTGTAAAGCTATATTGACCCTTAACTGACGAATACTCGTAAAAAGAGCAAGTGTCAAATTTGCTTGAGATCAGTGACTAAGTGCCGTCGTACAAAACCCTCCCTTTTGCCCCCGCAAGCCGCGAGTGTGAGTGAGAAGTGCCATCTTTGTTTCGTCTTACTAACGGGTGTTCCGTTACACCAACCGTTACAAAGCGGCTGCGCCGAGTTTCTTTGTTCGAAATGCCTACTTGTGCCGGCTGTGAACTTGCCTTATGCTCCAATGATAAAATTGTTTGCAGCAGATCATCGTGCGCCAAATCCTATCACCACCTGTGCGTTAATCTTACGGCCGGTACAGCAAGGAAACATGCTAAATGGGTATGTCCTTCATGTACAACTAAGCAGCCTAGAGGGGACAACAGTAACACTCCAATCAGAAACAACGAAATCCTTGTCCCCCACATTACACGCACTGATTCTGACGATCGCAGTTATGTAACTACACGCAAAAATAAGTCACCCATTCCCCAAGAATTGCAACTCCAACTGCCTCAAGAGCATGGCCTAGATGTGGTGATGGAGAAACTCCCAGCCCTCATAAAAAAAGCTTTGGCATCCGAATTAAAGCCTATGCAAGATATGTTAGTCAAATTAGAATCTTCCATATCTTTTTCAAGCAATCAGTATGATGACATGGTAAAACGTTTGTCCAAAAACTCTGCTGGTTTAAAGGCTTTACAAGAAGAAAACAGCATATTGAAACGTGACTTATGTGACTGCAATTCTCGCATTAAACACATCGAAGCAGATATGGCGCAGCAGCAGCAATGGGCTCGTCTACAGAACGTTGAGATTGTTGGTGTGCCGGAGTCAAACACAGAGAAACCCGAGGACGTAGTGGTCAGAATATCTAAACACCTGGGTCTGGAAGTTGCTCCAGCTGAAATTGAATTTGCGCATCGGGTGCAGTCTCGCCGAGCATCCGTCGCCACCAAGAACGCGCGAACCATCGTGTGCCGCTTTAAACACCGAGCTACTAAAGACGCCGTGATCGCCACAGCGCGCAAGTTCCGGGGACTTACAAGTGCAGACCTAGGCTTGGGCGGTGACATCAAAACCCGTAAAATATATATTAATGAACATCTTACAAGTACTAATAAACAATTATTGAAAGAGTGCAAAATTAAAGCAAAAAAGTTAAATTTCAAATTTATATGGACCAAAAATTGCACAATATTTGTAAGAAAAAATGAAACATCACCGCCCATTCCTATAATTTCAATTAATGATTTAAACAAGCTAGCCTAAAAGTAATAACCTATTTGCAAATTTTGTTTCCCCATCCGTGTTTATCATATACCTACATGTTTTTGTATACCTATAATACAGCAACAATCATACATTTATCAAAGTTAAAATGTACTCTCACGCTTCTCCTAACATATATAATAGGTCTTTACCTATGAAACTGCCGTTTTGCCGTACTGGCCATTTCAAATGAAAATATTTTTTTTTTGACGGATAATTCTAATTTCAAATTAATTTTATTGGACAAACATGGAATTCTTTTTCTAAAATCGTCATTTGTTTAATAGTTAGTGTTTTGTTTTCAACGCATTCGAACATTTTTCGTCATCATGGATAAGTTAAAAATTCGAGTAATTATGGAGTATGAGTACCGTCGTGGCAGCAAAGCGGCACAAGCGGCACGCAACATCAACGACTTTTACGGAGCGAACACTACAAACGAACGCACCACCCGTTATTGGTTTACCCGCTTCCGTTCTGGAAATTTTGACCTGAAAAATGAACCCCGTGGTCGTCCGAAAACTTTGGTCGACAATGACGAATTAAAGGCAATTGTGGAAGCTGATGAAACTCAATCCACGGCTGAATTAGCAGCAGCTTTCGACGTTAGCATCAAAACAATATTGGTCCATGTGCGTCAAATTGGCAAGGTAAAAAAGCTTGACAAATGGGTACCCCACGAACTCAATGACCGCCAGCGCGAAGTACGCGTGGAGACGTGCCTTGCACTGCTCAGCAGGCATACAAATGAAGGAATTCTGAACCGCATTGTTACTTGTGACGAGAAATGGATCCTGTTTGACAATCGTAAGCGCTCAGCAAGTTGGTTGGACCCTGGTTCAGCACCCAAACAATGCCCTAAACGAAAACTTACCCCTAGAAAAATGATGGTCACTGTTTGGTGGTCTAACGCGGGTGTAATTCATCACAGCTTCTTGCCAAACGGGACAAGCATTACTGCAGATGTGTACTGTGAAGAACTGAACACAATGATGGAGAAGCACGCACGTCTCCAATCAGCTTTGGTCAATCTTTCGGCTCCACTGCTCCTGCAACGCGCGACCTCATACTGCACAGCAGACGGTCTCCAAGCTACAAGAGTTGGGGTTGGAAGTTCTCCGTCATCCGCCGTACTCACCAGACCTTGCGCCTACAGACTTCTACTTTTTCCAGAATTTGGATAACTTCTTGGCGGGAAAAAAATTCAATACCCGAGAGGCAGTACAAAATGCCTTTGAAGAATTTGTTGCCTCCCGTCCAGCTGATTTCTTCAACAAAGGCATCGATAAGCTACCAATGCGTTGGCAAAGATGCATTGATTGCATGGGTGATTATTTTGATTAATAGAAATAAAAAATATATACAAAAATTACGCTTCATTTATTTCGTGAAAAACGGCAATTTCAAGACCTAGTATTACACATATATACACGACACGAATACCAAACATTATATACTACTCATTCATACATTATTCATAACCATAACCTTAAACGAACAATTAACACAACTTATTTTATTTTATTTTATTTTATTTTTTAAGCAAGTTTTTAAACATATCTCGCAGCAATAAGCATTTAATAAAGTATCGTGAATTTAATAAGCACTTAATTGACACGTTTTTAGTTTACTGTATTATAACTCTTAAGCATTATCACAATTTTACTTCACATCCCCACAAGAATCAATATTATTTTTGGATTGTCCCTAATATCTCATTATGACCCCTAATCACAATAATTTAACTTTTTTCTATCAAAATGTAAGAGGATTAAGAACTAAAACTAATATTTTTAGCAATAACACGCTGATTCAGGGATTCGATATTGCGCTTATCACTGAGACATGGTTGTGCAACGGGATATTAGATAGCGAGCTCAGTAACAATAAATACACAGTCTCGGTCTGCGTGCGTTCTCGAGCGCACGTCGATCGCAGACGCCTTCCCGCTGTATTAGCCCCCGCGCTAATTGAGCACCCAAATTTCACTGGTTGTTGTCGTAATATATAATTTCATAGTCGTATACCGTATTAAGTTTCTAACGCCGTTTTCACGGCGGTCAGTGGCTCGTTAACCGTACTTCTATTAAGTTTCTAAAGCCGTTTTCACGGCGGACAGTGGGCTGTTAACCGTACTTCGTGGAACGTGAGCTTCGTCGACGGAATTTCGTCGTTCCAGGTGCCTCGAGTCTTCGTGTTCGAGTAAGTTATCCGCGTCGTCCTCAACCACCCTACTGCGTGTAGGGTGGTTTTTAGGAAGTTAGTCATCGTTGATAGGTTCATAGTATATATATTTATATATTGTTGTCCCTCCCCAACCCCTCCGCAATGGCTTCTCTAAGCTCTCATGAGTTTATGAGGAAGTTACTTGATAGTACCGGTGCTGAAGGCATGTCTATAAATGCTGATAAGTATCGTTTCTTGGACTCTCTCATCCCGCATATCATGGCGTTAATTCCCTCACTGGCCCCTCAGGCCACCCCAGTCCCCCAGACCCCTCAGGTCTTAGGCCCTCCCGCGTCCCCTTCCTCCAGTGACATGGAGTGCGAAGTAGACGCCCCTCCGCGCCGCAAGCGCGCACCCGCGACCGAGTCATCCTCGGATGCCACCCCAACTGGCCCTGATGAGCCTCCCTCTTTCACCCTTGTTAAGAAGCGCTCTAAGAAGCGCTCGAAACAAGACCCGGCGCCCTCGGCGCCCGTCCCTACACCCCCTGCGGCGTCTTCAACGCCAGCTGCCCCGGTGTCTTCAACACCCGCTCCGGCCCCAACTTCTGTCAAGGCCAAGGTCCCACCACCCGTTTTCCTTCGGGAAAAGGGTAAATGGACTGAGGTCTCGACATTGTGCAATGAGCACAAAATTCACTACACCCGAGCAGCAAACTCGGGTGAATCTATTAAAATCTTAGTCTCGTCGATAGACGACTTTCGTGCTTTAACAAAGCTCCTCACCGATAAGCAATATGCTTATCACACTTATGCTCTGTCAGAAGAGCGTAAGATCAGAGCGGTACTCAGGGGAGTCCCGTTCGAATTATCGAACGAGGCTATCCTGGAGGATCTGCAGTCCCAAGGCTTCCCGGCACTCGCGGTGCATAAAATGCACAGCAAGTACGGGAGACAACACCCTCTCGCTTTGGTGGTTCTCGCCAACGTCCCCAAGTCCAGGGAGATCCTCAAAGGGGTTAGCACTATATGCGGCCTCTCTGGGATCTCGATCGAGGCGTCTCATCGCTGCGGTCATCCCGGCCAGTGCCATCGGTGCCAGTTGTACGGGCACGTGGCGGCCAACTGCCGCGCACCGCCCAGGTGCGTCAAGTGCCTGGTCCCGCACTTCACTAAGGAGTGCAATCGCACTCCTGAAACTCCCTCTCCTCCCGGTTGCGTGCTTTGTGGCCAGTCCGGCCACACCGCAAATTACAAGGGCTGCCCTCGTGCACCCCGTTGTATGCGCTCCAATTTCAAAAGGGCGGCACTCAAACAGGCCCCGCGCCTTTCTCAAGAAAACTTTCCGCCGCTGCGTAGCCGGGTTCCTCCGGCTGCAAAGCCTACACAGTCTAGGCCTGCCCCAGAAAACTGGAGGCAGCGCCCCGCATCGAATCCCATCCCGGCTCCTCGCCCATACAAACCCACTCCTCAATCTTCCGTAGCAGACGATATGCGTATCGTCTGCGACGCTATGAAAAATATCGATGTTAGTGAAATCGCAGTCTTAGCCCGTAAACTTAGGGCTTCACGTACTCCGACAGAGCGTTTGCTAGCTCTGGCGGAGCATAGTTCCCCTCTCAATTCATTATAGGTTCATTTAAATGAATTGATCCCTAAATCATGCTTCGGCCGACCTCTGCCCAGCCCCGGCTTCACCGGAGGCTGCCCAGAACGGCCACCAACTCATGTCCCTTTGAGCACCTTCAGTGCAACTTTCACTACAGGCGGAAGACCCGCTAGCGGGTCTCCGCCAGCGCGCCCAACTTCCCGACGGGTGTCGCTTCCGATGAAGGCTAACGGTAATAACTACAGCCAACAGGTGGTTTTTAGTGGGTAGGTGCCATTCTGGTGAGTCCCACATAACCCCCCGCAGAAGAATTTACCTGCGGGCGGGTATGCATGACGCATCTTCCACCTCCCTCCCGCGAGGGAGCCTCGGCAGCAAAAAAAAACAAAAAAAAAAAACAATAATTATGACGTGTTTAGGCGGGACCGCGGTGGTGGCGGCGGGCCGGGCGGCGGCGTCATGGCGATGTGTGACGTGCGGTTTCATGCGCGCGCGCGGCCGGAATGGCAGCGCGATTCGCTCGAGTGTCTCTGGCTCACGGTGCCGGCGCAGAGTCTTGCCGCCCGCTCCCGCGCCCCGCAACCCGATTTACATGTTGCTGTTGCTTATATTCCTCCGAACAAATTTGCTTCGAATCGCCTAACAGAATTATTAGAATTAGTTCGGGATTTTATTCAATTGCATCCAAATGATACATTATTGCTTGCGGGTGACTTTAATTTACCTTTCGTAAGATGGAATTTAAGTAGACCAATGTTTTTAAATAAAGGCAGCAACGAAATGCGACAATCCGCCGAACAATTTATAAACACTTTTTACTATTATGAATTGAAACAATTTAACAACATCTGTAACTTACAGGGGAATACTCTTGACTTGATATTTACAAACTTTAACGTAACTATTAGACGCTCGGACTTTCCAGTAGTACCAGAGAATAGCTATCACCCATCTTTAGAAATCGACGCCTCAGAAGTATTAATTCCATTATTAAAATCTAATTCTCGAACTGTATATAAATATAATAAAGCCAATTATGACTGTATAAACTGCGAGTTAAGTAAATATGACTGGCTAAGCCTATTAAATAATGTTGACATTGAAAATTGCATTCAATTATTTTATAACATTTTAAACAAAATTATAGATCAATTTATACCTAAGTCTCAGATTTCTAGAAACAATAATTATCCGGTTTGGTTTAGCAGTGCTTTGATTAATCTCACTAAGGAAAAAGCTAAAATACATGCACGCTGGAAACGTTTTAAAAACCCAAATGATTATAATTCATTCTCCATTTTAAGAGCTCGACAGAAAAAATTACAATCTAAGTGTTTTGAAACCTATACTGAGTGGTCACAAAATAAAATAAAATCATGTTCAAAATATTTTTGGTCTTATATTAAAGCAAAAAGAAAAACTACATCGAGTTACCCTTCCTGTATGAACTATGAAGGGGTGGAATTAAGCAATGCCTCAGACATTTGCACTGCTTGTAACGAGTTTTTCAATAAAAATTTTAGCACTCCTCTTGCCTCTTATACTAATATGCACACGTCTAGTGAGTTGAAAAATAATATTTCTCCAGGTGAACTTACTATTAGTACAGAATACTGTAAAAAACTAATGTCGCAATTAGATGTCCACAAGGGTCCGGGCAGTGATGGTTTGCCCTCATTATTTTTTGTTAAATGTGCAAAGACTCTCTCAGTCCCTGTCTCATACATCCTAAATCGCTGCTTTACCTTTGGTTATTTTCCTTCAGTATGGAAAACAGCCCATATTACTCCCATACATAAAAAGGGGCCTAAGACTTCAATAGAAAACTATAGGTCAATATCCAAACTCAACGTTTTGAGGAAAGGTGAGTGAAAGAATTGTGTACGACCATATCTACCCGACAGTTAGTCATTTAATTCCTATTCAACAACATGGCTTTATGAAGGGGCGCTCTACTCAAACCAATCTAGCCATCTTTACCCACGAAGTACTCAGTGGAATGGAAGGCGGTGGGCAGGTTGATGTGATCTACACGGACTTCGAAAAAGCTTTTGACCGTGTGGATCATGTCATTGTGCTCAAAAAGCTCCAAGAAGTTGGTATATCAGGTAATTTATTAAGATGGCTAGAATCATACCTACGAAATAGATGTCAGGCAGTTGTGGTTTTGCTCAGATTATATCTCGGTGCCTTCCGGGGTCCCACAGGGCTCCATATTAGGACCGTTGCTGTATTCTATTTACTTATATGACATAGGAAAATATATTAATTCTGACTTTATCATGTATGCCGATGACATTAAAATCTACAATAAAATTAATAATTTGACAGACAGCAATAACTTACAATTAGATCTTGACCGACTGTACGATTATTTTTGTAGCAATCGTATCAGCATAAATGTGAGTAAGTGCGCACACATAAGTTTCAGTCGAAAGCGAAGACCAATCCTAACCACTTACAATATAAACATGGACTTAATCCCTAAAGTAGATCTCATCTGCGATCTAGGTGTTATTATGGATTCTAAGCTTTCATTCACAAACCATATTGCAACAACGGTTACTAGAGCCTATAAAAATCTAGGTTTTATTCTGAGAGTAAGTGCTCCTTTTTCAGATATAAATTGTCTAAAGGTGATATATTTCGCTTATGTAAGGAGTACACTCGAATATTGCAGTGCCATATGGAACACCCATTACACCACCTATTATGAAAACATTGAATCTATACAAAAAAAGTTAATCAAACATTTAAACTATCGCACACACTCAAAGCAACACAAAGTTTACAGAGATGCCTGCACTCAATTCAAAATATTGTCACTGAGCGATCGGCGCAACTTACTTGACATGTTGTTTCTCCATAATATATGCAATGGCTCAGTTGATAGCATTGAACTCACCAACTCAACGCTTCAACTAAAAACACCCAAAAAAAGAACTAGACACACCAATCTGTTTAACACTAAGCACTCAAAAACTAATTATACTCATAATTCCGTTATAAACAGAATGCAAAAAACCTACAATACCAAGTTTGCTCCCTTCACAGACTTATTTCATGATTCTAAAAGGGTTTTTAAGTTGCATGTTACTAAAGCTATCAATGACCAATAATTAATTGCTGTGTTTACGTTTAAGATTAATTTAATCTAACGTAACAAGTTTAATACTGTATATACACACACACTGACACTGACACACTCACACACACACACGCACACTCATATAGGTACACTTATTTTTGACTTTGATTTTATCTGTTATTTCTTGCATTTTTACTCGATTGATATCAATTTCTTAATACTTAACTGTTTGACATTAACTTAATTCGACATTATGTAAATTATCAATTTGTTTACCATTTTGACAATGTGAAATCTGTTTTTATTTTATTTTTATTATTACTGTTTTTTTTTATGTTTTTGTTAAGTTGAAATTTTTTTTTTAATACTTTGACATAATTACATCACATAATCATTGTCATCAATGTTCATAAACTTGGCCTTATTATTTATTCTAATTTTTTGATTTTAAAAGTGTTTTTAGATTTTATATTTAAACATAAACTTTTATATTTTAATTTTTTATTATGGTTTAATAATGCTTATCATTTTAACTACAATTTGACTTATTTACATACATTTGTTCTCTTTTTTATATCTTTTTTATATGTTCTTTGACGCTGTAATTACAAGTTTAAATTTCATTACATTGACCTAGTATCTAATCTGAATTAATTTTAAATCTTCAAGACTGTCTTTCATGTATAAGAAAAAAAAAGTAAATCCATAAATGGCTATATGTATCTTATTTTCTTTGTAACTATATAACTGTTTTGTTGAGAGCTGTGGATTTTGTAATAAACAAATAAATAAAATAAAAAATAAATTTTAAAATACTTGACAAAAGGACACACGCATATGGCTGCAGACGGTGTGCATGGAAACATTGAGAGACAAATCAAGCGTCGAGAAGCCGTGTTCGACTACGAAGATTACAAAGATGTAGTACAAAGTTGTAGGCTCAATATTGATATAATAGATGTACAGAAAAAATATAAGTGGGTCAAAAAGAGGAGAAGCCCCAGACGCAATAATTGTAACGACGTATTAAATACATTTACATTAAATTCAGTAGTGGAAGTAAAGTTTGTAAGCGGCAGTCGGAAACTGTTTTTTAAACTCGATTTCGATGAACCATACGTTGAACTTGACTTTCTTATAAAAAAACTTAATGTGGGATTGCTACCGGAAACTAGTATTACTCCAAGAGGCATAAAACAAACTTAAAAAGATGGAATTTTGTCCAAACTTGTACCGCTCATGCCTGCCAATCGACGGCAATTTTGGATTAATTTACCCGTTTGTGATGCATCGGAAGATTTGGTTTCACGGGGGGCAAATGATTATTGGCTAAATTTTGAACTTTGAAATTCAATTAATAAATATTATAAGATGAAATAATCAAGTTTTATTAAAAAAACACACGACAACATGTTGTACTTACTAGGTTCATGACATAGTGATTTAAGATTAAGGGAAGTTTTTTAACAAAATTAAAAACCTAGTAACCACACTTACTAGGTTTTTAAGCTGCCAACCCGACTGAGTCCAAGGCAAAAAATCAATTAAGTTATTAGTAAGTGCTATAAAACTTGATCTAACGTTTATTTAGATATATGGTTAAATTCTAGTTAAAGCCAAGGATATTTCGCATCTTTTAACTCTAGATACATCTTTGTATCTCTTATACTTTTGGCGCGGCAAGCTCTCAAAGTGACCAACTCGTTTTTTTGCTCTCTGCCCCTTACTAGATTTTAAAATTGCACAGCCGATATATATATATATATATATATATATATATATATATATATATATATATATATATATATATATTTTCTAATACATTTAGGTATGCAGTGTTGAACCACAACTGTGATCTGTGGCCGACTTTACGCGATTCTTCAGCGTGGGTCTAATACCAGAGTTTTGACCATTTTGTGTTTTGTTCGTAAGATAAACTTATAAAATGAGAAACTTACAACTTACATTGTTTACTATTTGTCTTTTCTCCTTTTTCGATTAATAGGTAACTAAAGGCCTAAGGCCTTGTAAACTCTAAATATGATGGATAGATGTAACGGCTCTTTGACTACTGTACAGAGCTTCTTACGTAAATATTTTGATCTGTATAGTGGTGAAAATTATAATATTTACATTCATTATCCACATAAGAATTGCAACTTTATAAGTCTGTTTTAAACACAGAAACCTGTGTCATTAAGACAATGTTGTCACAAAAAGAGTTGGCAGCAAAAATCTAAAAGCATTTTATACTCGACTTTTTAATGTAGTTGACTACCAAGATTTTTGCATAAATGCATTCGCAATGTAATCCTGCCGAAATGCATTAACAAAACAAACTTTATTTATCAGGAATTAACAGTTATTTTGGCTAAAACAGTGGATGGTGGCTTATGAAGTACTCGTACGTTATGTGTAATCCGGTTTAGGGACCTTGTTCCGTTATGAATGAACGTCAAATTATATAATTTCGATCGATTTGTAAGTATATTAATTAATTGGTAACATAGTAAGGCTTTTTAATTTATATTTCCAACTGGCAAAACAAAGTATTGTGCTTTCAAACAGTAGGTAGGATCAGTTTAAATGAAGATGCCAACTTTTTTAGATATTTGTGAGATATTATTTTTCAAGTCTAATGACTTATTTTACACTATTACTAAATTTTACATAAATTTTACACTATTGCCTACAGAAAAGGCAAAACTGAACAAAGTTATTTTGCCTTCACCTTTATCAATCAAGGACTAATAAACTAATTGCCAAAACTTAATACAATCAAAACTTGCGACATAAGCAACAGTAAATTAACAAAATAAGCAAATGAAATCTAGATATTTTGTGTATTTGTGTTTCGTTGACGGGTAAACGAATCGAAGGTCAGAAACGGCCGATGTCTAAACATGCCACGTTAATAAAGGGTAGACGATGAGTTAACTACCTGTACTGAAAGGAAAACTATTTCCATTGACCTTTTTATTCAAAACTCTGGACGATCCTAATCAATAAAATTAGTAAAGCCAGGGTGACCATGGCAACCGAATGCCTATTTTATTTTCTAACGTATTTTGCTAGTTAGTTTAGGCAAGCGATCGTGGATGTTTTTTATATTTTACAATTTCAGCTATGAATATCATCGTTATTTTTTGCTGTAAAACAGATTTTCGTTGTAAAACCAATAAAGCCCTTTAATTAAAAACTATAAAATTTGCCGTTTTGATGGACGTAAAAGTAAACATCATAACTGCATTGTAACGAAAATAGGAGGAGAGGTCCAAAAGTTCGTGGACTGAAAGAATTTTAAATAAAATGAAACAATAAATATATTTTTCATTTTCAATATAATCTCACCCTTAAGCTAAATACGTTTATTAGATCTATGAATCAATTTTTCTAAACCACCGTAAAATTATTTTTTATCTTTTGCCTCAAATGAGCCAAAATTGCCACCTTTACCTAATTGTCGTCGCAAAAGTTAAGTCTTTTTTTTTAATTGGGGAACAAATAAAAATTACTAGGGCCAGATCTGGACTCTAGGGTGGGTGGAAGCCATGTGTGTGCAGAGCAGCCATTGCGACTCTGCCCTTGTGAACCGACGCGTTGCCTTGCAAGAGCAACACACCCTTGGTCAATTTCCCTCGACGGTTTCCCGTGATGGCCTCCTTTAATTTTTCTAGTATCGTTGGGTAGTATTCTCCGGTTATGGTCCTTCCCCTTTCCTTGTAATCAATCAGTATTATCACCTCACAATCCCAAAAAACAGTAGCCATCAACTTTTCAGCCGACATTGAATTTCTTAGCGGCGTTGTCCCCTTTTTATGACATTGCATGGACTTGTTTGGACTCAGGCTCAAGATGATGACCTATGTTTCATCTCTGGTAACAATCCGCTCGCGGCGTGAGCATTCTCTTAACCCATTTTGCACTGACTTTTGTCATTCCAGGTGATCATGTAGGATTCGCAAAATGGTGGTATCTGATACTCCAACTAATGCAGATAATTGCTTTTTCTTCAAACAGTGTCTTCCAGTACAATTTTTTCTACTTTTTCGACGATTTCTGATGTGGTGGCCTCAGCTGGTCTTACTGAGCGTGGGTCGTCTTCAATCGACTCCCGACCAAAGACCATGCCACTTGTAAATCATTGATTTATTAGGGCACTGTTCCCCATAAACGGTTTCAATTTCATTTATAATTATCTGAGCGCTCTTTCCTTGCTTGGTTAGGAATTTTATCACAGCACGGTGTTTACTTTTCTCAATAGTTTCAGTTTTCTTCCAGATTGACTTGTTTTGTTTAGCAGGCGAGTGTTCGTAAATGAATGACGCAATAGGGGTGAAACTCAATTTATATACTAATGATGAGTCCCTAATTAGTAGGACACTAAGCGAACGCCCCTATTCCCAATCCATTCCCTCCGTTCCACGAAGTTTTGGACCAGCCCTCGTAGATGTACATGAAATAAAGACGGTCGGTTCCACCTGCCACGTGATATGTCTGTTACGTAAAGTATATTAGGTCTTTACCTATGAAATTGCCGTTTTTCACGAAATAAATGAAGCGTAATTTTTTTATATATTTTTTATTTCTATTAATCAAAATAATCACCCATGCAATCAATGCATCTTTGCCAACGCATTGGTAGCTTATTGATGCCTTTCTTGAAGAAATCAGCTGGACGGGAGGCAACAAATTCTTCAAAGGCATTTTGTACTGCCTCTCGGGTATTGAATTTTTTTCCCGCCAAGAAGTTATCCAAATTCTGGAAAAAGTAGAAGTCTGTAGGCGCAAGGTCTGGTGAGTACGGCGGATGACGGAGAACTTCCAACCCCAACTCTTGTAGCTTGGAGACCGTCTGCTGTGCAGTATAAGGTCGCGCGTTGTCGTGCAGGAGCAGTGGAGCCGAACGATTGACCAAAGCTGGTTGGAGACGTGCGAGCTTCTCCATCATTGTGTTCAGTTCTTCACAGTACAGATCTGCAGTAATGCTTATCCCGTTTGGCAAGAAACTGTGATGAATTACACCCGCGTTAGACCACCAAACAGTGACCATCACTTTTCTAGGGGTAAGTTTTCGTTTAGGGCATTGTTTGGGTGCTGAACCAGGGTCCAACCAACTTGCTGAGCGCTAACGATTGTCAAACAGGATCCATTTCTCGTCACAAGTAACAATGCGGTTCAGAATTCCTTCATTTGTATGCCTGCTGAGCAGTGCAAGGCACGTCTCCACGCGTACTTCGCGCTGGCGGTCATTAAGTTCGTGGGGTACCCATTTTTCAAGCTTTTTTACCTTGCCAATTTGACGCAAATGGACCAATATTGTTTTGATGCTAACGTCGAAAGCTGAAGCTAATTCAGCCGTGGATTGAGTTTCATCAGCTTCCACAATTGCCTTTAATTCGTCATTGTCGACCAAAGTTTTCGGACGAACCAGTTTTCGGGTAAACCAGTAACGGGTGGTGCGTTCGTTTGTAGTGTTCGCTACGTAAACGTCGTTGATGTTGCGTGCCGCTTGTGCCGCTTTGCTGCCACGACGGTACTCATACTCCATAATTACTCGAATTTTTAACTTATCCATGATGACGAAAAATGTTCGAATGCGTTGAAAACAAAACACTAACTATTAAACAAATGACGATTTTAGAAAAAGAATTCCATGTTTGTCATATAAAATTAATTTGAAATTAGAATTATTAGTCAAAAAAAAAAATTTTCATTTGAAATGGCCAGTACGGCAAAACGGCAGTTTCATAGGTAAAGACCTATTATTTAAATAAATAGCAATCCACTGTGGATTGCGGATGAAACTCGCACACACAGGTACTCAACTATGTAACTACCTACTTACCAACCTATTTTGATGTACAAACCCTCAGTAAAGGGGGATGCCTGCAAATAAAATAAATAAAAAAGCCACTGTGTACTAATTCGCTTCGTTTTCGCTAGGAAGTGCGTGGTCGCTATTATCCTCCCTATTTATGTCGTCACACTCGATAAGCTCAGCTGTTTTATTCATAAACCAGCGACAAAGGTTATTTCATTTTATTTCTTCTTCTATTTTTTCGTATTTTATGCATGTTGTATATTTTTTTTGGGATTTGATGTTATAGCGTTCCGATAAATTATTGGTATAAGAGGAAATATTTTATTTGACTTTGATTTTGACGAGAAAAATAGTTCTAATTGTGAAGTCCAGTAAATATACGTTTCATACATCATTTTATTTTAATGTCACAACATGGTCTTTTATACCAGTTCACATAAGGGAATTAAACTTTTAAAGTAAAATGTTATTTTATGTAAACAATATTTACACCCATACTCGGAGATCTGAAACGGTTACTTAAGGTGCTCTTAAATATAAATTTTGCTTGGCAAATACAGACTTAGAGACAGTATAATTGAGGTATGAATTCGCTCAGCAAAATATATATGTAATAGAAGTTTAAAAGTTTAACTGCGGCATTTAGATTAAGCAAAACCATATAATATATTTATTTAATCAAAGTATGTACCATTGCTTTCTATGCACTCTTGCTATCTCATAAGTTATTCATTGATTCCCTTTACTAAAAAAACCATTCGGACGGGAATCAATAAAATCTTTGGAGGCGCTTTGGACTGCGCCATTGGAGTTGAATATTTTCCCTTGCCAAATTAAAAAAAAAGGGTAATCTGTTGGAGCATCTTAGATATTCCAATTGAAGCTCTCTAATTTGATAGCCGTCTGTTGCGTAGTGTGTGGTCTAGCGTTGTCCTGAAGCAGCAGTGGCCTAGAGCGATTGATAGTTGCTGATAATAGACATCTGCCGTAATCGTCTGGCCAGATTTAAGAAAGCTATAGCGAACGACACCAGCAACAGTCCACCAAACGCTCACCAGTAACTTTTTTTGAGTCAATTCCCCTTTTCATCACAGGTAATGATTCGATTTAAAATCCTTTCATTATTGTGCCGGGTGAGTAATGTAACGCAGCAGTCAACGCGCGTTTGTCGGTCAAAAACACCGCAATCACCGCAAAAAACACGTCACTCGGACGTGGTTTGCGATGGATCAGCTTCCACAATACCCTTCAATTCTTCATACTATCATATCAACTTTGGTCCTCGGCCGTCCATGGGGCCTGTTCTGCAGGTCGAAATTTCCAGAACGAAAACGTTGGAACCAAATACGCACTGTGTTTTCTTTTGCGACACCGCTGTGATTCACAGCATTAATACTTCGAGCCATTTCTACAGCACTGGTGCCACGGTGGAACTCGTACTCGTAAATAACGTGATATTTCAAGTTTTCCATTTTGTAAACTATGTGACACAAAAAAACCAAAAGAGGACAAAACAAATAAATTACGGTTTTCGAAACACAAATGCGTGAGGTAATAGCTGTATAAATTTGAAATTGGAATTCTTAACCAAACAGGAGATCATACATTTAAATTGGCCAGTACGACAAAACGCCAATTTCATAATGTAAGGACCTAATATATAGTTTTCATATTACATTAACCAATATGCGAGTGAAGAAAAACTTATACAAATTAGAAAATGTTCGTTTTTTATTTTAGGATGCATAAGTTTTACCGTTGTTTTTAAAAGTTTTTACCGTTGAGTCCTGTAATAATATGTTTAAAAACTTCAATTTCCCGCAAGAATTTGAAACATATAGCGACAAAATGTGTAATGACAAAACTCATCGAGTAGCTTTGGATAAGATGTATAACACTATTGTAGATGTCTGAAGTAGGTCATCTGAAATGAGTTGCAATATAATAAAAAAACGTAAGAAATACATTACAGGATGGAATAGGTACATTAAGGAAGCCCATAGAAAGGCGCGAGTTTGCTTCCAAAGTTGAGTATTAAGTGGAAAACCCTCCAAAGGTCCAATATATGAGGAGATGCGCAGCAGTAGACAATTAATTAAAAATCGGCTTAAATACTGCCAGAACAACAAAGAGCAAATAAAAATGAATATTATTGCTGAACATCACTCAAGTAAAGATTTTAAAAACTTTTGGAAGCAAACTCGTAAAACACATTCTAAATCCAGGTATCCGACTAGTGTGGCGGGCATAAATAATAGTAATGTAATTGCAGATTTATTTAAAAACGCCTTTAATGTTAAGTAATCTGTTAATTAAAATGACCGAAGGCCGAGTTTGGAAGCCGAAGAGAGTACTGGGGCGTTAAAGGTACGTTTCTCTACTAAAGAGGTCGCTATAGCAATTCATAATATGAAGAAGGAGAAGTCTCCAGGTCATGACTCACTGAGTGTGGAGCACTTACAGCATGCAGGCGTGCACTTGCCTCCTGTGATGTCTATGTTCTACACTCTTTGCTTGGGACATTCTTAATTGCCGGAGGATCTGATGAGGACGGTGGTTGTGCCAGTGATCAAAAACAAAACAGGGGATGTATCTGATTTAAAAAACTATAGGCCTATTTCTATAGCAACAATCTTAGCTAAAGTATTGGACAGGCTGCTTGAAACTCAGTTATGCCAACATTTAAAAATAAATGATGCTCAGTTTGGCTTTACGCCGGGTGTGTCAACAGAGAGCGCAGCATATTTTCTTAAGCTGACTGTCCAATACTATACAGCTAGAAATACTTCCGTATTTGCCTGTTTTCTCGACCTCTCTAAGGCCTTCGACCTTGTGTCCTATGATCTACTGTGGCGGAAAATGGAAAGTAATACTAGTGTGCCTAAGGAAGTTTGTACCATTTTTTAATACTGGTACAATAACCAAACAAATTATGTACAGTGGACTGAGTCTTCGTCTGAGCTATATAAGTTAGAGTGCGGGGTGAGACAGGGGGTGTTGTCATCACCTAAACTATTCAACCTTTACGTAGATAGGCTGATTGCTGAGTTCAGTAACACCATGGTCGGTTGCTCTATCGACGGAGTAACTATGAACAATATTAGTTATGCGGATAATATGGTATTGCTGAGCCCATCGATTAGCGGTCTGCGTAAGTTGGTTGCTATTTGTGAGCGATACGCCGAGGCCCATGGCCTCAAGTACAATGAAGCTAAAAGCGAGCTAATGGTTTTTAAATCACGAAATAAAACTTACGCTAACATTCCACCTGTGCTTTTGAATAGTGTTCCTTTAGCAAGAGTCTCGAAATTCAAGTACTTGGGGCACTGGGTCACGGAGTCGCTAAACGACGACTTGGATATAGAGAGGGAGAGCAGAGCATTGTCAGTCAGGTGTAATATGTTGGCCCGCAGGTTTGCACTTTGCAATAAAGAAGTGAAATTTTCTTTATTTAGATCATTCTGTCAAATCTTCTTTACACGCAGCCTGTGGGTAAACTACACCAAGAGGACACTCAATGCTTTGCGCGTTCAATAAAATAACGGTTTCAAGATTCTGTTGGGGCTGCCTCGTTACTGCGCTTCGGAAAAGTTTGCAGCTGCGCAAGTGGACAGTTTTCATGCAATAATGCGCAAAAGGGCAGCATCGATGATGACGCGGGTGTGGGGCAGCACCAACGTAACGTTCAATGATCGGTTTGATTCGGAAATATTGAAGCACTGGGTTAGTAGGCACAGTGCGTGCTGGTCGAGTGCTAAATGACCATTTTTTAAATCAGACATTAGGTAATTATTTTAAATTTGGACATCAGTTATTTTAGAATCATATATATGCTGGAATTGTTATAACATGAATTTTATAATAATAACATAGTTTTTAAGAATATTGTTACTAACATAATATGGAATAATTCCGAATTAAATTGATATTATTATTATTTACTATTTGAAAGAAAAAAAAGGAAATTCGTTTATTTACTTACATCCTTCGAATTAAAGAGAAAAATACAACGACAAGCTCATGTTATCATGCAACATATAATAATTTCATATGTAAATGCATGTTTCTCATTGTAGAATAAGATATAATAACGGGAATTGCTGTTTACAAGAGCCACCCCATTTTTTTCCTACTTAGACAAGCAAAAACATGTGTAGCGGTGACCCGCGCTACTCAACCGACCAATCACAACGCGAGTTCTACATCGCAATATCAACTTTACTTAAGCGATTAGAATATATATGACTTTCCGACAACGCCTGTCGGGCCGTGGGCCGCGGCCTGGTCACCAAAATTACTTATTAATTAGGGAATATTGTTATAATAAGTGTATACAAGACCCCCATCCTCACCGTTTGAAGTATTTGAGAGCACTATGGATGAGGTATTACATAGAGTAAAGAACAAAAACAAAGAAATAAATATTTGTGGCAATTTTAATATTGATTTATTAGTAGTGATGTCACAAAGTAAACGATTCTTGAATCTTTTTAAATGTTACAACCTAAAAAATCTTTTATTAGAGCCTACGTGAATCACAGCGACCTCAGCCACATGTCTTGATAACATTTTTACAAATTTAATGCCACGTACAAGTCAGTAAACTACAATCAGATCATAGTGGGCAGTTGGCCACTTTTGATATTGGGCTAAAAAAAGACTCTAAAAAGAGAAATTACCTTTATACCCATGAATGAGAGACGGCTTGAAACATTTAGGAAAAATGTATTTGAAAAAACATTTAAATTAGATTACTGTGGAGATCCTATTACTCAATATAACTCTATTCATAATATAATTAGAAATGAATATGACTCTGTTTAAAAAAAATATATATGTATAAATAATAATTTATTTAGGTTTAGTGACTGGGCAACAGTGGGAATATGCAGAAGTAGACATAGATTATATGAATTGTACAGTGAAAGAACTGATAATCATAATAAGACATTTTATGAATATGTTAAAAAGTATTCAAAATCATTTGAACAAGTATGCAGTGTAGCTAAATCTAATTACATTAATAATAAAATTAAATATAGTACTAACATTTCAAAAACTGCATGGAATATAATTAATCAGGAAACTGGGAAAGCAAAAGAACCGCACACCAAATATAATTTAAAAATTAATGATTAAGTGTTGTCGACTGACAAAGAAGTTGCTGAAGCATGTGAAATTTTTTTTACTGCATCCCTGTGTCAACTACTTCGAGTATTAACTAATTTTCCACTCTTGCACAATCACTGCTAACAGAAAATGTAAATTCATGCAATATTGATTTTATTTTTAAACATGTTACTGTTCCACAAGTTTTAGATGCATTTAAAAGCATTAAAGTAAAAAATACTGCCGATTTAGATGGGATTTCTGTTAAAATTATTGAATCTGTCATTGATGGTATAGCCCCGTACTTAGCCAGTATATTTAATGACTGTGTTGATAATGGTGTTTTTCCTGATTTAATGAAATTGAGTAAGGTCATTCCAATATTCAAAGCAGGTAGTATCTCTGACCCTAATAATTTTAGACCTATATCAATACTACCAACGCTCAGTAAGATTTTTGAAAAATTAATTTTAAATCAATTACTTTCTCAAGTTTATGGCAATAGTTTAATGAATTTTAAGCAATTTGGTTTCACGCGGGGTCGCTCAACAACCGATGCCGGTGTTGAGCACATAAAATACGTATTCAGCGCCTGGGAGGAGTCGTGTGATACTATTGGTGTCTTTTGTGACTTTTCCAAGGCGTTCGACTGTGTGGATCATACTACTCTACTCATGAAACTGCACCATTACGGTATAAAAAACCGAGCGCTTGCCTTGATTAAATCATATATTTCTAATAGAAGACAGAAAGTTGCAATAAATGGAGAAAAATCATCAGGATCGGCAGTGACAATGGGTGTGCCCCAGGGCTCAGTTCTTGGTCCTTTCCTATTTTTAGTATATATCAATGATCTGCCATCGGTCGTGCCAAGAATCAATGCGAGGTCATATTGCTTGCTGACGATACTTCCTTCTTATTTAAAATCAAAAGACAAGACACTGACTATTAAGCAGTAAACAAATGCATCTCCAACACAGAGCAGTGGTTCTCAGCTAATAATTTGCTCCTCAATGAAAAAAAAAATGAAATGTGTCAAGTTTACGTTGCCAAATGTCAAACAGGTAAACACAAACATTGTAGTTAAGAGCCAGGAACTGACTCCTGTAAACTCAACTGTATTTCTGGGCATAACTTTTGACGCCAAACTCCAGTGGGGACCGCGTGTTGATGGTTTAGCGAAAAGGCTTGGCTCTGCCGCATATGCTGTTAAATAAATGAAACAGATTTCAAATGAAACAACTGCTCGATTAGTCTATTTTGGTTACTTACACAGCCTCATGATATATGGTATTCTGTTGTGGGGGAGTGCTGCCGACATCGATACTATATTTATTCTGCAGAAAAGGGCTTTTCGCGCAATCTATCAGCTCGGTCCAAGGGTGTCACTCAGAAGTAAATTTAAGGAAATAAATATTCTTACCTTCCATTCACATTATATTTTAGAAAATTTAATGTATGTAAAAAAGAACATAACCTTGTTCAAAAGAAAAAAAAGATCTGCACAATGTTAACACAAGAGGAAGAAATATGCTGGCAGCTCTTAACAGTAGGCTTCATAAAGTCACTAACTCATTCATGGGTCAATGTATACGCTTTTATAATAAGGTTCCTGAGGATATCCAAGGTCTTCCTATTGACGAATTCAAAGAAACTACAAAGGAGAAGTTGTGTGCTAGAGCATATTATAAACTATCCAGTTATTTGGATGATAAAAGCCCTTGGGTATAATCCCCTCATTAACAGGATTGTACTAGTATTTGTAACAAGCATGTGTAATGCGTCTGTATGTTCGATGAGTTCTTCGTCGCGATGAATATTTAAAGCGTCATTGTCACTAAAGTACATCTTCTTATGGCAGCGTCGGGTGACGGGTTGCTCACTTCCCTCTAATATGGTTGAGGAGGACGATGGCTGGATCCCGTGTTAACTCGTGAACGGGTGCCGTTTGAGGGTGTCATCGTTTGGATACTTGGGGGGAGGGAGACTTGCCGAGCTAACAGATGCAGAAAAGAATAATTTTGTATAGACATAAAGAGACTGTAAATTTATTTTGAAAAAAATATACCCGTGATGTTTCTTGCCAGTTCTTTTTCAAACTGGTGGTAGAATCATGTTTTATTTGACGTCAATAAGAACAAGTAATTGTCAATGTTGAGAAATGAATATTTCATTTCATTTCATTTCATTTCAACAACAAAGCTTAATCGTAGTCCCAAAATCACAGCTATAACTCGTCGTAAGCGCAATCTATCGGAATCTTTAGGAACAAAGGCTTATAAAGTCGCGTTATGAATTATCTGAGTCCAATAAACAGTACAGGTCTAACAAAGAATCGCAAATTATACAAGTCCAAAAGTAACGAAACGGTTTCTTTTTTTTTAATTATTTGTCCCCAAGTTGAGGAAGGCACAGGCAATGCCATGCAGCCAAGTCTTTCGTCGAAACGGTTTCGTTTTCAAGTTATGTTTTTATCTCAAACTCGTCTGCAAAGGCAAAAGCTATACAGCCTAAGTGAGTAATAAATCATTTTCACTATGAGGATATAAAAAAAATCCTTACATAAAAATGAGTCCTTACATGAAGTTACTTTAATTTCCTATATTTAAAATAGTAAATTCCTTGGTCACAACCAATCCTATGTATCGTAATAAAAAATGACAGGAGGTAAAACAAACTGATCAAGTCAAGGTTTACAAATCAACTATTTTATGGAAACTTCTACACAAGAAGCTAATATTATGGAAATTCACATAAAAAAAAGAATAAACAAAAGTACTGGTTACTTTTCTTAAAACTCACTGTTAACTTAAATTACGAATCGTCAATATTCTTTGAAATTCAAATTTAAAAAAAGTTTCTTCACTACAACTTGAAAAATAGGAACACATAATTTTGATTTGATATTAGGTCATATTTCCTTTGATTTATTTCATTAATCCATAAGATAACTTTCTGAAAAGGGAATTTGAAAATGATTCGCTTGTACGCAGTCGAGAATTTGGTTCGAATGCAACTTGGAGTGATTGATTATATTGGCATATCCATTATTTATGCCTTGCCGACAGAATGGATCAGTTAGAATTGATTTTTGCCTGTAATTTCACTGAGGGTTCCTTCCTATCTAACGAAGCGCAACCACGTTATAGCGATTACAGTAGGAAGGACTGTATATGCGTGTATCTATATAGCCACCTAAACTTTGAAAATGATGAAAGATATAATAGTATAGTAACAAAACTGTGTGTTACTCTAGTTAAGATAAGTTTTTTTGACGGCGCTATGTAAAAAAAAACCTTTGTTTCTTTTGTACGTGTTGATCAATAAATAAAAAAAAGTTAAAATTCTATCTTTATACAGAATTTGTTACGTTAAATCAAAATCTCTAAAATACTTTGTTTATTTCTGTAGCTTTTACTTTAATTTATTCGACAAGTATCCTTATTTTATTTATACTTTAATAAATTTTAAGTTAGAGTCTTAACTCTACACCGACATTTTGAAAAGAAGGAAAAAAATGCGAAATATGAACGAGCTGTTACCGTTTCTCAACTCATGCACTCAACTAAAAAGTCATGTCCTAACATTTTAAGTGATAAGGCCTGCCCACCTACGAATCCGAATCTACTTAATCATTTGCATACAAAATTTTTACTTACCACTTGTCTCTTGAGTGACAAATTTTCTTAATTTTATTAACATAATGATCGGATGAATTATTACTGAATACACTTACATAGAATCTGTAAAAATATTTTTAATACAGATTCTAAGAGCAAAAGCGGAAATTAATTCTAGAACGGTAATTTAAGATAATATTGATAAAATAAAATAAGATTTTTATTTTCCGCCTAGATCATTCAAGACATATGTGCGCGCGTGACTCTACGCGTAACTGTGCGACTGCCGAAATCTTATTAAACCGTGTTTTTGTCGCTTTGGTGTGAGTGTACAAGCGGTACATTTTTGTAAGCACAAACAGTTGCTGTATTCCTTCCTTTGCAATTGAAAGGTGTACAATATATTTTAAGTTGATATTTTATTTTGTATCCTGCTCATCGTTTCCGGGATTATACGCACCGGGCAGTCTCTCAGTCCCACACATCGGGGACCACATTGCAGTGACAGGAACCAGCCTAGCAGAGACCTCTTGGCACTAGTACCAGTTTTGGCCGCTGTGTGAGGTGTGTCGCGGCTGAGAAATGGCGAGAGTCTAGAAACGATCAAACCACTGTCTCTGAGGTCTAAGTGAGCGCATGTTCCAACCCAGCTACTCGTTCATGTGACGTGAGTTGAACACACTCTTACTTCTTCTGTTTTTAATGAGAATACAAAGTTAACACATTGATTTTTAAGTGAAAGTTACAATTTGATACCTAGCCTTTTGTGTTTATAAGTAATAGTTTACTTATATTACCAAAGATATAAACACGCCATAAAATAAAATATGGCGTGCACACACAACAGGGTTTTTAAATAATACTCACAATAGAACAGTAGAAATACAAGTCAAACTAGTTTCTGCGTCGTGCGCCTCCCCCTTCATCAACCTCCAAGGGCTTGAATGAGTCTTAAGTCTGAATCAGACCTAAACTCTGCAATTGAAGACGATACTTTTGTAAATTTTACCCGTGAGAAACGTCCACGACCAGATTCAGATCACGCCAAACACAAAGACGCACATGATAATGTCTTAAATAAAGGATGGTCTTTATGGAAGAAGGAACAAGACCTAAACCTTTCGCAGACACTGATGCAAGAGACATCTTTGCAACAATGGGTAAAAAAGTTTGCGGTATCTTATATGTAGTAAAAGTAAAAGTATGTGGTAATACTTTTCATATGTAGGTTATTACGGTTCTTAATACATTTTAATAATCTTGGGGTAACCCATGGTTTCAAGGATCGTTTTTTTCTCTTTAAAGCCGTGTTTGACTTAGTATATTTATTGATTACCGACTGTAGAATAGATAAAAACTCGTTGGTAGCAATATTAGGGTCATATATTTATAACGTTTTTGGAAAATTTACACACTCAAGTTCCTTTTTAATAGCTGCGTAATCAATAGATTTAATAATATTATTTATTTTCAGAAATTTTTATTTTTATTAATTAAACGCAAAGTAGCTGTTTGTTTTTATGCATAACCTGATCCAAGCATTTATTTTCTCTGGTAGGATATAGATGTGAAGCACATACAAATAAATATTCCAAATAATTGTTGTCCTTGTGTGATATCGATATTAATATCGCCTGTAAGGACAATGTTGTGAATTTTTGGTAGGTTCATCCAAATTACATTTAAGTCCTACCTTAGAATAAATAACTATGCCATAATTTTGGTTGATATGATACCTAGTGAAATGTGAGTAATCACCGGGAATGTGCAGTAACTTTATTAAGCCAGCACTCCTTTAAAATAATCAAAACAAAATCCGTATTTAAATCCTTCAATAAAACGTCCAGTTCGTCAAAATTTTTGTTTATACTTCGAATATTCATGTGAAAAATGGTTAAAGATTTATTTGGAGTATTTATATGTTTAGAAATCTCGCTCGGATTACAATAAAAATAATTATCCAAGTTAAGCATATCTATTTCATCATTTATGTCTTTTAACGTCGCCATTTAAAATAAATATTAATGAGACCGTTAGAAGAAGGCACTGAGTGTTTACGACAGAATGAAAAGTCTGAATATTGATAGATTAGTTGATTTTAGGAGTAGGAGTATGTTTATATTTCTTAAATGATTTTAATGTTTTTTTTTTGTGTATTTGTTGTGTAGCAGTGTAAAAGTTTGTGTTTGTGTAAGTATGTGTATATTGTTTAGTAATAATAAATATCTGAAACGTAAGTATAACAATAAGTATGTAAAGTGTAATGTATACATTTTTATAAAATAGATAAATGTTTGGTTTAGACGATAGTCATTGTTTTAACTCATTTGACAACTCATGTACATTTTTTTTGATTTTATCAGAAGCAGCTTTCCATCTTGGTCCTTTTTAATAAAAATATAACCATTAGATACCCCACATAGATAGATAACCCAACAAAACATGTATTGAATTTTTATTGCTAATTCCCGTGCGATCTGAACAATTTCTTGAAACTTCCCGGAAGCTGTTCCGAGACGAAGACATGTGCGACGTGTGCCAGTAATTCCAATTTGCTCGGTGTTTAATTTTTGCTCAGTGTTCTTGCTTAACTTATTGCGGTAAGTACTTTACTAATTTTCTGAAGCGAAGAGAATCCGTCACAATTGGTCGTAGAGTATCAGAGGTTTCAGGTAATTTGTAGATGTCTCAAATGTCTGACGCATCTATTTTGTGTCCTACTACGTTACCAATAGTAATAATAGCCTTCACCAATCCGTCCACGGTTTCTTTTCCTTGTCTCGGAATGTTCCTAATCTCAATTCCGGACGAGCGCGTTTTTATTTAGAGTTTCACCATGGCTGGAATCGTCCCCACCCATCAACAAAAATGAAATGTAGCTTAAACGTTGCCCAAATGCGCGGGGTTCTCATGGTATAAACAAATATGTCGTTGACGTATTATTGAAGAGTAATTGCAAAATACCTAGTCATTTAAGTATTCATTAGTGCACTGCAGCGGGCGTTGCATGCACATAAAGATAACCAAGTACAAAATAACGCCCTCCCCCCGCTCCCAGAACCCATGCTATTCCGCAGGCAGGTGGAAGCGTTTTCTTCAGATATGTGAAGTTGAGCCAAAAATATCAACATGTGCTGCAGCGAGGCGTCGTGGAAGGTGTGGTTCACTGTGCACACAGCCCGTTTGCAACCCTATCATTACAAGCCTGTGCAAGCCGTTGGGGAAGGAGACCCTGTCAGAAAATTACCATTCTGCAGGTTTATGGTCGACGCCGACATGGAGGATTATCATTTTTTGAAGAATATACTATGGACTGATGAATCCAAATTCGACCACAATGGTATCACAAACTATCACAATCTCCATTATTGGTTCGAAAAAGGCAATAACCCGAAAAAAAAGAAAGAGAGAGCTCATCAAATGCGTTTTTCGTTTAACGTGTGGATGGGTATCACTAACAGGCATTTGATAGTACCTTATTTTCTCCCTGATAATTTAAACAAGAAGTCTACGTGATATTTTTAAGAGAAGAAATGGCACATCTTCTTAAAAACGTTCCTCTGGAGACAAGGAGAATGAAGATTTACCAGCACCACGGCTGCCCCGCTCATTTCTTGCTCGGTGTGCGCAGATGCCTGGACGAAAATTATACTCGGCGATGGATCCCTTGGATCCTATTCCTTGACCACCAAGGATTTTTTTTATGGTCTCACAAGAAAGATTTGGTGAATACAATGCCCATAAACAACGTGGAAGAACTTCGGAAACTCATTTTATTACCAGTGAATCAAATAAAACAAACAATCACCTCGCGGGTTATCAAACTGGAGGTGCTCAAGAGACTTCGTGCGTGTGTAAGGAATCGGGGGTCTTATTTTGAACAATATTTGGGATAAACTTTGAAAAAATGGTTAAAAGTAAATGATATTGAATATCATTTACTTTTCAATTACATCAAAACAAAAAATATTGATAATAAAAATTTACTATAGTTACTTAATTTTGCAATTCTTTATTATTTAATGACTATGCATTTTTTTGTAGACACCATTAGCATTTTAGGGATATAGTAATTTTTTTTGGACCATCCGTAACTAGATTTGTGATTCATATAAGATTTTTGTTTATTTACTCTTAAAAAAAGACACAAAATCTTATTGTTTATGGTATTTCTAGAAAATATATCAATTTAAAGCTTGAAATCGGGTATTTTATTTATTTTTGTTTAGTTACTTTGTATTATCATATTTTGTACTATAATGTTAGTTATTTTATCAATATGGTTATAATTGTAAAAAAAACCAGTTTGTAATTATTAATATACGTTAATTAATAATTACATATATATGTAATATATATGTATATATATATATATATATATATATTTATATATATTTATATATTTCCACTGATTTATCTAAAACAAAGGATTGTTATCAGTTAGGGGGCACTTTAGGAACACATCGGTATAAGTTCCATGTGTATTGGTAGGTGGGGACGGAGCCCATACATTTTTGCCCATAGTCCTTCGCTTGTTTTGAGTTTTTATGTCAGCAATGTCCATGGTTTGGTAAGCAAAGATGTCTCTTGTGTCAGTGTCTTCGAAAGGTTCAGGTCTTGTTACTTCTTCCATAAAGACCATTCTTTATTTAAGACAGTATCATATGCGTCCTTATGTTTGGCGTGATCTGAATAAGTTCGTGGACGTTTCTCACGGGTAAAATTTACAAAAGTATCATCTTCAATTCCAGAGTTTAGGTCTGATTCAGACTTAAGACTCATTCAACCACCTTAAGAGTTTGATGAAGAGGGAGCCGCACGACGCAGAAACGTAAACATATCGAAACTAAAACGGCTCAATTATGAATCAGAACTAGCAAAAGCAGGCAAAAACTTTAAGACTTTATAGATTAGCATAAAAGATATGAAAAATACTAAAAAGACTTAAAAAATCCACCTTTTGAATTGTTAAATCTAAAGGACTCACGATTCATCTGTAAATGAAGTAAGACACCATTTTAGCACCATAGGTGGGTAAAGAAATAATGAAAGAAACCCCAAGTAACAATTATTACAAATTTATTTAGACAATAAACAGTCTAATCCCTTGCTTCCCGAGTAGATCACTTGTCATTGTTGGTACTAACGAGAAGGCGATTGAGTATGGACTCTATCTCCTTCTCCTCAATCTGCCCAAATAATGGTCTTTTGGGCATGCGTAGCAATTTCTCTCTGGGTTGGAGTGGTATCTCCTGCTTGCTGCTGAAAGATAGTAGCCATTTTATAGTTCCATTTATTGTCCACATTTGTAATGTATCCATTTCATCAGTATTTCCCAATGCATTCAACCTAGCTATTGTGCATCCAGTTTAAAAGGGTGGAGGCAGAGATTGAGTAAATAACTATCGTCCAAGTTCAATACTGCCTGCTCTGTCTAAGATACTTGAAACATTTTTAAATGAAAGACCAACTGAATTTTTGTGTAAAGAAAAATTATTAGCAAACTATCAATATGGTTTTCGACAGGGGCTATACCGAGGACGCGCTAATGTATTTTACACAGGAGATAGCTAGAAATTTGGATAAAAGAACTAGGTTCCTTGGAATATTTTTCAATCTCTCCAAAGCAGTTGACACGGTCTCTGTTCCCTAAAAAATTCAGTTGACTAATTTGGAGCGGTTGAGAAAAAGATGAATTGCTTAAAACTTTTTTGTGCAACAATTTTAAAGACTGTAAGCAAAAATTGAAAAATTTATAAAATTGGTGCTCATACCAGTAGGGAGACTAAACTATTGCAAAAATATACATACGCGGATGATACAACTAATTTAGTCAAAGGTCGAACTTGGGGTCGAGTTATAAATAATGCGGAAGTTGCAATTAAAAGTGTAAAGTTTAATTGGCTCACTCTGAATATAAATAAAACTGATTTTATTCCATTTGCAATACATAGCAATTCCCACCCATCTTTGAGTTTATTAATTTTAGCTCATACCTGCACCGGGCCTGACGCAGTAAGCAACTTCAAGTGTACTTATCAATCAATAGAGAGGGTTCATCACACTAGTTATTTGGGTATTTAATTTAAACAAACAATTAAATACACTTTTAACAAAAATTACACCAATAGTTTATATATTCAAACATTTGAGGGACTATGCTACACTCCGAGTAATAAAGATGACGTACCAAGGATTGTGTGAATCTATTATTTCCTACTGGGGTAGAACATATAAAAGAGCAATGCTTGACATTGAAAGAGCATGTATACTAAAGGTTATCTACGTTAACAATTTAGGTATCTCACAAAGTAAGCTTACCCACGCGCTTATTACCTGGAGTACCGACATCACAACTTTACGCAAACTCCACCATTTTTCGCACTGCAAATAGTGCATATTGTTATATCATAAATCAATGGCTTTGTGGAGCGTCGATTTGCTATAGCACCCAAGGAGGAGTAAGAATCGATCAAAATATCGACTTCACTAAAATTTCTTTTTTGTTGCAACGCTAGCCTTACTGCTTGTCGCAATGCGAGGAGTTCCGACTGATATACGAACAGAAGTCGAGAACTCGAGTTGGAACTTCTTGCTCAGCACTTCGACGCCATGTCGCCAGCAGGTGATTGCGCAGCCCACTTTACTGTCGATTTTGCTGCCATCAGTGTAATACTGACGGAAACAGATGGTCTGTCTCCAAATGGGTCGTCGAAACGGTCGAGCACAGTGTATCGAACCTCACCTTGTTGTGCGCTCGGTATCAGTCTCGTAATCACCACTGCAGATGTAAATGAAACGGGTCGGTAGGTTTTCAGATCATAATTGCAATCAAACGCTGCATTGACCTCAGCTTGGCCACTATGTATTTAACTTATACGCTGGCTGCCCAGTCACTAGCCGCATAAAGTATGATCGGCTCAATGGCTCCAATGTACTGCGGCTGCAATGCCTTTGCGGTTTTAGCCAGACCTTTGTACACTAGAGTAGGTTTATGGCAGGCCTGCTCAACGTGGTGCCTGAAGGTCAAGCTACGGTCAATGGTGAACCCCAGGATTTTAATTTTGTCCAGAAGTCGCAATATGACTCCATTCAAGGGGAACAGAATAATCCAGCTTCCGTGTCAGCAGCATGAAGTTCGATTTTTGCGGAGAGAACTTCAGTTTATGTTTTCTCACCCCACTCCACCACCCTGTTCAGAATTGAGTTAACCTTCTGCTCAATCTGTTGAGCTGTGTTGGCAGAAGCCACAAGCACTACATTGTCGGCAAAGGTCTGGACATGTACTAGCAGCTCCAAAAGCGAGTCGATTTTAAGATTCCACAGGAGGAGCCCACTGACACTACCCTGCACGCAGCCCCAGCGTCCTTTATTTATAGCTGTCCCGAAGAAACTTATTTCTATAAATTTGTCTTGGAGGTAGGCCTTCATGAGGCCATAGATACCTGAAGGGCAGCTCTTGCGTCGCGGTTGGTCCAATATGAACGAAAATGAGAGCGACAAATCTCCGCTTCTCGTTTCTCTCCCGGTAGAGCGTTGGACAAGGTCATTGAGGGCGCCTTCAGTATCGCGCTGCGGCATAAAGAATCTGATTGGCGTAGATTGGTGGTGCAGGTTATAAGCGAAGTAACGGTAAGGTGTTAAAAAAATATGTAAAAAAATATAATTGATCCAGCATAAGAAAAATTGTAGTTAATTATTATTAATAATAAGCTTAATACATCAACCACAGATCAGACCTGCGCAATCGTATTTAAAAATATTAAAACATTAATTAACCCATGCTGCAATTTTAATTGTGCGTCAAGAATAATTTTTAATAATAATGTCAAAAGGCCAGATCCGGAACAAACTCCTAAACAAACTAAAAAAAATCCTTAACACAGAATACAATCGAAGTTAAGAAAAAAAAGTAGTATGAGAGAGAGCGTTTATCGTAGCAGCCACTGTTTAGAGAGGTTTAACCAGATGAAGAAATTGCTCGCAAAAATTTTATTACAGTTAAATTTTTTTCGCTAATTGATGTTTGAGCCCCGACGAAAAAAAAATATATTTTCAGCTAAATTGATCGAGAATGTTCTAAGCCATAAAAAAACAGTAGTTCAAAGGTTACGCGACTAGTTTATTTATTATTACCGTAACAACTTATTTTTATAACAATGCATTAAAAATTAAAGGTTAATTTTGTTTTTACATAAAATTTTAGTAAAATTGGTAGTCGATTTTTAAAAGTATTAGTTTTTCATCAATTCATTTAAATTGAGTTTAGTTAAATATCTAGTATGAAAAAGTGAACTGAAAAAGTATATAAACATAATAATTTTATTTATTTCAACATTGATAAAAAGAATCGTACAACAGTTTGCCTATATTATAAATTAAACAAAATTATTTTTTTGCATTCTCTGCAATTAGTAGTTTTATCAGAACCTTTGCATCCACATGCAAACTCTGGGTACTTACATAAACGTCGTGCCTCAGCGGCCAGTTCGATACTTCTTAGAATAATGCAAAAATTAATCTTGATTATAAATAAGTATTGTATTTGACTAATTCCTATTACCACTTTCTATTTAGTTGGCACAATTGAAAAAGCATTAATCACCTCTTAAAAGTTTATAAAAGTAACGAGACACTGCTACTGGCTTCACTTTTTATACTATTTTGTACAGAGGCGTAATAACTTCTTGTGCAATAAAAATTAAATATCTATTTGATTTAACAATACAAGTTTTCTTTTTTCACCCATAACCCAATTCCAAAAATACTCGCAGTCAGAAATACTTAAACAAATTCTCATGGTAAAAAAAGTAATGCCTCACTAATTTAACGTGTCCAATGGACTGCTGATTTCAATAATTTATATTAAATTCTCCTGGATTCCGCCGAATCTATGTAATATGTCAAATATTTTCAGAAGTCACCACGTACAGGGTTATTCGCAAATTTAGAGATATTTTTACCTAGTGATAGGTATCGGGTTTTCATTGTTAGTCTATTTTATTATACCTATTTAATTTTATAATACTTTTGATTGGATTCTGAAAAAAAAACTTTTGTTTTAAAACAATATAAGGTCATTATTGTGAATAGAGTAGTTTAGTCCTTTTTTCTTTTGGGTTTCTGATATAAATTAGCTAAACAACAATATCCGTATTTATATTTGTTCAAATCAAAAAATCATAATACTTTTTTTAAAGAAGAATCTATTTAGAAGAATTTCTCCTAAAAAGAAATTTCAAGCTCGTAGTGATTGTAGTTCCAGAAATATTGTGATCATTGTGCGAGGTTTGTAAGAATATATAACGTTTTGAACTGCCCTTTCGTATAGAGGTGGAAGTATGCAAAGTTGCTAATAATCATGCGCCTTTTTCCTAAAACCAGTTCTTCATTTTTATTCCCAATCAAAAGACATTAATGCAGTAATAAGTAATAATAGACATGTCACGTGAACCTCTTGGGTTTATTTGCATTATTGTATTTATAATGAAAAATAATTAATAACAAAAAATAAACTAAAATAAATATACCTATATTTTAATATAGGTATAAGCTTTTGGAAATGTTTGAATAGATAAATAAATAACTGTACATATTTTGACAAAGAACAGTAAAATTTCTGATAAGAATAGTCATTAATTTAATTACTATACAATGTTTTATTACTAAATGTTTTCCAAATTTGAGCTCAACCCGTGCCCTTGTTTTAACACTGAGTAGACCTTGATTTCATATCGACATATTACTTCAATACTGAAGCAGTAACGCCTGTAAAATGTCCTAAAACCGACACAGTAAACACATGAATTAATATGCAAGTCAAACGTGACGGAATTAATTTTTGTAGATTAGTTGATCACCTTTGGCTTTGATATATATAGATATTTTCACGTAATTATTGTCGGATTCCGGTTCTTGATTTTTCGTGGATCGAATTAGAGTTTAATAAATTCCTCATATTTTTGGATATATCCGATATAATTTAGGATAAGCTATAAAAAATAATTAAAGAACATTTTATGTCAAAGTGGCTTTTCAGCAGGAACTCAATATTTTATCATTTTATTTCCTTACCTTCATGAGGTTGGATCCGTGGCCAAGTTAAATTGCAACCCTGTCGGTCCAGTTGGTTTTATTCCTGATTCGCGCACATTTTGAAAATTATTGTTTTGGTATCTAAAGGTTACAGATACGAGTTCGGTACAATTCAATTTTGTGAATAGATTGTTATAAATGTGAACGGAATGAAAAAAAATACATGGTATTTAATAATTTATTGTTTAAAATGTATTTGTCTGTATCTAAGTACGTAACGAGTTATAGACATAATGAAACGATGTGGCGATATTTTTTTTTATATTTCGTACTTGCATCACGATTCCATATTAATTGATTTGTTTACAATATCTTTACAAGTGTTGAAATAATGAGCTCAACGCAGTTAACATTCCCAAGCGTACAGTATATAGGTACGACCCGTCGAGTAACTCTGAATTCTTGTGAATATTTACCCTATTCTATATCTAATATTATTAAATGTAAAAGTTTAGTAAATATAATAAATATTTCCAACTAACGCACCACATTATCTAGCCCAAACTATGTATCATTAAGAACTTGTGTTATGGATACTAGATAACGGTTAAATAAACTTAAGGAATATATAAACACACATAGATATATTTTATTTTTTAAATATAAATATTAGAAATAATCTTAAATAAATATACATACACATCCATGACTAGAAAGTATTCGAACCCGGAACCTCTGGCATGAATGGCAAAGCTACTTGCCTTTCAAACCTCCATACAAAACAGGCCGTCAAGTGTGTATGTTTAGGTATTGGGTGTTATAAAAATTTTTTGTTTTTTGCTATACAATACAACCTGGAATAAAACTCAGGCTAACTTTTACTTGCCAATTTAAACGGGTGTGTGAATTTACGCGTACGAATTCACGGATAAAGTTAGTCTAAAATACTTCCATTTAAACCCATATAAATAAATAAATCCCCAGACAATCACCCCAACTATATGGCCTCAAAGTAAGCAGAGCTTGTGTTATGGATGACCATACAATGAACTGGGGGGAACCCAGAATAAACATGTATATATCTATAAATATCAACAACCATGACCCGAGAAGAAACATTTATGTTCATCACACAAATGAATGCCCCGTTCAGTACTCGAACCTGGGACCTCCGGCGTATGAGGCAGGATTAACCACTATTAACACTACGCTATTCGTTCTTATATGGGTTTCCTTACGTTTATTTTGCAATTTTACTAGACAGCTTGAACTTGAAATGATTTTGTAAACGCAGCTCTAGGCTAAAATCCGGGAATTTCACTGAAATGTGCTACTCGGAGAAAATTGTTTCCCAATTTTTTAAACAACTTAAAAATAACAATCAAATAAAGGTAATATAATATAATAATAAGTAATAAATAACATAAAATTCTAGACAAGCACACCAACTGTTTGGCCCCAAAGTTAGCAGAGTTTGTATTATTAGGATGCCATGCAGCGAAAGGTCAATATAATATGTCCAAAACAATAAATGGAGCGTTTCAATTAAAACAAAACGTGTTTCTTAAATCTCTTAGCCCCCTGAGAACACATTTTTAAGGATCTATTTTTCGAAGATTACAACTAGATATCGAACTGGATGAAGACAAACATTGTTTAAAGATTTATTATTTTATGAGAAAATTAATGTATTATAACTATTTGAAATATAAAGAGGTTTTAATAAATTTATTTCAAACTTATAGGTTGCATAAAAAAAGAATTCTGTTTAATAGATTTTGGCCTTTTGTTAAATACCGAAAAACAACAATAATATTTCAGCTAAGTTGGAACGAAATAAGCTACCATAAATATGCTTTTATGCAAATTTAGCTTACAATTACACTATATTCATGCACACTTAGGGTGTTACCACACCAATCGTCGATTGACGTCGATCGACCATCGATCGATGGTAGCATGGAACAGGCAACGTCGATCGATTGGTGTGGTAACACCCTGAAGATTACCTAAGTGCCGAACCACACAGCTTTCGGTTACTTGAATGGTGTCATTCATAATCATAAAAGTTCAGTTAAAAACTTGTGAGTCTCGACACTTCTGATTTGTATTGCAATTCGACTTACGACCAACTTGGTTGACATTGACCCTCAGCAGCGTAGTGATGTAAACTGGTAAATGGCCGATTCGAGAGTAACACGCGCGCCACCGTTAGTAGTGCCATCAACAGCATTGCGACCGGGCGTCTATACTTGCGAGCGTCTACGTGCCACACGCGATCGCGGAATTCTTTTCAGAAGTATTAATCAAAATAAACGACTCTGTGAATAAAAACCTGTGTTTTAGAGGAATTTAAGAATATATTTAAAATTAAAATTAGTTTTAAAAACAGTGCGAATTAGTTTTCGATTTGGTGTTTATGTTCTCAAAGTTTGAGTTATCTGCACAAAAGTGGAGTGTAAAGTTTTAATCACATGGTAAGCTCATAACTATTTTGTTGAGGTAAAACCTTTAGTTTCATCTATTCAGGACAAATATATATATATATATATATATATATATATATATATATATATATATATAATGTATGTAGACTAGGAAACAATTACTGACTATTAAAACGCTCAACTCTTTCTGTCGAAAAGAATTTAGAAAAAGATGGCATTTTTGAGAAGCAATTTTTAACAAAATTCTGTTAAAAACTATAAACCTGTTACAGATTTTTCAATAAAAAAAAAAGAAAGTTTTAATTTGCATTCGATATTTTGTATTATTGGGAATTTTTGAATTTCACATCGTTCTAATGGGGAGAGAGTTATTTAAATCATTTTAATCCTTTCAGAATAATATTTCATAAATAAACAAATAAATAAATATCTAAAATTAAGGAATGAGATAAGACGCAATTAAGTAACTTAACTACAAATTAAGTAATAAAGCGTTTGAAATCATTGAATCTATGTGTCAAATAAAAATGCAGGAATTTCAGATATTTTAAAAGAAATCAGGTTGTTTTACATTCTTAAAGCATGATTTTAATTTTGATAATATATTAAAATTAAAAAGGTGATAATCTTTTAAAGCGAATTTTATTCAATGAAAAGTTTTGAAATTGTTAGCTTTCATTACTTTTTGGCTACGTATTTCATGTAGATGAAATGAACGTAATAACTTTTTATTTTTATAAACTAAAAGAAAGGCGGCTAAAATTATGGAGGCTTAGCGCATATTGTGTAATTTTCAGAAATCTGACCAGCGGAGCGTTATGAAAAATATCAGTTTTTATTTGCACAATACTTTTTATTATATGCTAAATTAGCTAAAATTGATTTCCTTCCATGTTAGGACGCAAATAACTGAGAGAAGCGCAGACAAAAGGTCCACTTCCTTCTAGGTTCTACATCCCTTTATAGGCAACGACGTGCCGATAAGTCGAAGAAAATGTTTCGATGGGTCGTTTTTGTATCGTGTGGAATGAGCTGCTTGCATCAATATAATCATGGTACTTTCAATCGTAGAGTGAATAGATAGCTGCTATTTGACAGGTGTACACATTCGTCTTTATTATCCAGTAGATAATATATAAGACAAAGTCTGCAAACTTATGTAGCAAAAAATATTTTTATTTATTTATTTTTATTTCACAGGAAAACTTACAGCTAGGAATCATTGTGAATACATTTTTCTATATACGACAGCCAAATAAAGTTTTCATTTATAGATATTTACACAATCACATAAATAAAAGAAAAGAAACAGTCACAGAAACCAGTATATGAGTAATATGCCTATGTGGTAGGCATATAACAAACGTATTAAAAAAACTAAAATAATAATAATAATAACAAGATAACAACAGAGTCAACAGAGACATCTCCTGCAAGAGTTGTGTGGTTTTTTTTATTTATTTGTCTCCAACATTTATTATGACTGTATTTTAAACCGTACTTATCATTATATTTATTAAACCGCTTTTTCAAATGTTTTATTTTGTAAGTAAACTCCACCGTATCGATAAAAGCTAAATTACATAAGCTAACGCGGTAGAGGTATCCGTAAACAAATGCTGAATTACTTTATGATCGATTGGACTGTCAAAATTTTAATCGAACCTTGTTAATTAAATTGCCATTAGCTAATTACTTAATTTAAGAACAATTAAATTTTATTAATAATCCATGCTTCTAAAGTATTTACTTGGTGTATAAAATACATCGTATATTGCATTTGAAAGACCGTTTAAATTCAAGTAGAGATTGCCGACTTATTTCTCACATTTATAATTGATTAATTGGTGCTTATTTTTTAGCACCAGATCTCAGCGGAATATTCTGATGAATAAAGTATGTAATGTAAAAAAGATATTCCTTCTAAAAACTTCTGCACCTCCATAACTGTAAAGTAATTATTTCTATCGCTACAGAAGCCTTAGGTCAATTGGTTACGTAAATTATATTTTCAATTTAATTATATAAAAACGCACTTATCAACTTTAGACTGAAATTTATTAAGAACGTATATGAGATATGAGTAATACAAGGCTTTTGGCCATTGTTATTTAATGTGTCACGACAGTATTAATAATCCCACTGCGGGGACATCAGCATCACCAACCCAGGGGTGGTGTCAGACAATTTATAGACTACCACGCTTGCCAACTGAGGATTGGCAGACTTTGCTTACGCATACCTTAATGATTTCTAATGTATGTGGATCACTCGTGATGTTGTGATCAGTCAGTCAGTTTGATATACTAGTAGCGGTGACGCGCTACTCAACCGACAAATCACAACTGGAATCTACAACGCAAATTATCAACTTTACTCAAGCGTTTAGTCTATAATATACGACTTTCCAACCACGACTGGCAGGCCGTAGGCCGCGGCTTCCGCACCCTTTTCCATTGGTTGGAACGCGTGGTTAAGTTCCCTAAAATGGTGACCCCAACGTGATGCTGATTTTTGAGGGTGTTCGTTGTTTGGATACCTGGGTGGTGGGAGACTTGCCGAGCTAACAGATGCAAATAAGAATAATTTCGTATAGACATAAAGAGACACTGTAGATTGATTTAAAAAAAAATGATTCGTGAAGTTTCTTGCCAGACCTTTTTCACGAAAGTTTTACCGAACTAGTAGTAGAGTCATGTTTTATTGATGAATAAGAACAAGTAATTGTCCCTATTCCAATTGTCGTATAATCTTAAGTATTTAATCCCTAAATACTTAAGATTATAAATTACATTTGGCTGTCACCGGGGATCGAACCTGGGATCTTTGTTTCGAGAAGCCTCAGCCTTAGCTACTGCGCCACCGACGCTCTTCATTTAATATATCTACACCGTGCCCTAAATTATTAATAGCAATACATATTCTCAGTAGTTAAAAACTTGTAGTTTCAATGTTTTTAAAACCTGTCTAAATGATAATTGCATTCGGCGATGAATATAAAATTGTGCCTTAATATTTCGGTTCTATAATCGAAAAGTGTTAAGTTCGTTTGGATTTGATACAGTTTTACTGAAAGACTATTAACCTTAAGAATTAGAAAGAGGAAATTAAAGAAAGTTGATGTGTTTCTTTAAGACCATAATCATTATGATATTTACATATTTATCGTTATTAACACAATTTAAAGACCTAAATGTACACTCTACTTGCTATTTTTGGTATGACTATAGACTGAAACAAACTATTTATTTCCAATAATGGTGTCCTGGGGTATTATATGCTTTCCAGTGAAATTTCTAAGCGATTGGTAAGTGAAACTCGTGACCCTCTAACTTGGATCTTACTTTTCGCAACGTTTAGCGTTAACGTTCCCACGCGACAATTTTGCCAGCCTTTTGGCCACTTTTCCCTTTGTACAAAATTCATATAAGTATATAAACCTTCTTGTTTAAATTTGGCTTCTTTATCATAATGAAACAAAACAATTTCAAATAACGAGTGACTAAACTGTACAATGGAACGCTGTATGTTTCGAAAATTTGCATTTCTCTGTGTGGCTATACGTAGCTTGCATGATTTAGATAGTTTTCCCTGTATGCGTTCTATTTTTTAATCCCTGTATGAATCCAATTAAATTTTATTTTTTTCTGATATTTTAAACAGCCAAATTAGCAAATCATAAATTACTATTGTCTTTACTGTGCTATTTTTATGTAAAAAAATTTTTAGGTTAAAATGTTTTGATAATTTACAACGACGTCATTCTCTGCATTCATTAAAAGTTTAATAGAACAATATATATTTTAATTAATCGTTTAGACCTTGAACGAGAACTCGTATTTACAATTAAAAATAAAATCGTTAGATATGTGTGGTATAAACATCTCTGGATCGACGTTTTACTATCTTTATACATCCCTAGAGGCCCAGGCGCAGTTTCATAACGCAACGCAAATCACATCACAATTCGTGTACGCGTATTTGTCTTATTTAATACCTGCTTCAAAAACTGGAGTGGCGCGCTAAATCCCGTGGCTGTAGAGCAATGAGCCGACCCCTTAACATGCCTTAGCATCGCACGACGGCCTTCCGTGGCAGTTTTAGGTACTCGGCGACCAAATGCTGGAACAACATACCGCGTCCAATTCGGAAACTAGACTCATTATGCTCCTTCAAAAAATCTTTTAAAAATTTTCTTATGAAGTGTCAGTCTGGTTTGCCGAGTGGGGTGCGTGTTGTTCCGACATATGCGTCGAGTGTATAAATATACCTTTTATTTATTTATTTATTATGCTATATTATCCACCTCTACTCGTTTGTAAATCTATGATTATTGTATGTAAAAATGTAAAAATTTAATTGTTAAATATCAACTTTTAGTAGTTTAATTTGTTATATTTTTATAGTTAACTATGTGTGTATGTGTATATGTATGGGTGTATGTATGTTTATATATGCGCTTGTATGTGTATGTGTGTGTGTATGTATATATATATATATATATATATATATATATATTATGTTGTGTTTATTCACTGATAATTGTTAGTAGCTGCGTTAGCGCGCAAACACACTGAGGGCACTTCGGAACATCAGCGCTGTAGCTATGGCTGCAGCATCATGCTGAGATGTGCCCTATTCGGCAAGCATGCTGCGGCGCAATGTTTTTATCTACGTAGTTGTCTGTTTTTTGTTGATTAATAATTTTACTTTATTTCTTTTAATTCTTTTCTTTTGTTTTGTGTTGCAATGCACTTGTTTGTTTAATGCTTTTGTTTTATTTTTGTCTACTATCTGTTGTATTTGTGTTTTGTTAACTGTTGTGTTGTACTGTGCTGTAGCTGTTTGGCGAATAAATGTTTTGAGTTTGAGTTTGAGTTTGAGTTTATTTGCCCAAATACTGGGACACAATGAGGTGAAGTAGCTCTGTTCGTCTTTATTCGCCTATTCTTACGAACAATACGAATACGAAAATACACGAATACATGTGTTGATGTGTAATTTGGCCCTTACACGGATATAAGCAAACAAATGCGAAAAAAAAAAGCGCAGACTTAGCCTAGGGACGTGAAACTTAGAAATGAATCTTTCCTGTCTTTAGTGATATACAGGATGGCCAGAAAAGTGACGTCCAAAAATTATTTTATGTTGAGAATCACCCCTATGTATGTCACACGATTTTTCATACTTTTCGAGTTACGATTTTTTTATGAATGTTTGCAAAATTGCGACCGTCAGTTTCAAAATTTCAAAAAAAAAAATTTGAAGATTTCTTCGAATTTCTATTTTTGCAACTAAATTTCTATGAACTGTGTGTTTATGTATAAAATAAACAGCCTCATAACTTTAATGAACAAACTCAGTCTCGGTCTGCGTGCGTTCTCGAGCGCACGTCGATCGCAGACGCCTTCCCGCTCTTTTAGCCCCCGCGCTAATTGAGCACCCAAATTTCACTGGTTGTTGTCGTAATATATAATTTCATAGTTGTATACCGTATTAAGTTTCTAACGCCGTTTTCACGGCGGACAGTGGCTTGTTAACCGTACTTCTAATAAGTTTCTAACGCCGTTTTCACGGCGGACAGTGGCTTGTTAACCGTACTTCGTGGAACGTGAGCTTCGTCGACGGGGTTTCGTCGTTCCAGGACTTCAAGTTCCGTGTTCGAGTAAGTTATCCGCGTCGTCCTCAACCGCCCTACTGCGTGTAGGGTGGTTTTTAGGAAGTTAGTCATCGTTGATAGGTTCATAGTATATATATTTATATATTGTCGTCCCTCCCCAACCCCTCCGCAATGGCTTCCCTAAGCCCTGAGGAGCTTCTGAATAAGCTGATCGCTGATTACGACGCCCAAGGCAATTACTGCCCCCCTCATATGATTCGCACACTGCAATCATTTCTCCCTCTAATCATGGCACTGTTCACACCGGCCCCTCAGGCCACCCCAGTCCCCCAGACCCCTCAGGTCTTAGGCCCTCCCGCGTCCCCTTCCTCCAGTGACATGGAGTGCGAAGTAGACGCCCCTCCGCGCCGCAAGCGCGCACCCGCGACCGAGTCATCCTCGGATACCACCCCAACTGGCCCTGATGAGCCTCCCTCTTTCACCCTTGTTAAGAAGCGCTCGAAACAAGACCCGGCGCCCTCGGCGCCCGTCCCTACACCCCCTGCGGCGTCTTCAACGCCAGCTGCCCCAGTGTCTTCAACACCCGCTCCGGCCCCAACTTCTGTCAAGGCCAAGGTCCCACCACCCGTTTTCCTTCGGGAAAAGGGTAAATGGACTGAGGTCTCGACATTGTGCAATGAGCACAAAATCCATTACATCCGAGCAGCCAACTCGGGTGAATCTATTAAAATCTTAGTCTCGTCGATAGACGACTTTCGAGCTTTAACAAAGCTCCTCACCGATAAGCAATATGCTTATCACACTTATGCTCTGTCAGAAGAGCGTAAGATCAGAGCGGTACTCAGGGGAGTCCCGTTCGAATTATCGAACGAGGCTATCCTGGAGGATCTGCAGTCCCAAGGCTTCCCGGCACTCGCGGTGCATAAAATGCACAGCAAGTACGGGAGGCAACACCCTCTCGCTCTGGTGGTTCTCGCCAACGTCCCCAAGTCCAGGGAGATCCTCAAAGGGGTTAGCACTATATGCGGCCTCTCTGGGATCTCGATCGAGGCGCCTCATCGCCGCGGTCATTCCGGCCAGTGCCATCGGTGCCAGTTGTACGGGCACGCGGCGGCCAACTGCCGCGCACCGCCCAGGTGCGTCAAGTGCCTGGTCCCGCACTTCACTAAGGAGTGCAATCGCACTCCTGAAACTCCCTCTCCTCCCGATTGCGTGCTTTGTGGCCAGTCCGGCCACACCGCAAATTACAGGGGCTGCCCTCGTGCACCCCGTTGTATGCGCTCCAATTTCAAAAGGGCGGCACCCAAACAGGCCCCGCGCCTTTCTCAAGAAAACTTTCCGCCGCTGCGTAGCCGGGTTCCTCCGGCTGCAAAGCCTACCCAGCCCAAGCCTGCTCCAGAAAACTGGAGGCAGCGTCCCGCATCGAATCCCATCCCGGCTCCTCGCCCATACAAACCCACTCCTCAATCCTCCGTAGCAGACGATATGCGTATCGTCTGCGACGCTATTAAAAATGTCGATGTTAGTGAAATCGCAGTCTTAGCCCGTAAACTTAGGGCTTCACGTACTCCGACAGAGCGTTTGCTAGCTCTGGCGGAGCATAGTTCCCTTCTCAATTCATTGTAGGTTCATTTAAATGAATTGATCCCTAAATCATGCTTCGGCCGACCTCTGCCCAGCCCCGGCTTCACCGGAGGCTGCCCAGAACGGCCACCAACTCATGTCCCTTTGAGCACCTTCAGTGCAACTTTCACTACAGGCGGAAGCCCGCCCGGAAGGCGCCAGCGCGCCCAACTTCCCGACGGGTGTCGCTTCCGATGAAGGCTAACGGTAATAACTACAGCCAACAGGTGGTTTTTAGTAAAAAAAAAAAAAAAAAACTTTAATGAAAGTTACTAAAAAATTACCTAAAGTTGAGAATTTATGTTAAAGAACTCTCAACACGAGGCACGTAAAAAAATTTTTGGACGTCACTTTTCTGGCCACCCTGCATATTTATACAGGATGTAAAATAAAGGAAGTATAATTCTTAAGGGTCAGTAAGTATACCATTGTTAGAATATGCTGTAAGGAATTGGAGTTATAGGGGCTGGTTAAGACTTCCATAATTTTTATTTCAATTTTTTTACTCAAAATCTTTGACAGCCCTAATTGGTTTTTATATCTACCTATGCATGAGGCGAGCGCAGCCGTCGTCACTTACCTACCTATCGAGTAGCACGTAATGCGATGCGACTGGACACGACCTAAGTTACTTTAATGATTTCACATAAATGAATTAATTCCTATTTTATTTATTTATTTGCGCCTCGCGCGCCTCAGGCGTAGGTAGGTATGAAAACCACCTAGGGCTGTGCGATGTTGAAGTGAAAAATTTTAATGTGTGAAAGTCTTAACCAGCCCCAATAACTTCAATCCTTTTACAGTATATTCTAACAATGGTATACTTACTGACCCTTAAGTATTATGCTTCCTTTATTTTACACCCTGTATAAAATGGATTTGGTAAAAAACGTATCATTACAGATTTTCAAAGCATAGCTTTGGTAAAATAGTTATCAAGCAAGGAAAAAATATTTTAATAATAACTTCAACCTGTGTAAGTGCCAAGATAAAAAGTTAGAGACTCGTAAATTAAATATTTTCTAGGTCGTCTGTGGAGTCATAAGCAAAAAATTAATTAATATAAATACGAGTCAATCTTAGGCTCCATTTTTTTATAAGAAAAGTTCTATGTTTTTGTTATTTTTGTAGAGCTTTATCTAGAAATTTTAACTGTTATTCAGCACAAGCTCATAAATATGCACACGTAAATACATGCACACTTACCTACATGATTGTTTGGTTTTCTACCTGTACTCTCCGAAACTATATGAAAACTCACGCGAGATAGTATTTTATCGGAAAGGCGGAAATGGTTTCAACTTTTTAAATAATTTTATTAATGAATTATATAAAACACTTTTAAAATCTTTAAATTTTCATCATTAGATCACTGTCCGCTTCAGAACTTGTTTTGGAAGTTATCTCTAGTCTCTAGCTCCATCATTAGACCCTTTGTTATTATAACTAGGCAGGTGGTATATACCGGGTAGGGCAAAACTATAATTATGAGCAACTTTCCCTAAAAAAAACAAACAACATTTCATACAAAATTGGCGGCTGACTTGTATGTAGAGCGTGAAAAGTATTTTCTTTATATATTATCTACCTACATGGTTTTTTGGAGAATGTTGCTCTGAACAGTGACCCGAGCCCACGTGTCAAAATAGATATTTCAAGAGCTATTCTTATTAATTTATATTAAAAAAAAATTTATCACCCCAGTACAAAGTTAAACTTCAAGATTGTAAGGAAATCAAGCATAATTTAACTGCATCAGTCATTATGCTATTACAAGTAACATTATTACTTCGCAACTGCCATTAATTACAGGTAACACAATTCTACATTCATGTTTGTTTTCCTTGAAATCCAGTTATTATAGAAATCGACAACTACTAGTATTTTGTTTTTTATTTTATTTTATTTATTGTACAAAACATTTATAAATGATCTTACAACTAATGTCATATCGACGAAAACCCGCAAGGTTTATATGTCGAATGACGAGTTCGTTTATACATAGGTATATTAATAGTAACACACTTTATAAATCTTTTTTTGTTTGTTTGTTAATATTACAATTGTTATTTCAAATAAATTACATGTTATTATATTCCAAAACACGTTAAGACTGGTATGATTAATTTTGGTTAAGTATTTAAAAAGTAAATAGTGGATTATTTTCTATTAAGTACTTTTTAATGGAAGGGATAGACTTATAGCTAAGTTGATAAGATTCTAATAGATTAAACTCGTATAGTATAGTATTTCTCTAATATTTTGTTTCATTACAAAATGTTGCGGATACGGTAATTGTACAATCGAATCTTAATAACCCCTTTAAAGTCTGTTAGAAAGTGAGGAAGCTGACGCTTTAATAGATTACGAAACAAATGTAATAACCTTAAATGATATTTAATAATATAATATACAGGAAAGTGACTATTTTGCAACTTGTATGTAAAACTGCATTTGTGTCCACTTCGAACCCCACTGTGATTTTATTACTTTTTGGCAGCCATTGCCTGGTATTTAAAATATGAATAAATGAATAAAATATTATATGAATACCTTAGAAAGTTACTTCATACTCAATACGATTTTGATATTTTATCTAGGTGCGCTACTTACATTTTCGGGCCGGTACATATGTAACTTAATTATTAAACTTTAGGTTATCATTGTATCAATAAAAGTAACCATGAAGTTTACAATACAAAAGAGTGCGAATTTAAAGATAATATTACCTACAATTTTAATGCACATATTACAAGCATTGTTGAAAAGGTTTTCCCGCCACGCTCAAGGAACCGGTGGGATATTTTTGATAAAATTTAGCCAATGAAATTAGTTGAGCAGTTTCAAGGATTACCTACACAAGGACATGAAAACAAAAAAAATACTTTTTCAAGATTCATGCGTGTTTTATTCACTTTTCAACAAGACATGCTTTAGCAATACTTTTGATGTGCGACGCAAATAACATACTACCTGATTATTTGCCTCTGTAAATTTAATACAATTGCAGTAACGAGATGTTAAGACCATTCCAGCAGCTGTGATTACACATAAGCTGGTATCATGACGTTCGTCATGATAATGTAGTCTAGAATTAGATTGTATGTTAGAGGTAGATATTCCATTATATCTGTTTACTTCCAGATTGCATTTTCTCCAACGGTTGTCTGTAAGAAGCCACTATGTAAAAGAAAGAGACGAATATAATTTTTATTATTTAATAAGTATAATCGTTGTACGTCAAGGCATCATCTCTACTCGGATAAGGTAATCGTTTGCACGCGTGATTGTAAATATGCAACCTAATTTTGTGGTGCAATCGTCATCTTGTCAAACCGTGTTGTTGTCGCTTGAACTATTTATGAGCAGGAGTAATTATATTGCGTTTGGAACCAAAACTGAATTGGAAAAGAAACGAAATAATCTTGCTATATGATAAATGGTTGGCTTGTCTTCCTACCTTAGGAACAAGCCGCTAGATATTACATGAGCCACGTTTTTACGGCGTTGGTAAGTTAACAGGTGTCAATTATTTTTAATAGTGGTTCCTATCGTGAAAACTATTAAAACAATATATATCCAACCTGGGAACAAATGGGCCTTTATTCAGACCTAGCGAGGCGATGGGTGAGTGTAACTCGTGACTCTTACCTCGCACAACGAATTTCTATTGCGAGCCAGTACCTATAGCAATTTGGGCTACAGCTTCTGCAGTTGATATATTCTTTGTTGATTTTTCGAAGTGTTTTATTTGTAATGTATTGCTATCCTTACTATTATAATTTTCATATATGTATCATGGAATAGTAAACATTTTTGTAAATTTTAGTATTTTTAGCTTGTGTAATAAATTAATAAATAAATTCAAAAACTAAAACGATATGTATATGAAATTTACTTGTATACGAAGATGGTTAAGTTTAAAGAAATTACGGCTATTACTCATTTTGAAGTGTCAAATGAGTCCGATTAGTAGCCGGTATGGAGCTCTTTATAAGGACAAGACACGGCTGCGCCTCGCCGAGTTAATAATACATGCAGACTAGAAATATCACAGGCTACAAAATTGTAACCAGGTCAATAGGAAAGTATGTGTTCATAATTTGTTGTAATAAAAAAGTATTTAAAAAAATCGCATTCATCGTATACGAGTATATGCACCAATGACGTTTAACTTTAATACTTAGGAAACTAACTAAGAAAGGAACTTACTGACGTTTTCAAATTTCAACTAATGATCGCACGTTTCAATCTATATGGTAAATTGCAAAATTCAGCAGATAAATTAATCTACTGATAAACCTGTCCGACATTGTTTGCATGCAATTACAGATTTGTATTGTTTTAATTTTTTTGTCCGGAGATCATATTCGGATCACGCATGTTTGCGTTAATTTGCTTAATAACCACCGATAAAAACATTGTAGGTGATTTAAAAAAATTACTTGAAGATAAGTACGTTTTTAAATAACCTTGATTTTTTTAAATCGACTCAATTTCACCCCTGGTTGTGTCATATTATTGTATTTGCACATACATAGTGTAGCGTAATCTTTAATTTTGAAATATTGATTTTTCTTTATTTCAAAATTTTGATATAAAGAAATTTTGCATGAAAGAGAACTTGTTTCAAAAGTACGAAGTGTTAAAGGCATATGTAAATAAATGGCTAATTAAATCGAAAATTGTAAGTATCAAACTTTTTTAAACAGTTGTTCTTTTAACTGACAGTATCACGAAAGACGGAAAAACTTTAACGATAGGTATGAAAGGCGGCCCGGAAAAATATAATATTACAATAACAATACCTAATAATAGAAAAATAAGCAATAATAAAAAAGATAATTAAGGAATTGTAGATTTAGTGGTGGTATCTTTGTTTAGTTACCTCGTCTGGGGCGGTTTACAGTCGTTCCCATTTTGACCGCCAAAATAGGATATACAGTCAATAATTAAAAACTTAAAACCACGAAAAGGTCGACACGAAATACAAAATCAGGTTCTGAAAACCGTCCCGTTCGGGGTCAAACCGTTATAATTAATTATATTTATTAATTTATTAACAAACGTGGGAGAAAGCAATCGTTATAGGTAGGTAAGTATTATAAAATAAAACCTGGCAGATTGGGTAACTTTACCCCGGTACACTTTCCGTAGGGGGTAATTTTAAATCTGTCCGACAGGCAGACATGGGCATATTTATAGAGATTGACTATGAATCTAATGCAGTTGTTTATAAGACGTTCCAGTCAGTTACGTTGGTTTTTCAATACCGTTCCAAACGAGATCTTAAAAGAAACTCTGCTACTACTGCCGAGAGATTAAATTTGCTTAACTTTTTCATGAGTGCCAACCAAACTTAAAAATGTCACTGTCAATCGGTTAGAAAAACAGCTGATCTTTTTCTACACTGCAACTGGAACTTAGTCTTCTTGTGATAAAAATAAAGAAATTTATTTTTGTACATTAGCTTTTTAACAAACACGTCACTCCTTTACATTGTTTTCTTGGTAATGGACGGTACTTAACATCTATCTGCTAAAATGCTGGCCATTCAAACCAGGCTTACCAATGAAATCCAGGCCCTTAACAGGTACTAAGGGAACTGCTGTAAGTTTATTAATTAAACCTAACAGCAAAAGTTCGTGTGAATATTTCAGAAAGGTAAAAAGATTAATTAGTATACAAAATAAGTACTTTGAATGGACATATTATACAGATAACAACAATCCTGACATAAATTTTTCTTGTAGCACCTCACCGTCGCGGTTTTTTGCGAATAAAAAACGTTACAAGAAACATTAACCTCACAGATTTTTGTTGTGGGTAATGATGAGCACTGTAAACATGTAGTGCGTTATTTAATATATCATCAATAATTTTTGCAGCGCACGCCAAGTAATGGCTTTTATAGGCAAATTTTTGATACATCGGGTTACATTTTTGTAATTCTCGTAGGGATCTCCAATTTTCTTAATTAAAAGAATCACCAATGTTATCGTTGATAATGTACGAAAAAACCTTCTATAGAAAAAGGTACTGTGTTTATCCATTCATACTTTATAATATTATTATTAATTAATCAATAAAATATGAAGTGATAGATACTTAATAATATCGCTTTACTTTTTTTAAATGTAAATAATATGTTTTTAACAAAATGTATAATGTGGAAAAGGTTGCTACTTTTTCCATATGGCATTGGTAATATTTAATATGCATATTTACGAGTTCGTTGCAATGCACGATATGTTTTTGATATAATTCTTGCTAACTTCTATAAGAACTCTCATACTTCAACTATTGAAGATTCAATAACATTTTACATTTGAAGCTTTATGTTACATAAACGTGCATTTTATTAGTTTTTTTTTAAATAACAGATACGTTTCTTATTTCTCCTTTCAGTTTTAGACAAAACAAGGTTTTTATATATACAAGCAATGTTTAAAAAAAAAAACAAATCCACAATATATCAAGGCAAGCAAAACATTTTTTAACTCCAGAAAGGAGCCCACTAAGTGTTTTTTACATCAGAATCTGCATAATCTACACAAGATTGGGAAAGATAAGATCTGTACCGAAATAAGGGACAAAATTTGAAAGCAAAAAATTGTTTTAAAGCTAAACATTCACGAATATTTTCACTCAATTCTAACCGCGAAAACAAAATACAAAAAATACTTCTTTGTTTAAAAATATAAACAAATTAACTAGGCCTTTTTTGGTGATTTTTTAAGAAAAGGAATCGAAAAGATACTGTCTCCGTCTGTTTAAGTCCAAAAAGAAGGATGTTTTGTATAAGCTAACAGGATGGGAAACGCAGAAATTAAAATCAGTCTGTTCTATATGAAAATTGCACCTTCACTTGTGTGCAGTAAACAATTGGTGGAGGTAGTGGATTTATGAAGAGCCTGCCATACACCCAAAATTAAATGCATTAATACATAAAGTAAATATTTTTTTGATATTACACATATAATAAACTAGAAATAATTTCACGCGCGTAACGCGCTTGATATCATAGAAATGTCAAAATAAAATATAGCATATCTTACTTCTAAATATCTAACAATGTACCTTTCTGAACGTGATAGAGTTCTGAAAATCCGTTCGAGTTTCATAGTTTATCGATTAGATATAAACAAACCATAGGGACAAAGTCGGGATCAAAGCATCATAAACCCGGATTTTATTTATTAATTAAGCTTTACAAATGGAAAACACTATACAGTGTACAGTGGAAGTAGTTTCTTATCTAGGGCTGTACTACATTTTTTCCGGCTAAGCGCCCTCAGCGCTAGGCCACAAAGTCCGGTGAAATTTAAAAAGCTAATAGGGCCATAAATAAACTGTCCATTTCGAAAAAAGAGGCTGTACTATAGTCCTTCCTATTTTAACCACCATAATAATTTTTATTATTATTATTATTTGAATTTGAATTTAATTTTATACCATTAAGTATTTGAATTTGAACAGCCAGTGTAATTACTGAATCAAAGTCAATTCTAGCTTTCTAAAAATAGTAACAATGATCATAAGTTGCGTCAAGACTTCACGTCCCATAATAATAATCATTCATCATTCATTATAATAATTGTTCATTATAAGAAACAAACAATAAAATACTTTATCGTACACTTTTTAATTTAAAAGCGTTTACAATTTCAAAGTTTTCATGACACTTTTTGTTACATAAAAACCAACATTATGAAAGGCGAGAGTTTAAAACTTGTTTTATGCTCGCCGAGTTAAGAGTATCGGCTATCAAGTTAAACATCTTAATAATGTTCCCAGACCTTTGATAAATGTAAGTTTTCCGGAAACTCTGTTCACTTGTCAACCTATTCGTAATCACGGAAGTTATTTACTTTTAAGCTCATTTCACGTGCTTTCTTATACTGCAGTTGTTATGAAAGCTACATTTGCAGAATTTAACATTTCCTGGCTTTGAGAAGTAATATAAACTTTTTAATCTGATCCAACTGAAAGCATATTATTTTTTCTTTGTTATTTATTCAAGAAGATGGCGTAAGAGATGAAGAGACGGGTCTCTTACACCAAGGGTGAAGTTGCCAAGAAACTATTCAGTTTAATCTTTGGATTCTCCAAGCACATGTGTTCTATTATTATTGGATCAATATTTTCTTTCAAAGAATAATTTAGAAGCAGCAAATTGTTTCAAAATTCAAAGTAGGAAGCAATTTGCTGCTTTAATATATATATGTTTATCGTTCAACTCATTTTTGCGTGCAGTGCTGTGTTTGTGAGTGCTTCTAAATTCGATTTTTTATGGCAGTGATGCGTCAGTAATCGTACTCGTCACCTTGTGTGTGAATGTCGCGAAGCCAATAGGGGTGCATCCCCAAATCGTATCAGTTTAGGTACCTATATCTTCGACCAGGAAGATTAGGTACAGGTTATAACCAGATAACCTCTGCTCAGCTCAGGTAACATCTTAACCCAGGAAGAGTAGGTATAGGCTACAACCAGATAGCCAATACGAACATACCTTTAATGGCAAAAAAGTACCATAATATGTATATAATGATAAATAATATTTATATTACTCAACGGTTAAGTAAAAGAAAGTATAAGAATACTACGAGTAGTTAGACAAAGAACTCCAAACACATTTTTTATCTAGTCACATTAATTATAGAAAAATAATTGAAAATGTAATAAATTGGGCAAATAAAACTAACGGAAAATTGCAGATAATGTAAAAGCATGGTCAATGACTGAATAGTAAATAATAATATATATATATACATATTCATATAAATATTCAACAAGATAGGTTATACCATGCGAATACTAAGTTTAATTACGCACTGAAATAAGGCTAAAATGACAATGGTGTTAATCTAGAGAGAAGATTATACTTCTAAATTGGTTATTATCAACTTTAAATATGAACCTAAGTATCGCTAACCTTTCAAAATAGGGGCGAAGGGTCATACAAACACACCCTTCATTTCCAAAACTATTCTCGGCAGTTTTTGAATCTGTTCTAAGAGGTCTTAATCGGGAAAACCTTGGGATTAATGGAGATGGTGTCTTACAACCACACTTAAGGTTCGTGTATGACATTGTGTTGTTCACTAAAACATCCGCAGATCTAAAAGCAAACTGGCAACGGAATGCGAAAAGGTAGGTTTAAAAATAAACCCAGAGAAACAATAGTAATGACAAATGGAGATAAAAACACCATTAAGCTAGAAAACATCCAAATCGACTATACAGATGAATAAATCTACTTGGGTCAGCTAATAACACAAAAGAATCTGGTACGCATAGAAGTAAAAAGGGAAAGAATAAATGCTTGGAAGAGCTACTGAACTGAATATAGAATAGAAAACTAAATATAAACAAAAAAAGTCAAATCTTTAACACCTGCATACTTCCTGTTCTCATGTACAATAATGGGCTTTAACCCAGAACGTGACATACAAAATAACAACTTACCAGCATGCAATGGAAAGGAGTTTGCTGAATGTGAAGTCCAACAGAATGAGCAACCGTGTCATCAGATACAAGACAAAGATCCAAGCAAATAACATGCAAAATTCCTCAAATAGCGAAGGGCAGGAAACGTGATAAGAGGACAAGAAAAATGGAGTAAAATTATCACAGGATGGTATTCCAGAGAAGGGAAAAGGAAGAGAGGTAAACCAAAAAAAGATGGGATGATTATATCAAACAGGTAGCTGGAACAACGTGAAACAGAGTGGCTCAAGATAGAATGGATAACTGATTGGCAAACAGATCTACAGGCAACATGCAAGAAACAAACAATAGGAATTTCTATTATGTGCAATTGTTCATTGTTGATATTCCTATATAAAACGCATATGATGTTCATTCAGGATGTGGGTAACGTTCGATTTGATTTGATGCAGAACACATTCAATGTGACAAGTCCTTAAATGAAATACCTACGTAGAAGACGTGTGTCAAATCCACAAAAGCTTTTAATTTAATAAAGTATAGTTGCTTCTGAAAATTGTATATTAAGAACATATTTAGATTCAAGATGTTATATAAATTCAGAGAAAAATTTTTGTATTTTACATAAAAAATGAAAACAATTTTTTTTCACATTATATTGAATATGCATGAACAATTTTGAACAAAATTTTGAACAGAATAAAATGAAAATTCTGTTCAAAATTTTGTTGCCATTTTGTAGTTAGTGTTGCTGTTGTTACCGATGCTGTACTTCGAACATTTGTACAAACAAAACAATAAAATAATGGCGGGTTACCGTTACTTATTTCTTTTTTTTTATGTAACCTTTTCTACAGTATCAGTTTGAAACAAACAATAAAACCAAAGAGATAAAATAAAAAAATACCAAAAAGGTTTTCCTCGACGTTTTAGTTCCTTATGCTGTGGCTGCAATATCACGATAACGCGAAAAATCACGGTGTCGACAATGACATATTACATATAGACAAGTCTTACCCAAACATTACCGCACAAAAAAGCGGCGTCAACCTAACTATAGATACCTACCCGATATATAGAGTAATATAATTAGTGAGAGAAGGAAAGAATAATACGGTTCACTTGTTGTAAGAAAGATATACCTATGTACTTCGTGACGTTGCTTAGCACTAATTGGTCGCGAGCATACGTGACGTAGTACGTAAATTGTCGAAACTCTGTAGCGTTGTCTCTTTTACTGTTCAGCCGTGGAACTTATTAATCACAAAATTATTTTAATATGTATATATAGACCACCAAAGACAAAACGAGAATATATTGAGATGTTTCTTAAATCTATACATGACTTATTACAGAAACTATTTTATAAAAAAAGTAAAATTATAATGTGTGGCGATTTTAATATAGATATTTTAGTAAATAATAAAAACACAATAGATTTTGAACAATTAATAAAAGGTTTTAATCTCAAATTTGCTATAAGAGAGCCCACAAGATTGTCTAGTGGCACGTGCTTAGACAACTTTGCACATAATTTGAGAGGCTGTCAGAGTAGTGTATTAGATATTGCATTGTCGGATCACACAGGACAACTACTCGAATGTCCTAATAAAGGTGTTGTAATTGCTTCTCACTCGTTTATTATAAAGCGCGACTTTAATAAAGATAATATCAGGAAATTTAAAGATTGTATTAAAGTTCTTCAATTCACAGAAACCTATTCCACTGTAAATCCTAATGAAGCATTCAACCATTTCTTTGGTTTATTTAAACTTTTTTATGAGTTGTGTTTTCCATTAGTTCGGGTAAAAATTAACAATAACCAACGACCAAAATGGATATCAAAAGGTATCATGCAATGCTCTAAAAATAAAAGAGATTTATTATGGAAATTTAGAAAAACACCAACTCTAGAGAATAAAAGTAAGTTGAAAATGTACTCCAGACGCCTAAAAAATGTAATTAAACTAACTCAAAGAGCTCAAAATAATTATTTTATCAAAACATCTAATAATAAAATGAAAGCAACTTGGAAACTAATCAATGACTATAAAAATAATCGACCAAAACATTATATTGACCAAATAATAAACAACGGCGTTAAATTGACAGATCCTTTAAAAATTGCAGACTCATTCAATAATTTTTTTATTGATCAAGAACAAGATAATGATAGTTGCAAATTTAAAAATAATAATATTTCCAGTAATTTAAAATCATTATTTATGAAGCCCACTACATCCAATCAAATATTGACCATAATTAAGCACCTCAAAAATACAAACAATACTGGTTATGACGACATTGCTACAAAAATTATAAAAGAAGTAGATATTTATATTTCACCGGTATTGAGTTACATTATTAATCTTTGTATTGAATACGGTATTTTTCCATAAAAATTAAAAGTTACGATTATAAAACCAATATATAAGAAATTAAACCGAGAATACATGGCTTCATACAGACCCGTGGCATACTTCCTGTTTTCTCAAAAATTTTCGAAAGAGTGATTTACAATGCCCTTAATGATTTTTTTTTAAAAAATGCGTTATTATCAGATGAACAGGTAGGCTTTAGAAAAAATAAAGGGATTAACTTGGCCTTGTACAATTTCTTAAAAAATGTAACATCTAATGTTGACAAAAAAATACCAACATGTGCTTTATTTATGGACCTCACGAAAGCATTCGATTACGTTAATTATGAAATTTTAATTAAAAAACTGAATGCATATGGAGTTAGAGGAGTAACATTGGAACTCTTAAAATCTTATCTCGAGAACAGAAGGCAAGCCACTCAAATAAACAGTATATGCTTGAAATCTCTTACAGAAATAAGTTACGTCTCAAAATATAAGAAGGTTAAACAGGGTGTCCCACAGGGCAGTATATTGGGGCCGTTATTATTTATAATATATATAAATGACTTTCCAAAAATTTCTTCACATCCGATGGTATTATTTGCAGATGACAGTACTTTGATATGTAGTAATGAAGACACAGATTCACTAAAACATGACATTGAAAGCAATTTACAAAATATTATGAAATGGTTAGAAACTAATAATTTAAAAATTAATTTAAGTAAGACAAATATTATAAGTTTTAAAAATAGAAATAACAACTTGACATCGTTTGACTTCGAATATAACGGACATGAAATTAAGGAGGTAAAGTTTGCTAGGTTTTTGGGGATAAGCGTGGATTCCAGCTTGAACTGGAAGAGCCATTTAGAGGGTGTGTGCAATAGATTAAATACATTTTCATACGCTTTACGGAAATTGGCAGGAATAGTCAATGAATCGGCAGTTTTATCGGCTTATTATGCATACGTCGAGTCGTTACTTCGATATGGCATAGTTTATTGGGAAAACTCGGCTGATAAGGAAAATATATTTAAAGCGCAAAAGCGGTGTATCAGATCAATTAATAATCTAAAAGTTGTAGATTCCTGCAAACCCTATTTCAAAAAGTTAAGAATTTTGACTTTTCCATGCCTCTATATACTCGAAACTGCCTTGTTCGTTAGAAAAAATTACAATATGTTTGAAAAATTACAAAGTAACCGGAAGGATATTCTTAAAGCTCAACCGCGTGGAACCACTTTGTTTACAGAAAGCTTCTTTGGGATGGCCCCTAGAATATATAATAAATTACCTAAAACTATTAAAAATTTAACTAATTATGATGAATTCAAATATAATTTAAAATCATTTCTATTAAATAAATGCTTTTATAGGACATATGAATACTTAAATGACAAATGTATAAATTGAGTAAATTGTAATTTTAAACGTAAACCTTGTACACGCTGCAATGGCAGAATATGGCTGTGCTATTATTTGTATGACATCTTTTTTACCTTTATTCGTGCAATAAATGATTTGATTTGATTTGATTGATTTGATTACTCCCACATACAAAATCATATTACATCTCGCTCTTCGAGTTTGTTGAAACGAATAGCTATGTCAATTTTAAAACGTCATTTTAAATAGCAAAGTAAAATAATAAATAGGATAGTTATAAAAATAGTACTTACGCATGAAAAGAAACGTTTCTTCTATCTTTAACAGTAACAGTGTAATTAGTACACTGTCTAAACACACAAGAAGGCATTGTACGGTATTAAAAACACAGAATTGGGAATAAGTTTTGTTTGATGTTTGCCGTGACACTGGGTTGCACAAGACTGAGTCAAATAGCCGGCAACTGCCTTGCATTTGCGTTGCCATTTTTGAAAGCAGATAACCGGGTGTCAATGAAAAAAAAAACAAAAGTTCCTCCCCAGACGAGATCTCAACAAAAGAAACAACTAACTCTAATTAATAAATTATTTGATTTCATTTTAAAATACTATTGAACAGATCATATGTAAGTATAAGCTATAGTACCTTGATTTAGTACTTATTCATATATTTTGTCATTATTCTCTCAATGCCTCTGTTCCTTCAGGTAAGACTTATCTGTAACATCCATTGAAATTAATATTTATGTTATTTATTCTTTTGAATAACCATTGTTTTTCGGATTGTAATCCTAACTGATTAGAATTCGAAATTGTTTGTTGTTTGTTGTTCTGTTTCCCAAACAACGAATGATTGAAGCCAGTCAAGGGACGGAGCTCATAGCTAATACATTCTACTGATGAGTATATGCGATATAAGAGAGATTTATTGTGAAACAGATGCTATCCCCTTGAAGGTTTGAAGGCACTCTTATTTTAAATAGATTGGACCCAGTAATGGGCTGTCTAAAAGCTCCATGCTCGACACAACTCTACACGTATTTGAATTTAGGTAGTAAGCAAATATCCGCATTTTTTAATTTTTTTTTGTTTCAAACTTCTTGTCTGAAATGGTTTTATACATGATTTTATGATAAATTAATAATGCTTACTCAATTTTTAAATCGATTTTAGCACAGACGAATAATTTTACAATGAACTTTATTATTTATTTTAATTAAAAAAAATATCAGGAGACTCATAGAAAAGTACAAGTAGCGAGACAACAATTTCTCCCTAGTTCGACAGAAGCGCCGCACATACAATGGAATGTATGCGAATAAACGTAAGTTTTCAGTACTAAACCTTAAACTATAATATTTTTATAAAATAAAACCTTCGCGGACATTTCTATTCCTTTAACTTTTTCTGTAACTTGTATGGATTACTTGAAAGTTATATTTTAAGTTTTCCCAATTTATCATAATATTCCCAATATATTTATTCCAATTGAACGTGTTTAAATAAATATTATTTGTAATTATTTATATTTCTTTAATGATAATTTAAGAAATGCGATTAATTATGTCCCCGCTAACTGGTGCCGCTTACTATTAAATATTTTGAATTTTGAGTGCTCGTTTGCCAGCTCTGACAAATAAAAAACATAAATGAACGCATGCCATTACCTTGAGTTACTTCGTAACAGATAAACCACAGATAACAGATAAACGATGCTGACGGCTGCATGCAAAAATGAACTTAAATGTACGTACACACGGTTTAATAAAGCCTCGCAAAAGTGCACGGCCCCGTGGCTGCGTCTTTATATGTAATTATCAATTTTAAGTTTTTTATTGATATACCATTATTACTCTTAACCATTCCTATATCGTATCAGCAACAAATATAATATCATTAATGTCTCAGAAAACACGGCTTAAACAAAAAATACCGTCTACATAATATTAACAACCAAGAATCTACTTACCTGTGGCATTCAACCTTATTTCAATAAAATTGAAGGGCTGTGAAATTTTCCAGAATACTTTAGACTATTTTTGCAAAAAATAAGCCACTTAAGGTAAGGGATTATAGACAGCTTACCGACCTGATGAGTGTTTACTGACACGATCAATGATCGTACATACCTATTTCTTTTATCCTTCAGTCCTTTCAAGTTTTTACATTAGACTCTATAACATACTGGTAATGTTGAATAACAGTAAATATAAATAAGAGTCAATAACCATTTTTCAACACGTATGATAATGGCCAGCATGTAATACAAAATAAACAAGCATCGGATCCACATTACAATACAGTATATGTATTTACCGTTTTTTTAAAGCGTATTCTCAGTCCAAGACCGAAATTATTGCTTTCATGAGCTTCTGTGGCGCTGACAGGAATTTTAAACGAGCTTAACTAGGGGTAAACGACTACCCTTTAAAGTCACACAGAAAATGACATCCTATTATCGACTACTTTTAATGTTACTTCATGCGTCATTGCTTCATGGGACAGGTTTTTTTGCTCAAATTTGATAAAAAAATTCAAGCTATATTTGGATATTTTTACCCCTGATTAATGCTGAAATAATTTGTATAATCCTATTTCGTTTGTAAAAGCTAATTTTTGTATCAAATAATGACATTTAATGAAAATATCTGTAGTAATTCAAATAATACCTCCTTGTTTATTGCAATTAACTTGAAATATAAAATAAATGACATACAGATTATGCAAAATTATGTTTATTTCTAACTTGTTGAGTTGATACTTTATAAAGTTCTTGTGTTGCAAATACAGGCTACAGTTCTAGCTGCTATTAAAAACTATTTAATCCTTCATTAGGAGTATGATTATTTGAATATCGATTAATGAGGCGTTGCCAACCGTAAACTTGAGTTGGGATTGTCTTTGTTCCGGTAATTACATTGGATGTTCCTTCCCTATTACCGGAACAGGAGAACATGTTAACGAGTGTTATGGCAGTTAAAATAGAGAGGACCATAGTATCGTCACAGAAAAGATCTTAACAAAAATGTTATAAAAATAAACTCTCTAACTTTTTATTTATTTTTTACTTTTCATAAATGGGTTGAATTGTTTTGATTTATATTTGTTTGTTTTTGTTAGTGCGAGTTATGTAGTTATATACGAAAGTAAATTAAAGGTATTTATGTAGAATTATACTTATAAAACATAAACTTTTTTTAAATTTATTTACAGGAATACACTCTCAGCAATTCGGTTTTGGACGAAATCAAGTATTTTTAAATGCAAAGTTGGTCATTATTGACATTTTAATTTTATACGAGTGTTTCATAAATATTTCGTAACATTTGGCTGAAAGCTACACACGTTTTCATCCAATGTCATTCATCCATCCACGTTTTCGAAAGTGCTTGTGAGTGTGACCCACAAATGAGGGTACAGCGTGAAAGATATGTAAGGCTTTGGGAAATTGAAATAATACTTTAGATACCATTTTTGTTATGCCGGCAATTTTGTTGCGATATCCTGAACTGATTTTGACAAGAACTTTCGCAACAACAACGAGATTTCTTCTTGGGAAGTTAAACTTCAAAGGCTTAAAGTTCATGATATAAAGAAAAAAAAATTTAAGTAGAATAATCAGTAAATAATTGTCGTAAGATTCTCTAGTTTTTATTATTTTTTAGAATAGTTTTTATTATTTATGAAGAGCCTATGATTATGAAGAGTTTGAAACAAAGGATCAATTTAAAAAGTTATTTCACCCTGGAATGGGTGAAACATTCCTACGGGATCGGGTGTTACGCGCAGGGCGACGCACCAGGGCCTCTGTAAACAATAAAAAATAAATTATATTTTAGTGCATTGAAAGTGTAAAAATATAAGTAAATAAAAATAAATAAAAATAAAAAAAGGAAAAATATGAGTTGGACTAACTAAGGCTATCGGACCTATCAAAAAGGGGCAGCAAACAATTTACAATTACCCCGTAGTTAACGCAAAACGTTACAACACCTTTGGGATGGTACCAACTAGAAACGATGGACGCAGTTGACCGAAGAGCCTCAAAAATTATTAACAACTTTGACCTCACCACCAAAAAACTGCAAAGCCTCGACCCATCGTCCGAAAGTTGCCAGTTTAGCAGTCTGCTACAGATTACATTTTGGAGAGTGCGTGAATGCTCTTCTTGATCAGGTTGAAAACACACCCTTCTTTCATCGGACTACTAGACGCAGACAGGCCTTCCATCCCTTTATAGTAGATATCTCAAGAAGTCGAACCAAACGCTTCGATAGTCCCTTTTTGTTGCGGGTCGCCATGGTGTGGAATGAACTGCCTGTTTTTCCAGAAAACTATAGTCCTAGTTCTTTCAAGCGTCGAGTGAATAGGTATCTCGTGGATAGACGTGTAACACCTTCGTCTTCATCGTCACTTTCCATCAGGAGAGATAGACAAACGAAAACCTTTTTCAATTAAAAAAAAAAACATGTCACGTCAATGTTAAAAAGCCTTCCAAGCTGTTTCTGAAACGGCGTTTTTTGAAACTCGGCTGTCATCTTGGAATTTGCTTGGCCTTTCTTATTACTTACAAGCGTTGGTCTTTATAGTTTTCTGATATTAGTAGACATTTTAATAAAATGATACTTTCGACGCGTTACTGACAGCTTGGTCGGACTATGCGTACAATTTGTTTGTTATCGCGTTGATATTGCTTTGCCATCGCAAGTTACGTAATAAGCTTACCGCACCCGTTCCCTTGGTACCAATATTCAAAAATGTTTTAAATTGTATTATAGATTATATTTCGGAGGCTTAAGTTTAGATCGGCTTCTTTACTATATTCACTAACTTAATGTTTCCTTTTTTTCCGAAATACAACTACGCGTTTACGTTAATGTGGTGGTTAAAAAAGCTGCCTGAGGCAGTTGGACGATGGCCGTGGAAAAAATGTAGGCTTAATTTATTATTGCATTTTTTACTAGGTAAATAAGGTTGTATCTTATTTACCTAGTAATCTTAGTCAATTATTCTTAGCCGTGAAGCTTCCTCTCCTGACTTTGGAGAATACACAACCTTGAGATGAGTATTTTGGATAAATTTATTCAAAGCATTTTTACACATTCTAAATTAATCTTATATATTTCATTAATTCCATCTACATTCTAGCTCTGCGAAGGTGTGATTTTTTACCCAATTGTAGCAAAACAGGAATGCTATTTTATTTTAATAGCTGCTTCTTTCATAAATAACGTGATAGGTAACTAAAATATTTTTCTAGAATTGAAATTTACTTAAGACACAGTGGTCATATTCTTAATTTTAATATCGTATTAATACAAGGACAATCTTAAAAGTTATAATGAATGTGTGTTGGACTTTCACATACGGATTAAAATCTTTTTTTTTCAACTTTCAATATTTGTCAATAACTTAGAGGAGTCATTTTGTTTCCCTACGTTCTGGAACAAGGAAATATTGAAGGAATGCCAGGCATTTGGCTCAATTTACTCAAGGGTGTTGCTATATTTTTTAAGATCACTATGTAGACTTTCTTAGATTAGTAAATGTGTTAAATTTGTAAATAAACCTTTTGTGCTTTCATTCCGCAATGTGATCGTTTCTGCGTTCAGTATAACAATCTTGAGTTCCTTTTGTTGTAAAGAAACAACATATTTATTACTTATTGACAACTAACTCTTATGGAACTTCTTTAAAAATACCTTGGATCGAATGATAGTAACAAACAATTCTAATGACGTACGTGTATTTTTAAGTAAAGTAGTATAAAAGTTGGTTAAGTATAATTTTAAAACTTGCAATAAAATGATGCACACGCTTGTGCGGTTAAACAAGGCTTTGTCTAAAAACAGAGTTGATTTGAAACACGTGAGGTGGACAAAAACTTGACAGCTTAATTATACAAATAGAATAAATTTATTCGATGTTTCATAGAAAAATTGAGTTTGTGTAGAATAAATAGATTTTTTAATCTATTTTACGTGTCATCTGTAACAATGAACACAATTGCACTTCTTTTAATGAGAATAATTTATGGTGTAATTGTTTCATAGGTCTTAATCATATGAATATGTCAAGTTACCGATGCACAGATAATTTAGTAATAACGTTGATTTCATATTGCTGCAAATGTAACTAATTACCTTGATAAATTTACATTGAATGAATTCAACAAGCTAAGTAATAAATTAAACTATGCTATTTTTAACCGTCGACGCAAAAAGATGGTAACGTGTGTACTTGTGTATCTGGGGTGCGGAGGTAGTGAGCAAGCGCTATCCATGAAGTACAGCAACAAACCTAGCGACATGGTGGATGTCACTTACTATATGCCCCGTAACAAAGGACTGATCTCGATGCAGATTTTTTTTTATTGAAAACTGGTTGAATCCGGTGTATTCTGTATATGTGAGACGGGAATTTTTAACTCACGTTTACAATTGACTTTCTTCTTTTACAATAGAAGTTCTAGAAAAAACTATTAATCATTATTTTCAACACTCCCGTTTGATTTAATATGGAATGGAATGGTGGTAACATAAATACGTTTCCACCGTCCCATTCCATTAACTCGACGTTGAACTATGTGAAAATTAAGACATTGAAGTTGTTTGACGATGTTTATTGATATTAATATTTACTGAACTAATTATTATATATACTGTATTATAATTTAACATTTTATTATCCTTCTATTGTAATTAAATCTAAACTTTATTTTATTTTATTAGATTTTTTATTCAAAACTATAATTGTGTAATGCAAACTTTTCTTTGACATTTGGACAATTAAGTTTACTTTAACATACATGACTTCATTGTGTATAATCATAATCATAGACAAGTACATTAAAACAGAAAAGTACATTAAATTAATATACTATCTTAAATACGAGTACATGGTGGTGGATTACACTGAATTGATTCATATTTTAACGTTGCTTGTAAATACGGTCATACATATTTTACTGGTTGATTAGTCATCATAAAATTGAAAAACGAATATATATATATATATATTCATTCGGAAAAGCAAATTATAATAATATTATCAAACACGCTAATTTAATCGACACAGATGCAAGGAATGAAATGCGCCTCATGAGGTTTAGCCATTTCTTATAGAAAAGCTATGAATGAATAGCACTAAAGAAATAGACAACGAAGCTATTACATTTACTGCCAATCCGATTCTGAACACTTCAGTTGAATGGAGTCCATTCAATGGAAAATACAAATTCCCCTTTAAAATAATTGCTTTTTTTATCACCGACTCTTTGACCTCCATCCATCTCACCTGATATGCTGAGATGATGAAAGCGAGGGTAAATCTCGTGACTTTAAAAAATAGGATCATTTAGAGGTCGCACCCCCAGCCATTATATTCAACGAGAATATTTTATTGCACTGAAAAGAGCTACCCAATTTGTAAAAGTGTTTCTTGTGACCAGTTCATTGACCTTTTACTTTCCACTTGTTGGAAATATCATAGTTTAAGGCGACGCCGTCATGTCGCGGTTTGACTGTTCGTAAATTGGTAGTATTACAATTACGTGGTCAGTAGCTGGGCTTGCATTTTTTGTCGATTACATTTTTATTTTTACCATTTATTAAATATAGTTTGCCGGCAGATTATGAAACCTAGTAATTACGTAATACCTAATAAATGTTATTTGATAGGGTTAGTAAATATTTAACAGAGGCCAACTATAGATGAAATTAAATCTTGATGTTGGCTTGGTTTGCATGTAAATTGATATTCATACCTAATATCTCAATGCATTGAGAATACGTAAACGTTTATCAGGATTCCGTTATACTATAACTGCTTTCTATGTAGTATTTTTTACTGTCAACAAAGTTTACAGGTTTCTATATATAGGTAAAGAACTAACAATGATTTCATTGTAATGCATAAATGTCAACATTAACGCTACACTTTTTATTGTATCGAAATATTTGAATTGGATTCCAGTGACAAATTTTTACATTGTAAATTTCGATTACTTGAGATATTAAATTCGAGACTTCTAAAGACAAAATGAACATACTACCTTAACAAAAAGTATTTTTATAAGAACCTCAATATCACATATTCGATTACAATTTTTTGGTTTTTATTTTCACATTCATGATATGAATATATAATATCGATAGTGTCACGTAATAAAAGTTTTTATTAAAAAATACTGTCAGGTGAAATACTTAATACAAATACTTTCATGATGAAGGTGCGTGCAGGGTCAGCGGTAGATGCACAGGCGCCGACTGGCGCTCTGGCGCGTGCAGGATCAGTGGCAGGATGAGGCGGTAGACAGGATCGTCAGGATTAGCAGCAGGAGCAGGATCAGTGAAAGTTCAACATGAGCAGCTTCAGGTAGCTTCGGCATGAGACAGCTTCAGAGTCGGTAGCTTCAGCATGAGTATGAGTTCGAGGACTCGCAGAGTTACTTGCAGTAGACTGGACATGTTATCGGTAGGCTGGTTTGAAATAGACTCCCGTTCTAAATTTTTTTTTTTTTGTTCCCCTCCGCGGGAAGGGCAGGAGGATAAAAATGCCCTGACGCATACTCTGGCGCGATTCCAAAGTTATGTGGGACTCGTCCCGACGCCTACCAGGACCATACCCACTAAAAACCCCCTGTCGGCTCGTGCATTTTTGCCACTCAGCCTTCATCGGAGCGACGGCCAATTGGAGAAAGAGGCCGCGCTAGCGGGGCCCAGAAGGGGTCACCCGCTGGGATTACATAGCACTGAAGGTGCTCAAAAATTAAAAGTAAAATAAAAACATTAAAAATGAAAAGTAAATAATGAAAACATTAAAAATTGAAAAATTAAATATGCATTAATTCGGATTACGTTAGAATTAGAATTTACGTTAGAATTAGAATTTGCGGCCAGAAGGGCCTCGAGATCGCGTGACAGTCTGGTGGATGAGTACGTTTGCGCATTTCTACGCCTAGCGACTTTGAACTTCGAGTCTAACACAGGAGCAGCATATGAGACAGAATCACGAACTAGAGGATTGGGATGGGTTTCGGAGCGTTTCAAGAAAGCTTCAGAGAGTGTTTTGAGATATTGTTGTACTGTAGGCAGTTCAAGATCTCTATGCAAGTCCGCGTTACGCACGTACCACGGTGCGCCTGTGGCCCGGCGGCAAAAGAGGTTTTGAACTACCTGCAGTTTGTGCAGGAGGGAGGGTTTGGCGTGGGCAAAGATTGGCGAGGCATACGTCATGACGGGTCTAACGCAGACCTTGTAAAGTGTACGTTTGTTTCTGAAGGACATTTTACTTTTTCTACCTAACATGCTATTTAGGCGGACTAAATAGTGACGAGCGAGTTTCGAAACTCTTTCGACGTGTGGCTTGAAAGAAAGCGTCGGATCTAATGTGACGCCTAAGTATTTAGTACTGCGCTTCCAGGGGATGGGAATGCCTAACATTCGAACGTGGGGATCGCCATCGGGACGACGGCGTTTGTGGTCGAAGCGCATCGCAGAACTCTTTTCAGGGTTCACATCGATGCGCCATTCTTGAAACCATGCACCAAGGGCGTTTACGGCCTTTTGGAGTCTGGTTACAAGGCGCCGAACACCGTGGCCTTTGGTATAGAGTGCGGTGTCGTCAGCGAAGAGGGCGAGTTCGACGCCTTTCGGCGGGATGGGAATGTCGTTGGTGTACACGGTGTACAGCAGAGGGGCGAGGACTGAGCCTTGAGGGACTCCAGCCTTTATGGGACGAGGTGCAGAAAGCGTGCCTTCGTGTTTAAATCGAAACGTACGGTCTTTGAGAAACGACGCTATTAACCTGACTAGGCGATCCGGTAAGCCTATCTTGTAGAGTTTATAAACGAGACCGCTGTGCCAGACTTTATCGAAAGCCTTGGCTACGTCAAAGAAAACCGCGACTGATTTATAACGACGCGGATAGAAACCGTCAAGTATATACTCGACGATTCGGTGGACTTGTTGAGGGCAGGAGTGTTTAGCGCGAAAGCCGAACTGATGGGGAATAATGAGAGGATCGCCATCCGTTGGAAACAGATGGTTCCGCATTCGAGAGAGTATGACTCTCTCGAGAAGTTTAGACATTGCCTTGAGGAGGCTGATGGGTCTGTGATTAGCCGGGACGTTCAGAGGTTTGCCCGGCTTGGGAATGCCTATGACTGTCGCTTCTTTCCAAGCTTTTGGGAAGTAGCTATGGTCGAAGCAGGCATTGAAAATGACAGCTAATAAGGTAAGCATCTGTTGAGGTAGGTGCTTAAGTGCGTGGTTGGAAATTCCATCCGCACCCGGAGCCTTTTTGGACTTTTGATTTCTAATGAGAAGCAAGATTTCATCATTAGAGACTGTGACAGGGTCGGCGGTGATGGGAAGAGAGTCTCTGCGAAGGACTTCGTCCTCCACCGCCTGGATGTGTGAGGGATCAGCAGGTTGCGTGCTGGGCGAGCATTGTGCGGCAATGCTGTCGGCGAAGCATTCGGCTTTCTCTTCGACTTCGAAGGCAGTAGTGCCGTCGGGACGAGTGAGAGGAGGAACGTGAGAAACGGTGTCTACGCGTAAGGCTCGGGCCATGCTATAGTACGCTTGGTGGGACGGAGAGATATTCGCCATGAGATCGTTCATCTGAGCGTCTCGGAGTTCCGCGAGGCAAGACCTAACTTTACGTTGAAGCTGATTCGCAGCTGTTCTATAGGCGGGCGTGGGATACTTCTTGGCTCTCCGGAGAGCCGCGTTTTTAGCTTTAATAAGATTGCTAACGGCTAAGGGAAGCGTGGGTTTGCCTTGCTTAGCAACCTTTTCGTTGTCACTGATGGCTGAGTTGATAGCATCAGTGAGAGAATTTACTAATGAATCGATTTTATCCGGGGTATCTAATTGTTCGGGAGAGATCGCGAGTGGAGAGTTCGGGGCCTCTAAGGCTGAAACTAACGTATTTTTAAAACCTTTCCAGTTGGTAAAGGTCTTAGGAGATGAGGCGTTATCGTTCGGCGGTCCTAGCACGAGGGAAACGGGGCGATGGTCGGAGCCTAGGTCATCGAGCGGTTCGATAGACCTTAGGTCAAGATTGATTCGCTTGATAATTGCAAAGTCGAGGATGTCAGGAGAGTAGGACGGGTTGTTGGGATAGTGAGTGGGAGTGATGGGGGATATGACATCTAGGTCAAGGGAGTTAGTGATGTCGAGGAGAGCGATACCGCTGGTGTTAGTTGATAGGCACGTCCAGTCAGTATGTTTGGAGTTAAAGTCTCCGAACATAATGACTGAATGGCCGAGGGCGAGAATGGCCTCAAAGTCGCTGCGGATTGGTCTGGTACCACTAGGTATGTAGATTGAAGCTATGATGATGGTCGGATGACCAGTCATAGCCAATCTACACACAGTGGCTTCCATGTTGAGGAGAGGAGGGGTAGGGAGAGGACAGCAATGGAAACCTCTTTTGTAATATATAGCGGTGCCGCCGAAACCGTCGGAGTTGGGCCTATCGTTACGAATAAACGCGTACTTCGGTATAGCGAATCCCCTGGAGCGGTTTGGAGTAAGCCATGTCTCCTGGAGAAGGAATAAGTCAGGTTCTTTGTTCTGAAGGAACAGTTTAATCTCGGGAAGGTTGGTGTTCAGGCTACGAGCGTTAAAAGATATTAGGGATAAGCCCTTGGGTTTGATACGACAGGACGCGGGATTCGCGGGTCTAGACATTATAATTTATTATATACGAATTTATACAAATATAAAAGAATTTACAACGAACTTAGGAGCGAGTGATGCTCGGCTAAAGCAAATAAACGCTCTTGAGGAGAGCGGGCGGCTCGCAGTTTGCGTGCGAGCACGGAAATTTCGTTAATATCGACGTTTTGGATAACGTCGAACACGGTCTTCATGTCCTCAGCCAACGACGACTGAGGTGCGGATGACGGAGAAGGACGCGGCCCTACGGAAGCTACGGGAGCTGGGATGGGTCGGGAAGGTGCAGGCGGAACGGCCGGACGCTGCCTCCAAGACAGAGCCGGAGTAGGCGTCGGCTGAACGGGCTTTGCTTCCGGGGGACCCCGGTTGCGCAGCGGCGGGAAGTTAGCGTGAGTGAGCGGCGGCGCCGGTTTAGGCGCGACCCTCTTGGCGGTGGAACGCGGTGCACGCGGGCAGCCCCTGTAGTTAGCTGTGTGACCAGACTGGCCGCACAGCACACAGGCAGGGGGGGAAGTGGATTCGGGAGTGCGAGTGCACTCCTTTGTGAAATGTGGATCCAGGCACTTAACGCACCTGGGGGGAGCTGAGCAGTTAGCCGCTGCGTGGCCGTAGAGCTGGCAGCGGTGGCACTGCCCAGGGTGACCGCGGGGGTTGGGACGCTCGACGGAGATATTTGAGAGTCCGCAAATTGTGCGAGCCTCTCTAAAGATCTCCCTCGAGTTGGGAGTATTCGACAAGATTACCAACGCTAAGGGAAAACGCCTACCGCGGTTGGAGTGCATCTTGTGCACTGCTGTGACCGGGAAACCCTGAGACTTAAGGTCATCGAGAATGTCCTCGTTACTGAGTTCGAACGGGACGCCCCGTAGTACAGCGCGGATCTTACGCTCCTCCGGGAGGGCGTAGGTGTGATACGCGATTTGGTTTAATCCGAGTAACCTGGTAAACGCGCGGAAGTCGTCGACGGTCGCTATTTGAATCTTGATTGTATCGCCAGCGTTGGCGGCTTTTAAGTAATTAATTTTGTGCGCTTTGCACAAGTTTGAAACCGTGGTCCAGCGCGCTTTTTCACGCAGGAAGACGGGCGGAGGGAGCTGAGGCTTCGGCGGGACGGGAGCGCAGCGCGTCGCTGGCTTCGATGTGACCGACGGAATCGCGGTCACTTCGAGTGACATGAGCGGCGCGGGGGCGGGTGTAGAAGACACCGGGGTTGGCTCGGGTGTTGAAGACACCGCGGCCTTTTTCGAACGCTTCTTAGAGCGTTTGGCAACTAATTGGAACTCGGGCTCTGGAGAGCCGGTTAGGGTGGCGGCGACCGACGAAGCTACGGACGCGGCGGAGTCTGAATCGCTCCCGGGAGCGGTACGCTTCCTACGAGAAGAGCGCGAGGATGAGACCGACGCGCAGTCCATATCGGATGGAACGGGAGACGCGGGAGAGCTATAGACCTGAGGGGTCTGGATGTTGGAGGCCTGAGGGGCTGGGGTTGGGGCCTGAGGGGCCGGGGACGCGATTGATGCCTGCAAGGCCTGCGTTAGGATGTCTTTTGGGATGGAGACGCCTGCCGCAGCAAGCGCCTGGGTGAACGCGTTAATAATGATTAGCGGATCCATTGGGGAGGGTTGGGACAATAATATGTAAAAATATAAGTATAATAAAGATGCCTAGTTCCTAAAAACCTAGCAAAATCAAAGCGGCAAACCTCCCTACCAGCGGTAGGGGGCTGGGGAGAAAAACTTAAAACTAACAATAGTACGCCGAAGGCCGCTACCTAGAAACCTAAAAAAGGGTACGCAGGTAAAGAGTTGACCGCGTTAGGGTCAACCTTTACCGACAGAAAGGACAAATACACACGAAAACACACAAATATGATAGAAATAAATATGAAAATAGGAGAAAAATAAATAAAATAGAGAAGAGAAATAAATAAAAATAAAAAGGACTGGTTCAGTACAAATTCGTTGTCACCGTTAAGTATCCTTTGCACTGAAACCAGACTACTTACGCCGGGCACAACACTGCACTCAGCACAAGCACAACACAACTTAGCACAGCACTTTGAAGACTAAGAGGCTTAGTCGCAAAGAAAAATCGCACTTCGAAAGCACTCAGACGGAGTAGAAAGACTTAGGAAACCGTAGCACGGAGCCAACACGCTAGACTGTGACGTCAGTAAACTGAGCGCCGCGGAATGGCGGGAAGGGACCGATCAACGGAGAGCTGGGTCTTGCACGTCCGCACTGGGCGGCGATCGGAGCGAGAATGTCCCGTTCTAAGGCCAGCAATCGGCTTATATGGCCGGGATTGCATTCCTTTGGAACCGCAATTCGAAGTTTTGAATTTAATCTTATTAGCCAGGAATCAAGTATATTTTCTTACAATAGTTTTGTAAGAATCCGTGTGTAAGAGGCTTAGCTTGTTTGGCAGCCTTCATTGCTTTCATAAAAAAATTGAATTGGCATGATTTGTCAAAAAGTAAACAACAAAAATGTAAATAATAAAGAATAATAATTAATAAGAAAAGGAATATTTAGCAAAGAAATGAAGAAAAAGTAAGTGCAAAACAAAGGATAATATTATGCAAAACGTAAGTATTATTTATATATCAATAGGATACGAAATTTATTTAAATTAACTTAAGAAAATTAAGAAGAGTAGCTTGGTAAAAAAAAGTACAATGGCTCTTAGGCCTATATAAAATAATTTTCTTTGCATCCTTTTTTTTGAAAAAGGATTAGACGTTTGTCTTCTATCTCAACTGATGGAAAATGACGATGAAGACGAAGGTGTTACATGTCTATCCATGCGATACCTATTCAGTCGACGCTTGAAAGAACTAGGACTATAGTTTTCTGGAAAAACAACGCAGGTAGTTCATTCCACACCTTGGCTAGCCGCACCAAAAGGAACTATCGAAGCGTTTGGTCTGACTTCTTGGGGTGTCTTCTATAAAGGAATGGAAGGCCTGTCTGCGTCTAGTAGTCCGATGTAAGAAGGGTGTGGGTTCAACCTGATCAAAAAGAGCATTCGTTCACTCATCAAAATGTAATCTGTAGAAGACTGCTAAACTGGCAATTTTCCGACGACAGTCGAGGCTTTGTAGTTTTTTGGTGGTGAGGTCAAAGTTGTTTATAATTTTTCGGGCTCTTCGTTCAACTGCGTCCATCGCTTCAAGTTGTTACTTTGCAGAATCATCCCAAAAGTGGCTACATTTGGGAAAGTTTGAAAATTTGAAACAGTTTGAGACAATTTGATGGACACAATTTGATGCCCGAAATTCAGTTGGGACGATATAGTTACGCCCAGAAGCCGTAGGTTAAGGGTACAGAAACATTTTAAAAAGTAGGCGTTAAGTTGAAACTGCTCTTTTTGGCGGAGAATAAATACGCCTGTGTTTTTGACGGGTTAAATTTGCCCAAATCAGACACTTTCTTTAAGGCCAAATCCACCCTCAAATCAAGGGCTCTCTCAAAGCCCGGATTTCTTGAGGACTCTCTCGCGCATTGGACATGTATCTCTCTACAACGGTGCTGTCATCAGCGTAACCAATAATGCCTGGGGTTAGCAGGTCATTAATGTGCAGCAAGAATAACGTTGCAGAGAGAACAGATCCCTAAGGTACCTCGGTATTAATTGCCATTAGATCAGAAGAGCAGCCGTCTAATACCACTCGAATCGACCGTTCCCTCAAAAAATCTGATATCCAGTCGCAGATCCTATTAGGTATTCCGTATACTGGAAGCTTACTGAAGAGACCATCATACCAGACCCTATCAAAAGCCTTGGAAATGTCTAAGGATACAGGCATTGCTTCACCGTGACCCTCCAAGGCTTCGCTCCATAAGTGAGTGGCATACACAAGAAGATCTCGAGTCGAGCGTCCACTGCGAAAACCATATTGGTTATCACTAAGAAGGTGGATTCAGGTATGCCAGGAGACGATTGTTCAATTTATTACTATATGTGGAGGTTTGTTATTAGCCTTAAGCGATTAAATTGTTAGCTTATTATGTGTAAACGGCTGTAAACCGCCCAAATAGAAGTAAATAAATAAATAAATAACTTTGCAAAGTATGGAGGTGATTGTAATAGGTCGATAGTTGATAGGATCCGCACGGTTTCCCTTCTTTGGTACTGGTTGCACGTTAGCCAGCATCCAGGATTTAGGGACCTTTCCAGATTCCAGAGAGAGTCGATACAGGCGCGTTAGAATGGGAGACAACTCGGCTGCCCAGTGTTTTAACACAAATGCAGGCATGCCATCGGGGCCGCTGGCCTTATTCACGTCTAAGGTAACTGGGGTGGGATTTTACCTTGACTATTTAGATGTGAACAATCTGCAAAAGTTTCTCAAAAAGGTCTGTTTTTTCTTTTGCGGTGTGGGCCAGTGAACCGTCAGGCTTCCTCAGAGGTGGCAGTGATGGGTGACAGAAGTTCGACTCAACTGACTTAGCCAGAGACCAGAAAGCTTTGCTTCCTGAAGGATATGACGCTATCTTGTCTCCGATGTGACCAATGTGGTCAAAGCGAGATTCCTGGTTACTTTTTTGCAAGAATTGGCGGCAGCATTGTTTCTTTTCTTCAGTTCATGCAAATCCACGGCTTTGCTTCTGCGAGCGTCAGCCCAGGCTTTGTACGCTTCTTGCTTAAGCTTTTCAGCTGTGAGGCAAGCAGCATTAAACCATGGGTGACCTTTGGTTTTAAGGGATAGGTCAGCTTAAGGCATGAAATACTCCATTGCTTGACCTATCACGCTTCATACAGCAACAGCGCAGCGCGATGTGAAACAAGTCTGCCGCCAAAGATAAGACGCGAAAAAATGCCGCATCTCATCCCAATCTGCTGACTTTTATCACCATACTCGCCTAGCGCCTTTTGGGCGGGTGTCAGGCGGCGAGTACTACGACACAAATTTCACCACGCAGTGGTCGGATGTCTCTAATGGTGCAGTTACGGACACCGAGTATCTGTCAGGATCAGTTGTCAGCAGAAGGTCTAAGCAATATGCAGTGTGGCCAGCAATTTTGGGGATGCGCATGGGCTCGTGCACAAGCTATGAGAGGCCTTGAGTCACGTAAAACTTAAAAGCCTCTCTTCCAGCGTGGTCAGTGTCCTGATACGGGTATAGCCATTCCCCGTTATGAACATTAAAATCCCCCAGGAACAGCAACTGCGCTGAGGGAAAACGTTGCCGAACCTTATCTGCTGCATCGCTGAGATACTCCATGAGCCTCGTTGTCTCCCAATCACCGCTATGTGACCGGTATATACTGGCCAATTGTTGACCAATTGGTCTATGGCCGGTATCAATGTGAACTCACATGACGGAAAAGTCCAGATCTTCCAAGTGACGGAGCCGCTCACAACAGATTTTGTCACTGGCATACATGCACATCCCGGCGTTCGGGCGGAAATTGGACTCCATTGTGTGTACCCTGGGTAACAAAGGTGTGCCGAGTCTGACGGATTACATATCTGTGTCTCTATAAATGGAACCAAGCAACTCGCAATAAACAACGCACCGATGGGGGGGACGGGGGAGACTGCAAGGACGCCCAAACCCCCCCGGGGATTGTCATCGGGTCCTCTATAACCAGTCGCCAGCTGGCACGATGAAGCCTCCCTTTATCGCGATGTGGCGGGGCACTACTTGGTCCCCTACTACGCTACCCTCCCAAACCAGTTACCCGGCGAGCCGATAAGTTACGAGCTGAAGACAGTTGTCTGATGCAGCATGATTACTCAGACCTACCCTCCTCTGTTAGCTCGGCAAGTCGTTCTCCTCACTAACTATCCAAACAAACATTCTCAAACGGCTCCTGTTCATTACGTTAACGCGGTATCCAGCAATCGCCCTCCTAGACCATATAAGAGGGAACTACCCTCACTTCCCCATCCCCCGATGCTACCGTAAAAAGACGTTTTTTAGTGACACAGACTCTTTAGGCATTAGTCGCATACAATCAGTAAATTCTGGTAACTACTAAACAAAAAAAAATATTTTCACAATTGTTTAGGTACAGTCGGCCGCATAAGTTGCTTAACAGAATCAAAAGTTCGACTTTTGGAATGAAAGCTTTTAGCAACTTATGAATCAGTTGTGTTATGGTTATTATGAACGTTTATAAGTTAAGTTTATTTTGCGCCCTTGTAACGACAAAAACAAGTTTGTTGGGTGTTCAGTTGTGTTGTACTTTTGATTCTGTTTAGCGACTTATGCGGCCGACTGTACATTATAGAGAAGTGGCATATTTATGCAAAATTTTACTGCGAAACTGCCACGGTATGGCAAGCAATGCGGGGAATTCGCGCCGGAAATGCTGACCAAGACTAAACAATATCATAATCATCGCTTAATGCAGTACCCACTCGTGTCTTCGATGTCGTCAGCCTCTTAACAAACTCCAATAATTGAAATGTTGAACTCTTTCTTTCTGAAGTTTTAATCAAAATTATAGTAAATGTCTTCCAACTGAACTGATTCATGAGATAAGAATTTGAGATAATATAAAAGTGTAGAGAAGTGAACTTTCAAGTGTAGAGTGAATAGGTACCTCTTAGACAGGCGTGTACGATCCTCGTCTTCATCGTCACTTTCCATCAGGTGAGATGGAAGACAAACGCCTGCTAATTATTAATAAAAAAAAAAAAAAAAAAAAAAAAGTACTCACAGATAATAATATACTTTTCTCCATCCAGAACCATTGAAAGTTAAAACAAATTGGATGATTTTAAACATTTTGGCGATAAACACTCACGCATGACGAACTATTCCATCGGTAGTCAAATAAATTTTTTTGGATTTCCCCATGGAGAAAATACAATTTTCCTTACATGCAAAACAAAGCACTAGTGGAAAATATTAATTATAAGTATGTATTTCATTCTCGGCATAGAAATTGTAAGATGGGCGCCATAGTCTAAAAAAGCTTTTCTAATGACCAAATTTTGTACCACGTTATATTCTATAGTAATAAAGAACTAAAGTTTTTCAAATTTACTTATTTACATCTACCTTTTTACATAAGGTGACATTCTGAAGCCATACTTTCAATGATGTACAAAAACAATCTTTATATTTAGTGGTCTCATTCCAGCTAATATGTAATTAATCGGTGAACACACACACACACACAAATAAGGTTCACTTAGAGTTTAAGTGAACAATATTTGTGTGTGTAATATATTTGTGAGTTGGACAGTAAGTCTTACTATCCTGTCCTGTACTGTGACTGTCCAACTCGTTCTTAAACTTAGAAGTAATTATTTGTTCCTTAGATTGCATGTAGTTGTAATAGCTTGTAACTAAGCGTAATTATTCGCGAGGAGGTAGTGTAAACAAATAAAACATGTCCCAAAAACTTCTAGAATATGTCATTCATAGATATTACAATAAACTGATTTTCTATCGTCTATCGCAATAAAAGTTCCATATTAAAGGCGTCATCTGTACGGTTTCTGACATCGCGTGTGAAGAATTTCATGATTCTTGGTTGAAAGCGTGAAACCTCAATAAGCAGACTCACTCTCGTGTCTATAATATAAGACAGGATTTATTTTCACATGCGTGAAAACTCTTCGTATGAATTATTCATAAAGCAATGTTACTGTTATTCTTGAAATAACCAGCTATTACCAACAAAAGTAGCAATTTATTCAATATTCAATGCAAAAAACGAAACCAAAGTAAATTCCGGAGATTGGCATGCAGTTGGTAAAAACAAAAACCGACCTGCACCAAGATGTATGCAACATTCGAAGTAGTTTAATTGTATTTGCTTCTACACTATTATTAAATAAGGTATTTAAGGTAGGTTCATATAAAGTTACATTATTCGAGAGTAACTTGGGCTATATTTACACATGTATTGGTAGTGTAGTAGAGTTTATTAGTTAACATCTTCTCTGGGGCGATACTACAGTCATTCCTCTCTTGACAAAGGGAAAGAACAGCCAGTGCAATTACTGGAGCAAAAGCAATCTCATTTGAAGCCTGTGGTCGACAACGCATCGTTAGTCGAGTCAATAACCACAATACCTATTTATTACTAAACTAACTAAACTTCGACTACTTAATGCCGTGTCAGACCACATAGGTCTGTTTTCGTACAATAATGAAGCTGGTGTTATCTGTTTCTTTTTCTCAAATATGTTCTACGATATATGTATGTTTATCCTGGGTTCCCCCCCAGTTCGCTGTTTGGTCATCCATAGCACAAGCTCTGCTTACAGTTGGTCTGTTTAAAAAAAATTACGCCATTATGAAAATTGAAGACTATAATTAAAAAACAAAACGTTCAATAAAACGGCTAGCTGTTTAGTTGAATTTATAATTCAACCATCCCCCTGCAACATATACCTATAATAGTGGAAACCTCCAGTATTCTATAAAGGTACCCTATCTTTTGTTATCTTTTGTATTGTATTATCAAAGACTGAAAAATATGAACAAATCATGGAAAATCAAGATTAATATAGGAATGGAGAAAAAGGAAAGAAAACAATAAATCCAAAATTATTTATAATTCATAGCCACATTATACGGAGGCTCGGCTGCAATAATTAATGAAGAGGAAATGGCTCAACCACATTGAACAAATGTTAGTAGTCCTCATATATATAAAAGATATTACAGGAAAGATTTTAGGAAGTAAGCAGCGAAACCGAACAAGTTTTCCTAAGAAACATCGTATCGACTCGTAAAAAACAACAATTTTTCTTCGTCTGTTTATTTATTTATTTAATATCATAAGGGCAGCCAGAGAAGATTACATTATGTCTTAAACTTATATATCCAATTGTAGTAAATCTTAATTAAATTTATCAACCGTTGAAAGTTGTCACAACATGCTTTTACAGATTAAGTTAATTATAAAAAGGAAATATTTGTTTGTGAGTAATGAAACTATAAGCCCTGTGAAACTTCACTGATAAAAAAACAGGTTCGAGTAAATTTATAAAATATAGTCCTAAAATATAATACATATATCAAATAGTAATCTAGTCCTGTACTTAGAAAAAATGTTTTCATTTAATTTAATTTTAGAAAATACGACGATAACCAAAAATGCTGATGATATCTAGTGCTATATAAATACAGTATCGACCCGCTCCAGCTTAACACGGGTGATTAGAAAGAAAGAAACCCAAATTAGTATTCTAAATTTTACTTTGTTTGAACAAATCGTTACAGAAACATTTTCTGTAACGACACCTCACTGGCGACTCTGATTAATTTAAATGGTTATTGTGACTTAACTGTAACAGTAAGACATAAAACTTCACGAATATTTTTGTGGGTATGATGAGTATGTACTATAAATATTATGTTAAAAAAAATTATAATACGTGTCATTAATTGTTATTGCGCAAGCCAAATAATGACTTTCATTGGCAAATTTTTGATCCTTGGATTACATTATTGTCATTTTCGTGATGATTAAATTTTTTTTAATAATCGTATTACTCAGCCCATGTTACTGGCCGATTATGTTGCTTTCTTTATGTGAAAGAATTTTTTGAAATCTATTACGCAGTTTCTCAGTTTATCCGTTACAAATGAACATACCATAAAAACCTTTCTTATTATAATATTAATTAGATAGGGCACCTTAACCACACTTTACTAATTGGTTCGTGTATGATCAAATACATTAATTATCGAACACGGTTTAAGGGTCACTTAAATTGTGTGGTACAAACATTGAAATATTACGCGTCTTGTGTCTACGTGACACAACGTAAAATCAAAATTATCCCAACCTGCGGTCCTGTCTGATAAAGCTCGAACGTAAATGTGACTATTGAAATTTATGGTAGGGGACTTGGTAAAATTAACTTTCGAGGGGAAACGAGGACGGTCGGGAAAATAGCCCGTTAAGAAAGCCTACGTTTAAAGAAGGATTTTCTTTGTTAAAGTTTGGTCTTCTTTGAAATCGGTGTACGTTTCAATGTAGTTTTGGAATCGGTAAGCAGAAAATATAATGAGGGTTTCTTCATATCATTACATAGTTTTAACAGTTTGTGACTATGAGTCGGTAATGTGAATAAGGGTCGCTAATGTTCAGGCCGGCACATCGGGTTGGCAGTATAACGACAAAGCCAGCCCTTAACAACTACTACTCAAATTCGGCTAGTACCAATCGGGTAGTCCATTCGGGCTATACGTATGTCTGCACATTCGGGTCGTCTCGCATTGACCGACCAGCATTTTTGCGCCCATCTACACATATTCGACTTTTCGTTGCCATTCGATGCTGGCCCAAATATGTGGGTAGCATCCCTAAGGAGAAAGTTTCTAATGTCCATGGAATTAACTCCTGATGATTTTACATGATTTGTAATTGGTTATTACTCCGAAATTATTAAAATAATTTGTTCTTCAGTATCGTCTCGATCCCACGTGTGGACGTAATAACAATAAAATTATAAATAAGCGTCAAACTTAGAAGTCCTCTTGTTAGTTGAGTCGTCTCGATTTTAAACTAGAATTAATGATGTTAACAGCTAATACTAAAAATAAAGAAAGAACAAAACAATATGTGTACTTTCAGTGGTCAGTATTGTGGTTTACAACTTCAAGCGAAATAGAATGGCATTCCTTTTGTTCCCATCATTCAAACTGTTTTCTCGAGTTACCTCATTCTTTCAGGAAACCATAAAAAATATCTACCTCAAAATTACTTTACAAACCGAATTCCATGAAAATTGCTTACTTTAGCCGTAATTTAGTAACTTTTGTTTGTAGATATGGAACAGTTGTTATTATATAATTTGTTTTGTCTTTGTTCAATTGAAGAAGTTAGAATATGTGAATATATATAATTATTGATTACAAGAACGTTTTACGCACAGCTTCTCACGCGGGAATGTCGGGATAATGCGCTTTTCGAAAGATTTTTCTGTTTCGATTTATATTACATAATATGTACTGTATGGTCATCCATAACACAAATTCTGCTTACTTTGGGACCATACTGGCTTTGTTGTTATTACATGGTAAATATCAGCAAGATTCTGAAATACAGGATTTAGCTTTCTAAACTAATTTAGCTTTTCAATTTCAATTGCTTTAGTCAGCATTTTGTTGTGTTAAATTTCTTTTTTATAAAGCCGAAAAATATCGTTATTGCTGAAAATATCGTGCACCAATCTTGAAAGGTAGGTATTGTCTTTACCAGATTCAGAAAAAAACTATGTAAACAATGAAAAGTCAATGACCCTTTGGCATTTTAGTGATGTTATCCATACTGATTATTGAATTATTAAATCTAATCGCTTTGGCAAAGCGATAATCGACATCAACAAATCAAAAAATGAACAAAATTATTTTTTTTATCAAAAATATAATTTCTTTTTATTAATGTAATAGAATTAACAATCAGTATTCTTTATATTTTTAAAATAATAGAATCACACTAAACAAAAGTAAACTAAATGTTATGTTTTCTTTCCAGATAACACAATCAAAACAAAAAAAAACAAATTAAATGCACTTCTAAAATCAATTTATATTTTTTATTAATATTATACAAGAGTTACTCTTTAATCAGTCTTTGTATTACTGAGAATCAGTCACATTTACAACATAATTAGTATGACATTCCTCAAAACAAGCAGGGCAAAGAGGATTTTTGCAAATCTTATTCCTAAACCTCGTTTCCTTCCGCTTCTTCTTTTGCTGCACAGAAGGCAATTAAGGTATTTAATGTTCCTCTTTGAATTTTCTGTAGTCGGAATATCTTCAGGCCAGTGACCATTGTAAACTCTCTTTGCTGGTTGTTGCTTTGGCCCTGGCCTTTCGATTTTAGCTCTATCATTTGTTCGTCTACTGGAACAAATACTTCCTATTCTGATAATATCTTTGCCCTTTAAGTTACAATCGACTTTAGTCATCTGCATAATTAGTTCTAATTAACTCTAAAAGTTTGCTCTTCTAGGTAGTTTGCAATCAGGCAATAAAGCTGACCTCCCCTGTGAATGAGGAGTATGCGTACGCGCTACAGATATGGGTTTGCCATCAAAGTGTAAAGTTGCCACATAAAAAAATAACATTTGAAATTAATATTAATGTACAATGTAGTTTTATGAATTAGAATAAAAACAATAAAAGTAAACATATTTAATTAAAAAAACTGATATTTTTTCTCCCGAATAGGACTTATTATATCAAAAAACTACACATTCTAGTGGTACATTAATTCACGGAACTATAAGCAGAACGAATTATGCTCAAAACTCACCTAATAAAAGATCAGTAACAACCACAATATTGTTCCAACGGCAAAAAGTCTTTGTAAACTATAATTTTACTAAATTACACTGAAAGAAAACATTCATTATTACATAAACATATTTATCTGAGTGATTTAGTCTTATCGGATCTTGTTGTATCGATACATCAAAATGTCGATACGAATCGGGAATCGATACCTGTCATTCATTCATTTTCATATTATGTCGATAGTTATCCCTAATGTTTGTATTAAAAAAAAGAAATAACCTCAATTTTTAAAATCTAATTGTATTATTTTTAGTTTTGCAAGTTTTAGCTCCCAGTACTACTTAAAAGTTGTTTAATAAAAGGGCTATGATTTGTTTACAAACTTTTTTTTTCAATATGGTATACTCTATACCTATGTTATCATGAACGGTTTTCTGCACTTATGTCAGTTTGAAATATTAAACAAACAAACAACAAACGTACAGTCAGGAATGTCGGCGGCGGCTAAAACGAAGGCGAAAATCGCTTGTGCGTTTTTTAGGTCTTTTGTAAGGCGACGGCAATATATTCCGGTGCGAATCCGAGCTTGCTCCAAGTTCCCTGAATATCTTCCAAATGTATAAATATTAATATAAGATTAGTTATTTCAACCTGAATATTTTTTATTATAATTATCTCTAACCTTTTTGTGTCTTTTTCCTAATGAAAATAAGTTAATCTAACTTATTATTTTACGGTATCCGATACATATGCATATTATCTTAAATATAACATTTGATAACACAAATACTTAAATACGGATTCCAAAACAATTTCTGGAGTCCAAAATTGCACTCTAAGTTGCCATAACGTAACGGAATATTTGTCCAACAAGCGTCAGTAGGTTTTACTCATGAACTATTGCGTATTAGACATAATACATTGCGTTTAAATCCATTAGTAAGTAGTTTAGCTCTTTAATATGCAACAAATAAATAACGCTTCATAAATAATAATATATATATCTGCATTAAGTAAAAATATTGCTGGAAACAGCCATATCCGACTGATTCGAATCCACAATTAAATTTAGCTCGATCAAAAACACTAAAAACAAAACTGTGTTAATCTGAGAATAGAGAGCGTCCATCTCTACAGGCTGTTGGGTATTACACTAATTCGAGTAGGACGTGTAAAATTTAATTAAAAAATATGACTCATCAAGTGGCCTTGTAAAAACGATATAGGTACTGTTACTAAGGTCATGCATAGATGTGATTTAATTACACAGTATCTAGATAATTACTACCAAATTATAGCGATAAATTATACTTACATCTATTTTTTCAAATTGTATTAATTGTATTTTTATTATAATTTTTATTGTTCTTGACTGTGTTGTTGCCGTCATACTTGGTGTAAAATTTTATCAGTTTCATTTACTCGTACTTATTTTTTATGAACAGTCGGGAACTTGGTGCAGGCCAGAGGCATTCACATCAAAATTTCTTTCTTTCTTTCTTTTCCTCATATTTTCATGATCGATGAAAAGTCGACGATACCATTGTTTGACTAACACATCCACAATCACTGACTGAGATTAGTGACATAGTGTTTTGGGTAAATTTCAAGAACATTTTTTAAGGAGTTCATTATTAGGATGTCAAAAAAGCAAACAATATAGAACCTTATGTAAGGTTCTTTTAGTCAAATTCTGAAACATGGAGTGGCCTATCACTATGTACAAATTTCAGAACATAGTACAGATAGGGCCTTTCGGACACATTATTTTTTTTATCAAAACGTAGTTTGGCATAACAGTTTCAGCATAAAGTTTTTTCGCATAAATTAAGATAAGCAAATTATTATACACGCAGAATGGTTGCCATAAGTTTCACTTACTCTAATTTTATTTATCATAATTTTATACAGCATAAATGAAAAGGACATAACTGTTATACGTCTAAAGATAAATTATCATAAAATACAAAACTCATAATATAAGTATTCATAACCTCTAAAGTCATAAATGTAATAAAAAAACTTTTGGTGCCTAATTTATCAAGTACAGATGTACCTTCTTTATGTTGAGTCTTGAAAAAAACAATAAATATTATGTGCGACATATTAGGTGCGACGTCGAGCGCAGCGAGGACGAGCAGGTTAGTCAGTATGTAGATCATGCCAAAAAGCGACTTGCACGTGAATAATAAATAATAATAGTTAACCAAGATTATTTAACAAATGATGATGATGAATTGTAAATAATCATCTCACTGTAATCAAAATATATCACACAATAATACAGAACCGAATTGGCCAACCCCGAAACCACGCGACTTTTCTGTCCCGCCTTAGAGTGTTTTTATAAACCCGAAGGCGCGGAGGGAGGAAAACTACGAAATGAGACGGAACCGTTCAATTGGGTTATGTTAGGTTTGTATGTCGTTGTTAAATACGCGAGCCGAGCGAGCGAAGCGAGCGTGGTGCGGTAGCACCCGGCGAAGCGCCAAGATCAAATTAAGTACCATTTCCAGCTTTTTACGAAAAGCGACTTTCGTGAAAAGCGACTTCGGTTCAATTTGGTTCAAACAAACATCACGACTGTCCCTTCAGAAGTTGTCATTGTGAGAAGTTGGCATTCTGAGAAGTTGTCATTTTCGAGTGGTTGGCATTTTGCGAAGTTGGCATAATGAGATGAGAGGGTTTTCTTCATCTAATAAGAATGTTCTCCAGACTTTATGTGTGAAAATAGGTGGCGATGTTGCATTTCCCTATACGTAATAGTGACTAAACCGCGTTGCTTTATCGTCTGTGACAACCAAAGAAGTTTAAAAATGTTTAGGTTATTAATTTTACAGTCCATTTATTTTTGTCAAATTATGGTATTCTATATGTATGACTTGTAAACTTTATGCCATAGCGTGAGATGCCAATAAATGTTATGATAATTAATCGTTATTGTAAAAACATTTATGCATGAACATTTAATGCTAATATTCTTTTATCATAAATGAAGTTATGGGGGAATAAAGTATGCATTATGATTTATTCTGTATGAACGTTATCCGAAACAAACAGTATGCCAAAAAACGTTATATATGCCAATTAGATTTATGCATTCCAATACGGACCCCACCATTAGTACGGATATAAATGGTTTTCTAAGGTATTTTGGCTTCGACTTCCAAGTCAATATTCTTGTTTTTTTTCATGAGCAATTCTAGTTGATGATATGATGAGAGACGCTAGTCGATTAGAACACCTAGGTACCGGGTTTCATTCATTTGTTCAGTGATCAGACAATCTATGGTGTACAATGGTGTACCTTGGGTGCGTTCTTTTGTCTATGGTGAAGTTTATGTATTTTGTTTTTTTAATTTTTCACAGAGCAAATTTTTGTTTAAGCATTTAGCAACTGCATCAACGTCTTTCTCGACAGTTCTTTGCACAGCCTTCCAAGACTCTCCGTAAAATATAATGGTAGTGACGTCAGATATGAAACAATCTTTGCATCAAATCAAATAAATACAAAGAAACAAAAACCAAAAATGTTCAAGTCTTAAAGGATATAACTGCCTGTTACTAACCACGATACCTAACCACAGATACTTGGGAGTTCTTCTTGATAAACAATTAATCTGGCTCAATCATATCAATATGTTATGCACGCTACTAAGAAAATAAATTGTTATTTTTAAAATCTTAGATCATCAACGGATTAGAATACTATCCGAATGGAATACCAGAATCTCTGCAAATCGGCGTTGACGTACTGCATCCCAGTTTGAGGAGAAACTTATAAATCAACCCTACTTAAAATTGTATGTGCTCAAAGAACGATCCTTAAGTTAATGTGTTTCAAACGCTGATATTCAACCACCTCAAAACTGTATGCAGACGCTCAAGTCCTAACCATGAGACAGCTATATTTTTTATTTTTTTTATTAATAATTAGCAGGCGTTTGTCTTCCATCTCACCTGATGGAAAGTGACGATGAAGACGAGGATCATACATGCCTGTCCAAGAGGTACCTATTCACTCTACACTTGAAAGCTCCAGGGTTATATTTGTCTGGAAAAACAGACGCAGGTAAATCGTTCCACTCTTTGGCAACACGAACCAAAAATGAGCTATCGATCCGTTTAGTTCGGCTCTTCAGCACGCTAACCACAAACGGGTGAAACTTCTGTCTGCATCTGGTTGATCGGTGGAGAAAGGGGGAAAGTTCGATCAGCTGAAAAAGAGCATTTGCACACTCTCCAAAAATTGTAGAATTTTGCTTCCCCACCAGTCTCCCTTATCTTTGATACAAGAAAATGTCCAATGACGCCCTAGTTCACCTGTCTTGCCTACGGTCAAATATCGAACATCCTATGCTCGGCGTTAATTGTATGGATCAGTCTTTTAAATAAAATTGACAAACTTATTCAAATTAACACATACTTACTTCTCGAGCGGTCAAAAAGTAGCTAGTATGTGGGTACGAACTGAAAAAGTAATTGCTCACCTCTGGCAAAACTATTTTTTGTTCTCTCCTCTTTTCTTAACATTATACTTGCGCAAACACACCTACTCATACACCATTTACATTAAACAAAACGCGAACTCAAGACAACACTTTAACAACACGGTCACATACCTACACCGCTTTTGCAATGTAACTGATAATTATAACTCTTTATAATAAATTATTAATTACAGTTCAATTAATTCACATAAAAAGAAACGAATCGCTCAGAATATTCAATTCGTATTTTTTAATCTTTTAATTTTTCGTTTGGTCTCCACTCAATATGTAAACTTCTAGCGACTCCTAACTTATATTGCTTGTATGTAAATACTTGTAGAATGGTCATCGCAAATTTTTAAGGTACAGGCCACCCACCAAATTCACGATTTTGTGGTTGACGATGTATCATTTTGTAATTCTTGAAGTATTTTTTTTGTACACCCTGCTTAAATCTACTGCCAAAAAATAATTTTGATATATATTTTCTGTTACACAAAACATGCATATAAGCATCATTCTCTAAACCTAAAATGTAGATCGTGAGTAGACGTTTTTTACTACGATAAAAAAAAAAATAACTAGCCCAAGGGTCGTTACGCACGTCTAAACAAAGCCATAAAATTTTATGACGATTGAAATATTTTATACAAATATTTTGTTCAAAAGTTTGAGAGGCAAGAAAATTATAATTAGGAAGTCAGTTAGGTTAGTTTTTACATACGATATCGTATAACGTATTAATTTTTGAAAAGGTGACCGATATTAATATAGATACATTCAATTTAATACATAAAGAACACTGCCCAAAATGTCGTAATGTGATCCTTTATTATTGGAAAAACATCCATAAATCGCAAAGCAGATACTATCAATATGATATATATAATGCGATAAATAAAATATCCCACTGCGCTTATACTAATCAAATGTTTAGACACCTTGATAGCCACAAGTTCAACTTTTAATCAAAAATATTATCTAATTGACTTGATTGCCAAAAAAAGAAATATTTATGATTTTGCCATTTGGTTTCTACGCACTGAGCTCGCTAGGTAATCGAGTATGCAATTGCTTCTACAAGCCATGTAAAGGTTTATAATATAAAATATAAAAAGCCCCAAAAAATTAAGAGTATTCTATAGAACTGTCTTGGTAGAACAGTAGTTAAAGTTTTTGGTAATTGCTAAATGTACCAAAGACTTTTTGAATGGAAAAAGGGACTCAGCTTCTCACGGTAAGGGTATGTAATAAGAAATATAATATAATAATAAGAAATAAGACTGAATTGAAGTGCAGGTCAGATACTATCTCTGTAAACAAGTTAGAAATACAAAATTAAGGCAACAACAAAGCTAGGTAGAATCCTTATCAACGTAAAGAGATTTTCAATGTGTATCGTTGTATGTGTTTAATGTTCACATAAAGTGTTATCGATTACTTGATCAAATCTATCATGTATTTTGTGTGACCAACTTTTGGTTCGAACAATTTGAAATGAAAACAGACCGACATTTCTGTCTTTTTTCGTTTTTTTTTTCTTTCTATTTAGGATAAAACACAGTCAATTTCATAGGTATAAATAGCATTGAAAATATTAAAAGTAAAAACAAAATTATCAGTAACAATTAAGCACATAAAACATCTAAAATAAAATATGTTTATCTTCAAAGCTTTTCTTTAGAGGGTATCAAGGGTACTATCCATCTTGGAAATGTTTGAAATTTCTCGAAGAACATCACATCAATAAGTAGACACATTTCAATGGATAGAGATAACAGTAGATAAGATTGTCTTTTGCGATTACATCTGTCAATGTCAGATGTGTGCTGAAAGCCCCATGGAAGCCTAACAGAGGACTGAAATTAAATGAAATGAAATTTCAATTTGTTATTTGTCTTATTTGACTTTTTTTAAAGATTGTCCTACTATCTTTAAACCATCCACCACGAGAAAAACTTCATAGACGCTACAAGTCATTACAGATTTAGTATTATGTGAAACTTTTGTTTTAGTTATTGTAATTTAGTAGCTATTTGTGAAAACTATGCTGCAGGTAGCCTCGCAATTACACACGCACTTTTATAACGCCTCTCTTTTTGCGTCAGGCTTGAAAATATTTCTAGGTGGACGTATTTTAGCGTAATACACTCCGAACGACCCTAATATGATGCGACCTTTTTATACCGAGTATAAAACAGAGTGACTATTGTCGATAAACCTACTTAGCTTAACCGCGAAATGGTGCCATATATCATGTTTTATTTTTGGAAAGGTTGCTGACAACATGGTGAACTGTTGCAATAATTCCCGAACATTTTGGTGATTTTTAAAACTGCCTTTTTTTAGTCACGTTTCGCTTAAAATAAATTTTTTTCTCGTGAAGTATGCAATAGAATTTACAATTGCCTTGATTTTTATAAAGAAATATTTTTAAATCGATTCCATACACATATTATATACGATTATACTTAGTCTGGCCATAAATACAGTTATAATTAAAAATAATCAAAATATTACATTTGAATTTGGAATCTGTCATTTTATATGATTTTTTATTGTGTTTCTCATTTTCGCGCCAATAAATTGTCAAATATTTTGTGATGTTAAAATGGAGTGGGGTGATAAAGAGAAGCGAATCGCTGTGGATTGCATTATACAATTTTGAAAACTCTCCATACGTTTGGTATTAGTCAAATGTTTGTGTACCGGGTTATTGATAGGTACAATAAAACCTCCTCTGCTTGTGACAGAAAAAGATCTGGCCGTCCACGTAGTGTTCGTTCGCAAAAGGCGATCAATGCAGTAAGGGAAAGAATGCGAAGAAATCCTGTGCGAAAGCAAAAGATTTTATCTCCGTAGATGAAGATAGCACCTCGAACCATGTTACGTGTTTTAAAAGATGACCTAGGACTTGCAGCCTGTAAGAGACGCACTGGTCAGTTCTTAACTGATAATTAAAAAAATAATAGGGTGGTAAACTCAAAACAACTATAAGGGAAATCAAAGAAAAATTTTTACAATCAAAATGACCGTGTTATAAACACTTTCTAAAAAAGCTTTACAACTAGTCAACAGAGTACAACGTGGGCATTATCCGAGTTCAGTGATGGTTTGGTGGGGTGTTAGCTGCTATGAAGGAGTGACTGAGCCATATTTTTGTGAAAAAGGTATCAAAACATCGGCACCAGTGTATCATTATGTAAGTGTATGTGATACTATTTTTGAAAAGGTAGTTAAGCTTCTTAACAACACCGTGTTCAATAACCAAGAACGGTCCTTTCCCCAAGACTCAGTACCGGGTCATAAAGCTCGATCTACCCAATCTTGGTTAGAAGCGAACATTCCGGGCTTCATCAGAGCTGAAGACTGGCCGTCATCTAGTCCCGATCTTAATCTGGATAATGATTTATGGTCAGTTTTAGAGAGCTTGCTCTAAGCGTCATGATAATTTGGAGTCCCTAAAATAATCCATACGATTGGCACTGAAGAATTTTCCCATGGAAAGAGTGCGTGCTTCTATTGATAACTGGCCTCAACGTTTAAAGGACTGTTTTGCAGCCAATGGAGACATTTCGAATAAGCTTTATAAATTTTTTATGGTTTTTTATTAATTTATTTAACTAACACACTTGTTAACACACAATGTTACGTGCAATATAATAAAAATTTCTTTGTAATAATATTTATAACAAGATATACATCAAATTTTATTAGGTTTTGTATATGCTTCTGCGCTTAATGTTAAAAAAGCTATAAACCGGTTATAAGTCAGTTATATTTTTAAGGTCGCAAAATAATTATTAACCGTGAGCATGCCGTCTATATTTCCAAAAACTAGGGGAAAAGGGACAAATTTTCTTTTTTAAAATATTCTTTGGGTTATAAAAATAGTTATGTAAATGAAATCGCAAAAGAGGTAACACTGAACAAAATTACTTCCAACTAAATATTAAAAAGGTTTCTTTTTTTTTTCTTTTTTGCTGCCGAGGCACCCTCGCGGGAGGGAGGTGGAAGATGCGTCATGCATACCCGCCCGCAGGTAAATTCCTCTGCGGGGGGGTTATGTGGGACTCACCAGAATGGCACCTACCCACTAAAAACCACCTGTTGGCTGTAGTTATTACCGTTAGCCTTCATCGGAAGCGACACCCGTCGGGAAGTTGGGCGCGCTGGCGGAGACCCACTAGCGGGTCCTCCGCCTGTAGTGAAAGTTGCACTGAAGGTGCTCAAAGGGACATGAGTTGGTGGCCGTTCTGGGCAGCCTCCGGTGAAGCCGGGGCTGGGCAGAGGTCGGCCGAAGCATGATTTAGGGATCAATTCATTTAAATGAACCTATAATGAATTGAGAAGGGAACTATGCTCCGCCAGAGCTAGCAAACGCTCTGTCGGAGTACGTGAAGCCCTAAGTTTACGGGCTAAGACTGCGATTTCACTAACATCGACATTTTTTATAGCGTCGCAGACGATACGCATATCGTCTGCTACGGAGGATTGAGGAGTGGGTTTGTATGGGCGAGGAGCCGGGATGGGATTCGATGCGGGGCGCTGCCTCCAGTTTTCTGGGGCAGGCCTGGACTGTGTAGGCTTTGCAGCCGGAGGAACCCGGCTACGCAGCGGCGGAAAGTTTTCTTGAGAAAGGCGCGGCGCCTGTTTGGGTGCCGCCCTCTTGGAATTGGAGCGCATACAACGGGGTGCACGAGGGCAGCCCCTGTAATTTGCGGTGTGGCCGGACTGGCCACAAAGCACGCAATCGGGAGGAGAGGGAGTTTCAGGAGTGCGATTGCACTCCTTAGTGAAGTGAGGGACCAGGCACTTGACGCACCTGGGCGGTGCGCGGCAGTTGGCCGCCGCGTGCCCGTACAACTGGCACCGATGGCACTGGCCGGAATGGCCGCGGCGATGGGGCGCCTCGATTGAGATCCCAGAGAGGCCGCAATTAGAGCTAACCCCTTTCAGGATCTCTCTGGACTTGGGGACGTTGGCGAGAATCACCAAAGCGAGAGGGTGTTGCCTCCCGTACTTGCTGTGCATTTTATGCACCGCGAGTGCCGGGAAGCCTTGGGACTGCAGATCCTCCAGGATAGCCTCGTTCGATAATTCGAACGGGACTCCCTTGAGTACCGCTCTGATCTTACGCTCTTCTGACAGAGCATAAGTGTGATAAGCATATTGCTTATCGGTAAGGAGCTTAGTCAAAGCTCGGAAATCGTCTATCGACGAGACAGTGATTTTAATAGATTCACCCGAGTTTACCGCTCGGGTGTAATGGATCTTGTGCTCATTGCACAATGTCGAGACCTCAGTCCATTTACCCTTTTCCCGAAGGAAAACGGGTGGTGGGACCTTGGCCTTGACAGAAGTTGGGGCCGGAGCGGGTGTTGAAGACACCGGGGCAACTGGCGTTGAAGACGCCGCAGGGGGTGTAGGGACGGGCGTCGAGGGCGCCGGGTCTTGTTTCGAGCGCTTCTTAGAGCGCTTCTTAACAAGGGTGAAAGAGGGAGGCTCAGGGCCAGTTGGGGTGGCGTCCGAGGAAGACTCAGTCGTGGGTGCGCGCTTGCGGCGCAGAGGGGCGTCTACTTCGCACTCCATGTCACTGGAGGAAGGGGACGCGGGAGGGCCTAAGACCTGAGGGGTCTGGGGAACTGGGATGGCCGGAGGGGCCATTGTGGACATTATCGTCATGAAATGAGGGATGAAAGAATCTAAGAAACGGTACTTGTCAGCATTTATATACATGCCTTCAGCACCGGTACTATCAAGTAACTTCTTCCTAATCTCATCAGAGCTTAGGGAAGCCATTGCGGAGGGGTTGGGGAGGGACAACAATATATAAATATATATACTATGAACCTATCAACGATGACTAACTTGCTAAAAACCACCCTACATGCAGTAGGGTGGTTGAGGACGACGCGGATAACTTACTCGAACACGAAGACTCGAGGCTCCTGAAACGACGAAATTCCGTCGACGAAGCTCACGTTCCACGAAGTACGGTTAACAGCCCACTGTCCGCCGTGAAAACGGCGTTAGAAACTTATTAGATATACGGTTAAAACCCACTTTCCGCCGTGAAAACGGCGTTAGAAACTTATTAGAAGTACGGTTAACGAGCCACTGTCCGCCGTGAAAACGGCGTTAGAAACTTATTACGGTATACAACTATGAAATTATATATTACGACAACAACCAGTGAAATTTGGGTGCTCAATTAGCGCGGGGGCTAAAAGAGCGGGAAGGCGTCTGCGATCGACGTGCGCTCGAGAACGCACGCAGACCGAGACTGGCGTAAAAAGGTTTAGTGAAGTTACGTTCTTATAGTCGCAACTTGGAGTTAATTCCTAGTTATAAATGGTTGCAAAAAAAAACATTGTTTTTAATTATTTTTTTAAAAAACGCAACGCAACGCAATGCAACGCAATGCAACGCAAACGCCAGATAGAAGATGATAAATTCCGTTCTTCCCAGTTTAATGGAATGAAACTTATTCAGTTATATTATTAAACATGTTTGTATCTTTCAATTGATAATGCTTTTATTTCAATTGTAAAGTAAAGTTAAAGCACTGATTTAATTTTAATAGACCAGAATCTTATTATCATATTTATTTCATTAATATTTTAAAAATTATTCTCTGTATATTTTTATAATGTATTACCGTGATTTAATACAATGCTTACTTTAAATCGCACATTTTGTAGCAGGAAAAGAGTAAAATTTTTTCGGATGGTAAAAATATTCATTAGTTATTAACGAATGTAGTGAATATCTTTGAAAAGAATCTGTTTTATTTTCAATGCACAGTATAATTATATCAGTAGAATAATTTTGACACTTGACTTGTGTTATTTGAGCATTGTAAAAACGGCCCTTAGGATGACTTAATGTGGGTAAGCCATTTTTAAGTACTAATATTTATTTGTTTACAGTTTACTGTCAAAAATTACTGTTAAAAATTACTGTCAAAATGAATTTTTTCATTCAAATTCAGAATATTTATTATCAAACAGAAGAATTTATACGATTTAAGAATTTGTTAAGGCTTTAAAAAAAAGATTAAAACAAATCAAGTAAATAAAAATAAACAAGCTAATAAAGCAAACAACGCTCACATTGTATGCAAAAATAATAATGCAGATATTCTAGTGATAATCTTCTTTACATAGTATAAAACAAAGTCCCTTCCCGCCATCTGTCCCTCTGTACGCGTAGATCCTTTAAACTGAGTAACGGTTTTATTGCGGTTTTCATCAATAGATACAGTGATTCAAGAAGAAAGTATAGTTAAATATTGTTTTGTTATAATTTGTTAAAATATGATGCTTATTGTTCAGAAGAAATCAAGCCCACTGAGAGCTTTCACTGAATGGTATAGTAAAACCTATATTAAATGCGCATTACTAAGAATTAAGAACTAAGAACCAACTCTTTTTCAAGTTAATCTTTCGAGATCACTTTTGAAATATACACTTATTTTTTTAATAAATTATTCGAACAGATTATGTGACAGAAGGATAGAGCGTTAGGATAGCGATAATTTTAGTTCGATATAGAAAAAAATTCTACTTAGATTTCCAGTTGAACACAACTGATAATTTTACAATCTGGAAAACGCCGAAAAATTATTCATATCCAGACTTAAATATCCTTCTAAAAGTTTATAATGCGAGACATAAGATTATAATGATAACTACTTATCTAAAAAATAATTATCTAAAAAATCATGAGTTAATGTTAATAAAATATTTAAAATTAATTATTTTAAGGCCAAGTATTCCAAACAATTAACAGTTTTCAAAAATCCTAAAGTCTATACTTAGCCAAGTGAGCCAACGAACATGAACGATAATCTCGTGCTAAATTTATTTTAGTACGACAGGCCCAAATCCGAGAGCGAAACGCAAATTTAATTTTAATGGCAAATGCATCCATATCTTCTTGAGGGTAACTGCTAGAGGCCCTTGAAATTGGAACAAAAAATTAACGTGATTTGCACGACAAGGTCTGTCCATTATACATAGATTATATACAGTTCAGTGATGCTGGCACAAAATGCTCCTCCTAGAAAAAGATAACTTCGCAACTTGCTAGATAACATTGTAATTATTACGTTCAATCGCGATTATGGGATAGGTATCCAAAGGATAAGTTATTCTATGACTTCATTGGTGAAGTAGTTTTGATTAATAATCTCGTAAGGACATTTGGCGCACTAGGTTGAACCCCAGGCTAGGGGCGAGAATCGCTTGCGCGTTGGTCTTTTGTGGGCGTCCTGCATACTAGTTGACGACGACAATACGGGCAATTCGAATGCTAATCTGAGCCTGCACCAACGCTGTCTGTTATACATTCGTATGTTGCTGAATTTTGTTACACAATGTATCTAATAGATACACTCGCCTACATTCGTATTCGTATCTAGACGACTGTGTCTATTAGTCACATTGTGTACCACAATTCAGAAACTAACAAAATTTTGTTGATTTGATCCGTCTTTGAATACCAAGAAAGTAGGGATTAATAATTTGGGTCTTCCCTAGAGAAATTAAATCTCATTGACTTCGAATGGCTGGCGAGGAAAATATAGCTTTTTATTGAATCTTTGTATTTCGCTATTGGAGTATTTCAATCTTAGGTACTTTTGAAAATAGACATGGGGAATAATTTCCAATAGATAGATAAGAACTTTATGGCCATCATTACAATACTAATTTAAGTTTGTAATCTGTATATTATTTATTTACTATTAAATCTCCCTGTCTGTAGTGGATGTATGATAGCATATTACTTGTGTTTGCGTCGTCATGTTCACTTTATCAAACGAATTTTGAACTTTTTCCGCGGCTTCTTTTGCTGCAGGAAACTCGGGAACAGAGCGTTTTTGGGAAAATAGGTATCATTTGTTCTGTTACCCGACCTATACCTGTACTTATTTTAATGGCAAACACTACAGCCTAAACCATTTGATTGATTTAAACATATTATTAGTAGTTATTAGATTCACCTCAGTTTGTGAGGTCACTCCTGCGCTGTGTCAATAGGCAACATTATTTCCCGGAATTGGAACATGGGAACAGGAGTTATGCGGGAAAATAACTTTAGCAGTAGGGTTTTTATGTTTGTGTTTGTATGCAAATAAACAGTTTGGATTTTGGTAATTTTTGTACAATCTGCTTAGCTGTGTCCTTTTTTTATAAGAATAATAAACATATATTTGTAATATCATAATACATTTTATATAACCATATAGGACATGAGTTATTTCACTCATTAATTTAATTAGAGTTAATCTAGGTTTTTACATTTACTTTAAAAAGTAAATGTAAAAACAGTATTAGAAGCTCATAGGCCGTATCATCTTAATGAGGTAGTTTGCAGCCGTTACTTTGTTTAATATTACTTTATTTTAGCAAGGACAACCCAGTTTATTCATAGAGCTGTTGTTTTTTATACTTAGGTTGGCATTCATAAAGCTAGAATAAAACGTAATCCTAAGGATAAGTCAATATTCTAGGAATAAAACACTTTGCCTGGTATAATACTCGTATTTATACCGCCGATTTTTGCAATCATGGCCATAAAACTAAATTATTCATAAAATTACAAAGAGTACATTATCTACATTTTAGAAAGAACTTAACTAATTTGTATAGTATCCAGTCGCTATCAGAATGAGGTTCCGGTAGGACGCTATTACAACCACCGACACTGTGGAATATACTGTTGTCATAAATTTGTCTTCGCATACCTTCGTTCCGGACATATTACACCAAAACGTGACGTGCATCTTCGGCTATTACTGCAATTTCGAGACTTTTTTTTTTGTTCCCCGTTTGGGCAGGAGGCAAAAAATGCATTTCCGCATGCCTCTCGCGCGCGTTACAAGGCATCCGGGACTAGCTCCTAATGAGCACTACCCGTTAAAAAACCCCCTGTCGGCTCGTGCAATTTTTGCCACTCAGCCTTCATCTGAGCGACGGCCAATTGGAGAAAGAGGCCGCGCTAGCGGGGCCCAGAAAGGGTCACCCGCTGGGATTACATAGCACTGAAGGTGCTCAAAGCACTGAAGGTGAATACATAGCACTGAAGGTGCTCAAAATGAAAAGTAAATCATTAAAAAAAAAATTAAAAATTGCAAAATAAAATTGAATTAATTCGCATTTACGTTAGAATTAGGATTAACGTTAGAATTAGAATTTACGTTAGAATTAGAATTTGCGGCCAGAAGGGCTTCGAGATCCGCTGACAGTTCGGTGGAAGAGTACGCTTGCGCGCGCCTAGTGATTTGAGGTGTTGTTGTACTGTAGGCAGTTCAAGATCTCTATGCAAGTCCGCGTTACGCACGTACCACGGTGCGTTTGTGGCCCTGCGGCAAAAGAGGTTTTGAACTACCTGCAGTTTGTGCAGGAGGGAGGGTTTGGCGTGGGCAAAGATTGGCAAGGCATATGTCATGACGGGTCTAACGCAGACCTTGTAAAGTGTACGTTTGTTTCTGCAAGACATTTTACTTTTTCTACCTAACATGCTATTTAGGCGGCCTAAGTAGTGACGGGCGAGTTTCGAAACTCTTTCGACGTGTGGCTTGAAAGAAAGCGTCGGATCTAAAGTGACGCCTAAGTATTTAGTACTGCGCTTCCAGGGGATTGGAATGCCTAACATTCGAACGTGGGGATCGCCAGCGGGACGACGGCGTTTGTGGTCGAAACGCATCGCAGAACTCTTTTCAGGGTTCACATCGATGCGCCATTTTTGAAACCTTGGTGTATACCAAGGGCGTTTACGGCCTTTTGGAGTCTGGTTACAAGGTGCGGAACACTGTGGCCTTTGGTATAGAGTGCGGTGTTGTTGGCAAAGAGGGCGAGTTCGACGCCTTTCGGCGGGATGGGAATTTCGTTGGTGTACACGGTGTACAACAGAGGGGCGAGGACTGAGCCTTGGGGGACTCCAGCCTTTATGGGACGAGGCGCGGAAAGCGTGCCTTCATGTTTAAATCGAAACGTAAGGTCTTTGAGAAACGACGCTATTAACCTGACTTGGCGATCCGGTAAGCCTATTTGGTAGAGTTTATAAACGAGACCGCTGTGCCAGACTTTGTCGAAAGCCTTGGCTACGTCAAAGAAAACCGCGACTGTTTTATAACGACGCGGATAGAAACCGTCAAGTATGTACTCGACGATTCGATGGACTTGCTGAGGGCAGGAGTGTTTAGCGCGAAAGCCGAACTGATGGGGAATAATGAGAGGATCGCCATCCGTTGGAAACAGATGGTTCCGCATTCGAGAGAGTATGACTCTCTCGAGAAGTTTAGACATTGCCTTGAGGAGGCTGATGGGTCTGTGATTAGCCGGGATATTCAGAGGTTTACCCGGCTTGGGAATGCCTATGACTGTTGCTTCTTTCCATGCTTTTGGAAAGTAGCTATGGTCGAAACAGGCATTGAAAATGGTAGCTAACAAGGTAAGCACCTGTTGAGGCAGGTGCTTAAGTGCGTGGTTAGAAATTCCATCCGCACCCGGATCCTTTTTGGACTTTTGATTTCTAATGAGAAGCGAGATTTCATCATTAGAGACTGTGACGGGGTCGGCGGTGATGGGGAAAGAGTCTCTGCTAAGGACTTCGTCCTCCACCGCCTGGATGTGTGAGGGATCAGCAGGTTGCATGCTGGGCGAGCATTGTGCGGCAATGCTGTCAGCGAAGCATTCGGCTTTCTCTTCGACTTCGAATGCAGGAGGAACGTGAGAGGCGGTGTCTACTCGTAAGGCTCGGGCCATGCTATAGTACGCTTGGTGGGACGGAGAGATATTCGCCATGAGATCGTTCATCTGAACGTCTCGGAGTTCTGCGAGGCAAGTCCTAACTTAACGTTGTAGCTGATTCGCAGCTAATCTATAGGCGGGCGTGGGATATTTCTTGGCTCTCCGGAGAGCCGCGTTCTTGGCTTTAATAAGATTGCTAACGGCTATGGGAAGCGTTGGTTTACCTTGCTTAGCAACCTTTTCGTTAACACTGATGGCTGAGTTGATAGCATCAGTGAGAGAATTGACTAATGAATCTATTTTATCCGGACTATCTATTTGATCGGGCGAGATCGCGAGTGGAGAGTTCGGGGCCTCTAAGGCTGAAACTAACGTATTTTTAAAGCCTTTCCAATTGGTAAAGGTCTTAGGAGAGGTGACGCTATCGTTAGGCGGTCCTAGCACGAGGGAGACGGGGTGGTGGCCAGAGCCTAGGTCATCGAGCGGTTCGATAGACCTTAGGTCGAGGTTGATTCGCTTGACTATTGCAAAATCGAGGATATCAGGAGAGTGGTTCGGGTTGTCGGGATAGTGAGTGGGAGTGATGGTGGAGATGACATCTAAGTCAAGTGAGTTTATGATGTCGAGGAGAGCGGTACCGCTGGTGTTGGTTGATAGGCACGTCCAGTTAGTGTGTTTGGAGTTAAAGTCTCCGAACATAATGACTGAATGGCCGAGGGCGAGAATGGCCTCAAATTCGCTACGGATTGATCTGGTGCCACTAGTTATGTAGATTGAAGCTATGATGATGGTCGGATGACCAGTCATAGCCAATCTACACACAGTGGCTTCCATGTTGAGGAGAGGAGGGGTAGGGAGAGGACATCAATGGGATCCTCTTTTGTAATAAATAGCAGTGCCGCCGAAACCGTCGGAAATGGGCCTGTCGTTACGAATAAACGCGTAGTTGGGTATAGCGAATCCCCTGGAGCGGTTTGGAGTTAGCCACGTCTCTTGAAGAAACAATAAGTCTGGCTCTGGAATGCATCTTGTGCACTGCTTCAGCTGGGAAGCCCTGAGACTTAAGTTCCTCGAGAACGTCGTCATTACTGAGTTCAAACGGGACGCCCCGTAGTACTGCGCGGATCTTACGCTCCTCCGGGACGGCGTAGGTGTGATACGCGATTTGTTTGATCGATAGAAGCCTAGTAAAAGACCGGAAGTCGTCGATGGTCGCGACCTGAATTTTAATTGATTCGCCAGCGTTGGCGGCGTTTAAGTAATTAATTTTGTGCTCTTTGCACAAGTTAGAAACCGCGGTCCAGCGCGCTTTTTCGCGGAGGGAGCTGAGGCTTCGGTGGGACGGGAGCGCAGCGCGTCGCTGGCTTTGACGGAGACGCGGTCACTTCGAGTGACATAAGCGGCACGGGGACGGGTGCTGAAGGCACCGGTGTGGTATCGGGTGTTGAAGACACCGCGATTTTCTTTGAGCGCTTCTTGGAGCGTTTAGACACCAATGTGAATGGGGGCTCAGGAGAGCCGGTTAAAGTAGCAGCGCACGACGACGGTTCGGACGCGGAATCGGAGTCGCTCCCGGGAGCGGTGCCCTTACGCCGCGACGCACGAGATGACGTGACTGACGCGCAGTCCATATCGGATGGAACGGGAGACGCGGGAGAGCTGGTAAAGACCTGATGGGTCTGGGAGTTGTTGGCCTGAGGGGCCGGGGTTGCGTTAATTGCTAATAAGGCCTGCGTGAAGACCTCGTCTGGAATGGGGATGCCGGACGCAGCAAGTGCCTGCGCGAACGCTTTCGCGAAGTTAATAATGTTTTGCGAATCCATTAGGGAGGGAATTATATGAATAAAAAGTATGTAAAATATGCCTAGAGTTCCCTAAAATAAACCTAACGAACCCTAGCGGCTAACCTCCCTACCAGCGGCAGGGCGGCTGGGTAAAATAACTTAAAACTAACCGTTGTTCGCCGAAGGCAGCTACCGAGAAACCTAAAAAAAGGGTGTGCAGGTAAATAGTTGACCGCGTTAGGGTCAACCTTTACCGAAAAAAAAGGACAAATGTACAGGAAGAGACACAAATATGATAAAAATAAATATGAAAATAGAAGAGAAAATATAAAATAGTAGAAGGAAATCATAAATAAAATAAAAAGGACTGGATCAGTACAAATTCGTTGTCACCGTTACACCGTTGGCACTACACAGCACTCAGCACAAGCACAACACAACTTAGCACAGCACTTTGAAGACTAAGGGGCTTAGTCACAAAGAAAAATCACACTTCGATAGCACTCAGAGGCAGTAGAAAAACCTTGAAAACCGTAGCACGGAACCAAAAAGCTAAACTGTGAGGTCAGTAGACCGAGCGCCACAGAATATCGGGAAGGGACCGATCAACGGAGAACGGGGTCTTGCACGTCCGTACCGGGTGGCGATCGGAGCGAGAATGAATTTTGAGACTCAAATTTTCGCTTTAAAAGGCAAGCTTGTTGAGTGGAAGACGTCCGGAACGTAAGCGTAATGCAGTTACAACTTCTGCCCTTTCCATTCCACAAATTCAAAACCAGGGGTATCGTAATGGGCACGACTGTATGGTTTTGTACCAATTGCCACATTTGCGTGATCTTTTATAAAAATTCTCCTTTTATAAGATGTAACAATGTTCTCGAGAAAGCCTAATCACATCTATGTAAAATGAAAGGCATAGGTACTGTACCTAGTGTAAAAGTTTCTTTAGCCATCTCGTCTGCTGTTTCATTATGTTCTAAGCCCACGTGTGAGGGTATCCTCAGAATGCTCAGAAGCAAGCGCGCCTAGAATGGTGCCATGATACGATTGATAATACCACACCAGTACAATTTTGGGTCATCCACCTGACGTCCCTGATTTGGTATCGTGTGACTTGTTATTGCTCCCTTAAATTAAAAACCAGCTCGAGGGGATACAGTTTTAATCGCCAGAAGGTGCGCTCATTGCGTTCGAGAGAGCCGTTAGGAAGTGTCTATTGCAGACTGGAGAATGTGCTTTGAAAATTGGTTTAGACGCATGTAACTATGTATAGACGCTGGTGGAGAGTTAATTGAACATATATATAATAAAAAATATATGATAATTTAATTTTTTTCTCAAAAAATTCTGAGTATTCCACGTATTTGTTTAATTAAAGTAGTTATTTTATTATTTCTTAGATCAGAATAAAATTAGTGAATCTCACTGTTTTGATGTGTAGCACAGTCACATATCAGTGTTTTGATAGAGTTTTAGAACGACCTTGTCAACGTCACATTGACAGGCTATTTTGCCGTAGACATGATAACTAAAATCAATTTGAGATTCTTTTATTTATATTTGTGCAAGTTTAGCTAGAGATGACTATCAGTATGAAATATATATCAATGATACGGCACTAAAAGAGATAGATAGATAAAACGTTTATTGCATCAAATACAAAGGTAAAACAAAAACAATACTTATTTCCGCTGACAAGCAGAAAGGAAAATATAGAAATAATAAAGAGAGACACAATAAAACAAATAAATAAAATCGTACATTAAAACTAAGTACATATCTGCATAGTAACATTTCACATTTGCAAATAATGCGAACCAGTAATTTTCAGTTACCACCGATGCGAGTGCATGCGGAGACACTAGCAGCGATAATGACGTTAATATTGTTAACTACTATTAAGAATATTGAATATAAATATCGCTTCTTTGCGACAAAACCGTCAAACATCTCAATAATCGCGATTTTACAGGAGAGCATTTTAAAGTTGTCATTTGTGAATATCTTCCAAAGGAGAATATTTTTAACCGTGGGAACCAAGTTTATTTTAAAGGTTATCTAATAATCTACATTTTCGAGTTCATAAAGATCCTACATCTTTTTAGTTTCAAAGTAAAACTAAGAATGAATGAAAGAATGGGAACAAATAACACGGTTTTCTTGAAAAATTAAGTTTACTTAACTGTTATAAATTGAGTTGTCACGTTTTAGATGATATTCTATTTTATGATGTCCTGTGTTATGTAATAATACAACATTTTGGAAAATAAAAAGTTTTATTTAAAATGTTTTGCTTTTCACCAAAAAGCTGCAAAAAATATCAAATCAGTAAAAGTAGGTACAAAACATTGTAAAACCAATACAAAATAAAAATATTCTTTAAAGTTTTGGTTAAGCACAATATGAAATTTGTGAAAATTTACATACATTCTCATTAAAGTTTTTAACATTCTTACCATCTCTTAAATTTTAATAAAATCCCATAGAATCCTATTCTATCTCCCTGTAGATACTTAAATTAGTCATAATAATCATTTTTAAACAAAAAACAAATCTTTTAAAATAGGGGTAAAATAATGGTACTGTACCAGCCCATTTTTATTACATAAAGTAATAAAAAATTATTTATATTTTGTTATAAATTAAGATTATTAGAGATAAGAGATAAATACGTTTAGTTTTACCTTTTTAATCAGTCTTTAACGTAAGCTTTTAAATCGAGATGAGATCTTCTGTTAACACTTTACTAAGTAACAACTTTGTAGACCTCTGATATTTTATTAGAGGTAAACTATAACTAAGCATTAATCAAGAAATAAAAAATTAATCAAGTATCTTCAAATATCAATAAAAAGTAATTAGTCATAGAAATAATCAGCTCTTATAAACTAAAAATAAAGTCTTACTAATCACACACTATAAAGATTCATATAACGTCTTATGGTATCTTGGAATTAGATTTTTATGAACCAAATCCATTAAGTCCGACTTTTTTCTTTCAGCCAGACCAGGTTTTGTATAGGTGTGCCTTTTTTACTTCGATATTTATAATATTAACATTCCTCCTCCTCTTTAATACGATTGCTCTCTTAAACTCTTCGTTTGAATACGATTTTAAAAAAAATATGGAATCAGGATTATCTTTTTCTACTCGTAAAATTTTTATTTCTCCTAGCTTCACTGTATTCTGATCTTCATCTTTTGTTATCGTCACATTCTTTATATAAAAGTTAACAATTCGCTTATAACTTTACTAATGAAATATATTATTATCACTGTTGTTAATAAATTTATAATTTACCTTCATAGACAGAATGGCAATTCTTTGATGTACTGCTAGAAATTATACTGAAGGTTTCAGGATAGCGATGACTGGAGCAAAAGTCATTATTATAGTCCATAACAAATAATTAATTATGATGATAATGTTCAGTATAATTAACATACAACAATGGTTTTTTTATATTATATCTTTTAGCCAGCAAGGGAACACAGGATGCACCTGATGGTAAGTGGCATCCAGGCCCATGGACTGCTTTAATCGAATGAACAATGATTAACAATGCGTTGCTGACCCAAGGCTTACGATGTTCAAGCCTTGCAGCACAACTACGCACACACGTAGTTATTATGGCGGTTAAAATAGGGAGGAATAGGAGGAACCTACCCAGGCGTTTCTAAACAAATGAAACTACTACTCGTACCTCTTACAAGTACTAGAAAATTACACCTGTTTTCTCTGAAGTACTAGGAAATGCATTACCCGAGTACACATTTTGATAGTTGGGTATGACAATATTATTACTAATATCCGTAATATGAGATGAATTCTGTGTTGTTAAACGAATAAGTTTTTCAGAATGTGATTCCATCTGAAAAGATAAGTACAAATTAATGTTAATCTTAGTGCTTATAATGTGACAATATGAAATATTATCCGATATTTTTTAAATAATATCAGTTAAAACGTAACAACAAAAAATAGTTAGTGGTATTGGATTTTTTCTTATCATCAACAATGTTTCGTTTGGATATGTCACAGTTTAAAATACATACATTTTCCTAAAAAACGTGATATTTGGTGATGTTACAAACTTTTATTTTTAAGAAAACTGTGTTAAATAAAAATATCACTTTTTACTAAAAAAAATATAAATGAAATTAAAACATACCTTCTCATGTAAATCGCGGTATACTCGCGATGTCACGTTTTTCTAGTAAAGCGAGAGCACCTCTTCGGTCGATTGTCATGGGGCAACTGAGGTATCACGTTTTTGAATCGAAACACTTGCGCATAAAAAACGTTACATTTTGATATGACACGATTTTTTTGTCTCTTTTTCACATAACTCTCTCATTCTTTGCTTAAAAAATACCTCGTTTTTGTAGATAACAAAGCTCGACACGGCGGTTTTAAATTACCGAAAAAAAAATTATGTCATACTTAAATATAGGTTATTTATAACAAATCATTAATATATATAAATTGCTATTGATTTATAAAATGTCATTATATCAATATAAATATAAATGCTCATAAAAGTTGTACCAAGCAACCAAGTTTTACAAGAAAAAGGTTCTTTTTGAAGAAGAAGCAAATGAGCTTTCGTCTATTTCTAAAATGTATTTTTAGAAAAAAAGTTTCATGTAGGAGGCGGTATGTTTTTCCAGCACCTGGTTGCTTGGTACTTTAAGGATCCATATTAAGCATACCAGCATTATTTAGAAAAGTGTGACATGCAGGTGACATGACCACGACACGGGACAACACTATTTCCGATTTTTTCTCTAGCGCTACAAAAACTTTTAGTTTGGGGTACATTCACTTTATGCTTAGAGTACGTTTATTCTTTAACACATTCCACATTATTTCAAAAATATAATTTTTTTATCGAATTAAATTTTACTAAGCCAGCTGCTTCTTATGGAGAAAATATGCTGTAGCCTAATTTTTTTTTGCTCGTGCGCCTCGTATTATTCGTCTCTTTCTCAGTTTCACTGATGTACACTTTAATAAATGTAATATTGGTAATATACTTGACATAAAAAGGAGCCTTTAAACTATTTATTACTTACATATATTATTTACTAGTTTTGTAATGGTTGCAAATAAATATACAAAGAAATGTTACCTCTCAATAATATTAGTAGGTCTGTTTTTCGGAGAACCTTTTATATGAAAATGATTTTTGCCCCTTCTTAACAACATCTATGGCATTTTTCATTAACTGTATTCATTCTTACAATAAAATTATAATAACTTTTTTTTATTGCCATGACCAAGCTGTTTTACTTAGTCGATCCGTAGTAAGTAACACAACACGACGGAATTAAAGTATGGGTAGGGGTGTGTAGGAGTGCGCACTTTCACGATTTGATGTTATAAAAATAAATTTCACACTTTAAGTTATAGTTATTACCATTTATTAATTTCTTAGTTACAGTAGCTTCTTTTGCAGTCACTTGTCGTTTACTAACTCCATCTGCAATAAATTAACTTTCAAGCTTTTTAGATAACGCTAACATCGACGTTTTTTCTTGTCGTTTTTATTGGCCTTCTAGACATACTAAAAAAAAACAAAAAAATATATTCACACAATCAAAAACCTATTTCTGTACGTTATGGTTATTTATGATGATAAAACACTGTGCAAGAGTGCGCGCACATTGTTGTCTGCATTGTTACTGAGCACTCTTGCACGCATTGGACTAATTATTTTTTTATGATTATTAATGCCATCTAGAAACAGCGTCGGACAAATGGGCAAGCCAGCAAGTATTTCAAAGACTAAATAAATCACTTAATTTTTTTTAATAATTAACAATTTTTTTTTACAATCAACATATGAAAATCTTTTAAAAATAGATCGCAGCAAGGAAAAACAAATTTTGTGCAATAAATTTTCCAAAATTCATTAAAAACTGAAATGTTTTGGAAGGCACACATGCAACTTGCCTGTGATCAGTTGACAACTAAAGATGGGAGCGGATGTCTGTCCTCTGACTGGTGTGTACTCTTGTACGCCGCGCACTCTTACACACCCCTACTACATGAATCTTACAAGATTTTTGAGTCTTTTTATTAAGAGGTTTTATTTTAGGAACTACTTTGATCCTAAAATAATATCGTTTTTTATTTTTTTATTTTATCGTCTTCACTTTATTGACTGCCCTTCTTTCAACTGCCATTTTGAATTCACAAGCCAAAATGTGTTGTGAATTTAACATTAGTTAAATTTTAACTAACATTTAGTAACATTAGTTGCAAGAATTTGTGACATATTTTTAATTTCGTTTTAGCTAGCTTTAAATTAATCGCATAGCAACTTTGTAAGTTTCACAATTATAATACAAAGGAACTTTTAGGCAGATAGAGTTTAAAAACGAAGTTTCGATACTGATATTTTAAAGACTGAATCTACAACTTAACTCAAATGAAATATATTTTATTGACTGAGCATTAACTTTTGCTCGAAAAAAAAAAACGAAAGCGTTCGATACCATAGTATATTTGATCAGGCGAATCAGGTCGCTGACCCTGTCATTCCAGTCCCATTGGACTCCAATTCTACTATCTTTTACGATACTTGCGAGTCCAGTTTTAATAAAATAAATAAAGTGGTATTTTGATGGTCAGTCACAGGAAGACAATTATGTGAATACGAGGTTCTTATAACATCAGTGATTGTGACTTTAATATATTTCTTTTACTTAAAAAGACAAATTTGATCTATCTTAATCTGTCAAAAAAGTTAAAAATTATATTCGTAACCCGTAGTAACAGTCAAGACTTAATCGTGATATCATTTATCTACCACATAAAATATCAAAATACTTCTGCTGTCTTATCTACATGAAAATTTACCTGATGTTTGATAGTCGTCTAGTTGGCTTGGTCGACAAGTAAATAGGTACATAATTAATTTATGACCAATGATGGCTCGCAAATTATCGAACCATAATTGGTTAATTACTTATCAAAACCACAATGAAACTTTCTACTAGTACAATTCGGTACGTAACGAAAAAAAAAACACTGTTAAAACCCATTTCGAGATATCATTTTTTATATTATATTATTATATAATATATTATAATATATACGATGTTGATAAAAGCGAGAGGCATTAAATGAAACCACATATTTTGTTTATCATTATCAGGCTACACAACAAAAATCAGATCAATGTAAGCAATAGTTTAGTCACAGGAATGCTTTTTAGTTTTTACTTAGTTTCATTTAAACACTCTTTATCTTCCCGATCACCTGATCGTAAGTTTGTTCTATAGGCATACATAGTTATCTAAACGACAAATTCACGCGAGCGACGCGACATTGCCAGTTCGCATCGTAAGTTTGCAATACAAACAAGGAAGTACACTGTTACTAAATTTTTCCTTAAAATAAAGTACAGATCACGGTTATCTCACCTAATGTAATTAGCGTAACAGAAATACAAATAGATCAATATGTTGCTATTGCGCCGGCGGCGGCTCGGCTAATTAGGTCAAGGGCACAATTTTTACTTCCTCAGTCTCGGTTTGCGTGCGTTCCCGAACGCACGTCGATCGCAGACGCATTTCCCGCTCCATTAGCCCCCGCGCTAATTGAGCACCCAAATTTTACTGGTTGTTGTCGTAACACATAATTTCATAGTTGTATACCGTAATAAGTTTCTAACGCCGTTTTCACGGCGGACAGTGGCTCGTTAACCGTACTTCTAATAAGTTTCTAACGCCGTTTTCACGGCGGAAAGTGGGTTTTAACCGTACATCTAATAAGTTTCTAACGCCGTTTTCACGACGGACAGTGGGCTGTTAACCGTACTTCGTGGAACGTGAGCTTCGTCGACGGAATTTCGTCGTTTCAGGAGCCTCGAGTCTTCGTGTTCGAGTAAGTTATCCGCGTCGTCCTCAACCACCCTACTGCGTGTAGGGTGGTTTTTAGGAAGTTAGTCATCGTTGATAGGTTCATAGTATATATATTTATATATTGTGGTCCCTCCCCAACCCCTCCGCAATGGCTTCCCTAAGCTCTGATGAGATTAGGAAGAAGTTACTTGATAGTACCGGTGCTGAAGGCATGTATATAAATGCTGACAAGTACCGTTTCTTAGATTCTCTCATCCCTCATTTCATGACGATAATGTCCACAATGGCCCCTCAGGCCACCCCAGTTCCCCAGACCCCTCAGGTCTTAGGCCCTCCCGCGTCCCCTTCCTCCAGTGACATGGAGTGCGAAGTAGACGCCCCTCTGCCCCGCAAGCGCGCACCCGCGACTGAGTCTTCCTCGGACGCCACCCCAACTGGCCCTGAGCCTCCCTCTTTCACCCTTGTTAAGAAGCGCTCTAAGAAGCGCTCGAAACAAGACCCGGCGCCCTCGACGCCCGTCCCTACACCCCCTGCGGCGTCTTCAACGCCAGCTGCCCCGGTGTCTTCAACACCCGCTCCGGCCCCAACTTCTGTCAAGGCCAAGGTCCCACCACCCGTTTTCCTTCGGGAAAAGGGTAAATGGACTGAGGTCTCGACATTGTGCAATGAGCACAAGATCCATTACACCCGAGCGGTAAACTCGGGTGAATCTATTAAAATCTTAGTCTCGTCGATAGACGATTTCCGAGCTTTGACTAAGCTCCTCACCGATAAGCAATATGCTTATCACACTTATGCTCTGTCAGAAGAGCGTAAGATCAGAGCGGTACTCAGGGGAGTCCCGTTCGAATTATCGAACGAGGCTATCCTGGAGGATCTGCAGTCCCAAGGCTTCCCGGCACTCGCGGTGCATAAAATGCACAGCAAGTACGGGAGGCAACACCCTCTCGCTTTGGTGATTCTCGCCAACGTCCCCAAGTCCAGAGAGATCCTGAAAGGGGTTAGCTCTATTTGCGGCCTCTCTGGGATCTCAATCGAGGCGCCTCATCGCCGCGGTCATCCCGGCCAGTGCCATCGGTGCCAGTTGTACGGGCACGCGGCGGCCAACTGCCGCGCACCGCCCAGGTGCGTCAAGTGCCTGGTCCCGCACTTCACTAAGGAGTGCAATCGCACTCCTGAAACTCCCTCTCCTCCCGATTGCGTGCTTTGTGGCCAGTCCGGCCACACCGCAAATTACAGGGGCTGCCCTCGTGCACCCCGTTGTATGCGCTCCAATTCCAAGTCGGCGGCACCCAAACAGGCGCCGCGCCTTTCTCAAGAAAACTTTCCGCCGCTGCGTAGCCGGGTTTCTCCGGCTGCAAAGCCTACACAGTCCAGGCCTGCCCCAGAAAACTGGCTCCCATCCCGGCTCCTCGCCCATACAAACCCACTCCTCAATCCTCCGTAGCAGACGATATGCGTATCGTCTGCGACGCTATAAAAAATGTCGATGTTAGTGAAATCGCAGTCTTAGCCCGTAAACTTAGGGCTTCACGTACTCCGACAGAGCGTTTGCTAGCTCTGGCGGAGCATAGTTCCCTTCTCAATTCATTATAGGTTCATTTAAATGAATTGATCCCTAAATCATGCTTCGGCCGACCTCTGCCCAGCCCCGGCTTCACCGGAGGCTGCCCAGAACGGCCACCAACTCATGTCCCTTCGAGCACCTTCAGTGCAACTTTCACTACAGGCGGAAGACCCGCTAGCGGGTCTCCGCCAGCGCGCCCAACTTCCCGACGGGTGTCGCTTCCGATGAAGGCTAACGGTAATAACTACAGCCAACAGGTGGTTTTTAGTGGGAAGGTGCCATTCTGGTGAGTCCCACATAACCCCCCCGCAGAGGAATTTACCTGCGGGCGGGTATGCATGACGCATCTTCCACCTCCCTCCCGCGAGGGTGCCTCGGCAGCAAAAAAAAAAAAAAATTTTTACTTTGTTTAGTGCGAAGACGCGTTGCATCCGGGGTGCACGTTGCGCAATTCAGCACAGATTATTGTCGCTCACGCGTCCCATTTACTAATGTTAAGTTTTTATTGTGATAGGACACGTAACTGAGTATTTTAGGTTTAGTTTTGTGAGTAGTTTTTAATTATTTTGTAAGTACGTAAGATATCCACATTGCCTCGTGCTACATACACGCCGTCAGAATACACTGACATGATTTTAATCTACGGGGAATCCCAAGGAAACGCAGCTCTAGCTCTGCGAACTTACCGAGAAAGGTATGGAGACAGCCGCACGTGCCCTGGGAACGCTCGCACCATAGTATTAGCAGTACAACGGGCACGGGAAAACAAACCATTAGCAGCGCATCAGAAGGGAGTCCCACCGCAGCAGATACCTACTGCGTGCGAGCAACTGATTCTTGACTATTTTGACCGCAACCCCACATCGAGTCTGCATAGAGCCGCACGCCAGTTTAGAGTTTGCCATAGAACCGTGTATAACATTTAAAAAAGGAATAAACGCAAACCGTACAAATTTAAAAAAGTTCAAGCCCTTTTAAGAAGGGATTTGCCAGTCAGGCGTACTCACTGCCAGTGGATACTTGACAAAGTTACTGACGACCCGAATTTTTTATTAAATGTCATGTGGACCGACGAGAGCACATTTACACACAATGGCATATGGAACCAACAAAATCTCAGATACTGGAGTATTGAAAATCCACGCATGATTCGGGAGTCAGAGCATCAGTACCGCTTCTCTGTTAATGTGTGGGCTGGTATAAACAGGAACCAGATTATTGGCCCTGTTTTTATTGACCATTAACGCGGCAAAATTTTTGGAGATATTATCGGTCCCGTTGCTGAATATACCGAAGAACTACGCTTAGCCAATTATCGGCATTTATGGTACCAATTGGACGGAGCTCCTCCACATTCAGTGATGTCTTCCAGAAAGCTACTCACCGAAATGTTTGGACAGCAGTGGATTGGTCGATTTGGACCAGCACGATGGCCACCACGGTCCCCGGATCTCACTCCAATGGATTTTTTTGTCTGGGGGTTTGTGAAAAGTGAAGTGTACGCGACAGACGTGAATACCGTAGAGGAACTTTAAAACCGGATTATTTTAGCGTTTAATACCGAGCATCACTCGCTTCTAAGTTCGTTATAAACTTTATTTTTTGTATAAATTCGTAAATAATTAAATTATAATGTCTAGACCCGCAAATCCCGCGTCCAGTCGTATCAAACCCAAGGGCTTATCCCTAGTATCTTTTAACGTTCGTAGCCTTAGCACCAACCTTCCTGAGCTCAAACTGTTCCTTGAGAACAACGACCCAGACTTACTACTTCTCCAGGAGACATGGCTCACTCCTAACCGCTCCAGGGGATTCGCTATTCCTAAATACGCGTTTACTCGTAACGACAGGCCCAACTCCGACGGTTACGGTGGCACTGCTATTTATTACAAAAGAGGATTCCATTGCTGTCCTCTCCCTACCCCTCCTCTCCTCAACATGGAAGCCACTGTATGTAGATTGGCTATGACTGGTCATCCGACCATCATCATAGCTTCAGTCTACATACCTTGAGGCACCAAACCTATCTGCAGCGACTTTGAGACCATTCTCGCCCTTGGCCGTTCAGTCATTATGTTCGGAGACTTTAACTCCAAACATACTGACTGGACGTGCCTATCAACAAACCAAAGCGGTATCACTCTCCTCGACATCACCAACTCACTCGACCTAGACGTCGTCTCCCCCATCACTCCCACTCACTATCCCGACAACCCGAACTACTCTCCTGACATCCTCGACTTTGCAATCGTCAAGCAAATCAATCTCGATCTCAGGTCTATCGAACCGCTCGATGACCTAGGTTCTGACCACCGCCCCGTCTCCCTCGTGCTAGGTCCGCCTAACGTTAACGTCACTTCTCCTAAGACCTTTACCAACTGGAAAGGTTTTAAAAATACGATAGTTTCAGCCTTAGAGGCCACAAACTCTCCGCTCGCGATCTCGCCCGATCAATTAGATAGCTCGGATAAAATAGATTCATTAGTAAATTCTCTCACTGATGCTATCAACTCAGCCATCAGTGTAAACGGAAAGGTTGCTAAGAAAGGCAAACCCACGCTTCCTTTAGCCATTAGCAATCTTATTAAAGCTAAGAACGCGGCTCTCCGGAGAGCCAAGAAATATCCCACGCCCGCCTTTAGAACAGCTGCGAATCAGCTTCAACGTAAAGTTAGGTCTTGCCTCGCGGAACTCCGTGACGCTCAGTTTAACGATCTCATGGAGAATATCTCCCCGTCCCACCAAGCGTATTATCGAATGGCCCGAGCCTTACGCGTAGACACCGCCTCTCACGTCCCTCCTCTCACTCGTCCCGATGGCTCTATCGCCTTCGAAGACGAAGAGAAAGCCGAATGCTTCGCTGACAGCGTTGCATCTCAATACTCGCCCAGCACGCAATCCGCGAATCCCTCTCACATCAAAGCGGTGGAGGACGAAGTAGAGACTCTCTCCTCATCACCGCCGACCCCGTCACAGTCTCTAATGATGAAATCTCGCTTTTCATCAAAAGTCAAAAGTCTAAAAATGCTCCGGGTGCGGATGGTATTTCCAACCACGCACCTGCCTCAACAGGTGCTTACCTTGTTAGCTATCATTTTCAATGCCTGCTTCGACCTTAGCTACTTTCCAAAAGCTTGGAAAGAAGCGACAGTCATAGGCATTCCCAAGCCGGGTAAACGTCTGAATATCCCGGCTAACCACAGACCCATCAGCCTCCTCAAGGCTATGTCTAAACTTCTCGAGAGAGTTATACTCTCACGAATGCGGAACCATCTGTTTCCAACGGATGGCGATCCTCTCATAATTCCCTATCAGTTTGGCTTTCGCGCTAAGCACTCCTGCCCTCAGCAAGTCCATCGATTCATTTTCTTTGACGTAGCCAAGGCTTTCGATAAAGTCTGGCACAGCGGCCTCGTTTATAAACTCTACAAAATAGGCTTACCGGATCGACTAGTTAGAATAATCGCGTCGTTTCTTAAAGACCGTATGTTTCGATATAAACACGAAGGCACGATTTCCGCGCCCCGTCACATAAAGGCTGGAGTCCCTCAAGGCTCAGTCCTCGCCCCTCTATTGTGCACCGTGTACACTAACGATATCCCCGTCCCGTCGAAAGGCGTCGAACTCGCCCTCTTTGCCGACGATACAGCCCTTTACACCAAAGGCCGCAGAGTTCCGGGTCTCACCACCAGACTCCAAAAAGCTGTAAACGCCCTCGGTGCATGGTTTCAAAAATGGCGTATCGATGTGAACCCAGAGAAGAGCTCTGCGGTTTACTTCGACTACAAACGCAGTCGTATCGCCGACAATCTCCAAGTTAGAATGCAAGGCACTCCCATCCCCTGGAAGCGCACTACCAAATATTTAGGCGTCACCTTAGACCAGACGCTTTCTTTCAACCCTCACGTCGATAGAGTAACGAAACTCGCACGTTTTTACCTAGGCCGGCTTTACAGTATGTTAGGTAGAAAAAGTTAAATGTCCTTCAGAAACAAACGTACGCTTTATAAGGTCTGCGTTAGACCAGTCATGACATATGCCTCGCCAGTCTTTGCCCACGCCAAACCCTCCGTCCTGCACAAACTGCAGGTTCCTGCAAAACCTCTTCTGCCGCAGGGCCACAAACGTACCTTGGTACGTGCGCAACGCGGACCTGCACAGAGATCTTGAACTACCTACAGTGCAACAGCACCTAAAAACACTCTTAGAATCGTTCTTCAAACGCGCCGAATGCCATCCCAATCCTCTAGTTCGAGATTCACTCTCATATACTGCTCCTGTCTTAGATTCGGTATACAAAGTCGCTAGACCGAGAAACGTACACACGGGCGAACCCACGCAATTAACTTTAGATCTCGAAGCCCTTCAGGCCGCAAATTCTAATTCTAACGTAAATCCGAATTAATGCAACTTTATTTTAAATTTTTAATGTTTATATTATTTACCTTTCATTTTGAGCACCTTCAGTGCTATGTAAATCCCAGCGGGTGACCCCTTATGGGCCCCGCTAGCGCGGCCTCTTTCTCCAATTGGCCGTCGCTCAGATGAAGGCTGAGTGGCAAAAATGCACGAGCCGACAGGGGGTTTTTTAGTGGGTAGTGGTTCTGGTAGGCAACGGGACGAGTCCCACATAACTCTGGATCGCGCGCGCCAGAGTATGCGTCAGAGCATTTTTTATCCTTCTGCCCTTCCCGTGGAGGGGAACAAAAAAAAAACGTTGAATAAATTAAAAAGTTTAACAACAAACAGTAACCTTATTGCACGGTTAAATAACAATATTATACGTCGTTTTAATTTGTGTACCATTGCAAACGGCGGACATTTCGAACAATTGAAGATTTAATGTGTAAGTGTTGTGATTAATTATTTTTGTTTATTATTTTCATTGATCATTCCTTCCAAGGTTACCTACAATACATGTTTACATTATCATCCACATCTAACCCGGGCGCTCCACTGTGTAGGTAGGTCTGCGAGCCAGTGAGCCTGCCGCCGCACGCGCTATGCTACTCAAATGCTACGTTGCCAATTTGTTACGCAAGTGGCGGCAGTCTACTCAACAAAGGATGTTTACATTTTAACTTAATTATTAAGCTATTTAAGTTCTTTGAAAAACGTTTTTTCGTATACTTCTCGTAAACTTGTTTTTAAAAGTTTCAAATTAACAGTAGGCCATTTTTAAATGTTATTTTCATTAAATGCCTTTCGCTTTTATCAACATTGTATATTATAATGTAAGAGCTGGAAAGTAAAAACGATTAGGGAAGTTTATTTTAACGAAAACGCGTAAAATAATTTGACTCATAGTCAACCTCTCGATGACTTCTTAAAGTAGCGTCGTTTTCTAGCTTCTTTTTGGTTAAACAAAATGTTTACAATAAATATCTGCCATCAAGAATCAATAGCGCATTCTCGCTCCGATCGCCGCCCAGTGCGGACGTGCAAGACCCCGTTCTCCGTTGATCGGTCCTTTCCCGTTATTCCGTGGCGCTCAGTCTACTGACGTCACAGTTTAGCGTGTTGGTTCCGTGCTACGGTTTTCAAGGTTTTTCTACTCTGTCTGAGTGCTTTCGAAGTGCGATTTTTCTTTGCGACTAAGCCCCTTAGTCTTCAAAGTGCTGTGCTAAGTTGTGTTGTGCTTGTGCTGAGTGCAGTGTTATGCCCAGCGTAAGTAGTCTGGTTTCAGTGCAAAGGATACTTAACGGTGATAACGAATTTGTACTGAACCAGTCCTTTTTATTTTTATTTTATTTCTCTTCTCTATTTTATTTATTTTTCTCCTATTTTCATATTTATTTTTATCATATCTGTGTGTTTTTCGTGTGTGTATTTGACCTTTCTGTCGGTAAAGGTTGACCCTAACGCGGTCAACTCTTTACCTGCGTACCCTTTTTTTTAGGTTTCTAGGTAGCGGCCTTCGGCGTACTACGGTTAGTTTTAAGTTATTCTCCCCAGCCCCCCTACCGCTGGTAGGGAGGTTTGCCGCTAGGTTTCGCTAGGTTTTTATTTAGGAATTCTAGGCACTTGTTATATTAATAGGTGCTGGGTTTGCTAGGGAACCTAGGTATACATTATATATTTATATATTACATATTATCCCAAGCCCTCCAATGGACCTTGTAAACATTCTTAGGTCGTTCGCCCAGGCGCTCGTTGCGTCCGGCGCCAACTTATCAGATGACGTAATAACGCAGGCCTTACAGGCATCTATCGCGTCCCCGGCCCCGTCTCAGGCCTCCAACGTCCAGACCCCTCAGGTCTACAGCTCTCCCGCATCTCCCGCCTCGTCCGAGATGGACTGCGAATCGGTCGCATCATCTCACGCGTCGCGTCGTAAGCGTACCGCTCCCGGGAGCGATTCCGAACCCGCGTCTGACACGTCGTCAGATGCCGTCACCTTAACCGGCTCTCCTGAGCCCGCCTTTCAACTTGTCGCCAAGCGCTCCAAAAAGCGCTCCAAGAAAGCTTCGGTATCTTCAATACCCGAGCCCTCCCCGGTGTCTTCAACACCAGCCCCCGCGCCACTAAAATCGCTCGTAGTAACCGCGTCTCCGTCGGTCACATCGAAGCCAGCGACGCGCTGCGCTCCCGTCCCGCCGAAGCCTCAGCTCCCTCCGCCCGTATTCCTGCGTGAAAAAGCGCGCAGGACCGCGGTTTCAAACTTGTGCAAAGAGCACAAAATTAATTACTTAAAAGCAACCAATGCAGGCGACACAATTAAAATCCAGGTCGCGACCGTCGACGACTTCCGCGCGTTCACACGGTTACTTTCTTTAAAACAAATAGCTTATCACACCTACGCCCTCCCGGAGGAGCGTAAGATCCGCGCAGTACTACGGGGCGTCCCGTTCGAGCTCGAGAACGAAGAAATCCTCGAGGACCTTAAGTCTCAGGGTTTCCCGGTCACAGCAGTGCACAAGATGCACTCCAACCGCGGTAGGCGTTTTCCCTTAGCTCTGGTAATCCTTACCAACACTCCAAACTCGAAAGAGATTTTCAGAGAGGCTCGCACAATTTGCGGACTCTCGAACATCTCCGTCGAGCGTCCCAACCCCCGTGGTCACCCTGGGCAGTGCCACCGCTGCCAGCTATATGGCCACGCAGCGGCTAACTGTTCAGCTCCCCCCAGGTGCGTAAAGTGCCTAGATCCCCACATCACTAAGGAGTGCACTCGCACTCCCGAATCCACCTCCCCCCCTGCCTGTGTGCTGTGCAGCCAGTCCGGCCACACAGCAAACTACAGGGGTTGCCCACGCACTCCGCGCTCCACCGTCAAGAGGGTCACGCCTAAACCGGCGCCGCCGCTCACTCCTGCTAATTTCCCGCCGCTGCGCAACCGGGGTCCCCCGGAAGCAAAGCCCGTTCAGCCGACGCCTACTCCGGCTCTGTCTTGGAGGCAGCGTCCGGCCGTTCCACCTGCACCTTCCCGACCCATTCCAGCTCCCGTAGCTTCCGTAGGGCCGCGTCCCGCTCCGTCTTCTGCACCTCAGTCGTCGTTGGCTGAGGACATGAAGACCGTATTCGACGTTATCCAAAACGTAGACATTAATGAAATTTCCATACTCGCACGCAAACTGCGAGCCGCCCGCTCTCCTCAAGAGCGTTTATTCGCGTTAGCCGAGCATCACTCGCTCCTAAGTTCGTTGTAAATTCTTTATTTTTGTATAAATTTGTAAAAAAGTAAATTATAATGTCTAGACCCGCGAATCCCGCGTCCTGTCGTATCAAACCCAAGGGCTTATCCCTAATATCTTTTAACGTTCGTAGCCTAAGCACCAACCTTCCCGAGCTCAAACTGTTCCTTCAAAACAACGACCCAGATCTTTTACTTCTCCAGGAGACATGGCTCACTCCTAATCGCTCCAGGGGATTCGCTATTCCTAAGTACGCGTTCACACGTAACGATAGGCCTAACTGCGACGGTTTCGGCGGCACCGCTATCTACTACAAAAGACGATTCCATTGCTGTCCTCTCCCTACCCCTCCTCTCCTCAACATGGAAGCCACCGTATGTAGATTGGCTATGACTGGTCATCCGACCATCATCATAGCTTCAGTCTACATACCCTCTGGCACCAAACCTATCCGCAGCGACTTTGAGACCATACTCGCCCTCGGCCGTTCAGTCATTATGTTCGGAGACTTTAACTCCAAACATACTGACTGGACGTGCCTATCAACCAACCAAAGCGGTATAGCTCTCCTCGACATCACCAACTTACTCGACTTAGACGTCGTCTAGTGAGTGGGAGTGATAGGGGATCACTCCCACTCACTATCCCGACAACCCGAACCACTCTCCTGACATCCTCGACTTTGCAATCGTCAAGCATATCAACCTCGACCTCAGGTCTATCGAACCGCTCGATGACCTAGGTTCTGACCACCGCCCCGTCTCCCTCGTGCTAGGACCGCCTAACGCTAACGTCACTTCTCCTAAGACCTTTACCGACTGGAAAGGTTTTAAAAATACGTTAGTTTCTGCCTTAGAGGCCCCAAACTCTCCGCTCGCGATCTCGCCCGATCAATTAGATAGCCCGGATAAAATAGATTCGTTAGTAAATTCTCTCACTGATGCTATCAACTCAGCCATCAGTGTAAACGAAAAGGTTGCTAAGAAATGCAAACCCACGCTTCCCTTAGCCATTAGCAATCTTAGTAAAGCTAAGAACGCGGCTCTCCGGAGAGCCAAGAAATATCCCACGCCCGCCTATAGAACAGCTGCGAATCAGCTACAACGCAAAGTTAGATCTCGCCTCGCGGAACTCCGAGACGCCCAGATGAACGAACTCATGGCGAATATCTCCCCGTCCCACCAAGCGTATTATCGAATGGCCCGAGCCTTACGCGTAGACGCCGCCACTCACGTCCCTCCACTCACTCGTCCCGATGGCTCTATCGCCTTCGAAGACGAAGAGAAAGCCGAATGCTTCGCTGACAGCGTTGCGTCTCAATGCTCGCCCAGCACGCAACCCGCGAATCCCACTCACATCAAAGCGGTGGAGGACGAAGTTCTCCGTAGAAACTCTCTCCCCATCACCGCTGACCCCGTCACAGTCTCTAATGATTAAATCTCGCTTCTCATCAAAAGTCAAAAGTCCAGAAAGGCTCCGGGTGCGGATGGTATTTCCAACCACGCACTTAAGCACCTGCCTCAACAGGTGCTTACCTTGTTAGCTATCATTTTCAATGCCTGCTTCGACCTTAGCTACTTTCCAAAAGCTTGGAAAGAAGCGACAGTCATAGGCATACCCAAGCCGGGTAAACCTCTTAATATCCCAGCTAATCACAGACCCATCAGCCTCCTCAAGGCAATGTCTAAACTTCTCGAGAGAGTCATACTCTCTCGAATGCGGAACCATCTGTTTCCAACGGACGGCGATCCTCTCATAATTCCCCACCAGTTCGGCTTTCGCGCTAAGCACTCCTGCCCTCAGCAAGTCCATCGAATCGTCGAGTACATACTCGACGACTTCTATCCGAAACGAAAGAAAACGATCGCAGTTTTCTTTGACGTAGCCAAGGCTTTGGACAAAGTCTGGCACAGCGGTCTCGTTTATAAACTCTATAAAATAGGCTTACCGGCTCGCCTAGTTAGGATAATCGCGTCGTTTCTCAAAGACCGCACGTTTCGTTTCAAACATGAAGGCACGCTCTCCGCGCCTCGTCCCATAAAGGCTGGAGTCCCTCAAGGCTCAGTCCTCGCCCCTCTTTTGTATTCCGTATACACTAACGACATTCCCATTCCATCGAAAGTCGTCGAACTCGCACTCTTTGCCGACGACACCGCCCTTTACACCAAAGGCCGAAGAGCCTTGGGTCTCGTCACCAGACTTCAAAAGGCTGTAAACACCCTCGGTGCTTGGTTCAAAAAATGGCGTATCGATGTGAACCCAGAGAAGAGCGCTGCGGTTTTCTTCGACTACAGACGCAGTCGTATCCCCGACAATCTCCAATTGAGAATGCAAGGCACTCCCATCCCCTGGAAGCGCAGTACTAAATATTTAGGCGTCATCTTAGACCAGACGCTTTCTTTCAACCCTCACGTCGATAGAGTAACGAAACTTGCACGTTTTTACCTAGGCCGGCTTTACAGTATGTTAGGTAGAAAAAGTAAAATGTCCTTCAGAAATAAACGTACGCTTTACAAGGTCTGCGTTAGACCAGTCATGTCATATGCTTCGCCAGTCTTTGCCCACGCCAAACCCTCCGTCCTGCACAAGCTGCAGGTGGTTCAAAACCTCTTCTGTCGCAGGGCCACAAACGCACCTTGGTACGTGCGCAATGTGGACCTGCACAGAGATCTTGAACTACCTACAGTTCAACAGTACCTAAAAACACTCTCAGAATCGTTCTTCATACGCGGCGAATCCCATCCCAATCCACTAGTTCGAAATTCAGTCTCTTATACTGCTCCTGTCTTAGATTCGGTATACAAAGTCGCTAGACCGAGAAACGCGCACACAAGCGAACGTACGCAATTAACTTTAGATCTCGAGGCCCTTCAGGCCGCAAATTCTAATTCTAACGTAAATTATTATTCTAACGTAAATCTGAATTAATGCAAATTTAATTTTATTGTCAATTTTTAATGTTTATTATTTACTTTTCATTTGTTTTGAGCACCTTCAGTGCTATGTAAAACCCAGCGGGTGACCCCTTAAGGGCCCCGCTAGCGCGGCCTCTTTCTCCAATTGGCCGTCGCTCAGATGAAGGCTGAGTGGCAAAAATGCACGAGCCGACAGGGGGTTTTTAGTGGGTATGGTTCTGGTAGGCGTCGGGACGAGTCCCACATAACTTTGGAATCGCGCCAGAGTATGCGTCAGAGCATTTTTATCCTCCTGCCCTTCCCGCGGAGGGGAACAAAAAAAAAATCAATAGCGAATCACAGAGCTGTTAATTGCAGGTAATATAACAAATTGCGAGAAATAAAATATTAGATTCGTAGTGGGTTTATAATGGACGGTCACGTTGGAACCGGCCTTTGCCGATACAACCAATGCAGATATTTATATTTCAAACTTGTCAGTAATTAATATGTCTAATTACGAAACATAGAGGCAACATTTGTATATGTGCGTATATTAAAAAATTATTTTACCTAAAACTTGTGAAGGAAACTGAACTTGAGTCAATTTTGAACAAAAGCCTGCCAATAAAGATTGTTCGAAATAAAAATTACTTTGAATTCATCTGTAGTTGATTCCACCATTTTTGTAAAACGAAATTGGTTGAATTGCTATCTAAAAAAGTGTTTATGGTTAGTTCAATTAGAAATAGCCATAAAAAATAAGCTCTTAAACGGGTTTAAGAACCAAAATGAAAAATTATGATTGAGTGCTAAGGTCGCCATGTTTTTCTATAAAAATGTAGATAAGCCGGATGTTTATATATAAACCAGTTTTTTAATTTATTCGGTTAATTTTAATATTACAATAAATCAAGCTTTAAGTTGAAGGTTAACTCTAATAGTATTATGCACATCAATTTCAACAGTATTACTGTAGCCTTAGCTACTTGTTGACAATAATCACAAATTATTTTTTATTAATAGATAGAAAGTATAAAACTATTATTTTTAGTCTAATGTGAAAAACACGATCTCGCTACATCACTTATCTAATCTCAATTCTATACCAATCATTGGTTGTTTCATTTGTAGTAAATTTATAATGAACATAATTATACTAAATACACTTTATTGCTCTCACAAAATAAAAGTAACAGTTTGAACATTCACAGTAAACTATCTACGTAGAATGTTGCCAAAGGCGACTTTTTGCTAGCAGCGCTTTTCTCCTACAACCTTTGTATGATGATGATTTAGTAAGATAAAGATAATTAAAGATAATTTAAACTAGATTTTAAATTATTTAAAAGCTTTAATTTAACTTCAGTTTCAAATAGTTAACGCAGTGTTGGGAACTCCTTTCTTTAGTTAACTTGTCACTAGTTCTAAATTTGTTGCTATCTCCGTTATATTGTAGACCATATGACAGATTTTTCTGTAACTACTCGTACTACCACTACCACTAATGATATTTTTAAAACAAGTTTTATCTATTCCTTCCTGACCAAACATTTGTATCCTACATAAACTTAAGTTACAAGGTCATTTTTTTCTAAACTGTTAATAACTTTGCCGTAGAATCAAATTATTTGAGCTTAAAAATCATAAATGAAGTTGATAATTTCACAGATGATTTATGGATCAAAATTCCAATAACTATTTGACATTATTCGTAAATCAGCTGAAGAATAAATGAAATATATGTTAATCTCTTAATCTTTTTAGTGAGATGAAATAATTTTTTTCTAACTGGAAAATTTCACTGACGTACGTTTGGTAGTATTTTAATAACCAAATGAATAAATTAGGTTCCAAATCTATCATTGGTGATGTCTCAGCTACACCCTATTAAACTTTTTTCGTCTGTGCCTATGATTTTAATCGTATACGTGGGCCATAATAAAAGTTGAGAATATTTGTGGATATGTAAGTTTGCACTATTAAGATTTTAAACAATCTTTTAAATTTTATTTTCAGATTAGGTGATGACGCTAGCCGTGCCGCAAGCCATGGAGAGCGCGGGTGAGGTGGTGGCGAATGCGAGCAACGTGACAGCACGCGCCGCGGGTCACGGTGACCAGGACTCACTGGATCTGCTGCTGCCGCTGACCATCGCATATTCCATCATCTTCGTCGCCGGCATCCTCGGAAACACCAGCACCTGCGTCGTGATCGCCCGCAATAGATCTATGCATACCGCTACCAACTTCTACCTATTCAGTCTAGCCATCTCAGACGTCATCTTACTTGTGTGCGGACTGCCAATCGAACTATACCGACTCTGGAACCCACACGAATACCCACTAGGAGAAGCATACTGCATCACTTTAGGCTTAGCCTCAGAAACTTCAGCAAACGCAACCGTATTAACTATAACTGCGTTCACAGTGGAACGGTACATAGCTATATGTAGACCTTTTATGTCACATACCATGTCAAAACTGTCACGTGCGGTTAGATTCATAATAGCCGTGTGGGTGTTTGCGTTGTGTACTGCCGTGCCGCAAGCGCTGCAGTTCGGGCTGGTTTCGTACGTGGAAAACGGACAGAATATTGTGGCGTGTACCGTGATCGGGCCGGGGGTGCACCAAGTGTTTGTTATTTCTAGTTTTGTGTTTTTCGTAGTGCCGATGTCAGTGATTTCGGTGTTGTATGCGTTTATTGGGATGAAGCTGCGCACGTCACGCGTGTTGCACCCACCCAAGAAGCTGTCGGTGGAGAGCCACGAGCGCCCCGGCAGCATGCGGCCAAGAAACGGCACTTCACAGCGCCGAGTCATCAGAATGCTTGGTAAGTTGTCTTCAAATCTCATAACACATCTTATAAATCCACTGCAGGGAGATAATTAGCCTAGCAATATTCCTATTCATACTCGTAGATGTGAAGGTAAAATAGAGATTATTATAATTGTTCGTTTAAGGAGTATGAATATTCCATACACATGAATATCAAATAAAAAGCCCCAGGAAATAAATAGATCATGAACATTGTTGTTACATAATCTTTCACAAACTCTATTGTAGTTAAGCTACTTACCCAGTAGGTTTATATTTTGAAGATAACTGGCATTTATTTGAAGTTGAAGCTTGATCAATTTAGTTTTATGTGCATTATTTGAGCAAGCTAAACCAAAAATGAATTGCCCAGGTTTTCATGCCGTCTCAATTCCGATAAAATCAATTTCTTTTCATTTAATCAAAAGTGAATAAGGCTGTGAAGCAAACGCTTAATAAAATTCTAGTTAACGGCTCCAGTATTAGATTTCAGGTTAAGGCAAACAACTTAAATCGTGGAATAAATTCAAATTTAAGTTTCATTTTCACAGAATAAACTGTTCTTGGAATTTTTCACTACCTGGCTTGACGGCCGTCATCCAATAAGGGTCACCACGAAAACGCAAATACGAGTTTTTTTAGTTAAATATATACTCTCTTTAACTATATTAATTTAAAACTATAAAATTAAATCTAATATTAAGCCTGATAAGTTACCCTACGTATATCAGATTGTCAGGTAAGTTGTCAGATCCGGCCTTTTATGAAAAACTTTCATATATTACTCTTCATATGTATTTTTTATTTCAATAAAAAGTGTAACAGAGGCTTCGCCTATAAAATATATTTTTTTGAAATATGGAATTTAAGGTCTTAGGGTTATTTTAAGGAAAAGTTTTTTACTCTCTATTGCAATTTTTGAATTTTGGATACTCACTAAAGCTTGAAAATGTTTCAAAAAATCTGAGTTTAGCATAATCCAGTATCGTAAAACTTGAAGTAACTGAATATATAGTGTAGATTAATGTACTTAAAAGTAGAATAGGATTTTAGTACGTATTTAGAGTTCTCACTATGTGTATTATTTATATATATACAACGTGTAAATGAATTAACCCAAAACCAGAAAGTAGTTTGCTCAGAATCGTATTGCGAATCGATCGCACCATGTTTTAATATAGGTTATATTTTTCCATATTTATTGGCCCATGTCTAAACTATTTATACTACAACATTTCTTGCTAACGCCCGGCCGCCCATAACTAGTTAGCATCAAACGAACGACACCGACCGACAAAACAATCTGGCACGCACCGAGTGATTACCGACCGCCATGCTAAAAATAAACCTTATTATTATTAAGTTAAAGAACAAGCCGCCCGCGTCCGCGCACCCCACGCCGATCGCCTGTGTTCGCACCTCCGAGAGCGAGGCGCCGCCGGCGCCGGTCAGTCTCCGCGCGAACTTCGTCTTGGAAGGTATCGTCCTTTCGGTTCCGATCGACGCGCGGCTGCAGGCGCCACAGCTTTCACAATGCCTTTTCGGTACAACATGGGTTGAGTTGTAGTACAAGATGGTTGGTTGACAACATGAGTTTGGCAGTGCGACAATTTCGTGAGCAATTCGGTGTTTCCATCTCCAACGAGACAATGTTAGCAGCCACTCAAAGGCTTAGAGACAGTGGAACTTTTTGTCCCCCTACCGGAATGGACAGAGGCGACGACCCCTTTGACGTACGGATTCAAGAAAGGATATTGGAGTATTTCCATGAGAACCCAGAATCCAGTACACGTGAAGTTTAAGAAGAAAGTTTTGTCCACTATTTCAAATGCATCCTTTATTTTGATTGCCGAACTGAATATAACAAAAAAGTATAATTGTTTCTTGTTTCGTGTGTTTTTTTATCTTTTTCAATATACTGAAAAGTTTGTGATAAATATTTTATGTTTAGATATAAATATTTGTATTTTGGTTACACATTTTATATATTTTTGTGACTGCCACATTTTTATTGATATGGTTTATGTATTATATATTCTATTATATGATTTTATTTATCGTTTGTTATATATAAATTATGTATAAGAAAAAGTTAAGAATAGGTTTGTATAATGCAGGATCACTAGGCACTAATCATGATAATTTTATAGGTACGCTAACTCAGTACGATATTGACATTATTGCCATCAATGAGACCTGGCTGGCTGAGGGCGAGGAGGGCCGCGCTCCGGCGCTTCCAGGGTACCGCTTGCGTCACATACCACGGCCGCGACGTGCTCGCTCACGTGGTGGGGGTGTAGGATTTTATATAAAGCGAAATGCCTCGGTTTTGATTTGGATTTGGTTTCCAGGTGCCTTGAGTCTTCGTGTTCGAGTAAGTTATCCGCGTCGTCCTCAACCACCCTACTGCGTGTAGGGTGGTTTTTAGGAAGTTAGTCATCGTTGATAGGTTCATAGTATATATATTTATATATTGTTGTCCTTCCCCAACCCTTCCGCAATGGCTTCTCTAAGCTCTCATGAGTTTATGAGGAAGTTACTTGATAGTACCGGTGCTGAAGGCATGTCTATAAATGCTCAATGGCCCCTCAGGCCACCCCAGTCCCCCAGACCCCTCAGGTCTTAGGCCCTCCCGCGTCCCCTTCCTCCAGTGACATGGAGTGCGAAGTAGACGCCCCTCCACGCCGCAAGCGCACACCTGCGACCGAGTCATCCTCGGATGCCACCCCAACTGGCCCTGATGAGCCTCCCTCTTTCACCCTTGTTAAGAAGCGCTCTAAGAAGCGCTCAAAACAAGACCCAGCGCCCTCGGCGCTCGTCCCTACACCCCCTGCGGCGTCCTCAACGCCAGCTGCCCCGGTGTCTTCAACACCCGCTCCGGCCCCAACTTCTGTCAAGGCCAAAGTCCCACCACCCGTTTTCCTTCGGGAAAAGGGTAAATGGACTGAGGTCTCGACATTGTGCAATGAGCACAAAATCCATTACACCCGAGCGGTAAACTCGGGTGAATCTATTAAAATCACTGTCTCGTCGATAGACGATTTCCGAGCTTCGACTAAGCTCCTCACCGATAAGCAATATGCTTATCACACTTATGCTCTGTCAGAAGAGCGTAAGATCAGAGCGGTACTCAGGGGAGTCCCGTTCGAATTATCGAACGAGGCTATCCTGGAGGATCTGCAGTCCCAAGGCTTCCCGGCACTCGCGGTGCATAAAATGCACAGCAAGTACGGGAGGCAACACCCTCTCGCTTTGGTGATTCTCTCCAACGTCCCCAAGTCCAGAGAGATCCTGAAAGGGGTTAGCTCTATTTGCGGCCTCTCTGGGATCTCAATCGAGGCGCCTCATCGCCGCGGTCATCCCGGCCAGTGCCATCGGTGCCAGTTGTACGGGCACGCGGCGGCCAACTGCCGCGCACCGCCCAGGTGCGTCAAGTGCCTGGTCCCGCACTTCACTAAGGAGTGCAATCGCACTCCTGAAACTCCCTCTCCTCCCGATTGCGTGCTTTGTGGCCAGTCCGGCCACACCGCAAATTACAGGGGCTGCCCTCGTGCACCCCGTTGTATGCGCTCCAATTCCAAGAGGGCGGCACCCAAACAGTCGCCGCGCCTTTCTCAAGAAAATATTCCGCCGCTGCGTAGCCGGGTTTCTCCGGATATCCCATCCCGGCTCCTCGCCCATACAAACCCACTCCTCAATCCTCCGTAGCAGACGATATGCGTATCGTCTGCGACGCTATAAAAAATGTCGATGTTAGTGAAATCGCAGTCTTAGCCCGTAAACTTAGGGCTTCACGTACTCCGACAGAGCGTTTGCTAGCTCTGGCGGAGCATAGTTCCCTTCTCAATTCATTGTAGGTTCATTTAAATGAATTGATCCCTAAATCATGCTTCGGCCGACCTCTGCCCAGCCCTGGCTTCACCGGAGGCTGCCCAGAACGGCCACCAACTCATGTCCCTTTGAGCACCTTCAGTGCAACTTTCACTACAGGCGGAAGACCCGCTAGCGGGTCTCTGCCAGCGCGCCCAACTTTCCGACGGGTGTCGCTTCCGATGAAGGCTAACGGTAATAACTACAGCCAACAGGTGGTTTTTAGTGGGTAGGTGCCTTGGATTTGGCCTCATCCAGTAGACCCCTAACACAGGTTAGTGGAACAGATGTGGCTTATAATGACTCTTAACGGAAGGAAGTTTGCGATTGGCACGGCATAGCGACCTCACTGGATGGACGTAAATCTATTTTTTGATGCAGTGACTGACTCTGTTTGTTCAATATCTCACTATGACCATTTAATTGTTTTGGGTGATTTTAATATGAACATAGCCAGGAAAATTGACATTGATATTGTGAAACTGAACACTTTTTTATCTTGCTTCGGCTTGTCACAACTAGTCACTGAATTTACATATTTTACTGAAACTAGTAGTACGCTCATTGATTTGGTGTGTTCTGATTTGTGTACTAAGTCTATTACGTTGGACCATGTAGGGTCTCTTTACGGTCATTGTTTGATAGTTTGCGAATTTCATGTTAAACGCGAAAAGCCAATTCCTTATGCTATCAGATATAGACCGTTAAGGGATATTTGCTTTGATAAGTTTGACATCGATCTTAAAAATGTAAAATGGGACTTAATCTCTAATACCTCTAATTTGAATGACATAGTGATTAATCTTAACAAATGTATACTAGATTTATTTGACTTGCACGCACCTACGAAGACACTTATTATTAAATATCGCTCCTATCCATGGATAATAGCGACAATCAAATCAATGATGAGGTTACGGGACAAAGCTTTGAAGGATTATCATAAAAATAAAATCTTTTCTAAAAAACAGTATTACAAAATGTTAAAATCTACTCTAATCTAAAAAATGTTAATCAGGCCCTTTTTCATGAAAAATCTGCTTATTTCAAGCAAAACATTAATAATACAATAAACAACCCAAAACTCCTGTGGAAAAATCTTAAAAGTAACGTTTTGCCACAGGATTCTCAAGAATTACCTTCGCATTTTAATGACCCTAATCTAATAATTAATAATTTTTTGACATCATCAGATACTTCCGAAGTTACCATTTCACAATTGACATTTTTCGAATTTCATAAATTTAGCGACGTGACTTTTAACTTGAAACCAGTATCGATGGAAACAATTTCTAAAATAATAAGTACTTTAAAATCTAATGCTATAGGTACTGACAATATAAGTTTGAACATGTTGACGATGACATTGTCAAGCTCGTTGGAAATTATAACTGACATTGTAAATAAGTCAATTACATCCTCTGTTTTCCCTGATACCTGGAAACTCGCTATTGTACGCCCTTTGCCAAAATTTGCTAATCCGATAGAGCTGAAAGACGTTAGACCAGTTAGTGGATTACCATGTCCTTCCAAAATACTTGAGAAAGCTGTCTACAAGTTACTGAATTTCTCGAATTAAATAATATTCTACCTGAAGTACAGTCGGGTTTTAGGAAGGGACGTAGTACGATTACAGCTTTACTCGACGTCACTGATAATATACTTTGTGCCCAGGACCAAGGGAAGTGTACGCTACTGGTACTGTTAGATTTCTCTAGGGCGTTCGATTTTTTGAATATTGATTTATTATTATCCAAACTTAATTATTATGGTTTTAATTTGGCAACCATAACATGGTTTCAAAGCTACCTCAATAACCGATCGCAATATGTCAACGTGAATCTGAGTGATGGATCTAAAAAGTGGTGTCCCACAGGGATCTATTTTGGGACCGATTCTTTTTATATTGTATTTAGCGGACATACAGACTCACATTAAACATTGCAACTTCCATATATACGCTGATGATATACAAGTGTATATATCTTTTGAACCTTCAAACGTTGATGATGCGATTTCAAAATTGAATGAAGATCTCTCTAGGATATCATTGTGGTCTGATAATAATGCGCTTTTACTGAATCCTTCCAAAACAAAATACATGTTTTTTGGCTCAAAACATCAAATCCACCAATTGAATCCCACTAAGAGCATTAGGCTTAAGAATGAACTGATAGAAAGGGTCTACGAAACGCGAAATTTGGGTTTGCTTATGGACTGTGATTTGAGATTTGAAAAGCGTATTGCCAATGCAGTGAAAAATTGCTTTTACAAATTAAAAATATTGTACAGGGTGAGGCCATTCATTGCTGAAAAATTAAGAATACAGTTAGTAGTCCAAAAAGAAAAATAAGTGCCGACAGCGGATGCACTCCCTCTCCCTAAAAGTACACTTCTCTAACATCCGAGGAGTGCACTCAAATCTCCACGATGTCCACCACCACCTTGAGACAGAGAGACCGCACTTATTCTTTCTGACAGAGACGCAGATCTGTGATCGTTCGGATCTGGCATACCTGCATTACCCAGGCTATATCCTGGAGACCAAATTTCACCCCAATGCGGGCGTGTGCGTGTATGTCAGAGACGAGATCTGTTGTCGGCGTCTCCGATACTTGGAAGTTCCGGATTTTTCTGTTTTATGGGTCTATGTAGATACTGGCCTGGACCGAATTGTATACGCCAGTATTTACCGATCACACACGGGAGCTCAGGAGACAACTCGACTCATTGAATATCTCAGTGATACTGCAGATAAGGTCCAACGACGCTATCCCTCTGCGCAGTTGGTGTTCCTTGGGGACTTTAATGCCCACCATGGAGAGTGGCTGTACCCGTTCAAGGACACCGACCACGCTGGCAGAGAAACCTATCGGTTCGCAGTAACTCATGGTCTCTCCCAGCTCATCCACGAACCTACGCGCATTCCTGACGTTGTTGACCATACTGCGTATTGCTTGGACCTTCTGCTGACAACCGATCCAGACAGATACTCGGTGTCCGTATCTCCACCATTAGGGACATCCGACCACTGTCTGGTGAAATCTGTGTCGCAATACTCGCCAACCGATACCAGCCCAAAAGGCAAAAGGCGAGTATGGCGGTACAAGTCAGCAGATTGGGATGAGATGCGTCACTTTTTCGCCTCTTATCCTTGGCGGCAAGCTTGCTTTACTTCTGATGATCCATCATGCTGTGCTGATGCTGTCTCCAGTGTGATATGTCAAGGTATGGAATACTTTATACCGTTCTCTGATGTATCCCTGGAGTCCAAAGCCCGCCCATGGTTTAATGCTGATTGCCTCCTAGCTGAAAAGCGAAAGCATGTAGCATACCAAGCCTGGGCTAGCGCTCGCAGAAGCAAAGCTATGGATCTCCCAGCTAAGAAGCAGGCGTACAATGCTGCTGCCAAGTCCTGCAAAAAGGTGATCAGAAGCGCTCGTTTCGACCACATTGGCCGTATCGGGGACAAGTTAGCATCCTATCCCACGGGGAGTAAAGCTTTCTGGTCCCTTGCCAAGTCGGTTGAGATGAACTTCTGTCGCCCATCACTGCCACCACTGCAAAGGCCTGACGGGTCTTTGGCCCACAGCGCAAAAGAGAAGGCAGACTTGTTCGCAAATCTCTTCGCGGAATGTTCACGTCTAGATTCCAAAGGTAAAAGCCCACCCACGTTACCTCCATTCGGCCCCAAGATGGAGGCCGTCCAAATTCACCAGAAACAGGTACTCAAATGCCTACAAAATCTAGACGTGAATAAGGCCAGTGGTCCGGATGGCATTCCCGCAGTGGTATTAAAGCACTGTGCCGCCGAGTTGTCTCCTGTTTTGACACGCCTATATCGACTCTCTCTAAGGACTGGAAAAGTCCCAAAATCATGGAAGTTTGCAAACGTACAGCCCGTACCAAAAAAGGGCAGTCGAGCCGACCCAGTCAACTATAGACCTATTGCAATCACTTCCATAATTTGCAAAATTATGGAACGTGTATTGAACCATCGTCTCCTGACGTACCTAGAGACCAATGAGCTCCTCAGTGACAACCAATATGGTTTCCGCGGAGGACGCTCAACAGGAGACCTTCTAGTGTACGTCACGCATCTATGGAGCATGGCCTTGGAAGGGCATGGAGAGGCAATAGCCGTATCCTTGGATATCTCCAAGGCCTTTGACCGGGTATGGCACGAAGCCCTTTTGAGCAAGCTTCCTGCGTATGGCATACCATCTGGACTCTGCGACTGGATGTCTGATTTCCTGAGGGAACGGTCAATTCGAGTTGTCGTCGATGGCTTCTCATCGGACCTAATGGCGATCAACGCCGGCGTACCTCAGGGATCTGTTCTCTCTGCAACATTATTCCTGCTGCACATTAATGACCTTCTTTTATCGGATGGCATTATTGGTTACGCCGATGACAGCACTGTTGTAGAGAGATATGTCTCCAATGCGCGAGCGAGTCCAAACCAGATCCAATTTCAGAGAGAGTCGATGATCGAACGGGTTGATTTGACACTTTGTAGGGTTTCCGATTGGGGTGAAGCCAATCTTGTCAAATTCAACCCTTCCAAAACCCAGGCGTGTCTCTTCTCCGCTAAAAAGAGCACATTCAACTTGACGCCCACTTTCCAAAGTGTATCTGTACCGATCACAAACGAACTAGGGCTTCTAGGCATGACCATCACGTCGAAACTTAATTTCGGTCAACAGATTGAAACCATGGCACAGTCAGCTTCCAAAAAATTGGGAGTCATCGCAAAGGTCCGGCGGTACTTCGACTCCGAACAGCTGCTCAACCTGTACACAGCCCAGGTTCGATCTTGTATGGAGTACTGCAGCCATCTTTGGCATGATTCCGCAAAATACCATCTTGAAGCGTTGGATTCTGTCGACCGTAGGGCCCGTAGACTCATAAGTGACGACAAACTTACTTCTTCGAGACTGCAAAGTCTCGAGCATCGTCGAAAAGTTGCTAGTCTATCGGTTTTTTACAGATTGCACTTTGGAGAGTGTGCGAATGCTCTTTTTCAGTTGATCGAACCTTCCCCCTTTCTCCACCGGTCAACCAGGCGCAGACAGAAGTTTCACCCGTTTGTGGTTAGCGTGCCGATGAGCCGAACTAAACGGTTCGATAGCTCATTTTTGGTTCGTGTTGCCAAAGAGTGGAACGATTTGCCTGCGTCTGTTTTTCCAGACAAATATAACCCTGGAGCTTTCAAGTGTAGAGTGAATAGGTACCTCTTAGACAGGCGTGTACGATCCTCGTCTTCATCGTCACTTTCCATCAGGTGAGATGGAAGACAAACGCCTGCTAATTATTAATAAAAAAAAAAAAAAAAAAAAAAAAAAATAGTAGAATCCTTAATTTTGTCAAAGTTAAATTACATGGATACGGTTTTTGGCCCCCGTATATTAGGTAGAACTAAGAGGCTCATATAAAGAGCACAAAATGCCTGTGCCCGTTTTTGCTTCAACATTCCGTTAAGAGCTCATGTAAGCCCGTATCTAAACAGGCACTCCATACTTAAAATGAAGCATCGTCGTAAGCTACATCTAGCCTGTTTACTTTTCGGCGTCGTCAAATACACCAATCCGTCATATCTGTATAATAAGTTATCATGGTTTTCTCATCTTAAAACGTATGGTCCCCGGCGGCAATGCGCAGCGCAGCTCTCTACTCCCCGACACAGATCTATGGCTTTTAGGGGCAGTTTTAGTTACAACTCTTCTAAATGTTGGAACAATATTCCTCCGCCTATCAGGAATCTAAAAAGCATAGCAACATTTAAATTTAAATTAATTGTTTTCTGATAGAACATCAGAGAGGTGAAAATACCCTAAAGCATTACACAAGTGCTATCTAAGTGTTAAGTCTCTTATTTTCTATTTATTTATTCTCTATTTATGTACATTTATTTTTATTTTAAGTATTAAGGTACTAGTGTAGTTTATATTCTAATTAAGTGTCTTTTCTGTAAAATGTTCTGTAACCAATACTTCTTCATAATATTTATTTTCTTTTTGAACATACATATAGGTAATTATTTATTTTTTGATGTTTTATGTCCTTCTGCATGTATTTTTTTTCAATGTTTTGTTGTTACTGTACTTGTTTATTTCACGGTGTAAAGGTTGACGGCATCATCTACACAAAGCGGCCCCAATGGAAGATCAGCGCTGGTCAAATGACTAGCATTATGCTGAATTGGGACCGATTCGTGACAATGTTATTTAAAAAAAATGTTATTCCTTATATTTATTGTAAGAATTTTTCCTTTTTATATATTCTCAATTGTCACGAATAAATGTTTTTGAATTTGAATTTGAATTTGAATTTATGTACAGCAGCTAAAACAACACCTACGAGTATTGTCAATTTGCATTATTATTAACCTTCAAAATTACCAGAAACCCTGTACAAATATAATGTATGTGTATAAATATTTATAACAAGTTGTAAAGAGTTCTAATTGCTTACTGAGCCCTTGTGAATTATCCGAATCTGTTTAAGCCATCTCACATAAACCTTTCTGAACAGTTTTATTTGGGTACCAAATGAAAAGTTTTGTTTGGCCCTTTCTATTGAGATTTAAGTGTATGACGATTATGAGTTTACAATTTATTGAAATTTCTTAAACTATTTTAAATTATAACATTTTAGATTTATAATCTCATTGAAAAGAATGATTTCATAACAATACATTATGCTTCAACTGTACGAAATAAAATTGTCTAAGTAGGCATATTCGGGTTAAAAATAACGCGAAAGAAAATCTCGTTACATGCTTTTGTCATTATTTACAGAAAAAATAGGTACTTACAATATGTTTATCGAACAATATTGTGCGCCATTCTTTCTTTAGCTCACACAAATAGATGGCCACGTTAAAAATTAACAAAACGTTATTTTGTTGTGTACAATAATAAATATATTGATAGGTTTCCTTTTGCTTTTAACACCCTTTGATTAGAATAGGCGTATATATGTAATACATCATAGCTTTTGATATTCTAATTAGATTAATATAATTAATTATTCTAATTTATTTTCAGTGTTTCCTTTAAATAAGGGTTGAATTAAACCTGACATCGTAAAAAAAAGTTATTGCATTTACTTACATTTGGCGCGTTAATTGCCTGTTTGTTTTTATGGCAGCATTGCTTATTAACAGAAAAATTTGTAAAGATTTTACAAAATCTGCCGATTTAATTCATCGATGACTTAAATCGGACGATTTTGCTTTTTTTGGGCGTGTGCCTAGGGCGACCTAGGCGCAAATTAAAATTTGTTTAACAAATACTTCAGAATTATTCGATCTCATCAAAACTTTTTTATAATACTTGATGATATCTAAAATTAGAAAAAAGATATGTTTTAGAAATCTGTAAAATCAGAAAGGTTTATGGGAGATGGCTGAAACAGATTCGGATAATTCACAAAGGCTCAGTAAGCAATTAGAACTCTTAACAACTTGTTATAAATATTTATACACATACATTATATATGTACAGGGTTTCTGGTAATTTTGAAGGTTAATAATAATGCAAATTGATAATACTCGTAGGTGTTGTTTTAGCTGCTGTACATAAATAAAGGATGCATTTGAAATAGTGAACAAAACTTTCAGGGATGAATCTACCCGTGAATTCGAACAACATTTTCACTAGAACACTAACATATGTGGTATAATAATCATAATGGGTCCATCTGATCGCTTGGGATTTCGACATTATTTTAATTAAGTTAAATTAAATTAAACAATGAATTCGTGAAATGTTCATAAGCCATAAGAACTGGAAGAAGAAGAAGATGGAACTGGTTAACAAGTTAATTTCATAAAACTTACGTGAGACATTTTAATAAGATATTTAATAACGCGGCTTACTCACTGGGGGACTACACTCAACCCTGATGATGGACTGCAGACGAGTCCGAAACTTGTCGGATCTGTCCGACCATGTACCGTGAGTAAGCCGCGTTATTAAATATCTGGTTAAAAGTATCAAATATTTTAATACTCAGTTCAAGTAATGTTATTAAGGTACCACCCAGGGCTGGATAATTTATTGCTTATTTAAGTGGCTTTAAATTGAAACAAAAATACACAAAGGATACATCCCATTGCTCTCAGCTAGTGCGGTTGATTCTGTATAATCGTACTGCAACTTATTAATGTTATATCAAATTTCATTAAATTTCATTGTTTTGACAGGCCCTTAGTATCATGTGTCAAGTTAAATTATAAAATATGCGTTTAGTTTGGGGCAAATGAAATGAAAACTACCACGATGATTGTATTAGTGAAGTTTGCTAAAGTCGATTAATACAAAAGGGTGAGTTTGTGATTATTTTACGAATCTAAATGTTGTGACCTTCCACGCTCCCCCGTTTTTCTCTGAAATGCCAATGACAGATTGAGGTTACATATGTACAAATATGCCTTAGTAATAATATAATAAGTAAGGAGCTCAACTTGTTAATTTCATACATTTAGCATTCTATTAGCTTATTTATGATTATCATTTTAAATGAAGACGCAACGATGTTATTCTTATAGGAATAATAAAAGTACCTTTATTTGAGGTCATTTCATGAACATATTATTATAGTTCATTTATGCAATAAGATATCTTAACATTAAAAAGATGACTAGATAACAAAGTATCCCGTGATAAAATACATACATTCATAGAGAAACCTACCAATTTATAAAAATATAATGTTATACAGAAATCGATCCACAGAGCTACGAAAGCCCCACTTGTTTTAGGCAATTTATAGTCCACAGATGACACAACGGCCTGTCCTGAGCCGGAACACCCAGTACCGTTTATGATTAAGGGTAACAAATATATCCACAAGTCCAAAGTTACATTTATCTCAATCGTGCCTCATTATCGCTTTCTACGTTTTATTCTAGTTTATTTTTGAATGTTGTGAAACAGTATAGTCAATCTTACGTTTATGAACTCATCCGATTAAAGTTCAGGTTTGTGTTTTTGTCGTAACTATACGGTCTTATTCTTAGAATGTTAATAAATATTAAATCAACATGACATTCACGTAGAATTGGACAGGTACATTAATTTAACAACGAACATTATGTTTAACAGACATATAGCGTCAATACATTTGTAAGTAACAAAACTGATCGACAAAACCGAGCAAGATTAGGAACACCTAAATTGCGCAAGAACGCTTTGTCGAAATATGAACTTGTTCAACCAATTTACGCATTTTGCATATTATATTGCATTTTGCACTTTGAAGTACTAACAAAGTAAATAAATGCAGCTGTTTTAAATTTTTTCAATAACTTACAGAACCTACCTTTTAGTCTTTTATCGATATATTAAAATTATGTGACATTAATACACCAAGTTAGTTACAATAGATACTGGGGCCACTAACAAGTTTGTTACGATGTTCAGTTTAGTGCAGTTAATCAACAAGTTTATTTAGTATACCAGGCTAAATAATACCATAGTCATGGGATTTAAATTTTCATATGCACATACTAATAAACACTGCATTATGGGTAGTTATCGAAACAAAATTATATAATGCCCGTTAAAACTTTCATAAGGTTATAAACAACTTGAACTTCATAATAATAAATTACATAAAGTTATAATGAATACTATAATATTTCCATTTCTTTATTTTCTCGATGACAGTTCTAATTTTATATAATGTAGTGTTGTGACCAAATAAGTAATGGTATCGATCGCATAAATTTATTATATTTTGAACAAAGACAAATACAACAAAAACATTCAAATATATTTTTTCAAGGTGGGAACACTCAATGGCCCACCACCATTTTGTATTTGTTTTAATCTGTCACTCGCAACAAGACGGTCGTGCTAGTCTATTCATTATTATTAAATTATTAAAGCCTCGACCATCGTCGGAAAGTTGCCAGTTTAGCAGTCTTCTACAGATTAAATTTTGGAGAGTGCGCGAATGCTCTTATGATCAGGTTGAACCCACACCCTTCTTGCATCGGACTACTAGACGCAGACAGACCTTCCATCCTTTCATGGTAGATATCCCAAGAAGTCGGACCAAACGCTTCGATAGTTCCTTTTTGGTGCGGGTCGCCAAGGTGTGGAATGAACTGCCTGCGTCTGTTTTTCCAGAAAACTATAGTCCTAGTTCTTTCAAGCGTCGAGTGAATAGGTATCTCGTGGATAGAAGTGTAACACCTTCGTCTTCATCGTCACTTTCCATCAGGTGAGATAGAAGACAAACTTCTAATTCTTTTTCAATAAAAAAATTCTGTACGCTGAGTTTTTTCACATTATCCATACGTTACGTTGTGTATTTTGTGTGTGTACATTCTTCCGTGTTGATTGCTGCCCAGCTCTCAAATATCAAAATGCCGAAAGGATCTGTTCTGAAAAGGCAGGCGAGAGAACTGGTGATCAAGGTTCGTTATTACTTTGAAGCAGAGTTTCAAAATGGTGGTATGTAATGTAATGGCTGCTGTTACCACTGTCGCAAGTGTGGGAGCGTGTTGCGGCCGCATTAGGAATAAGTGGACCTACTGTTTCAAAAATTACTACCGAAGCTTAAGGTACAAGCGGTATTCAGGAAAATAAGTTTCGTACGCCGAAGAAAAAACACCAACCACGTCGTGTGACATCGGTTCACAACTTCAACGCTGATGATATTCGCCGACACATATATGACTATTACTTGCGCAAAGAAATTCCAACACTTAAAAAACTTGTTGTTTCTTTACGTGAATGTGGTTTGTTCCATGGCCAAAAATCGTCATTAAGCTTAGTTTTGAAAGAAATTGGATTTTCTTATAAAAAATCGGACAAACGTAAAATATTGATGGATCGTCACGACGTTGCTATGGCTCACTGCGAATTTTTGAGCGAAGCCAAAAAGATATCAGATTGTTCAAATGTAATTTTTACTGACGAGACTTGGTTAAATGCAAACCACACAGTATCCAAGAACTGGACTGACGACACCGCCGCTTCCACTAGTTCAGTGCCAATGGAAAAAGGTGAACGCGTTATCATATGCCATGCAGGGTCTACAAAGGGATTCGTGTCAGATGCTTTACTGGCCTTGAAATCCAAGAAAACAGTGGACTACCATGAAGAAATGAACGCGGAAATTTACGAAGGATGGTTTAAAGAAATGTAGCGGTGACGCGCTACTCAACCGACCAATCACAACGCGTGATCTACATCGCAGTATCAACTTTACTTAACGCGTGGGAACGCGTGGTTTAGTTCCCTAAAGTAGTGAACTCGAGCAGAACACATGAGCAGCCTTCATTATCATCATCATTGTCATCATCACTTTCCACAACAACAGCGAAAACTCCACGCCAGAACCAGCTTCCAGAGGACAACACGGGCATAAGTGACCACGACCTTGCAGCACCTTGCAAGACTGGTCGTCACCCCTCATCCTCCACTTGCAACTTGGCACAGCACCTGCACTTTCGACCAGTCCTTAGCAGAGCACCTCTCTCCTGGTCGACACGCAGCGCTGCACCTTCGGCCGGTTAACAAGCAGAGCAATTCTCTCCTGGCCGACGCAACCACCAGCCACTACGCACCGACACTGCACCGCCCCGACGCACTGGAGAAGTCTGCACCTCAGTATCCTGGGGCAGCCTCCATGGACATGCACCGCCGTAGTCCCTACTCACCGTGGACTACTACGCGGCTCCTGGTTCCGACTCACTGGAACCATCAGCTGAGACACTGGCAAGCTTCACCTTACGCAAAAACCGAAGATGGATGCTACTTACGACCTTCGGTCTCGGAGGGGAGTGATGTAGCGGTGACGCGCTACTCAACCGACCAATCACTACATCGCAATATCAACTTTACTTGAGCGATTACAATATATACGACTTTAATATATATATACACCCTTTTATATCGTGGTTTAGTTCCCGAAAGAAATGGAGCAATCTCTGGAAGAACCGTCCATAATTATTATGGACAACGATACATATCACTTCTGACAAATTTATAAAATGCCGACACAGGCCAATAAAAAACAAGAGATAATTGACTGGCTCCAACGTCATGGCGAAAATGTGGATAGTACTTTATTAAAAGTACAATTAGTGAATATTTTAAAATTGAAACAAAGCCTCCCTAAAAGATATGTTATCGACGAAATAGCTGCCGAATGTGGTCATTGGGTTCTTCAACTTCCGCCGTATCATTGCCAGTACAATTCTATAGAACTAATATGGGCACAAATCAAAGGACACGCCGCTTGAAACAATACCCATCCCCTTTTTACGGCAACCAAGATGTTAGATTTATTAAAAAATGCATGTGCGGAAGTAACTGCCGAAAACAGGGAAAAAATTGTGAGAAGAACCCAAAACATTATAGCGTCGGATTGGAAAATTCATGTGGCATTCGATAATATACAAGCACAGAAACTTATAATAAATGTTGGGGAGAGCTCATCGAGTGACAGTGACGATTCATCAGATTTTGATTAAAATAAATAAATAAAGATTACCTGTCGTTATAATTATTTCGTTTCATTGTCGAGTACCTACCTTTACCTACTTATTTTACAACAGCTTCGAAAATTTTAAAGAAGTTGGCATTATCAATCAAGAATTAATATGTGTTACATCTTGTAATGAAATATAATATTAGTTAATAAGTTTGTACAAAAGTATCCGGCATTAGTTTAGTTTCTCACATTTTGTAAAAAAATATCGGGTCTGTTATCGTGTTACGTTTATCGATATAGCACTATCCCTATCAGTTTCTCCGACTCTGGTATTATATAACCTTGTACGTGTGTAAACGTCATATTTTTATAAAATAATGCATACATAATGTAAAAAAAAAACGCTCGCACAAGTTTTCACAGGAGCTGTCATCGAGAAAATAAAGAAATGGAAATAGTATAATTAGTTTATTTTCTCCAAAAATCAAATACAAATCCTTTACGTTTACATGTTTAAGAAAAAAAATGTACAGTAGCATCGATTATCAAATACAACACAATATGTAGTTAGTCAAGGAGACTGGTGCCTAAACTAGCCCTAGGGTCGGTATTTCAGGACACCAGGACTCCACCCCGATTACAATTTACAACTCAGGAACTTATATCGAGGGGTGAAAGGCTATTTGGTTTAAGCGACATTTTTGCAACTTTACAGGAGAGCCATTTAAAGTATAAAATTTTGGAAAAAAAATCATTACCAAAAAACTTCTTCAGCTTTTTGAATGGGGCAAACTTAATTGAAATTAATTTAAAAAGATCTAGTTGTTGATGCTTATACCAAATAAAATGAACCTTTAATAACAAAGATAAATGTCGCTTAATACGAATTGCCTTAAGCTCTTATTTTTCAGAGTATGGAAAAGAGATTTAAGTGATTTCATAGCTACAATTTGGCTACAGCGAAAAAAAATTAAGCGACGCTACAGTATATTTTCAGAGTAAGCCAAAAAGTATGAAGTGACATAGTTAAAATTGATAGTTGCAAGCTATTTATCTCAACTACCAATTTAGATTAAAATGACTGGAAGTCTAATTTACTTATGTGACATATAATACTGAAAATGTAACTCTTGATGTGACATTTTTTTACGTCTTATACTATGAATGGTTGTCGAAACAATCTGAATATATCACAATCACCGAAAATCTCCAGTGCTTATATTGAATAAATAAAGAAATACACACAATACATCAGTTCAAGTATTTATTTGGAATAATAGTTAGAACAGTGATCAATGATTAAACATCAATTATAAAATTTATTTATTTTTTAACCGTATGGTATTAGATAATATAGGAACCGGGCATTAATAAACAACGTTAAAAAAAATTAAGTCTCTCAAAGTAGGAACGTCAACTATAATTAAGTACAATTTTATTCAGTCTTACTGACATCGGCTGTCATAACACTTAATAAAAGTATAATTAATCACAACCAATATTTTTAAATTATAAACTTCAATTAATAAAAACAAAATAAAAACTAGCAAACCAACAAATAAAACTTGTAGTAATTAGAAAACACAGTCAATACTTGATACAATAATCATAATACATTATGAATGAATGCATTTACTTATAATTTTCTTGTGCGATAGTAGCAATTGCACCTCTTTTTGCTGCAAATTTCCCCCAGTTGAAATATAAACCATTCCTTGCGATGCTTTCGTAGCAACAAAAATTATAAACGGCATACTTTCTAGAATAAACCCGAAACATGTTATTGCCTTGAGGCGTTTTGAGAACTTTCTGGAAGTCAAAAGATGTGCAAAACATAGAAGGATTTTACTAGCAAATGACATTCCAATCGCTCCTTTGATGCCTCCTTTTCATTTAAGTGAGCTTGCAATTTGGTACAATCCTCTGGCTTCTGTCTTTCAAAACGCAGACATCTTTTTGGGCAAATGAAACCCCTATTTTAAAATCAGTATTGAATATTTGACGGAATACTTTTTCACCTACAATATTAACGCCTTAACTAATTAGGTCTTCTTTATAACAGTGATATATTTTTTTATATTTTTATATTCAACAGGCAGACAAGGCTTCTGGTTATTGATCTATGTTCCTCACATTAATCATACTTAAATCTAAGAGTTCCTAACATCGTTACTGTAGATTTCGTCGTGTCGCTTTCATCAAGTGCGTCGATTTCGTTTTTATAGAATTTTTGGTTTCTGTCACCATGTTTATCTGAAAAAGAAAATTTAGTAATTATAAGGCAAATATATAGGATGAATCTTTTAAAGCGGATTCGTCGCATTAAAACCAATGGTTAGTGCTAAATAGGAGGATAATACAAAACATAATTGACATAGTTCATAAATAAACTGTGATAAGCTATTTTAGATAACTGAAACAGTAATTTGTATGTTGCATTTGGGCAATTTAACGTGTGTAATCAACTATAAAATATCGATAATAACTATTACATACCTACATAATATATAGCATATAGATGGAGAAAGATAATCTAAGATTGCCATCACTCTCTTGAAACAATGTATTTACTACGTTGCTCAACAGAATAAGTAACTGAAGTCAGTAATCGAAGCAAAAATAATAAAAACAAATAAGTAAACGTAATACATTTCATCTCCATTGAAAATTTTACGTAAAAAAGTAAATTAAAGTACTTACGATTTGATTTCAACGACCATTTTACGTAAACACTGGCGGCGATTGCGCATCACGTCGCTCCTCGATGCACTCTGGAGTTCGACTTAACTGCCTGCGCGTAGCAGTCCAGTTGAATGATTACGATGTTTAACTCCCGGGAGATGAAATAAATGTAGTATCACATGACATTAATGAAATGTATCATATTAAAATTTTATGATTGAAAGACCAACTCGTATTTTTAATCATACTGAAAAATTGTTTATCAAACATCATCACTTCATTTTATAGTCTGTATTAAGCGACATGCATTTAAAAAATAATAGGACCATAATGGTTTAACGACTAAGCAAAATATCTGAAACAAAACGACTACTTGGTGTAAGTAGCACCCTGCATGGAAAACAGATGCAGCTCAAAGGGTTTAAGTGACACTCCGTGTCCTATTTGGGTGACGGACAAATGGTTTAAGCAGCATCACACCTTGTAATGGGTGGAAGTCAAAATGATTCAAGTTACGTCTTAATAAAAATTGGAAACAGGAAAAACGGTTTAATTGTTATTCAATTATTTATCTGAGAAAGGGTAACTGGTTTATGTCTCGGTTCTTAGTATCATTATATGGTTCAAGAACATTACAAAAAAAAAATGCAAAATTTTGTCGGATAACACACTGTTACTTAGGAATCAACCCAAAAATAGTATTGTTTCAAACGCCAAAAAAGTGCTCTGATTTTGAGGAATCCGGCATCATTCGACGGAGAAAAATTCGCTGATTCCGAATATGTATATAACTCAATAACGCCCTAGATGTCCCTTAAACCAAATAGCCTTTTAGACCTCGATATAATTAATAACTGGTACTTACTGGTGATAAGGATAATTCGAGTTACTAAGTCTATAAAAACAGTAAAATCATAAATAACGATTGATAACTTTCAAAAAATTATTGTAGCTTTTAACTATTTTCAATGTCATCTTATTGATTAGGAATGTCAGAAGATAAAAATTATGTTAAATGTAGAATTCCTATAAATTATTATAAATACTTTGTAAATGTCAGTCATTTTTATAATAAATATATAATATTAATTTATTTATTTTTATAATATTAAATTTTAATAATTAATTAAATGCGGTTCCAGCAGTTAGGTCAGGTTAGGTCCATCAGGTAGAAACAATATAAATATTTAGCGATTAATTTAAGTATTATTCCCTAACTATCGGAAATCATTAAATCTTTGTGTACTTCAGTTTGAGATGCCATTTACATTTCACTTTCGGTAATGATATATATGTTAGATTTTTTGTTCATTGCTTTGTAAAGGTATTTACCGAGAAAGCAAAAGACGCGACTTAAAAATTGCGTACTAAATTTAGAACCATTGGACACAAGGACAGATCTACCTGTTTTATTTTGATGATATTCAAGTTGTACGTGCTGTTTTATAATACAGTTTACTACATTTACAAAAGAGGTATTTTAAAATATCGATCATAATATTTGATAAGGCCAACTTGAATCAATTTTTAATAAAATCATTTTGTACAAAAACAGAAATCGACTTAAAAACGTAAGCTAAATAAAAAGAAATATAACTTTTCATGCGAAAGGGGCGTCTAACTAGGTAGGTATAGTCGGGGAACTCAGTGCGGGCTCACATTCGCGCACGAATCCACTGCAGTGCTGTCGCCCCTTAGTATGCGGAGCGCATATAAAAGCCGCCGACATCCTCGACTGTAAATACACAAAATGATTATTTTTGACGTAAGCGCTTTATAAAGCATTGTTATGGTTAAAGGTCGATTATTGTTTGTTGAATGTATTCCTTTCAATCTTCAAGAGAAATTCGATCGCGTTTTCTAGCAGAACGTACTTTGATTGAAAAATTTGTGCCAAGGTATATATTGTGTGTTTGGAAAAATCGCTATAAATAATGTTTATATTGATTTGAAAAACTGCTAATTTAATATTAAACTTTTTTGTTTATGTTCAAAGTACAAATGTAAGACTTTGTGAAAGAAAAATTATGTTACATGTCACAAAAATTTATTAAGTACGTTATAACTAATTCCACATTCATATTAAAATCTAAGCTTATTGAAAAGTAGACAGAATTACGTTAAGGACTATTAAATGTTTGAACTGAAAATTTAACAATGTGGGGCGCTAAATTAGCGCACTAGATACCATGTCTACAGTTGAAACTGTAGTAAGCCCCTGGTCCAGGTCTTTTCCTGTTCGGACGATATCACCATGCTATTTCTTTAAATATGTAATTAAAATTAATTTTGTATCAACGACCATTTCTTGTTATATATTTTCTGGGTCAAATCTACATTATTATGTATTCCTATTGTTTTTAACAGAAATATGTCTTTATAGTACGTCAGAAACCATAGAAAACTAGTGTGACCTACTTACTCTCGCTATCACGTGATGATAAATGGTTACTGTGTCCCTTTAAGTTCATAAAAAGGCACATAAATATAAAATTATAATAGTGCAGAATGCCAAAGCGCAAGTCACGGAGACATATGACATTTCTAATTAGGTTTATGTTCGTAAGTATTAAAATGCATTAATTTTCTACAGGATAACGATATATTCAAGTGAAATAGCCATAACCTATTATAAGGAACAATAGATATACAGGGTGTCCCATAACTTGCACGGCAAACTGAAATAAAAGAAAGATTAAGGTGTGCCCTACCAGATAAAAAAAAATTATCTCAGTAAAAGTGTCACTATTTTCGAGATATTCCCGATTTTCAATTTTTTTCGGTTGGGGGGTAGTGGACACCTCAATATTTCTTTCATTTCAGTTTGTCGTGCAAGTTATGGGACACTCTGTATAAAGGTAAATTTATATCAAAAACAAATTGACAGGAAATATACAGAACCAAAAATAATATAGCGGATGTTACGTTTGGACGTATTTTTTTCAAAATTCAAAAAATTATAATAACAAAATTATCAGGTAATTTTTATTATTATACAAAAGACTATTCTATACATTTATTTTTTTAAGATATTTTCTTTCATAAGTTGGCCGTAACTCCAGTTAACATTGTCTATTCTACCGTTCCAATTATCGATGATGCGTCCGAGCATTTCTATTGGTATTTGGCGATTAACGCAAGTAATGATGGCTTCCAGCTGCTCAATCGTACCCGGCTTATCCATATAGACATTTGACTTTACATGGCCTCAAAGGAGAAAAGGCGGCCAACTCACCGGACCGAAGTGCGAAATTAACTGGTCAACAATTAGTTCACGCACTAAAGCCATGGTTTCACGAGCTTTGTGGCAAGTGGCGCCGTCTTGTTGGTGCCAAATGTCCTGGAAATCACGGGCTTCAATTTCAAGAATCAATTAATCTCTTTTCATGGCACGATAATGGTCACCATTGTTACCAGTTACGTTCTGGCTACTGCTACCGCCGCAATATTTTCCTCACTATGTGCTGATGCGTATTGTATTTTAATTTTTATTGTTTCTTATGTTTGTTTCAAGAATTACTAGTTATGTCCAATAGGTCCTTGGGTATTTAGGTCGGTTTGTCTGTGATAAAATATATATTTTTTTAATTTTAGACAAAAAACAAATTTTTGACCTTAAATTTCATACGTCCTTACAGCAAACTAGATGGGACCCAGAATAGTCAATCAAAGAATACACTCAAGCCACACTAATATCCCGGTCAATTTTTATGAATGTCATTATTATAGGCTCTTTTGTTGTACCGAAACCAAATAAACTGGGATGATGTAATTTTGATTGTGATGAAGATAAAACGGATATAATTATACTTACCTATCTAGACTATTAACACAGAAATAACACGTTTTGTTTATTATATAAAACTTTTACCTATTTAACATTCGCGTAGGCTAAGATTAGTCGAGCACTAAAAACTTACGCAAGTTTTGTCAATTAGAAAACTTATATAACTTTTGCTCGGGTTCTAGACTCAACTATGACATTGAGGTTTCGAAAATATTGCAAATTTTGGTTTTAACATATACTCGTAGTTTCTAGACTTTTGGTCCTAACTTACGCGTCATTTTGTGTATAATTTTGTTATCCAGGTTATTGTTTGGTTGCAAAATAAGACTTCAAAAAAAATTTACTTACATAGGAAGTAGCTACTGATGTTGCCGGGCATTTTGTGCCATGTCAATCTACGGACATACTCTCTTGTAACCCTACCTGGTGCGTGCCTCACACCTTAACTAATTAACAGTAAAAGTTATTCAAAAATTTTGTAATGTATTTCAGATCGTTGATATCTATAGATCGATGATATCAGAATATTTTGTGCCAAATTCATCCAAATTCAAATTCAAATATTTATTTCTCAACATTGACAATTACTTGTTCTTATTGACGTCAAATAAAACATGATTCTACCACCAGTTCGAAAAAAAACCTTCGTGAAGAAGAACTGGCAAGAAACTTCACGGGTATATTTTTTTTTTCAAAATAAATTTACAGAGTCTCTTTATGTCTATACAAAATTATTCTTTTCTGCATCTGTTAGCTCGGCAAGTCTCCCTCCCCCCAAGTATCCAAACGACGAACACCATCAAACGGCACCCGTTCACGAGTTAACGCGGGATCCAGCCATCGCCCTCCTCAACCATATTAGAGGGAAGTGATCCATGACATCCATGACATTATAACTTTATTTTTTTCATTTCACACCCTGCTTTCAAGCCACAAACGAAATTTCAAGTAATTTGAGTTCACGTTTATATTACTAGTATAGAGTAACAAAACAGTCTAAGACTTTTGCCTGATTTGCGCTCATTGAATATCAGTGAATTTGAATAAAATCATCCGGTAAATAATGACGAAAACCGACGACCGTATCTCACCTTGCACTGTTCGAAGATGACAAAAACTAGGTTTGACCATTGTGTAAGATTTCCCAGATACAATAGAACTTTATTTTATCACTTGCAATTTGTCAGTTTTGGCTTAATCTAAAGAACTGAGCTGCAATAAATAATTTGGTTACTCACAACGAAACCGAAGGATATGACAAAAAATGAAATAATAGGCTCTTCTGGTATTTCTGTACCCACCTTATATAGGCAAATTATAAGCAAGCTTAGAATTTTGTAAGATAGGACCCCAAAGTAGGTTTTCTGTCGGACTATTTGTTGTTTTTTTTTTTCTATTAATAGAAAATATTATTTAGGTTTTCTATTAATCCATAGAAAGTACGCTCTAAATAATAATAATAAATAATGCACCCTAGACAATCACACCAACTGTATGGGCAGAAAAAAAGCAGAGTTTGCTTTACGGATGACCATACAGGGAACTGGGAGGGGGGGGAACCTAGACTAAACATAGAATATGACGCAGGTGTGCTAGCAGTGAAATAATAAAACAGAAAGCGTCTCGTACATAACCAGGTTAATGGATATTTTATTGATATGAAAGAATTGTCTCTAACTTTATGCTGTATTGTAAGTAATTTTCTAAATGCATTGGTCAAAACTGTGGCTAAGTTATATTTAGAACGTTTCATTTAATGACTTTTCGGAATACTGTACAATGAGTGCCAGCAACGAAGATGTGCCCCACTATTTTTTTGTTCTATAGGGCTTTAAATTTTCCGTAGATCAACGTTCTTTTTTTGAATTAAATCAAAAGATATGACGAATTCAAAAAAATACTAGGAATAGTTTTTTTGCATGTAATGAAACTTGCCCTCTTTCTCAGCTCTTAACAGTGCTGTAACCAAAAAGTTGTGATAGGCTTAGTGCAGTTCTATCACAAATTAATAAACATTATTTCATACGAATACAAGGTCGTATTTAACCAATTTGTTATAGAAATAGAATTAGATCTACAATTTCATGATTAGTAGCAACCAGAGCTTTTACTGAGAACATGTATATTGTTCTATATCCACACACATGGTTTGGATAAACAATTAACTGCAACATATCTACGTGTTTCCAGTTCAGAGCGAATAACATGATGACTTAGTATACTATCAGTGCTCTCAAGGCATTCTGCATACAGGATAACTTTTTAGACAGTTGCCTGATTCGGTATTGAAGATCACATCGTGAAAATGAACAACTTTCCCAACACAACAAATATAAAAAGAACCCATAAAAATCAATGCAATTTGCCTAATTTTTTTTAGGTGACCAATTTTTTTTTCAAACAAGTAAGTAATCAGTCTAGTTCAGTCAGATTTAATACATATGAAACTTTAAAAAAAATTTATGTGATACAGTGTTTAAATGTGATGTGAAGGTATGTGTAAAATTCTGCCAACCCGCAGTAAACGAACGCGGTGAACTATTAAATGCTTAATACTAGGGTGGATTGAAAAATTCGCGGCCTAACATAGATAGCGTTGTCATATTATTATTAAACTAACTCATATAAAACCTAGCCTCTTTGTCAGTCTCTGTGCAATTTTTCTCAGAGATACTTGCGTAATTATTTATTTTATTGAACATTAAGTGAGGGAAACATCGAAAAAATATGTTATCTCATCATGGGAGACAGAAGATTGAAGATATCTGAGATAGCTGAAGCTCTAGGAATTTCATATGAACTTACAAAAAACATGATCGTTAACGAATCAGGGTTCCACAAGGTGTCTGCAAGATGGGTTCCGCGGCTCCTTTCAGTTGAACACAAAAAAACTCAGCTCACGATTTCTAGAGACTGTTTAGAGCTTTTTCAAGCTGATCCAAACAAATTTTGGGCAAGGCAAATTTTATTGCTATGGTCGGAACATGGGTTCATCACTATACTCCTGAATCCAAACAATATTTTCAAAATTAAAAAAACACTCAGGTGGAATGAAATTTTCTACCAATGAGAAGGTCAAAGTGGCCGTAGATGCCTTTTTTGAAGACTTTGACGAGACTTTCTATTTTAATGGGATCAAGGCTTTGGAGGACAGCTGGACTAAGTGCTGTGAGCTAGGAGGAGAGTATATAGAAAAATAAATATAAAAAGTTGCATTATTTCTGTGTTTTCTTATTTAGGCTGCGAACTTTACAATCCACCCTCGTACCACCTCTAACTTGGGTTAGGCTGATATCCATGCAACTCCGTTCCCTGCTGTATCAGGGAGAGCCCTTTCCGATACCACGGAGTTCTTCCGCACCTTCGCCGGGTCGTCGGAGACTACCTGTCTGGGCGAGCGGTAGAGTTCCCTGCTCGAGACCAGTGGCGTCGGCTGGAGATGTCGTGCGGCGTTCCTCAGAGATCGGTACTAGGCCCACTTCTTTGGAGCATTGGCTACGACTGGGTGCTAGGAGGAGCCAAAGTGCCAGGTGTCAGCGTAGTTTGCTACGCGGACAACAACTTGCTCACTGCCCGAGGCAAGAGCCATAGGGATGCTTCCTTGCGCGCCACCGCCGGCGCCGCAGTCATGGTGGGCTGCGTATGGCGATAGGGTTTGCGGTTGGCGCCCGAAAATTCCGAAGCCGTTGTTTTCCATGGCCTGCGGAACGTGCCGCCCGGGACAACCATATCGTCGTATCCGGAGTCCACATTGACGTGAGGCCATGGAAGCAAGAGCACTCGCGTCACTTTACGAGTGGCGCGTGGAGGTGCTCCGGGCCAGGGGTGCACTGCAGCAACTGGAGGGACACAGAGTTGAGCTGCGCCAACGGGCTACCGAAGCGTAGTAGTCCAGGCTGGCGCTTCCAAGCGCCGGAATTTGAACTACCGAGGCAATTCGTCCGGTCTGCCAGCAGTGGTTGAGTAAGCGATTCGGTTTCCTGATCCAGGTGCTCTCGGGACATGGTTGTTTTGGGAGTTACCTATTTCGAATCGGTCGGGAACCGACTGCCAGGTGCCACTACTGCAACGATTGCCTCGATGAGAAGGCCCAGCATACGCTGGAGGTAAGCCCGGCAATATGCAATACGGAGCTCAGCTCTGTATTGGTAGCCGATATCTTGCTCCCGACCGTGGTTCACGCTATGGTCGAGAGTGAGAGGTCATGCGAGGCCGTAATGCTCGTAAAGGTAATTTTGTTTTCTGATTGTTGTAAAAAAAACTTGTTATTATTATTATTATTATGAAGGAGGCGGTGGAGAGGGCGAGGGAAGATGCTGAAGATCCTCCCTTCCACTTTGTTGCCGTCGCGTGAGACGCCGGAGGGCGACTTTCATCGCTGAGAGCATCCATCCCCCGCAGTCCCGTGAGCCTTCGGTGGCGGTTTCGAGGGTGTCCGCCTCGGTCCAGGGTGGAGCGTGCGCTCCCTGCGCACCATCTCATGAGGGACGACTAAAGAGAGACCCCTACCTCTCGGGACGTTGCCGGCGCTGCACAAAGCGCTGGCTAACGCTGTCACGCGAACGGAATACGCAAGCTCTTCGTAATCCGGCTTCGTGCATTCAGACGGAAGCCGCAGGTTTTTAGCCGGTAGGATTCCGGCATAACCCGACCACGCCCCCCGCTGGGTCGAGTATGTTTTACCCTCGTAGGCGTGGCATAGTTATCCGGTGGCGCTTCCTGTATAAATTTATCTATTGTGTAAATATGAACTATGAGGTAGAAAAAGCGGGTTTTGGGTTGTACCTAACCTAACCAATAATCCAAAGTATCCGGACGATATTAAATATCTTTACATTACATAAACTGGAAATAACATAATTTACAGAACAAAAGCGAATAAAAATCGTAGAATTAACTTCAAGTTTGTCTTTATGTTAAAAGAATAATTGAGGTTATCAACATATTGTATACTGAATTAAATTATTATCAAAGGTGGATTATTAGTCTTAATCGATAGTTTGTGAACTTTACAGGAACAAAAGTTAGGATTCAACAAAAACGTTGTCACTACAAAAAAGATCAACATTTGTTCATTTTAAGTAATGCCAGTCCCTGGTGACTATTCTAATGGTATTATATATTTAGACGAAGATAAATAGGTGTATAACTTTTTTGTATTAAGACCAAAGAATTTTCAAATATACCTTTGTGAATTAATTCAAAATAAATTGTTTGTACCTACTTATTCTGGAGGGTTTAACGATTAACACAAGCGAAATACGATGGAAAACTGAAATCAGTTATGCAACTGTTGTACTTTTTTACTTCGGGACAGCCGTAGAGTATTTAACATTATATCGTTTACAGTCTCTAACAAATTTCCATATCTTTGTATTGAGTGTTATTCTTTTTTTGTTGGCAATAAATTTTGTTTTGTCATATATAGATAAACCAGTAAAAGGATTTTTGTTTGTGGATGATTTAACTATTACTTGCAGCGGTAGGACTCTAAAACCTACAGTAACACTTATTCAAAACACTCTTGATAAGCTACAAAATTGGTCAAAAATGTCTGGATTTAGGTTCTCCAAAAGTAAATCTGAGTATATTATATTTACAAATAAAAGGAAAAAGATAATGCGTAAACAACTAACATTAAATGAACATAGTATTAAAAAAGTTAATAACATTAGATTGCTAGGATTAATATTTAAAATGAGTTGGGTAGCACATATTAATAAATTAAAAGCAGATTGTGTCAGAAGATTAAATTGTAATTAAAGTATTATGTTAGTTAACTTGGGGAGCTGACCAAAACTGTTTGATGGCCACCTATCGCGCTCTCATAAGGCAAAAACTTGATTATGGCTCAATAATATATCATTCTGCTAAACCAAGAACCTTGCGTTCCTTAGTAAGCGTCCAAAATACTGCCCTGAGATTATGCATTGGTGCTTTTAAGACTAGTCCTTCCTTAAATATTTTAGCAGAAACTGGAGACCTCCCACTTGGTTACAGAAGGAAACAACTTGTACTTACATATACTGTAAATATTTTATCACAACCTTCTAATCCAATCTATAAATGTTTCAAAATGTGTTCGGCAACTAATAATGAATACCAGCTTAAACCACATCTACCACAACCCTTTTGTAAAAGATTTATTTATTTATTAAAGGAAGACTAACAGCCAATATTACAATAATACATATCTATGATAACAATAGTAGGCCAATTATAAGTCCTCACCAAAATAAAACAGTCCATATTAACCACACAATTATGTTCTTTAAATCACACTTAAATCTACTCCTTAAATGAATATTACTATTATTGTAATACAATGAAAATTGTTTTTTGAATAAAATAAACTTGAAACTTGAAACTTAAAACTATTTGCAACTACTACGATAACCTAACATTTCGGTCACTACATAAACCTACTTATTAAAAGAAAAAAAAAACATTGCTCATTATACAACGTCTCCCTGATTCAACGTTGGTATTAAATAAATCTAAATCAAATTTTAAACTCAATTTATTAAAATTGGGGGGTTGCTCGCTCGCCAAATAAAGGTGTTTTGCCTATAATTTGTAGATACTAAGGGTAAATACAAAAGTGAATTATTTCTAAGAGATTTGGCAGGACAACTAAGGTGAAGTTGGCTGAGAAGTTCAGGGCTATCAATATAACCAGAGGCTATCTTCAGCAGGAAAATAAGGTTTGCAATTTCCCGTCTCTTAGCAAGAGGGAGAAGGTGGTTCTTTCTGCAATAATCTATGTAGTCGTCAGAGGAATAATTATGATCTTTCGTGCGAAAGGCAAGATACCTTTTAAACTTTTTTTGCAACGATTCAAGACGGCCAACATGCGTTAAGTATCTAGGGTTCCAGAATTGTGACGCGTAATCCAAGTGTCTTCTTACGAGTGAACAATATAATATTTCAAGAGTTTTAGTTTTTGTAAATTCTTTGGAACTACGCATCAGAAATCCAAGAGCCCTAGAAGCTTTGGTTATTACGCTGTCTAAGTGAGTGTCAAACAAGAACTTGCAATAGTGAATAACGCCAAGATCTTTTATAGCCTGTTCATTTTTCAAAGAAGTACATTCCAATTTGTAATAAAAAACCATGGGGTTGCGTTTACGACTGTAAGATATATAGCTACATTTATCAGGATTCAAATCCAAGTAGTTTATGGTGCAGTATTGATCTAAGTCCTCCAAGTCCAAGTCCTCCTGCAGAGCTTCGGCGTCACCCAATGATTAAATTTTTCAGAAAACTTTCATGTCGTCAGCAAAACAAAGCAAGTGAGAGTGGTGAAGACAATGGTTTATATCATTATCATTAATAAAAAGTAAGGGTCAGAGCAATGAGCCCTGTGGTACTCCACTTGGAATGCTTACCCATCCAGATATGTAGCTGCTGACGACAACCGCCTGTGACCTATTATCTATGTATGATGAAAACCATCTAAGAAGACTGCCGCTAATACCGATATTACATAGTTAACTTAAAAGCAGAGTATGTTTAACCCTGTGAAAAGCTTTACTGTAGTCAGTATAAACGACATCTACCTGGTGACCATCATCCATAGCTTCGGTTATAAACGAATTCAAAAGGGTAAGATTCGAAACCGTTTAACGACCTCTTAGGAAACCATGCTGTGAAGGGCTAAAAGTATGTTTAATTGCCGAATACAGTTGGCTATAAATAATTCCTTCGAAAACTTTTGAACCAATACACAGCTTAGAAATTGGGCAATAATTTATAACTTAAGTTTTAGGGCCTTTTTATGCACTGGTGTAATATAAGCCTTCTGCCAAATATTAGAAACAATGCCAGTACTGATTGATTTCTCATACAAGATGGTTAAAGGTATACAGATAGTGTGAGCGCACTTTCCGGCCCTGCGGTTTTAGAAGGGCCAATAATTTCAAGCAGTTTTTTTACTTCATTATTGTTTGTATAGACTGACGTAATATCAGAAGCGGTTTCTTGTTGGAAATTGAACGTATCCTCTGTTTGCTGTGTCCGACTACTGTTACTTGGGTCTAAAAAGGTTGAAAGGAAGTAGTCGAGAACGCCTTACAAATACTTTCACCAGTATTAACTACGGTATTCTCAAACTTTAGGCAACTAGGCATACCATTAGATTTTGATTTTGATTTGATGAAAGACCAGAAATTTTTGGGACTTTTACTAATAGAATTTTCTACAGATGATATAAATGACTGATAAGCAGATTTTTCCAATTTCCGTACCAGTTCCCGCAAGATTTTATAAGATCCTTCGTCCGACCTATTGCCATAAGTTCCATATTTACGCAAGTATTTATGCTTTTCTTTTATAGCCTTTTTAAGCGACGGGTAAACCACCTAGGGTAGGCATCAGTAGTGACCGTTTTACACGGTATATACTTATCTCGAAGAAATTTATATATATTTAAAAAAAAGTAACAGACTCCTCCATCGACAGAAAAGACCTTACTTTACTCCATTCTATGTTGACGATTTTTCTATTTCTAGTTGCGTAATCAACTCGTTGGTATAAAAATTTAGTAGACGAATTCAGATAAGACGAATTCATTCATTAATATTTAAATGAATTAAATCTTACTTATCCACCACTGGTTACAAAGAAACTAGCATCATATGGTCCATGGGAACATTACGAATTTCCTATCAATTTAGATTTGGCCAAACATTCAAGAGATAAAACATCAAAAGTCATATATCAAAGCTTATTTACTGAAATTAATAACAAATTTAAAAATTGTAACCGACTATATTAGGTCTTTACCTATGAAATTGCCGTTTTTCACGAAATAAATGAAGCGTAATTTTTTTATATATTTTTTTATTTCTATTAATCAAAATAATCACCCATGCAATCAATGCATCTTTGCCAACGCATTGGTAGCTTATTGATGCCTTTCTTGAAGAAATCAGCTGTCAACAAATTCTTCAAAGGCATTTTGTACTGCCTCTCGGGTATTGAATTTTTTTCCCGCCAAGAAGTTATCCAAATTCTGGAAAAAGTAGAAGTCTGTAGGCGCAAGGTCTGGTGAGTACGGCGGATGACGGAGAACTTCCAACCCCAACTCTTGTAGCTTGGAGACCGTCTGCTGTGCAGTATGAGGTCGCGCGTTGTCGTGCAGGAGCAGTGGAGCCGAACGATTGACCAAAGCTGGTTGGAGACGTGCGAGTTTCTCCATCATTGTGTTCAGTTCTTCACAGTACACATCTGCAGTAATGCTTGTCCCGTTTGGCAAGAAGCTGTAATGAATTACACCCGCGTTAGACCACCAAACAGTGGCCATCACTTTTCTAGGGGTAAGTTTTCGTTTAGGGCATTGTTTGGGTGCTGAACCAGGGTCCAACCAACTTGCTGAGCGCTTACGATTGTCAAACAGGATCCATTTCTCGTCACAAGTAACAATGCGGTTCAGAATTCCTTCATTTGTATGCCTGCTGAGCAGTGCAAGGCACGTCTCCACGCGTACTTCGCGCTGGCGGTCATTGAGTTCGTGGGGTACCCATTTGTCAAGCTTTTTTACCTTGCCAATTTGACGCAAATGGACCAATATTGTTTTGATGCTAATGTCGAAAGCTGCTGCTAATTCAGCCGTGGATTGAGTTTCATTAGCTTCCACAATTGCCTTTAATTCGTCATTGTCGTCCAAAGTTTGCGGACGACCACGGGGTTCATTTTTCAGGTCAAAATTTCCAGAACGGAAGCGGGTAAACCAATAAAGGGTGGTGCGTTCGTTTGTAGTGTTCGCTCCGTAAACGTCGTTGATGTTGCGTGCCGCTTGTGCCGCTTTGCTGCCACGACGGTACTCATACTCCATAATTACTCGAATTTTTAACTTATCCATGATGACGAAAAATGTTCGAATGCGTTGAAAACGCATTCGAACTATTAAACAAATGACGATTTTAGAAAAAGAAATTCCATGTTTGTGAAATAAAATTAATTTGAAATTAGAATTATCAGTCAAAAAAAAAATATTTTCATTTGAAATGGTGAGCACGGCAAAACGGCAGTTTCATAGGTAAAGACCTATTATACTGATGGGTCTGTATCAAATAGGAGATCAGGTTGTGCTGTTGTATTTGATACTAACATATATTGTTACAGACTTTTTGATTTTCAAACAATTTTTAGTTGTGAAGCTGTAGCTTTATAAAAAGCATTTGAAATTAAATCCAACGGACCTAACCATCATAAGTATTTAATATATTCAGACTCAAAATTTTATTGACTTACAAAATTTTGAAAATAAAGATCCACTTATTATTGATATGAAATAATTGATAGTGACCTTAATAAATAATAATTATACGTTTGTATTAATATAGATCCCCAGCCATCAAGGAATTACTGGTAACGAAAAAGTAGATAGTGAGGCTAAAAAAGCTTTAATATCAAACCAAATTGATAATAACATCAACTCAGATTTAGAAGATTCAAAAAAGTATATAAACTTTAAAGTTAAATCTCTTTGGGATGCTGATTAGAACACGAACAACACCAGTTAATTGCATAGTACCAGAAGTTCAATTTTCGATAAACCACTTACTGCTTTTAATTCGAGACGGGACCAAGCAGTGATTTTTTAATTGGTCACACAAACATGAACCATATACATTTAATTACAAAAAGCAATATTCAAAAACGCAAATGTGGTTTTGATGTAAGTGTTTCACGCTTATTAAAAGAATGCCAGGAGTAAAATAACGATAAAAGTCAGTGTTGCTTAGTAACCAAGTTATGTGATTGTTTAAATCAAAATAACTTTAATAATACTCTAAGATTTTAAAAATGTATTAACTTGTATTTATTGTAAAGTGTGCAAAGGCTTTATCTTTTCCTTTGACTTATATTTTAAATCGTTGCTTTGCTGAAGGATATTTTCCCACTATATGGAAAACGGCTCATGTTGTTCCTGTACATAAAAAGGGACCTAAGACTTCTATTGAAAATTATCGCCCTGTATCAAAGCTTAACATTTTTAGTAAAGTTGCTGAAAAAATATTTTACAATCATATTTATCCTTACGTGAGTCGTATGATTCCAACACAGCAGCATGGTTTTATGCGTGGTCGTTCTACCTCTACAAATCTAACTTTATTTACAAACAGAATTCTTAATTACATGGAGAGTGGCGGTCAGGTTGACGTGATCTACACGGACTTCGAAAAAGCTTTCGATCGCGTGGATCACGTCATCTTGTTACGTAAACTTCAAGAATTAGGAATATCTGGGAATTTATTGAGATGGATTGAGTCTTACCTGCGCAATCGCAGTCAGGCAGTTGAGGTTGGTGGTTATCGGTCTGACTACATAACTATTCCTTCCGGTGTCCCTCAAGGCTCAATCCTGGGACCCTTGCTATATTCAGTGTACTTATATGACATAGGGCAGTCTATTAAATACGCAAACTTCATAATGTACGCTGACGACACAAAAATCTTTATGAAGATTAAGAATCTTTCCGATAGCTTTTTACTACAGGATGATTTGAACCGTTTGTCTGAATATTATAAACTTAACCGTATCAATATCAATGTAGAAAAATGCTTACACATAACTTTCACTCGCAAAAATAAAATATTAACTACTGCGTACTATTTTAACGGATTGGAATTAAATAAATCAAACATCGTTAAGGATCTGGGGGTGCTTTTGGATTCGAAACTCACATTTAGTGAGCACATTGGCAGTATTATTAATTTGGCATATAAAAAGTTAGGTTTCATCTTGAGAACTACAGCTCCCTTTTCTGATTCTTTTTGTATTAAATTATTATATTTTACATTTGTCCGTAGCACATTGGAGTATTGCAGCTGTGTTTGGAGTCCGCAATATATAATTTATAAACAAACTATCGAATCAATACAAAAAAAATTTGTTAAGCACTTTAATCTTAGGCACAGTGAAAATTATTTGCAATACTCAGACAGTTGCAAACACCACCATCTTCTTCCTTTAGAGAGTCGACGTCGCTTACTAGACATGCTTTTTCTCCATAATTTATGCAATAATTCAATAGATTCCATTGATCTAACTTGCTTGACCCTTAATTTCCATACTCCTTTATCAAGAACTAGACACACTCACTTATTTTATCCTATCCATGCAAAATCTAACTATACACAGAACTCAGTTAATTCTAGGATTCAGAACACTTACAATAAAACTTACGCTCAAATCACGGACATATTCAATGATAGCAAGGCTAAATTCAAAAACACTATAATCAAGCACGAACTGGCGATCATTACATAAATTAAATGACTCACACACCCATACACATATATACATACATACACACATACACACACACACACACTCTTAAACACGCACGCCCATTCAAATTTCATAAGGCAATTTTTTTTTAATCTATACATAATTTTTTATTTTTCAATCTTAATTTGTCTCTGTCCCATAATTATAAAAATACCATGTCTCAATAGTTTAAATTTCTGTTAATTATTAGTCTGCTATGTATTAGTAATAAAATGTAGATCCTTAACTGGCTGTCAGTAAAACTTAAGTAGTATTTGTAACATAGTTTAAGAACTGTGGATTTTGTGATAAATAAATAAATAAAATAAAATTGTATAAACTAGTCTAAAAGCTTATTTGTTATATAGAAATTGTACATTATGTATTGTGGTCGCTAATGACCTTAGCTGTTAAAAAACGACCTTAAATAAATACATTTAAAAAAAATTCCATATCATAAAATATAAAGTGGTCTTTTTCTCGAAAGTCCAAATTAGGCATACCTACATACTCGATTATGCAACCCAACTGCGCCAAAAAAATGCCGGCCCGTAATAGAATAAAACTTTGATCAAAAATGCATGTTTTTGGAAAATGTTTATGTGATAATGTTTTTTCATGTTTATGAAATATTTTTGAAAGTAGTTAAAATGTCCCTCTGTCCCTTTCTGTTTATATTGAACTGATAGAAACATATTCAGAGCAGCGCAAATGGACTTCCGGAATCACTTTATAGGTTAATTAACATTAATTTGCCAGGATTCGAATCTCGGACTCTTTTACCCAAAACCAACTACCCTGCGATGCTATAAATTTGCCTGCTCTTTGATTTGATTGTGATAGAGATGAAACGGTATATAAATAGGAAAAATGAGATGGCTATTTTATACATGCTTATTATGCAAACAAACGAGAAGCAAACTCTACCTAATTTTCAATAGCATAGTCTTAGTTTTATCCAGCCATAAAAACTTACGCAATGTTTTTTTTTATTTAATTAATATGTATTATTAGCTATAATTTATAAGAGCACATAATAAGGTATATTAAGTACCACAAAATATAGTTGCTAAGTTACTTTTAGAAAACTTCAGTTTATTACTTTTTGAAGAAAAAACTTTAGGTACTGATGAGAAAAGAGTTTTTACAAATTAATAACAAAAAAGAAAAACGTGGATACAAAAATAACAACATATATAATACAACGCCTGCACTACTTAGTACATAGGGGAAAGTGGCCAAAATGTTGGCAGAATTACCACATTGGATCACTAATAAGATACTTTCACAGTAAAAGCCACAGGCAAACTTAGCAAAGTCTAGTAAAGAGATTTCTTATATTGAACGATAAAAACTGCCAATGTGGTTATATCTACAACGTATGTACAACAAAAAATAAAAAAATAATAATCTGTATCTGTAACATTGTCACCGTAAAATTTGGTACGATAAGAAGTTGACAATAAGACGATAAGAGCAAGAGAGGGAGCTCATATACTTCTACCTTTGATCGACTTGATAGGAACCATTTGATAAAAGTAATTGATTAATAAGACGTCAAAAGTTTCATAATACCTACAGTATTTTATTTTATGCAATGTACAGTGTATGTATACAAAACGAAGCAATCAAGCTCTCAGCTTGTGCTGTTCAAAATGTTTTTTAATAAATGTTGCATAAATGCATGGAGCTCACACAGGGTTGACCAGACGCGTACAAAACTTGTATGGAATAAAAATATGCAGAACATTTTGACCTCAATTTTATTTTCTAAAACTAACCTTTATTGAAAACCAACGTTTCTCTGAAAATTCGAATTTTACGTTCACAGGAAATCCGTTAAGCTCTATGTTATATCTACATCGATGTAAACTATTGTAAACAAATTTAATATAATTCTTTTAGCCGTTCCTTCATACAAGCATATACAACATAGACATTTTATTTTGGTAAATTTTTTTCCGTTTTTGGATCCAAGCCATATAGCGCAAATATTTAATGGATGAAAAAACATAGACAAAAACACCTCTAGGAATAAGAATAAACGTTGCTAGCAAGGGCCAATGACCTAAATATTGCCATTAAGAATAACCGGTAATTGAAATAGAATTGAGTTGGCATATAAAACAATTTCATTGATGGCTTTACGTGTTTTTATGTTCCGGAATATTATGCGCTTTGTAAGAAAATGTTTACTAGAATTTTCACACCTATCAAATCATATTATTATTTTCAAAGTTAACCAATATTTAATCCTCTTTGGCATGCAATGCGCAGACCTGACTTAATAATTTAACTTGGAATTAGCTGATTTGTCAGTAAAAATGGCCCTCCATAACTATCAATGTCGATCTTCGCCACTGTCAGTGTCAATAGAACTGACTGATATAGAACTGACTGATATAGAACTGACTGATATAGAACTGACTGACCTACAGCAATATTTAAACCCAGGCTTTTGAACTTTTTCTGAAAAGTTTTAACATACTTCGCTTTTTAGAACTTATACCTATTTTTACTACTAAATTGTTTTTTTTTTATATAAATTCTTTTTTATACTTTAAAAATGATATAATTTAGGAGTTACGTTCGTTATGGAATGAGGTTAATTAATAAATAGTTTTCAAAACTTTAAAATGTTTACAGATAACTTATTTTTATTGATACCATTTATCTAGTGTAGATATTTGGAGTCGTATCACTGACATTTGCACATAAAAAAGTAAAAAAGAATTTGTTTCGCTATCTGGTAGTTTGTACGAAGCCGATTAAGTAACTTTTTATCTACTTCACTGTTCAAACATGAAAAATTATAAGTTACGTGGATAAAATTAAATGTTTATAAAATTAAACACAGTTGCTCAGAATCAAAACATGAATTAACTTACCAGGTCCGCTATTTTACAGAACCGACAGTACGGCGTAGTCGACGACTTTATATTATAAAAAATTTTAATGCTGTTAAAAATTTTTAATAGCATTCAAATAGCAGCCAAAAACATCTTGTAAAGACGATAAATATAATCTGAATCTTAATTAAAAAGGTAATCATAAATTTACAAAACTAATTAACACACTTTAAAAGTGAACGAGTTACGTAAGCCTTATCATTTTCTGATAAACTAATTTTTAATAAATTTAATAAATATTTGCAGTTTGATATTTCGTTCTGATATTCAAATTGGTTGATTTTGACCCCTGAGAATTTCACACAAATATTTTTTATATTAATTATCACAAGCATTTCGTATTTAACAAGCGATCATAAATGCCTCTTGCAATTTAGGCACTTGTCCCACCGCCGGCGATTAGAGCTAGAATCTAGATACAAGTTAGTGAGCAGCAAGAAACGAGTGTTAAGGTCTGTTCGATATGTCGTTGGGCTACTAGCGAGTGTACCTCTGCTGGTCTCTCAGCAAGTGATTCTTCTGTTGTGGGTTCTGATTGCAAAGCGATCATCGCTAGCTGTTATTGCTGTAAACAACTAGAGGAAAGAAAGTTCTCGCTGGCAGTGTAAACAGGCAGTTATAACATCATCATTAATAATAATATATTCTAGCTGACTGTTTACGCTACAAAATATGTAATGCAATAATATTATGTATCAATTGATATTTTTTATTCGCTTTTATGAGACGGGATCTACATTAATCTACATCTATTGTATGGTAAATTAAAAATATCGATTGGTTAGTCGTTTTTTCGCTGATGTGATACAAGTGTTTTATGACCAAGCTGATAGTAATCAACATGTTTATTTGGTATTTCAACTTTATCTAATAGGTACTGGTGAACGTGTAAGAATGTTTCGATGAAATAGTCTAATGTAGTATTGGATAAGGATGTAAGTAGAGAGGATTTAAAATAGTTGAAGTTCTTTTTAAAGATCTATTATATTTTCTTCAAAGTTTGTAAGCAATGCACATTGTTTGCTCATACGAGTAGAAATTCCATTAGACATAATGGTTATAAAAAAGTAATACTATACATTGGAATTCACTCGGCATTTTATTGAAGTAAAACTTTCTCGATGCCTGTAAGCCCTGGGCGACACGTGATATAGCTTATGTAACTAATGTTATTTAGAAATAATGTTAGAAATGTTTGTTTTTTAGAAATAACATTTCAGGGATTATTGACGAATCTAGGGATTTAATGTAGTAAGATATTTTTATAAGAATTTTCCTGTTTGCTACATCATTTCTATATATGATATATTTTCTTTATTTATAGGAAAACATACGTAGTACCTATTATCATACATATTAGTTGAGTTACATTTGATCATCTTACAATTTTCAGGTATTATAATATTCTAGATGTTAGTTATGTAGTCAAGTAAGTCATTAGTGGTCTACTCACAAAATAAAATAAAAACAATACTGCAAACGATTATTGAAACCTCAATTTGAAAATGCCTCATGAAGTTAAGGTAAATGTGGATTAAAACTTGGTTAAATGTCGGATGAAAGTGACGTGTTTGAGAGACAATTTTTTAAATAAATGTTTCAAAACATGTTTTGTTTTGTTATTCCTTAGAAAATAAAACGCGAGGCTCTTTATAATATTTTTTTTAAAGAAAGACTTTTGTAGCTTATGATTTTTATGTTACGAAATAACTCCATGCATATTTACTCGACTCCTCCGTAGGCAGTTAATTTATACCGGATGTGATGGTTTGTAGTTCTTCTTTGAAGTTGCATTTCGTTGGAGTAAATGCTAATATTAAGTAAATTAAAAAATGAAGTTTTTATTGAATATAAACACTTACCAATTACCAATACAAATACAATTCAATTAATAACAAGTAATTAATAACGATTTAAAAGCTACGCATGCAAACTATTTTTACCAAAATAAACAGTCAGTGTACGTACTATTAATTTGTTCTAAACTTCTTATTAAACCCTTTTTTTACCATAACACTAAATAAATATTTTCGATGACGATAATAATAGATTTTAGTATTGGTAGTCGCCTTATATCTTTTCTTCAACTTCATAAATAAATGATTGACGTTCAATATATCTTATAACTAAAACTGCTAAATTGTTGTTTTTTTTTTTAAATGTAAGGTTTAAGAAACGTTTCGGTTTATGAAGAATTTTACCTAGATAGGTTCTGTTAGAAAAACACTGAGAATATTCTTTTAAAATAAGTGTTTAAAGTCTAGTTTATACACAAGGTTTATAAAGCTTTTGCAAATCGATCGCTTAAGATAGATGATCCCCTGAAATTAAAGTCAGAAATATTGGATGTTACAGGCACTACTTGCGGCTTCGTTTTTTGCAAATTATTATATTGTGGGGTGGTACTACAGTTCTTCCTATTTTAACCATCATAATAGCTTTTTCTTTGTTTTTTTTTATTGATAAATGATAAGACGTTTGTCTTCTATCTCACATGATGGAAAGTGACGATGAAAACGAAGGTGTTACACCTCTATCCACGAGATACCTATTCATTCGACGCTTGAAAGAACTAGGACTATAGTTTTCTGGAAAAACAGACACAAACAGAGCATTCGCGCCCTCTCCAAAATGAAATAAGTCTACTCGAAATGACCGATCCCTCAAAAAATCAGATATCCAGTCGCAAAGCCCATTAGGTATTCCGTATGCTGGAAGCTTACTCAAGAGACCATCATGCCAGACCCTATCAAAAGCCTTGGAAATGTCTAAGGATACAGCTACTGCTTCACCGTGACCTTCCAAGGCTTCGCTCCATAAGTCAGTGGCATACACAAGAAAATCTCCAGTGAAGCGTCCACTTCGAAAACCATATTGGTTATCACTAAGGAGCTCGTTGGATTCAAGGTATGCCAGGAGACGATTGTTCAATACACGCTCCATAACTTTGCAAAGTATGGAGGTGATTGCGATAGGACGGTTGATAGGATCACACGGCTTCGCTTCTTTGGTACTGGTTACACGTTTGCCAGCTTCCAGGATTTGGGGACCTTTCCGGATTCCAAAGAGAGTCGATACAGGCGCGTTAGAATGGGAGACAACTCGGCTGCGCAGTGTTTTAACACAACTACAGGTATGCCATCTGGGCTGCTGGCCTTATTCACGTCTAAATTCTGCAAGCATTTAAGAACCTCCTTTTGGCGAATATTCACGGTTAAAAGGAAAGAAGCTCACGGTCGGCAACGCATCATCGCATCGATATCATACGGTGTGGATGCCAATTTTTATAAAAAAAAAAAAAAAGTTGCCTGTAAGAATGTTGTATTACGCATTTAATACGAGTATATACAATCAATATTCAAGTGTCCTTGGTTCAATTGCTACTTTATGTTATAGAAAAAAACAAACCCTCACACACCATTATCTTCAAACTTTAACAAGTAGGTATTCTTATGTTAGTAGGTTTTATCTGAAATGAAGTAGTTAGTGACACAAGTCATTTTGTTGTAGCTAAAGGTTAATTGAGCTCAATCTATTAGAAACAAGATGGAGATCACATTTCTATCAATAATTCCTTTGTTTAGAGGTTTACCTTTTGTACAAGATGGACATGGATTTGTAATAGATCTTAATTTTTGTAAAATAATAACTTAATATCTTTTTTTTATCAGGATTTGATTTGAATTGCTCGTTCATAATGCTTTAGGCATAATAATATTAAATGGAGTTGTGGGTATACTCGACCACACAGAGGCCTTTTGGGTAGCTTTTATTATAAACATTTATTGATAAAATATATTCTTAAACTTTCCCAACATGATCATATCATGTCAAATATTTTATCATATATTTTTTTACTTTGAATAAAACAAAAGTATCATATTTACCGCATCTATAAAACTGAAGCTTACCATGCATTTTTTAAAACAAAGGACAGTAAATAGTTGTTGTTGGCTAATGACTAGTTTATCAAATTAATTGTTCATTAAACAAACGAAACTCTTTGTTTTCTCAATTTGCAAATTTCAAAGGCATGAATATTCAGGTGTAAATCATTATCAAATTGTGTTTCAACTATTTTCATTGTTCAATATATCAAATAGCCTTTTCATATTATTGTGCATTGTGCATTTTATCAAGAATTGCATAAATCGTAGTAGCATTTAGTGACACTTTACCCGAGGTTCTGAGATTCTTGCAAATCATGAGATTATACACCAAACGTATTCAATATTTTATGATCACATATGTACCTCTTAGGGTGTAGCAATAGAGAGGCCAACATTTCATTTATAAAATAAATGAAATAATGTCATTTTTATAAAAAATATTTAGCCATAATAATTAATGTCATATTTTTTTTTAAATGTCAAATTGGTATTTTTTAAATATGTATTATATCATTGCATGTTTATCATTAAAAGAATTCGTTTAGATTATAATAGGATTTATTTATCAAAAATGTTTTCAGTAATTTTAGGAATGGTATATAGTTTTTTAGTTTTTTATGAAGAACGGAACTTGATTATAGATTTTTATAGACATTATTAATGGGCTTGTACTATGCATTGTTAGTTTTGAACAGGGACAGGACCTTCTCTGCTAGGTCTTAGTGTATATTGTCGAGAGGTTTCTTTTACAATATGTATAGATGGGCACGTTTTCTCACAAATTTGCACATTTCCAATATGTAAATACCAGTCCAAATTAGAATTCGAAGTTTTTGGAAATATGGCCTACAGCTTTCAGTTTGTTATATTTTAGAAAGAATTCTGATTTTTTTTGAAGTACAAAGAAGAATTAAAAACTTATAAATAAAAAATACATTTTAAGTAAAATACGCATTTGAATCAATATGAAAATACACTTAAAATACACTTACAGCACCGATTCAGATATAGACTGGATGCCTTTATTATTTTTTCACTTGTTTTTTTTTTGTAGCTTCGATGTCGAATCAACGATGTCCTGGACATTTTTATCAGATTGCAGGGTTTGAGATTAGAATAGAACTATTGAGGCAAGGAACAGCCTTGTTTTTTTTAATAAAATTTATCGAGCACGCAATGTGTTCAAATTTGGAACATATTATTTTTTGGATAACATTTAAATAAATTTTTGTTTCAAATTGAAAACTTGTTATAAATTTAGTACAATATTATGTTTTGAATGTGCCCGAGGGCCTAAATGACTGGGCAAAAACATGCAGGTGATGTGAATATACGATTATAATTGAAAGTTGAATAAGTACGCTCCAGCCACTTATACGCTCTACCATTATACTCGTATAACAACAATTTTTTTTATACAGTAACCAAAATGTTAGCAAGTTCTAATTTACTTTGGTACTGTCGACAAAAACGACTATAGAATTATCTCTTAAGGGCTCTTAAGGGTTAATCAGTAAAGTTAATACATTAACTGTACAAGAATATTTGAATATAAAAAAGGCCTTAGATAGATTGAACTCGATTTGTCATTTATTGTGTACCTAGAAGAGCTACTATTTAAACTCGCTTATGTAAGTTAAGGGTTGTTTGAACAAGTAAATGCCGGCTGAAGTTCAAACCCAAAGCTTTTCCTTCTATTTTTTGACGTAACATGCATTAGTTATAAGTAACATGAATTTGATAAACTGTGATAAGAAGTCTTATTTCTAAAATATGTTTCTTCCAGCAGAGTAGATGCTGCAATGTCAAAAGAGCATTATTTAGATATTCAACGAAAACTAAAACAGCCGCACTGAGAAACATTAAATGGTTTATATAGGAAAAAAAAAGTATAGATATTGCTAAGCTAATATGTACTATATCTATTCTGCTTATTAAACAAGATTCGCTTCGTAAAAAGTCTTAAGTGACCGTAATTAGCCATTTGTCATCTCCAGGTGCGGCCGTAAGACCTTATTTCCGCCGTGCAGCTAGCACGGGACTTTCTTCGGGAATAGCAGCGTGCGCTTTCTATTAGGTCCTTACATATTAAATTGGCATTTTGTCGTAGTGGCCACTTTGAGCTTTATTATCTCCCATTGGTAGGGAATTCCAATTTCGAATTTATAAAGCTATTTACTCACGCATTTGTGTTTCGAAAATCGTAATTCATTTGATTTTTGGAAAACTTGAATATTGCGCTATTTACGAGTACGAGTTCCACCGCGGCACCAGTGCTGCAGAAACGGCTCGGTACGCGGCGTGTACGGCGGCGGTTTCGCAAAAGAAAATACAGTGCGTTTTTGGTTCCAACGTTTTCATTCTGGAAATTTCCACCTGCAGAACAAGCCCCATGGACGGCCGGGAACCAAAGTTGATAATGAAGAGTTGAAGGCTATTGAGGAAGCGGATCCATGGCAAACCACGTTCAAGTTAGCTGTAGGCTGCGGTGTTAGTGACAAAACGGTTTTAATCCACTTGAAGCAAATTAGGAAGGTGAAAAAGCTTGAAAGGTACCTCAAGAATTGAGTACAGCAAACCGACACGCGCGTAGACTGCTGCGTTACATAATTCAATCGGCACAATAATGAAAGGATTCTAGATCGAATCATTACTTGTGATGCAAAGTTGATCCTGTACGACAATCAGAAATGCTCATCGCAATAGTTGAACCCTGGTGAACCAGCCAAATCCTGCCCCAAGCGAAAATTGGCTCAAAAAAGTTACTTGTGACTGTTTGGTGGACTACTGCCGGTGTCCTTTACTACAGCTTTCTTAAATCTCGCCAGACGATTACGACAGATGTCTATTGTCAGCAACTCCACACCATGATGGAAAAGCTAGCTGCTAAACAACTGAGGCTGGTCAATCGCTCCAGGCTACTGCTGCTTCAGGACAACGCTCGACCACAAACTGCACAACAGACGGTTACCAACTTAGAGGAGCTTCAATTGGAATGTGTAGGACATCCACCGTACTCCCCAGACCTTGCTCCAACTGGTTTTTTTAGTAAAGGGATCAATGAACTACCTCTGAGATGGCAAAAGTACAAAGATAGCAATGGTACATACTTTGATTAAATAAATATATGATATATCAAAAAAATTGCCTTTTTGTTCCTCCCTTACAAAACGCCAATTTCATATGTAATGAAATTTCATATGTGATGTCAATTGTGGCTAAGACTACAATGAAAAATATACAAAAGCACGCACAATTTCTCTCTCTCACACGAACACATACACGCGGTCACAGGCGCGCACACACGCACACACACACGCACACACGCATACACACTATCACACACACACATACACACTATCACACACACACTTTCACCCACACTTTTGTTCTTACACAAAAAACCATTATTTTATATATACATAATTATACATAATTATATACTTAAGAAAATGTTGATGCTCAAGTTATAATCGATTAGACTTACTTAATAGTGTATATATATATATATATATATGTATTTTTGATTTTTTTTTTTGTATAAATCTAACCTATTGTTATGGAAGAAGGGAGTCTTCTGGCACAGGCATTGCATGCTTAAAAGAAGACTCCAAACTCTGATTTTTGTAATTGATATTTTTGTGAAATATATATCTTAAATAAAAAAAAATAAAAAAAAGTTACCTAATATAACTACAAAAGGGCACGCGGCTCGAGCAGCCACATGCGTCTTCTCTGCCATATAAAATGTGTTAAATAGAAAAGTAATTTCATATCTGGCGAAAATACGGTATTCGTGTCAATGTGTGGTGTTTTCTAAAAAAAAATCCTGTAAATCTTCCTTAAATCTGCTGATTGACTAATAAAGCGATTGATTGATTAGACTGATTGATAACAATGGCTCTTTATCTATTTGTCTGATTGATTGGATTGGAAATCCAATCCGAGTCCACACAGACAAACGCACCAACTGCATGGCCACAACGTTAGCAAAGCTTGTGTTGTGGATGACCATACAGCGTCTGGGATGAACCCAGAATAAGCATATTAAATGCAAATATAAACACCGACAAAAAACATCTGTGTTCATCACAGAAATTAATGCCCCGGACCGTCTAAAGATCTCCAGCGCAAGCTCCGGCGTATAAGGCAGGACGACTACCGCTGACGCCGTTTCGTCGATTATGTACACAAAGAAGGTTTCGGTGCACTTTTTTGGGGATTTTATTTGATTTTTTAACAGCTTTTCCTTTTCTTCAGCAGAAGGGAAGAAATGGCTTTATAAATAAGTAAATACTCATTTGGTCCATGCAGTGGTCACTGGGATCGCATCCGGAAGCCAGCACCATAATCACTATGCACAGAGCCACCGACACACAATTTCCCTCCGTCACTTTCTATTTCTATTGAACTAACAGAGACATGAAGCAATATTTAAACTAGTGCTAGTTAATCCAGAGCAGTGCAAGTGGGCCTAAGAGTAGTTTCTTTGACTTCACAATGTTTTAGTATTTTAGATGACTAACAAAATATATCTTTTACAGTTGCCGTCGCCCTCTCCTTCTTCATATGTTGGGCGCCGTTCCACCTTCAGAGATTATTGGCCATCTACGGGAAGAGCTTAGAGCACCCCAGCGACACATTTTATTTGGTAAGGTATACGGTAGACGGTATCAAATTATATTCTTAAGTACCTATTACATGGTTGGTTAATAAACAACTTGGCGACCATAAGTATTAATATACTAATAAATTTTCATGTATACTGCAACGGTGTACGTATATTATAATTTTATGATAATCAACTTTGTAATAAGATGACCAAGCTGTTTTTTCATTGAAAATGAGTAGATATGGGGTTGGAAAATACCTAGGGTATTTATTGAGCTCATCAGAAGTATGTTCAACAAGTATTTAAAAAGATATGTTCAAGAAGAAAGTATGTAATGTCTCAAATTCTGAACGGTTTGGCCACCTTATGGTGAAGATAATATTTGGTCACAGATTCGAATTTCTAATGGGTTCTATCTCATTTGGTTAAGCAGGTGGTTTATTTGTCACCAAGTTTTTTAATGAATCAGCCGCCACGACTGAGTGAAGGTTAACATCTGAGGAGTTGAAGGTAAATCTAAGTAAATATTCATGGTCAAGGTACTTAATAAAAATCTGAATCGCGTTTGTTGTTTTAGAAATAAATTGAAAAAGTTAATCAACAGTAATACTTGGAATATTTAATAATGTCATGAATGAAGATGTAATTGGTTTATTATTTTTAAAAAATCTTACAAAAGTGCTCCTTTTGTTTTTAATTTTTTTTTCCCACGGAGAGGATAAAAAATCGATCGAGGTTATGTGGGACTAGCTCCGAGCCTACTAGAGCCACTACCCACTAAAAAAACCCCCTGAATTTTTCGGCACAGCCTTCATCTGAGCGACTACCAATTCGAGGAACAGGCCGCGCTAGCGGGGCCCTTAAGAGGTCACCCGCTGGGAATTACATAGCACTGAAGGTGCTCAAAATGAAAAATAAAATTTTTTAATTAGAATTAGAAGTTGCGGCCTGAAGGGCTTCGAGATAGTGTTAGTTGCGTTTCTCGGTCTAGCGGCTTTGAACTTCAAAACTATGACATTGCCCGCGGAGTGCCCCAGGGCTTACATTTGGGGCCATTATTCTATAATGCGTATCTTTATGACATCGGCACCTGATTCAATCACTCTAAATACTTTATGTACGCTGACGATAGAAAATATTCTGTAGGGTGAACTCCGTAAATATTGTGAACTGATTCAAAATTATCTCGATCTTCTCTTTCTTTATTACACTAAAAATAATATAACCATAAATATATGCAAGTGTGAGCAGATCAGCTTTACGTGTAAAACTAAGCCCATTGATTTCAGCTACACGTTTAATGGCATATCCGTAAACAAAACCAAAACCATTCGTGACTTGGGTGTGTATTTTGATCACAAGACGCTGCTTTCCGACCATATTGATTATGTCACCAAGATGGGTATAAGAACTTGGGCTTTGTTTTATGTATGTGCAAAGCAGTTTGGAACACCAATGTGGTTAAACTTAATTACTATGCGTATCTCAGGAGTATTCTGGAATACGCCTGTCCTGTTTGGTATCCACAATACGTAACATACAAGAAACGCTTGGAGCGTATCCAGAATAAGTTCCTTAAATATCTTAATTACCGCAAGAAGATACACCCCAGATCCTATGAGGACAGTTGTATAACTCATGGTCTTCTATCTTTGGAACAGAGGCGCGTGATACTGGACATGAACTCACTTTACGACATAACCCACAGCCAGGTCGACTGCTCCGACCTAATCTCGAGAGTTTATTACTGCACGCAGTCCAACCGCACAAGGCACACATCTCAACTAAAACTAAACGAACAGATACACTACACAAACTACTCAAAAAACACTTTCATTTCACGCACAGCACACACTTATAATATTTTTTTTAGTCATATAGACCCTTTTTAACACTAGTAAATCTCAATTTAGACACGCGCTCTTGGACACCTTCAAATAAAACACGAAAAATACATTATTGGCACACATATTATTTGTATATTAGATATAATTATGCATTTTAATTTACATGTATGTATACCGTTAATAAGATAGGCAGTTTTATGTTATTAGCACAATATTTATGTACAGTATTTTATGAATATACAATATTTTTAAAAAAATATTTTTTTAATACACAATATTTATTTTACATACATTCTATATATTTAAGTAACTTATTTTTTTTTGTTAAATGCTTTAGTTGTCTTCTATAATTTTTTCCCTTCATTGAATATGTAACTTATAGGGAAACTTGTTATTGGCATTAGTTTCCGCTAAAACTTTTGTTATGACTTTTTTTTGTAATATGCTGTTGGTTTTGTCAATAAAGTAAATAAATAAATAAATGACAGGGGTGGTATACGAGACTGAATCTCGAACTAGAGGATTGGGGTGGGGTTCGGAGCGTTTGAAGAACGCTTCCGAGATTGTTTTGAGGTGCTGTTGCACTGTAGGTAGTTCAAGACCTCTGTGTAGGTCCGCGTTACGCACGTACCAAGGTGCGTTTGCGGCCCTGCGGCAGAAGAAATTTTGAACTACCTGCAGTTTGTGCAGGATGGAGGGTTTGGCGTGGGGAAAGATTGGCGAGGCATATGTCATTACAGGTCTAACGCAGGTCTTATAAAGCGTTTTAAGCGAAAGACATTTTACTTTTTCTACCTAACAAACATTATAGGCGGCCTAAGTAAAAACGGCCGAGTTTCGTTACTCTATCGAACGTGTGGCTTGAAAGAAAGCGTCTGGTCTAAGGTGACGTCTAAGTATTTGTTACTGCGCTTCCATGGGATGGGAATACCTAACATTCTAACGTGGAGATTGTCGGCTATACGACGGTGTTTGCAGTCGAAGTAAACCGCAGAACTCTTGTCTGAGTTCACATCGATACACCGTTTTTGAAACCATGCAACAAGAGCGTTTACGGCCTTTTGGATTCTGGTGATTAGACCCGGGACACTGAGGCTTTTGGTGTAAAGGGCAATGTCGTCGGCAAAAAGGGCGAGTTTGACGCCTTTAGGTGGGACGGGAATGTCGTTTTTGTACACGGTGTACAATACAGGGGCAAGGATTGAGCCTTTAGGGACTCCAGTCTTTATGGGACGAGGCGTGGAAAGCGTGCCTTCATGTTTGAAATTAAACGTGCGCTCTTTGAGAAACGACGCGATTGTCCTAACTAGGCGATCCGGTAAGCCTATTTTGTAGAGTTTATAGACGAGACCGCTGTGCAAGACTTTATCGACAGCCTTGGCTACGTCAAAGAAAACTGCGACCGTTTTCTTGCGCCGCGAATAGAAGCTGTCGAGTATGTATTCGACGATGCGATGGTCTTGCTGAGGGCAGGAGTGTTTAGCACGAAAGCCGAACTGATTGGAAATTATGAGGGCATCGCCATCCGTTGGGAACAGATGGTTCCGCCTTCGAGAGAGTATGACTCTTTCGGGTAGCTTAGCCATAGCCTTGAGGAGACTGATGGGTCTGTGATTAGCCGGGATATTAAGAGGTTTACCCGGCTTGGGAATGCCTGTGACGGATTCGCAGGTTGCGTGCTGGGCGAGCATTGTGAGGCAACGCTGCCAGCGAAGCATTCGGCTTTCACATCGACTTCGAAGGCAGTCAACGTGAGAGGCGGCGTCTACGCGCAAGGCTCGGCCCATACTATAATACGCTTGGTAGGACGGGGAGATATTCTCCATGAGATCGTTCATCTGAGCGTCTCGGAGTTCCGCGAGATACGATCTAACTTTACGTTGTAGCTAATTCGTAGCTAAGCGGGCGTGGAATAGAGCTTGGCTCTCCGGAGAGCCGCATTCTTAGCTTTAATGAGATGACGTCGAACACGGTGTTCCTGTCCTCAGCCTACGACAACTGAGGTGAAGACGATGGAGCGGGACGCGGGCCTATGGGAGCTACGGGAGCTGGGATAGGATGAGAAGGTGGAGGAGAGAGCCAGAATCGGCGTCGGCTGCACAAGTTTTGCCTCCGGGGAGCCCGGTTGCGCAGCGGTGGGAAGTTGACGGGAGTGAGCGGCGGCGCTTGTTTAGACGCGGCCCTCTCAGTTGCAGACACCGCAGCATGCTTTGAACGCTTCTTGGAGCGTTTTGAAGGCAGGCTCAGGAGAGCCGGTTAAGGTGGCGGCGCCCGATGACGCATTAGAGGCGTATTACGGGTTGCTCCCGGACGCTATACGCTTACGGCGTGACGTGCGAGAGGATGTGTCCGGTGCACAGTCCATTTCAATTGGCACGGGAGACGCGGGAGAGCTGCAGACCTGAGGGGTCTGGGCGTTAGTGGCCTTAGGGGCCGGGGTTTGGGCCTGAGGGGCCGGGGACGCGATTATTGCCTATAAGGCCTGCTAAGAACGTCGTCGGATATAAGGACGCCCGACGCCTGACCGCGTTAGGGTTAACCTTTACCGACAAAAATGGCAAATGTACACGGAAAGACACAAATATGATAAAAATAAATATGAATATAGGAGAGTAAATTAATAAAATAGTAGAAAAGAAAAATAGATAAAATAAAAGGACTTGATCAGTACAAATTCAGTTGTCACCGTTGTTGGGCACACACAGCACTCAGCACAAGCACAACACATCACAGCACTTTGAAAACTAAGAGACTTAGTCGCAAAGAAAAATAATCACTTCGACAGCGCGGAGGGAGTAAGAGAACCCAGACCAAAACCAACACGCTATACTGTGACGACAGAAAACTGGCCGCCACGGAATATCGGGAAGGGACCGATCAATCGGAGTGGTCTTGGAACGTCCGTACCGGGCGGCGATCGGAGCGAGAATCGTTGAACGTGCTCCTAAAGTGCAAATCATTTTTAAACGGTGCCATATTACTTGTTCTTCCGCAAGTTTTAGAAACAAAACATAATTCTATATAAAAACTAATTTTTTCTTTCGTCTTCAGACTGTCCTTTTTACTATACATTTTACTACCATTGCAATAATGCACTAATTAGATATAAGGAAAGATCAACCATTCCAATTAGAGAAACAGAGGTAATTCTATCTGGACCGTACGAGACATTCATTCATTCATTCAATCAGCCTATCGCTGACTGCTAGGCATTCCCCAGGGTACGCCAACTAGTTCGGTTTTGAGCGGCCGCCGTCCAACTTTACTACTAGCCAAGTAAGTACAAGGCAAATCATCACTCATCAATTACAGTACAATCAATGATAACCACAGACACAGTTGCCATCATTGATAGCCATGGACACGGATACCGTCAATAATAACCATGGGATGCCACATTCCATTAGTTGGCTCAAGTGCCCGCGTGTTGATAGTCAATTCTTCTAGCAATGGTAACTTACGTAATAGTAATGAAATTAAACCATTAAAATATAATGTTTTTATCAACAGAATCAAAACAGGTAATTCTAAGATGGCATGATCAAAAACGAGACAATTTTAAATCCGATTGTATTAAGTAAGTCAAAAAATTTTTGACGAACGATCGCAGCTTAATCCTCTCCCGATCATACGTTATGATTTGTTTTATGTTGATATAGGTAGGTAACCATTTAAAAAATTGCGGTTGCTAATTTTTGGACAAAAACTTTATAAATAATAAATCCTGTATTTCCAAATATACATGACGTTAAAAGCTTGCGGAGCAATGACGTTATTTCAATTAAAACGGACGTAAATATTTCATGTTCTGAAAAAGAATGACATTTTGCAAGTTGCATATTAATCTACCGATTAACCCAAATAAAAGTCGCCACAAGCAACTTTAGAACATAATGCAATAAATACATTCATAACGCAACTTTTTTACTTTTTTTTTTCTTTTTAGTTATTAACGATCTTTAATCATATATAACTGCGTTAGTGAGTTTTTATTTAAAAAAACTGTATTGAAGATTACTATTATCAATTAATTTACACAAACATAAAATAAATAGACACAAAGAAGCAGCAGAAAATATATTATTAGACAAATTAGCGACAAAGGCAAATTGTAACTTTAAAATATATCTTTATTGTTTATTAAAATACAATTGAGTTTATGTAAGGAATTTCCACAGGCATATTTCGAAACAAATTTCAAAATATTTGACATAATGGAGCACTGGAACTCTTAATTAAACTATGAAGCGATTTGATGCTCAGTAAAACTAACTCTTAGTAAACACATAATCATCTAATGCTCTTCCAGTGACAAGTATTAATATAATTTATATAAAGTTTTATACAACTCGTGCTCAAACGTATCTTTATTAAATTACACATTAAAACGAATGATCAAACTATAATTCAACTTTTCATCTCTTAGTCTTTGTTTGCCCACAAAAAACTTAACCGCGCGTTAACCCTACTTAGGTATTTCATTACGCGTGGTAAAATGTTAACACTAGGTCACTCAGAATGTTTTGCAAAAAAAATGTATATGGATGGAACACTGGCGAGCTGTAATTTATTTGCAAATTTGAATCTTTAAAAATTAAAAATATATAGTCTCCAAATTTAAATTTCGCTCTACATTTATTTACCAGCATTATGAAACTATTGTGAGTCATAGAAAAATTGATCTGCATCAAAGGATCTTGCGTAAGGAGGATTGTTTCGCGCTGGGTACCCCACAACTAAACCGATGCTCAGAAGCAGGTACGCCTGATTGATAAATTCAAAGCAGGTTCTTCCCGTCGTGGATACGATTTCATAGTGGGTGAAGAATATTGAATTTATCAATGATCCAGAAACAAAGCGCCTGTCAACAGTGTGGCTAACGCCTACGAAAGTGACACAATTGGGAAGCGCGGGAATAATTTTGATCGCCAGTTTTTTGTCCTTAACGGGGTACTTAGTATCAATTCCTTTAAGAAACCAAAGTAGCATCAATGCAGAGTAGTACACTACCAAATGCTTTCCAGAAGTTTTTACTTCTGCGAGTAACAAGCAACCGACACGGTACTCCGAGCCTTTTGCTCCACCACGATAACGCCCACCCGCGCATTCCGCGATAAGGCGAGGGACTTCCTAAACACCACACCGGTAAAACTTCTGGGTCACCCGACTTACAGCCCTGATTTGGCAGTGTGACTTTTTGTTTGTTCCCTAAAATTAAAAACCAGCTCAAGGGGATACAATATTCGTTAGTTGAAGAGGTACCTGTTGCAAACTGGTAAATGAGCATTGAAAATTGGTTTAGAACCTTTGTAAAGACGCTTTGTATAGACTACGGTAGGGAGTTATTTGAAAAGATGTTGTAAAAAAATATAATCTATAGCAAATTTTTATTTGATTTCTCAAAACATACTGAGTGTCCTATGTACTCTAGGCAAAGATAGGTTTTTGATCTCTACCGAAACAAATGTTTTATGATTTTTTACTTTGGTTAAATTTAATGTTCTTTGCTTCCAATTAATAGTGCATTTAATATTTTCGTATGTGCAAGAAGTTCGAACTTATTGAGCTCTTGAATGGCTGTACCAGTTTGTAGATCGAAGAATTAAATTAAACCATTACATTAAATAACTAATCTACGATTCTTCGTGAAAAAATTCGTTTTCTAGTTAAGGTTGATTTGTTTGGTTTTTATTATTGACAAATGATTTACTCTATATAAACTAACTGACTTTATTATTTGCAAAACTTTTTTCCAAGAACGTAGAAGGTCGTTAGTTACAATCTTAATCAAGCAAAAATAATATTTTTGATAAATATAATTTTCAAACCGTCCATTACCATTCAACTTAATCAGCCAGTTACCTCAAAAATCCTTTCGTTTATGATCAAAGGTAAAGACGATAAAATGAAGGGATAAAAGGTTACCAAAAATTCCTGCGTGACGGTGGATTGATCAATCGACACGTGAAAAATTCGAGGTATACAATTTATGTATATTTAAAGTCGTTATAGAAATGGTGTGCCAATATTTTTCTTACAGTAGGTATTAAACAATTATATACAATTGTATGACTTCCGTGAAATATATAAAAGCTGCAAAAACATAATAACTTTTAAAACTTTGCGAACTATAATTTATTATTGCGAGTATTTAAGCGCATGATTCTAATTTTTAAATTCGCATGATTCATTCTAAAATTTTCTGAATTATATAAAGTTTACATGGAGTTATCATATTTTATACCGTAAGAGGGGGTATCAAAAAAAAAAGAAACATGATTTACCCTAAAATGAAACTGTACTTATTATTTGAGAAAAAAGAGGATTTTCTGAGTACAGTCTCAATGTGGTAGATTGTCATAAAATTCATAGTAGCACAACTTTAATTTGTAAACGATGTTCATGCAAATTTGGCAATTCGTGGAGTAAAAGATTAGTTACTATTGTTTTCCTTTGAGGTAATACTGTCCAAGCATCACTTAATCTTAACTTATAAAATATATCTCCGGTGGGACTGTATTGTATTGTACGAATATCATTTACTTTAGCATCCCCCACTGATCGACCTAATCTAATGCTCTTATAGGCTTGGACACATTCAAATTTTTTAAAGAATTTGTAATCTAAATGCTTTACAATATACGACTCTTTGCGTGCGTTTTTTATTAAGTTTATATAGTCTGCCGGAACATTGATACATTTATTTTTAAGATTTCTCTCTATTGCCGAATGCATGGAGTTAACTTCCATTGAGTATGACCTATTTCAAGATACTTCTGTTCGACATACACATTATGTTTTACAGCAAAGTTAAGTCTAATGCATTATTAGACATTGTTAAATTTCTATTTTGGTAGCCACAGCCATCTGAGTGAATTATAATTCGGTTATATTCAAATGATAGGAGGGGTCATACTTTATTTTCAAGGAAATCAACCCAAATGGAAGCAAACTCGTCAGCATTTGAGCCTCCTTCACTTTCATTCCAAATATAAGAGAATGCATCAGTATTTTTTTATATCAGCATAGGTTATGTACACAGAGCTTTGTTTTGTACTTATTTTGGAAACAGGGTAAACTAAGACAGCATGTACATCGGCCGCTATTACAATGGACGATACGTCGTTTTTATCTTTAGATTTTTCTTCCCTGGCCTCTTTTTTTTCATGATATGTAAACGATATGCTCTTTCATCTAAACTCCCTGACCTGAACGAAGCACATTTTTCGCACTCATCTTTTTTTGGACGAAAAAGGGACATATTTCGTTCCTCCATAATTTAAAAAAATGTGGTAGTTGACAGAGATTGAACTCCATGTTTATTGCACCAGTCTGACACAAAGAAGTCGTATAGCGCTTTTTTCGATTAGCACTCCGGTAAAAGATAATTTCTGGTAGTCGATGCACGACAGTAGTGCGATTCCATTGTAGGAAGAGCATCGAAGGATGCTGTTATATTGCATTGCTTCTCATTGTAACATGGAACGTTTTGGATTGCTATGCGTTGTTTACTAGGGCGACAGTTTTCTTTCATCTTTTTTTTTCAGCCAAGAACTGTCATTCTACCTATATTTAATGTATGCAAAAACATTGTTTTACATACCCTTAACTTCGGTTCTTCCTGTTGTCCTGGCAAAAAGTAAACCAAGGTTTGCGTCCTCCTTGATTTTTCAGTATTTTTTCTATTCGTTTCTCTTTTTACCGCTAAACATTTTACATGCTTATCAATGCAGTTTTTTTTTCACCCCAGTTTAATTTCTTTCAGAACTTATTGAACATGTTTTCTCTGTTTTTTTTCCTCTATTTGATTACATTGCATTACTTTTAATCCTTTACATTTGCATTTTTCTTTAGGGCGTCTTGGTTCTTTCTCTATTTCATAAACCCATTTTGTATCCTTTTTTACTCTTCCATAGTATTTTGATCCAGATTCTCTTTGTGTTCTGTTTCTTTCCGCAAACCATTTTTTATGATCAACTTTAGACTTTTTGCTTCTAATTTTACTTTTTACTGGCAAATCAACATCAGAATCCAATGTATTTGAATATAGTACCAAAGGTGAGTTTGTCTCTTGGGTAATATCTTGAAGAATATCTGCCATTTCATTTCTGTTTAAGTCTGCGCATTGCTGTGCTGAATTATCTGATAAGTCACTAATGACTGAAAAGTTATCGTCGTCATGCATTTCTAAAGTTCTATCTTCTTCTCTGTTGTTTACAGGCAATATAAATGTATTATTAGACAATATCACATCGTTGCAGTCTGAAGCAGGTTAGAAAACGTTGGTAGAAGAAGTGTGAAAAGTATTAATATAATTCTGCGTTACAGAAAATGAATCTTTGTTTTGTATGTCAGTATTATGAATCATAGCAAGGCTATCAGTAAAGTTATTAACTTCAATTTTAGAAGATGTTTCAATAAATGCAGGTAAATTGCTTATGTCTAATTCACTATTATTATTGTCAGGTTTATTCATGTTAATGTAACTGTCAGAAGCCAAATACACAATGTTTGAATTAGGATTTGTATAGGTACTGTGCAAATTAGGAATTGAGCTGCCAAGTTCATTGTAACACGAGGTTTCAGTTGCTATATTGGTAAAACAGGGTCTGGAAGATGCAGTGTTCGAATCCATTGTTGACGGATAGCCATTATTTAAAACTGGTGAGGTTTTATTCACACACATTTCAACGATGCGTTTTCCACTATAGTATTTTAAAATACTATTGCAATTATAATTTTCACTCATTTGAAACAACAAAAAAGAAACGTAAGCCCGTAAACCACGCTACTCGCATGCAGTCATATTCTGTGTTATGCTATAAGCTAACAAGTCAAATTTATCGCATCACTCATAAGTACCTATATATAGTACAATTAAAACCTATATTTTCAAAAGTTGCATACTAATCTTGCAATATTAGAATTATTACAATTACAATATAAGAATTCAAACATGCTATCTCCTTAAAATATTTGCCTTAGCATCCAAAAAAAAAAAAAAAAAATAAAAGATGCAAACTCCACCACACTCAAGAAGCATATTGAATAGGTAATTTACTAGGTAATATAAATATTTTATTGTAAATCCATGACTAAATATTAAATCCCACCAAAAACATTTCATGTAAAATGTTGCCAAGACTACCACATAAGGTTTGCCTTGTGAAAAAGATATCAGATCTCATGTAGAGCCAAGCTTTTGAATCTACACGGCCTAACTCTACCGACCCTAACTTCAACAAATTCTACATATCAGTAAATATGTATGGCTTGGCTGTTTCGTTACTTACTTCAGATCATTTAGTTTATACAGAATATTTAGTTTCTGATCTGAAGTAAGTAACGAAACAGCCAAGCCATACATATTTACTGATATGTAGAATTTGTTGAAGTTAGGGTCGGTAGAGTTAGGCCGTGTAGATTCAAAAGCTTGGCTCTACATGAGATCTGATATCTTTTTCACAGAGCAAACCTTATGTGGTAGTCTTGGCAACATTTTACATGAAATGTTTTTGGTGGGATTTCAGTTCTTTTTGTAAGTTGCTAGGCAGTCTTTTTAGTGTTTATTTTTTTCTTCCTTTTTTGGGGTGTATTTCTTGCACATCAGCAGTGCCGGTTTTCATAGCCCATTCTCTGTCTTTGCCTTTTTTCTTTGCTGGTTTACTGATTACCATAAGTGATAAATCAGGGCGATATTTCGCTCTGAAGCGATTATATTTAACTATAGCTGACTGTTGTGCGTTAAAACAAGCAAAGTCTATATTTATAAGGTGAACACCTTGTAAATTGGTCACTCTAGAGAGTGCTACATAAGCCTGAACACAAGAAAAAGTGGATGATCCAATATCAATGAGAGCATTATTCAAACTTAGACCTTGACTCTTATGTATAGTGATAGCATAAGCGACACATATTGGAAACTGTTCACGGTGAACGAATGCTCTATTGATAATTACAAATTTAGATTTTACAGGTGCTAGTTCGTGTTTAATACCATTATTAAAAAGATCACAACTCTCCGCACCTTCTTCTTGTCGTTCAAATCCCATTCTACTTTATCAACAATGCCTATAGCACCATTGACAAGACCCAAAGAAACGTCAATATTTCGTTTAAGCATAACTTTCACTCCTTTTTTAATAACTATAGTTTTTTCTAAGCCTGCTTTCATAAAAAACCCTAGTCGTACTTTTGAATGCACTCGTGAGCTCTTTTTATAAGATGACTAGGACAATCGACACTATCTGTGGCTACGAGTTTAATTTCCGGATGGAGAATACCTTGTAACATTGCATTATTAAGTTGCTGAGCCATATTTCTTGTCGGTAACAAACAAACTGTATCTGCTGGAAGCCGACTAAGACTTTCAGATATTTCACGCAACCTACCTTCATTTGACTGTGATTTAAGTGTAATTAATCGTTCTGATAATATACGTCGGTCTTCTTGAGTAGTGATTCCTACTCTTTTTCTTAGGAGTATTTTCACGAACGATAAATCACTCAATTGCCTCATGTTCTGTGTTAACTCCTGGTTCGTGAAGAGGTCTTGCCAGAGGTTTGGAAAATTAAGAGCACCTATTAGCTTTATAATTTCTCGAGCTGACAATTTTATAAAAGGAGAATTTTCTCTTACAGGCGGAAGCTCTAAAATATCTCCAAGGACTAGGATATTCTGTTTACCGAACCACCCGTTTTCTTCATCAATAGTATCAAATATTTCTGCTAGACGCAGGTGTGTGTAAGCTAATGTGACATTTGATATCATTGATACTTCATCAAATATAAATAGGATAACATCTTTCAAATCCGATCGAAGAACTTGTAATACTTCATCCGAAAGTGGTTTATATTTTGGCGTTTGTTTACGTTCAACGGGTAATTGAAGCAATCGGTGAATTGTCAAACCATTTACATTAAAAGCCGCAATACCTGTTGGAGCGGCTACGGCAACTTTCTTATTTAAATGTTTATGAACCCAGACTTTTAAAATTTTAATAACTAAACTTTTACCTGTCCCTCCTCTACCACTTACAAAACAACGGAGAATTTCTTTTCCATTGCATATAGTATCCGTTACCGTATCGAACACTTTCTTTAGGTCTCTATTAAGTTTATTCATAATTTCATCTAAATCGTTTGTCTCTTCATCATTGTTTATAATATTATTGAATTCATCCATTGCATTGACCGCTTCTAGTGCTTCAAAATCTAAGGGATTATCCGGACCTTCATCATCATAGACATTTTCGATCTCCTCATTTAATTCAGCCAATTTAGTCTCCACCATTTCGAAAGCCTTTTCTAACTGTGATTTTGTTAATTAACGCGTAGATTGACATGACTCATTTCTTCCTTTATTTCACCTTTTACAGAATTAAAAGCCTCCGTATATGTTTGGAACCCCATTTTCAGATCTTGCTGATTTTGCCATTGCCTGAACAATAAAAGCATTGAAAAATAGTACTTTTCCGGTACTTGTTCGGCATCGTACATATAAAAGTTTCCTGTCTCTTTTCTTTAAGTAAGATTTCTAATAAAATTTTAAAGATCTAATGTATAATACTCTGTTTTTTTAGAAACCGGGCGCGTTTTTACTACGTCATAGTATTTTAAAAAATTAAACAGATATTCAGTTTCTAATTCTTTGGGCCTAGCTGGATATTTGTCGTCTATCCACGATTCATAATATATGTTGGTAGAATCGGGTTTGAGCATTGTCATTTCTGTTTTAGATATCACCCTTCTATTTCGATACATGTTAACATCTAGCCACCTTATAGTTGTGTGGGGATCAGTACCGTACAATGAAATACCTAACACCGTATCGCTGGCTTCTAATGCACCGCACTCACGATTTGACAGCATTCTTAGACCGATGTTATACAATCGACTTCTCAAGCTCTTTGTAGAGTTTATATCGTGAAAGTCAATCAAAGCTTGTGTCTTTTCTGATTTTGTTGTATACTTAATGACATAGTAGTTCAGGATAGCAGTTTTTTCACCCACGTATTGAATATCAATGTTGCCATTCCATGCCAATAATACAGCAGGATTATAATCGTTTAACATCTCTGATTCCTTTTTGCGTACAATATTGTATAGCCGCTTGTTTGGACAAAGGGCTTTTCTAGCCGCTACTGCTTCAGCTGTATTTCTAATAGTAAGAGTATCGGTCACGGGACGTGGAAAACCAAATCGACACACGGATATAAACCCTTTTTTCGTCTTTTTCCGTCTCATACAATATTTATTATGTTTGTGGGTTTGGTATCCCACGACACGTTGGTGAAGAGTTGGTGCAAGATTTTTTTTAGGTAATTCAGATGTAATATATTTCGATATGAAAGCTGCTACCACGAGATTGATATTCACGCCTCCAAAAGTAATGCTCTATATCTCCTAGAGGCTTACTGGCTGAAGTGAGAAAATCTAAAATTGCACGAAACTTGTTGTCAATGAAACGTAGATACCGGATCTAGGGCTACTAGTTCGCTAGTTGTTTAATTGGCCATTTCACTCGATTTGACTTCAAGTTAGTATTCCCTTAAGTCGTCCTACATCCATTCCGATGGACTCATAGTAAGAAACCAAGTGGCTGGCCCATAATGTTGTATCATGCAGTTAACGTCATTTCGGGGCTTTTTCCAGTATTGCTCAGTGTTTCTTAACTTAGCGAATATAGCAGTCAGATCCCCTTCTAATTCTTCGTTATTTAACATCTGTAAGTATTGTTCAGCAGTTATTTTTTCTTTTTGATTGACTATATTCATTTTATAAAATATTCCTGAATTCAATTGGCGTACATTCGTATCATGCAGTAAAAAAAAATAAGTATTGTTGATCTAATCGAAATCGTGAATGCTTAGACATCAATCTGGTTTTGATGTATTCACTCGACGTTAACTTCTGTGAGCGTGTATGAAACTGACCATATTTTCCACCTGGCAATAAATAAGGGAAACATTTTACATCTAGATCCTTGTCTGTAGAATATATAGGAGCTGCATTAACTGTTTTCATTTGATAGAGGTCTAAAATTAATGCATTTCTTCTTTTTTCATATAGTGGATATATGGTGTATTGCTCGTAATCTATAAAATTACTGTTTGCCGTTACCTGAGTCAAAAGTGTATTTAAAGCATTTTCATTATTTTCGTCCCGGTTATTATTCGTTTCGATTACGTGTTGTAAATTATTATCATTAATTGTTTGAAGTAAATTAGTGGGAACGTCTGGTAATTTTATTTCAGAGTAAAGAGGATTTATTTGTTTCAGGTAACGGAGTGCAGCATAAACTTTATTGATTTCTACTATATCCTCCCAAATAATCTTAGATTTTGTTGGTCGTCCCCGTATCATTATGTGAGTTCTTGGTGTGTATTTATAGGATCTTCTGGTTTCGGTAATTTATTCAATGTTTCTTCTAAAGGTAAAGGTAGGTGGAAAGTCCTGCCCTTACATTGTTACCATTTCTCTATTTGGTAAAGATTTATTCGCTACAGGATTCATCGATAAAACTACTTGGAAAGCCTTTGCACGTTGTATTAAGAGCTTTTCGTAATCATTTAACTGGCTTATCTCTAATGGAATTGTATCTACAAACAGTCATTTAGTATACATACAGCTGGAAGTTGGTTAGCTCGAATATTTGTGAGACAAGTGTGGCATATATGTGGGCTATGATCAATATTCTTAGTGTTATAATGTTCAATAAGCTGTGACCAAACACTAGTAGTAATATGCTTCCGTAAACGATTTAAATTCGAAATGTTCTTTGAACTGTAAGTTTACTACATGACATACATTCTAATTTAGGTGTATCTAAAGTTTTTTTAGAAAGTAATTTAAATGCATCTGTAAACTCCTCGATAATAGGTTCTTCCACCATTTCTTGTTTTTCTGAGCTTTCGACAGCGACACTCCCAAGTTTGTGATTTTCGCCTAGTTCTTTAATCTTTTCCACGTTAATGGTTTTTAGCGCATTATCTATTACTTGTAAGGTATCGCAATGACTCTATAACTGATAAATTTGTCTTATTATAGTTCTTAATCTTGGAGAATGGCACTTTACTTTGTTTATATAAGAAATATTAGCTTTAAGACGTCTGTTTAAATATAGAGGATACATTTCTGCCGGTGATTTGCAGTTAAATTCTTCAAATATTACTTTTAGTTTCAATAAGAACTGTTCATCCAAAGCACATATTGCTGCACTACAAATCCAGACTAGACCTTTACCATGCTTTTCCATTTTCTCAAACACAGCTATGCCTGTGTCATCAACTGCAATAGCATTCTGGTTGGTGTAAACCTTGTATGTATGCTCCCAATAAAACGGTTCTTGATTATCTCGATGCTCAAGTTTTCCCAGAAACGTCTCAAGTTTTTCATAAATAGTTATATTTTCAGAACATTCTCTTAGCTTTTCTAAAGCCGCCACACACATATTCTTCAAAGTTTCAGCTGTTTTTAATAGATTACCCAATGTTTGTTGTCTATTGTAAAGAGACCATTTAACAAGTCGTTCTGCCTCCAGTCTATCGTTTATTTTGTTACTCAAACCTTTTATTATTTGCTCCACATTTTTTATCTTAAACTGTAACTTCTCGTTCAGCCTTTTTCGACTAGCTGCTGCGCGGTTAATCTCCGGATGAGCAGCTGAGTATCTTGCAACCGCCTCTCGGTGAAGCTCTGGATGGGATGCAGAATATCGCGCTACTGCCTCCCTGTTAACCTCCGGATGAGAAGGCGAGTATCGCGCAACCGCCTCTCGATGCGGTTCCGGATGGGTAGTTGCATATCGCGCCACTGCCTCTCGGTTGACCTCCGGATGTGACGACGAATAATGCGCTACAGATTCACGATGTTGTTGTGAATGATTGTAACGTAACACTGTAGTTTTTCGTTCCTCAGGATGGTTGTTACGGTAGTTGGCTGCAGCTTGTCGAATTTGATCATTTCGTGATAAACCGAAAGTTTTTCGTCTACCTCGCTTAATTTTTTTGGGTCTTCCTACTTTTTTTATAGGGGGAACGAAATTTTCAGTACTTAAACATGTATCATTAAAAGAGCTAACGGCATAATTATTCGATGTTGAATAAATAACCATCGGTAGGAGAACGTCGTAATGTCCGTTTAAAGAACTTCCACTGAATCTCAAACGTTTCACAGGACCACCAATAAGAGAAAAAGATCCTCTTAAAACACTATTTTGATACACCTCGAAGGTAAATGGATAAATAGCTGCCGCAGCCATAAGTTCGGAGGTAGCGCCATAAGTATTAGTATTCATCAAAGCTCGTGAATAGGAAGCGGAAACATGATAGGCTTTCCCGTTCTCAGCATAAGTATACAGTTGTAGTTCGTCCCAGTGATCTACAACATATCTCACAATAGCAGTCCTAACCTGCATCGCCACTCCAAAGTCATCTTTTCCGTACATTAAATATGTCAAAGAATGGAAGAGACAGGAGCCGTCTCCCGGCATGTGAACTACACGATGATGGCGGGGACCCTGTTATACTTCAAGTAAAACTATTTCACAATCCATTTTTTTTTAAAACAATGGAAATACCAACGTTCAACTTATCGATACCTACACAGTACACTCGCGATCGTGGTACACACCGACTCGTGGTTAAAACTCGCGGTAATTTAAAAGAATGTAGTAAATTTTATAAGCTTTTTATTTTAAATAACTATTAATCTAATACATCTTGCCCCGATGACGGAGCAAGTCAGAATGTGTTGCTTCTTTTATTTCTGTTATGTCAACCGTATATTTAAATATCTGTTCTTCTTAATTCATAATAATTCATATTAACCTCTTTACTCAAATGTCGCGGCATTCTGACGTGCTTCCTAAGGCTTAACTGTGACGATCGGCCGCCCGCATGAAATATATTCACACAAACAAGGTTGAGTGGATCAATTTCTTACAAAAGATATTATATCTACCAGCCTGAACGAGAATGAATTTGTACGACGGCCTCAGGAGAGACTACTCATGTCGATTAGGTCATTCCTGGTGGTCGGTGTGAAATCTTTACGTCCAAAGAGTAAAAATAGTATTATAAAAGCAATGGCTTTACCATGATCCAAGGAACAACTGCTTCGATAGGAATTCCCGTCCGTAAAACCTCGCTAAAAGCAAGCGAACGTCGCCTAAGCTACTTTCAATATAATGTTTCCTAATCACATGTAAAATATTCTTACGGAATGTTGAGATGCGAGCCAGAACCGTTATAGAGATGTTATTTCGTTGTTTCACGTCCCTGGCAGATAACTTCACCTTATTGCGCGCATTGATAACCAATATGTCACCTGCAGCCAGCAAAGCATGCCATCTATTTTTTAAGAGAAATTATGGTGTCGGTGACCGCCTGATTACGAATGAACGCCTCTCGGTTCCATCACCAGATAAGGACATAGTGAAACACAACGCAAAAAAATCTTTAGGTAGTCGGTTTCTTTGCTGTTTTTAAATTAAATAGATAATATTAATAATTAATAAAGTTATTTTAATTATATAACTGAGACCTACCATGAGACTCTTGATTAAGGCGGAGGTTCTTGTAAGTACTTATTAATAGGCTTTTTAGTTACCGTCTACAGTCCCGTGTAAACTTTCATGTCCTAATTCATAAAATTGGTGAAAGTCTCATATAAACTTCCACCCCCCATTTTAGGGGATGGGGGGCGAAAGTTATAAGTTTATGAATTTTTTTGTTGGTTGTATACTAAACTTAGATCACATACCAAATTTCAGCTTTCTAGCACTTCAGGAAGTAGCCAAACATTTTGATGATCTCAGTGTGTCAGTGACGAAATCGATGTATGATATCAATAAAATTTAAAATATAAGAGCTATTCAATTGAGACTTTGTATGTTTAATAAGTCTATTATCGACATCATATCCTGAGAATATGAACTATCTGGTACATCGGAAACCAACTCTATGAGGGTTCAAAAAAACGACGAAACACTTCAAGAAAAGGTAGGTAGTGCCCTTGCGCTTCGCTTGGCTCGTCTTGGCGTAATAAACTCAGAAAATCAGTGAAGTAATACAATTTCCACACAAAAACTATTTTTTTCACATAAATGTCGTAAAGACATCACGCTGCCTCAAACGAACAAACAAAATGGCGGAGTTGACAAATTTTTCGCGCGCATTTTACAATGTTGTACTTGACAGTTTTTATTGCGATGCTTTTGACAGATCGATTAAGATCAGTTGCGTTTAGCAAGTTTACAGATCGATAGATAATTTTTTTCTCTTTCTTATGATACTAATATCATATTTTACGTAAAAATGGAGTTAGCAATTTAACACTTATAGCCAACGATATGTTTTTGAGTTTATAGCAATGAATTACAAACTTGTTTTAAACTGGAATAAACCACTATGAGCACCATATACTAACAAGCTACAAACTGATTTTATTGTTTTGGGTTGCGTTTTTGTACAACCAGTACATTCTAATACGACTTCTATCAAAATGTCTCCAAGGTGATTGGTCATTACTGAAATCATTTTCATTTGTGAAATTTATTCCAAATCTTATACACTATAATTTAGTGAATTTACGGGATTCTTACCACGATTTAGATTTTTATTTCGCACGTCCGAAACTTCGTTGCTGTTGCAAGCACCATGATCGCGGACTGGCAGATGTAGGTAGGTGGCGAAGAATCGTTCTACCCTCTTTCTTGTTCGTTTTGACCTGCTACGCTAGAAACTCACATTATTGTCGTTTTTGAAATTCACGCTCACAGTATCACTGGGTTTTTGACCGGATACACGACGATTGTTGTTTTTTCTTTTCATGGATGTCTAATCTTATTTAGTTTTGTAAGTGTAATTTATTTTTATTTTTCGTTTATCCACAGGTCTACGTGGTCCTTACCTACATCTCTGGAGTGTTGTACTTCCTCTCAACAGCCATCAATCCGTTCCTCTACAACATAATGTCGAACAAATTCCGAAATGCTTTTAAGGTAAGATCCAAAACATATTTATTACCAATCCATTATGTATGAGCTACATTGATATTCATATGATAATGTAATATAAGGTTGCGGTAAGCTGAGTATAATAAGTTTTCTAAATTTTGGAATTTTGTCTAAAGAGGGAACCTTCTTTTGTTTTCATAACCCGCGTAATCGTTTAAGCTAAGAGTTTTAGATTTAAATGAAAACCGTTTTCTTAAACGGTTTTAAATGAAAAACTTGTAGCTAGAGAGTTTTCTAGCTATCAATCAATAAATATGTGCTATTTTTAAGTCAGAATATTCATTAAATTTAATTCAATGGACCATGTGTGTTCTGTCATGATGATGTGCATTAAGTGTACTAAAAGCTTTTTGTCTCTATAAATAAAAGTAGTTGGAAGGTACTTCCATCGTAAGTGAAAATGGCTAATATTATACAATAGTAATTTGTCTAAAATTAAATATTTATTTGAAAGACCAGGTTTATATTTTGATAAAAGAAAACAGTTGAGCTAGTTAGACTTTGATTTAATGAAAATAGATACTCTGTCTCCATTTTATAATTATATCATCAAGAGTTTATCACTACATAGTATAAAACAAAGTCACTTCCCGCTGTATGTCTGTCCCTATGTATGATTAGAGCTTTAAAACTACACAACGGATTTTGATGCGGTTTTTTTCAATATATAAAATGATTCAAGAGAAAGGTTTATTTGTATAATACATGCATAATATAGTAGAAAAACATTGATAATCTCAGAGGTTTCTAGTGCGATGTCGTAAATAAACACATTTTTGCGCTTACATTGCAAACGCTGGCTGAACCGTACTAGATAGATCAAACAAATGTGCTACAGTATTGTACAACTTAAAAAGGTCTACAAAAAAGTCCCTGTTGGTGTATGTCTATCTCTTAAGGGTAACCCACAGTAACCATTTTTTACCCTTTACTTTTTACGCAAAATAATGGCTTATTTACGAATCGGTTTTATCGAATATTTTCGAAGATATTACAGATTAAAAATGCAATGACATTGACCCGTGCGAAGCCGAGCGGGCGAGTCGCTAGATATAACCAGAGACTAGTAAATAACTATAGACCGACCATCTCCATACAAAAATTCGTGACTCGGAAAAAGCTCAAAATCCAAGCTGTTACTAGATATCACTCTCAAATAGCTTGGAACAACCTTGTCGTCTTTAATTTTTTTATGAATTATTGACAAGAAACGTAATGCAAAATATTTGTACGGGTTATACGGACTAAAACTGCTAGATGGCGTTGTCAAATAACCTGAAACCTTAGCAAGTAGGATTTATTCCTTTCCTGAAATTGGAAAATGTCATCATTTTATATCATTGATTTTGATAAGAATTACTTAATAAGAATAGAAAGATAGTAATTTATTCTTACTTTATAGATGATAAAATAACAACTACAAAAGACCATAAACATACTGGTATAAGTTTATTTTGTTCAGTGACGCCTGGGCACTACCATCCTCCTTATTTTAATTGCCATAATAACCTATTTTTAAAAGCTTTTATTATCACAGTTGTGACAAACGCACATGTTATACGATATAATATGTAGCAGCCAAAACGTAAGCTTAATCAAGGTTCATTAAATTTGCACGAGTCACAGTAGGCGAGCAGAAATATTGTGAATTCAAAGAAATGCAGGGAAAAGTTCCAAAACAAACACACACCCATAGCAACAACAATAAACGACAAATAATTCAAATTGTCAAACAAATAAAATGTTGTCATAAAAAGAACAAAAAAAGTTGATGGATAAAGAACATTTTTTTAAATAATAAACCAGCAAGAAAATGTTTTTTAACTACTACAAATTAGTTATGAGTTATATGCATTATAAATAAAAATTATGCATTTATTAAGACATAATTTTTATCGATATCAAGAAATAAAGTAAAATATTATATACCTATTAATTAAATGCACTGAAATTCGTTTTATTATGTTAAGGCAGATAAGAACAAACTGTGGAGATGAATGCTATATTTTTGTGTGAAAAATTATATACTGGCAATACAGTAACCCAGTAACACTACAAATAATATCCGGGGTGGTGTAAAGTTTTCTGTTACTGAATTATAAGAGCGGCAACATAACATCAAATATTATAATGCACTAGCTGGCAACGTCTGTTTTCGCCTGATACTTACTGATAGTACTTGCAATGAAATATCAAATGATTTTGTAAACAGCGCCATCTTAAGTTTTTTTACGTATTATTTTGACTAAATTTAAATAAATTGTAAATCTAATACAACTAACGCCATCTCTCTATCTTAAAAACAACTATTTTTCAAGTCACAAATTTTTATTAGACATGGTTAGTCTATAGTTATTTACTAGTCTCTGATATAACATAAGAATAAAAAAAATAATAGTTCTTTACCTATGAAACTGCCGTTTTGCCGTACTGGCCATTTCAAATGAAAATATTTTTTTTTTGACTGATAATTCTAATTTCAAATTAATTTTATTTGACAAACATGGAATTCTTTTTCTAAAATCGTCATTTGTTTCATAGTTAGTGTTTTGTTTTCAACGCATTCGAACATTTTTCGTCATCATGGATAAGTTAAAAATTCGAGTAATTATGGAGTATGAGTACCGTCGTGGCAGCAAAGCGGCACAAGCGGCACGCAACATCAACGACGTTTACGGAGCGAATACTACAAACGAACGCACCACCCTTTATTGGTTTACCCGCTTCCGTTCTGGAAATTTTGACCTGAAAAATGAAACCCGTGGTCGTCCGAAAACTTTGGTCGACAATGACGAACTTAAGGCAATTGTGGAAGCTGATGAAACTCAATCCACGGCTGAATTAGCAGCAGCTTTCGATGTTAGCATCAAAACAATATTGGTCCATTTGCGTCAAATTGGCAAGGTAAAAAAGCTTGACAAATGGGTACCCCACGAACTCAATGACCGCCAGCGCGAAGTACGCGTGGATACGTGCCTTGCACTGCTCAGCAGGCATACAAATGAAGGAATTCTGAACCGCATTGTTACTTGTGACGAGAAATGGATCCTGTTTGACAATCGTAAGCGCTCAGCAAGTTGATTGGACCCTGGTTCAGCACCCAAACAATGCCCTAAACGAAAACTTACCCCTAGAAAAGTGATGGTCACTGTTTGGTTGTCTAACGCGGGTGTAATTCATCACAGCTTCTTGCCAAACGGGACAAGCATTACTGCAGATGTGTACTGTGAAGAACTGAACACAATGATGGAGAAGCTCGCACGTCTCCAACCAGCTTTGGTCAATCGTTCGGCTCCACTGCTCCTGTACGACAACGCGCGACCTCATACTGCACAGCAGACGGTCTCCAAGCTACAAGAGTTGGGGTTGGAAGTTCTCCGTCATCCGCCGTACTCACCAGACCTTGCGCCTACAGATTCTACTCTTTCCAGAATTTGGATAACTTCTTGGCGGGAAAAAAATTCAATACCCGAGATGCAGTACAAAATGCCTTTGAAGAATTTGTTGCCTCCCGTCCAGCTGATTTCTTCAAGAAAGGTATCAATAAGCTACCAATGCGTTGGCAAAGATGCATTGATTGCATGGGTGATTATTTTGATTAATAGAAATAAAAAATATATTAAAAAATTACGCTTCATTTATTTCGTGAAAAACGGCAATTTCATAGTAATATATCTCAAATGACCAATCAGTCTTATGTAATATTCTTTTCCTAACAAATTTCTCTCAACTCTATGGAATTTTGCGAAGCTTTGGTTGAAGTTAGGGTAATGTACGTTTTGGGTAATGTAATGTTCGTTTTTTGTTTACTAAGGAAAGAAAGCAACATTCGAACAAGAATAGTGATCATCTTGTCAACACAAAACGACCTTGTCACCATAACATGTGCATTAAAACGATTGTGTGAATTATTCAGAATACACGATATGTCCAATCCTTCTGTTCTTCTTAGAGTATTTTTTATTCCATTTATATGTGTATCTATTTTTTGCTTCATAAGCTTGTTCATTTTGACTTTCAAAGAATTTTATTTATTTTTACTAGGGTCTTCTTATTCAATAGGTTACCTCAATTTTGTTGGTAACTTCAACTTAAATAAACGATTTTTTTCAAATATGTTTACATTTTTTTGGTTCGCTGTACCCAAGCATATAACTTTGTTAGGGACATTACTGAGGGCAAATTGTGGAAGAATAATAAAAGTAGCTTCTGCAGTAAAATTGCGTGAAATCTTAAATTTTTTTGATTACAAAATAAATGTTTTTTTGTGGAGATACTTATATACAATTTTTGATGATGTGTATGCGCAAGTCGACGTCTTGTATGTATATTTTCTCCGATTGACTTTGACGTAAAAGTTTTGTGGCTTCCGCTGCCGCAAACACGTTCCATTTGACGCATTATTTATTGAACGCAAATACTGATACGTCAATGTATGGATCTCATATTTTTTTTAAACAAAGCTCACCATTTTATATAGTCAATTATTTCCGAATATATCAATGGGCATTGTCGACATTTCCAAATAGCGACTTCGGTGCATCTTTGGTTGCACACAGATATTTGATTTCAAATTATTTTTATTATCTTTCGAATGGGTTCAGTTAGCATATTTAAATGAAACTCATGAAATCATAACTTAATCTATAACTACTGCGATCTTTTTCAAGTTTGTACCAATTTTGTACATCAATTGACAAGATACGTTAGGTACTAGATAATTCTTTTTCACCACAAGGACGGTACTCTATCCAAAAGTTATAGTAAGCCATCCTCGAAGCCGCGCCCCGTTACTTTTTTCTTTTATTCATCGTGGCGTGCGACCTCGACCGAAAATTAGTGGGATGCATCTTAGTAAATAGCGAGGCTATATTTGATGCCAATATTTCCACGGGTTCAGGAGCTGCGGATGAGATCGTGCTGGGGCCTCTTGTATTTATAATATGAATCAAGTACTTATCGCCATATGGTAATCTTGTAAAAATAGAAGTGTGTTAAAAATAAATGTGAATAGGTACAATTTACATAAAATGCGACGGTCAAATCGCTTCAAAGTAGTCTCTGCCAGACGAATGTTGGCGTTCGATGAATATCTAATGTTTGAAAATCACGTGAAAGGCTACTCAGTAGATGTTCAAACTAATAAATTAGGTGTAATAACACTTGTGTAGTGCCACTTTAAAAAAAAAATTTATATATGCTACGTCACCTTCCATCCACCTATCCTCGCCTTGCATTACATTCAATCATGTTAAAGGATTGACAAAAGTCAGTCTCTCAAAAATTCATTCCGTGATAGCTGAGTCTATCGTTCCAGTCAGTTTGAACGCACTGCCATGTGCTGATTAAGCAGCTCGTCTCCCGTGCAGGTATTCTTACAAAATATCGATTACCTAGTTCTCTCCTTCTTATTTATTCCTTTATTTGGCGGAATCCAAATTTTGCATTTGTCGTGTCCAGATAGACACAGAAGTTTAGCAATTATTGCTTGTTAACAAAATAACATGTGCAGATTAATGCAGATACTGATTACGATAATGGATTATAACCTGTCAGCTCGACAAGATAAGCATAAAAATAAGCGAACGTTTTAGCTAAGGATTTAAAAATGTTGTGCTCTTTCGCAAATAAATTACGTAGGAGGACAAAATCATGGTTAAATTTAGAATTACATCTTTAATTCTTGAATTATGAGTAGCATGAGCTGTATGTCGTATATAGTTTTTTCATAGAACGTATACAAGTTTATAACGCATTCAAATTGTTAGTTAACAACAATTTATAACAAAAATATTTAGGTAATAAATTAAACCTTGAATGTAAAAGTAAGTAAATGTACGCATTTAAATATATTTATGCGAGTATTGAACCTTTTTTAATATAATTGGTATTATTAGAAATATAAAAAAATACAAAATGCGATACGTTCCATGGCTTTAAATGCAGCGACACCGATTACTTTTATTGTACTAACTACTACAACACCAACATTTTCAACTCTTAATGTTTCAGTTAATTGAACCAGTTCATTAATATTATTATTACGACATTTTGATGATGTGATGTGGTAATTGTTTCGTTTTGTATTTAAAACATTAGCTCCGTCATATATATATAGTCTACTTTATAATCTAATAAAACTGATGGCGCCCTTTTTCGCTCTGAAATATTCTGTTTTAGGAGATTAATATTTATGACAGTTTAGGGATTAACATTTTTACATTCCAAAAGATATATTATTTTGAGTGTATGAATATAAATCAATTAATTAAGATTTATTCTTTAATACAGAAATTAAATCTATTATAATATATCGATAGACAATGTCAGGCAAATTGGGTAAATCTCACTTTAGCCTATGGATTATGATATCTACATTCAAGATGTGGCTAACTTTTCTATATTATGCGGCAAAAAACAATCGCCTGCCCAGAACCAAACGAAAACCATATGGTTAGGAAAGCTCAGAAACATTAAGTCAACTAGGCAACTTATGTAGTGATTTTTCACTTCACTATTTTAGGCCTTTAGGCTGTAGGCGTTAGAAAACCCTTCTCTCATTTCAAGCTTCTGACGAAAGCTGTGTGTAGAGAACACGTCGTCAACATATACGTGTCCATAACCAGATACGAAATAATTTAGAAAAATATGAAAGGTATAATATAAAAAAATATAATATTTATAATTATAATATAATTATTTAGAAAAAGAAAATATAAAAGTATGATTCGCATCACGAACGACAGTCCTGTAGGTTAGACCATCTTATAGTTGACCAGATAATTGGCTGGATACTAGTACAGGTTGTACTTGTTTCACAATATTGAAATAATTTTTTTTCATATTTTATATAACTATGAAATTATATAAAATAAAATATTATAGTTTGTTGATGTATTGGTAAATGATAAAAATTTAAACAACTTTATTCAAAACACCAGTTTTTTATTTATTTAATTTTTTGTACTTTATTCGGGATTTTTTTGAACAAAACCAAAAATATTGAATATCTCGATAACGAGCCTCCTAGGTATTAAGGACATTATAGTTAATTTTGTTGGAAATTAGTTGTATTATGACATCCCAAGAGGAGTACGTCGAATTACAAGTCTCCCTGTATAATCGGTTTCGTATAAATCTATATGAACGTGGGACAAAATATAAAAATGTTCTATGGGTTGTATTTTTTAAATTAATTTTTGCAAAAAACTCTCAACTAGCGTACGTACAATGTTTCATGCGTCTGAACCAATTTTCAAAGCACATATTACAGTCTACAGGTACTTACTCAACGGCCTTCTCGAACGTAGTGAGGCCATCTTCAAAATCAAATTCAAATATTTATTTCTCAACATTGACAATTACTTGTTTTTATTGACGTCAAATAAAAGATGACTCTACCACCACACACCACAACACCTTTACACAACTGGCATGAAACTTCACGGGTATATTTTTTTTTCAAAATAAATTTACAGTGTCTCTTATGTATATACAAAATTATTCTTATCTGCATCTGTTAGCTCGGTAAGTCTCCCGCCCCCTAAGTATCTAAACGACGAACACCCTCAAACGGCACCTGTTTACGAGTTAACGTGGGATCAGCCATCGCCCTCCTCAATCATATTAGAGGGAAGTGAGCGATCCATCAAGTCACCTGATGCTACCATAAGAAGACGTACTTTAGTGACAATTAAGCTTTAGATATTCATCGGGACGAAGAACTCGACGAACAAACAGGCACATTACACATGTTTTGTTACAAATACTAGTGAAATCCTGTTAATGAGGTTAATACACAAGGTCTTTTATCATCTAAATAATCGAATAGTTTATAATATGCTCTAGCATCTTTTTATTAAAGCGTATACATTCACCCATTAATGAGTTAGTGACTTTATGAAGCCTACGATTATGAGCTGCCAGCATATTTCTTCTTCTTGTGTTAACTTTACATTTTCTAAAATATATTGTGAATGGAAAGCAAGAATATTTATTTCCTTAGATAGTAATCTAAGGAAATAAACTCGAATTCTCGCACCTATGGACTGAGCTGATAGTATGCGCGAATGTCGGCAGTACTCCCCCACAACAGAATGCCATATGTCATGAGGTTATGGAAGTAACCGAAATAGACTAATAGAGCAGTTGTTTCATTTGAAATTTGTCTCTTTATTTTAACAGCACATGCGGCAGGGCCAAGCCTTTTCGCTAAAACACCAACATGCGGTCCCCACTGGAGTTTGGCATCTAAGGTTATGGCCAGAAATGCAGTTGCGTTCAAAGGTGTCAGTTCCTGGCTCTTACCTACTATGTTTTTTGTTTACCTGTTTGACATTTTGCAATTTAAACTTATTTTAGTTGTGTTTTCATTGAGGGGCAAATGTTTAGCTGAGTACCACTTCTCTGTGTTGGAGATGCATTTGTTTACTGCTCGATAGTCAGTTTCTTGTCTTTTCATATTAAATAGGAAGGAATTTATCATCAGCAAACAATATGACCTCGTATTGATTCATAACCTCGGTGATTATGACATATACTATGTGGCATTGACATATACTAAAAATAGGAAAGGACCAAGAACTGAGCCCTGGGGCACACCCATTGTTACTGCCGATCCTCCATCATCCATTTACTTTAACTCTATTAGAAAAATACGATTTAATCAAGCCCAGCGCTCGGTTTTTTATTCCGTAATGGTTCAGCTTATGAGTAGTGTAGTATGATCCATACAGTTGAACACCTTGGACAAGTCACAAAAGACTGGTGTCTTATAGCATCACACGATTCCTCGCAGGCGCTGAATACGTGTTTTATGAGCTCAACACTGGCATCGGTTGTTGAGCAACCCCGCGTGAAACCAAATTGGTTAAAATTAATTAAACTATTGCCAGAAAATAAACCATTATCAACACAGTCATTAAATATACTGGCTAAGTGCGGGGCTTATACCTTTTCCGAAATGGACAGTTTATTTATGGCCCTATTAGCCTTTTAAATTTCACCGGACTTAAATTCACTGGACTTAATGCGGGGCTGTATCATGCATGACAGTTCGAATAATTTTAACAGAAATTTCATTAAAATCGGCAGTATTTTTCTAATTAATACTTTTCAATGCGTTTAAAACTTGTAGAACATGTTTAAAGTTGAAATCAATATTGCATGAAGTTACATTTTCCTTTGGCAGTGACTGAAAGAGCGGAACATGAACTAATACTCAAACCACTTGTCACAGGGATGACAGTAAAAAAAATTTCAAATGCTTCAGCAACTTTTCTGTCGTTTGACAATAATTTATAATTAATTTTTAAATTACATTTGGTGATTTTTTGCTTTCCAAGTTTCCTGATTAATTATATTCCATGCAGTTTTCGAAATTTTAGTACTATATAAAATTTAGTTTCACTGCATACTCGTTTAAATAATTTTGAATACTTTTTAACATATTCTTAAAATGTTTTATTATGATTATAATTTTTTTCACTATACAATTCATATCATTTTTTTTTACTTCTGCATATTTCCACTGTTGCCCAGTCACTAAACCTAAATAAATTATTATTTACACATATTTTCTTTTTTGTAAAAACAGAGTCATATTCATTTTTAATTATATTATGAATAGAGTATAATGATTTACATTCATTAATAGAATCTCCACAGTAATCTTATTTCACAGAAATTTTATTTTTTCAAATACATTATGTCTAAATGTTTTAAACCATCTCTCATTATACCTATTTTATCTTATTTCTCTTTTTAGTATTTTTTGCCCTATTACAAAATTGGCCAACTGTCCACTATGATCTGACTGTAGTTTACTAATTACTGATTTGTATGGGTCCGTATTGGGATGCATTTTAATTGGCATATTATAAGGCTGGATAACGTTTTTTTTGGCGTACTGTTTGTTTCGCATAACGTTCATACATAATAAATCATAAGGCATAGTTTATTTCCCTTCATTTACAATAATAATATATAAGCACAAAATGTTCATGCATGTTTACTTTACAATAACGGTTACTAATCATTACATTCATTGGAATCTCACACTGAGGCATACAGTTTACAACTCATACATATAGAATACCATAATTTAACAATAATAAATGGACTATAAAATTAATAACCCGTTTAGAAAATCATTCTGTTAATTTGAAGTTATGCTGATTATGTTACTTTTTTATAATTATAATTTGAATTATTTTAATAACAATAATAATTATTGTGTTATATTTTGATTATAGTGAGATAATTATTTACAATTGTATGTCTTATCATTACTTCATTCAAGCATGCATGCAAGAAAGCAAGCAAAACAGCATGCATCCATGCAAGTATTTCTGGGTACTGATAGACATGTGACGTGTCCGCCGCTACGGGATGTGCATCCCCTTCACCCTTACGTAACAAAGCGCAGGCACTCGTGGTACAACGGGCGGGGGCTGCCCTCCCTCCCCGCCTCCGGATTTATAAAAACACTCTAGGGGGGGACAGAAAAGTCAGTCTCGGTCTGCGTGCGTTCTCGAGCGCACGTCGATCGCAGACGCCTTCCCGCTCTATTAGCCCCCGCGCTAATTGAGCACCCAAATTTCACTGGTTGTTGTCGTAATATATAATTTCATAGTTGTATACCGTATTAAGTTTCTAACGCCGTTTTCACGGCGGACAGTGGCTCGTTAACCGTACTTCTAATAAGTTTCTAACGCCGTTTTCACGGCGAACAGTGGCTTGTTAACCGTACTTCGTGGAACGTGAGCTTCGTCGACGGGAATTCGTTGTTCCAGGACTTCAAGATCCGTGTTCGAGTAAGTTATCCGCGTCGTCCTCAACCGCCCTACTGCGTGTAGGGTGGTTTTTAGGAAGTAAGTCATCGTTGATAGGTTCATAGTATATATATTTTGTTGTCCCTCCCCAACCCCCCCCCCCCGCAATGGCTTCCCTAAGCCCTAAGGAGCTTCTGAATAAGCTGATCGCTGATTACGACGCCCAAGGCACTCACTGCCCCCCTCATATGATTCGCACACTGCAATCATTTCTCCCTCTAATCATGGCACTGTTCACACCGGCCCCTCAGGCCACCTCCGTCCCTCAGACCGCTCTGGTCTTAGGCCCTCCCGCGTCCCCTTCCTCCAGTGACATGGAGTGCGAAGTAGACGCCCCTCCGCGCCGCAAGCGCGGACCCGCGACCGATTCATCCTCGGACGCCACCCCAACTGGCCCTGAGTCTCCCTCTTTTACGCTTGTTAAGAAGCGTTCGAAACAAGACCCGGCGCCCTCGACGCCCGTCCCTACACCCCCTGCGGCGTCTTCAACGCCAGCTGCCCCGGTGTCTTCAACACCCGCTCCGGCCCCAACTTCTGTCAAGGCCAAGGTCCCACCACCCGTTTTCCTTCGGGAAAAGGGTAAATGGACTGAGGTTTCGACATTGTGCAATGAGCACAAAATCCATTACATCCGAGCAGCCAATTCGGGTGAATCTATTAAAATCTTAGTCTCGTCGATAGACGACTTTCGTGCTTTAACAAAGCTCCTCACCGATAAGCAATATGCTTATCATACTTATGCTCTGTCAGAAGAGCGTAAGATCAGAGCGGTACTCAGGGGAGTCCCGTTCGAATTATCGAACGAGGCTATCCTGGAGGATCTGCAATCCCAAGGCTTCCCGGCACTCGCGGTGCATAAAATGCACAGCAAGTACGGGAGGCAACACCCTCTCGCTTTGGTGGTTCTCGCCAACGTCCCCAAGTCCAGGGAGATCCTCAAAGGGGTTAGCACTATATGCGGCCTCTCTGGGATCTCGATCGAGGCGCCTCATCGCCGCGGTCATCCCGGCCAGTGCCATCGGTGCCAGTTGTACGGGCACGCGGCGGCCAACTGCCGCGCACCGCCCAGGTGCGTCAAGTGCCTGGTCCCTCACTTCACTAAGGAGTGCAATCGCACTCCTGAAACTCCCTCTCCTCCCGATTGCGTGCTTTGTGGCCAGTCCGGCCACACCGCAAATTACAGGGGCTGCCCTCGTGCACCCCGTTGTATGCGCTCCAATTTCAAGAGGGCGGGACCCAGACAGGCCCCGCGCCTTTCTCAAGAAAACTTTCCGCCGCTGCGTAGCCGGGTTCCTCCGGCTGCAAAGCCTACACAGTCTAAGCCTGCCCCAGAAAACTGGAGGCAGCGCCCCGCATCGAATCCCATCCCGGCTCCTCGCCCATACAAACCCTGTCCTCAATCCTCCGTAGCAGACGATATGCGTATCGTCTGCGACGCTATAAAAAATGTCGATGTTAGTGAAATCGCAGTCTTAGCCCGTAAACTTAGGGCTTCACGTACTCCGACAGAGCGTTTGCTAGCTCTGGCGGAGCATAGTTCCCTTCTCAATTCATTATAGGTTCATTTAAATGAATTGATCCCTAAATCATGCTTCGGCCGACCTCTGCCCAGCCCCGGCTTCACCGGAGGCTGCTCAGAACGGCCACCAACTCATGTCCCTTTGAGCACCTTCAGTGCAACTTTCACTACAGGCGGAAGACCCGCTAGCGGGTGCTGCATAAAATTACGAAAAATTAGAGGAAGTGAAACTCATGGCAATGAAACCATTCTGCGTGTATAATATTTTGCTTATCTCAATGTATGCGAAAAAACTTTATGCTGGAACTGTATATGGTATTAAATTTGAAAAATGTTATTGAGGCATGTGGCTGATGTCGCTTTAATTCGCGTATGCTCTAAGAAGAGATTTTTTAGGTTATAACAATTAAAAAGATTCAAGAATCGTCTACTTTGTGTTGTCTTTTCTAATAAGTCAATATTAAAATTGCCACAAATAATTATTTCTTTGTTATTGTTATTTACTCTATGTTATACCTCATCTATAATGCTCTCAAACGCTTCAAACGGTGAGTATACATTTAATATAACAAAATTCAATATCTCTGTTTGTACACAAAATATGCAACATGTCATCACGCCTATGGCCGCTTTGATCTGCCGCCGCAAGTATTCTCAGCTGATATTACATGTTTCCTATAAAAAGCATAAACTAGTATTTTTAGTGTGGCGTTGAAAAAATTTATGAAATGTATGACAACTAGAAAAAAAATAATTATAGTAATAGTAAGAAGATGTCGGTTTTGACCGGTTATCTCACCTGATGAAAAGTGATGATAAAGACTAGGATGGTACCCGCTTTTCCAAGAGGTAGCTATTTACTCTACGCTTAAATGCGTATTGGATTACTCTTGTCTGGAAAAACAGATACAGATCTTTCGACGCTTGGAGACACGAGCCAAAAACAAACTATCGAAACGCTTTGTTTGGTTTTTCGACAAGTCTACCATAATTGGGTGGAAGTTTTGTGTCATGGAGAAAAGGAAAAGGTTCCATTAACTCAAAAAGAACAATCTGAAAATACACTCTTTTTTCTATTACTCGAGTGTGCAGATTTCATCATGGTTGTAGAAGGTTTAGAGGGTTAGCACATCGATACGTATAGGTTGGCATACTCTTATCGATACAGCCAGGAGGTGAAACAATCAATTACAGCAACATTTTCGTTTGAAGTACCTAAAGTAACTGAAGTACTTGAGTACTTATTTCGAAACAGCATTGTAGTTCAATAAATGCCACCTAATCAAAGGTCCCACTTGAATGTGCAGCAGCCCCTAGGCTCAATTAGTACAAGTCACCTTGAAATAGGTGCAGGTATAGAGACCAAATGTATATGTAAATCTGCTAGAGCGAATTTCCTCGGTCTACCACATTATTCTTGTAAATGTTTAACACTATTTTCGCACTAGGTTCTTTAGCATAGTTTGTAAAATAAGTTATTAAAAAATGAAACAATTTGTTTTCGCTTATGTCAAAAGTATGTTATGGATTTTTGATATATTTACTTACTCCTAAAACTGAAAAATAGCGTAGTCACCATAATGTTAAAGTTATTAGTTTGTACTTGCAATGGTTTTTGTGGTATAACTAACTCATGTTACATCTATAAGTATGAACTTGTTCTATCTAGTTTAATCTCTAGAAAAGCTCACTATCGATTGTAAGTTTGCCATCAAAATAAAATAAAATAACTTATGGCCTAGTAATTTTTCAAAATTGGTTTATTAACTACTCAATAATAGAACCCAATTTTATTGGTGCCAATTGCCTAATTTGATTCAATAAACCGAGATCTTTCTGCTGTTGCTGTCTACCGATCCCCACCCTTTAAATATAAAGACAGTTTTACCTACTTCACTGATTCCCTGGACGGCGTCCTAATTTCATTAGCTTCCACCAAAAAAATTGCTCTCATAGGTAATATTTATTTTTCAGATAAGTTAAAACCTGTTTATAAATTGTGTGAAACCTTCGGACTCATTGAAATCACCATGAAAAAGAATAATCAGATAAGACCTGTAAACATTATAAAAAAAAGGTATTTGTTTTCAAAATTGTTAAATACCTCAAATTTAATGACTTTGATTTTTTAAAATATGTAAACAAGTTGCCAAGTACATGTTACAATTATGCTCGAGATTTATTATTTTTTAAGGCGTACCAGTTACGTACCGAAACCAGTTATAATCTACGCCTGTCATGTTAGATGGATCGAAAAAGATAAACAGTTTACTTGTTTCCGCCATGATTTTACGTGTGTTCATTGAATTCTATAATTGTATAACTATAATTATATTTTGTAATTGCTTTGGCAGCCCTCTCTGAATTTTTGTGGGCATATTTCTACGTAGAAAAAGTACATTTCAAATAGGTTTTTTTTCAAGTTATGTGGTAACGTAAGATCTATCAAGTATTAGTATCAAATAAGTATTAGTTTCAGTTGCGGTAGAGTGAAGCAGGGGCCTTAAATTGTTAATTGTGTTCTATTTAGAGTGGAATGAATCGCATTGAATTGAGTAACCATGATTCATTTCATGCTAGCCCATGCAGAAGCTTTAAACCAATGTATTCCATATTATTTGCCATCTAAAATAAAAAAAAAACACAATTAAAATAATACCAGAATTCTAAAATTCGATTTTGTAAAACCTATTGCGTTCGGTAAATAGTTACTCACGTTGTAATTTATGAATTATAATTATGAAAACTTAATATGAGAGTGAATCCACGTATAACAGTAAGTAAATATCGAATAATTCTGAAATAAATAATATTCGAAGATTTTTTTATCCAGGCAACAGATTGGCCCTTCTATATTTTTTGAAATATGAGAAGTTGCTTTCCAATATTTGCTTGAGAAAAATATTCGAGATTTCTTTCTTATCAATAAATTTTAGCGATAAAGCTGTATGTGAATCAATGAAGTTATTTTTTACTTCTTTTCTGACTAAAAAGTAATGGCTTTTCAGGGGATTCTTCAGAAATTCCTGCTAAGGTTAATGTTTATTTAAGGTCGCAGAGCACGTCCGAGCAATTTATATCGCATTATACATACCTCTTTGATGTTTACAACGCTTACAAAACATTAGTGTAAGTGTTTGCTACATTAACTGTGATATTATGAAACTTTTACTGTTTGATATTAAAATAGTAAGTAGCAATAAAGTTTCAATATAAAAGCGACAATAAAACTTTAGTAGCTTCGACTGACCGTGAATTATTTAGTGCCCACTAGCGTTTATCCGCGTCTACGCTGTCTCTTCACGGTGCGTTCCAAAATATAATATGATTTAGATACAGTCAAGACACGTTCCGGCGACATTACTATATATCCACAATATTTGTTCTTCGATTACTTGACTTTTTTTTATATCGTGATGGATATGCGTTTGTTTTCCATCTCACCTGATAGAAAGTGATGATGAAGACTAGGACGTAACACTTTTATCGACTGATCATTTTTGAATATTCCAGGACTATATGTTTTAGGTTTTTAGGGTTTTTGCGATTAAGCTCATTTCCCTCTAAAATAATTGAGAAGGTCGATGACTGGATCCCGCGTTAGCTCGTGTACGGGTGCCGTTTGATGGTGTTCGTTATTTGGATACTTCGGGGGAGAGAGACTTGGCGAGCTAACAGATGCAGATAAGAATAATTTTGTATAGACATTAAGAGACACTGTAAATTGATTTTGTAAAAAATATACCCGTGAAGTGTCTTGCCAGTTCGTCTTCATGAAAGTTTTTCCGAACATGCGGTGGAGTCATGTTTTATTTGACTCAATAAGAACAAGTTATTGTCAATGTTGAGTAATAAATATTTAAATTTTGAATTTTTAAGTGAGAATAAACGCTGGCAGCTCATTCCACATTTCGGCGGTGCGAACCAAAAAGGAGATATCATATAGTTTAGTTCGGTTTTTAGGTCTCTTCACGATGTAAGGGTGGAATCTATGTCGGTGCCTAGAAGTTCAATGTGGAAATGGTTCATTAAGTTCAAAGAGAGCACTTGCACACTCACCAAAACGTACCAATACGGTAAAATACCGATAGACATGCGATTTTGTGACGGTGCTCATGAATCTGTAGTTTTTTATGCGTGAGCGCAAAGTCCTTGATATTTTTAGCGGCTCGTCGGTTAACTGAGTCTAAAAATTCAAGTTAATACTTTGCGGAACCATTCCACAGATGACAACACTATTTCATGCTTGAGCGAACCTCTTGGCCGCAGAGATTTAGCAGCCCTTCAGAACGGAAATACCGTCGAACCTTTGACAATAGTCACAGGGGATCGTACTTCGATCGTTGAGTAACTTTTGATCGCCTAGGAATTTCGTGATGTTTCGGGAATATAGCCTGCGCCACTTCTGGATAATGTAACTTTCTGTAGGATTCATTAACCAAGATCCAACTCATCTTCTAAGTTATAATATGTATAGGACAGAGTTAGGTCAGGCATTTCCGGATGGCGGTAATTTCATAGTGTCACTTCAAAATAACCATCACTTATAATTTCCATAGCCATAATGACATAAAAGTACATTATTTGTTTATAAATCAACAATACGTTGTTGTAATAAAGAAATAAAATAATAAATACAAATAAAATAAAATGCTAACCTACATTTTGAATATGGCTTAATTAATAAAAGAACGTGAAATCTGATTATAGAGTAAAGGCGGGCAGAAGATAATTATAACCATGAGAAGGACCGATTTTTCCAATCAAAGGTCAAATTACAATCATAAACTGATCAATTAAATGATGGCTAGCGACCCACTCCAGCTGCGCACGGGTAGCAGAGCATATACGCCAACTTCATTTCTACTGTCGTAGTGTCTTGCGTTGAGCATGTGTATAAAGATAAGATTAAAACGTAACGTACCTATGTTTATCCTACTTGGAGTTTTCTATCGTGCAAATATTTAAAAACGGAAAAATATCACTACACTACGTACTGTTATAAAATTCATTAACTAATAATAATGACCTTTGATAAATTTCCCTCTAACAAAAGTGTGTTTATAATTATACATTTTAATTTTAAAATAGATAAATACTTACCTATTTAACTAAAGATAACACAAAACTATAATGCGGCCTTAATCTTTAACGTGATTACGTACCACAAAACACATAAAAATAACAATTATCAAAATTACTCAAATGTACTTCTACAAAGTCTGCCACAAAACATCACGTTTTTATGTGTGATATAAGTACCTCATAAAGGCACCACAGACAACACGGTATACAAAACAAGTACAGGCATATAAACCCGTTAAAGCCATAACGACGAGTAATCGTTCGGCTTCTATAGCAATAGTGGGCAAAATTATTTTGTGGCGTCATAGTTTTAATTTTGCGTTAACTCCTAAGTTATGATTTTAAATTGTATGTTGTAAAGGGCAATCATGATGGGGATGAAATGTTTAAGTACCTAACGTATTTAATTTGATAAGGATTAATATAGTATGCGTCGAAGTAGCTTTCCAACTACGACATTATATTTGACAACCTTTAAAAACTTTAAAATTGGTGTAGTAAGTTGTCCTTAAAACATCGACATACGCCATTGCAAAATTGAGAAACATATCCACCATGCATTGTTTTGTTATAAAGATCCCAGTTGACTGAAATTTTTCCGATATGTTCAACAATAATCATCATATTTAAGTCAATTTATATGAGACGTTAAAGAATTATACGCGTAAAAATTGCTCTTGAATAAGTCCGTCCATCGGTAAAAACATTGGTAAAATCTGCGAGTTTAGATAGACAGGCAGCCAGACTTTGTTATAAAACATGTGATTTTTCAAACGTTGAATAGCTATTCAACCAGTTGTCATAAACCTAAGAAAGCTTTTCCGTTTTTCCGAAACAAGGTCAATAAGTAAGTGATTGTTTGAGGCAACAGCCTGTTTACCACAAAAAGTTATCTATTTGTTGTGTCTATTTATTTTTCCGTAATATTTTTATCTGGGGTTCAATATAAAACTTGTTGGTTGTAAATAACATAATACGTACAAACATCCGTACTAAGTTTTTTCGAAGCGGGAAAAAATAGACTGATAACATTGTTTGATATTCACGTCGTACATAATGAAGAAAACTTATTTTGCCTACACTGAAGTATTAAAGGAATCTTTAAAACGACTAAATGACATAAAAACAAGTACAGGATTACTATTATTATTATTGAAAAAGGATTAGATGTTTGTCTTCTATCTCACCTGATGGAAAGTGACGATGAAGACGTAGGTGTTACACGTCTATCCACGAGATACCTATTCACTCGACGCTTGAAAGAACTAGGACTATAGTTTTCTGCAAAAACAGACGCAAGCAGTTCATTCCACACCTTGGCGACCCGCACCAAAAAGGAACTATCGAAGCGTTTGGTTCGACTTCTGAGATATCTACTATAAAGGGATGAAAGGCCTGTCTGCGTCTAGTAGTCCGATGTAAGAAGGGTGTGGGTTAAACTTGATAAGGATAAAAAAAGACTGAAGGTAATTTTGACGTTCCACTTTTTACAATGTTGGGGTAATACGCTGAATACACAAAAAGATGTATGAAAGTAACATCTGAACCCAAATAATTAATTTTATCATTGTTTTTTTTTTTGTAACGAATACACGAAAAATAAATATGAACGATCTGATCTGCATGCATTCAAACGATACCAACAAAGCAACAAAAAAATAAATCTGCTTTTTTCAGGAGCGAAAAGTTGTTTGTTAAGTATATGTATACGTTGTTTCATAGTTTTGTAAAATATTCGCGTTTCCTACACGAGCCCTTTTTAGGCCCGTAGGGCTGAATTTCAGAAAGTAGACTTTTCTTATTTCAAGAATTTATTAAGGCAAGACTGAACGTAGCTTTACCCACGTCTCTATTCATTTGTACATGTAGAATAAATAACATTTCTAACAATAAGGTTAATTTTCTTCCCTTTTTCCACGTGCTCAACTTTTTCTATGAAGTGCGAAATTCACACTCGTGGATCAGTTTAAGAGACTACGTGATAAAGAATGTCATTTTTTTTTCTGTTGTAAAAGCTATATGTTTCATCTTATTATGTGTATAACATTAATTAAATAGCAAAGTTAAATTCCAAGGAGGACGCCCGTTGGTTAAATATATTAAAATGATTTTAATATAAATGTTTTACGAAAAATTCTTGGCTCTCGACATGCGCTAAAGTGAACACTAAAACTAGGATATGCCTGCGTATTCCTTTAGAACAGTACTCTTAACATTGTATTCCTGACTTGTCACTACAAGAACTTTGCTTATCTCTTGAAACAAGCAAAGTTTCATAATGAGAGGTTAAAGAGTTACAAATGAAAGTTACTTTCACATTTATAAAATTAGTCGAGACCATACATATGGCCTCTGTTTTATTAATATGATTAATAATTATAACTGAAACATAATTAGTTATTATTGTAGTTACGTTCAAACAAATTATAATATGGTGTCATCTATCATTTGTTAACTTTTAGAAGCCATTGTATTATTCCCGCCGGTCTATCGTACGTTTTTTTTCCAGCCGGAAAACAAGCACTTGGGCGGTCTTAAAAATGAAATATACAAACAGAACACGTCAAATTTGGGCTGGTAAACTAATAAATCATTAGCAGGTTTCAGATTCTGTATTAAGAACGTCGTTAAATTTGATCATGTAGCTTGTCATTATGTCAATAACCTGTCAGTGAATAATGTTAGCGCAATGGAACACAATGTTCAATTATTTTAGCTTATAAGCAGAAGGACGTCACAATTCAAAGCACTAGTATCTATATAATCATTTTAAGCCTTTGTCACTTAATTGATATGGTCGATGAAAAAAAAATAGTTTTTTATTAATAGAATCACAATCACATTAAAATACAATTTATCACTCTTAATTCACAAGTCACAAAATACAGGCTTCAATATAAATTTAGTATTTATTTAGTGCCTCAGAAAAGTAATGGCACTTTCTTAGACGAAATCATAATATATTTTTTGTTATTTTAGATTCGGAATCAGAAATGACAGCGATTATAAAGGTTAAGTGATGACTTAATGACGATATTAAGTCAATGATGTTGCAAAAAAATAACATCAACAGAAAATTTAATTATTCGACATAGTACTTTGTTAACATAATTCAACCGTAAGCGCACTGCTTATATAGCGATATACTTCATTAAATAATTGTTTTTAGGACACTTCCCTCAAAAGTTCTGTGATATGTTATACCAATATTTTTAAAACCTCAAAAATGATCTGGATGCAATTGCCTCTCAGTTTTACTCCAATTGCCACGCAAAAGTCTTCATTTACCAAAAATAAATAAGTATTTAAGAACTGTGAAGCTACAATCCCGTTTTTCTCGTCGCAAAACACCTACATACTTCAATTCAGGCTTGATTAGTTCTGTGAATCAATAATGTTCAAAAGAATTACTTTGTTTTATTGCTTTGTATTTAATGTTTCCAATTTTATAATTTTGCACGCTGAAGAATCAGCAGTATATGATGGAACTAATCTATATTTAAGACCTAACTGTACCATATAGTGACAAATAAAGAAATTATGTTATCTTATCTTAAAAGTAATTCAAAATCAAAATAAAAAATTACAGTAAAGATATTACGAGTAGGTCCTGTAAAATTAAAATTAGAGCAGATTTTTTTAGAGCTAAGAATTAAGCTCAGATAACTTATAAATTTTATAATTTTGACTCTTGAAAACACTTTCTAGAAAATTTATGTCAAGTTCTTAAAATTATTTTACTGATTAAAGTTATCAGATCATTAAAAAAAACAGCCCTTAGTAACATTATGTATTCACAAAATAACTAACGCTTGAATAACCAAAACAGGAATATTTGAAATTTAAATAAAATCAAACAAGAGATTTTGTGCGCAGTTGAAGTACCACGCTAGAAAACGAGATACCTTACAAAGCGGACTGCGACACTTTCGATCCGATCATAATTTACGTCACCGCCTTAGTCTTCCCAAGGTCAATGGAAAAAAGAGTTTCTTGGTCTAGATTAGACATTTCGATCTGAGATGGATTTGGTTATAAAATTGTTTTATAAGATTATAATTAACATGTTTCTCGTGATGTTTATCACCAGCTGTTCTTCGTGAAAGGATTTTCTTAACTAGAACATTTCGTTTAAAATTGTAGTCGGGTGAAATTATTTGATTGTAAAGTTGTTAAATAAAATATAAAACAGACGAAGTGTTAATATTAAAAGACATAAGTAATATTTTTTATGTAACAGTTTTTTAAATTAAAATAAAATTCATAACATCACACATTGGTGGGGCATATAATTGTACATATTTATAATTTAAATATTGTTTTAATAAGGATACGTAATTATAATATAATAAGGATAATAAGCCCTATTTTCCTCACTTAAAACCTAATGAAATTCCAAGATTTATATGTTATATTGTGCTGTAACCCACCTTTGTTAGAAATCTAAAATAAAGTTAAATCTTATAATGAAACTGAGAGCAACTTCGACCGTGCAGAATTATACTTTTGTAAAGTGTCTGCTACGTAAAAGTTTTCTATTCGAGCATTTGAATTTAATAACTTTGGTGATTTATCGAGCTCCACGACAGCGATCTCTTTTTTAATGTAATTTTATTTCAGTTAGTTTTTTTCCATGAAAGCTTATTTTTCATGAGTATTATTTGTATATAAATAAAAACGTTACAGGTCGTACTAATAAACGTTACAAAAATAACAATATTTTTGATTTTGGCTAGATGTCAAAAAGTGTAATGCACTGCTTATGTTTGAACTTGATTTTTTAATAGTCTTTTAAATTAAAATAAAGTTTTGATCACGCGACAAACCCACTGACCGTTAATTTTATTATGACTGCTACTCTGATACATTTTGAGGACCTTGTCATGAAATAAAAGTTTTTATTCCAAAAACTGTCATGGACATGAATTAGTCGGAGGGGTTGCCACGAAGGCTTCCACGGTCTAGGCGCTCAGGCGCGTATAGGATCAGTGAGACCAGGAAGAGTAGGTTGGATCAGCAGGCAGGATGAGGTGGTAGGCAGAATCATCAGGGTCAGCAGCAGGAGCAGGATCAGGCGTCAGTGTCAGCATGCAGGCAGCTTTAGAGTCAGATAGCTCCAACATGAAGCAGCTTCAGAGTCAGGTATTTTCAGCATGAGGCAGTTTCAGAGTCAGGTAGCTTCATCATGAGGCAGCTTCCACATCAGGTAGCTTCAACATGAGGCAGCTTCAGCGTCAGGTAGCTTCAGCATGAGTTTGTAGTAGACTGGTTTTTTTCTGATGTTATCGGTAGGCTGACTTGTAACAGACTCGAAATGTTATTTATTTATTTATTTTATTTTTAGAAACCAACAGTGTTACATCATGACTTACAAAATAAGTGTTTTATAACTAGTATGACTAATTACAGGTTTCTCTTACATGTATTATATTTAAAAAAACAATAATAATAAGCCAAGTGACGGCGAAGTGGGAAAAGAATCATATTTTAAAGTTATACTTATAATATACACCTAGGTCTCTAATTAAAGATGTTTTACGAATTGGATAATTATTAAAATTGTAAGTATAGGTTATCTGCTTAGTGCTTCGAGTAAAACTGATACATTCACATTTTTCTATATTAACAGTTATATTGTTTTTTTATGTAATATTGTTTTTTTTTTTTTGTTTTTTTTCATCGGTAGGATGGCTTGTATCGAACGCAGATCGGGTATGTGACTGCCGTTCTAAGGCCAGAAATCGGCTTATATGGCCGAGCTCGCCTTCCTTTGGAACCGCAATTTAAAATTTTGAAATTAATCTTTTACAAGATTAATTTCAAAATTTTACATACAATGTTTTTTGTAAGAATGTGTGTGTAAGAGGCTTAATTTGTTTGGCAACTCCATTGCTGTCATGAAAAAATTGAGTTGACACGATTTGTCAAAAAGTAAACAATATAAAATTTTTAGAAAAATCTAATAAAATTATGAATGAAGTATAAAAGAAAAGGAGATTATAAAGACGTAAGTATATTACAACCTTTGTAAACGGTTTTAGCGCTTTGTCACTTTCTTGTATTCCTGGAACTTCTGGAGGAAAACATTATTTTTAAAATATGTAAATATTTAAACTCAGCATTCAATGTGCAATAATAGCTTAAAAATAACGTCGATTTCATCGATGTCTCTAAATATTAACCTACCCTGAATTTTTGATGAGGATAAATTCTAGGTTTATTGAGAATAATAAAAAAAACTTTCCAATATTTTAGGCGAACGAAAATTAAAAAAAAATATAAACAAATCAGATCCTTTTAACTGCAAAGTTTAACTTGCTTTACAACACCACGGTCGTTTTCAAACAACACTTTATACTGCTAGTAAAATCACAATATAAAGCTCGCTTAAAAAAACCTTGCACATATAAGCCTTGTCTAAACGGAAACAGAAAATATGTAATAATGGACTCCTTCTGAAACCTGCAGACTCCAAACAAATATTATGTTTAAGGAAATTAATTTATTTTTTTGGTTTGATGATTTGATTAAACGCATTTATGATTCACCACGGGAACTCATTCTTTAAAGAAAAATATGACAATTAGACATGTAAAATAACATTGTATACGTAAAGGTAATTTGAGGGAAATTTTTCTGCAAATTCTACATTCAGCGCATTGCACAAAAGTTTTTTGTAAACGTTTAAAGATTATTAATATTGTTAATAGAATAATATTAATAATCTGAGTTGCAAACCATACAATTACCACATGTTACAAAAAATATCAAGGTTATAAAAACCTAAAGGAGAAACCCACATTCCCATACATGCCTGGGCCCAGAGCTTTTGTTGAGTTAACGTTATGAAATTAAAGCTACAGATAGATGTAACATCAAAAACAAAATAAAGAAAGTTTCAGAACATTTTTCAATCTGAAAACAGATTTATAAATACTTGACATACCGTAAGAAAAATTAACAAGTTTGTACTAAGGCTACATGTTTTTTTTAGAATTATAACTTGTACACACAGTTCATTAACATATATTTGTTAGTTTAAATAAGAAAAATAAATAATTTTCAAGAAAATATAAGCTTGGTGCGTCCTGTTAATTGATATTTGCATAGTGGAGACCCAATTGAAACACTATTTCACTTTATAGGGAGCACTCGTGACACACGAAAAGAAACGTAACGAATGACTGTCGGAGATTTGACAGTGCTATATGATATACTGCTGTGATGCCAAAATAAAAATGAAAAATCCAACATATTTTTAAAATGTGTTTTTATTGAAAACTTCATAAAATATGTAAACATTTTGCAATATTCGTGTGCAATAATCAAAAGAGTATCAAGCATATTTTTTTTTTTGATGAATTCTTGATACTTACAAAACAATAATCATGAAAATGTGAAGACGCCGTAATCATAGTACTGCAACGTTTTCTTGTGCCGTATATAATAAAAGAGGTAATCGCACAAACAAACTTGCTGACATGGCATTCTATCTCGGGCATCGGCCCCCAAAATAGTCTAATAATCTTCGATTGTGTTATTTTAAAATTTATTAATCGTTAATAAAAGAGTATATTGAGTAATTGGTGATTCTTATTTAATTAGGAAGTTCTCTCTAGAGTAAGATTATTCCATCAAGGGTCCCGGACTGCTTGAGTACATTCATTTCAATTTATTTTGTTTCACAGATCTAATATTTTTGTAGCTTTTTTTATGCAAATACAGAATAATTTTATGCATTTTTTAGCATACATTTCGTTTTGTTAACCACCAAGCCCGCAACTTTCTTCCTTCTTTATACAGTATGTGCAAAAGGTGGTCTTATCACTAACGATTACTTGCGGACAATCTTAGACTTTTAATGTTTCAATAAAGTAATATAGCAAGAACTAAGAAAATAAGTTCTTATGACGATAATTTAAATAATAATTATAATACTATTATGATATGTTTATTGTTCAGAAATACATAACGAATTGTCGAATAATGCCTGTAGACTGTGGTAGTTATGCAAAACTGTGTTACAGGCTACAGTGTCTTCTTTAAGATAATACAGGTTTCAAAAAAACCTAGTTAACATGTAATAACGTTTAAAATTGATAAATTTAGCATAAATAAGAAAAGTCAAATGAAATTGTAAAAAAAGTAACAATGAAATGAGAAACAATAATTAGACCTATGTGAAATATGTGTCTGTGTGTGGGTGTGATTTATTGGGTGTAAAATATAATTGTCAGTTGTTGAGTGTAGCATGTTAACGTGGATTGAGTGTAGCATGTGAACGTGGATTGAGTGTTTGTGTGGGTGACTAAGAGGGCCTGGTTATGCGAGTATATTATAAGATTGTTTGACCGTTCACTAAAGGTGGAAATAGGTTTTCTACGTTGTCATTCATAGATCTAAGCTAGTAGAACAATATTTTTAAATTCGTGGTTATTGAGGCATCGTATATTTTTTTTGTTTAGTATTGGGCTAGGAGTTTATTGTAGAACATGGCAGCGCTATGCTAGAAAAATCTTTTTGCGAATAAACTCCCACGCCAGGGAAAAGGACTACTCTTTTTTTTGTTATTTGGGATGATGGAATTGATACCCTCTGGAAGTTGCGCAAGCACTGTAAAATGTACAACTGCCTAACGTTCGACCTTCGACGTTCCGTAACTATAAATACCTGCATTAGTTTTATCTGTATATTGAATTATCATTTAACAAGGAAACTTTCATTCCAGGTGACATTAGCGGCATGGTGCGGTCGTCCAGGACCTCGACTGGGCCGTACGTACAGCGCGCTTCTGGCGTCTCAACGGCAGCGCAATGCCATCTTGGCGGGAGGACAGCAGCGCGGGCCACGGCGCCTGCGCCGGCTCTCTACGGCCACCACGCAACTGTGCGACGCGCCGCCGAGAGCGCAGGTGAGGTTAGGAACCCCATTCTTTATTTTGATAACGGTGGTGGTTTTCTACTTTAATTGCTTTCCTTCTTCTTTTAGTTGAAAGATAAACGTTGGTAAGGCCAAGGTATTAATTTTGACTAAAATTACGTTGTATTTGGTGGTTTCGTTTATCTTATGAAGTAGGAAGGATGATGGGTTAAGTTTAAGTTCGTGATATCTTTTTGCTCTGAGACGTACAGTCTAGGAGGATGCAACCTGGTTCATTCCGAATGTGGAGAAAGATCGCCCAGTGCAATTCCAAGGTGCTTATTTGAAACACACCATATGGAATGAGAAAATCCGTTTTAGAAGACGGTTCATTTTGCAAAAAAGGCTTAAAAAAGCAAAAAGTCAATAACACAGCGAAAACATTTTAATAATTACCTATTTGCAGTTGTTAAACGTGATTCGACGATATAATCGAATTGAGGACAAAAATCCTCATAAATTAGTGGTTTTTCCTCAATCAATACGAGTATCCTAGTTGGATGTCAATTTGCATCCACGTGTAAATAACCTGCTACTAGGGCCTTGGATCATACCGTACACCTCATTATGGTAACCGATGTTACTTTGTGTCTACAATTAACGTATTAATAATGGAATATAATAGCATTAAAAAATTCCTACCGTGATTACATATTGAGATCACAGAAACTTGCTTCCTAGCCAGTAACCTTCATATCAATCTTTATTTTTATTTTTAGAAAGTGTTTCTTATGATAAGTGAATACAGCCTCAACTAGTTTTAATAGTAACGTAAACTATTTTGATTATTCAGAAAATAAAAACCCAACTTGCGGCCATCGTCAGAATTCCAGTTTCATCACCAAAAATCGTAACTAAAGGTTATGTAATAATACTTGGGTTTTCTGAAGTTTCGTAAAAAATTAACGTGGTGGTCACTCTTCTACTCCCGCTTCTTTGTACATGGACACTATTTCTGCTCAAAATGGCAATAATATTTCGAACGTTTTTGCTAAACAATTTCACTCAACATATTCCAATAATGCTATTTATAACGCATCCTCTCTAAGAAGGTCACATATTCCTTCTAAGAATAAGCACAGTACTCTCTTGTAGATTACCGAAAAAGATATTTTAAGGCAAATTAAAAAATTAAACATGTTTTAAGGCACTGGCCCTGATTGCATTCCACCATTATTTGTCAAACGCTGGGCCACCACGCTAACATTGCCACTTTTACTCACATTTAATCATTTCTAGCAGAAGGAACATTTTCTGAAGATTGGAAAAAGGCTCGCATTGTACCCGTGCATAAGAAGGTGATCAAGCAAATGTCAAAAACTGTGTTTTTCTAAGCTTTTCTAATCTGTTTTATGCCCATATATTGCCACTTTAGTTGATAGATATCTCTCGGATCACAAACATTGATTTATGTATGGTCATTCTATTCAAACCAACTTAGTGCCTTTTGTTTCCTATTTATCTTAAGAAGTTGATACTGGTAAGCAAGTTGACGTAATATATACCGATTTTTGCAGTGCGTTCGACAAAGTTGATCACCCAATTCTTTTGGATATATTACATGACTTTGGAATAGGGATAGGGTGTTGTGGAACTGGTTTGAGTCTTTTTTGTACAAAAAACCTTAATTTGTTGTTGTCAATGGTTTTGAATCTGAAAACTATTTCGCGTTATCTAGCGTGTCTCAGGGATTGCACTTAGGGCCTATTTTAACCTTAATATTTATCACTAACATTACAACGTATGTCAAACATAGTAAAATTTCATTGATTGCCGAAGGCGTTAAAATTTATCATTCTGTTTCCTCACCCGATGATAGTAAGTTGATTCAAGATAACCTCAATAATATTTTAGACTGGTGTAACGTAAATAAAATGAAACTCAGCTCTATCAAATGCTTTCGCATGAAATACGCACGAAAACTAAAACTATTCGTAACTAAGTATGAGATAGGCGAAACTTACCTTACTGAAGTCGATGAAATTTAAATTGCGTTGAAATCTGGGGGTCACACTAGATAAAAAATTAAAATTTATACCACATATCAGTAAATTGTCACAAAATCTGCCTAGATGTTCAATTTTATAAAAAGAAATTCTATCGGCTTCAACAGCAGGTCTAAAATCCTTTTCTATAATGCCTACGTACACAGCCCTCTTGAATTTGCCGTTGTTGCTTGGTCTCCGTCACACACCGTCAATTCTTTACGTATCGAAAGCATCCAACTTGCGTTTATAAGAAATCGAGCCTTTTTTGACAGCGGTTTTTCGCACAGAATACCCCTAACGGATAAGATTATCAAAATATCACAGGAACACTCTTTACAATAGAAGGCGAATCCTTGACATAAGTTTCTTTCATAAACTATTGAATGATAAAACCCAATGCACACAACTTCTTGAAAAAATTAACCTGCCCATTCTTTACTCTTACCCGAGGTATAAAATAAGAAAAATATTTAAAACACCATTTGCTAAAACTAATTTAGGTACACAATCACACCCATTTACAGGATACTAAACGAAAACAATACAATTCAGACCCGGAAATAGGAAATTGAGGTGTTTCACGATACGTTTTACTCTTTCAAAAATAAACTGCGAAGTATTTTTGTATCGCTACCAAAATCAAAATTTAAATAAACAAGTTAGCTAAGAATGTAACTTCAGATTTTATTATGGAAAATTAAATTTTTTAAATTTTCATTTTCTGTTTGTTATAAATTTATGATATAACCAATTATCCTAAGAATGATGTGTACGCCTTAAGAGTAATACATATTAGATGTAATACCTTAATCTATATTTTAGTTTTAATGTGTGAATATGTATGATGTGGTTAACCTGAATAAATAAATACCTATGTAAATAGAAAAATATTAACTTAGATTCATGAAATAAATGATTACGACGAGTATTTGAGACCAGTACCTTTAGTAAAGATATAATCATGACTTTTACCTTCTTGGTTCTTTTAAATATTTATACAATAATAAAAGCTCTAGAATTATCAACTATTGATTAGGAATGGGAGGCAAACCCAGTCATAAACATTTCAAAATAATCAAATAATTGGGATCTTATATGTGTTTGCATGACAAAATATGACTAAAATTTACTCTCTTTATGAAGTATATTATGCGCAATAAATCCCGGCTGAACTTAGCTGAGTGAACAGCTTTTCACGTTTTAATTCCAGATTTGAATTGCATAAGGTTACGTTTTGTTTTATGGCTTTTTAACTTTAAGTGGAATGTGGGTTAGAATGGGTATTACAGTCTTGATAAAAAGAGAATTCTGAAGAGAATGACCTTTAAAACTTCATACATTGAGTTAACAAGCGGTTCAGATATTTTTGCACTAAACACAGATGCTCGATAAGCCATATATGTTTTCTTTTTCAATATACCTACCTTCTGAGATATAACGGCACAATTTACTCACTACCTCATAATACTAAAATCTATTTCAGCTTAACGTACATGAATCAGTCGTGTAAGACAAATCTTTTCATATTATTTAAACGAAATGTAGAGTTCCTGCCTCACTTCTTGGTGATAAAAACAAGTATTATAAGGGCTTAGTCCTTTATTCCTTTATCATCGTTTGCAGACCACTATGTCATTTACTATACAGAGTGTCATATTAATCCATATTAATTCAAACTGGGCTACGATGTGGGATGAAAGCATTAAGTATTCAGCACTGTAGTTAGTGCTCGGCTAATTCTTGCTAGTACAGATGCAGAGCAACTACAGTTAAATTAGTTTTGATGTGAATAATTTGCCAAGTCATTTCATAGTAACGGAAGCCCCTTAAGCCTTATCATTATAAACTGGGCCAAACAATAAATTGTGAAATTTCACCATCACAGTTGCCTATACGTTAAGATATTTTTAATTAAATCATTATCAATTAGGTTTCGCTTGATACTGTCTGTTTCTGTCATGTAAAATTAAATTAAATATAGTAAAAATGCGATTGTGTCTTCATTAATAAAGTTACACCTGCCACATTTGCATGTAACATTATAATTTAAGCGTCTACTAAAAGTAGCTGAAATAGTGAATCCATGGTAACCCTTTCCAAACAACGAGTTGTGTCAAGTAGTGATGTCAAGCGCTGCAATTCATATGGCACCTTTTTCATATTATTATTCAGATTTTATTATATAAAAATAAAAATTTCATTTCATTTCATTATAGATTACGGCAACATTGATCGCCATTTTTAACGATTATTCAATTTTATGTCTCCTGAAAAAGTATGTAAATGACACAAAAGTAAAAAATTCAGATGACATGCCAAGGCATTCCGTTCTGAAAGTACGTGAACAATAATGCGTTAATAACTTGTTAAATCACTGGATGTTTGGTTCCTAACTTGTAGAGATTAGATTTAAACATAATTTTGTTATATTTTATGACAGCCTTTATATTCTTACGGCAGGAACATCAGCCGCACCCAACTAAAAGGCGATATTAAGCAATTTACAATCCACCACACTTGCCTGTTGCGGCTTGGCAGACTTTATACCTTTGAAATAATTGATTAGGTTCCATTACCGTTACAGCAGTCGGCTTTACGGTCTTAAGTTGTACAAACTCATTGGTACGTTTGGCATTCACCGGAACCCCTGGACCTTAAGATCCAGAAGCCAGTGCCTTAACCACTGCGCCTCCGACGATTATTTTTTGTACTTTTAAAACGCAGAAGTTTTATCAATGAACGTTGCCTTTTTGCATTTTTCTCCTACGCTGGAAATATATTGGTCGTTGCCATATTTCTTTTATATTCTTAGGATGTCAAAGTTAAGTCAATATGCAGCAAGTATCCTTGGCTTTTCATTTTGTCAAATTGATTTCAAAAACAGTGAATAACCTACCTACTTAGCCTTGATATAAATCAGAAAAAATATTGACACGCTTCAATCCAGGGACACTTATAAGAAGCTGCTATCAAAAATTCTGCTCAACAATTACTTACCCTATCATAAGTGGTGTAAAAAAAATTGCGTCCTCCATAATGAGTACCGTTATTTGTGTCATAACATGGCACAGCGAATGGCAAAATAGCTTTAAAAAGATGGTCACGAAGTTTAAAAATTTGCTTTCTTGTTTAATTCATAATATACTACTTATTGTACCAAAAAAATAATTGACCTCATATCACAATACTCCGAATTTAGTTGTAACACCGTTAATATATTACTCCGCACATACATAAAAAGGTTTCGAACAGGTTTGATTTGGACTTTGGATTTCTGTGTTGAGAACATTTCTGCGAAAAGTAAAAAATACTGGATTATTTGATTATTTGGTAGCAACATGATTGCAAGTATAAAAAACCAGTTGATCGTCAATAGCACGAGATGTGGATGTTTTATCAAACTTGGCATGCTTGGGATGCTTGGGATAAAAGCAAATTAATCTTGGAAAATATTCAAGGTGCCACCAGGTCAAGGCATGGTGAAATAATAAAAAAAAAAACAAAGAGCAGATATAGGTTTTCTAAACAATCACGACCAGTTGCGCGGTCCTTGTAGCAAAATTCTCGCAATAAAAAGCGTGGCAATTCCGTTGCGATTCAGTCGTTGAAGTAATTTTCGTATTCACATCCGTCGATAGGATTCGAATGGCACCAATTGTAAAGTCAAAAACGATAACAAGACGGTATTCTGCACTACAAATGACATTTAATCGATATAATGTCAACGACTTAACGCCAAAATAAGCGCCGTCGATCGTAAGTTAATTCTACGAGACGTTTACAGAGAAGAGACTGCCACTTTTCGTGTTTAAAAGACTAGGCTAGCTTAATTATTGCTAGATAGGTGGAATAGAAAATTGCCATTGCCAGTGGAATTCGGTGCAAAGAGCGAAAACGGAGAAATAGTCAATAGTGTTGCACAACATTGTAAACAGAGCCCGGATATTGGTTCTCCTACTTTCGTTACAGGAAGAAAAACTATCTCAATATAGTATAGCAGATTCTCTAGAAGAGAACCAATCAGTGTCATCTTCTACTGAACCGTATGCTAAGAAAGCTAAGATAGTAACCAGGAAACGGACATAAAAATATATCTCATCAAAGCTTGCAAAAGAATCAACTATGCCCGAGTTTGTTACGTATAAAGATAACTCGTTAGATTTTTTATAAAGTTTTTGATCACGATGTTTCCAAATTATTGACCTCTTTTTCAGACAATAATGCAAGGGCAAGTCAACTTCCAAATAACTATTGAGGTGAAGAATTTTTTAGGTATTTTATTTTTGTCAGGCTACAACAGTACTTTACGCTACAGATTATTCTGGGACCAGAGTATGGATACCCATTATCCAGCAGTAGCATCATGCATGACTCGATATCGTTTTGAAGAAACTCCTGCATTAGTGAGATTCATTCTTACTTCATTTTGGGATATGAAGAATGAAGGATTGCTCCTGATTTTGCCTATAAATGAGTGTGCTTTTAATGCATTTCAATTATGTAGAATGTTCACCTGCAGGACAATCTAAAGACATTCACGTATATTTGTCTTTTATCAGGTATGTAGTCAAACTTATCTGATACTTGGTAAATCGTCTTCCTCTCTTTCAAAAAACAGTAATTCCAAGTTACCAATACCAACTACCAACTACTACCTTTTTATAAAAAGGAAACTGGTTTGATTGGCTGGATTTGATATGAACGGAGGAAAAAAGACATCTTATTGTTAAAAATTTAACTCAAATTTATCATAGTCAGTAGTCATAAAACTACAAATATATAAAGTCAACACTCTTCTAAACTTTTCATACATATAAATAATTTACTAATAAAACCTTTACTTTGTTCGATACTTCTGCAATAATTGCGCATTTGTCGTTTCCGAGACAGAATTTAGTAAAAAAAAGAGCTGTAACTTATAAAATCTGTTAGTTATTTACGCATACAAAATCCGTGGCCATATTCTCCCAGCGGCCCATTTAAGGTGCGGTCCTGAATTTCAGGGTACGTTAATGTGAAAAATTAAAAAAAAATTTTTTGCTACTTTTACAAGGTAAATTATATAAACTTGTGAAAAAAGTTTAATATTTGTTTGTTTTTGATACCTTGGGATGATATGGGTTAATATTTTGTTATGTATTTCTTCATTTTGCTGAATATTTATATTTTATTGTCTACCTTCGTTGACAATCATGTCAACGCATTTTTTTAATGACAGCCGTAGAAGCTGCCTAGCGGACTAAGCCTGCTACTCACGTTTTTTTTTGTTCCCCTCCACGGAGAGGGCAGGAGGATAAAAAATGCTCTGACGCATACCCCGCGCACGCAATTGAGGGTATGTAAAAAACCCCCTGAATGACTCGTGCAATTTTTTACCTCACAGCCTTCATCTGAGCGACGACCAATTGGAGAAAGAGGCCGCGCTAGCGGGGCCCAGAAGGGGTCACCCCCTGGGAATTACATAGCACTGAAGGTGCTCAAAATGAAAAGTGAAAACTGAAAAATAAAAATTGAAAAACAGTGAATTAATTCGAATTTATATTAGAATTAGAAGTTGTGGCCTGAAGGGCTTCGAGATCTAGCGTTAGCTGCGTCGCTACGTTCGTGTGCACGTCTAGCGATTTTGAACTTCGAATCTAAGACAGGAGTAGTATATGAGACTGAATCTCGAAATAGAGGATTGGGATGGGTTTCGGAGCGTTTGAAGAACGCTTCAGAGAGTGTTTTGAGGTGTTGCTGTACTGTAGGCAGTTCAAGATCTCTGTGCAAGTCCGCGTTACGCCGTACCACGGTGCGTTTGTGGCCCTGCGGCAAAAGAGATTTTGAACTACCTGCAGTTTGTGCAGGATGGAGGGTTTGGCGTGGGCAAAGATTGGCAAGGTATATATCATGACGGGTCTAACGTAGGTCTAATAAAGCGTTTGTACGTTTATTTCTGAGTTTGAGGGACATTTTATTTTTTCTACCTAACATACTATATAGGCGGCCTAAGTAAAAACTGGCGAGTTTCATTACTCTATCAACGAATGGTTTGAAAAAAAGCGTCTGGTCTAAGGTGACGCCTAAGTATTTGGTACTGCGCTTCCAGGGGATGGGAGTACCCAACATTCGAACGTGCAGATTGTCGGCAACACGACGGTGTTTGCAGTCGAAGTAAACCGCAGATTTCTTGTCTGGGTTCACGTCGATACGCCATTTCTGAAACCATGCACCGAGGGTGTTTACGGCCTTTTGGAGTCTGGTGACGAGACCCGGGACACTGAGGCCTTTGGTTTAAAGGGAGGTGTCGTCGGCAAAGAGGGCGAGTTCAACGCCTTTCGGTGGAATGGGAATGTCGTTTGTGTACACGGTGTACAATAGAGGGGCGAGGACTGAGCCTTGAGGGACTCCAGCCTTTATGGGACAAGGCGCGAACAGCGTGCCTTCATGTTTGAAACGAAACGTGCGCTCTTTGAGAAACGATGCGATTATCTTAACTAGGCGATCCGGTAAGCCTATTTAGTAGAGTTTATAGACGAAACCGCTGTGCCAGGCTTTATCGACAGCCTTGGCTACGTCAAAGAAAACTGCGACCGTTTTCTAACGCCGCGGATAGAAGCCGTTGAGTATGAACTCGACGATTCGATGGACTTGCTGAGGTCAGGAGTGCTTAGCGCGAAAGCCGAACTGATGGGAAATAATGAAGGGATCGTCATCCATTGGAAACAGATAGTTCCGCATTCGAGAGAGTAAGACTCTCTCGAGAAGTTCAGACTGGGCATTGAGGAGGCTGATGGGTCTGTGATCAGTCGGGATATTCAGAGGCTTACCCGGCGTGGGAATGCCTATAACTGTCGCTTCTTTCCAAGCCTTTGGGAAGTAGCTAAAGTCGAAGCAGGCATTTAAAATGATAGCTAACAAGGTAAGCACCTGTAGAGGCAGGTGCTTAAGTGCGTTGTTGGAAATTCCATCCGCACCCGGAGCCTTTTTGAACTTTTGACTTCTAATGAGAAACAAGATTTCATCATTAGAGACTGTGATGGGGAGAGAGTCCTTTAGTAACATTACGTTGCAGCTGATTCGCAGCTTATCTATAGGCGGGCGTGGAATAGAGCTTGGCTCTCCGGAGATCCGCATTCTTAGATTTAATAAGATTGCTAATGGCTAAGGGAAGCGTGGGTTTGCCTTGTTTAGCAACCTTTTCGTTAACACTAATGGCTGAGTTGATAGCATCAGTGGGGGAATTGACTAGCGAGTCTATTTTAACTGGGCTATTTATTTATTTGGTCGGGCGAGATCGTGAGCGGAGAGTTCGGAGCCTCTTAGACTGAAACTAGCGTATTTTTAAAGCTTTTTCAGTTGGTAAAGGTTTTAGGATGGCTGACGTTATCGTTCAGCGGTCCTAATACGAAGGAGATGGGGCGGTGATCAGAGCCTAGGCCATCGAGCTCGATATCAAGTTTGATATGCTTTACTATTGCAAAATCGAGGATTGTTCGGGTTGTCGGGATAGTGAGTGGAAGTGACGGGAGAGATGACGGCTAAGTCGAGTTGCTGAGTGATGTTAAGGAGTGCGATACCGCTGTTGTTGGTCGATAGGCATTTCCAGTCAGTATGTTTGGAGTTAAAATCTCCGAACTTAATGACTGAATGGCCGAGGGCGAGAATGGCATCAAAATCGCTGCGAATTGGTCTTGTGCCACTAGGTATGTGATTGAACCTATGATCATGGTTCGATCACCAGTCATAGCCAATCTACACACAGTGGCTTCCATGTTGAATCGAAACCTCTTTTGTAGTGGATAGCTGTGCCACCGAAACCTTCGGAGTTGGGCCTATCGTTACTAATGAACGCGTACTTGGGAATAGCGAAGCCCCTGGAACGGTTTGGAGTATTGGAGAAGCAATAAGTTTGGCTCGTTGTTCTGAGTTTGAGCAGTTTGAGCTCAGGGAGGTTAGTTCTAAAGCATCGAGCGTTAAATGAAACTAGGGATAACCCCTTGGGTTTGATACGACCAGACGCGGGATTTGCAGGTCTAGACATATTATTTACTATTTTAAGAAATTTTATTATACTAAATATATGATTTACAAGGAACTTTGTAGCGAGTGATGCTCGGCTAATGCAAAGAGACGCTCTTGAGGAGAGCGGGTGACTCGCAGTTTGCGTGCGAGTACGGTGATTTCCCTAATGTCGACGTTTTGAATAACATCGAACACGGTCTTCATGTCCTCAGCCAACGACAACTGAGGTGAAGAGGACGGAGCGGGACGCGGGCCTACGGGAGCTACGGGAGCTGGGATAGGACGGGAAGGTGGAGTGGCCGGACGCTGTTTCCAGGAGAGAACCGGAGTTGGCGTCGGCTGCATGGGCTTTGCTTCCGAGGGAGCCCGGTTGCGCATCGGCGGGAAGTAGGCGGGAGTGAGCGGCGGCGTCGGTTTAGACGCGGCCATCTTAGCAGTGGAGTGCGGAGCACGCGGACAACCCCTGTAGTTAGCGGCCAGTCCGGCTGAGCAGATAGCCGCTGCGTGACCGTAAAGCTGGCAACGGTGCCACCGTTTCCAGGGTGCTTGCGAGGGTTTGAACGCTCGATAGAGATATTCGAGAGTCCGCAGATTGTGCGAGCCTCTCTGAAGATCTCCCTCGAGTTGGGAGTTTTGTAATGGATGACGAGGGCGAGAAGAAAACGTCTACCGTGTTAAGAGTGCATCTTGTGCACTGCTTCAGCCGGGAAGCCCTGGGACCTAAGGTCCTCCAAGATATCGTCGTTCGCGAGCTTGAACGGGACGCCCCGTAATACTGCACGGATCTTACGCTCCTTCGGGAAGGCGTAGGTATGATACGCGATTTGTTTGACCGGTAGGAGCCTAGTGAAAGACCGGAAGTTGCCGATGGTCGCGACCATCCACCATGTTAGAAACCGCGGTCCATCAGGAGGGAGTTGAGCCATAGCCGGGACGGGAGTGCAGCGCGTTGCTGGCTTCGACGGAGCCGATGGGGTTGCGGTCACTTGCAGTGACATTAACGGCATGGGGGCGGGTGTAGAAGACAACGGAGCGGGTTCGGGTGTTGAAGACACTGCGATTTTTTTGGATCGCTTCTTAGAGCGATTGGCGACTGACTGGAATGGCGGCTCAGAAGAGCCAGTTAAGGTGGTGGCATCCGATGACGCATCAGACGCGGATTCCGAGTCGCTCCCGGGAGCGGTACGCTTACGGCGCGACGTGCGAGAGGATGTGTCCGATACACAGTCCATCTCGGTTGGCACGGGAGACGAGAGAGAGCTGTAGACCTGACGGGTCTGGGCGTTACTGGCCTGAGGGGCCGGGGATGCTTTTAGCGGTAATAAGGCTTGCGTGAAGACCTCGTCTGAGATAAAAAGGCCCGACGTGGCGAGCGCCTGGGCAAACGCCTTCAAAAAGTTGAAGTTCGCAAATACCTAAAGTTGCTTACAAACCTAGCAAACCCTAGCGGCTAACCTCCCTACCAGTGGTAGGGGGGTTAGGGACGAACGTGAAGTGTTGCCTATTGGACAAGCACTGTACCTTCACCCTTGGAAGAAAGGCTCCTGTACCGGGATCCGGTCTGCTGGTTTCTCCAAAGCCTGAGGGGCTTTGAAAGCGCACCGGGTCAACGCTATCAGGCTTAGTAGTCACCGTTAAGTATCCACCTGATCAAACGGGGGTCTACTACGGAGTGTGTTGTTAATAAATTGGCAACAAAAACTGGCCGTAGATCTGACGGCTTCGCGACGTAAACCCGTCGCAAAGTTGGGTTGCACTGAAATTGCGGGATTGACTACGTTACGACCGGCCGAAACCGGCTGCAGCACGACCCTCTGACTAACGTAGCTAGTGCCAAGCGTCAAGTATGGAGCCAGCCTGAGCCTTGTGAATGAACGTCGGATACTGACGTAGGTAAGCTCTACCCTGTTGTTGCTGCTTCCCACTGAAGTGAGGGAACTATTCGAGGGTGCACGGAAGTGCGAGACTGACTATGTTACGACCGATCGAAACCGGCCGCAGCGTACTTACGCACAAAGAAGTTTATCTCAAGTCGTCGGGGACGAAGCGAGATATTGACTTAATCTCAGCGTATGAGTATTTCTATGAGTTGTCGTCGTGAGAAGACAATCGTGACTCAACGGCTGGTGCGACTGCGAACACGTCGGAGCGGGGTCGCAAGCAGAATGGGTCTGGGAATGGCGTTAGAGTATTGCTACGAGAGAAGTCGTGAGACAACAATCTTGACTCGGCAGCCGGGAGCGACCTTCAACACGTCCGGGTCGCAGATCGGGTCTGACGACTCCACTTCCAAAATTATTTGCCACCACTAATAGGAACTCACTGATGATTCCTGGCCGGGAAAAAGAGTTCAGAAACTTCAAATTGCAGAAATGAAATGAAATAAAATACTTATTTCTCAACTTTAATTAATAAATAATTACAAATTTTAAACCCATTCAAATTCAAATATTTATTTCTCAACATTGACAATTACTTGTTCTTATTAACGTCAAATAAAACATGACTCTACCACCAGTTCAGAAAAACCTTCGTGAAGAAGAAGTAGCAAGAAATTTCACAAGTTTTTTTTTTTCAAAATATATTTACAGAGTCTCTTTGTATCTATACAAAGTTATTTATATCTGCACCTGCAAGCTCGGCAAATCTCCTTCGCCCCAAGTATCTAAACGCCAGCCCCCCTTCAACGGCACCCGACACGCAGACCATTCGTAATTGTACACACCACTTTGGATTACGATGAAGAAGATCCTGGCGAGCACCTTTGAATACACGGGTACGAGAGCGATACAGGTTGCAGTAGATCAGGCAGTTTTAAAACGATGAAGACGAAGAAGAAGATATCTGGAATAATTGTATTTTAAATGACAAAACTTGGAGAAGGCCTGGGAATTCCGTAAAGCAAAGAACTGCCTTTGGATCCGTTCAGCAAGGTGGCAAATAGGTATTTTTTGGGGCGGAATCATCTTATCGGATAAATTATGGTTACTTATTCATGTTGGTCAACGATGCTGGCAAAACGAGCTCAATGAGTGAACGCTGTACTCCGGGAGTACGACATCACGTGATTAGACTGGCCTGCTGGCACTCCGGAGTAAAACCCAACCTATTACGCATGGGACCCTCTTAAGCGAGCTGTTTGGAGTCGTCAACCACCTCCAAGAAGTCTGTCAGGTTACCACAATAACTATTGGATAACTTCATCTACAGCATCCCCAGGAGGATTTTCGCTAGCGTTCAAGCCAAGGCAGAAATTATTTTGTATGAAATTTGTAAAAATAACATGTAAAGATAAAAAAAATTATTTAGTTTAATTAAATGTTCGCATTTCTTTAAATTACAATGCCGCAGAGTTTAAATAATTATGCATATGTGTGTATGATAATATGTTATGTCTACTTCCATTTATAAGTCTGTGGCTGAACCGAAGACAATGACGTTTGTTATTTTTGTGTTGATGTCTTCTTATGATACAATTTTTTTAAATAAATATAAATTTAAATGACCAATCTAGTCTACCTGAGATTTTAAAAGAATCTGATTAAGTGCAGGAAATGATCTACAAGACCGTTCGTATGCAACATGAAATACATGAATATTAATTTAATTTAATGTAAGAATTATATTAAAGAAGAATTTAAATAATTACTTATGTATAAATGTAAATTACCTTGAAATAACTTTTGTGCCCTTTGGATTTAAAAAATATAAAAATAATAAAACTAGATTAAATTAATTTGATATGAATAACGTTAAAACTTTACACTTAATACAATGCTTCCACACTCCTGTACCGCGTTGGGCATGTTTGCTGATGCCAGCGTGGATGACTTTTACGCAGTAATGCGAAAAAAAGTTGCCTCGCTGGTGAACAGGGTGCGGTTGAGTGTGAAGCCGAGCCCTGAGGATGGTTGGGGATCGACTTGATTCAGCCCTGGTTGGCAAGTTCAAAGAACTGCATGTGTTTTGGGTCTGCCCATTTATTTATGTTATAAATATGTACTAACATAGTCAGTAAAATAATATTGTTACTAACATTAGTATAATCTTTAGTGTTATGAATACTAACATAGTCTAAAAGATACATTGTTACAAACACTCTATAGATCTTTGGTCTGAAAATAAATGATTTTTATTTAATTTGTATTATTTATTTATTTATTTACTAATTTAAATAAATTGAAAAACTGGACACGTTCTTAAACTGGTTGTTAAAAATAAAGTTTAAATGTTCTTTGGGTAATTAAGTTAAAATAATAAATCAGATATTAACTTGTTTATATTCCAATGTTACAATTTTTTATAAAGTTTACAATAAAATAATATTAGCACGTAAATAAAGCCTTTTAGTGTTTGATTGAAAGTTATGATTATAAGCAAACTGGATCTATCTGGTCATTCACCTAAACATCCAGCAAAAAAGTTATCGGAAATATGTTTTTTGCGCCTTTATTTTAATATTTAATATAATATTTCGTAAAAAATTCAAGTTAATAATAATAATAATAATAATCATTTATTCATAACCCACACAAATAATTTAGTCAGTCATACAGAGTAGGCTTAACGCTATACAATTAACAATTTTTGGGCTGTAGTTATACAAGTAGTATAGTGTAGTTAAACAACTGTAGTATAACAAGTTAAGATGGTATGGAAAATTAATATTTGTGGAGACAAACATTTTTACAAAATACTTGTTCAATATTATATATAAAATCATTCAGTCGATGTGTGAGCAATCTTTAAGATTGGATTTCACATTATTTATCTATCCCGGATAACAACGGATAACATAGAACATTTTAACAAAGAATGTTTAACAAGCATAATAATATAATAATAATCTTCTAATTAACTTAAAGTTAACTTGGATTACCATGTTTTGGATTTCCAATGTGAATCCAAATTTGCTGTGTGATTTTATCCTTTTATTATTGTCACCTTCTGCTGGCTGCTTTGTGATCTACAGATACTTTCTAGATGAAAAACCTCACTAAAAACATAAATTTCAAAATGTTTTGCACGTTTTAAATCAAAGTAACTCAAACCATTGGTTGTCTCAAAATTCACTAAAAATTATGTCTTTGCTGTCATATGCTGGTGGTGGGTCTTGATAACTTATTCATACGAACTAGTAGCAGAACCAGATCAAAGATTCATTAAAAAAAATCTTTAAACCGTCAAAATATTTTAATAGCTGATTCGGTTTTCATCAAATTTACGAAAACAGCCTGTTAATTCAACTTTAAAAAAACAAATCAAAATTATACGGTTTATACGATCTTGCAGTAACACACGTTAAAATATAACAACCTTCTTTTTGCTTCGTTTGATTAAAAAAAAGGAGAGCATGAAAGGAAATTAAGAACAATACGGTCATGAATCGTTGGTGTAATTATGTATCCAGACATTTCAAATCCTATTCACATTTTATCTTAAAGACATTGTTTAAGATTCAACGTCAATCAATAATCCCCGGGGGTTTACACATAAAATATATTTTTAGAGTGTTTTTACTGCGTTTCAAAGCATCCTGTTCGATGAAACCTTGGGATTTATAGCAAATCAGGATGAAATAACGGACGCTCTAGCTAAAATTGCTATAAACTTTTATGTTATTCCTCATTGACCTCCAAAATAAGGGCTTCATGTAAAGACGCACTCAAATCCATGTTTTTTCTTCGAACTTGGTTATGAATATTCCAAATACTAACGAGGTTTAATTTTCTAAAATATTTTTTACCAGCCAAAGATTTTTTAGTTATGAGTAGAATGTTTCCATTCTGACATTCTAAATTAAGCACTTTATCATTTTTTGAGTGTAAATTCGTACTATACATTGAGTTCAGAAATTGTCAGGATGGCAAAGTACTCTGTACGGATTCAAAGAATCCGAACTTTGAAGTACTTTGAATGGATTTTTCAAATTTCGATTGTCGTAACGGAGTTACGATAAACTATGTCCATGAGCATGGGAGTCGGTACCATGGCGGTAGCTGCGCGGTTGTTCGTGGTCGGCATTTTAGACGCAAAAAAGTAATTGGAAATGAAAAAAAAATTGGCTCAAATTTCTGTTTAAATTATATTTCAATTTGAACAAATATAATAATAAAACAGTAACTCAAAATCTATGTTGTATTATAATAAAAATTTAACTACCTTAAAAAATACAGTATTACACAAAACATTAATTAAAAGAGTAACTGATATTCAATAATTTTGGTTTTAAATGATTTAGAAATTCAAATTTAATGAAGAAACAGTTAAAAATAAGATAATTTATTCGATTTTTACGAAAACTTTACCGACTTTACAACATGTTGAAATGTTCCTACAAGCATCAAATCTTAAGTTATCAAGTTGTATTTTCAGCAAACAAAGTTGGCTTATAACAGAAAAATTGTATTAGTTACATAACACGGTACTGGAATTCTATAAAAAAGTTATATTATTTTTTACACATTTAAAAACATTGGGTTTTATCAAAAATGTTTGCATTACTTGTATATTGGTTTTGAAAATAATCATCACAATCATGTTTATTATAATTGTTATGAACTTGAATTACTTATTTAATTTAAAAATCCTACAACATGATTGTTAGTTTTATAACTTACTGTACTCATTTGATTCACTACATGAACTGGTAACGTGTCTGTCATGTCGAAAAAACATCAAAAATAATAATTAATAATCTTTTAACACGCCGAGCGACTGTCGATGTTTTGATTAGCTCCAAATTGATTTGCCAATTGAAATTGAAGTGCCTAATGGAAGTAATTAGAAGAAACAAAATTTGTGAATTAAAAAAGTAATAATACAATGCTTTTCCTCAATTATATCGTTTTGTGTAGTTCTTGTTCTTTTTTTTAACAATTGAAGGTTTCATTTGCATGGAAAATAAATAATAAAGGTTTCAGCGTCAAGTTATATTCAATTGTAAACCTTAAGAGATATCTAAACTCACCTAGATTTCATTGTTCATTTGACATAAATACATCGAGACTATGCATTATTTCTATTGGATGATTCAAAACTTTCGTAGAGATAAGTTTACACAATTAGTACCTATTGTTGTAAGTGCTTCCTATCAAAATGTAAATGATTTTTAACATGATTTTCTTTTCAAAAAATAGCAGCCACACACAAAACCTTTATTAATTGATGGTTCCTGTAAATGTAAGACAAACATAAAGTGTTGAATGACAAAAACTCGTAAAGCGTCACGTTTCCGAGATATGAGCTGTCAAAGATCTACAATTGCAGCCGGACTTCTTTATTTTTCTAAATTAATTTTTTACATAATGGTGGACGGTACATGGGTTAAAAGATTCGTACCCCTTTAAGTTATCCATGCTAATTGAATAAGATAGAAAATATCTTTTATTCATCGACCAAAATAATAGGCTGTTCTTATCTGTTTATTCATATATTTTTTATTTATTAATAGGACCACCAGATATAACATTTCATCTAACAATTAGGGTTATTAAAACAATAGAAAATGTTTAATGCAACCTCTGTTGAAGGTAGCCACACAATTCATAGACAAGTCAATACAACAGTGAAAAAAAAAACACAATAACTTTTTTTAAAGCTCAAAACCGAAACAATAATAAGAAAGTTACATGAAAAACCTACAAATACATTATTACAAAAATTATGCTTTGAAATATAAAAAACATAAACATAAACAAAACTTACACTTTTTATGGAGTCATGAAAAGTATCAAAATTAATGGAGACTGTTGTAAGCATCAGTCAGGTAGTAAAAAGCAGCATGCATTCGGGCTTTAGTTCTAGCGAACGGCTTATAGAACAACGGCGAAAAATTTGCGCGGTGGTTTGCGAGGGACTCTAATGTTGAACATGCTCAGTACTTATTACTACAGTATTGCATTTCTTTAGACTTTTAAAAGAAAACCAATACTGTTATGTTTCATCTTTTAACAAGGGTATTCATTTTAAAGTGCTCTAATCGTTATTTGTACGAGAAATTTGTTTTTAGGCAACTGTAAAAAGCAAGATGTCTTGTGATACGTAGTTGGTGGACACTGTACTGAGGAGACCATACAACACTATAGAAAATATTGCGAATTATTATTTTAGTCCATAGATCTTTAATGACTTTACCATTACTCGTTTATGTATGTTTATCTTTTTCTTTTCATTGATGGATTCAATATAGGAATCGATTTCTTTAGAAAAAATAGTAACTCATTGTGGCGCCATGCGAGTCGCATGACTGAATAGTTGATGTGTAGGCGCACATTAAGTATTTAAGTAACTTTCATTCTGTGTCTGGTAATGATGGTTTATGTGGTATTACAAGTACAATTAACTTATCCTAAAAAAGAGTCTGTTAACCTTCGTTTTGAATCAAAAATTTAAATTGTCTCAGAATCCACAAACTCGTAGGTTTAACACATTTTAAAATTGAATATCGTATAATTTGACCAAAATTGTATTGTTATCAACTTATCCTCAACCTCAAACCCTATTTTTTAAGATTCAGATCTCAAATAAGAAATATACTAAAGACTTCTACATTCATAAAACAAAAATTTCTCATTACCATCCGTGTTTCCGTTTTTAATAAGGTTTCTCTTTTGTTCCAGTGCTACAGTGGGCGGGATCTTTCAATAGTGAGTGAGTCTCCAGGCAGCAACGGCCACTGGGGCCGCGCATGGAAGCTGCGCCTCGAAGCCTCCGACTCCATCGGATCCCCCCGAAGCATCTCCAATTCTAGTCTCCGGGAGGTCGACGAGGAACTCACGGGGGAAGAACTTGCCACTTACATGTACCAAGTGAACTGTGATATAGGTGGACTTACCTGAGACACATCCGTGTAGTGACCACAAGGTAGACACCGTGTGACGTCCAAATAAGACTGCGCAATGTATTTCAAAAATACATTGACATCGTTCAAATACTCGTAGATCTGATAAGGCTGGAGATTAAGTGAATCGAAATGAAAGTCAGCTGCTATTTTTGAATAATTTAGATAGGACAAATTATTATTACAATGTTGTTGCTTTAATATACGAGTTGTTGTTTGTATTCAGCGGTTCTGAGCGCTGTGTTGTAAGTCCAGAGATTAAATGTACGTAAGTTTTAGAATTTTTGTTTTCTTTTTTCTCATGTTCTTAGAATCTGATTGTTAAATTGATGTCGTCACTCAGGAGGTACTGCATAAGGGATTACTTGAGGCAATTTGTTTTCAATTTAGTCCAATGTTTTGCTTTAGAGAACATTTTAAAAGCTCTTCGGATGTCATCAACAAATTTTTCCCTAGATTTATTCAATAAAAAAACATTTGAAGACGAAAGCCTTAGAGGTTTAATTGCTAGAAAAGTATAAAATAACAAATTGTCTTTAAAATTTAAATTGTGTTAGTATAAGCGAAAAAAATAAACGAGATCAGGTTTTTACAGAAATTATAAGTCGTGCACATAATGTTTAGTTTACCGTATTTATTTTTAAACTAGATGCTAACCGCTTCGCTCACGTAAAATAAGGGCTAAAGTATTATTTGTAGTGTGTCATTTGAAGGAGTTAACTTTATTATACAACAAAAAAATTTTGCTTATTACCATTAACCTGCTTTTCAGCTGTTAGATTAAAAGTCATGCTATCAGTACTCTTAAACTGCAAAACTTGTTAAATATACCACTTCTTATATCAAAAATTCGTACCAAAAGATGCATCTTAAATCTACTTAAGCGATTATTATATTATATGTTACTTTAAAATCTAAAGCTTTTGTTTTTATGCAGAAGGCTCTAAATCATGCCAAGTAACCAAAACCTGAGGACTGTTCTATGTAGGGCCGTTGCTTACACATGGACGGTTCCATGAATAAGTGACGGTACAGCCCATTCTAATAACATTGATGAAACCGAAAGCATATTAACCAATAATACAATAAGTTAGGTAACCGTGGGTGAAATTCCGTAGTTAGGTAAAATTCCCATTACTCACTTTACAAAATAAAATAATGCTATCAAATTTTATTAAACATAGTGTTGTATATGATGAGATATGGATAGCGAAATCTCCATTTTTCCTCCGATTTTTGTTAAAACTTAACAGTTACATAACTGTTATCTGTCTAACCACACTGTGTACGTAAATATAAATCTATAGTTGAAATAAAAATACTTTGTACATGGAAAATACTTCGGAAATACTTTTACTGAGAGTATATTAACGTATCAGAATCCATAAAAATCATAAATTATAATTTAAGTCAGTTTGTTTGTGCATGGGTACACTAATATCAAAAGTCAAACTACAATTATTTTAACGCAATGTTGAAGACTGTACAATTTTATGGGCCTTTTAAATTTCACCGGACTTATTCGAAAGTAGTTTTATTACAGCGTTACTATCAGTTGTACTATTGTATTTGGAATTACACAAATTTGTAACTTTATGAAACAAAAAAAGAATTATATGTTATTAGTATAATGTTTCTTGTTAAAACTGACCTGTACGTAAATAACGTATTTGAAAACATACATTTAACAAACGTAATCATACGAAAAGTATGCTTGACCAACCGTTTGGAAAACTTTCCGAATTTCATTGAAAAATATATTTTTTAAAGTTGGAACAACCACTTTATAAAAAAAAAATACTTTAATATTTTACATATCATTTCAACCCTACCACGAATGACAAGAGTGTGAGACTTTATTTAGGTTATGTCTGATGTCTCTGGCGCAATCAAGTCAATCCCAGCGTTTATACGAAGGTGTTCAAACCGGATATATCCAATCCGTTTTGCTCCCCCAGGTGGAAAGGATACATGGAGAATGGTCCCTCGAAAAAAAGGGCAGCTGTGCTGCAGGCCTAAATACTAGGTCTATGAAAAAAATATAGAGGAATTTTAATTTCATGCAGTTTGGTTCCGTATCTTAGACCGGGAACAATTGTCACAGTTTTTGATTTTTGAAAGTTGCCCTTAATCTGGTTATATTTTTTGAATAATGGTATTGTTTTTATGAAGTTATTATGAATTTTTTATGAAGTTTTTATTACAAGATAATAAATTTTATTTGCACCCGAAAGTTACTAAACATGATTTTTTTTGTTCCCCTCCACGGGAGGGGCAGGAGGATAAAAAATGCTCTGACGCATACTCTGGCGCGCGCGATCCAGGTTGTGTAGGACTCGTCCCTACGCCTACCAGAACCACTTCCCACTAAAAAAACCCTGTTGGCTCGTGCAATTTTTTTGCCACTCAGCCTTCATCTGAGCGACGGCCAATTGGAGAAAGAGGCCGCTCTAGGACAAAATATGATGAAACTGGGATTTAAATATAATGAGTTACACTGTGACATTTAAACCGTGCACCAAGTACCGAAATTACCAAGAAACTCCTCAAATTTAATGGGGCAAGTACACAATATTTTTTTGTTATATTTGAGACCATACAAAACCAATACGATACTTAAATATCACCTTCAACAACATTACAGTAATAGGAATACTTAATTCCGGTAAGATGTGAAAGGTACGCTTATTTTTATTTTTGATCATCAGTCGTTTTATTTTCTACATGTAGGAAATTTATCAACTGCGGTTAGGAAAAGAACTCGTCAAAGGAATGTTAAATTTTGAAACTTACTTGAAAAGGTTTGTACTTCACAAACACTGGCGAGCGATCATTTACTCGTAACTAGTACCGCGGGTTCAAAATTACCAAATATTTCCAAATCAACTCGGTACCATTTAAAATATATTTCATACATTTTTCTTGTATGCTAAACTAACTATAAAACTTGCATTGATAACAAAATATAATGATGAACTCCAAAAATAAACAACCAAAAGGAAAGCACTCATACTTGTGATCGCAAAACAAACCTAACAATGCTATACTTTAATATCGTTTCTTTTTTCTCTTTTACACAATTATATATTTTTTTATTTAGACCAACTTGGAAATAATGAGTAGTTTAATTAGATAATTTATTTAAACAAGAATATAATAAGATATATCTATATCAATAACTGTTTAATATAAAAGAAAAAGAAGTTGCAATCGATTAAAGACGAAGGTTTTCGTGTGAACTCCGATTCTTTAGACATTTTTGTAGTTTAACAGGATTACGAGGAGAATCAGCATACATTCATGAAACTCTTTCATTTCTTTACTATTAATAAATATCATTGGGATCATTAATAAACCTAAAAGCGTTAAAGCTATTTTTAAAGAGTATTCATAGGTTTGGTTTATAACTGAATAAAACAACTATTTCATTTGATGTGCACTCAGTGAAGTTTCAGCTCAGACTGACTCTTTCTGTCAACAAAACTCGTTACGAAAAGTGGATACTGGACAATATGACGTCAGTCTAATTTGCAACTACTTTGTGTCTTTTAATAATCCAATAACTGTTTAAGATAATTCATAACACCTGTTCAAACACGTGCTGCTATATTAAAACAATTCAATGTATCTAATTTACCTTAAACAATTAGGATAAAAATCAATCAGTCATTTATCGAGTCCTTTTACTACCTATTAAACCATAACATCTGTTTTTACCTAAAAAGTAACACTAAGTACTGAATCAACCTTAAACAATTAAAATACTGGACAATTATTAATTTGTTTATGCCTCAAGTTACCTACAGTACATCGTTGATCTAACAATGCGCTATGCGATAAAGGTCTGGTGATGAAGGCAGGGACTGGATATCATGAAAGGCCACTAGAGTTTGTTTTGACAAGTACCAGACTAGTTTAACCCACTCTCTTGAATCCAGAGTAGACTAACTACTACTCACGCATTTTTAAATTATTGCATTTTCAATCAAAATCATTTACTTTGAAGGATACTGTATGGTGAAATTGCATTAGTCTCAGTACTAAGAACAGATCAACTGAGGTATATTTTACATATTATATCCCGATACAATTGTCCCCACGCATATACTAACACTTATGACAAATTAGTGGTAATATGTTTTGGCCAAACTTTATTTGTAGTTCATGAAAGTCAAAGGTCTTCTGAAAAACGGTCTGGGGTATTTTTCTCTACCAAGGCATTCTGAAAAATTTTTTTACTAACAATGAACTTATAAATATCGAGCTCCTGAAAAAAAGCGCCACACGTACAATTTTTCAAGTATCTTTGCTTTTTGGCTTAAAGTTATTTTAATGTCATTTCTGAAAAATTCAGTAATTTTTTATATGATTAATTATAAATACATAGACACCTAAGGTCAATATCCAAAATCCTCAATTGTAACACTACAATCGACCCCACTGATTTGGACGTTACGATTGACACCAGTTGACCATTTTGGATATATCTCCAATTTACAGAAACAAAGAGTTACTTAAAATTACCAGGCAACTGAGTACTTAACATGTACAAATAAAGTAAGTTTTACCCTATCTTCGTGAACTGGCAAGAAACTTCACGGGTATATTTTTTTCAAAATAAATTTACAGAAACTCTTTATGTCTATACAAAGTGTCTATAAAAAGCCTTATCTGCATCTCTTAGCTTGGCAAGTCTCCCTCTCCCAAGTATCCAAACGACGAACGATCAAACTGCACCCGTTCACGAGTTAACGCAGGATCCAGCCATCGCCCTCCTCAACCATATTATATTAGTACTTTAGTGACAATGACGCTTTAGATATTCATCCCAAATTAAAAATTCACTCTAGACACGATCATTTCGCAGCAAGTCACTAGTCACTATGGAGCTGTATGCCTCTGCACGTCACATTTTATCTGGATAACCAGCTAACTCCTAGTTAAACTGTTAATTCAGGGTTGCAAAAGTCAACTTGTTTATTATAGTAGATATATCGACATTAGTACTATTACCCTGTGTTATTATTGTCCCAGTCTACCTTATATTTAGGCCATAATGTCAATTATAAATTAGATAATTCAAAATTAATATTCCCCCCATTGTCCCATCTTAACTCAAAAAATATCGATTGCAAAAAATATTGCATGAAATAAAATGAACAGTGTTGAATAATAACAAGTTTATAATTATTAAGATTTTTTCTAGAAAATTCAAAAATAGCAAAGAATTTGTGGAAACACAGTTCACATTTTAAAATCAAGATGACGGCTAATGCAGCTGTCAAATTTTTTCGCCATTTTGAATTTACATTCACGGCTGGTGAAATAAAATTTTGTCATTGAATTTTTTTAAGGCTTGAATGCTAATCCGACGGCAAATTTTTGGTAACTATTAATTATATGTAGAGAAACAAAAATTCATTTGGACAAACTTAAGACTGAACTATCTTATTATTTGGCTACTATAGCTTTGCCTCTGAACCACCTCTCCGGGTTTTAATCATAATTGTCTTGTGGTAACATAGTAACCAGATATTTTTTCATATATCCATATAGTGGTAGGTTCATATGTTAAGATCTCGTCTGATCTCGACGAAGATCTCTCATGTTCCAGATAATAGAAAGGAACAGTCAGTGTAATTACTGGAACAAAGGCTAATTCAGCTTAGGCCTACGGTTGGCAACGCATCATTAATCGATAATCAATAAATAACAATATAACTTCTATACATAATATTAATATAATTCATCAATAACATCTACGATTCATGATGTCCATGGACATGGTTGACACTTACCGTCAGGGGGATTGCGTGCTCATTAGTCAACTATGACAGTGATCAAAATTCTTTTATCAGATTTGTTTTGTGTATTTATTTGTCTGAAGATGTCATTTCTTGATATTTTATTTAATTACGGCAAACTATACATTTCAAGTAGAAATTATTATGTCTCTTTTAATCTGTCTGTAAATCTGAAAAACCTTATCACTGCTACATTTATTTTTGTACCTTCAAGGGCACACAATTAATATTATTTTATTTGTCACATAAAACCTCTTAAATGTCGTTCCATATCTGTCAGTTTCAGTAATGGTAAGTCCAATGAAAATGGACTTTAATTAGAAATTATTCGACGATATCAGATTGGTACAGTTTATCGTTCGTAAACTGTAATTGATGTGTCTGATTACCCAATTCAAAGGTTCTACGTTAGGGGATTTTCAATAACATCTACGACTGACAGTGTCTATAGGCACGTGTGCTATTAAAAATCAGGTGGACCGCGTGCTCCACCTGATTTTTTGATGATGACCAAGACTCTTTTACTTTAAACTACACACATGTTTGATTACTTAATTTTTTTTCCTTGGTAACGCTACAGCTATTTCCTTCCATGAGATTTCAGTTACCTTTGAAGATTTTCTAAATGAGAGAGTAGGTTAAGCTTGCATTGTATTTTAATCACGAAAACAATATATAGAAATATTTATATATAAAAAACAGTGTAATACTTACGTTTTGCATAATATTATCCTTTATTTTGCATTTACTTTTTCTTTATTTCTTTGCTAAATATTTACATTATATTGTTTACTTTTATTGACAAATCATGTCAACTCATTTTTTTAATGACAGAAATGGACGCTGCCAAACATATTAGGCCTGTTACACACAAATTCTTACAAAACTATTGTATGAAAATATATATGATTCCTGGCTAAGAAGAATAATTTTAAAATTTCAAATTGCGGTTCTAAGGGAATGTGAGCCCAGCCATATAAGCCGATTGCTGGCCTTAGAACGGCATTCTCGCTCCGATCGCCGCCCAGTGCGGACGTGCAAGACCCCGCTCTCCGTCGTTTGGTCCCTTCCCGATACTCCGTGGCGCTCAGTCTACTGACGTCACGGTTTAGCGTGTTGGTTCCGTGCTACGGATTTCAAGGTTCTTTCTACTCCCTCTGAGTGCTATCGAAGTGCGTATTTTTCTTTGCGACTAAGCCCTTTAGTCTTCAAAGTGCTGTGCTAAGTTGTGTTGTGCTTGTGCTGAGTGCAGTGTTGTGCCCAGCGTAAGTAGTCTGGTTTCAGTGCAAAGGATACTTAACGGTGACAACGAATTTGTACTGAACCAGTCCTTTTTATTTTTATTTATTTCTCTTCTCTATTTTATTTATTTTTCTCCTATTTTCATATTTATTTTTATCATATTTGTGTGTTTTCGTGTGTATTTGTCCTTTCTGTCGGTAAAGGTTGACCCTAACGCGGTCAACTCTTTACCTGCGTACCCTTTTTTAGGTTTCTAGGTAGCGGCCTTCGGCGTACTACGGTTAGTTTTAAGTTATTCTCCCCAGCCCCCCTACCGCTGGTAGGGAGGTTTGCCGCTAGGGTTCGCTAGGTTTTTATTTAGGAATCCTAGGCATTTGTTATATATTATAGGCATACATTACATATTTATATATTACGTTTTATAATTCCAAGTCCTCCAATGGACCTTGTTAATATTCTTAAGTCGTTCGCCCAGGCGCTCGCTGCGTCCGGCGTAAGCATACCCGCTGACGCACTAACGCAGGCCTTACAGGCATCTATCGCGTCCCCGGCCCCTCAGGCCTCAACCCCGGCCCCTCAGGCCTCCAACGTCGAGACCCCTCAGGTCTTAAGCTCTCCCGCGTCTCCCGCCTCGTCCGAGATGGACTGCGAATCGGTCGCATCCTCTCACGCGTCGCGTCGTAAGCGTACCGCTCCCGGGAGCGACTCCGAACCCGCGTCTGATACGTCGTCAGATGCCGTCACCTTAACCGGCTCTCCTGAGCCCGCGTTTCAACTCGTCGCCAAGCGCTCCAAGAAGCGCTCTAAGAAAGCTTCGGTATCTTCAATACCCGAGCCCTCCCCGGTGTCTTCAACACCAGCCCCCGCGCCGTTAAAATCGCTCGTAGTAACCGCGTCTCCGTCGGTCACATCGAAGCCAGCGACGCGCTGCGCTCCCGTCCCGCCGAAGCCTCAGCTCCCTCCGCCCGTCTTCCTGCGTGAAAAAGCGCGCTGGACCGCGGTTTCAAACTTGTGCAAAGTGCACAAAATTAATTATTTAAAAGCCGCCAACGCTGGCGATACAATCAAGATTCAAATAGCGACCGTCGACGACTTCCGCTCGTTTACCAGGTTACTCGGATTAAACCAAATCGCGTATCACACCTACGCCCTCCCGGAGGAGCGTAAGATCCGCGCAGTACTACGGGGCGTCCCGTTCGAACTCAGCAACGAAGACATCCTCGATGACCTTAAGTCTCAGGGTTTCCCGGTCACAGCAGTGCACAAGATGCACTCCAACCGCGGTAGGCGTTTTCCCTTAGCGTTGGTAATCCTGTCGAATACTCCCAACTCGAGGGAGATCTTTAGAGAGGCTCGCACAATTTGCGGACTCTCAAATATCTCCGTCGAGCGTCCCAACCCCCGTGGTCACCCTGGGCAGTGCCACCGCTGCCAGCTCTATGGCCACGCAGCGGCTAACTGTTCAGCTCCCCCCAGGTGCGTAAAGTGCCTGGATCCTCACTTCACTAAGGAGTGCACTCGCACTCCCGAATCCACTTCCCCCCCTGCCTGTGTGCTGTGCGGCCAGTCCGGCCACACAGCTAACTACAGGGGTTGCCCGCGCGCTCCGCGCTCCACCACCAAGAGGGTCGCGCCTAAACCGGCGCCGCCGCTCACTCCTGCCAACTTCCCGCCGCTGCGCAACCGGGAAGCAAAGCCCGTTCAGCCGACACCTACTCCGGCTCTGTCTTGGAGGCAGCGCCCGGCCGTTCCGCCTGCACCTTCCCGACCTATCCCAGCTCCCGTAGCTCCCGTAGGGTCGTGTCCTTCTCCGTCTTCCGCACCTCAGTCGTCGTTGGCTGAGGACATGAAGACCGTATTCGACGTTATTCAAAACGTCGATATTAACGAAATTTCCGTGCTCGCACGCAAACTGCGAGCCGCCCGCTCTCCTCAAGAGCGTTTATTTGCTTTAGCCGAGCATCACTCGCTCCTAAGTTCGTTGTAAATTCTTTTATAATTTATAAATTCGTAAATAATAAATTATAATGTCTAGACCCGCGAATCCCGCGTCCAGTCGTATTAAACCCAAGGGCTTATCCCTAGTATCTTTTAACGCTCGTAGCCTTAATACCAAACTTCCCGAGATTAAACTGTTCCTTCAGAACAAAGAACCTGACTTATTCCTTCTCCAGGAGACATGGCTTACTCCAAACCGCTCCAGGGGATTCGCTATACCTAAGTACGCGTTTATTCGTAACGATAGGCCCAACTCTGACGGTTTCGGCGGCACCGCTATATATTACAAAAGAGGCTTCCACTGCTGTCCTCTCCCTACCCCTCCTCTCCTCAACATGGAAGCCACTGTGTGTGGATTGGCTATGACTGGTCATCCGACCATCATCATAGCTTCAATCTACATACCTAGTGGTACCAGACCAATCCGCAGCGACTTTGAGGCCATTCTCGCCCTCGGCCATTCAGTCATTATGTTCGGAGACTTTAACTCCAAACATACTGACTGGACGTGCCTATCGACTAACACCAGCGGTATCGCTCTCCTCGACATCACTAACTCCCTTGACCTAGATGTCATATCCCCCGTCACTCCCACTCACTATCCCAACAACCCGTCCTACTCTCCTGACATCCTCGACTTTGCAATTATCAAGCGTATCAATCTTGACCTAAGGTCTATCGAACCGCTCGATGACCTAGGCTCCGACCATCGCCCCGTTTCCCTCGTTCTAGGACCGCCGAACGATAACGTCTCATCTCCTAAGACCTTTACCAATTGGAAAGGTTTTAAAAATACGTTAGTTTCAGCCTTAGAGGCTCCGAACTCTCCACTCGCGATCTCTCCCGAGCAATTAGATAGCCCGGATAAAATCGATTCATTAGTAAATTCTCTCACTGATGCTATCAACTCAGCCATCAGTGACAACGAAAAGGTTGCTAAGCAAGGCAAACCCACGCTTCCCTTAGCCGTTAGCAATCTTATTAAAGCTAAAAACGCGGCTCTCCGGAGAGCTAAAAAATATCCCACGCCCGCCTATAGAACAGCTGCGAATCAGCTTCAACGTAAAGTTAGGTCTTGCCTCGCGGAACTCCGAGACGCTCAGATGAACGATCTCATGGCGAATATCTCTCCGTCCCACCAAGCGTACTATAGCATGGCCCGAGCCTTACGCGTAGACACCGTCTCTCACGTTCCTCCTCTCACTCGTCCCGATGGCACTACTGCCTTCGAAGTCGAAGAGAAAGCAAAATGCTTCGCCGACAGCATTGCCGCACAATGCTCGCCCAGCACGCAACCCGCGAATCCCACTCACATCAAAGCGGTGGAGGACGAAGTCCTTCGCAGAGACTCTCTCCCCATCACCGCCGACCCTGTCACAGTCTCTAATGACGAAATCTTGCTTCTCATTAGAAATCAAAAGTCCAAAAAGGCTCCGGGTGCGGATGGAATTTCCAACCACGCACTTAAGCACCTACCGCAACAGATGCTTACCTTGTTAGCTATCATTTTCAATGCCTGCTTCGACCATAGCTACTTGCCTAAAGCTTGGAAAGAAGCGACAGTCATAGGCATTCCCAAGCCGGGCAAACCTCTAAACGTCCCGGCTAATCACAGACCCATCAGCCTCCTCAAGGCAATGTCTAAACTTCTCGAGAGAGTCATACTTTCTCGAATGCGGAACCATCTGTTTCCAACGGATGGCGATCCTCTCATTATTCCCCATCAGTTCGGCTTTCGCGCTAAACACTCCTGCCCTCAGCAAGTCCACTGAATCGTCGAGTATATACTTGACGGTTTCTATCCGCGTCGTTATAAAACAGTCGCGGTTTTCTTTGACGTAGCCAAGGCTTTCGACAAAGTCTGGCACAGCGGTCTCGTTTTTAAACTCTATAAAAAAGGCTTACCGGCTCGCCTAGTCAGATTAATAGCGTCGTTTCTTAAAGACCGTACTTTTCGATTTAAACACGAAGGCACGCTTTCTGCACCTCGTCCCATAAAGGCTGCAGTCCCTCAAGGCTCAGTCCTCGCCCCTCTGCTGTACACCGTGTACACCAACGACATCCCCATCCCGCCGAAAGGCGTCGAACTCGCCCTCTTTGCAGACGATACCGCCCTTTACACTAAAAGTCAAGCGATCCCGTATAACATCACCAGACTCCAAAAGGCCGTAAACGCCCTCGGTGTTTGGTTTCAAAAATGGCGTATCGATGTCAACCCAGAAAAGAGTTCTGCTATTCAATTCGACCACAAACGTCGTAATCGCCACAACGATCTGCACATTCGTATGTTAGGTATTCCCATCCCCTGGAAGCGCACTGTCAAATACTTAGGCGTCACCTTAGATCAGACGCTTTCTTTCAAGCCACACGTCGATAGAGTAACGAAACTTGCGCGTTTTTACTTAAGCCGCCTATATAGTATGATAGGAAGAAAAAGTAAAATGTCTTTTAGAAATAAACGTACGCTTTAAAAGGTCTGCGTTAGACCCGTCATGTCATATGCTTCGCCAGTCTTTGCCCACGCCAAACCCTCCGTCCTGTATAAGCTGCAGGTAGTTCAAAATCTCTTCTGCCGCAGGGCCACAAACGCACCTTGGTACGTGCGTAACGCGGACCTGCACAGAGATCTTGAACTGCCTACAGTGCAACAGCACCTCAAAACACTCTCAGAATCGTTCTTCAAACGTGCCGAATCCCATCCCAATCATCTTGTTCGAGTTTCAGTCTCATATACTGTTCCTGTGTTAGATTCGATTTACAAAATCGCTAGACCGAGAAACGCGCACACGAGCGAACGCACGCAGTTAACTTTAGATCTAGAGGCCCTTCAGGCCGCAAATTCTAATTCTAACGTAAATTCTAATTCTAACGTAAATCCGAATTAATGCAATTTTATTTGTCAATTTTTAATGTTTTTATTTATTTACTTTTCTTTTTTGAGCACCTTCAGTGCTATGTAAGACCCAGCGGGTGACCCCTTAAGGGCCTCGCTAGCGCGGCCTCTTTCTCCGATTGGCCGTCGCTCAGATGAAGGCTGAGTGGCAAAAATGCACGAGCCGACAGGGGGTTTTTTAGTGGGTATGGTTCTGGTAGGCGTCGGGACGAGTCCCACATAACTCCGATCGCGCGCGCGGAGTATGCGTCAGAGCATTTTTTATGTCCTCCTGCCCTTCCCGTGGAGGGGAACCAAAAAAAAAAAAAACTCGAACTCATGCTCATGCTGAAGCTACCGGACTCCGTAGCTGCCTAATGCTGAAGCTACCTGACAGACTCTGAAGCTGCCTCTTGCTGAAGCTACCTGACGCTGAAGCTGCCTCATGCTGAAGCTACCTGACGCTGAAGCTGCTTCATGCAGAAGCTACCTGAAGCTGCCTCATGTTGAAAACCCCGACATTGACGCCTGATTTTTCTCCTACTGCTGACCCTGATGATCCTGCCTACCACCTCCTCCTGCTTGCTGATCCAACCTGCTCCTCCTGTTCCTGCTCTCACTGATCCTGCACGCGCCAGAGTGCCAGTCGGCGCCCGAGCGTCTGCCACTGACCCTGCACGCACCTAAGCGCCTTCACCATAGAAGCCTTCGCGGCGACTCCTAAGACTAATTCATGTCCGTGACAGTTTTTTGGATAAAAACTGTTATTACGTGACAACAGGATATCCTATAAAGCTTCAATTTATTTTGAGTAGGTTCACTAACTAGCTTTTATATAAATACATTTATCTTTTATCTTTCAAAATGTTTAAGCAATTTATTAGGTGCAAATGGTCCGAATAATGTGGTTTGATATTAAAACGATCGGTACGTAACCGAATTATGAGGCCTGTGTTAATGTCAGACGCAGCTGTCAAAATGTCTTTTCCTAGCAATTTTCCTCAAATATTTGAGTATCTTATTTTCTTTTAGAGGATGAATAAAATATTCTAGCACGTAAATAAAACATTTGTCTAGTTTCGATAGGTTTTGCGCCCACACCTTTTTATCTTGCGAAAAGTTTTATTTGAAGATCAGAAGTTATATTTATTTATGGAAGGAGTAGGTTTTAAGTAATGTGTATATTTTACTTTTGGGTCAAAGAACCTGAATAACGTGTTATGTAGCTCGATGTTGCAGGCCTAGCGCAGGCGGCATAACACTTAGGGCACAAGACAATAAATTGACTATTTACAGCATTGGAATGAGTCTTGTCATAAGAAGGGTCGACCATGCGATTTAATTTCTTGCTGTGTCTTAGGGTATTACAACACCAATCGATCGATCGTCGATCGAAGCTATCCTTCGATGGTAGAATGCAACAGTCGACGTCGATCGATGTCGATCGATGACATCGTTCGACAGCACCCATAGGCTGTCTTGTACTGATATAAAAATGTACGAAAATGACGATATCGATATCGGCCAAATTGTGATATAATCCGTGACTTACGTTTTATCTAGCACATCCATCGTTTTATTAAATTATAAAGAGGAGAGGCTTGTTTTTTATAAGAAGCCCACAAATGTCACAACGAAACCACACGGTCGATTAAAAAATTATTTCTCTTTCAGAAAGGTACATTATCCAAAACTGACACCATCTGTACAGCCCAATCCCTGAATTTTTACAAGATCAGAAGTTAAGCAGGAGACCGAGTGGCGCAGTGGTAAGTAGCTCTGCCTCGTGTGCCAGAGGTCCCAGGTTCGAGTTCTGGTCAGGGCATTCGTTTGAGTGATGAGCACAGATGTTTCTTGTCGGGTCATGGTTGCAGTTCGCTGTAACATTGTTTAAAATACAAGCTTTACTTACTTTGGGGACATACAGTTGGTGTGTTTGTCACAAAAAATATCTTCTTAGTACTAAGTTACCAAATAAAATTAATTTTTTTTTAATCAACACATACAAAAGAAACAAAGGTTTTTTTTACATAACACCGTCAACAAAACTTATTGCTAGGTTAACTGGCGAAGGTGGGGTTCGCGAAACAATTATGGATTTTAAATTTACTTTCTTAACGTATACGCTCTACCTAGTTCTACAGAATATTGATTGAGATTTATTTTTTATAAATTTTTTATTTGTAGTTAGTTCCCGATACATACTTATTAACAATGTAGTTAGGTAATTTGTTTAACACGTCTGGTAATACATATTCCCATTTTCTCTTACCATACATATTTTTATAATTTAAATCTTTTCATGCATGCAATGGGTCTTAATTTATTACTACGCTTATACTCTAAGAGGTTTTTAAGTAAACATGATTCCAAATTTATTATATTATAGTTGCTTCATTCTTCAGATAGTATATAATTAAACACGTAGTCCTTTTAAAGTATGTCATTTGACTTATTCAAAAAACTTTCCGTCTGTTTACTTGATCAACCCCGGTCCCGGCATGTCTTCATTCTTTTTTCGTGCTAGGTAACAAGCAAACGTCTTTTATCACCGAGTAACTTAACAGTTTAATATTAAATATGCTGTAAAAGTTGTACTAAAAGTGTACTAAAAGTTAGAAAATTAGAACTAACAATAAAGAATCAACGATAGTGACTCGTTATTTCTTCCGATGAAGTAAGCCAATTTTTCTTTTTTGTTAATGATCGCGGGTATCTATAAACTATGATTTCGCTTTGTCGAAAAGATGCAGAAAACACGTGTTATCTATAATAGATATAACACGCTATCTGCATAAATTCCTGGTAGTCTTCTATCTGATGTTTATTTATATAAACTATAATTTCGCTTTGTCCAAAAGATGCAGAAAATACGTGTAATCTATAATACATATATAACGTTATCCGCATAAATTCCTGGTAGTCTTCTACTTGATGTTTTTTATTATAAACTAAAATGTACCTTTATAGAAAAGATGCAGAAATTACTTGTAATCTATAATAGATATATCACGCTATCTGTGAACATTCCTGGTCGTCTTTTACCTGATGTTTATAATTATAAACTTTGATTTCGCTTTGTCGAAAAGATGCAGAAAATACGGTTTATCTGTAATAGATATATCACGTTATCTGTGAAATTCATGGTAGTCTTCTACCTGATGTTTATTGATATAAACTATATTTTCACTTTGTCGAATATATGCCGAAAATACGTGTAATCTATAATAGATATATCACGATATTTGCGAAAATTCCTGTTAGTCTTCTGCCTGATGTTTATTAATATAAACTATAATTTCGCTGTGTCGAAAAGATGCAGAAAATATGTGTTATCTATAATAGATATAACACGTTATCCTCATAAATTACTGGTAGTTTTCTACCTGATGTTTTTTATTCCTATTAATGCTGTATAGTACTCGTATTGTTACTTTTGACTTTTTTTCAATACTGTTTAAAAATTTTAATACGAATACAAAAAATAAATATAATGATGAAACCTGGGGGGTGAATCTCCAGCTAGCAATTTAGGTTACCGCAATAACTGAGCTCTCTTTGTAGACATTCCCTAATCTGGAACCGTCGACCACCCAGAATGAACGGGGCCAGTCGGGAGGATTATTTCCGACATAGATACAGAAATTCTTTCTAACCTCGGGGCTTAAGGGGCTCTAGTAATGGAATAACCGCTATAAAAAAGTAAAAATGATAATAAAGTAAACCCAAGCTATCTAAGTACTCTCCAAACATCGACAGGCAACCGGTCAACCCAGTCGGGAAACTGGATGAGACCTCCTCGTTACCCATCAAACAGTCCCCCTGTTCACGTCGTCAACAGTCGACGTCATTGGAAAGTGCCAGTGCCTCCACTTCAGCGTCCACATTTAAATTCGGCGTTCAACGCAAAATTCAACCAGTCCGGGACTCGTGCACCGATCAACTATAATTCAGGTACACGCAGGTCGAATCCATCACTTTTACGATTATTGGCCTAAAATAACAAATAATGAAACGATTTTAAAATGGATAAAGTTTTGTTTCTAAATTCCATTTCATGATAAAATTACACCAGTACTACTCCCAGAATATTTTGTCGAAACGAAATATGATAAAAGCAATTAATAAATTGTTAGACTTAGAGGCTATAAAACCTTGTTTTGACTCAAGTGACCATTTTATAAACTTTATTTCATTAGATCTGTATTTGTGACACTTGTGAAATTATAAAAAAGTACCATTATTTTATTTTATGTACGTATAAAGTTTGTAAAATGAAAAAAAAGTACCATTATTTTATTTTATGTACGTATTAAGTTTGTAAAATGAAAAAAAATTGTCATAATTTCAAAAATTGTTTATTTTTAAGTATAAATGCAAAATTAACAAGTGGAAGACTGTTCACCCCTAACACAGGAATTTTTATCCTAAAAGGGGTGTTCCACGTCAATTTGTAAAAACCTTAGAATAAAAAAAAAATTGAATTTTGGATTTAAAAATATAATAAATAAATATTTTTAGCGCCGAAACTCAACGGCGTAAAACGGGTCGTAGCTACTAAACAAATAAATTATAATATTTATAAATAAAATTATACAATTTTGTAGAACTTCACTACACACTTCAAAATGGAATCTTATAAAACAGCTTCATAATTAATTCCCCATAATGGTTTCTTACCTAATATAGATAAGAAAGATCATACGTATATTTGTTAATTACAAAAATTACCTACGTTTGGAATTTCAAGAAAACGATATGTTTGAGCCAATCACTTACGAGTTTACGGCCATGCCGTATGGATTAACCGTTGCTCAGGGGGTATTTACAAAATTTATGCGTGAAATTATAAGTCACTTGTTGTGAATTCGGACAAAAATCGACTAATACCGACAAAGTCGGTAACATTTTTAGGCTTTATGTTTAACACCGAACAGATGTCTATTTCTTTACCTGACGAAAAGCGTTATAATAATAAATAAATTTATGAAACTTCAAATATGCTCGATACGAGATTTTGCTAAACATATAGGTGTACTGGTCGCAGCCGATCTAGCTACAAAATAAGTACAACCATGAGGCAAAAATAAAACTCCCTGAACTACTGTCAGAAGATTTAATCTGGTCGAAAAGTATAAGTAAATATACCATTTCCTGTTTATAATGATAAGAGATACATTCAGAACAGGCTGGGGCGCAGTATTCCAAAACAATAAATTTTATGGTTCTTGGAAACATAGTGAAAAATAATACCATATCAATTACCTAGAATTACTAGCCGTTTCCCTAGGCTTCAAAAGTTCAGCCGGGGAAGAAAGAAATTGTTCAATATTATTACGAATTGATAATACCACCGTTACTAGTTACGTCAATAGGATGAGTAGTATTCAATTTCCACATTTAAATACTCTAACTAGACACATTTGGCTATGGCATTTGGCAAGGAACGTAATTTATGGATTTTTGCTTTAATGTTTTTTTGCATATGTGACGCAGTCGATGCGTTTACGATTAATTGGGCCTCTACGTATTTTTAACCATTTCCTTCATTTTCCCTTGTTTTTAAATGTGTAACAAAAATAATTGATTTGAATTGAAACAAAACATTTAATTGATTCCCATAACAGCACCAAAGCAAAGCAGTCCAGCCTTACCCTGGGTTCCGCGAGACGCTCCGGGCGGCGTTCGCGCGGCGCTGCTGTCCGCCAGAGACCCTAAAGTTGATGTTCGCTTCTCTGGCATCCACGACTATTTGTCAATACAACATCACGTTTTGGTCATGGTGGGAGTTTTGTACGTTACGTAATACTAATATGTTCAAAAACCTGTTTTATTAGTTCTTTGTTTTTTAAATGAGCAATTTAATAAGGGTTGTTCATTCGGTTCATTAAATTCAATTAAGCAATTAAGCAAATTTTACAAGATGCCTATAAAAGGAAACCAACTAAATCGAAGTACACATTTTCTTGGGATCCACATTAGTTCTTAATCAGCTTTCTCTGTGATATCCTTAAGCTACTGATACACGACGACACCAGACACTTGACACTCAGTGTATACATCAAATGTCTGCGTGTGTCATCTGCCGCGACACTTAGTTGCAGATCTACCGGTGCTCTAGCCCAGCGTCGGTGTCGCTGCCGTGGAAACGCAACTTGCGCAGTGGCAGACACGAGTGTCGTGGTTATCGAGCCTGCGCGAAATTTTTAGCTAGAGCAACATGACGTCACGCACGTGGACTGCAGACGAAACAAAGTCCTTCATTGAATAATAACAGAAAATTATTATATATAATTGACTCAAGATGGAGCTAATTTAACAATATAACGAAAAAACCCTACTGTATTATAAATACTAAACAATGTCTATGGTATCAGCCAGAGCCCGGTAGCGTAGTTTGCATTAGTTGGATAGAGCGCCCGCCCGGCAAGCGGGACACCACTGGTCCCAATCTCGGTTAGGGCGATTTTATTTAGTATTTTTCTTATCTATAAAAGTGTGAGAATTTATTATCCGTACGAGATAAAATCCAGTTAAAAAAGTTATTTTTATTTTACTTGAATCCGAAGAAAGTTCTTATAGAATTTTGGATCTTTGTTTTTTAGTTTGGGATAATAGCTGATTAAATGCCCCCAGCTGTGCTCTTCTCGTAATCTAATCCTTAACCTAAATCCGTCTCTTTTAACGACGACACATTTTGTGATGGAATGTCCGACACTGATTTGCATATCGCTCCGTAGAGACAGCCAATACACTTCAAGCGCGACACTCGATCTGTACACTAATGTCGACACTAAATATTGCTTACCGTGTGGATGCATCAAACACTAGTGTTGACACTTGTGTCAGGTGTCAGTGTCTGCGTGTATCCTAAGCATTATATTACTTTAACTTTAGACAAAATTACCAAAAAGTTACCATTACATCGTTAGCCGTATGCACCGACATAGGGTCCAGACATTAAATTAGAAAATATAGTTTTTGCATCCGTACACATAATCATAATATACATTATTAAAACCACAGCCCCAAACCGTAAACAACCTATTGTTCCTTGTCAATCTTTAAAAATAACATAATGATATGTCCTGTATCGACTCTAAAAGATTATATTTTTTGTGACGAAAAATATTAAAGCTTCGAACTCGGGGTTCCTGTTTGTAACATGAAAGGCCCCGCACAGAGCCGCGTCGAGTCAGACGCTAAATCAGTAGATAAAGCAGACGCTAGGTACGAGCAGCGTTCACATGAGTGTGTTCAGCGCACACACACTAATTTGGAAATCACCAAGTAAATGTCTAAAGTCTAAACAAAATGCCTAAAGGTTACTGGATTCTTAAATGATGCACCGAAGTAAGGAATTTAATGATTCAACGTATTTAAATCAATGATAATTTGTAAAGACAAAAGAAAACAAAAATTAGTCTCTAAAAATCTACCTGTTAAATTAAATACTATCTGAAGAATGAAGCGACGAAATATAATAGATGATTAAACGAAGTTCCAAGTGAAGTTCTATCGCTATTATATGAGTCGCTTCATTCGAAGATATATAAAGGACCCGTTCTTCCCAAATTCGGTACAAAAATTTTGTTTTGATCTCTAAAACATGAAGACTTGCCGAGACCGTGGTTGATCAAGTAAAAAGACGGAAAGTTTTTTGAATATGTCAAATGACATACTCTAAAACTGTGCGAAGTTACTTAGTACCTTAAAAGGACTACCTGTTAAATTAAATACTATCTTCGAATGAAGCGACTCATATAATAGCGATAGAACTTCACTTGGAAGTTCGTTTAATAATGTAATATTGATAATTCAATGGTACTTTGTACCGGCAAAACTTTATTGTATTGGAAAAGTTTAGAATAATCGTTGTTATACTTATTTTGAATTTTTTGGGGTACAATTGTTTATAATAATCTTTTTTGTAAATTATATATATTATTTACTTGAGTCATATGTGTTGTACCATATGAGGACAGACCATAATCAATTACATTAACTTTTCACAAACAAAATTAATATGTGGAACCCAATTAAATATATTATCTATAATTAAACCTATGCAGATGTGTTCTTTGACTAGTTCTATTTTACTACAGTTACATAAATCCAATACACCATGTAAGCAGTCATGCGAGTGGGCCAAGATTTTAGTTATACAGAGTATAACATAAAGGAAGCATAATTCTTAAGCGTCGGTAAAAATACCATTGTTAGAACATACTGTAAAAGAATTGGAGTTATTGGGGCTGGTTAAGACTTCCATAATCTTTTGTTTACATTTTTTACTTCAACATCTTTGACAACCCTAAGTGGTTTTCATACCTACCTATGCATAAGGCACGCGAGACGGTGCGGCGCTCGCTCCGGTGAAAGGGTGTTACCACACCAGTTGATCCACCGTCAACCGGTCGACGTCGATCGATGGTAGAATGGAACAGTCGACGTCGATCGACGGTTTCTACCACACCAATCGATTGACGTAGATCGACGGTCGATGGATTGGTGTGGTAACACCCTAAGGTAGCTTGGGTCCAACGGAATTGGTATTTATGTATGTGGGCCTTCGTAACGTTGTGTGCATCATACACAGACAACCCCCTATCTGAGGCACCATTTCACCATGTGATTGACATCCAAAAGAGCACCAGCTCGTTGTGTGCTGGTACTCGGATTATCTACGATGTGAGTGGCTTCTACTCATACTAAGTATTATTTCATAAGACTCTTGCATTAATACACGTGCCGTTAATATCCTCCTTTAAGACATTTTAACTTTCCTTTAATAAAATAGCTACCAACCTTAGCGACTAACGTTCGAAAAAGATACGAAGGAACTCTAATAAATAGCTTAATTATTATTATTACTAAGTGAACGAAAGCAAACCCCTTTCTTTAAAATTTGTGTTCATTCAACATACGGTTTACCTAAATTCCAAATTACTTCCCAACCCATTTGAAGTTATTGCCGCAAGAGATCAAATCACTTAACAAACATTCGCTCAACCTCACAAACTTTCACACGTAGGTATGTTGGTATAACATTAGTACAAATAATATTAATCCCTATTATGTTGGGATCCGTAAAATGACATTTTCTACTAAGTAAGTACGTAGGTACTCTGGGGTCGGTACCCGGGATGGACCTAATCTAACCTAGGGAGGTCTTCCTAATCCACAAAGGAAATATAACACAATTTTATTTTAAGTAACTTTTATTTAATATGAATCTATTTTAAAAGAAAATACAATGATAATTATTAGACTATTTTGGGGACGAAGCCCGCAATAGAATTCCGTAAGGAATTCCGTCAAGGAATGATCTAGAAGGTGATTCGATATTCTCTATATTTTACATTTTACAAATAAAAATCAATTAATGACAGACTTATAAGTTGCCAGTCATAAATGTCGGCAAGTTTGTTTGTGCAATAACCTCTTTTAATAAATACGGCACAAGCAAACGTTGCAATCGCCCCTCTTGTTTAATTTATTTAATTAGTGAAGCTGATTAAATAAATTCCTATATACATTTCATTCTTAAATAACGACCCTACTTAAATCAGGACCATATACATTAATCGGGATTACTCTCAGATGAGCCCCCTACCGATAGGAATATACACACTTGATCATGTTTAAATTACAACATCTTATTACACCAAAAATGATCTTATTGTATTTATTCTCCATCAATAGAGCCTTAGCCACAAAACCTGATGAAAATCAGCCAAGATCCCGGCTGGTTATTTAATATCTAAATAAAACAGTGTAAGTTATTTTAATTTCTCATACAATTCATGAATAATCAACAACCCCATATTAATCATTTACGTTACACAACCATACGCAAATTCAAATAACCAATATTTATTATTAAATTAATCAACAATTGTTAAAATAACCCATTGAATACAATAAAATTATAATTATAATTAATTGATAAGTAATAAATACATTAATATCCCAATAAAAGTAAATTTAATTAATCCCATTTATATTAAAATTAATACTAAATTAATCAAATTATATTATCAAACATTATCATTCAGTTGGCAAAACAAACACGTTTGACATGAACTGTCAGATTAACTTTAAACTTTTCCGAATGATTAAAAGTTTATTTGAAAGTTTGTAACTTTCGAAAATTTAAACATTACCTACCTAAATATTAAGATTTTACCTGCCTAACTATTACCGGACAAACTTACCTATGAATAGATCATAAAATCGGATCCAAAGTATTTTATTTAACCAAGAATGATATCTATAAATTAATAAATTAATATTTCACAACGCAATGCAGATAACTTTTTCAAAATGCACCGTAATACACCTGACAAAATTCTATACCAATAACGTTTAAAATACATTACCTATTCCATCACAACCCTTTTACTATTTAACCCCACTGAGGATCCTATTCTACATCCGCGTGTTGACCCACAGACATCAATATCACAATATTATATATACTCGTAAACTTTGGCCGCATAGCTAAATCAGCTATCACCTTCTCTCTTATGGAGATTATTAGGCGTGGCTCAAATTAAACGTGCACATTATCTATAGTGTTATTTTAGTCTTTGAAAATTGACTTCTTTAGAGCATTGGCACCACACGTATATTTATGATTCGTAAATAAAATGTAACGCGGTAAATACGTTCAGCGTGTACCTTAGAGGTTTCTCTTCGGGTATCTAAAATTAATTTTTTAAATCATTAAATAAAATACCCTCTTATCTCAATATGTAATATATAAAAACCTTTTCCTTATTTTCTTTTATCTGCATCGTCCATCCATTGCATCTCCTTTTTGGTGATGCTGTTTGGATCGGCTTTGCAGGATATATCATCTCGGAACATTGCGTTGTGAAGTGTACATAGAATTTGAAAAAAAAAAAATATTAGTTTCTTATATTATTCTAAAACCCCAACGAAATTCTAACCGTTGCATATCTACAAATGAACGATATACATATTTGTACACCTAAATGTGTACTTTTACTCTATTAATTCTAAGAATAAAGAAATTATAATATTATTGTAATATTTCAAGAAATAAATGTATATACAAAAACCCCATTTTACATATATAAATACAGACACAATTTCATCATTAATTCTATTCTATCGAACATTATATGGTTCCAATCTATTCACATGCACAATTAGTTCTTGGTTATTTTGTATTTTTTTTACAAGATAATTGTCACATCCTATATATCGTAATACTCGAAATAAAACTTCATATGGTCGACCAAGTTTTCGACTTCCACCCACCGACTTTCGTTGCAGTACCTACTTACCTCTCTTTCGGAAGTTCGTAATATGCATGCACCTAAATTAGTGCGTTTGTTAACACGTTCACACACACAACTAAAACATAGGCACTAGATTTCCAATGCACACAAAACTTGCACTCCGTTCACACGTCTTTAAGATCAGCAGTGAATTGAAATAAAATAAATCTTTAAAAACCCCGCGCAAATGCCTAAAGTCGAGAGAAATGCATGGAGCAGTGAGTTGAAGTTTCGCACACAGCAACTAAAAAGTAGGCAGATAAAATTTCGGAATTATCAAAGTTTTATTATAGCTTACCTGTACTTATTGAGAGATAGTTTAGGTACGTGATTTTTAGTTTAGGTAGTATGTCATGGTAAAGTTAGTTATTTTCTTCAGCAAAATATATTAAATTAACTTTTTAAAATAACTTATAAGTCACATCAATGAGAATACATAATTTTCGTAAATAGGGAAAACGAAATAAAACTGATTCATGATGTAGGTAGCGAGATACGGATACTTCAGGTGGAGAAACTAAACAAGTGTGAGAATACGAACGGACATTTATTTGTTTTTTTTTTGTTTCCCTCCACGGAGAGGGCAGGAGGATCTAAAAAATGCTGTTACGCATACTCCGCGCGCGCGATCGCAGTTATGTGGGCCTCGGCACTCCGAGCCTACCAGAGTCTATACCCACAAAAAAACCCCCTGAATGACTTGTGCAATTTTTTGCCTCACAGCCTTCATCTGAACGACGGCCAATTGGAGAAAGAGGCCGCACTAGCGGGGCAAAGGAGGGTCACCCGCCGGGAATTACATAGCACTGAAGGCGCTCAAAGAACTGAAGGTGAATTCATAGCACTGAATTTATAGATCAAAATGAAAAGTGAAAATTGAAAAATAAAAATTGGAAATTAAACATTGAATAAATTCGAATTTACATTAGAATTAGAAGTTGCGGCCTGAAGGGCTTCGAGATCTGCGTCGCTACGGTCGTGTGCACGTTTCTCAGTCAAGCGATTTTGAACCTCGAATCTAAGACAGGAGTAGTATATGAGACTGAATCTTGAACTAGAGGATTGGGATTGGGGACGCTTCAGAGTGTGTTTTGAGGTGTTGTTGTAGGCAGTTCAAGATCTCTGTGCAACTCCGCGTTACGCACTGTGGTTGCGTTTATGACCCTGTGGCAAAAGAGATTTTGAACTAACTGCAGTTTGTGCAGGACGGAGGGTTTGGGGTGGGCAGTCGAAGTAAACCGCAGAACTCTTGTCTGGGTTCACATCGATACGCCATTTTTGAAACCATGCAACGAGTGCGTTTACTCCTTTTGGAGTCTGGTGGTGAGACCCGGGACACTGAGGCCTTTGGTGTAAAGGGCGGTGTCTTCGGCAATGAGGGCGAGTTGGACGCCTTAAGGGCGGATGGGGATGTCGTTGGTGTACACGGTGTACAAAAGCGGGGCGAGGACAGAGCCTTGAGGGACTCCAGCCTTTATGGGACGAGGCGCGGAAAGCGTGCCTTCATGTTTAAATCGGAACGTACGGTCTTTGAGGAACGACGCGATTAACCTGACTAGACGATCCGATAAGCCTATTTTGTAGAGTTTTTAAACGAGTATTATCGCGTATATTTTAGTTAATTTTAAAATTATTTCGACGTTTCGGCATCTTTGCAGTTGTATGTATCGTGAAAACTTAAGAAAATATTTTTAAACGAGACCGCTGTGCCAGACTTTATCGAAAGTCTATGTCAAAGAAAACTGCGATCGTTTTCTTACGCCGCGGATAGAAGCCGTCGAATATGTACTCGACGATTCGATGAACTTTCTGAGGGCAAGAGTACTTAGCGCGAAAGCCAAACTGATGTGGAATAATGAAGGGATCACCATCCGTTGGAATCAGATGGTTCCGCATTCGAGAGAGTATGACTCTCTCGAAAAGTTTAGACATGAACTTGAGGAGGCTGATGGGTCTGTGATTAACCGGGATATTCAGAGGTTTACCCGGTTTGGGAATGCCTATAACTGTCGCTTCTTTCCAAGCTTTTGGGAAGTAGCTAAGGTCGAAACAGGCATTGAAAATGATAGCTAAGGAAAGCGTGGGTTCGCCTTGCTTAGCAACCTTTTCGTTATCTGAGTTGATAGCATCAGTGAGGGAATTTACTAATGAATCTATTTTATCCGGGCTTTCTGATTGGTCGGGCGAGATCGCGAGCCAAGAGTTCGGGACTCTAGGGCTGAATCTAACGTATTTTTAAAGCCTTTCCAGTTGGTAAAGGTCTTAGGAGAGGTGACATTATCGTAAGGCAGACCTAGCACGAGGGGGGCGGTGATCAGAGCCTAGGTCCTCGAGCGGTTCGATAGACCTGAGATCAAGGTTGATATGCTTTACTACCGAAAAGTTGAGGATGTCGGGAGAGTAGTTCTGGTTGTTGGGATAGTGAGTGGGAGTGACGGGAGAGATGACATCTAAGTCGAGTTGTTCAGTGATGCCAAGAAGAGCGATGCCGTTGGTGTTGGTCGACAGATACGTCCAGCCAGTATGTTTGGAGTTGAGTCTTCTGACGGAACGGCTGAGGGCGAGAATGGCCTCAAAGTCGCTACGGAAAGTTCTGGTGCCACTAGGTATGTAGATTGAAGCTATGATGATGGTCGGATGACCAGTCATTGCTAATCTACACCAATATTTATTTCCTTAAATTTACTTCCAAGTGACACCCTTGGACCGAGCTGATAGATTGCGCGAACAGCCCTTTTTTGCAGAATAAATATAGTATCGATGTCGGCAGCACTCCCCCGCAACAGAATACCATATGTCATGAGGCTGTGGAAGTAACCAAAATAGACTAACTGGCTATTCAAAATTGTTATTTATGTACTAAAACATTCATAAATTGTTGCCAAATTGGTAGTTCTAGCTTATTTGCTGCTAGTCGCAGAATAGTGTTGGAGCTGGAGCGCAGTCTGTACATTAGTGAGGCGTTCTTCTTACGGATAACAGCGTAGAAGTCATCCACTCCCGCAACAGCAAACATAATTGACGCAATACTGTACCGCGGCAGACCCAGCACTACTCTGAGACCGTTATTATATTGAACCCTAAGCGCGTTTAAAGCTGTTTTCGAGCCCCGCTCATATGACAGAAGGGCTGTCGAGTAAAACGATTACCCCATTACCCCCATACCCCATTTCACCCAGTTCGGCTGATTATCATACCAGTGCTTAATAAGTTATATGATCTCTCATGACACGCCCACCCTCTCCAGCTTTTCCTGTAGTGTACCTTTTAGTATATTAAAATAATGACAGGCTTATAAGTTGCCAGTCATAAATGTCGGCAAGTTTGTTTGTGCAATAACCTCTTTTAATAAATACGGCACAAGCAAACGTTGCAATCGCCCCTCTTGTTTAATTTATTTAATTAGTGAAGCTGATTAAATAAATTCCTATATACATTTCATTCTTAAATAACGACCCTACTTAAATCAGGACCATATACATTAATCGGGATTACTCTCAGATGAGCCCCCTACCGATAGGAATATACACACTTGATCATGTTTAAATTACAACATCTTATTACACCAAAAATGATCTTATTGTATTTATTCTCCATCAATAGAGCCTTAGCCACAAAACCTGATGAAAATCAGCCAAGATCCCGGCTGGTTATTTAATATCTAAATAAAACAGTGTAAGTTATTATTATTTCTCATACAATTCATGAATAATTAACAACCCCATATTAATCATTTACGTTACACAATTATAGGCAATTCAAACTACCAATACTTATTATTAAATTAATAAACAATTGTTACAATAACCCATTGAATACAATCAAAGTATAATTATAATTAATTGATAAGTAATAAATACATTAATAACCCAATAAAAGTAAATTTAGTTAATCCTTTTTATATCAAAATTAATACTAAATTAATCAAGTTATATTATCATACATTATCATTCAGTTGGCAAAACAAACACGTTTGACATGAACTGTCATATTAACTTTAAACTTTTCTGAATGATTAAAAGTTTATTTAAAAGTTTGTAACTCTCTAAAGTTTAAATTTTACCTACCAAAATTTTAAGATTTTACCTGCCTAACTATTACCGGACAAACCTACCTATGAATAGATCATAAAATTTAATCCAAAGTATTTTACTTCACCCAAAATGAAACGTATAAATTAATGAATTTATATTTCACAACGCAATGCGGAGAACTTTTCAAAATGCACCGAAATACACCTGACAAAATTCTATACCAATAACGTTTAAAATACATTACCTATTCCATCACAACCCTTATACTATTTTACCCTACTGAGGATCCTATTCTACATCCGCGTGTTGACCCACAGACAGCAATATCACAATATTACATATACTCGTAAACTTCGGCCGCATAGCTTAATCGGCTATCACCGTCTCTCTTATGGAGATTATTAAGCGTGGCTCAAATTAGACGTGCACATTATAAATAGTGTTATTTTAGTCTTTGAAAATTTACTTCTTTAGAGCATTGGCACCACACGTATATCTATGATTCGTAAATAAAATGTAACGCGGTAAATACGTGCCGCGTGTACGCGCCGCCCCTTAGAGGTTTCTCTCCGGGTATGTAAATTTAATGTATTATATTATTAGACCCTTTGAGACCCTTTTGTCACTATATATAAAAACCTCTTCAACATCTCGGAACATTGCGTTGTGAAGTGTACATAGAATTTAAGAAAAAAAATTTAAATTTCTAATATTACTCTAAAACCCCAACGAAATTCTAACCGCTGCATATCTTTTTTTTTTTTTTTTTTTTTTTTTTTTTTTTTGTTCCCCTCCGCGGGAAGGGCAGGAGGATAAAAATGCCCTGACGCATACTCTGGCGCGATTCCAAAGTTATGTGGGACTCGTCCCGACGCCTACCAGGACCATACCCACTAAAAACCCCCTGTCGGCTCGTGCATTTTTGCCACTCAGCCTTCATCGGAGCGACGGCCAATTGGAGAAAGAGGCCGCGCTAGCGGGGCCCAGAAGGGGTCACCCGCTGGGATTACATAGCACTGAAGGTGCTCAAAAATTAAAAGTAAATTAAAAACATTAAAAATGAAAAGTAAATAATGAAAACATTAAAAATTGAAAAATTAAATATGCATTAATTCGGATTTACGTTAGAATTAGAATTTACGTTAGAATTAGAATTTGCGGCCAGAAGGGCCTCGAGATCGCGTGACAGTCTGGTGGATGAGTACGTTTGCGCATTTCTAGGCCTAGCGACTTTGAACTTCGAGTCTAACACAGGAGCAGCATATGAGACAGAATCACGAACTAGAGGATTGGGATGGGTTTCGGAGCGTTTGAAGAACGCTTCAGAGAGTGTTTTGAGATATTGTTGTACTGTAGGCAGTTCAAGATCTCTATGCAAGTCCGCGTTACGCACGTACCACGGTGCGCCTGTGGCCCGGCGGCAAAAGAGGTTTTGAACTACCTGCAGTTTGTGCAGGAGGGAGGGTTTGGCGTGGGCAAAGATTGGCGAGGCATACGTCATGACGGGTCTAACGCAGACCTTGTAAAGTGTACGTTTGTTTCTGAAGGACATTTTACTTTTTCTACCTAACATGCTATTTAGGCGGACTAAATAGTGACGAGCGAGTTTCGAAACTCTTTCAACGTGTGGCTTGAAAGAAAGCGTCGGATCTAATGTGACGCCTAAGTATTTAGTACTGCGCTTCCAGGGGATGGGAATGCCTAACATTCGAACGTGGGGATCGCCATCGGGACGACGGCGTTTGTGGTCGAAGCGCATCGCAGAACTCTTTTCAGGGTTCACATCGATGCGCCATTCTTGAAACCATGCACCAAGGGCGTTTACGGCCTTTTGGAGCCTGGTTACAAGGCGCCGAACACCGTGGCCTTTGGTATAGAGTGCGGTGTCGTCAGCGAAGAGGGCGAGTTCGACGCCTTTCGGCGGGATGGGAATGTCGTTGGTGTACACGGTGTACAGCAGAGGGGCGAGGACTGAGCCTTGAGGGACTCCAGCCTTTATGGGACGAGGTGCAGAAAGCGTGCCTTCGTGTTTAAATCGAAACGTACGGTCTTTGAGAAACGACGCTATTATCCTGACTAGGCGATCCGGTAAGCCTATCTTGTAGAGTTTATAAACGAGACCGCTGTGCCAGACTTTATCGAAAGCCTTGGCTACGTCAAAGAAAACCGCGACTGTTTTATAACGACGCGGATAGAAACCGTCAAGTATATACTCGACGATTCGGTGGACTTGCTGAGGGCAGGAGTGTTTAGCGCGAAAGCCGAACTGATGGGGAATAATGAGAGGATCGCCATCCGTTGGAAACAGATGGTTCCGCATTCGAGAGAGTATGACTCTCTCGAGAAGTTTAGACATTGCCTTGAGGAGGCTGATGGGTCTGTGATTAGCCGGGACGTTCAGAGGTTTGCCCGGCTTGGGAATGCCTATGACTGTCGCTTCTTTCCAAGCTTTTGGAAAGTAGCTATGGTCGAAGCAGGCATTGAAAATGATAGCTAATAAGGTAAGCATCTGTTGAGGTAGGTGCTTAAGTGCGTGGTTGGAAATTCCATCCGCACCCGGAGCCTTTTTGGACTTTTGATTTCTAATGAGAAGCAAGATTTCATCATTAGAGACTGTGACAGGGACGGCGGTGATGGGAAGAGAGTCTCTGCGAAGGACTTCGTCCTCCACCGCTTTGATGTGAGTGGGATTCGCGGGTTGCATGCTGGGCGAGCATTGTGCGGCAATGCTGTCGGCGAAGCATTCGGCTTTCTCTTCGACTTCGAAGGCAGTAGTGCCATCGGGACGAGTGAGAGGAGGAACGTGAGAGACGGTGTCTACGCGTAAGGCTCGGGCCATGCTATAGTACGCTTGGTGGGACGGAGAGATATTCGCCATGAGATCGTTCATCTGAGCGTCTCGGAGTTCCGCGAGGCAAGACCTAACTTTACGTTGAAGCTGATTCGCAGCTGTTCTATAGGCGGGCGTGGGATATTTCTTGGCTCTCCGGAGAGCCGCGTTTTTAGCTTTAATAAGATTGCTAACGGCTAAGGGAAGCGTGGGTTTGCCTTGCTTAGCAACCTTTTCGTTGTCACTGATGGCTGAGTTGATAGCATCAGTGAGAGAATTTACTAATGAATCGATTTTATCCGGGCTATCTAATTGCTCGGGAGAGATCGCGAGTGGAGAGTTCGGAGCCTCTAAGGCTGAAACTAACGTATTTTTAAAACCTTTCCAATTGGTATAGGTCTTAGGAGATGAGGCGTTATCGTTCGGCGGTCCTAGCACGAGGGAAACGGGGCGATGGTCGGAGCCTAGGTCATCGAGCGGTTCGATAGACCTTAGGTCAAGATTGATTCGCTTGATAATTGCAAAGTCGAGGATGTCTGGAGAGTAGGACGGGTTGTTGGGATAGTGAGTGGGAGTGACGGGGGATATGACATCTAGGTCAAGGGAGTTAGTGATGTCGAGGAGAGCGATACCGCTGGTGTTAGTCGATAGGCACGTCCAGTCAGTATGTTTGGAGTTAAAGTCTCCGAACATAATGACTGAATGGCCGAGGGCGAGAATGGCCTCAAAGTCGCTGCGGATTGGTCTGGTACCACTAGGTATGTAGATTGAAGCTATGATGATGGTCGGATGACCAGTCATAGCCAATCTACACACAGTGGCTTCCATGTTGAGGAGAGGAGGGGTAGGGAGAGGACAGCAATGGAAACCTCTTTTGTAATATATAGCGGTGCCGCCGAAACCGTCGGAGTTGGGCCTATCGTTACGAATAAACGCGTACTTAGGTATAGCGAATCCCCTGGAGCGGTTTGGAGTAAGCCATGTCTCCTGGAGAAGGAATAAGTCAGGTTCTTTGTTCTGAAGGAACAGTTTAATCTCGGGAAGGTTGGTATTAAGGCTACGAGCGTTAAAAGATACTAGGGATAAGCCCTTGGGTTTAATACGACTGGACGCGGGATTCGCGGGTCTAGACATTATAATTTATTATTTAAGAATTTATAAATTAAAAAAGAATTTACAACGAACTTAGGAGCGAGTGATGCTCGGCTAAAGCAAATAAACGCTCTTGAGGAGAGCGGGCGGCTCGGAGTTTGCGTGCGAGCACGGAAATTTCGTTAATATCGACGTTTTGAATAACGTCGAATACGGTCTTCATGTCCTCAGCCAACGACGACTGAGGTGCGGAAGACGGAGAAGGACGCGGCCCTACGGGAGCTACGGGAGCTGGGATAGGTCGGGAAGGTGCAGGCGGAACGGCCGGACGCTGCCTCCAAGACAGAGCCGGAGTAGGTGTCGGCTGAACGGGCTTTGCTTCCGGGGGACCCCGGTTGCGCAGCGGCGGGAAGTTGGCAGGAGTGAGCGGCGGCGCCGGTTTAGGCGCGACCCTCTTGGTGGTGGAGCGCGGAGCGCGCGGGCAACCCCTGTAGTTAGCTGTGTGGCCGGACTGGCCGCACAGCACACAGGCAGGGGGGGAAGTGGATTCAGGAGTGCGAGTGCACTCCTTTGTGAAGTGTGGATCCAGGCACTTAACGCACCTGGGGGGAGCTGAGCAGTTAGCCGCTGCGTGGCCATATAGCTGGCAGCGGTGGCACTGCCCAGGGTGACCACGGGGGTTGGGACGCTCGACGGAGATATTTGAGAGTCCGCAAATTGTGCGAGCCTCTCTAAAGATCTCCCTCGAGTTGGGAGTATTCGACAAGATTACCAACGCTAAGGGAAAACGCCTACCGCGGTTGGAGTGCATCTTGTGCACTGCTGTGACCGGGAAACCCTGAGACTTAAGGTCATCGAGGATGTCTTCGTTACTGAGTTCGAACGGGACGCCCCGTAGTACTGCGCGGATCTTACGCTCCTCCGGGAGGGCGTAGGTGTGATATGCGATTTGGTTTAATCCGAGTAACCTGGTAAACGCGCGGAAGTCGTCGACGGTCGCTATTTGAATCTTGATTGTATCGCCAGCGTTGGTGGCTTTTAAGTAATTAATTTTGTGCACTTTGCACAAGTTTGAGACCGCGGTCCAGCGCGCTTTTTCACGCAGGAATACGGGCGGAGGGAGCTGAGGCTTCGGCGGGACGGGAGCGCAGCGCGTCGCTGGCTTCGATGTGACCGACGGAGACGCGGTTACTACGAGCGCTTTTAACGGCGCGGGGGCTGGTGTTGAAGACACCGGGGAGGGCTCGGGTATTGAAGATACCGAAGCTTTCTTAGAGCGCTTTTTGGAGCGCTTGGCGACAAGTTGAAAGGCGGGCTCAGGAGAGCCGGTTAAGGTGACGGCGTCTGACGACGTATCAGACGCGGGTTCGGAGTCGCTCCCGGGAGCGGTACGCTTACGACGTGACGCGTGAGAGGATGCGACCGATTCGCAGTCCATCTCGGACGAGGCGGGAGACGCGGGAGAGCTGAAGACCTGAGGGGTCTGGACGTCGGAGGCCTGAGGGGCCGGGTTTGAGGCCTGAGGGGCCGGGGTTGAGGCCTGAGGGGCCGGGGACGCGATAGATGCCTGTAAGGCCTGCGTTAGTGCGTCAGCGGGTATGCTTACGCCGGACGCAGCGAGCGCCTGGGCGAACGACTTAAGAATATTAACAAGGTCCATTGGAGGACTTGGAATTATAAAATGTAATATATAAATATATAATGTATGCCTATAATATATAACAAATGCCTAGGATTCCTAAATAAAAACCTAGCGAACCCTAGCGGCAAACCTCCCTACCAGCGGTAGGGGGGCTGGGGAGAATAAATTAAAACTAACAATAGTACGCCGAAGGCCGCTACCTAGAAACCTAAAAAAGGGTGCGCAGGTAAAGAGTTGACCGCGTTAGGGTCAACCTTTACCGACAGAAAGGACAAATACACACGAAAACACACAGATATGATAGAAATAAATATGAAAATAGGAGAAAAATAAATAAAATAGAGAAGAGAGATAAATAAAAATAAAAAGGACTGGTTCAGTACAAATTCGTTGTCACCGTTAAGTATCCTTTGCACTGAAACCAGACTACTTACGCCGGGCACAACACTGCACTCAGCACAAGCACAACACAACTTAGCACAGCACTTTGAAGACTAAGAGGCTTAGTCGCAAAGAAAAATCGCACTTCGAAAGCACTCAGACGGAGTAGAAAGACTTAGGAAACCGTAGCACGGAGCCAACACGCTAGACTGTGACGTCAGTAAACTGAGCGCCGCGGAATGGCGGGAAGGGACCGATCAACGGAGAACTGGGTCTTTGCACGTCCGAACCGCGTGGCGATCGGAGCGAGAATGTGCGCTGCATATCTACAAATGAATGGTATATATACTTGTACAACTTGTTCACCTAAATGTGTACTTTTACTCTATCAACTCTAAGAATAAAGAAATTACAATAATATTATAATATTTCAAGAAATAAATGTATATACAAAAACTTTATTTTATGTATATAACTATAGACATAATTTTATCATTAGTTTTATTTTATCGAATATTATATGGTTTTAATCTATTCACATGTACAATTAATTCTTGGTTATTTTGTATTTTTTTTACAAGATAATTGTCACATCCTATATATTGTAATACTCGAAATAAACCTTTATATGGTCGACTAAGTTTTCGACTTTCACCTGATATTCTTTTTGGACAATGAAACAAAACTAATTGTCCTACACGAAGTTTAATATTCGAAGCTTTGTTATCATACGATCTTTTTTGTACTCAACGAGCTTTCCTTAAATTTTCTCTCGCTTGATTTACTGCACTTATATAAGCATCTTTTTTTTGCTGAACGGTCATATTACAATTAGGATTTAACCTTTCATCAAATGGAACTTCAGGTTCTCTAACAAACATTAAATAATAAGGAGAAAATTTAGTCGAAGCTTGTTTTGAACAATTATAAGCAAAGGGTAAAATTTGACACCAATCCCTTCGACTTTGGTTTACATATTTAGATAATGAATATGAAATGGTTTGATTCAATTTTTCTACTAAACCTAAAGTTTGATGGTGCATAGTGGTAGCTAAGGAATGTTTTATATTATATTGTCTTAATAAAGACTTAATTAACCTAGACGTAAACATGGAACCTTTATCTGACAATATTTCACATACCGTCCCGAACTTTGTTAAAATTTAATTAATAAAGAAATTGTATATTATTTGAGCTGTCGCTCGTGGGACTGCTTTGCAAATAGCGTATTTTGAAAAACAATCTATACACGTTATTATATATTTATTACCATCTACTGGACCATTAAAAGGACCTAGTACATCGATCTCTATCTTTTCAAATAAACGTTCTGTTACAACTGGGCGTAGTAATTCTACATTATTACACAATTTCTTTTCTTTACATGGCATACGACTCTTAATATCTTTCTAAACCTTTTCCACTACATCAACTTTACGATTCCGTTTTTCAGAACAACACACAACTTTGGAGTCTTGAGGACTCGGGGGTAAATTAAATTCATTTTCACTGGGTTCAGTTACCACTAACTTATCATCATTACTAACTACTAAATCAGAAAAATAAACATATTTATCCTTACTTAATTCATTTGAAACCTGTATTACCTGAAGGGTATTTTCGTTAATATCATTATTAATAAGATTATTTACTTTATTTTTTATAATAAAGTTACAAATAATGTTGTTCAATTGAACATGAACTTCCTTAAAGTTTAATATTGCACCAGACTTCTGAAGAAAGTCTTGCCCGAGAATTAAATTTCTTTCAATATTATCGATTACGTAAAAATTTTGTATATAAACAACATGTTCAATTTCCAAGCATATTTGTACTTTACCTATTATATCCATTCGATTACCATTAACGGCTCCAATCTTTACATTCTCCACATTATGTATTATTATATTCAGTTGGTTACAAAAGTTTTGGGAGATTACAGAAACTGATGCGCCTGTATCAAGTAAAGCTGAAATATTATTATTTTTTAGTTTTAAACTAATGTATGGGGAAAACTCACTTGTAGGATTATTTTCTTGTCTATTTGGCATCAATTGAGTATCCATCTGTCTGATTAACGCCGATTGTACTCCAGGTTCATCCATCTTTGATCCATTGGATGCATCACCACAGTCTCCTCTCCTTCTCAAAGCATACGGGGATCGGTTGTTGTTGTTTGCGAATCTTCCTCCCCGTGTTCCCGTAGTCCATGTTGGTTAACCTTTGAGAATCTTCCTTCTCACTCCTCGGTGACGTTGTAGAACATATCTCACATTTCTCGTGACACACGAATGTTTATTGGGAGGTTTACATTTTTTTCCTGTTTTTCAATAAAAATTTCATGCATCTGTATGGTCGTTTCTTTTAACGAATTTTTATTTACATATGTTTGAGACGCTAATCGGCACTTATAAGTATATTTACAGTTTTGTAGGAAGTGTTTAATGAAGGTTTTTTCCGTTATTACCGCGCCAGCTTTATTTGCGCACATATCAAAAGCATAATTATAATTCATTAAATCCTCATTAGCTTGTTGCTTCCGCGAATAAAAATTAGCCACATAATCCACTTCTCTACCAAATTCATGGATAAATCAATTCCTGATCTCATCAAATGTTTCACATGTATCAATTATCGTTTTGTAAAAATACAGTGCCGGTCCGTCTAAATATGTTTGGAATATCAACCTCTTACTTGCATCGTCGTATTTGTTTAATGCAGAAAGTATTTCGAATTAAGCTAAGAATTCGCCCACCAAAACTGTCGAACTGCTAGTATATCTATGAATATTAACGGCCATCTTTTATAAACTTTCCTCAATTTTGTATTTGCCGTAAAATGTTGTCACCCGAAATATTCTGAAAAAAGATAAAATACTATACGCGGCGCCTCCACCATCAAGCGGTCCGGGACCCTTGATGGACTAAGTCTACCCTGGGGAGGTCTTCCTAGCTAACAAGGGAAAAAATCTTTTAACATTTAATCCACTTTTATTAAAGATGAATCTATTTATAATAATACAATTGATAATTCTTAGACTATTTTTGGGCTGCAAGCCGTGATGGGAATGCCACGGAATAATCTTCCATATTCTATCTATTTTACAATTTACAAATAAATAAAAAAATGACAGGCTTATAAGTTGCCAGTCATAAATGTCGGCAAGTTTGTTTGTGCGATAACCTCTTTAACCTTAAGCAAACGTCGCAGTACCTACTCAACATTAAGGTTTTATTATTTCGCTACGCTGAACCCTAAATTTTTTAAGGAAAAAACTAAATGCTTTCTTTAATTTATAAGATATTAATTTTATTTTTTAATTTTAGTATCTTCGTGTCCTTTGTGAGTGTTAGATTCTATCCCAATTTTTTTTGTTAATGTTAATGTCTCGACATGTTAGTGATGAAGAAAATGCACGGCATGTTTTTTTGAATGATGAGTTGGAATGAGAATGAATGAAAGAGAATGGTGTTGTGTGTTGGCGCTGCTCGTAACCACAGCATTAATGAAGCTCGTGAAATTTATATGTGTGTAAGTCTTTCTTAACCACCCCCAATGTCTCCAATTCTTTGACAGTATATTCTAACAATGGTATATTTACTGACCCTTAAGTATTATGCTTACTTTTTGTTACACCGTGTATATATGGTTTTATGATGCGAGGAATGTATGTGCATTAGTTACGTTTTCGAACTTTTAATCACTAAATTTTATTTTTTAAATAAAGTGGTCTAGATATTGTTTTTTGTTACTTCAGGTTTACATTTATCGTGCTTTATTTTACAGAGTTCTCAGGTTTTTCTAAAATGTATGATGATGATTAGTTTTATGACAATCCCAATCTTTTTAAAGAAGGCTTTTAAATGAAGCTTTTTATCATCTATCAAATAGGTTTTAGCATATTTATGATTTAAATTAATTATATAAAATTATAACTTAATCTATAACTACTGCAATCTCTTTTGATTTCGAGCCAAGTTTTTAACGTCTAATGACAAGACGCGTTAGATATAAGACAAATTTTTGCACCGTTACGAACGTATAAAAGTATAGTAAGTGCCATCCTGGGAGCCGCACCCCACTCCTTTTTCGATCTATTTATCGTAGTATGCGACGTAGCTCGGCCTAATCGCTACAACGATCCCCACATTCGAATGTTAGGTATTCCCATCCCCTGGAAGCGCAGTATTAAATACTTAGGCGTCACCTTAGATCAGATGCTTTCTTTCAAGCCACACGTCGATAGAGTAACGAAACTCGCGCGTTTTTACTTAAGCCGCCTATATAGTATGATAGGAAGAAAAAGTAAAATGTCTTTTAGAAATAAACGTACGCTTTATAAGGTCTGCGTTAGACCCGTCATGTCATATGCTTCGCCAGTCTTTGCCAACGCCAAACCCTCCGTCCTGTATAAACTGCAGGTAGTTCAAAATCTCTTCTGCCGCAGGGCCACAAACGCACCTTGGTACGTGCGTAACGCGGACCTGCACAGATATCTTGAACTACCTACAGTGCAACAGCACCTCAAAACACTCTCAGAATCGTTCTTCAAACGTGCCGAATCCCATCCCAATCATCTTGTTCGAGATTCAGTCTCATATACTACTCCTGTCTTAGATTCGAAATTCAAAGTCGCTAGACCGAGAAACGCGCACACTGGCGAACCCACGCAATTAACTTTAGATCTCGAGGCCCTTCAGGCCGCAAATTCTAATTCTAACGTAAATCCGAATTAACGCAATTTTATTTTTCAATTTTTTATGTTTTAATTATTTACTTTTCAATTTGAGCACCTTCAGTGCTATGTAAATCCCAGCGGGTGACCCCTTAAGGGCCCTGCTAGCGCGGCCTCTTTCTCCAATTGGCCGTCGCTCAGATGAAGGCTGAGTGGCAAAAATGCACGAGCCGACAGGGGGTTTTTTAGTGGGTATGGTTCTGGTAGGCGTCGGGACGAGTCCCACATAACTTCGATCGCGAGCGCGGAGTATGCGTCAGAGCATTTTTTATCCTCCTGCCCTGCCCGTGGAGGGGAACCAAAAAAAAAAAATAGCGCGGCCTCTTTCTGCTTAGCGCGGCTTAAAATTGCACGAGTCATTCAGGGGTTTTTTTAGTAGGTTTAACTGAAAAGTAGTGGGGCGCGACTTCGTAATGGCTATATTTGATGCCAAAATTTCCTCGGGTTGAGGAGCTGTGTGAGGATTTTGTATGAATCAAGTACTTATGACATTTCTTACTTTTTTATGAATGTCGAAATGTTTTGGTATAGTATTGATACTTATTATGTTCTGAATGATTTCTATTGATAGTAAGCCAAATTTCCATTTAATTCATTTGGGTACTATAAATAGAATCAAAACCTGAAGTATAGAAACCGCTTTCAAAATCATTTTATTTTTCTCAGAAATTTTTCCGCAGGCGTTATAAAAACCATTTTTTGAGAGATAACATTTAAATGACCTTCGTTGTATATAAACTTACACGTAAATATAAAAGTGTATTTCTTCATTTATAAAACGAGCGAAACAGGAATAAACATGTTTTATTTACGTGTCTTCCATTAGGGTTTTGAAATTCCAGATAATAAAAATATTTTTTCAATGTGAGACGGACCGTGAAGGTAGAATTCAAGCGAGTCGATTTTCGCTGAACAAGATTATTTATTAAGAGTGTTTTACAAGAGCTTAAAACGTATAGCCGAAAAATTATAAAAGCATAAAAGATGCTTTACATTAAATATTTCTTTTGATATTTGTGTGGATATTTTGATTATTGAATTATGGTCTTGAAATCTGAATGCCAGAGATTATGATGGTAACTATCAATATTTATTATAACTCTAATTCTGCCTGGATTTTGTACAAAAACGCATGTCTTCGTCCATCTGTACTACTAAATTTACAGGTAGTCATTTTAATGGTTTATCAGATAGCATGACTCTAAATAACATAAAATATAATTTATAACCACATTTATAAGTTATACGTTTGGCAATGATTGGTTGTTACCTAATAATGTGTGCAAATTAATGCAGATACTGATAAATTTGTTGATTAGGATAATTCATTATATAACCTGTCAGCTCGACAAGGTAAGCATAAAAATAAGCGATCATTTTAGCAAAGGATTTCAACTACTACGAGACTAAAAAAGAGAAGAATGTGCACCTTTGCAAATAGATAAGTAGGTGGACACAATCATGGTTAAATTTAGATTTTAATCTGTAATTCTTTCATAGAACGTATACAACCCAACTAGAACTTTTTTTTTACTGAAAAAGGATGAGACCTTTGTCTTTAGTGATATTTGCAGCTAAGTTTATCACAAAAAGTTCTATGAAGGTGGAATTCGGTTAAACAATGCAGCTTTTTACACTTTTGGAGTAATAATAAAATATAAATAAAGTCTACAAAGTGAACAATTTTTAAATTATTACCACCTACAGGTTTAATGTCGAGCGTCTTACCACTGTTGTGCCATTCCAAGCTACATATGAATGTGGATTGCTACTTCAAGTGGTAATTAATATCGAATTATAGCTCGTATACATCTTATAGCTACATACGAGAAGTAATAATCACCATTACGCAAATATTTCCGCAAAAGAAGCAAAATCAACTCTTAAACCACTGAAATATCTAGAAAGGCGATAATATAAACCTTTATGGCATTATAGCTTCTTATTATTTTCTTCTTAAATTTCAAAGGAGGGTTCCATAGAAAACATTGTTTGTTATTGTGGAATTTACACAAGGCTTAACTTGTGAAAGTCAACTTTATAAAAAAAATTAGGTCTTATTAACTAGGGTTATTAATACGGGATACATTAATATCAAACTACTTTTATTATTCTTAATTCATTTTTATTTGATAATCTAGATTAGAATCACAAATAAAGATTGCTTTTTTTAATTTGACTTGTGAATACCCTAATGACACATTAGCCAAAAGCGATGTTTTACAATGTGTATTCAACTTTTTGAATCAATATGAAATTAAAATATTATATTTCGATTTTGATACAGTAATGATGTTATGAAAATAAAACCCATCATAACTAAGAATTTTGATATTCGTACAAATTGTGGACAGATTACCGACAAACGGAAATAAAATACATTTTTAACAGCTATCTGACTTTTATTTCATATTAAATATTGTATAACGCCGATCTAAAGTGATGTTACTCCTATAATTCTTATAAGAATAGTGCATCTTTAGTTTTTGTGCCTTTTGGATTTTTATCAATTATTATATAATTATTAATATGCTTGGCTCTGTGGCAGTGTTTGGTATTCATTGCAAAGTATTGTATGCGTCATCTGTAGTTCCAGTGAACAACTGAATGGAAATAAGATTGTAATTTAAAAATACAAATTTAAGCCATTACTGAGTATCTATTATAATATTATTATCCAATAAACATGGTTTTTGAATGTTTAACGTATGAAACATGAAACAAAGGTTTTTGTATTGTTAATTATACCTTATTGGTTTCCCTACTGAAACAAAACAATTATAAATAAAGTGTATAAAAGTCACTCACATGGCCCTTCTCTGGACCACTTAGTAAAAATGGAACTAATCGAGTGAAAATTATTAACAATCGTAACAAAACGATTCGTCATCTTTAATTGAATGTTTTTATGAAAACTAACTGTCTAATATACACAATTTTTACCAACCACGTTTATTTTTATAACAAAAAAAGTGATTTTACAACTTTACTACGTAAATTGACTATAATTACTGGTCGCTTATATCGGTGGTTCTGGTGGGTTATATTATTGCTCAATTTTATGAAATCTACTATATCTATTTATTATTCACACCGTTTTTTGTTGAAATTCTCATAAATCAATATGGCGTGAAAATTTACTTACTAAACATGTCGCGTTTTGCAGTGCAGTTGAGATCCTACTGGTTTTTTGGCACAAATCTAGCAGAATTTTACATTCAAGAATTGGATACTACTTACAATTATATTTTGTATTGTAGTTATCACTTAAAAACTGTCACACGCCATTAATTATTATTCTCTCCTTCGCAACTATAGAAATGAAAATTATTTGATACGCTCTAGTCCTGCTATGCGATATATCCACTTAGCGCCATATCGATTGCCTAAGGGGTCTAGAGCAGGATATAGAACTTTTCGTTAGCACCTTAAGTTACTCGGGAAGTTTATAACGCTTTAAAACTCTAGTTAACAACAGTTTATAACAAAAATCTGTAAGCCTACATAACTTTACATTTAACATTTAAGTATTAAATTAAATATTAAATGTAGAGATCTACATATCTCTACATTTAATATATACGCATTTTAATGTATTTATGCAAGTATTGAAAATGTTTATACATGATTGGTGTTTAAAAAAATACAATATATGTATGAATGTAACTTTTATAGTACTAACTACTACAACACCTACATTTTCAACTCTTACGCCCAATTTATGAAACGCCATTCAACGAAAAAATTAACTAACAAGCTGTCAAATCTCTTGTCAACTGTAAATTGGGTTGCTGAAAGCCCGGCCAACTACTTTGATTTGATCATCTTTGTTATTTGACAGAGCTGTTAAATATCAGTACAAATATCTATGTCAATCGCCATTTCGGGTTTTTGGAACGCAAGTAAATGCCTAATCGTAGATTAAACTACTGTTAATACCTGTGTCAGCTAATTCGTTATTGATCTCAAGTTATGATAGATAGATAGATAGATTCATTTATTTGTGACCAAAAAACGACACAATACAGATAACAATTAACATAAAAAAAACCTAAATCTTAAATGCTAAACAATAATCCTACAAAACAAATATATTTTATACACAAACATCATTAATAAATCAAAACAAACAAAAAATAAAAAAATAATATTAATAAAAATAGTAAAAGTAATGAATTGTAGGCAAGTTCACAATTATTAAGAGAAGACATAAAATAAAATAATCAACAGAAAATGATTTAAAAAATAATAAAAAACAAAATAAATAAAACATTGTGTTGCAGTAGCACAAAAAGGCCATGGCTCAGTGTGTTAGTTTGCTCTTCAAAGCAATACACTGATAATTCTGCCACAGCCTGGGGACAGAGGCAGTACTCTGAATATATCAGTAGGTGTATAAAGCCGGACAATCAAACACCAATAATGTTTATAAATATAAATGATATAAAAACTAAATAAAAATAAAAACATATATGTAGATAATTTGTTTTAATATGAAATGCAAAGTCAGATGGAGTGTTTGAGTATAATATATTAACACATAAGAAATGTATGTTATGATGCATAGAAATGTATAGATAAAGATATAATGTTTTATTTTTTTTTTTTTTATTCCCCTCCGCGGGAAGGGCAGGAGGATAAAAATGCCCTGACGCATACTCTGGCGCGATTCCAAAGTTATGTGGGACTCGTCCCGACGCCTACCAGGACCATACCCACTAAAAACCCCCTGTCGGCTCGTGCATTTTTGCCACTCAGCCTTCATCTGAGCGACGGCCAATTGGACAAAGAGGCCGCGCTAGCGGGGCCCAGAAGGGGTCACCCGCTGGGATTACATAGCACTGAAGGTGCTCAAAAATTAAAAGTAAAATAAAAACATTAAAAATGAAAAGTAAATAATGAAAACATTAAAAATTGAAAAATTAAATTTGCATTAATTCGGATTTACGTTAGAATTAGGATTTACGTTAGAATTAGAATTTACGTTAGAATTAGAATTTGCGGCCAGAAGGGCCTCGAGATCGCGTGACAGTCTGGTGGATGAGTACGTTTGCGCATTTCTAGGCCTAGCGACTTTGAACTTCGAGTCTAACACAGGAGTAGCATATGAGACAGAATCACGAACTAGAGGATTGGGATGGGTTTCGGAGCGTTTGAAGAACGCTTCAGAGAGTGTTTTGAGATATTGTTGTACTGTAGGCAGTTCAAGATCTCTATGCAAGTCCGCGTTACGCACGTACCACGGTGCGCCTGTGGCCCGGTGGCAAAAGAGGTTTTGAACTACCTGCAGTTTGTGCAGGAGGGAGGGTTTGGCGTGGGCAAAGATTGGCGAGGCATACGTCATGACGGGTCTAACGCAGACCTTGTAAAGTGTACGTTTGTTTCTGAAGGACATTTTACTTTTTCTACCTAACATGCTATTTAGGCGGACTAAATAGTGACGAGCGAGTTTCGAAACTCTTTCAACGTGTGGCTTGAAAGAAAGCGTCGGATCTAATGTGACGCCTAAGTATTTAGTACTGCGCTTCCAGGGGATGGGAATGCCTAACATTCGAACGTGGGGATCGCCATCGGGACGACGGCGTTTGTGGTCGAAGCGCATCGCAGAACTCTTTTCAGGGTTCACATCGATGCGCCATTCTTGAAACCATGCACCAAGGGCGTTTACGGCCTTTTGGAGTCTGGTTACAAGGCGCCGAACACCGTAGCCTTTGGTATAGAGTGCGGTGTCGTCAGCGAAGAGGGCGAGTTCGACGCCTTTCGGCGGGATGGGAATGTCGTTGGTGTACACGGTGTACAGCAGAGGGGCGAGGACTGAGCCTTGAGGGACTCCAGCCTTTATGGGACGAGGTGCAGAAAACGTGCCTTCGTGTTTAAATCGAAACGTACGGTCTTTGAGAAACGACGCTATTATCCTGACTAGGCGATCCGGTAAGCCTATCTTGTAGAGTTTATAAACGAGACCGCTGTGCCAGACTTTATCGAAAGCCTTGGCTACGTCAAAGAAAACCGCTACTGTTTTATAACGACGCGGATAGAAACCGTCAAGTATATACTCGACGATTCGGTGGACTTGCTGAGGGCAGGAGTGTTTAGCGCGAAAGCCGAACTGATGGGGAATAATGAGAGGATCGCCATCCGTTGGAAACAGATGGTTCCGCATTCGAGAAAGTATGACTCTCTCGAGAAGTTTAGACATTGCCTTGAGGAGGCTGATGGGTCTGTGATTAGCCGGGACGTTCAGAGGTTTGCCCGGCTTGGGAATGCCTATGACTGTCGCTTCTTTCCAAGCTTTAGGAAAGTAGCTATGGTCGAAGCAGGCATTGAAAATGATAGCTAACAAGGTAAGCATCTGTTGCGGTAGGTGCTTAAGTGCGTGGTTGGAAATTCCATCCGCACCCGGAGCCTTTTTGGACTTTTGATTTCTAATGAGAAGCAAGATTTCGTCATTAGAGACTGTGACAGGGTCGGCGGTGATGGGGAGAGAGTCTCTGCGAAGGACTTCGTCCTCCACCGCTTTGATGTGAGTGGGATTCGCGGGTTGCGTGCTGGGCGAGCATTGTGCGGCAATGCTGTCGCAAAGCATTCGGCTTTCTCTTCGACTTCGAAGGCAGTAGTGCCATCGGGACGAGTGAGAGGAGGAACGTGAGAGACGGTGTCTACGCGTAAGGCTCGGGCCATGCTATAGTACGCTTGGTGGGACGGAGAGATATTCGCCATGAGATCGTTCATCTGAGCGTCTCGGAGTTCCGCGAGGCAAGACCTAACTTTACGTTGAAGCTGATTCGCAGCTGTTCTATAGGCGGGCGTGGGATATTTCTTGGCTCTCCGGAGAGCCGCGTTTTTAGCTTTAATAAGATTGCTAACGGCTAAGGGAAGCGTGGGTTTGCCTTGCTTAGCAACCTTTTCGTTGTCACTGATGGCTGAGTTGATAGCATCAGTGAGAGAATTTACTAATGAATCAATTTTATCCGGGCTATCTAATTGCTCGGGAGAGATCGCGAGTGGAGAGTTCGGAGCCTCTAAGGCTGAAACTAACGTATTTTTAAAACCTTTCCAATTGGTAAAGGTCTTAGGAGATGAGACGTTATCGTTCGGCGGTCCTAGCACGAGGGAAACGGGGCGATGGTCGGAGCCTAGGTCATCGAGCGGTTCGATAGACCTTAGGTCAAGATTGATTCGCTTGATAATTGCAAAGTCGAGGATGTCAGGAGAGTAGGACGGGTTGTTGGGATAGTGAGTGGGAGTGACGGGGGATATGACATCTAGGTCAAGGGAGTTAGTGATGTCGAGGAGAGCGATACCGCTGGTGTTAGTCGATAGGCACGTCCAGTCAGTATGTTTGGAGTTAAAGTCTCCGAACATAATGACTGAATGGCCGAGGGCGAGAATGGCCTCAAAGTCGCTGCGGATTGGTCTGGTACCACTAGGTATGTAGATTGAAGCTATGATGATGGTCGGATGACCAGTCATAGCCAATCTACACACAGTGGCTTCCATGTTGAGGAGAGGAGGGGTAGGGAGAGGACAGCAGTGGAAGCCTCTTTTGTAATATATAGCGGTGCCGCCGAAACCGTCAGAGTTGGGCCTATCGTTACGAATAAACGCGTACTTAGGTATAGCGAATCCCCTGGAGCGGTTTGGAGTAAGCCATGTCTCCTGGAGAAGGAATAAGTCAGGTTCTTTGTTCTGAAGGAACAGTTTAATCTCGGGAAGGTTGGTATTAAGGCTACGAGCGTTAAAAGATACTAGGGATAAGCCCTTGGGTTTAATACGACTGGACGCGGGATTCGCGGGTCTAGACATTATAATTTATTATTTACGAATTTATAAATTATAAAAGAATTTACAACGAGCTTAGGAGCGAGTGATGCTCGGCTAAAGCAAATAAACGCTCTTGAGGAGAGCGGGCGGCTCGCAGTTTGCGTGCGAGCACGGAAATTTCGTTAATATCGACGTTTTGAATAACGTCGAATACGGTCTTCATGTCCTCAGCCAACGACGACTGAGGTGCGGAAGACGGAGAAGGACGCGGCCCTACGGGAGCTACGGGAGCTGGGATAGGTCGGGAAGGTGCAGGCGGAACGGCCGGACGCTGCCTCCAAGACAGAGCCGGAGTAGGTGTCGGCTGAACGGGCTTTGCTTCCGGGGGACCCCGGTTGCGCAGCGGCGGGAAGTTGGCAGGAGTGAGCGGCGGCGCCGGTTTAGGCGCGACCCTCTTGGTGGTGGAGCGCGGAGCGCGCGGGCAACCCCTGTAGTTAGCTGTGTGGCCGGACTGGCCGCACAGCACACAGGCAGGGGGGGAAGTGGATTCGGGAGTGCGAGTGCACTCCTTAGTGAAGTGAGGATCCAGGCACTTTACGCACCTGGGGGGAGCTGAACAGTTAGCCGCTGCGTGGCCATAGAGCTGGCAGCGGTGGCACTGCCCAGGGTGACCACGGGGGTTGGGACGCTCGACGGAGATATTTGAGAGTCCGCAAATTGTGCGAGCCTCTCTAAAGATCTCCGTCGAGTTGGGAGTATTCGACAGGATTACCAACGCTAAGGGAAAACGCCTACCGCGGTTGGAGTGCATCTTGTGCACTGCTGTGACCGGGAAACCCTGAGACTTAAGGTCATCGAGGATGTCTTCGTTGCTAAGTTCGAACGGGACGCCCCGTAGTACTGCGCGGATCTTACGCTCCTCCGGGAGGGCGTAGGTGTGATATGCGATTTGGTTTAATCCGAGTAACCTGGTAAACGCGCGGAAGTCGTCGACGGTCGCTATTTGAATCTTGATTGTATCGCCAGCGTTGGCGGCTTTTAAATAATTAATTTTGTGCACTTTGCACAAGTTTGAAACCGCGGTCCAGCGCGCTTTTTCACGCAGGAAGACGGGCGGAGGGAGCTGAGGCTTCGGCGGGACGGGAGCGCAGCGCGTCGCTGGCTTCGATGTGACCGACGGAGACGCGGTTACTACGAGCGATTTTAACGGCGCGGGGGCTGGTGTTGAAGACACCGGGGAGGGCTCGGGTATTGAAGATACCGAAGCTTTCTTAGAGCGCTTCTTGGAGCGCTTGGCTACGAGTTGAAACGCGGGCTCAGGAGAGCCGGTTAAGGTGACGGCATCTGACGACGTATCAGATGCGGGTTCGGAGTCGCTCCCGGGAGCGGTACGCTTACGACGCGACGCGTGAGAGGATGCGACCGATTCGCAGTCCATCTCGGACGAGGCGGGAGACGCGGGAGAGCTGAAGACCTGAGGGGTCTGGACGTCGGAGGCCTGAGGGGCCGGGGTTGAGGCCTGAGGGGCCGGGGACGCGATAGATGCCTGTAAGGCCTGCGTTAGTATGTCATCGGGTATGCTGACGCCGGACGCGGCGAGCACCTGGGCGAATGACCTAAGAGCGTTAACGAGGTCCATTGGAGGGCTTGGGATAATATGAAATATATAAATATATAATGTATGCCTAGGTTCCCTAGCAAACCTAGCGCCTATTTATATAAAAAATGCCTAGAATTCCTAAATAAAAATCTAGCGAACCCTAGCGGCAAACCTCCCTACCAGCGGTAGGGGGGCTGGGGAGAATAAATTAAAACTAACAATAGTACGCCGAAGGCCGCTACCTAGAAACCTAAAAAAGGGTGCGCAGGTAAAGAGTTGACCGCGTTGGGGTCAACCTTTACCGACAGAAAGGACAAATACACACGAAAACACACAAATATGATAGAAATAAATATGAAAATAGGAGAAAAATAAATAAAATAGAGAAGAGAAATAAATAAAAATAAAAAGGACTGGTTCAGTACAAATTCGTTGTCACCGTTAAGTATCCTTTGCACTGAAACCAGACTACTTACGCCGGGCACAACACTGCACTCAGCACAAACACAACACAACTTAGCACAGCACTTTGAAGACTAAAGGGCTTAGTCGCAAAGAAAAATCGCACTTCGAAAGCACTCAGACGGAGTAGAAAGACTTAGGAAACCGTAGCACGGAGCCAACACGCTAGACTGTGACGTCAGTAAACTGAGCGCCACGGAATGGCGGGAAGGGACCGATCAACGGAGAGCTGGGTCTTGCACGTCCGCACCGCGTGGCGATCGGAGCGAGAATGAATATAATGTTTTAGTGAAAGTGATTTTATAAATAGCATCTCAACGTTTTTAATAATAATAGTCACACGGCAAAATCCACCAATGAAAAGCCACTTGGAATTTCTAGCTTTTGCTTGTTCAGGAGAAGATAAAACATTTTTTAAATGTGAGTTTGGATTTTAAAATTCGCAAAGGTGGAGGTATATTATTCCAGCATTTGGTGGCTAGATAGCGGAAGCTGCCGGTGAATGCCGCAGTTTTGTGAGAGTGACTCTCCAGCGGCATGCGATTTGGTCAGTTACAATATCTGTTATTTCCTTGAGAAAATCTCAATTTACTAAATAAATATTCCGGTGTTTTATGTGTAATAACATCGAATAATAATGAAGCAAGGTGTAGGTGTCTGCGAGAAGACATGTTCAGGACTGATGATTTTTAACTGTTTAAATATTGTTTGATATTGTTTGATAACACAAATTTACTCTTTATATTAATTTTGGGTATGTGAGTTGTGCTCACAAATTTCATTGAATGTTTATAATAAGTTTAATTCGATTTATCAGATGCTACTTTTACAATTTTTTTGACTGAAAAATTTGAAAATTTTAGCTTTTGCCATGTCACTTTCCGGTACCAGCGTCAGCTTGAGTGATTCTAGCAGTGATGATGATGAACAATCTCAACGCCCGCGTATTTTTAAAAGGAGAATGAATCCTTTCGAATTCTACAGCAACGAACAATTCAAGAATCGCTATAGAATGACGAAAGCTTTATTTATGTTACTGGTGAACATAGTAGAATAAAACCTAAGGCCCATTACGGAACAGAGCAATAAGTGCCTTGGAACAACTGCTACTTACCATAAGTTATTTTGCAACAGGAGCATTCCTAATAACTGTTGCTGACCATGTAAGGGAGCACAAGTCTAGAGCTTGTAGAATAATAAAAAAGTATCTGCTGTGATAGCACAGCTCAATATTTGTCATAGTAGTCCTTTTCAAATTGAAGTGTGCATTGCTTAATTGCTTCTGGGTTCTGGGTATTTCAGCGCTACTATTAAACTTAGAAGTTAAGGATGCCTAAGCTTCATTTTTTTACTCTAGAGACTGCATAAGTGCCCTTATATTATTTAATATGTTTAAATCTAGAAAAAAAACGGATGAGTAAAGTTTGAATTGAATACTCCCTTCAATCAATGTCTTCTGATTATAGTTGTTTCTTGATATGTACTTACTTCACAACTAGGTTCAAAAGTTTACACTATTTCTTTAAATGAAGTTTTTGCCTCTTGAATTAATTGTTAAGAAAATAAAAAGAAGTTCCAAAATGTGTACAACTCGATAATAATAAAGACTTTTTCAATTTAATTCTTTTGCGGGAATATCTTTTGACAGCTAAGAATGAACTGTTGATCTATAAACTTAACAATTCAACCAATGTGTCTAAGAATTCTATGTTATTCAATATCATTGATTAGTTAATTTTCGTCTAATTAGCGTTTCAGAAACTCGATATGATTTGACAGCAGTGTTAAGTTAACAGGTGCGTTAGTTGATAATTGATTTGACTGGCCTTTCAGAAACTGGGTGTTAATATTTCAGTTCATTGAGCTAGTTCATTAATATTATTATTACGATAATATTGTTCATCTGGGGGGTTGTAATTATTTCGTTTTGTATCTAAAATATTCGCTCCGATATTTGTATAGCCCAGTTTATAAGATACCCATAGTCTAGTTTGCTTGAACACTAGAGAAATAGAACAGTGTAATTGAAAAAACCATTGAAAGTGTTTTGGGAAAATATTCAAAACCTTTTTGAACGGCGTCCCGTCACATGCTTAGTCCGCGTGACAGTACTCGTATGTTGTGAAGAACTGACGGCGCCTTTTTTTCGCCTCAAATATTCTGGTTAAAGAGATTAAAAGGCTTCATTTCAATTTTAGCTTTTAGCTGCCCAGGTTAGGAGTAAAATTATGTTATTGTTAAAATTAATAGTTTATTTTTCTTAATTTAATGATTAGGTAATCGTAGAGCAACAAATTAATGAAATATATTAACTTTTTCTTAGTCTTTAATTCCGAACTAATTTTGAGCTTACAAAATCAAACTTGATTTTTCCACTAAATAATGCTTAATATCATAATTCCAGTACCTTGTTTTACCTAGACAATATAAATTTTTTTGTGAAAGATGTTGGGCACTCCTAAGCTAGACCATGTATGGAAAGTAAAATGAAGCATTTATGACAGTTTAAAGATTAGCATTTTTATCCTCCAAAAAATATATAATTTTGAGTGTATAATCAATTAATTAAGATTTATTCTTAATTGTAGAAATTACATCTCGTATAACTTATCGATAGTTACCTAATGTTTTTATTTGTCAGGCATGTTATGTAATCCCACTTTAGCCTGTGGATAATGATATCTACATTCAAGATGTTGCTTACTTCGCTACATTATGCAGCAAACAAGTTTGCCTGCCTAGTGCAAAAAACTAAACGAAAAACATATGGTTAGGAAAATTCAAAAACATTAGGTTAACTACGCAACCTAGGTAGTGATTTTTTAGAATGCTATTCTAGGCTGTAGGCGTTAGAAAACCCTCCTCTCATTTCAAGCTTCGAATGAAGACCTTTTTTTCCATACTTGATAAAACTATAAAATCATATAAAATAAAATTTAATACATGTATAAATCTCAAACGCCGGCGTATGTAATTAAAATATACATAAATCGTTATATTTAATAATCTACTTTTTATAAAATATAATAAATAAAATATTTTTTGCATTTAATCATCTAATTTATCTTCCTAGATGTAGCAGGTGCGATTTTTATATTCCAAAATATGAAATAATCAAAATATGTGAAATGTTTGCTTGCTTTTTTAGAAGTGATTAATACATATTTAAACAGCTTTCCTTCAATTATTTACGAAAGAAGTTTATTTAGCCATTTTCAATATTTATTTAAAACTCATGTATTAAATAGGATGCTTAAAAATTAACATGGATTCAAAAAGAAAGAAATACTTAATTTATTCGCAAAATATGGTTGTATTTTTTATATAATTAGCCTAGGCTTTATGTTACAATTAGTGCGTACGGCATATTCAACCGTTGTTACGGTGTGCAAATATTAAACTTCAACTACATATATATATGGAATATAATAGATTACTCGTATGGCCAACAATAATGTAATCATTACATAAACGTTAAAAGCGTTTTTTTGTCTTTCCTAATTTTTATTTTGGAGTGGGCATTTGAAATACGCATCCAAAATTTTGGATTTTTTTTTTTTTTGCTGCCGAGGCACCCTCGCGGGTGGGAGGTGGAAGATGCGTCATGCATACCCGCCCGCAGGTAAATTCCTCTGCGGGGGGGTTATGTGGGACTCACCAGAATGGCACCTACCCACTAAAAACCACCTGTTGGCTGTAGTTATTACCGTTAGCCTTCATCGGAAGTGACACCCGTCGGGAAGTTGGGCGCGCTGGCGGATACCCGCTAGCGGGTCTTCCGCCTGTAGTGAAAGTTGCACTGAAGGTGCTCAAAGGGACATGAGTTGGTGGCCGTTCTGGGCAGCCTCCGGTGAAGCCGGGGCTGGGCAGAGGTCGGCCGAAGCATGATTTAGGGATCAATTCATTTAAATGAACCTACAATGAATTGAGAAGGGAACTATGCTCCGCCAGAGCTAGCAAACGCTCTGTCGGAGTACGTGAAGCCCTAAGTTTACGGGCTAAGACTGCGATTTCACTAACATCGACATTTTTTATAGCGTCGCAGACGATACGCATATCGTCTGCTACGGAGGATTGAGGAGTGGGTTTGTATGGGCGAGGAGCCGGGATGGGATTAGATGCGGGGCGCTGCCTCCAGTTTTCTGGGGCAGGCCTGGATTGTGTAGGCTTAGCAGCCGGAGGAACCCGGCTACGCAGTGGCGGAAAGTTTGCTTGGGAAAGGCGCGGAGCCTGTTTGGGTGCCGCCCTCTTGGAATTGGAGCGCATACAACGGGGTGCACGAGGGCAGCCCCTGTAATTTGCGGTGTGGCCGGACTGGCCACAAAGCACGCAATCGGGAGGAGAGGGAGTTTCAGGAGTGCGATTGCACTCCTTAGTGAAGTGAGGGACCAGGCACTTGACGCACCTGGGCGGTGCGCGGCAGTTGGCCGCCGCGTGCCCGTACAACTGGCACCGATGGCACTGGCCGGGACGACCGCGGCGATGAGGCGCCTCGATTGAGATCCCAGAGAGGCCGCAAATAGAGCTAACCCCTTTCAGGATCTCTCTGGACTTGGGGACGTTGGCGAGAATCACCAAAGCGAGAGGGTGTTGCCTCCCGTACTTGCTGTGCATTTTATGCACCGTGAGTGCCGGGAAGCCTTGGGACTGCAGATCCTCCAGGATAGCCTCGTTCGATAATTCGAACGGGACTCCCCTGAGTACCGCTCTGATCTTACGCTCTTCTGACAGAGCATAAGTGTGATAAGCATATTGCTTATCGGTGAGGAGCTTAGTCAAAGCCCGGAAATCGTCTATCGACGAGACACTGATTTTAATAGATTCACCCGAGTTTACCGCTCGGGTGTTATGGATCTTGTGCTCATTGCACAATGTCGAGACCTCAGTCAATTTACCCTTTTCCCGAAGGAAAACGGGTGGTGGGACCTTGGCCTTGACAGAAGTTGGAGCCGGAGCGGGTGTTGAAGACACCGGGGCAGCTGGCGTTGAAGACGCCGCAGGGGGTGTGGGGACGGGCGTTGAGGGTGCCGGGTCTTGTTTCGAACGCTTCTTAGAGCGCTTCTTAACAAGCGTAAAAGAGGGAGACTCAGGGCCAGTTGGGGTGGCGTCCGAGGATGACTCGGTCGCGGGTGCGCGCTTGCGGCGCGGAGGGGCGTCTACTTCGCACTCCATGTCACTGGAGGAAGGGGACGCGGGAGGGCCTAAGACCTGAGGGGTCTGGGGAACTGGGGTGGCCTGAGGGGCCATTGTGCCCAACTTCTTCCTAAACTCGTGAGCTTAGGGAAGCCATAGCGGAAGGGTTGGGGAGGGACAATATATGAACCTAACAACGATGACTAACTTCCTAAAACCACCCTACACGCAGTAGGGCGGTTGAGAATGACGCGGATAACTTACTCGAACACGGCACTTGAAGTCCTGGAACGACGAATTCCCGTCGACGAAGCTCACGTTCCACGAAGTACGGTTAACAAGCCACTGTTCGCCGTGAAAACGGCGTTAGAAACTTATTAGAAGTACGGTTAACGACCCACTGTCCGCCGTGAAAACGGCGTTAGAAACTTATTACGGTATACAACTATGAAATTATATATTACGACAACAACCAGTGAAATTTGGGTGCTCAATTAGCGCGGGGGCTAAAAGAGCGGGAAGGCGTCTGCGATCGACGTGCGCTCGAGAACGCACGCAGACCGAGACTGGAAATTTTGGATTTTTTTTTTTTGTTCCCCTCCGCGGGAAGGGCAGGAGGATAAAAATGCCCTGACGCATACTCTGGCGCGATTCCAAAGTTATGTGGGACTCGTCCCGACGCCTACCAGGACCATACCCACTAAAAACCCCCTGTCGGCTCGTGCATTTTTGCCACTCAGCCTTCATCTGAGCGACGGCCAATTGGAGAAAGAGGCCGCGCTAGCGGGGCCCAGAAGGGGTCACCCGCTGGGATTTACATAGCACTGAAGGTGCTCAAAGCACTGAAGGTTAATACATAGCACTGAAGGTGCTCAAAATGAAAATCAATAATTAAAACAAAAATTAAAAAATTGCAAAATAAAATTGAGTTAATTCGCATTTACGTTAGAATTAGGATTTACGTTAGAATTAGAATTTACGTTAGAATAAGAATTTGCGGCCAGAAGGGCCTCGAGATCGCGTGACAGTCTGGTGGATGAGTACGCTTGCGCATTTCTAGGCCTAGCGACTTTGAACTTCGAGTCTAACACAGGAGTAGTATATGAGACTGAATCTCGAACTAGAGGATTGGGATGGGTTTCGGAGCGTTTGAAAAACGCTTCAGAGAGTGTTTTGAGATGTTGTTGTACTGTAGGCAGTTCAAGATCTCTATGCAAGTCCGCGTTACGCACGTACCACGGTGCGTTTGTGGCCCTAGAAGAGGTTTTGAACTACCTACAGTTTGTGCAGGAGGGAGAGTTTGGCATGGGCAAAGATTGGAGAGGCATATGTCATGACGGGTCTAACGCAGACCTTGTAAAGTGTACGTTTGTTTCTGAAAGACATTTTACTTTTTCTACCTAACATACTATTTAGGCGGCCAAAGTAGTGACGGGCAAGTTTCGAAACTCTTTCGACGTGTGGCTTGAAAGAAAGCGTCGGATCTAACGTGACGCCTAAGTATTTAGTAATGCGCTTCCAGGGGATGGGAATGCCTAACATTCGAACGTGGGGATCGCCAGCGGGACGACGGCGTTTGTGGTCGAAGCGCATCGCAGAACTCTTTTCAGGGTTCACATAGATGCGCCATTTTTGAAACCATACACCAAGGGCGTTTACGGCCTTTCGGAGTCTGGTTATACAGTGCGCAACACTGTGGCCTTTGGTATAGAGTGCGGTGTCGTCAGCAAAGAGGGCGAGTTCGACGCCTTTCGGCGGGATGGGAATGTCGTTGGTGTACACGGTGTACAGCAGAGGGGCGAGGACTGAGCCTTGAGGGACTCCAGCCTTTATGGGACGAGGTGCAGAAAGCGTGCCTTCGTGTTTAAATCGAAACGTACGGTCTTTGAGAAACGACGCTATTAACCTGACTAGGCGATCCGGTAAGCCTATCTTGTAGAGTTTATAAACGAGACCGCTGTGCCAGACTTTATGGAAAGCCTTGGCTACGTCAATGAAAACCGCGACTGTTTTATAACGACGCGGATAGAACCCGTCAAGTATATACTCGACGATTCGGTGGACTTGCTGAGGGCAGGAGTGTTTAGCGCGAAAGCCGAACTGATGGGGAATAATGAGAGGATCGCCATCCGTTGGAAACAGATGGTTCCGCATTCGAGAGAGTATGACTCTCTCGAGAAGTTTAGACATTGCCTTGAGGAGGCTGATGGGTCTGTGATTAGCCGGGACGTTCAGAGGTTTGCCCGGCTTGGGAATGCCTATGACTGTCGCTTCTTTCCAAGCTTTTGGAAAGTAGCTATGGTCGAAGCAGGCATTGAAAATGATAGCTAACAAGGTAAGCATCTGTTGAGGTAGGTGCTTAAGTGCGTGGTTGGAAATTCCATCCGCACCTGGAGCCTTTTTGGACTTTTGATTTCTAATGAGAAGTAAGATTTCGTCATTAGAGACTGTGACAGGGTCGGCGGTGATGGGGAGAGAGTCTCTGCGAAGGACTTCGTCCTCCACCGCCTGGATGTGTGAGGGATCAGCAGGTTGCGTGCTGGGCGAGCATTGTGCGGCAATGCTGTCGGCGAAGCATTCGGCTTTCTCTTCGACTTCGAAGGCAGTAGTGCCATCGGGACGAGTGAGAGGAGGAACGTGAGAGACGGTGTCTACGCGTAAGGCTCGGGCCATGCTATAGTACGCTTGGTGGGACGGAGAGATATTCGCCATGAAATCGTTCATCTGAGCGTCTCGGAGTTCCGCGAGGCAAGACCTAACTTTACGTTGAAGCTGATTCGCAGCTGTTCTATAGGCGGGCGTGGGATATTTCTTGGCTCTCCGGAGAGCCGCGTTCTTAGCTTTAATAAGATTGCTAACGGCTAAGGGAAGCGCGGGTTTGCCTTGCTTAGCAACCTTTTCGTTGTCACTGATGGCTGAGTTGATAGCATCAGTGAGAGAATTTACTAATGAATCGATTTTATCCGGGCTATCTAATTGTTCGGGAGAGATCGCGAGTGGAGAGTTCGGAGCCTCTAAGGCTGAAACTAACGTATTTTTAAAACCTTTCCAGTTGGTAAAGGTCTTAAGAGATGAGGCGTTATCGTTCGGCGGTCCTAGCACGAGGGAAACGGGGCGATGGTCGGAGCCTAGGTCATCGAGCGGTTCGATAGACCTTAGATCAAGATTGATTCGCTTGATAATTGCAAAGTCGAGGATGTCAGGAGAGTAGGACGGGTTGTTGGGATAGTGAGTGGGAGTGATGGGGGATATGACGTCTAGGTCAAGGGAGTTAGTGATGTCGAGGAGAGCGATACCGCTGGTGTTAGTCGATAGGCACGTCCAGTCAGTATGTTTGGATTTAAAGTCTCCGAACATAATGACTGAATGGCCGAGGGCGAGAATGGCTTCAAAGTCGCTGCGGATTGGTCTGGTGCCACTAGGTATGTAGATTGAAGCTATGATGATGGTCGGATGACCAGTCATAGCCAATCTACACACAGTGGCTTCCATGTTGAGGAGAGGAGGAGTAGGGAGAGGACAGCAGTGGAAGCCTCTTTTGTAATATATAGCGGTGCCGCCGAAACCGTCGGAATTGGGCCTATCGTTACGAATAAACGCGTACTTAGGTATAGCGAATCCTCTGGAGCGGTTTGGAGTAAGCCATGTCTCCTGGAGAAGGAATAAGTCAGGTTCTTTGTTCTGAAGGAACAGTTTAATCTCGGGTAGGTTGGTGTAAAGGCTACGAGCGTTAAAAGATACTAGGGATAAGCCCTTGGGTTTAATACGACTGGACGCGGGATTCGCGGGTCTAGACATTATAATTTACTTATTTACGATTTTATAGAAAAATAAAAAGAAAATAAATTTACAACGAACTTAGGAGCGAGTGATGCTCGGCTAAAGCAAATAAACGCTCTTGAGGAGAGCGGGCGGCTCGCAGTTTGCGTGCGAGCACGGAAATTTCGTTAATATCGACGTTTTGAATAACGTCGAACACGGTCTTCATGTCCTCAGCCAACGACGACTGAGGTGCGGATGACGGAGAAGGACGCGGCCCTACGGAAGCTACGGGAGCTGGGATGGGTCGGGAAGGTGCAGGCGGAACGGCCGGACGCTGCCTCGAAGACAGAGCCGGAGTAGGCGTCGGCTGAACGGGCTTTGCTTCCGGGGGACCCCGGTTGCGCAGCGGCGGGAAGTTAGCGGGAGTGAGTGGCGGCGCCGGTTTAGGCACGACCCTCTTGGCGGTGGAGCGCGGAGCACGCGGGCAGCCCCTGTAGTTAGCTGTGTGATCAGACTGGCCGCACAGCACACAGGCAGGGGGGGAAGTGGATTCGGGAGTGCGAGTGCACTCCTTCGTAAAATGTGGATCCAGGCACTTAACGCACCTGGGGGGAGCTGAGCAGTTAGCCGCTGCGTGGCCGTAGAGCTGGCAGCGGTGGCACTGCCCAGGGTGACCGCGGGGGTTGGGACGCTCAACAGAGATATTTGAGAGTCCGCAAATTGTGCGAGCCTCTCTAAAGATCTCCCTCGAGTTGGGAGTATTCGACAAGATAACTAAAGCTAACGGAAAGCGCCTACCACGGTTAGAGTGCATCTTGTGCACTGCTTCGGCCGGGAAACCCTGGGACTTAAGGTCCTCGAGGATTTCTTCATTCGCGAGCTCGAACGGGATGCCCCGTAGTACTGCGCGGATCTTACGCTCCTCCGGGAGGGCGTAGGTGTGGTACGCGATTTGATTTAACCCGAGCAACCTGGTAAACGCGCGGAAGTCGTCGACGGTCGCTACTTGAATTTTGATTGTATCGCCAGCGTTGGCGGCTTTTAAGTAATTAATTTTGTGCTCTTTGCACAAGTTAGAAACCGCGGTCCAGCGCGTTTTTTCACGCAGGAAGACGGGCGGAGGGAGCTGAGGTTTCGGCGGGATGGGAGCGCAGCGCGTCGCTGGCTTCGAAGGGACCGACGGAGACGCGGTTACTTTGAGCGATTTTAACGGCGCGGGGGCTGGTGTTGAAGACACCGGGGTTGGCTCAGGTGTTGAAGACACCGCGGCTTTTTTCGAACGCTTCTTAGAGCGTTTGGCAACTAACTGGAACGCGGGCTCAGGAGAACCGGTTAGGGTGGCGGCGACCGACGAAGCTTCGGACGCGGCGGAGTCTGAATCGCTCCCGGGAGCGGTACGCTTCCTGCGAGATGAGCGCGAGGATGAGACCGACGCGCAGTCCATATCGGATGGAACGGGAGACGCGGGGGAGCTATAGACCTGAGGGGTCTGGACATTAGAGGCCTGAGGGGCCGGGGTTGAGGCCTGAGGGGCCGGGGACGCAATAGATGCCTGTAAGGCCTGCGTTAGTGCGTCAGCGGGTATGCTTACGCCGGACGCAGCGAGCGCCTGGGCGAACGACTTAAGAATATTAACAAGGTCCATTGGAGGACTTGGAATTACAATATGTAATATATAAATATATAATGTATGCCTATAATATATAACAAATGCCTAGGATTCCTAAATAAAAAAACCTAGCGAACCCTAGCGGCAAACCTCCCTACCAGCGGTAGGGGGGCTGGGGAGAATAACTTAAAACTAACCGTAGTACGCCGAAGGCCGCTACCTAGAAACCTAAAAAAAAGGGTACGCAGGTAAAGAGTTGACCGCGTTAGGGTCAACCTTTACGGACAGAAAGGACAAATACACACGAAAACACACAGATATGATAGAAATAAATATGAAAATAGGAGAAAATAAATAAAATAGAGAAGAGAAATAAATAAAAATAAAAAGGACTGGTTCAGTACAAATTCGTTGTCACCGTTAAGTATCCTTTGCACTGAAACCAGACTACTTACGCTGGGCACAACACTGCACTCAGCACAAGCACAACACTACTTAGCACAGCACTTTGAAGACTAAGGGGCTTAGTCGCAAAGAAAAATCGCACTTCGAAAGCACTCAGACGGAGTAGAAAAACCTTGAAAACCGTAGCACGGAACCTACACGCTAGACTGTGACGTCAGTAGACTGAGCGCCACGGAATGGCGGGAAGGGACCGATCAACGGAGAACTGGGTCTTGCACGTCCGCACCGCGTGGCGATCGGAGCGAGAATGTTCGAAATTTTGGATTGGTAAGGGTTGATTTTTATAGGGGATGGTCCCCATTTTCAAATGCCAACCCTCCTCTCCCGATGCTTAGTTTTTTTTTAAATATGTGTTTAAAGTTTCGTGTAATGGTGCATCGTACACCAATGAAAATAGACATGGCTGCCAATTCTACAGTTGGCATGTTTTACTGTATGCAGGCAAAGGCAGCTGCAAGAGTAAAACTCGGAAAACCAGAACTGCTGGAATATGGTTTGAGGACATAATAATAAATTTAGTAAATGTTTAGTACCTAAGGGTGTTACCACACCAATCGATCGACGTTGCCTGTTCCATGCTACCATCGTACGATTGGTGTGGTAACACCCTAATGTACTTCTTTGCGCATAGGTGGTCCTATGATGAGGTAATCCATGAGGATCACTTGAAGGATGAAAAAGAGCAATGGGTAGGCCGGGTCAGTATTTCTAAAGCAGTTGTAATTTATGAATTAGACCAACAACAAAATTAAGGAAAGCTGGCCCTGGAAAAATTGTGCAGCTGGATGAAAGCAAATTTGGAATAAGAAAGTATATAAGAGGCCGCAGAGCTGAGGGGCACTGTATTTCAGTTTCATTTGAACCCTTTCACATGTATACTTATTAATAACCGAACCCTTTAGTCCGGTGTTAATGGTTTTAGGCGAGATTTAAAAAAAATCATTAAAAAAACTACTCATCTCCTCACGGGGGGAGTGGTGGGGTTGGTCTACTCACTACCCCCCTCACATCGCTTGATTTGGGATGCGTATTTCAAATGCAACCCCTTTTTTTATTATATATTCATCGTTAAAATGTCAATTAAATACAGGAAGTTTCATTACAACGTAAACTCAAACAAATTTCCTTAAGGAGCAGGGTATGAAAGGTGTTATGTTTATCTACGCATCATTAGACCCTCGATAAAATAGTCCGTGCTAAAGGTAACTCCAATTAATGTTATAATGAAGATGATAGCCGGGTGCCACAAAGGATATCCCATCACAGCTCGGCAACAAATCGGTAAACATGATTATGTAACAAAACCTGAGTGTGAGGCCAAGGCCGATGATAATGTGAGCGCGGGAGGGCCACGAAAACCTAAGACGCATAACTTCATAACACAACTTACCATTTTGTTATGTTAAAATTTGAACTGATTAGTATGTTATCAAAACTGAGAACAAGAAGAAGCCACACAGTGCCCAATCAGGGATGACCTTAAAGTTACACCCGGTGTGATGTTTAGGAACTCCCTAGTCTTGATTGCGATGCGCTTTGGCCTGACGGAGCAAAGGGGTGGACTCCCATGTAAACAGAGTGCATAGTTTATATAAAGCTAAATTGTTTTTGTTCAAAACAACAAAATAAAAACACAAAATTACCATAACATCATTTTTCCAAATAAAGTAAGCTTATTCCTGCACGCATATGGCAGAGACATACCATAAATATTTCATTTTCATAAACTATACGAGTAAAGTTGCGGATCTGATCAATCACAGTATGATTTTATTCAAAAGGCAAAATACGATAAAACAAATTGAGAGCATCGAATCTATTTTGTTCACAAAATATGCAACATGTCATCACGCCTATTTGCCGCTTTGATCCGCCGGAGCAAATATTTTCAGCTGATATTACAAGCATAGACTAGATTTTTAGTGTGGCGTTGATAAAATAAATGAAATGCATGACAACTAAAAAAATGCGTTTCACGTTCCTTACAAGATAATAGTGATAAGATGTTGGTTTTTACCGGTTATATTATGTTAAGTTGATACAAATAAATTTAGATTTATTCATAAAAATGGGTATTACAATTGGTTATGATTACTATGTTATAAAATTGGTTATGGGTGGTATATTTCGTAATAGACATCTTTTCTTGTTTTATTGTAAATAGGCAGGCGTTTCTCTTCTATATCACCTGATGAAAAGTGATGATAAAGACTAGGATGGTGCCCGCTTTTCCAAGAGTTAGCTATTTACTCTACGCTTAAATGCTCCAGGATTACTCTTGTCTGGAAAAACAGATACAGATCTTTCCACGCTTTGTTTGGATTTTCGGCAAGTCTACCATTATTGTGTTCTGTTTCAGATAACTTAAAACCTATTAATAAATTGTGTGAAACCTTCGGACTCATTGAAATCATTATTAAAAAGTATAATCAGATAAGACCTGTAAACATTATAAAAAAAGTATTTATTTTCAAAATTGTCAAAAACCTTCAATTAAATGACTTTGATTTTTAAAACGTAAACAAGTTACCAAGAACATGTAACAATTATGCTCGTGATTTATTATTTTTTAAGGCGTACCAGTTACGTACCGAAACCAGTTATAATCTACGCCTGTCATGTTAGATGGATCGAAAATGATACAGTTTACTTGTTTCCGCCATGATTTTACGTATGTTAATTGAATTCTATAATTGTATTCTATAATTGTATTGTATAATTCAATTTTGTTATTGCTTGGGCAGCCCTCTCTGAATTTTCGTGGGTCTATTTCTACATAGAAAAAGTAACTTTCAAATAGGTTTTTTTCAAGTTATGTGCTTACATAAAATCTATCTCAAATGAGTATTTATTTCAGTTCAAGATTCAATTGCGGTACAGTGAAGCAGGGGCCTTAGATTGTTAAGGTTGGAGAATGTTTTAGGAAACATATTCTACTTAAACGATATTTTTATCATAGCAAAAATTTATTATTTCTAGCCAGACCATATTTTTGTAATATATTTTTACTTTAATAAGTTCTTAACAGCACGGAATCCACTTAAAAGGAAATGGCATCCGTGCCCATGAAGGTGTTCTAATGTAATAACAATGGTGTTTATGGTCACACTGAAGATACATTATTTCTTAGTGATACCTATGTAGGACTTTTCCAAGAAAGGATTTTCAGAACATCACCCTCTAAAGGAAAGAAAAGAAGGTAAAATTAAAATATATTGGTATTTCATTATCCAAATACGGATAGAATTAGCGATTTATATGATAATATAGTGCTGTTAGTATTATAATTCGTTTAAACTTTCAACTTAACATATCTGCTAGTTAAATTGCGCTTTGTATTAAAAGGAATAATATAAGACTAGTTTGTAAGAGTCTCGGTCTGCGTGCGTTCTCGAGCGCACGTCGATCGCAGACGCCTTCCCGCTCTTTTAGCCCCCGCGCTAATTGAGCACCCAAATTTCATTGGTTGTTGTCGTAATATATAATTTCATAGTTGTTTACCGTATTAAGTTTCTAACGCCGTTTTCACGGCGGACAGTGGCTCGTTAACCGTACTTCTAATAAGTTTCTAAAGCCGTTTTCACGGCGATCAGTGGCTTGTTAACCGTACTTCGTGGAACGTGAGCTTCGTCGACGGGAATTCATTGTTCCAGGACTTCAAGTGCCGTGTTCGAGTAAGTTATCCGCGTCGTTCTCAACCGCCCTACTGCGTGTAGGGTGGTTTTAGGAAGTTAGTCATCGTTGTTAGGTTCATATATTGTCCCTCCCCAACCCCTCCGCAATGGCTTCCCTAAGCATTAGGGAAATTCAAGATCAGCTGATCGCTGCTCACGACGCTAAAAGCTCTTACTGCACCCCTAATATGATTCATACACTTCAATCCTTTCTCCCTCACATCGAGGAATTGATTTCCAAACTGGTCCTTCAGGCCACCCCCGTCCCTCAGAGCCCCCAGACCCCTCAGGTCTTAGGCCCTCCCGCGTCCCCTTCCTCCAGTGACATGGAGTGCGAAGTAGACGCCCCTCCGCGCCGCAAGCGCACACCCGCGACCGAGTCATCCTCGGATGCCACCCCAACTGGCCCTGATGAGCCTCCCTCTTTCACCCTTGTTAAGAAGCGCTCTAAGAAGCGCTCGAAACAAGACCCGGTGCCCTCGGCACCCGTCCCTACACCCCCTGCGGCGTCTTCAACGCCAGCTGCCCCGGTGTCTTCAACACCCGCTCCGGCCCCAACTTCTGTCAAGGCCAAGGTCCCACCACCCGTTTTCCTTCGGGAAAAGGGTAAATGGACTGAGGTCTCGACATTGTGCAACGAGCACAAGATCCATTACACCCGAGCGGTAAACTCGGGTGAATCTATTAAAATCACTGTCTCGTCGATAGACGATTTCCGAGCTTCGACTAAACTCCTCACTGATAAGCAATATGCTTATCACACTTATGCTCTGTCAGAAGAGCGTAAGATCAGAGCGGTACTCAGGGGAGTCCCGTTCGAATTATCGAACGAGGCTATCCTTGAGGATCTGCAGTCCCAAGGCTTCCCGGCACTCGCAGTGCATAAAATGCACAGCAAGTACGGGAGGCAACACCCTCTCGCTTTGGTGATTCTCGCCAACGTCCCCAAGTCCAGAGAGATCCTGAAAGGGGTTAGCTCTATTTGCGACCTCTCTGGGATCTCAATCGAGGCGCCTTATCGCCGCGGTCATCCCGGCCAGTGCCATCGGTGCCAGTTGTACGGGCACGCGGCGGCCAACTGCCGCGCACCGCCCAGGTGCGTCAAGTGCCTGGTCCCTCATCTCACTAAGTAGTGCAATCGCACTCCTGAAACTCCCTCTCCTCCCGATTGCGTGTTTTGTGGCCAGTCCGGCCACACCGCAAATTACAGGGGCTGCCCTCGTGCACCCCGTTGTATGCGCTCCAATTCCAAGAGGGCGGCACCCAAACAGGCGCCGCGCCTTTCTCAAGAAAACTTTCCGCCGCTGCGTAGCCGGGTTCCTCCGGCTGCAAAGCCTACACAATCTAGGCCTGCCCCAGAAAACTGGAGACAGCGCCCGGCATCGAATCCCATCCCGGCTCCTCGCCCATACAAACCCACTCCTCATTCCTCCGTAGCAGACGATATGCGTATCGTCTGCGACGCTATAAAAAATGTCGATGTTAGTGAAATCGCAGTCTTAGCCCGTAAACTTAGGGCTTCACGTACTCCGACAGAGCGTTTGCTAGCTCTGGCGGAGCATAGTTCCCTTCTCAATTCATTGTAGGTTCATTTAAATGAATTGATCCCTAAATCATGCTTCGGCCGACCTCTGCCCAGCCCTGGCTTCACCGGAGGCTGCCCAGAACGGCCACCAACTCATGTCCCTTTGAGCACCTTCAGTGCAACTTTCACTACAGGCGGAAGACCCGCTAGAGGGTCTCTGCCAGCGCGCCCAACTTCCTGACGGGTGTCGCTTCCGATGAAGGCTAACGGTAATAACTACAGCCAACAGGTGGTTTTTAGTTGGTAGGTGCCATTCTGGTGAGTCCCACATAACCCCCCCGCAGAGGAATTTACCTGCGGGCGGGTATGCATGACGCATCTTCCACCTCCCTCCCGCGAAAAAAAAAAACTAGTTTGTTAAATTATTTTAAATAATTCAAGTCGTACACTTCATCGTACTGTCATTTTGTTATTCAATTATAAGATTTTATTAATTTATTCTTTGAGTATGGTCAAGTACAAAACACAACTTTTAATTTTATTGAACACATTTTTCTTAATTTATATAAATAATAAATAAATCCCCAGACAAACACACCAACTGTATGGCCTCAAAGTAAGCAGACCTTGTGTTATGGATGACCATACAGCGAACTGGGGGGAACCTAGAATAAACATACATATATAAATACAAAAAACCATGACCCGAGAACAAACATCTATGCTTATCATCTAACAAATGAATGCCCCGGCCAGGACTCGAACCTGAGATGTCAATCAATGAGAATCAATGAGATGAGTCGTAATGAGACAAGTTATTGCTTATCTTACGTTAATTTACCTAGTGTTAATTAAATTAAGAGTTTCATTAACCAAGGTTTCAAATACATTAAATAGGAATTCTGTGAATTAACGATATATTTTTTTGCGATAAAGAACAGATACATCGAAATGAAATGAAATGAAATGAAATATTTATTTGTCAACATTGACAATAACTTGTTCTTATTGATGTCAAATAAAACATGACTCCACCACCAGTTCGAAAAAACCTTCGTGAAGAAGAACTGGCAAGAAACTTCACGGGTATATTTTTTTTTTCAAAATAAATTTACATAGTCTCTTTATGTCTATTCAAAGTTATTCTTATCTGGATCCGTTAGCTCGGCAAGTCTTCCTCCCCCAAAGTATCCAAACGACGAACACCCTCAAATGGCACTCGTTCACGAGTTAACGCGGGATCCAGCCATCGCCATCCTCAACCATATTAAAGGGAAGTGAGCGACCCGTCACGTGACGCTACCATAAGAAGACCTACTTTAGTGACAATTAAGCTTTAGATATTTATCGGGACGAAGAACTCAACGAGCAAACAGACACATTACACATGTTTTGTTACAAATACTAGTAAAATCCTGTTATTGAGGGGATTATACTCAAGGGCTTTTATCATCGAATTTTTTTTTGTTTCCCTCCACGGGAAGGGCAGGAGGATAAAAAATACTCTGCGCGCGATCCAGGTTATGTGGGTCTCGTTCCGACGCCTACCAAAACCACTAGCCACTAAAAAACCCCCTGTCGGCTCGTGCAATTTTTTTGCCACTCAGCCTTCATCTGAGCGACGGCCGATTGGAGAAAGAGGTCGCGCCAGCGGGGCCCAGAAGGGGTCACCCGCTGGGATTTACATAGCACTAAAGGTGCTCAAAGCACTGAAGGTGAATACATAGCACTGAAGGTGCTCAAAATGAAAAGTAAATAATAATAAAATTAAAAATTGAAAAATAAAATTGAATTAAATCGGATTTACGTTAGAATTTGGATTTACGTTAGAATTAGAATTTACGTTAGAATTAGAATTTGCGGCCAGAAGGGCTTTGAGATCGGCTGACAGTCTGGTGGATGAGTACGCTTGCGCATTCCTAGCCCTAGCGACTTTGAACTTCGAATCTAAGACAGGAGTAGTATATGAGACTGAATCACGAACTAGAGGATTGGGATGGGTTTCGGAGCGTTTGAAGAACGCTTCAGAGAGTGTTTTTAGGTGTTGTTGTACTGTAGGCAGTTCAAGATCTCTGTGCAAGTCCACGTTACGCACGTACCACGGTGCGTTTGTGGCCCTAAAAGAGGTTTTGAACTACCTGCAGTTTGTGCAGGAGGGAGAGTTTGGCATGGGCAAAGATTGGAGAGGCATATGTCATGACGGGTCTAACGCAGACCTTGTAAAGTTTACGTTTGTTTCTGAAAGAGATTTTACTTTTTCTACCTAACATACTATTTAGGCGGCCAAAGTAGTGACGGGCGAGTTTCGAAACTCTTTCGACATGTGGCTTGAAAGAAAGCGTCGGATCTAACGTGACGCCTAAGTATTTAGTACTGCGCTTCCAGGGGATGGGAATGCCTAACATTCGAACGTGGGGATCGCCAGCGGGACGACGGCGTTTGTGGTCGAAGCGCATCGCAGAACTCTTTTCAGGGTTCACATAGATGCGCCATTTTTGAAACCATACACCAAGGGCGTTTACGGCCTTTCGGAGTCTGGTTATACAGTGCGCAACACTGTGGCATTTGGTATAGAGTGCGGTGTCGTCGGCAAAGAGGGCGAGTTCGACGCCTTTCAGCGGGATAGGAATGTCGTTGGTGTACACGGTGTACAACAAAGGAACGAGGACTGAGCTTTAAGGGACTCCAGCCTTTATGGGAAGAGGCGCGGAAAGCGTACCTTCATGTTTAAATTGAAACGTACGGTCTTTAAGAAACGACGCGATTAACCTGACTAGGCGATCCGGTAAGCCTATTTTGTAGAGTGTATAAACGAGACCGCTGTGCCAGACCTTATCGAAAGCCTTGGCTACGTCAAAGAAAACCGCGACTGTTTTATAACGACGCGGATAGAAACCGTCAAGTATGTATTCGACGATTCGATGGACTTGCTGAGGGCAGGAGTGCTTAGCGTGAAAGCCGAACTGATGGGGAATAATGAGAGGGTCGCCATCCGTTGGAAACAGATGGTTCCGCATTCGAGAGAGTATGACTCTTTCGAGAAGTTTAGACATTGCCTTGAGGAGGCTGATGGGTCTGTGATTAGCCGGGACATTCAGAGGTTTACCCGACTTGGGAATGCCTATGACTGTCACTTCTCTTCAAGCTTTTGGAAAGTAGCTATGGTCGAAGCAGGCATTGAATATAACAGCTAACAAGTGCGTGGTTGGAAATTCCATCCGCACCCGGAGCCTTTTTGGACTTTTGATTTCTAATGAGAAGCACGATTTCATCATTAGAAACTGTGACGGGGTCGGCGGTGATGGGGAGAGAGTCTCTGCGAAGGACTTCGTCCTCCACCGCCTGGATGTGTGAGGGATCAGCAGTTTGCGTGCTGGGCGAGCATTGTGTGGCAATGCTGTCAGCGAAGCATTCGGCTTTCTCTTCGACTTCGAAGGCAGTAGTGCCATCGGGACGAGTGAGAGGAGGAACGTGAGAGGCGGTGTCTACGCGTAAGGCTCGGGCCATGATATAGTACACTTGGTGGGACAGAGAGATATTCGCCATGAGATCGTTCATCTGAGCGTCTCGGAGTTCCGCGAGGCAAGACCTAACTTTACGTTGTAGCTGATTTGTAGCTAATCTATAGGCGGGCGTGGAATATTTCTTGGCTCTCCGGAGAGCCGCGTTCTTGGCTTTAATAAGATTGCTAACGGCTAAGGGAAGCGTGGGTTTACCTTGCTTAGCAACCTTTTCGTTGTCACTGATGGCTGAGTTGATAGCATCAGTGAGAAAATTGACTAATGAATCTATTTTATCCGGACTATCTATTTGATCGGGCCAGATCGCGAGCGGAGAGTTCGGTTATCATCGAAATAATCGGATAGTTTATAATATGCTTTAGCACACAACTTCTGCTTTATAGTTTATTTGAACTTTTCAATAGGAATACCTTGGATATCCTCAGGAACATTATTATAAAAGCGTATACATGGACCCATGAATGAGTTAGAGGCTCTATGAAGCGTACTATTATGATAGTAATAATACTGCCAGCATATTTCTTCCTCTTGTGTTAACAATGAGAAGATCTTTTTTTCTTTGAACAAGGTTATGTTCTTTTTTATATACATTAAATTTTCTAAAATATATTGCAAATGGATAGTAATAATATTTTTTTCCTTAAATTTACTTCTAAGTGCCACCCTTGAACCGAGCTGATAGATTGCGCGAACAGCCCTTTTCTGCAGAACAAATATAGCATCGATGTCGGCAGCACTCCCCCACAACATAATGCCATATGTCATGAGGCTGTGGAAGTAACCGAAGTAAACTAAACGAGCAGTTGTTTCATTTGAAATTTGTCTCTTTTTTTAACAGCAAATGCGGCACAGCTAAGCCTTTTCGCTAAACCATCAACATGCGGTCAGTTCCTGGCTCTTAACTACAATGTTTGTGTTTATCTGTTTGACATTTGGCAATGTAAACTTAACACATTTAGTTTTATTTTTTCATTGAGGAGCAAATTATTAGCTGAGACCACTTCTCTGTGTTGGAGATGCATTGGTTTACTGCTCGATAGTCAGTTTCTTGTATCAAAGCTATCAATAGTATCAAAGCACTACATTATAGTATGAATGTCATTTTTATCGATTTCGTAAAGTTTATTTAGTAGGTACTTAGAGAAATAACATACCTTTGATACCATTAAAAAGCAGTTGTTATAATAGTGACTTTCAAAAGAGAATATCCAAGTATGAATAAAAGTATTTTTAATTTATTTTTATATTTGTTTTATATGGATTTAAGTTCATGCCAAGATACATCAGCTACCCTGGAGGATGATTTTTGTTACCCTGGATTGGGTTTGGACTGGGTTTAAGGTTTAATAGGTGGATTTGAGCCAAAATAATTGTACATTTCTCACATGACTCTTGTGAAAAACATTTCTCACGTTTCTCACAAAAATCAAAAACGTTTCTCACATTTCTTACAAAGATGCGTTCCCACAGGTAACTTTTTACTGGTGAACACATTGGTACCTATGACATTCATGATTCAGAAGTTAGGGATAAACAAAAGATTCTATACAGATGTGTTTTGATTGTGGAAGTGTCATAGGCTATAAAATTAATTGTGACAATCAAATGGCTGATTTTTGCGCCAAAATGTTATATCATAATTATTTTTTTAACCTAATCTTTGAATTGGGGTATCGTTTAATAGGTATTTAAAAATATTTTTTAGGTTTCTTATACGTCATTTTTTAATACATATATTCCTTTTGAACGACCATTTAGGATCTACGACAGTTTGAAGTAGGTTAGCAGCGAGTACGGAGCGCTCTTTGTCGTAACTGTAACAAATACTTTTTTTAAAAACCACATTAAAATCGATTCAGCCAAAACGCGAGATAATCACAGCTAAACATACTGTTGGGGATCGGGGTGAACATACATTACGTTTACGAACATACACATACGTCCCATTCTCGCTCCGATCGCCACGCGGTGAGGACGTGCAAGACCCCGTTCTCCGTTGATCGGTCCCTTCCCGATATTCCGTGGCGCTCAGTCTACTGACGTCACAGTTTAGCGTGTTGGTTCCGTGCTACGGTTTCCAAGGTTTTTCTACTCCGTCTGAGTGTTTTCGAAGTGCGATTTTTCTTTGCGACTAAGCCCCTTAGTCTTCAAAGTGCTGTGCTAAGTTGTGTTGTGCTTGTGCTGAGTGCAGTGTTGTGCCCAGCGTAAGTAGTCTGGTTTCAGTGCAAAGGATACTTAACGGTGACAACGAATTTGTACTGAACCAGTCCTTTTTATTTTTATTTTATTTCTCTTCTCTATTTTATTTATTTTCTCCTATTTTCATATTTATTTCTATCATATCTGTGTGTTTTCGTGTGTGTTTGTCCCTTCTGGCGGTAAAGGTTGACCCTAACGCGGTCAACTCTTTACCTGCGTACCCTTTTTTTAGGTTTCTAGGTAGCGGCCTTCGGCGTACTACGGTTAGTTTTAAGTTATTCTCCCCAGCCCCCCTACCGCTGGTAGGGAGGTTTGCCGCTAGGGTTCGCTAGGTTTTTATTTAGGAATCCTAGGCATTTGTTATAAAAATAGGTGCTAGGTTTGCTAGGGAACCTAGGCATACATTATATATTACATATTGTAATTCCAAGCCCTCCAATGGACCTTGTTAATATTCTTAGGTCGTTCGCCCAGGCGCTCGCTGCGTCCGGCGTAAGCATACCCGCTGACGTTCTAACGCAGGCCTTACAGGCATCTATCGCGTCCCCGGCCCCTCAGGCCTCAACCCCGGCCCTTCAGGCCACCAATGTTCAGACCCCTCAGGTCCATAGCTCTCCCGCGTCTCCTGCCTCGTCCGAGATGGACTGCGAATCGGTCGCATCCTCTCAGGCGTCGCGTCGTAAGCGTACCGCTCCCGGGAGCGACTCCGAACCCGCGTCTGACACGTCGTCAGATGCCGTTACCTTAACCGGCTCCCCTGAGCCCGCCTTTCAACTTGTCGCCAAGCGCTCCAAGAAGCGCTCTAAGAAAGCTTCGGTATCTTTAATACCCGAGCCCTCCCCGGTGTCTTCAACACCAGCCCCCGCGCCGTTAAAATTGCTCGTAGTAACCGCGTCTCCGTCGGTCACATCGAAGCCAGCGACGCGCTGCGCTCCCGTCCCGCCGAAGCCTCAGCTCCCTCCGCCCGTATTCCTGCGTGAAAAAGCGCGCTGGACCGCGGTTTCTAACTTGTGCAAAGTGCACAAAATTAATTACTTAAAAGCCGCCAACGCTGGCGATACGATCAAAATTCAAGTAGCGACCGTCGACGACTTCCGCGCGTTTACCAGATTACTCTCGTTAAATCAAATCGCGTATCACACCTACGCCCTCCCGGAGGAGCGTAAGATCCGCGCAGTACTACGGGGCGTCCCGTTCGAACTCAGTAACGAAGACATTCTCGAGGACCTTAAGTCTCAGGGTTTCCCGGTCACAGCAGTGCACAAGATGCACTCCAACCGCGGTAGGCGTTTTCCTTTAGCTTTAGTAATCCTGTCAAACAATCCCAACTCGAAGGAGATTTTCAAAGAGGCTCACACAATCTGCGGACTCTCGAACATCTCCGTCGAGCGTCCCAACCCCCGCGGTCACCCTGGGCAGTGCCACCGCTGCCAGCTATATGGCCACGCAGCGGCTAACTGTTCAGCTCCCCCCAGGTGCGTAAAGTGCCTGGATCCTCACTTCACTAAGGAGTGCACTCGCACTCCCGAATCCACTTCCCCCCCTGCCTGTGTGCTGTGCGGCCAGTCCGGCCACACAGCTAACTACAGGGGTTGCCCGCGCGCTCCGCGCTCCACCACCAAGAGGGTCGCGCCTAAACCGGCGCCGCCGCTCACTCCTGCTAACTTCCCGCCGCTGCGCAACCGGGGTCCCCCGGAAGCAAAGCCCGTTCAGCCGACGCCTACTCCGGCTCTACTCCGCCTGCACCTTCCCGACCCATCCCAGCTCCCGTAGCTTCCGTAGGGCCGCGTCCCGCTCCGTCTTCTGCACCCCAGTCGTCGTTGGCTGAGGAGATGAAGACCGTATTCGACGTCATCCAAAACGTAGACATTAATGAAATCTCCATACTCGCACGCAAACTGCGAGCCGCCCGCTCTCCTCAAGAGCGTTTATTCGCGTTAGCCGAGCATCACTCGCTCCTAAGTTCGTTGTAAATTCTTCATTTTTGTATAAATTCGTAAATAAGTAAATTATAATGTCTAGACCCGCGAATCCCGCGTCCTGTCGTATCAAACCCAAGGGCTTATCCCTAGTATCTTTTAACGTTCGTAGCCTTAGCACCAACCTTCCCGAGCTTAAACTGTTCCTTCAGAACAACGACCCAGATCTTTTATTTCTCCAGGAGACATGGCTCACTCCTAATCGCTCCAGGGGATTCGCTATTCCTAAGTATGCGTTTACACGTAACGATAGGCCTAACTGCGACGGTTTCGGCGGCACTGCTATCTACTACAAAAGAGGATTCCATTGCTGTCCTCTCCCTACCCCTCCTCTCCTCAACATGGAAGCCACCGTATGTAGATTGGCTATGACTGGTCATCCGACCATCATCATAGCTTCAGTCTACATACCCTCTGGCACCAAACCTATCCGCAGCGACTTTGAGACCATTCTCGCCCTCGGCCGTTCAGTCATTATGTTCGGAGACTTTAACTCCAAACATACTGACTGGACGTGCCTATCAACCAACCAAAGCGGTATAGCTCTCCTCGACATCACCAACTTACTCGACTTAGACGTCGTCTCCCCTATCACTCCCACTCACTATCCCGACAACCCGAACCACTCTCCGGACATCCTCGACTTTGCAATCGTCAATCATATCAACCTCGACCTCAGGTCTATCGAACCGCTCGATGACCTAGGTTCTAACCACCGCCCCGTCTCCCTCGTGCTAGGACCGCCTAACGTTAACGTCACTTCTCCTAAGACCTTTACCGACTGGAAAGGTTTTAAAAATACGATAGTTTCTGCCTTAGAGGCCACAAACTCTCCGCTCGCGATCTCGCCCGATCAATTAGATAGCCCGGATAAAATAGATTCGTTAGTAAATTCTCTCACTGATGCCATCAACTCAGCCATCAGTGTAAACGAAAAGGTTGCTAAGAAAGGCAAACCCACGCTTCCCTTAGCCATTAGCAATCTTATTAAAGCTAAGAACGCGGCTCTCCGGAGAGCCAAGAAATATCCCACGCCCGCCTATAGGTAAAGTATAGGTAGGTAAAGCATTCTTGTGAGATAATTTTATTTTATTGGTTACAGTTATTAATCGTTATTTATTTAAAAATGTGGAATATAGTGGAATGTATCGAATTGACTTGTGTTACCATGGTTCACTTCATGCTAGCCCATTTTATTTGAGGCCATCTGTTTCTCGTGATTCACATTAGCACTATTGAAGGATTGTCGTAATTATGTAATTTATTTTCAATATGATGAAACTGCACGCAACTTATAATTATTTTTTTCAAGAAATGTACGTGTCATAAAAAAATATGCAAAAGCTTTAAACCAACCAACCAAGATGGCAATTTTATTTGCCATCTAAAATCAAAATAACCACAATTTGAATAATACCAGAATTCTAGAATTCAATTGTGTAAAACCTATCTAGTAGATACATCAATTACCGGATTATGACCCAGCAAATTAATTCTACCAGTATTTTCCGCATTGCCTTACGTAAATAGTTACTTACGTTGTAACCTATCTCTTCATAACAGCGTGAGCTTTATTCTTCAGCTTGTGCCAAATTTTTTTTGACTGATGTGGAAGGTTGTGTCCTTTAGATAATTTTACCGCCCCTCTCACAAAATTCCCTTCCTAAATCAAATGAAAGGTGCTCTGTAAAGCTCTCATTTATTAACCTTTTACGATCGATTATGTGTTACCTTCCACTTTATATGGTATTGTCAAATTGCGTAAACTTTCGTAGAAATTCCTTTATTAGAAATTATGAAACCTTTATATGAGTATGACTCCACGTATAAGAGTGAGTAAGTATCGAATAATTCGCAAATAAATAATATTCGAAGATTTTTTCTTCAGGCAACAGATTGGCCCTTCTGTATTTTTTGGAATATAAGAAGCTGTTTTCCAATATTGATTTGGGAAAATTAAAAGGGATTTCTTTCTTAGCAATAAATTGTAGCAATAAAGCTGTGTTCAATTAAATATGTTATTTTTACTTCTTTTATGAATAAAAATAAATGGCTTTAAAGGGGATCCCTCAGAAATTCCTGCTAAGGCAAAGGTTTATTTAAGATCGCAGAGCATGTCCGAGCAATTTATATAGCATTATACATACCTCTTTGATGTTTACAACGCTTACAAAACATTAGTGTAAGTGTTTGCTACATTAACTGTGATATTATGAAACTTTTACTGTTTGATATTAAAATAGTAAGTAGCAATAAAGTTTCAATATAAAAGCGACAATAAAAACTTTAGTAGCTTCGACTGACCGTGAATTATTTAGTGCCCACTAGCGTTTATCCGCGTTTACGCTGTCTCTTCACGGTGCGTTCCAAAATATAATATGATTTAGATACAGTCAAGACACGTTCCGGTGACATTTTTATATATCTACAATATTTTTTCTTCGATTACATGACTTTTTTTATATTGTAATGGATACGCGTTTCGCCATCTCACCTGATAGAAAGTGCTGAGGTAGACTAGGACGTAACACTCTTATCCACTGATCATTCTCCTTTTGAATATTCCAGGACTATATGTCTTAGGTTTTTAGGGTTTTTATGATTTAGCTCATTTCCCTCTAATATGGTTGAGAAGGGCGATGGCTGGATCCCACGTTAACTCGCGAACGGGCACCGTTTTTTAACAGATGCACATAAGAATAATTTTGTTTAGACATAAAGAGACACTGTAAATTGCTGAATTTTGAATTTGAAGGGAAAATAGACTCTGGCAGCTCATTACACATTTCGGCGGTGCGAACCAAAAAGGAGATAACATAAAGTTTGGTTAAGTTTTTAGGTCTCTTTACGATTTAAGGGTGGAATCCCTGTCGGTGCCTTGAAGTCAAATGTGGAAATAGTAAGGGTTCATTAAGTTCAAAGAGAGCACTTGCACACTCACCAAAATGTACCTATGCGGTAAAGTACCGTTAGACATGCAAATTTATGACGGTGCTCCTGAATATTTAGTTTTTTATACGTGAGCGCAAGGTCGTTGATATTTTTAGAGGCTCGTCGGTTAACTGAATCCAAAGCTTCAATTTGGTACTTTGCGGAACCATCCTACAGGTGACTACCCTACTCCATGCTTGAGCGAACCTGTGTAGAGATGTAGCAGCCCTTCAGAACTGAAGTACCGTCGAAACTTCGACAATTAGGCACAGGGATCGCGCTTGACCCGAGTAACTTTTGATCACGTAGAATGAAACTTTCTGTAGGATTCAATAACCAAGATCCCAGACTAAACACATTTCCTTAGTTATAATATGTATAAGACAGAGTAGGGTCAGGCATTTCCCGACGGCGATAATTTCTTACTGTCACTTTCAATCTTGAAAATAACCAACACTTATAATTTCCATAGCCATAATGACATTACAGTACATTATTTATTTATAAATCAACAATGAGTTGTTGAAATAAAGAAATAAAATAATAAATACAAATAAAATAATATGCCTAAATTACATTTTGAATATGGTTGAATTACTAAGGGAATATGACATCTAAATATAGTCAAAAAAGCTTGCAGAAAATAATTATAAGAAGAAGCATAAGAAGGACCGATTTATCCATTTAAAGGTCAAATTACGATTACAACTAAAGCTCTACTGTAAACTTATCTATTTAATGAGTACCTACTAGGGACCCGCCCTAGCTGCGCACGGGTAGAAAAGCATATACGCCAACTTCATTTCTACTGCCGTAGTGTCGCACCAACTTGTTGCGTTGAGCATGTGTATAAGATTAAAATATAACGTACCTATGTTTATCCTACTTGGAGTTTTGTAACACTTTGTGTTTTTTATCGTGCCAGTATTGAAAAACGGAAAGAATCACTACACTACATACTATTATAATATTAATTAACTAAAAATAATGACTTTGATAAATTTCCCTCAAACAAAAGTATTTTTACAACTATACATTTTAATTTTAAAATAGGTTGGTAAATACTTACCTATCTAACAAAAGAAAACACGAAACAGTAATGCGTCCTTAATTGTAAATAAGTGATTAAGAACCACTAAACACATAAAAAATAACAATTATCAAAATTACTTGAATATATTTCTACTGAGTCTGCCACAAAACATCACGTTTTTATGTGTGATCTAAGTACCTCATAAGGGCACCCCCGACAACACGTTATACAAAACAAAAACAGTCATTTAAATCCGTTAAAGCCATTACGGCGAGTAATCGTTCGGCTTATATTGAAACAGTGGGCAAACTTATTTGTCGCGTTGTAATTTTGCGATAACTCCTAAGTTATGATTTTAAATTGTATGTTGTAAGAGACAGTCATGATGAGAATGAAATGCATAAGGTAACTAACATATTTAATTTGAAAAGGATGCTTACTAATGCTTACTAAATCTAGACGTGAACAAAGCCAGTGGTCCGGATGGCATTCCCGCAGTGGTTCTAAAGCACTGTGCAGCCGAGTTGTCTCCTGTTTTGACACGCCTTTATCGACTTTCTCTAAGGACTGTAAAAGTTCCCAAAATCATGGAAGTTTGCAAACGTACAGCCCGTACCAAAATAGGGCAGTCGAGCCGACCCAGTCAACTATAGACCTATTGCAATCACTTCCATAATTTGCAAAATTATGGAACGTGTATTGAACCATCGTCTCCTGACGTACCTAGAGACCAATGAGCTCCCCAGTGACAACCAATATGGTTTCCGCGGAGGACGCTCAACACGCTTCTAGTGTACGTCACGCATCTATGGAGCATGGCCTTGGAAGAGCACGGAGAGGCAATAGCCGTATCCTTAGATATCTCCAAGGCCTTTGACCGGGTATGGCACGAAGCCCTCTTGAGCAAGTTTCCTGCGTATGGCATACCATCTGGACTCTGCGACTGGATTTCTGATTTCCTGAGGGAACGGTCAATTCGAGTTGTCGTCAATGGCTTCTCATCGGACCAAATGTTGATCAACAGGCATCTGTTCTCTCTGCAACATTATTCCTGCTGCACATTAATGACCTTCTTTTATCGGAATACATTATTGGTTATGCTGATGACAGCACTGTTGTATAGAGATATGTGTTCAATGCGCGAGCGAGTTCAAACCAGATCCAATTTCAGAGAAAGTCGATGATCGAACGGGTTGATTTGACACTATGTAGGGTTTCCGATTGGGGTGAAGCCAATCTCGTCAAATTCAACTCTTCCAAAACCCAGGCATGTCTCTTCTCCGGTAAAAAGAGCACATTCAACTTGACGTCCACTTTCCAAAGTGTATCTGTACCGATCACAAACCATCTAGGGCTTCTAGGCCATCACGTCGAAACTTAATTTCGGTCAACAGATTGAAACCATGGCACAGTCAGCTTCCGAAAAATTGGGAGTCATCGCAAAGGTCTGGCGGTACTTCAACTCCGAACAGCTGCTCAACCTGTACACAGCCCAGGTTCGATCTTGTATGGAGTACTGCAGCCATCTTTGGCATGATTCCGCAAAATACCATCTTGAAGCGTTGGGATTCTGTCGACCGAAGGGCCCGTAGACTCATAAGTGACGACAAACTTACTTCTTCGAGACTGCAAAGTCTCGAGCATTGTCGAAAAGTTGCTAGTCTATCGGTTTTTTACAGATTGGACTTTGGAGAGTGTGCGAATGCTCTTTTTCAGTTGATCGAACCATCCTCCTTTCTCCACCGGTCAACCAGACGCAGACAGAAGTTTCACCCGTTTGTGGTTAGCGTGCCGAAGAGCCGAACTAAACGGTTCGATAGCTCATTTTTGGTACGTGTTGCCAAAGAGTGGAACGATTTGCCTGCGTCTGTTTTTCCAGACAAATATAACCCTGGAGCTTTTAAGTGTAGAGTGAATAGGTACCTCTTGGACAGGCGTGTATGATCCTCGTCTTCATCGTCACTTTCCATCAGGTGAGATGGACAAACGCCTGCTTATTATTAATAAAAAAAAAACATCATATTGGTCGAAAAAGCATTCCAACTACTACATTATATTTGACAACTTCTTTAAACATTAAAATTGCTGTAGTAAGTTGTCCTTAAAATATCGACATATGCCATTGCAAAATTGAGAAACATTTCCACCATGCATTTTTTTGTTATATCTCGAAGGGGGGCACCGTTTTCGTTGAAAGTACCCAGTAGGCTGAAATTTTTCCAAGATATTTAACAATAATCATCATATTTAAGCTAATTTACATGAGACGTCAAAAATTATACACGTAAATATTCCTCTTGAATCATTCCGTCTATTGGTAAAAACCGTTTAAAAACCTATGAGTTCAGACAGACAGATAGACAGACAGACGGACAGACGCGGCCGGGGGACTTTGTTATAAAACATGTAATTTTTCAAACGTTGAATAACTATTCAACTAATTGTCATGACATAAGAAAATTTTTCCGTTTTTCCGAAACAAGGTCAATAAGTGAGCAAGTGTTTGAGGATGTTTTGTTTACCACAATATAGTATTATAGTATATTTGTTTCGTTTATTTATTTTTCCGTAATATTTTTATCTGGGGGCCAATATAAAACTTTAGTTTGTAAATAAAATAACATGTACAAACATCCGTATTAAGTTTTATTCGAAGCGGGAAAAAATAGACTGATGACATTGTTTGATATTCACGTCGTACATATGAGGAAAACTTATCTTCCCTACACTGAAGTAAAAAAGGAAGGGGGACATATCAAAACAAATACAAGTACAGGATAAAAAACAGGGTGTAATGTTTGAAATATATTGCTTTTAGTGCACTAAGTGTGAATAGGATACCTTTCATACCGGGTTTAACTTACAAAGTTCCACGTTTTGCAACGTTAGGGTTATACGCGGATTACACGAAAACATGTATGAAAGTATCATCTGAACCGAAACAAAGGATAATCTCAAATTAATTTTATAGTTGTATTTTTTTTTGTAACCATCCCGAAAAATAAATATGAACAACCCGAAACATTTATTTTCATTTGTTTAGTCTATTTTGCATTCATAAAGGACGCGCGCTGTCGCTGCGACCTTGCGTGTGAACATTGTATCCAGTAATGACAGATACGTAGAACGTTATACGGTGCCTATGTGTGAACAAAGCATAATTTTTTGTCGTATCCGTTAAAACGGGTAGCGTAAATACGGAGACTATGTGTGAACGGGCTGTAACGGATACGACAAAAAATTATGCTTTGTTCAATACCGGTCAACGTATCCGTCATTACTGGATACGATGTTCACACGCATGGTCGAAGCGAAAGCATGGGTTCCAGACCGTTCACACAGGGTCTCCGTTTTACTGTTCCGTTTTTTCGGATAGATGTTTTTTTCATTGATGGCGTATGGACTTGTATGAGCGACTTCACATATGAAACAGTATTCAGTATACAGAATAATGACCTTCCGTTTTATCATCGGAACATCCATTGGTGTGCTATTATCATATAGAAAGAGATAGAATAGTAAGAGATATTGAATAAATAATTGTTTTTAGGACATTAACGTCAAAAATTTTGCAATATGTTTTACCAATATTTTTGAAATCTCAAAAATCGTCTTGATGGTAACTGCTTCTCAGTTTAATTCCAATTGCAATGCAAAAGACCTAATTTACCAAAAATTTTAAGTGTGAAGCTAAAATCCCGTTTTTCTCGCCAGAAACACCTATAATTTCAATTCAAGCTTGATTAGTTCTGTGACACAATATTGTTCAAAAGAATTACTTTCTTTGTTTTACTGCTTTGTATTTATTTTATCATGGTTATTACGAATAATTTTTGATGTTTTCTTTTTAATTTACAAATCACTCAGAAAACTCATCTATATAATCAAATGAGACGTTATAAAGAATAACAGAAAAGAAAAATGTAGCAAGAAATACAGTAACTAACCACAAGAATTGATGAAGAATGTTATCAACTTTTGTGTTTTAAACTAGAAAGAAGGTTTTATTTAATCTTACGCCTTTTATTGTGGATTAGTCAAACATCTTAAAAATGGTAAGAACGAAGAAATTAGAAGAACGCTTTATTGATATATCGTATGGTTTGACTTGAAAGTCGCGTAATTCCATTTATTCTTTTGTATTTCTTTTGTGTGAAAAGTTTCGTTGGCAAATTAGAGCCCCTATTGAACTCAATATTGATATTGTTTCGGTTTTACTGCAGCGAATTTTTGGTCTGTAATATTAAGCAATTAGTAATTTATTCCAACTACAATAAGAAACACAAAAAAATTATAGAGAAAATATAGTTAGAACACCGAATAAGTTCCACTTTACCATTTTGTTCCAATTACAAAGTACGTTTATTTGTTAGATTATTTTTACGTGGTATATGTGGCACCAACTCAACTAGTTTCGAAGAAACTTGCACTATTCTCTACGTAAAAATTATCTTTTTAACACAGAAAAATGGGGGTTAAAAAACTGAAGTAGCCGCCAGAAGTGAAGACATTTGAAATAGACCTACACTCAGCATTGCGGCGCAAAGGGTTGTAAAAGAGTCCTTGTCTTTTCTATTTTAGCACATAGCATTGTGAAAACTTCCCAAGAATGAGAAATTTCATTACCACTGATGATAGTTCAGACATTTGACTCGTAGGTGGCTCACGAAATTAGTTTGGTCCCTGCGACCCTCAGGGTTTCCTATTAAAGTGTGGAATGCATTTGGGCAAATGAATAAAAAATAAACTGTTACAATAATACGAATTTAAAAAAAAAAATTGGCATAATGTATTTATTGTTCCAAAATCTGACTCTTAGTTCCATTGTAGAATTTTTAGGCCACGCTAGCATATTTCATACTTTATTTCAATAATATCGTATTGCTAAGTTAAATTTCTGTTTTTGAATAAGAATATGATAAACAACTTAAAAAGACATGAGAGACAAAATATTATGACGCTCTATCCCTGCCTGGAGTGTTTTGTCTTTTTGTATGTTCTTTCATTTTAACTTTATTAAGATAATTATTTACAAATTTGTCATTTTGAATAAAAAATAAATAAAACAAGTTTATGATGAAAAAATATTTTACTAGTATGTCCTGTAAAATTGAACGCTGATTTTTTAATGTTCAGACAACTTTTATCAGTCTAAACACTTGACTACACATTCCATAGAATTTATGTCAAGATAAAAAATTATTCTACTGATAAAAGTTATCTGAGTATTGAAAAATCAGCCCTTAGTTCATTCCCAAAACAATAAAGCTTAAATAACCAAAACAGGACAATTTGAATTAAAAAAAAAATAAAACAAAAGATTTTGTGCGCAGTTCAAGTACCATGCTAGAAAACGATATATATTATGTACTTTACAAAGCGGACTGCGACACTTTCAATCCGATCATACTTTACGTCACCAACTTCTCAACACTAGTCTGCTCAAGGTCAATAGAAAAAAGAGTTTCTCAATCTAGATTACATATTTCGATCTGAGATTTAAGGATTCGGTCATGGAATTGTATAACTCGATTATGAACTAAGGTGCACTTTCTTAACTAGAGCCTTTCGTTTAAAGATGTATTCGGACAAAGTTGTTTAGATAAAGAGTTGTTAAATAAAATATAAAACAGACGAAATGTCAAAAACTACTAAAAAAAATTAATGATATTTTTATATTAAAATGAAATTCTAAATTTTAACGCTGAAGTAAAATATAGTTTAGTTTTAAACCCATTTGTTGAGAATGTGGTTTATTAAGGATTATTTTAATAAGGATAAGTTGCATTATTTTTCCTTAAAGTGTTAGAAGAAACCCTACTTACCTCACATTACATTTGAAACTTAGTTAATTTCCAAGATTTCCAGTCTCCTGTAACCCTCTTTAGTCAGAAATCTGAAATTAGTCATATAATGAAACTGAGAGCAACCTCGACCTTGCTGAACCATACTTTTGTAGTGTCCGCTATGTGAAAGTTTTCTATTCCAGCGTTTAAATTTATTAACTTATCGGGCTCCATAACATTCTTCTTATTTTTATGTTATTTAATTTCAGTTCGTTTTTCACATAAAAACTTATTTTTCATGAGTATTATTAGTAAGGATAAATAAAAATGAATTTATACGTGTCGTACTAAGAAACGTTAAACGTAAATATTTAAATTCAGCTCTAAAAATTAACCTACCCTGACCTTCTGACGAGGATAAATTCTAGGTTTATAAGAAGTAATAAAAACAATTTCAGATACTTAAGGAATGAAAATGAGATATTTATCAAATTTATATACAAATAAAAAATTTTAAACTGCAAAGTTACTTGCTTTTCAACATCAAGGTCGTTTTTCAAACATCAACCTCTGGTTAAATGAAAAGATATGTCCCAACCTGGGCTAAGTCTTTGTACACCATTTAAAAAAATTGACAAATAAATGGTAATTATAGGAAAAATACAAATAATTTGATTTAATCAGTAGTTAGATGGTAAGAAAATAAAAAAGTCAACATTATTTGTGTTCGTTTTATCGGGCAACATTGACAACGAGCCTTTTCTATGGCGGAAGTTGTCAAGTGAAGTTACTTCACTAAGCAGAGGGGACAGCCACGTCACTCACAGCACAATTCACTCACATCACATTGATAGTTGTCTGTTTGTGTGTTTGAATTCTTTTTTTCGGTTTACAACTGTTAAAATAAGCTAAAAATACACATAACAATTTAATTCAACCAACCAGCCATCGATACTACTCGATACACAAAACTAAAAGATCTAAGTAAACCTTAGCTGTAAAAATGACATTTTTTCCGCCATGATGTTTTTTGTTTGTGTTGCACACTAATAATGCTTAATTTCATTTCCTACCAATAAACAAAGTGTTTTAATAACAATTTAACAATCAAAAAGGGTTCTTAGCATCTTAAACTTTTTTTTGATAAAGTGTACAAAGACCTGGCCCTGACTCCTTGCATTTTGGGACATTTCTTTTAAAACTCGCTCGAAAAAACCCTCCAAAGGCAAGCCTTATCAAAACGGAAAGAGAAAATATTAAATAATGGGCCCTTTTTTATACCTTCTGAAACCTGCAGACTCCAAACAAATATTATGTTTATAGAAATTTATTTTTATATATATTTTTTTGGTTTGATACTTAGATTAAACGCATTTATGATTCGTCACGGGAACTCATTCTTTTAGAGAAAAATATGAAAAAAAGACATGTGTCTAATATTAACATTGTATGCACAGAGGTAATTTCAGAATTTTTTTTACAAATTCTGGAAGATTTGGCGCATTGCACAAAAGTTTGTTTGTTAACGTTGAATGATTATGAACATTGCTGGTAAAAAAAAAAAAATAATAATCTGTGTTGCAAACCATACAATTACCAGATGTTACAAAAAAATATCAAGATTATAAATATACAGTATTTACAAAAAGTGTCCTTGTCACTACGATTACTTCCCGACAACCTTACACTTTATTGCTACATATTATAAATAGACAGGTTATTAGTTCTCAAAAATAGCAACGCAAATGCAAGGCATTTGCCGGCTATTTGACAGTCTTGTGCAACTCAGTGTCACGGCTAAACGTCGCACAAAACTTATTCCCTATTCTGTGTTTATAATACCGTACAATGACTTCTTGTGTGTTTACATAGTGTACTAATTACACTGTTACCGTTAAAGATAGAATAAACGTTTCTTTTCATGCGTAAGTACACTTTTTTTATAATTATCTTATTTATTATTTTATTATGCTATTGAAAATGACGTTTTAAAATTGACATGGCTATTCGTTGTGAAACGAAGAGCGTGATGTAATATTTTATAAGATTTTGTATGTGGGAGTAAAAGAGACAACGCTATAGAGTTTCGACAATTTACGTACTACGTCACGTACGCTCACGACTAATTAGTGCGAAGCAACGTCACGAACTACACATGGCAACAGAATCATGTTGACCATCTTCTAATGTCGCACACACACGCGCGTTCATCGATACTCACAGCACGAAATATCTAAACCACCTGAGCACTGCTTACGCACACAAACGTGCCGAAAATGAATAATTATTTAAAAATTAAAATCGTTGTTTTGGTTAATTAAAATGTTTCCATTAGGAAAATTGCACGCCGATTGATGATATACGTAAGTAAATTTACGCTAAGTATTATCCTGTGACTGGGACTGAACGAAATGTTATTTCTAAGTTGTTCATTTTATTTACAGAGAAAGACGGTGCAACTATGGGTTCATCGTTATGAGGAATCTGAAAATATAGAACTTTGTAGGCCTGGACGGAATCCAAAAACCTATACTGATGCATCGGAGAGACACCGCGACATTGTGGCAAGAGAATTTAGAGGAATAGTTTTTTCAACTTGGGAGATGATGAGAGGATCTGACTTGTAATTTGGTTGACAGTATCAGATCTCGTTTGCAGCAGGTCATAGATACCGAAGGCGCACAAATTAGTTACTAGGAAAAAAGTTTCGTAATAGTTGTGTTTTAAAAAGAAGGTAATCCATGAGTGAATGATGTTTTTGTCATTTAGCTTAGAAACAAATAATATTAATAGTTTCTGGCTAAAAAAATAAGGAGAAAATTTTGTCGAAGCTTGTTTTGAACATATATTCTCAGCATATATTATCAGCATATATTATAAAAGGTAAAATTCGATACCAACCCCTTTGACTTCGATTTACATATATAACTAATGAATATGTGTTCACGCGTTTATTTAAATTTGTATGGGATTGGCGCTGCAATACTTATAGTCCTTCCATTCCCACTTTTTTTTTTTTTTTTTGTTCCCCTCCGCGGGAAGGGCAGGAGGATAAAAATGCTCTGACGCATACTCTGGCGCGATTCCAAAGTTATGTGGGACTCGTCCCGACGCCTACCAGAACCATACCGACTAAAAACCCCCTGTTGGCTCGTGCATTTTTGCCACTCAGCCTTCATCTGAGCGACGGCCAATTGGATAAAGAGGCCGCGCTAGCGGGGCCCTTAAGGGGTCACCCGCTGGGTTTTACATAGCACTGAAGGTGCTCAAAACAAATGAAAAGTAAATAATAAACATTAAAAATTGACAATAAAATTAAATTTGCATTAATTCAGATTTACGTTAGAATTAGAATTTGCGGCCTGAAGGGCCTCGAGATCTAAAGTTAATTGCGTACGTTCGCTTGTGTGCGCGTTTCTCGGTCTAGCGACTTTGTATACCGAATCTAAGACAGGAGCAGTATAAGAGACTGAATTTCGAACTAGTGGATTGGGATGGGATTCGGCGCGTTTGAAGAACGATTCTGAGAGTGTTTTTAAGTACTGTTGAACTGTAGGTAGTTCAAGATCTCTGTGCAGGTCCGCATTGCGCACGTACCAAGGTGCGTTTGTGGCCCTGCGACAGAAAAGGTTTTGAACCACCTGCAGCTTGTGCAGGACGGAGGGTTTGGCGTGGGCAAAGACTGGCGAAGCATATGACATGACTGGTCTAACGCAGACCTTGTAAAGCGTACGTTTATTTCTGAAGGACATTTTACTTTTTCTACCTAACATACTGTAAAGCCGGCCTAGGTAAAAACGTGCAAGTTTCGTTACTCTATCGACGTGAGGGTTGAAAGAAAGCGTCTGGTCTAAGATGACGCCTAAATATTTAGTACTGCGCTTCCAGGGGATGGGAGTGCCTTGCATTCTCAATTGGAGATTGTCGGGGATACGACTGCGTCTGTAGTCGAAGTAAACCGCAGCGCTCTTCTCTGGGTTCACATCGATACGCCATTTTTTGAACCAAGCACCGAGGGTGTTTACAGCCTTTTGAAGTCTGGTGACGAGACCCGAGGCTCTGCGGCCTTTGGTGTAAAGGGCGGTGTCGTCGGCAAAGAGAGCGAGTTCGACGACTTTCGATGGAATGGGAATGTCGTTAGTGTATACGGAATACAAAAGAGGGCCGAGGACTGAGCCTTGAGGGACTCCAGCCTTTATGGGACGAGGCGCGGAGAGCGTGCCTTCATGTTTGAAACGAAACGTGCGGTCTTTGAGAAACGACGCGATTATCCTAACTAGGCGAGCCGGTAAGCCTATTTTATAGAGTTTATAAACGAGACCGCTGTGCCAGACTTTGTCGAAAGCCTTGGCTACGTCAAAGAAAACTGCGATCGTTTTCTTTCGTTTCGGATAGAAGCCGTCGAGTATGTACTCGACGATTCGATGGACTTGCTGAGGGCAGGAGTGCTTAGCGCGAAAGCCGAACTGGTGGGGAATTATGAGAGGATCGCCGTCCATTGGAAACAGATGGTTCCGCATTCGAGAGAGTATGACTCTCTCGAGAAGTTTAGACATTGCCTTGCGGAGGCTGATGGGTCTGTGATTAGCCGGGATATTAAGAGGTTTACCCGGCTTGGGTATGCCTATGACTGTCGCTTCTTTCCAAGCTTTTGGAAAGTAGCTAAGGTCGAAGCAGGCATTGAAAATGATAGCTAACAAGGTAAGCACCTGTTGAGGCAGGTGCTTAAGTGCGTGGTTGGAAATACCATCCGCACCCGGAGCCTTTCTGGACTTTTGACTTTTGATGAGAAGCGAGATTTCATCATTAGAGACTGTGACGGGGTCGGCGGTGATGGGGAGAGAGTCTCTACGGAGAACTTCGTCCTCCACCGCTTTGATGTGAGTGGGATTCGCGGGTTGCGTGCTGGGCGAGCATTGAGACGCAACGCTGTCAGCGAAGCATTCGGCTTTCTCTTCATCTTCGAAGGCGATAGAGCCATCGGGACGAGTGAGAGGAGGGACGTGAGAGGCGGCGTCTACGCGTAGGGCTCGGGCCATACTATAATACGCTTGGTGGGACGGGGAGATATTCGCCATGAGATCGTTCATCTGGGCGTCTCGGAGTTCCGCGAGGCGAGATCTAACTTTGCGTTGTAGCTGATTCGCAGCTGTTCTATAGGCGGGCGTGGGATATTTCTTGGCTCTCCGGAGAGCCGCGTTCTTAGCTTTAATAAGATTGCTAATGTCTAAGGGAAGCGTGTGTTTGCCTTTCTTAGCAACCTTTTCGTTTACATTGATGGCTGAGTTGATAGCATCAGTGAGAGAATTTACTAACGAATCTATTTTATCCGGGCTATCTAATTGATCGGGCGAGATCGCGAGCAGAGAGTTTGGGGCCTATAAGTATTTTTAAACCCTTTCCACTCGGTAAAGGTCTTAGGAGAAGTGACGTTAACGTTGAGTAAGTTGGTGATGTCGAGGAGAGCTATACCGCTTTGGTTGGTTGATAGGCACGTCCAGTCAGTATGTTTGGAGTTAAAGTCTCCGAACATAATGACTGAACGGCCGAGGGCGAGAATGGTCTCAAAGTCGCTGCGGATAGGTTTGGTGCCAGAGGGTATGTAGACTGAAGCTATGATGATGGTCGGATGACCAGTCATAGCCAATCTACATACGGTGGCTTCCATGTTGAGGAGAGGAGGGGTAGGGAGAGGACAGCAATGGAATCCTCTTTTGTAGTAGATAGCAGTGCCGCCGAAACCGTCGCAGTTAGGCCTATCGTTACGTATAAACGCGTATTTAGGAATAGCGAATCCCCTGGAGCGATTAGGAGTGAGCCATGTCTCCTGGAGAAGTAAAAGATTTGGGTCGTTGTTCTGAAGGAACAGTTTGAGCTCGGGAAGGTTGGTGCTTAGGCTACGAACGTTAAAAGATATTAGGGATAAGCCCTTGGGTTTGATACGACAGGACGCGGGATTCGCGGGTCTAGACATTATAATTTACTTTTTTACGAATTTATACAAAAATTAAGAATTTACAACGAACTTAGGAGCGAGTGATGCTCGGCTAACGCGAATAAACGCTCTTGAGGAGAGCGGGCGGCTCGCAGTTTGCGTGCGAGTATGGAAATTTCATTAATGTCTACGTTTTGGATGACGTCAAATACGGTCTTCATGTCCTCAGCCAACGACGACTGAGGTGCAGAAGACGGAGTGGGACGCGGCCCTACGGGAGCTAAGGGAGCTGGGATGGGTCGGGAAGGTGCAGGCGGGACGGCCGGACGCTGCCTCCAAGACAGAGCCGGAGTAGGCGTCGGCTGAACGGGCTTTGCTTCTGGGGGACCCCGGTTGCGCAGCGGCGGGAAGTTAGCAGGAGTGAGCGGCGGCGCCGGTTTAGGCGCGACCCTCTTGGTGGTGGAGCGCGGAGCGCGCGGGCAACCCCTGTAGTTAGCTGTGTGGCCGGACTGGCCGCACAGCACACAGGCAGGGGGGGAAGTGGATTCGGGAGTGCGAGTGCACTCCTTAGTGAAGTGAGGATCCAGGCACTTTACGCACCTGGGGGGAGCTGAACAGTTAGCCGCTGCGTGGCCATATAGCTGGCAGCGGTGGCACTGCCCAGGGTGACCGCGGGGGTTGGGACGCTCGACGGAGATGTTCGAGAGTCCGCAGATTGTGCGAGCCTCTTTGAAAATCTCCTTCGATTTGGGAGTATTTGACAGGATTACTAAAGCTAAGGGAAAACGCCTACCGCGGTTGGAGTGCATCTTGTGCACTGCTGTGACCGGGAAACCCTGAGACTTAAGGTCATCGAGAATGTCTTCGTTACTGAGTTCGAACGGGACGCCCCGTAGTACAGCGCGGATCTTACGCTCCTCCGGGAGGGCGTAGGTGTGATACGCGATTTGATTTAATGATAGTAGCCTGGTAAACGCGCGGAAGTCGTCGACGGTCGCTACTTGAATTTTGATAGTATCGCCAGCGTTGGCGGCTTTTAAGTAATTAATTTTGTGCTCTTTGCACAAGTTTGAGACCGCGGTCCAGCGCGCTTTTTCACGCAGGAATACGGGCGGAGGGAGCTGAGGCTTCGGCGGGACGGGAGCGCAGCGCGTCGCTGGCTTCGATGTGGCCGACGGAGACGCGGTTACTACGATCGATTTTAACGGCGCGGGGGCTGGTGTTGAAGACACCGGGGAGGGCTCGGGTATTGAAGATGCCGAAAATTTCTTAGAGCGCTTCTTGGAGCGCTTGGCGACAAGTTGAAACGCGGGCTCAGGAGAGCCGGTTAGGGTGGCGGCATCTGACGACGTATCAGACGCGGGTTCGGAGTCGCTCCCGGGAGCGGTACGCTTACGACGCGACGCGTGAGAGGATGCGACCGATTCGCAGTCCATCTCGGACGAGGCGGGAGACGCGGGAGAGCTGAAGACCTGAGGGGTCTGGACGTCGGAGGCCTGAGGGGCCGGGTTTGAGGCCTGAGGGGCCGGGCTTGAGGCCTGAGGGGCCGGGCTTGAGGCCTGAGGGGCCGGGGACGCGATTGATGCCTGCAAGGCCTGCGTTATGATGTCATTCGGGATGTAGACGCCTACCGCAGCAAGTGCCTGGGTGAACGCGTTAATAACGCTTAGCGGATCCATAAGGGAGAGTTGGGACAGTAATATTAATAAATATAAGTATAATAAAAGATGCCTAGTTCCTAAAACCTAGCAAAATCCTAGCGGCTAACCTCCCTACCAGCGGTAGGGGGGCGGGGGAGGAAAACTTAAAATTAACAGTAGTACGCCGAAGGCCGACACCTAGAAACCTAAAAAAGGGTACGCAGGTAAAGAGTTGACCACGTTAGGGTCAACCTTTACCGACACAAAGGACAAATACACACGAAAACACACAGATATGATAAAAATAAATATGAAAAATAGAAGAAAAATAAACAAAATAGAGAAGAGAAATAAAATAAAAATAAAAAGGACTGGTTCAGTACAAATTCGTTGTCACCGTTAAGTATCCTTTGCACTGAAACCAGACTACTTACGCTGGGCACAACACTGCACTCAGCACAAGCACAACACTACTTAGCACAGCACTTTGAAGACTAAGGGGCTTAGTCGCAAAGAAAAATCGCACTTCGAAAGCACTCAGACGGAGTAGAAAAACCTTGAAAACCGTAGCACGGAACCAACACGCTAAACTGTGACGTCAGTAGACTGAGCGCCACGGAATAGCGGGAAAGGACCGATCAACGGAGAACTGGGTCTTGCACGTCCGCACTGCGTGGCGATCGGAGCGAGAATGCATTCCCACTCTGTGTCCCTTTCCCTTTCCTACAAGCAGCACTACTAATAGGTGCGAAAGGGATGGCGTGATAATCACAAATGCAGCGATGCCGAGCTGCGCATACGCTGCGAAGACGACGTGAACTGTCATATATACTTCGATGTTCGAATGAGAAACCGCACGCTACGCACCGCTTTCCGTTTAAATAACCTTTTCTATCAAATTGAACTTTATGTGTTTTAACTATATGTTGTAAAGTGTACCTAACAGTGTTCGATAGACAAAGTGCACATAGTTTAGTAACTAAGTAAGACTTCCTGAAGGAGTTGCCGCCGCCCGCTGGATGCCACGCTGACATCCAGATACGTGTATTACGAGTGACACCAGGTTAGTGGTGCTTTTCTTAAGTGCCTATCCTTCCATCCGCATTTATCCAAACTCCAGCGACCCCGCACGCCATTCTCACTAAATACGCGCGTTCCCATTCTTTTTGGTTAGACTTCGAGCCACATTTGTACCTACAGTATACGTTACTGTATAGATTACCGCTTTGAGATAGTTATTTTACTATTTTCTTATTACACCGCTATTTATTAACTCTTAATTAGTCCTCAAATAGTCAATCAATTGCTGATTGCATTATTTAAACCGCTTATTTCAACAAATATTCCGCACGCGACCATATCGCATAGGTCAATTAATTTTATTCAGATACCAAATTACTCCAGAGTTATAGTTCTTTTATTCCTTAAGTATTCTTAAAAACGCTACTTAAGCATACAAATTGCATACAATCCGCTATTTTTATGCCATTTGATTAAACCAAGATAAGTTTTCTCGCATCGTTTTACATCTACCGCCAATTTCGTACATCAAAACTTCTAGAAAACGATTTGCAAACTACCTGTTGTGCCCTAAACATAAATTATAGAATAGTAATATATTCTTTATACCTTCATATTCGTGGTATATTTTTTAAAAGCCTTTCCTTAATTGTTTGTTAACTGATTGGCATCTTAAACAATGGAGTCTAAAATTAAACTATTGCAAGCTAAAAACAAAGTTATTTTTGAACGTTTTACTAGGTTGTCGGCCATTCTCCGATTAGCCAGCTTTGCTGTGTCCGGGTTTGTATATCGCTAAGTATTGTCTAATTCAATAAGTGCAATTTTTTAAAAGTTAGTAAGCATTCTTATCTAGCTGTAAACATAAACTTAGGCCTCAGTTAAATCAAAATATTTGGTTAAATTAAATTTTGAACCCCTGTTCTCTAATTGCCGTGACCTGTCCGCACGCTAACCTAATGTTAAAACTTGCCTGTAGTTTTTACAAAGTTCGGATTTAATTTGTTTAATTTAAAGTTTTAAATAGTATTGCGTAGTGTGTATCTTATAACAAAATATCCACTTAATAGAACCAGTATGTAAACAATTATCATTAAGTACCCGCATGTCCGGTCTAAAGTTATAATTACCGTAGCGCTTTTTGTTCAGGCGTGCTCATCCCAAAATAACAGTATTTAGAACATCACTACTAGACGCATCGCGAGCCCTCGGTTTGGGCTACTACTCGCAAGCAGGTGGATGTTTCTTGTGCGTCAGTGTCTCGCCACAAAACAGGTAGGAGTCTAATTACCGTACCCTTGGTTTGAAAAAATTCTAATTACCGTGCACTTATTTATATACTAGATTGTTAAGATTAGACCCTCGTTGCTTATTTAAATAAAGACAGTACTTTGGCCTCCGTGTGTTGTAGTAGGCCAGTAATTTAAAACTGTATAAGTTTTCGGAATTTCTAAGAAAACCTTCCATTTTCTAATTACCGTATACTAATTACAGTGTATTTTCTAATTACCGTTGTATGAAAATATTAAGTAGTAGGTAAAGACTATTCGGTCATTGTCACTAAAAAACGTCTTCTTATGGTAGCGTCGGGTAAAGGGTCGCTCATTTCCCTTTAATATGGTTGAGGAGGACAATGGCTGGATCCCGCGTTAACTCGTCAACGGGTGCCGTGAGGAGAAGAGTCGTGCAGGAGAGCCGAGCTAAAAGATGCTACGAATAATTTTGTTTGGACATAAAGAGACACTAAAAAATTATTTTGAAAAAAATATACCTGTGAAGTTTCTTGCCAGTTCTTCTTCACGAAGGTTTTTCCAAACTGGTGGTAGAGTCATTCCTTACAAGAACAATGGAAAATTTCTGACTCAGTCATTTTGCACCTTGATTTTGCACTTAGTCATGGGGCAATTGCAGTTTTGAGTCATCTCATGCTTATCCAATTAATTGCCATTAATTTTATATCAGATCCTCCGACTGGAAAATACCGTCACAAAAAATGTTTTATGTCATCTCAAAACTTCATTGGCACTTTCCGAAATTTAAAGTGGTCGGCTGGAATTAAACAGAGAGCGGCTATGGCAAAAGTTCATCAGATGGCGTAGGAGCGACAGTAAAGAGGACTGCAGATAGAATCGTGGCTCAGGGCTTTGATATTGTCGATATTGAAACTCTTTGTGAAAAATGTAGAGCCAATATTAGAGGAGTCATTACGGAAATAGTTAATAAAGCATATATCCTCAAAAATGATCTGCTTATCGATAAGGAGTTACAGGAGTTTAAGGGCACAATGAAAGTCCATCAAGTCATTTGAATTCATCAAAACCGAACTAATTTGCCATTCGAAAATTAAGCTGTGGTACACAAGAGTGTACGCATCAATCAATTGAATGTGAACATGGTAAACATCATGGATTTTATACTTTGAATCCAGAAACGACAAAAGAAAAAGAAACTTGCCCAAATCCCAGGTTCCTACTATCTGCACCTTCCAAAACAGTTTTTGGGTTCCTGTCTCTCCTCTTAATTTAAATCTTACAATGCCATCCTTCACAACAATGACAAAAATCCCTAATAATATTTGTTTTTGATATGGATTTTTGATATGGAAAATATAGATTGATGTAAAAAACATTAAAATTACTATAAAACTGACTGATTTATATTAAAATGCACGGTTGTGTTCATTTGAGTAAACTTGCCAACGACACTAGTTTATATAATACGTTATTTCATTGTGAAAGTATTGATTTACTATACATAATGTAAGTAAACAGCGATATAAGCAAATCTTAGAGGACACATATGAATAGCTTTAAGCTGGATCTATTTTCATTATCTAAGAATGTTTAGAATACTAGCTACATAAGTTTTTTCGTACTGAACAAAAGTCCGAGTTGATTTAATCGAAAACATACAGTGATAATTATAAAAGTATTCCTTTAAATAAACAGCTGTGACCAAGCAATTTTAATTATAAGACTCTTAGTTTATATTTAGTTTCCATTAACGAACAATTGCAATGATAAAGTGAACTTTCTTTATTTTCTGATACGTGTGAAACACAGTTTTAAGGAACATATTAGATTTTTTAGTTTTACGTAGATTTAATAGTCTTTTCTTATTACCGTTACATTAAGTTTTAGACCTATCTAATTACCGTACACAAAAAAAAAATTATATGTCTTTAGCTCAAAAAGTACTAATAATAGCCTGATGCCTTTTTTAGTGCTAATTTGTATCTTTATTTATTATTTATATTCTAGTGTTTTCAAGTCAAATAAGTGAAAAATTAAAAAGGCTACGGCAATTAGACGAAGAATGCCTAGTGTTGAGAATGACCGTTGTATGACACTTGCAAGTTTATTTCGACCGCAACTATTGAAACTCGAAAGATCGAGAGTTTTATGGCAGATAGTGAAATAATAGATACTTTGCGCCAGGAATATATTTACAATTTAGATAATATTAATGAGTACGAAATGAAGTTAAATACTGAGTTTGAGCCAAATTATCAAGCTTTACTTGCGTTTGATGATATTTTTACAAAAATAAAGAGATGTCGTTCTAGGTTGGAAGAAAGCGCTAATAAGCCTTTGCGTCATCCCACACGGAATCCGCATCTAAATCCTCCATAAAATTGCCCCCAATTAATATACCGAGTTTCGATGGTAAGATTGAAAATTCGCCCGTATTTTATGAATCGTTTAAAGCCAGCATACATTGTAATCCCGACTTAACCGATTCTCAACGGATTCAATACGTAATGGGGAGACTGATTGGAGATGCTCTTAAAATCACATCTGGCGTAATTCCGTGCGGTGAAAACTATTCCTCTATTTGAGAAAACTTTGTGAAGAAGTATCAAGATAAATGAGCCCTAGGTTCTTATTATGTGTCGACGTTACTATTTAAGAATAGGAGGAAGAATATCAAACGCTAACTTACCATTTGAGTCAAAACATCCCGCATTGCTACCCAAACGCGATCATGTTACTAACATATTAATTGATCATTTTCATCGAATTTATTGTCATACAGGAGCTACTCTCCTGAGTTCATTAATACGACAAAGATATTGGATAATATCCGCTAGATCGGTTAATAGGCAACGTGTACACAGTTGTAATTTTGTTTTAAAAATTCCCCATCACAGCCAAGTCCGAAAATGGCAGATCTTCCCGCTTTTCGAGTTCAAGAAACTAAGGCCTTCGTCCACACGGGCGTCGATTACGCTGGCCCTCTAGGAATTACGCTTTGTAGACGTCGTGGACAACGAAGTCAGAAAGCTTACATTTGTTTATTCATCTGCCTTGTGACTAAAGCCGTGCACATAGAGTTAGCCTCGGATCTATCAACCGAATCTTTTCTTAATGCCTTTAAGCGATTTATATCGAGACGGGGTCCCGTTTCGTACTTATATTCCGACAACGGGACTAATTTCGTTGGCGCCAAGGCGCAATTAGATGAAATTTATAATTTCTTATATTTTGAATTTAATAATACGCTATTTAGCGAACTTTCTAACCGTCGCATTGAATGGAAAATGATTCCACCCCGCGCTCCCCATTTTGGAGGTATTTGGGAGTCTAATATTAGGTCTCTTAATACGCATCTCTACCGCGTAATAGGTGCGCAGCTTCTTACTTACGAGGAGCTTTTAACCGTTCTGACTCAAATAGAGACCATTTTAAATTCGCGACCGCTTTGTATCTTGCAAGAAGAACCACGTCCAGAACCATTGACACCCGCTCATTTTATTATGGCTTCACCTTTACAATACTTACCTCTAAAGCCGTCTTCCACTACACCATTAGCTGCGCGTAAACAGCTGCTCGATCAAATGGTTCCTTCCTATTGGAAAAGATGGCACTTAGAGTACCTGAACAATCTGCAAATTAGGCAAAAATGGTTTGCAAATTCGGAATGTATCAAACCCGGGACTGTGGTTATTATTTATGATGACAATCTACCGCCTTTGCGTTGGCCTTTAGGCAAAATTGAGAAAACTTACCCTGGCTCGGATGGTATATCTCGTGTTGCATTAGTTAAAACTCAAAATGGTTCGCTAAAGCGAACTTAACTTAACTTATTGTTAAGTTAAGCCCTTTACCGTCTCAATAATAAAATTATAAATAAAATGTCTCTTAGCTAGTAATTTTTTCAAATTTACCGCTTCTTAATTTTGTTTGTACCGGTTAATATGTAGTAATTCAAATTAAAATTGTTAAGTTTCTGCATCCGCTTAGCATCAATTAATCCTCTACTTCGTCTTCCCTTTGAGAAACCTTAAGTTTCTCAAGGCGGGGGAGGATGTTCACGCGTTTATTTAAATTTGTATGGGAATGGCGCTGCAATCCTTATAGTCCTTCCATTCCTACTCTGTGTCCCTTTCCCTTTCCTACAAGCAGCACTACTAATAGGTGCGAAAGGGATGGATGGCGTGATAATCACAAATGCAGCGATGCCGAGCTGCGCATACGCTGCGAAGACGACGTGAACTGTCATATATACTTCGATGTTCGAATAAGAAACCGCACGCTACGCACCGCTTTCCGTTTAAATAACCTTTTCTATCAAATTGAACTTTATGTGTTTTAACTATATGTTGTAAAGTGTACCTAACAGTGTTCGATAGACAAAGTGCACATAGTTTAGTAACTAAGTAAGACTTCCTGAAGGAGTTGCCGCCGCCCGCTGGATGCCACGCTGACATCCAGATACGTGTATTACGAGTGACACCAGGTTAGTGGTGCTTTTCTTAAGTGCCTATCCTTCCATCCGCATTTATCCAAACTCCAGCGACCCCGCACGCCATTCTCACTAAATACGCGCGTTCCCAATATGAAATGGTTTGATTTAATTTTTCTACTAAGCCAAATGTTTGATAGTGCATAGTGGTGTAGCTACGGAGTGTTTTATATTGTCTTAATAAAGACTTAATTACTCTAGACGTAAATATGGAACCTTTATCTGACAATATTTATTTATTTATTTATTTATTTATTTAACAATTTATGTACACACATGTTAACAGATAATTTCATGTACTGTCCCGAATTTATTTCAAATTTCATTAATTAAGAAATCATATATTTATTTATCCGTCACTCGTGGGACTGCTTTGCAAATAGCGTATTTCGGAAAACATTCTATACACGTTATTACATATTTTTTCCCATCTACTGAATGATTAAAAGGGCCTAATATATCGATCTCAACATTTTCGAATAAACGATCCGTTACTATTAAAGCATAAAGGAGCAGGACAAACACAAAACTGAATTTATTACCCCATCAGGGTTGTATGAATTCAACGTATTACCTATTGGCTTAAAAACTAGTGGGGCTATTTTTCAAAGAACGATGGACGAAGTGTTGGCTGGGCTTAAGTATAGGAATAAAATAGTCTTCGTAGACAATGTAATTATCTATGGGAAGACTTTTGAGGAGTTTATGAAAGCACTCAGTCAGGTGCTAGAAAGATTAATGGGTGCAAATTTACTTAAACTTAACAAACTTAAAACCCATCAAAATGTAGTTTTGGGTATAAACAAATAACTGTATTTGGGCATACTATTTCAGGTCAAGGCATATTGCCTGATCAAAATAAAATAGAAAAGATTAGGAATATGAAAATTGCCTAAAATGTTAAAGAGTTTAAATCAGTATTAGGTTTATTCTCTTACCATAGAAAATTTATAAAAAAATTTTCATCACATGCTTTACCATTAACAAAAATTTAAAAAAAGACGGAATAATTTGTTTGGACTAAATGCCAACAAAAGGTTTTCGATAAAATTTTATCATTAATTCAAAAGGCACCACTTTTACGTCAGTTTAGTAACGGAGAAGGTTTTTTTTTTTTTTTTTGGTTCCCCTCCATGGGAAGGGCAGGAGGATATAAAAAATGCTCTGACGCATACTCCGCGCGCGCGATCGGAGTTATGTGGGACTCGTCCCGATGCCTACCAGAACCATACCCACTAAAAAACCCCCTATCGGCTCGTGCATTTTTGCCACTCAGCCTTCATCTGAGTGACGGCCAACCGGAGAAAGAGGCCGCGCTAGCGGGGCCCAGAAGGTGTCACCCGCTGGGATTTACATAGAACTGAAGGTGCTCAAAATGAAAAGTAAATAATTAAAACATAAAAAATTGAAAAATAAAATTGCATTAATTCGGATTTACGTTAGAATTAGAATTTGCGGCCTGAAGGGCCTCGAGATCTAAAGTTAATTGCGTGGGTTCGCCAGTGTGCGCGTTTCTCGGTCTAGCGACTTTGAATTTCGAATCTAAGACAGGAGTAGTATATGAGACTGAATCTCGAAGAAGATGATTGGGATGGGATTCGGCGCGTTTGAAGAACGATTCTGAGAGTGTTTTGAGGTGCTGTTGCACTGTAGGTAGTTCAAGATATCTGTGCAGGTCCGCGTTACGCACGTACCAAGGTGCGTTTGTGGCCCTGCGGCAGAAGAGATTTTGAACTACCTGCAGTTTATACAGGACGGAGGGTTTGGCGTGGGCAAAGACTGGCGAAGCATATGACATGACGGGCCTAACGCAGACCTTATAAAGCGTATGTTTATTTCTAAAAGACATTTTACTTTTTCTTTCTATCATACTATATAGGCGGCTTAAGTAAAAACGCGCGAGTTTTGTTACTCTATCGACGTGTGGCTTGAAAGAAAGCGTCTGATCTAAGGTGACGCCTAAGTATTTAATACTGTGCTTCCAGGGGATGGGAATACCTAACATTCGAATGTGAGGATCGTTGTAGCGATAACGACGTTTGTGGTCGAATTGAATAGCAGAACTCTTTTCTGGGTTGACATCGATACGCCATTTTTGAAACCAAACACTGAGGGCGTTTACGGCCTTTTGGAGTCTGGTGATGTTATACGGGATCGATTGACCTTTAGTGTAAAGGGTGGTATCGTCTGCAAAGAGGGCGAATTCGACGCCTTTCGGCGGGATGGGGATGTCGTTAGTGTACACGGTATACAGCAGAGGGGCGAGGACTGAGCCTTGCAGGACTCCAGCCTTTATAGGACGAGGCGCGGAGAGCGTGCCTTCATGTTTGAATCGAAAAGTACGGTCTTTAAGAAACGACGCGATTAATCTGACTAGGCGAACCAGTAAGCCTATTTTATAGAGTTTAAAAACGAGACCGCTGTGCCAGACTTTGCCTTGGCTACGTCAAAGAGAACCGCGATTGTTTTTTTACGACGCGGATAGAATCCTTCGAGTATGTACTCGACGATTCAATGGACTTGCTGCGGGCAGGAGTGCTAAGCGCGAAAGCCGAGGGTCGCCATCCGTTGGAAACAGATGGTTCCGCATTCGAGAGAGTATGACTCTTTCGAGAAGTTAAGACATTGCCTTGAGGAGGCTGATGGGTCTGTGATAAGCCGGGACATTCAGAGGTTTACCTGGCTTGGGAATGCCTATGACTGTCACTTCTTTCCAGGCTTTTAGGAAGTAGCTATGGTCGAAGCAGGCATTGAAGATGATAGCTAACAAGGTAAGCACCTGCTGGGGCAGGTGCTTAAGTGCGTGATTGGAAATTCCATCCGCACCCGGAGCCTTTTTGGACTTTTGACTTCTAATGAGAAGCAAGATTTCATCATTAGAGACTGTGACGGGGTTGTCGGTGATGGGGAGAGATTCTCTGCGGAGAACTGCGTCCTCCACCGCCTGGATGTGGGAGGGATCCGCGGGTTGCGTGCTGGGCGAACATTGTGCCGCTATGCTGTCGGCGAAGCATTCGGCTTTCTCTTCGACTTCGAAGGCAATAATGCCGTCAGGACGAGTGAGAGGAGGAACGTGAGAGGCGGTGTCTACGCGTAAGGCTCGGGCCATTCGTCCCACCAATATGCTTGGTGGGACGGGGAGATATTCTCCATGAGATCGTTAAACTGAGTGTCTCGGAGTTCCGCGAGGCAAGACCTAACTTTACGTTGAAGCTGATTCGCAGCTGTTCTGTATGCGGGCGTGGGATATTTCTTGGCTCTCCGGAGAGCCGCGTTCTTGGCTTTAAGGAGATTGCTAACGGCTAAGGGAAGCGCGGGTTTGTCTTGCTTAGCAATAATAAAGTCGCTGATGGCTGAGTTGATAGCATCAGTGAGAGTGTTGACTAATGAATCTATTTTAACCGGGCTATCTAATTGTTCGGGAGAGATCGCGAGCGGAGAGTTCGGGACCTCTAAGGCTGAAACTAACGTATTTATAAAGCCTTTCCAATTGGTAAAGGTCTTAGGAGATGTGACGTTATCGTTAGGTGCACCTAGCACGAGGGAGACGGGGCGATGTTCGGAGCCTAGGTCATCGAGCGGTTCGATGGACCTGAGATCAAGATTGATTCGCTTGATAATTGCAAAGTCGAGGATGTCAGGAGAGTAGGTCGGGTTGTTGGGATAGTGAGTGGGAGTGATGGGGTATATGACGTATAAGTCAAGTGAGTTAGTGATGTCGGGGAGAGCGATACCGCTGGTGTTGGTCGATAGGCACGTCCAGTCAGTATGTTTGGAGTTAAAGTCTCCGAACATAATGACTGAATGGCCTAGGGCGAGAATGGCCTCAAAGTCGCTGCGGGTTGGTCTGGAGCCACATGGTATGTAGACTGAAGCTATGATGATGGTCGGATGACCAGTCATAGCCAATCTACACACAGTGGCTTCCATGTTGAGGAGAGGAGGGGTAGGGAGAGGACAGCAATGGAAGCCTCTTTTGTAATATATAGCGGTGCCACCGAAACGGTCGGAGTTGGGCCTATCGTTGCGAGTAAACGCGTACTTAGGAATAGCTTATCCCCTGGAGCGGTTTGGAGTAAGCCATGTCTCCTGGAGAAGCAGTAAGTCAGGTTCTTTGTTCTGAAGGAACAGTTTAATCTCAGGAAGGTTGGTGCTAAGGCTACGAGCGTTAAAGGATACTAGGGATAAGCCCTTGGGTTTAATACGGCCGGACGTGGGATTTGCGGGTCTAGACATTATAATTTACTTATTTACGAATTTATAGAAAAATAAAAATAAATAATTATAAAAAAATTTATAATGAACTTAGAAGCGAGTGATGCTCGGCTAACGCAAATAAACGCTCTTGAGGAGAGCGGGCGGCTCGCAGTTTGCGTGCGAGTACGGAAATTTCGTTAATTTCGACGTTTTGAATAACGTCGAACACGGTCTTCATGTCCTCAGCCAACGACGACTGAGGTGCGGATGACGGAGCAGGACGCGGCCCTACGGAAGCTACGGGAGCTGGGATGGGTCGGGAAGGTGCAGGCGGAACGGCCGGACGCTGCCTCCAAGACAGAGCCGGAGTAGGCGTCGGCTGAACGGGCTTTGCTTCCGGGGGACCCCGGTTGCGCAGCGGCGGGAAGTTAGCGGGAGTGAGCGGCAGCGCCGGTTTAGGCGCGGCCCTCTTAACGGTGGAGCGCGGAGCGCGCGTGCAACCCCTGTAGTTAGCTGTGTGGCCGGACTGGCTCCGGGAGGGCGTAGGTGTGATAAGCGATTTGTTTTAAAGAAAGTAACCTGGTGAACGCGCGGAAGTCGTCGATGGTCGCTACCCGGATTTTAATTGAATTGATTTTAATCGCCTGCGTTGGTTGCTTTAAATTAATTTTTTGCTCTTTGCAAAGATTTGATACTATGGTCCATCGCGCTTTTTCGCGGAGAAAGACGGGCGGAGGGAGCTGAGGCTTCGGCGGGACGGGAACGCAGCGCGTTGCTGGTTTCGATGGGACCGACGGAGACGCGGTTACTTCGAGCGATTTTAACGGCGCGGGGGCTGGTGTTGAAGACACCGGGGAGGGCTCGGGTATTGATGGTACCGAAGCTTTCTTCGAGCGCTTCTTGGAGCGCTTGGCGACAAGTTGAATTGCGGGCTCAGGAGAGCCGGTTAAGGTGACGGCATCTGACGACGTATCAGACGCAGGTTCGGAGTCGCTCCCGGGAGCGGTACGCTTGCGACGCGACGCGTGAGAGGATGCAACCGATTCGCAGTCCATCTCGGACGAGGCGGGAGACGAGGAAGAGCTGTAGACCTGAGGAGTCTCGACGTTGGAGGCCTGAGGGGCCGGGGTTGAGGCCTGAGGGGCCGGGGTTGAGGCCTGAGGGGCCGGGGACGCGATAGATGCCTGTAAGGCCTGCGTTATTACGTCATCTGATAAGTTGGCGCCGGACGCAACGAGCGCCTGGGCGAACGACCTAAGAATGCTTACAAGATCCATTGGAGGGCTTGGAATTACAATATTTTATATATAAATATATAAAAATGCCTAGGTTCCCTAGCAAACCTAGTACCTAAACCTCCCTACCCGCCGTAGGGGGGCTGGGGAGAATAACTTAGAACTAACCGTAGTATGCCGAAGGCCGCTACCTAGAAACCTAAAAAAGAGTGCGCAGGTAAAGAGTTGACCGCGTTAGGGTCAACCTTTACCGACAGAAGGGACAAATACACACGAAAACACACAGATATGATAAAAATAAATATGAAAATTGGAGAAAATAAATAAAATGTTAAAGAGAAACAAAATAAAAATAAAAAGACTGGTTCAGTACAAATTCGTAGTCACCGCTACCTAGAAACCTAAAAAAGGGTACGCAGGTAAAGAGTTGACCGCGTTAGGGTCAACCTTTACCGACAGAAAGGACAAATACACACGAAAACACACAGATATGATAAAAATAAATATGAAAATAGGAGAAAAATAAATAAAATAGAGAAGAGAAATAAAATAAAAGGAGTGGTTCAGTACAAATTCGTTGTCACCGTTAAGTATCTTGTCACCGTTAAGACACTTACGCTGGGCACAACACTGCACTCCGCACAAGCACAACACAACTTAGCACAGCACTTTGAAGACTAAGGGGCTTAGTCGCAAAGAAAAATCGCACTTCGATAACACTCAGAGGGAGTAGAAAAACCTTGAAAACCGTAGCACGGAACCAACACGCTAAACTGTGACGTCAGTAGACTGAGCGCCACGGAATATCGGGAAGGGACCGATCAACGGAGAACGGGGTCTTGCACGTCCGTACCGGGCAGCGATTGGAGCGAGAATGTGACGAAGAAGGTATTTGCACTAGGCTTTATATTGATGCAAGTGATCTAGCTATAGGTGCATGTTTAATGCAGGGGTATAATAATGAGATGAAAATTAACCGATGCGGAAAAGAAATATGCTATAACAGAAAAAGAATGTTTAGGGTTAGTATGGGCTTTGAATTATTTCAAACATTATTTATGGGGTATTAAATTTCAAATAGTGACAGACCATAAGGCATTATACTGGCTAAGAGAACGGAAAGATATGTCCGGTAGGTTAGCTAGGTGGGCTTTAGTAATACAAGCGCACGACTTTGACGTTTTACATTGCTCAGGAAAGCAGAACGTCGTAGCTGATTTTTTGAGTCGGAATCCGCTAATTGAACAAGAGCTTCCTCCGAGTAAACCGGTGGACGACGGTTTACAAGTGTATAAAATTTCGGTAATCCAGGTATCTCGCGAGCAGGGATTAGATAGAAGCCATCGTTTTTGTAATTTTATAATTACTATTTATACGTAAAGTATTCACACCATCCACCAGGAATAACCTAATCGACAGGGGTAGTCTCTCCTGAGGCCGTCGTACAAACATATCCTCGTTCAGGCAGGTAGTTAGAATAATTTTTGTAAGAAATTTATCCACCCAACCTTATTTGTGTGAATAAATTTCATGCGGGTGGCCGATCGTCACGGCTAAGCCTTAGAGAGCACGTTTGAATTAAGAATAAAGGATATTTAAATAGAGCGAACAGAAAGAAATGAAGTGATACATTCTGACTTGCTCCGTCATCGATGCTCCGAGCAAGATGTTCTAATATATCTTACAACTTAAAATAAATATATGAAAATTATCACATATTTTAATCACATCGGTATTAATTTATACCACTAGAGTGGTCAGTCGCGTGTGGGCGTAGTACACCATTGTACAATAGTTGAGCTAATCAACTAATCACGGATAAACCATCGCCAACAATTATAATATGCTAATTGACAAGAAAAGATAACGAACTGTCTAAGAATCCTTGTAGCCTGTGCTAGTTATGCAAAACTGTGTTACAGGCTACATTGTCTTCCCCAGGATAATAGATGTTTCAAAAAAAAATAGGTAACATGTTATAAAGCTTAAAATGTATCTATTTAGCATAAAAAAGAAATGTCAAATGAAATTATAATAAAAGTAACAATGAAATGAAAAACAAGAATTAGAGCTGTGTAAAATATGTGTGAGTGTGATTGATTGAGTGAAATATAATTGTCAGTGGTTGAGTGAAGCTTGTAAACGTGAGTGCTTGGATGATTGTGTCGCTGAATGGGAGGGCCTGGTCATGAGAATAATATACAAGTTTTTTATTATTTAATTTGTATTTTTTTTATTTTTTTATATAATTGTTTATAAAATTGTTTAACCGTGTACTAAAGGTCGTAATAGGTTTTTCTCGATGTCATAATTCAAAGTACCAAGCAAGTTAAATATTTTTCAAATCGTTGTTATTGAGGCTTCGTTTATTTTTTGTTGTGTATTGAGCTAGAAATTTATTGTAGAGCATTGATGTCAGTGATATGCTAGTAAAATGTTTTTGCGAACGTACTGCCACGCCAGGGAATAGGAACTCGATCTACTCGTTTTTGGTAATTGGAGTGATGCTATTGTTACACACTGAAAGCTGCGCAGGTATTGTAAAATGTACAACGGCCTTACAGTTAGACGTTTCATAACTATAAATACCTGTATTAGTTTTATCTGTATATTGAATCATCATTAAATAGGGAAATTTCCATTCCAGGTGACATCAGCGACGTGGTGCGGTCAACCAGGACCGAGATGACCTCGCGTCCCAATTGCAGCGCGACGCCATCCTGGCGGGTGGACAACAGCGCGGGCCACGGCGTCTGCGCCAGCTCTCTACGGCCACCACGCAACTGTGCGACGCGCCGCCTAGAGTGCAGGTGAGGTTAGGAACACCATTCTTTATATTGATAACGGTGGTGGTTTTCTACTTGGATTGCTTTTTGATCTTTGTAAAAACCTCATAAGTTAGTGGTTCTTTATTATTCCTCAATCAACACGAGTATAATCTAATTGGATGTCAATTTGTATCCACGTATAACCTGCTACCAGCACCTTTGATCACGCCGTACACCTCATTATGGTAATCGATGTTACTTTGTATCTACAATTAATGCATGTATTAATAATAGAATATAATATGATAAAAAAATTCCTACATATTGCCATCACATCAACTTGCTTCCTGGCCTTTGATATTTTGAACCTTGATATTTGAAATAAACTTGTATTTCTTATGATGAGTGAATTCAGTCCAATCCAGTTTTTATCATAATGCAAATTATTTTGATTATTTAGAAAATAAAAACCCAACTTACGGCTATCGTCGCGGAATTCCAGTTTATCACCAAAAATCTTAGCCAATCTAATAATAATAATAACTTTTTTGTTAACTCAGAAAAGTGTTACAAGCTTATGTGAAGTCTCTGACCCCTAAACTAAACAAAATTTGTATTTTGGGGTTCAGCGCCCTCTCTCATTTCAATTTAATTTAAAAATGGATTGTTATTTTTTTTTTTTTATTTATTTTAAATAATTATACATTGCAATTCACTGTGTAAACAAAAGTAAAATTATTAAGAATGTACGTATGTGTGTTGTGTGAATAAATATGTGTGTACCTAATGAATAATGAAGAATGTGTAAATAAAAATAGAATAAATAATAAATATGTGTATTCATTTATAAATTTTTATATTGTATGATATGAAAGTTTACATGAAGAAATCCATTACATTTAGTTTCCAGCATTAGGTTTGGTAGGTAAATAATTTTTCAGTTTGAAAATAGTCCATAGATAATAACCAGACCCTAATCTTCTTTTTACATTCTAACACGGTTTGGGGGAAGAAGTTTAAAATTTTATTTATTTTATTCGCGAGGTGCACAGAGAGTATTGCCGTTTAGCGAAAGTAGTACGACAGTTGATTGCGTTTGTAATATTAGGAATCCTACGCTTATTACGATAAATCTCAGGATCGTAATAGGTATTATTATGTTGATTTGTTATTAAACTGAGAATAAATAATTGCCGAAATGTTAATATTTGACATTCTTGGTAAAATTGTTTTGTTGGATATCTATATGGCTTAGATAACATAGTTTTGAACAGACACTTTTGTGCTCTTTCAATAATTAGGTAGATCTCACATATGCCACCCCAAGTGTTGATGAAATATCCTATAATTGATTGGGCTAAAGCAAAATAAACAATTCGCAATAAGTTAAAATCCCCTTTATGTCTTAATTTTTTAAAAGTCCAAATGAGTTTACGCGTTTGTGACGTTATTAGTTGATGGTGAGGAAGCCAACTTAATTTTTTATCCAACAACACATCAAGACACTTTACAGTTTTAGATTTTGTTAGTTTAAGACAGGAGCATATCTGGATTAATTTTAGATCACAAGAGCGTATCTTAATTTCAATATTACTATTTGCAGATGGGGCGCTATCAATATGAAATTTAATATAGGTAGATTTTGATATATTTAAGGTAAGTAAATTGTCTTCTTATCGCCGTACTACCCTTTGAACTCCTTTTTTAGCAGTTGATTGAACCTCACTCCAAGTCTTCCCGTAAAAAAATAGGGCCTTATTATCAGCACATGTCATTAATATAAATAAGAAAGAGACTTGGGCCAAGAATGCTTCCTTGGGGGACTCCACATTTGACAAGTGACATTTGCATCGCAGCTAATGAAATTTTTGATTTTAACCCTCTGTACTCGATTACTGAGGAAGTCTCTGAAAATATTCAAAGCAAAATCCTTGACGCTACGCTTTCCAACTTTTGTACAACAAAAAGTGTCGAGACGTTATCGACGGCTTTTCCCAAATCCAAAAAAATACCGAGCCATTTTTTTTCCATTTTAGTTTTTATTCCATTTTATCAACTACGCATTTTGTTAAGCTATTTATCTATTCCTGTGTGCTGATGCCCGATCTAAATCCAAATTGGGAGGGGGATAAAATTTTAACTTCTCTCAAAATTTAATCAAACGTTTATTAAGTAATCTTTTAAGTATTTTACAACACAGAAATTGGTCTAATATTTTCGATACTATCCCGAGCACCACCCTTATAAACAGGAGTAATAAGGGGTCTTATAAATACTTTGCGAAAACAGCCATGTTTAAAGCAGACATTAAAAAGCATTGTAAGCCGGGATAAAATAATATTCTTAGTCATTTTAAGAAATATTGCTAGGATGGAGTCCCAGTCCTCAGCACAGTCATTTTTGAGGCCTAACAGGATCGATTCTACTTTAGTTACATCAGGTGGATCGATTACAAAGTAGTTGAGTAAAGCAGGTTATCCTTTTGTATTGACCGCAAAACTAGGATTTTTAGCAATGATTTTGCCAGTCAATTGCAGTCAATTTGCAAAAAAAAAGACGTTGGCTTTATCAACTGCTATTAAAGCATTATCTTTAATGAAATTATCCGAATTTGATTTAACATTATGGCCTAAGGTAGTTTTTATAGCTGCCCATGTTTGTTTGTTATTTTTGGCTGTTTGTAAAAGATATTTTTCATACTGATGTTTTAATTTGCCCAGTAAATAATTACGGAATTTCTAAAGCATTTATAAGTAATTAGTAAAATTTCGTCATCTGGGGTCCGTTTCAATTTTAAATGCAGTTTATTACGGTGACGTATGCATCTAACCAAGCCAGGCGTTATCCACGGTTTAAGTACTTGCTTTGATCTAGGTAGAGTTATTAATGTACTGCTAGATTTAACCGCTGATGATAAAATACTAACAAACTGATTTGCAGCCATCTCGGCGTCACACATAGGGGTTATAAAAGAAAAATCTGCCAACTTTACAACCTCAATATCAGCACTGTAATTTATTTTATCCACGTAAATATTTAGTGGTTTAAGTTTCGACTTTAGGTACAAGTTAATTAAAGTTATGGCGTGGTCAGTAACTGTACTGTTCATCACTACAATTTTTGTTGGTAATGCAGTTTTATTCATGACCATTATTGTCAAAGCGAGTTGGATATGTATAACCTGGCAGAATACCTAGACTGGCAGTGAGATTCAAGTAAGATTCTGAATTTCTGTCAGTGTTATGTTCTTAAATGTCTATGTTAAAATCACCTATGTTTTTGGCTTGTTATATTTTCAAGAGAATTTAATAATCTATCTATATGATAAAAAGATGGTGATCTATAAGCAGCTAAAATAACTATGTCGGGATTTATTTTAATAAAAAAATAGTTTCCGTCTTTTGGATCGGGTTCAGTTATTATACAGTCTATATTAATATTTAGAATAAACAACTAAGCCATGGCTTTGGTTAAGATATTTTTTTTAAAAGTGACACTTAAACCCAGGAAGATGCGGCACTGGTTCAAACGATAATCGCGATATATGTGCCATAAAACCTTCAAGATTTTTATACACGCTACGGATATTCTGCGTGATGATATTTAAGGATTTATGGGTTTTTTTTATTATTTCATTGCATTATTTAGTATCACAATTGAAAGACGACGCTACAGAAATATTATCGATGTCAGAAATAATCGTACTGTTTAAATCAAAGATATACATTGTCACCGCTATTAAGGATTGAAGAAAGATTCTGTGCATTTACGTAAGCCGTATATTTGGGTTATGAGAAATTTGTATGTTTTAAATAAAACACTTTTTACCGGATATTATCGCGTATATTTTAGTTAATTTTAAAATTATTTCGACGTTTCGGCATCTTTGCAGTTGCTATCGTGACCACGGCAACTGCAAAGATGCCGAAACGTCGAAATAATTTTAAAATTAACTAAAATATACGCGATAATATCCGGTAAAAAGTGTTTTATTTAAAGTATGCATCGCGAAAATTTAAGAATAGATTTAATTTGTATGTTTGTTTAAATTTTTAAAATATTTTATAACTTCTTTTTTCAAAAGTATGTTTTTAGTTATTATACTTAAAAAATATATATGTATATTTAATAACGAAATATATAAGTAGTAAATAATAAACGTTACAACTGAAAATATCTACTATATATTATTATCTAATTATTTATACTATTATATACTGAAAGTATACAAAAATAATGCAATGAAAAAAATTTGTCATTTTTGTTTTCGTAGTTCAGCCAAGTCAGCTTCTGACGAATATGACGTTTGCCCTCATCTTGACGCAAGTATGTTTTCCCGTAAGAGATCTAACAGAACTAATAGCCATTGATCCGTAAAATAAATTGACGGCCATACAAGATAAATGAATCTTCTTGATCCCCAAAGTTAACTAAACGATCGTCTTTCTATTTGAGCTGAATAAAGAACTCATGAAGCATACACGTTCGGGTGCGCTCGGTTGGACGTGAGATGCGAGATAACCGCGCCAACAGTAATTTTTAATTCAAGTTAATAGTTTTTAAAGTTTTCAAGAACTAAAAGCTAAACTTTAAATTAATTTATTTTACAGGGTGGCCCATAAGTCCTTTGATATGAAAAAAAAATATGAAAATAAAATTAATTACGTTGTAATAATAAAAATAAATTTCTTTATTGTGGCAACGAGGCCCACTTTTTAATATTACAAAGCTTAAGAACTATGTTAGTGTTACAAAAATGTTCTGTAAATTCTTATCATTAAAATTCAGACATGTATCAACATCACACTCTAAGCAGTCTATTACGGATTATATCTATATTATTATGAATTATATTTTTTATTTACAAATAAAGCTTGAAAAACGGGAATAATTTTTTGAAAATAACGTCTTATAGATGTAATCCGTTACGTTACGATCACGGCACTTTTGCAAACGACTTCTAAAATTGTCGATGACTGCGTGGCACGTCACTGCTGAAATGCTAACAATTTCTCTGCAGATGTTTTCTTTTAGGGCATCAATTGACCGCGGGTTAGTATCGTACACTTTTGCCTTAAGGTAGCCCCACAAAAAAAAATCCATCGGAGTCAGATCCGGACTACCTGGTGGCCAGGAAATGTCTCCTTTCTCAGTCACTTTTCTTGGGAAAAGTTGACGGATAACGGGCATAGCAGTGTTAGAGGTGTGGGAAGTTGCTCCATCCTGTTGAAACAACGTCCGGGCATTAAAACCTGGAAAGTTTTGCAATTCTGGTGTGAAAAACTCCTCGATCATAGCCACATATCGCTCCGAAGTAACAGTAACCGCGCGCCTTCCGCCGTCTTCAAAGAAGTAAGGCCCTACGATGCTATGGGTTGACAAAGTAGCCCAAACTGTCACTTTAGGACTATGTAAGGGCTTCTGATGCTTTAATTTTGGATTGATGGGGCTCCAATAGTGGCAATTTTGTTTTCTAACATGCCCGTTAACATGGAAGTGAACCTCATCAGAGAACTTTATGTTATTGAACGAAGTAAACCGATTCAACATTTCATTCGCATAATTTTCTCTCTGAATAGCGTCAGTTTCTTTTAGTTTTTGCACCAACTGAGTTTTGTAATGGCGCATATGTAAATCTTTCTTCAAAATCCGTTGTAACCATGCCCTGGTTACGTTTAATGCACTGGAACGCTTACGAGTTGTGTAGGATTTTCACGAATAGATTGTGCCACTGTGTCGATGTTTTGTTCCCTACGTCATGTCCTTGGGTGACCCGACCACGGTTTATCTAACGTCAAATCGGTCTCCCCGAATTCAGCAACCCAGTTTTTAAAGGCTTGAAGAGTTGGATTGTCGTCAAAGTTGTGTAAACCTTTGTGCTATCGAAAGTTACGTCACGTAACGGTTGCCCAATTGTTGTTTAGATAAAACTCGCGCACACAAAACACACGGTCCGCTCCGGTGAAACGCTCCATCGCAACTGAATTCCCAGAAACCAAAGTTACTGCCCCCGCTACCCCTGTACCGCTAACTTGCACCGTTTTTGTTTTATTCAAAAATTTAAATTCAAAGATCTAATGGGCCACTCTGTACCTAAAAAATGTATAAATAACCGCCTATATTTTTGAATAACTCAGTGAAAACTGTGCTTGGGCCTGGAAAAATTCAATTTTTGAAATTTTTGGGTCTACGTTTTATTTTACTAGCAGATCCTTTGCCCAGATCCTTGGGCAGAAACCGGTCTACCTCTAACATTTTTAGTCTTAGTAGTCTTTAAATCAGCCTAAATACGAGGGTGGATTGAAAAGTTCACGGCCTAACATAGATAGCGTTGTCATATTATTATAAAACTACCCTCATATGAAACCCAGACTCTTTGTCAGTCTCTATGCAGTTTTCTCTGAGATACATGCGTAATTATTTATTTTATTGAACATTAAGTGAGAGTAAGTTTCATTCATTTTGAAAATGGTTAGTTTAGAGCACCGAGCCGTGATCAAATACAAGAAACACTTAACTCCAAAGCAGATTCATGAAGATACGGTGGCTACTTCAAAAACATCTGCTCCGTCGTATACAATGATAAAAAAGTGGGCAGCTGAATTTAAACGTGGACAAGAGAGCATCAAAGATGACCCCCGCTCTGGACGGCCTTCTACAGCTACGACTTCGGAACACATAAAAAAATATATAATTTTATCATATAACACAGAAGATTGAAGGTATCTGTGATAGCCGAAGCTCTAAGAATTTCATATGAATGTACATAAAACATGATCGTTAATGAACTAGGGTTCCACAAGGTGTCTGCAAGATGGGTTCTGCGGCTCCTTTCAGTTGAACAGAAACGAACTCGGCTCACGATTTCTAGAGACTGTTTAGAGATTTTTCAAGCTGATAGAACGAATTTTTGGCGAGGTTTTTTACTATGGGCAAAACATGGATTCATCATTATACTCCTGAATCCAAACAACAATTCAAACAATGAAAAAGACCCGGATCTTCGACCCCCAAGAAAGTCAATGTGTGTTTTTTAGTAAACAAGGTAGTGGCATCGGTTTTCTGGGATTCTAAGGGTGTCATCTTGATTGATTACTTAGAAAGAGGTCAAACTATAAATTATGCGTACTACTGCACACTATTACGTTGTTTACGCGAAGAAATAAAGTCTAAAAGACCAGGATTGTTGACCAAGAAAGTTTTGTTTAATCAGGACAACGCTCGTTTTCACACATCTGCAGAATCGATGGCTCAAATAGTTAACTCATCCCCCCTATTTACCTGACTTGGCACTTACTGACTTCCACCTTTTTCCAAAACTAAAAAAACACTTAGGCAGAATGAAATTTTTTACCAATGAGGAGGTCAAAGTGGCCGTAGATGCCTTTTTTGAAGACCTTGACAAGACCTTCTATTCAAATGGGATCAAGGCTTTGGAAGACCGGTGGACTAAGTGTTGTGACCTAGAAGGAGAGTATGTATAAAAATAAATATAAAAAATTGCATTATTCCTGTGTTTTCTTATTTAGGCCGCGAAATTTTAATCCACCCTCTTACGTATGGTATCATCATTTTTCATCACTGGCATTACTGCAGCCGCCCAGTCGGAGTTGTGCACGAGCGTGAGGATACCGTCACGCCGAGTAGTGTTGTGGTAAATAGCCTTGCCTCAAACGCCGAAGGTCCCAGTTTCGAGTCCTGGCCGGGGCATTCATTTTTGTGATGAACACAGATGTTTGTTCACGGGTCATGGTTGTTTGTATTTATATATTGTAACGGTTCGTTACTTCATAAGATTATATTCAAGACTACTTTAAAATTGAACTTAACAACTAAACTAATCTAATAAATACACAAAGAAACATATACCTAGCCTACTATTTTATGATATGTTATATTATTATTCTCAGAACTTATCTTAATTATAAATCTAATAACTATAAGTATGTACCTAGACTAGAAGTTTGAAATACATCTATGCGCGCAGTGACGCTGAGTGAACAGTAACGGTATGAACGATGAGTAGGAAGAACGGTTCTGTTCAAATGCGCAGAGTCACCTCCGACTCGCTCGCTTTCGTCTCGAACGTTCGGCCGGCAGTCCCTGCCAAGCTATTCGAACGCAAGGACACATCACCTTTTCTTCAAGAAAATATTATTCAACGTTAAATCTTTGATATTATAAGTGTGCTGTTTTACCCCAAAATCGGGTGAGTGTTGCCATTAATTTTAAAACTTAGTTTTAGTGCTTATCTAGTTGCCTAAGTAAGCCTTTATGTATAAGTTATAATTCTAGTGCTTGTGTGAGGAGTGAATCATTCATTTCATTTCATGCCTTTCATTTTATTAAATGCTGTTCATAAGGGTGCTATTTAATGAATTACTTATTGCAAGCAACGCATGCAACTTTTGGTACGCCATTGAGACATGACCTCGCATGGCCCCTAAAGGTCATGACGATTCAGTGTATTCTTTAAGTATGTTCCCCTGTTAATTGTTGTTGTTCTATTTAGATCAATAAGGATAAACAAGCTATTCAACTTGCATTTTAAGTTGTGAAACTATTTAAACGTGTTCTATTATAATCCTTTCTTTGTGTTACCATTGTTTTGCGGTACCTTAAGTACCTACCTGTTTGATTCCGATAATTATTAGTTGGTTACGCTTTGTAAATTTAGTTTAAGACTGATTTTTGTTGACTGCCTCATCATTAATTGCTATTTCTTGCCTAAATCGTTCCATCCGCCTAGCCTTTGGGTTGATGTCGCAGTCAGACTGTATAACTGGGCATTTTCTAAAATGGCCAATCTCATGATTTCCAGGGTTCATACTCCTACTAAGGATTTCCTTTGTGGTCGACTACCCATCATCGCACGGACCAACTACCTACTCCGCTGCCTCACGTCTGCCTGCCGCGACGTGACCCCCACGAGATTTCGGACTACTGCTGCGAACCAAGGACAGTGCGGTTTGGTTTTGGAGACCCTAGTAGTGCGTCGGTTGTGAATTTAAAATTCCCACCCCCTGTGAATCTCTTGTGAAAATTATATTATAAATAATGTTTAATTTTTTTATTTATCGATTAAATCGTCCCTGACTTTATTTTCGTTACCGCCTTAGCTGAAGGAGCGGTACAATATGTATGTTTATTCTGGGTCCCCCCCCCAGTTCGCTGTACGGTCATCCACAACACAAGCTCTGCTTACTGTGGGGCCATACAGTCGGTTTTTTTTTGTCTGGGGATTTATTATATATTTACAATTTATTATATTCTCCCCAAGTCCGGCGCGAAAACCTTACCGTAACTGGAAATGAAATTATTCACAATAAATACTTCTTTCATTTCTACCATACTTTTACGATGTATAAGTATGCCTAGCTTCAATTGACGTATCCAGTTTCTCATTAACTAGTTTTTCCGTTTTTAACAATGTAAAGTTCAAAATTTTTTGTAATCCTTTAAAATTGAAAAATTTATTTTATTTTACCTACCGGCTTTGTCTTGAATACCATTTCTAAATTAAAATTTGTCGACCAGATAAACTCTTTCTTACCCAATTTATTGTAAAATTCGTAACTTTTGCAAGATATACCACTACAAGTATCAGTATTATTTATGCACAAAGTTACGGAATAAGGAGGATAATTTTTATTTTTTATTTTTTAATTAAAAATTATTCACCTTAAAACTATTGTTATCGTCCGATTCATAGTATCCCTCAACATTCCGAACAGCTGTCGAGGTCAAAAAATATGGCTAATTCGTTTAAGGTGTACCATTTTGTTTCAAATCGACAAACAGACACCCTGAATGTCCACTACAAAAGCAACACTCAACAGTACGTTCAACTTTCCTTTTTGTTCTCCCGTGACCGTTAACCTAGCGTTAACCATCGCAACCTAAATGTTGCGATGACGTTACGCTGGTCACTCTTGCCACGCGGCTAATGCTCGCCTGCCTACCTGCCAACAACCTTTCACTGCCTCTACATCTGGTACATCGTCACCTACACCGGGGCACCATCGTTACCGAGCGCCGCACTCTTCTTGGCTGCCTCTATAGACACAGCTTACCTGTATCCGAACCGTGGTCGAACCGGAAGTTGTTCTTGTAAAAAGTCGCTGCCGAATTTTTTGATTACGTAATCAGCACACAAATTGGCTCGTTACGTTTTATTCAAACTGCCGACCTGGTGACTTGGACAACCGAGAAGCGTAGTGGTTAGTAGCCCTACCTCATGCGCCGGAGGTCCCAGATGAAGTCCTGGCCGGTGCATTCATTTGTGTGATGAACATAAATAATTGTTCTCGGGTCATGGTTGATGATATTTGTATATGTATGTTTATTCTGGGTTTTCTTAATTCGCTGTATGGTCATCCATAACACAAGCTCTGCTAACTTTGGGGTCATACAGTTTGTGAGATTTTTTTGGGATTTATTATTATTATTTTCTTTAAATTCGCAGCAAAACCGAAATAATCGTTATTCTCAGCACCCATTGTGGAAATTTAAAACGCTCGGCCCATGAACTTGGTATTGGCTGCTAGTGATTCTCCATAATACTGACGAGAACACAGATTTTATTGCTGGTTTGTCCGGTGTGCACAAATTCACTAATAGTTTGTAGGCTTCGCCACTCATTACAGTAATTAAGGTGGCCACTTTTATCGCTTCCTTCACGTCATTTACAATAAAATATTGTACCAACAGTCCTTTGTTACGTCGAACAGCGAAATCTTGCTTACAGTGATTTTAGAAGTTAATGCGTATTTGCATACGTACATTAAGTAAAACTAGGCACTACTGAGAGGAATGAATTAATATTACAGTAGCACAAGAAACACAATCGATCGCAGCGATTACTGTTCATGTGACAAACAAAAAATCTCCAATACACAATTTAAACCTTTTCACATACACCCTATGCACATTCCTTACAGAATTTTCTGATACATTGTTATAGATGATTGAGTATTGATTAAGCTGGATAAGATAAGATACAAGGCATCTATGTATAGTGGATACACCAAAAATATTACATAATTGCTGTATTATTATTTTATATTATAAACAGTAAAAGCATATGCAGGAGTTTTCAGGGTCCTTATGATAGTCACACCGCGTCCTTGTACATAACAATTCTAATGAATAATTGGTATTTAACAAAAGGTGATAATATAAATGTTAGGCCAGATATGTACAACGACAATTTCAAAACCCATAGACCAAAAGAAAATATTACTTTAATTTATCAAACAAATGATTACGACGAGCATTTGAGACCTCTAGTTTAAATACAATCATGGCTTTTATCTTCTTTGTTGTTTTAAACATGTATATATTTATAAAAGCTATAGCTAAAGCTTTAAAATTATCGATTATCGGTTAGGAATGAAAGTCAACCTCATTAAACACTTCAGAATAATCGAATTATTGTGATGGTAGATGTGTTTGCATGAAAAAATATGATTCAAATTTACTCTCTGTATGAATTTATGCGCAATAATCCCGACTGTACTCAGCTAAGGGAACAGCTTTTTAAGTTATAATTCCAGACTTAAATTGCATAAGGTTACATTTTGTTTTATGGCTTTTTAACTTTTAAACGGAACGCGGGTTAGAATGGGTATGATTTAAAACTTCATACAATGTAGTTTAGAAGTGGTTCAGATATTTTTGGACGAAACACAGAAGCTTGATAAACCATACATGTTTTCTGTATAAATATTCATTCTAGGTTATAACGGCACAATGCACTTACTGCGTTTTGAATTTAAATCTACTTCAGCTTCGTGTGACAGATTCGTGTACGTTTACACGAATCTGTCATGTGAGAAATATTCTTTTCGTGTTATTTTTATTTTATTTTATTTTCCTCGGAGAACCAACAGTGTTACAATAGTAAATCAAATATAAGTCTATACAAGCGGCAAGACACCATTACATGTTATCACATATTACAAACTATACAGCATAAGTAACACCCAAAGCTAACTAACACACAATACAGAAAAACTATTTTTTTATATAATATAATATAAATATATAATTATAATAATAGATAGAAATTATGAAATAAATCTAATCACAAATCTCAAATGAAAACATACATTTGGAAACAAAAAAGAAAAAAAAGAAAGACATTTTATAGATATTATACAGTGGAAGACCAAGTAAAAATAATTTAAATATAAACATACATCATACATTTGTATATATATGTTGGAGGGTAGTTTTGTAGGACTGATCGAAGGAACTAGTATAAGATAGAATTGATTTCATTTAAATTACTTGTTTGATTAAATCTTGATTATGTTTTATTTAGTTAAAAATACTTTAGTTTGATGTATTAGTTTGATTTAAAGTCAATTGAAGTTATCTATTAGTAATTGTATTGTATTCAGTTTCATTTTATGTTTGAATCAACCAATAAGAGCAAGACACGTCTGGAGTGCGGTCGTGGCGTGATGTGGCGTGATTATTTTTGAGAATGGAATGTATAAATAGGAGTGTACTGGTCGGGGTGGACATCATTCTCGCTCCGATCGCCGCCCAGTGCGGACGTGCAAGACCCCGTTCTCCGTTGTTTGGTCCCTTCCCGATACTCCGTGGCGCTCAGTCTACTGACGTCACGGTTTAGCGTGTTGGTTCCGTGCTACGGTTTTCAAGGTTCTTTCTACTCCCTCTGAGTGCTATCGAAGTGCGATTTTTCTTTGCGACTAAGCCCCTTAGTCTTCAAAGTGCTGTGCTAAGTAGTGTTGTGCTTGTGCTGAGTGCAGTGTTGTGCCCAGCGTAAGTAGTCTGGTTTCAGTGCAAAGGATACTTAACGGTGACAACGAATTTGTACTGAACCAGTCCTTTTTATTTTTATTTTATTTCTCTTCTCTATTTTGTTTATTTTTCTTCTATTTTTCATATTTATTTTTATCATATCTGTGTGTTTTCGTGTGTATTTGTCCTTTCTGTCGGTAAAGGTTGACCCTAACGTGGTCAACTCTTTACCTGCGTACCCTTTTTTTAGGTTTCTAGGTAGCGGCCTTCGGCGTACTACTGTTAATTTTAAGTTTTCCTCCCCAGCCCCCCTACCGCTGGTAGGGAGGTTAGCCGCTAGAATTTTGCTAGGTTTTAGGAACTAGGCATCTTTTATTATACTTATATTTATTAATATTACTGTCCCAACTCTCCCTTATGGATCCGCTAAGCATTATTAACGCGTTCACCCAGGCACTTGCTGCGGTAGGCGTCTACATCCCGAATGACATCATAACGCAGGCCTTGCAGGCATCAATCGCGTCCCCGGCCCCTCAGGCCTCAACCCCGGCCCCTCAGGCCTCAAACCCGGCCCCTCAGGCCTCAACCCAGGCCCCTCAGGCCTCCAATGTCGAGACCCCTCAGGTCTACAGCTCTTCCTTGTCTCCCGCCTCGTCCGAGATGGACTGCGAATCGGTCGCATCCTCTCACGCGTCGCGTCGCAAGCGTACCGCTCCCGGGAGCGACTCCGAACCCGCGTCTGATACGTCATCAGATGCCGTCACCTTAACCGGCTCTCCTGAGCCCGCGTTTCAACTTGTCGCCAAGCGCTCCAAGAAGCGCTCGAAGAAAGCTTCGGTATCATCAATACCCGAGCCCTCCCCGGTGTCTTCAACACCAGCCCCCGCGCCGTTAAAATCACTCGAAGTTACCGCACCTCCGTCGGTCCCATCGAAGCCAGCGACGCGCTGCGCTCCCGTCCCGCCGAAACCTCAGCTCCCTCCGCCCGTCTTCCTGCGTGAAAAAGCGCGCTGGACCGCGGTTTCTAACTTGTGCAAAGAGCACAAAATTAATTACTTAAAAGCCGCCAACGCTGGCGATACAATCAAAATTCAAGTAGCGACCGTCGACGACTTCCGCGCGACCAGGCTACTATCATTAAATCATATCGCGTATCACACCTACGCCCTCCCGGAGGAGCGTAAGATCCGCGCTGTACTACGGGGCGTCCCGTTCGAACTCAGTAATGAAGACATTCTCGATGACCTTAAGTCTCAGGGTTTCCCGGTCACAGCAGTGCACAAGATGCACTCCAACCGCGGTAGGCGTTTTCCCTTAGCTTTAGTAATCCTGTCAAATACTCCCAACTCGAAGGAGATTTTCAAAGAGGCTCGCACAATCTGCGGACTCTCAAACATCTCCGTCGAGCGTCCCAACCCCCGTGGTCACCCTGGGCAGTGCCACCGCTGCCAGCTATATGGCCACGCAGCGGCTAACTGTTCAGCTCCCCCCAGGTGCGTAAAGTGCCTGGATCCTCACTTCACTAAGGAGTGCACTCGCACTCCCGAGTCCACTTCCCCCCCTGCCTGTGTGCTGTGCGGCCAGTCCGGCCACACAGCTAACTACAGGGGTTGCCCGCGCGCTCCGCGCTCCACCGTCAAGTGGGTCGCGCCTAAACCGGCGCCGCCGCTCACTCCTGCTAACTTCCCGCCGCTGCGCAACCGGGGTCCCCCGGAAGCAAAGCCCGTTCAGCCGACGCCTACTCCGGCTCTGTCTTGGAGGCAGCGTCCGGCCGTCCCGCCTGCACCTTCCCGACCCATCCCAGCTCCCGTAGCTTCCGTAGGGCCGCGTCCCGCTCCGTTATCCGTACCTCAGTCGTCGTTGGCTGAGGATATGAAGACCGTGTTCGACGTTATTCAAAACGTCGATATTAACGAAATTTCCGTACTCGCACGCAAACTGCGAGCCGCCCGCTCTCCTCAAGAGCGTTTATTCGCGTTAGCCGAGCATCACTCGCTCCTAAGTTCGTTGTAAATTTATTTTATTTTTTTTATTTTTTATTTTCGTATAAAATCGTAAATAAGTAAATTATAATGTCTAGACCCGCGAATCCCGCGTCCAGTCGTATTAAACCCAAGGGCTTATCCCTAGTATCTTTTAACGCTCGTAGCCTTAGCACTAACCTTCCCGAGATTAAACTGTTCCTTCAGAACAAAGAACCTGACTTATTCCTTCTCCAGGAGACAAGGCTTACTCCAAACCGCTCCAGGGGATACGCTATTCCTAAGTACGCGTTTACTCGCAACGATAGGCCCAACTCCGACGGTTACGGCGGCACCGCTATATATTACAAAAGAGGCTTCCATTGCTGTCCTCTCCCTACCCCTCCTCTCCTCAACATGGAGGCCACTGTGTGTAGATTGGCTATGACTGGTCATCCGACCATCATCATAGCTTCAATCTACATACCTAGTGGTACCAGACCAATCCGCAGCGACTTTGAGGCCATTCTCGCCCTCGGCCATTCAGTCATTATGTTCGGAGACTTTAACTCCAAACATACTGACTGGACGTGCCTATCGACCAACACCAGCGGTATCGCTCTCATCGACATCACCAACTCCCTTGACTTAGACGTCATATCCCCCATCACTCCCACTCACTATCCCAACAACCCGACCTATTCTCCCTACATCCTCGACTTTGCAATTATCAAGCGAATCAATCTTGATCTCAGGTCCATCGAACCGCTCGATGACCAAGGCTCCGACCATCGCCCCGTCTCCCTCGTGCTAGGCGCGCCTAACGATAACGTCACATCTCCTAAGACCTTTACCAACTGGAAAGGCTTTAAAAATACGTTAGTTTCAGCCTTAGAGGCACCGAACTCTCCGCTCGCGATTTCGCCCGACCAATTAGACAGCCCGATTAAAATAGATTCGATAGTCGATAATCTCACTGATGCTATCAACTCAGCCATCAGCGACAACGTAATCATTGCTAAGCAAGGCAAACCCGCGCTTCCCTTAGCCGTTAGCAATCTCATTAAAGCTAAGAACGCGGCTCTCCGGAGAGCCAAGAAATATCCCACGCCCGCATATAGAACAGCTGCGAATCAGCTTCAACGCAAAGTTAGGTCTCGCCTCGCGGAACTCCGTGACACTCAGTTTAACGATCTCATGGAGAATATCTCCCCGTCCCACCAAGCGTATTATCGAATGGCCCGAGCTTTACGCGTAGACACCGCCTCTCACGTTCCTCCTCTCACTCGTCCCGACGGCACCATTGCCTTCGAAGTCGAAGAGAAAGCCGAATGCTTCGCCGACAGCATAGCGGCACAATGTTCGCCCAGCACGCCACCCGCGGATCCCTCCCACATCCAGGCGGTGGAGGACGCAGTTCTCCGCAGAGAATCTCTCCCTATCACCGACGACCCCGTCACAGTCTCTAATGATGAAATCTTGCTTCTCATTAGAAAGCAAAAGTCCAAAAAGGCTCCGGGTGCGGATGGAATTTCCAACCACGCACTTAAGCACCTGCCACAGCAGGTGCTTACCTTGTTAGCTATCATCTTCAATGCCTGCTTCGACCATAGCTACTTTCCAAAAGCCTGGAAAGAAGCGACCGTCATAGGCATTCCCAAGCCGGGTAAACCTCTGAACATCCCGGCTAATCACAGACCCATCAGCCTCCTCAAGGCAATGTCTAAACTTCTCGAAAGAGTCATACTCTCTCGAATGCGGAACCATCTGTTTCCAACGGATGGCGACCCTCTCATTATTCCCCACCAGTTCGGCTTTCGCGCTAAGCACTCCTGCCCTCAGCAAGTCCATCGAATCGTCGAGTACATTCTCGAAGGATTCTATCCGCATCGTAAAAAATCAATCGCGGTTCTCTTTGACGTAGCCAAGGCATTCGACAAAGTCTGGCACAGCGGTCTCGTTTTTAAACTCTATAAAATAGGCTTACCGGTTCGCCTAGTCAGATTAATCGCGTCGTTTCTTAAAGACCGTACGTTTCGATTCAAACATGAAGGCACGCTCTCCGCGCCTCGTCCCATAAAGGCTGGAGTCCCGCAAGGCTCAGTCCTCGCCCCTCTGCTGTACACCGTGTACACTAATGACATGCCCATCCCGCCGAAAGGCGTCGAACTCGCCCTCTTTGCAGACGATACCGCCCTTTACACTAAAGGTAAAAGGATCCCGTATAACATCACCAGACTCCAAAAGGCCGTAAACGCCCTCGGTGTTTGGTTTCAAAAATGGCGTATCGATGTCAACCCAGAAAAGAGTTCTGCCATTCTATTCGACCACAAACGTCGTAATCGCCGCAACGATCCCCACATTCGAATGTTAGGTATTCCCATCCCCTGGAAGCGCAGTATCAAATACTTAGGCGTCACCTTAGATCAGACGCTTTCTTTTAAGCCACACGTCGATAGAGTAACGAAACTCGCGCGTTTCTACTTATGCCGCTTAAATAGTATGATAGGTAGAAAAAGTAAAATGTCTTTTAGAAATAAACGTACGCTTTATAAGGTCTGCGTTAGACCCGTCATGTCATATGCTTCGCCAGTCTTTGCCCACGCCAATCCCTCCGTCCTGTATAAGCTGCAGGTGGTTCAAAATCTCTTCTGCCGCAGGGCCACAGACGCACCTTGGTATGTGCGCAACGCGGACCTGCACAGAGATCTTGAACTACCTACAGTGCAACAGCACCTCAAAACACTCTCAGAATCGTTCTTCAAACGCGCCGAATCCCATCCCAATCATCTTGTTCGAGATTCAGTCTCATATACTGCTCCTGTGTTAGATTCGAAATTCAAAGTCGCTAGGCCGAGAAACGCGCACACGGGCGAACCTACGCAGTTAACTTTAGCTCTCGAGGCCCTTCAGGCCGCAAATCCTAATTCTAACGTAAATTCTAATTCTAACGTAAATCCGAATTAATGCAATTATTATTTTTATTTTTTTTCATTTTTCATGTTTTTATTTTTACTTTTCATTTTTGAGCACCTTCAGTGCTATGTGAATCTCAGCGGGTGACCCCTTAAGGGCCCCGCTGGCGCGGCCTCTTTCTCCAATTGGCCGTCGCTCAGATGAAGGCTGAGTGGCAAAAATGCACGAGCCGACAGGGGGTTTTTTAGTGGGTATGGTTCTGGTAGGCGTCGGGACGAGTCCCACATAACTCCGATCGCGCGCGCGGAGTATGCGTCAGAGCATTTTATATGTTCTCCTGCCCTTCCCGTGGAGGGGAACCAAAAAAAAAAAAAAAAAAACGGGGTGGACCATATTTTTGGTAACTTTTGGCTAAGTTAAATCGTGTGCCCGCTAGTCGCGAACCCGCTGCTCTTTTTCCTAATTTATTTATCAAAACCGTTTTGCATAAGTTATAAGTTTATAAAAATTATTTGAAGTCTAAATAATAAAAGTGTTTGTGACATGTTTGACTTTCGCTTGCATTTCACCCAGTATGGATGCCCAACCTTTTACCACTAGTGACCATACCGGAGAACGTGATCGTTCTCCGAGATCAGAAGTGGGATCGGTGCAAGCACTAACCGGTGAGAAAAATGGAACAAATGACAATGACGGTTGGCGAGCTGTGTTTGACGCGCAGCAGCACCAAATGCGCATGCTTGTGGAGACGCTGCGCAGCTCCTCGGCCTACGGAGATCAAGAGGTCACACTGCCCCCAGTTTCACCTCGAGGACGCGAACACGGACACTCGAGCCTGGCTGGCGACGGCGGACATCTGCTTGAGCGGACACCAGGGGAGTAAAATTATTGTTACTTTAAGTAAAGCTATGATAGGTTCCGTGGCTCTCTGGTTTTCGCAGATAACTTTTTCTAGTATGAAGTGGGAAGAATTTAAAAATAGCTTTCTTTAACAGTTTGAAACTGCTGATACTAGCGCTGGGTTTGTTTTAAATAAGCTAAATGGTAAACATCGTGAAGTTGAATGTCTCGCTACCTACGCGAGTAGGCTCTATTCGTCTCTTTTGTGAAGATGGAGCAATTTAAATAAAGAAGAACTGATAGTCTGTCATTCTTGGTCATATAGGTCAGGTTGAACCCCGTTTGCAGCGCAGTATTTTTGCGGAGGAACTGAATACCCGTTATAAAATGCAACGAAAATTCAGTGCTTTTTCATACCGTAAGCGTAGTTACTAAGAAGTTAATATAAAGGGTACAACGACTACAGCTGACACTGAGCGTCTAAGTTTCACACTTTTGTCTACAAAATGTTATGCTTGTGGGAAATTTGGTCACAGATCGTTTGAATGTTTCAGCCGTACCAACGAGAAATCTCAACTGGCTCCTAGCTTCAATCACACCAGCACGCCCGCAGCGTGGCCGCCTGTCATCTGCTACTTGTGTGGTGTTGAAGGACACGTGGCATCGCGCTGCTGTCGCAATCCTAAGAATAACAACTCAAGCACTCCTGCAGTGGCCAGCACAATGAGGGTGGACGTATGCCATACTAAGCTTATCGCTGGTATGATTACTCAATCAGGTGCGCAGTTTTCATTTTGGTTTGACTCCGGTGCAGATTGTTCTTTAATCAAAGAAAGCGTAGTAAATAAATTTGCAGGTAAATTTCAGTATTTATTTATTTATTTAGATTCTCCAACAAGGGCTGACATTAATACTTGCTTTACAATATTTAGCATATGTTAGTTAAATGCGCCCTCAATTATCACCTGTTCTAGAGATCTAGAAACTGCAAGCTGCTTCACATTCCTAGCTGTGCAACTAACAATAGACAAAACGCATACTTCAGTCGTATTGCTAACTCCGTCAACAAGTTAGTAGATGAGCACGAGTTAGAAATTTTCAACAATAAACCTGAAAAGGTTTTCATCAAATTGGCTGAGAATTGGTTTGACGCGATTCCTTGCTAACGCTTTTTTGTGGTGTCTTTTTTCCTTTTAAGTATATTTTGATGATAAATGTGTTGCTTAAACATTTTGTATTGTATGGGCAGGTAGGTGTCGTACATATATTGTAGGTACATAGTTAACTAAATGCAAAACTGTGTAAACATGTACTGTGTTATTGATGTTTGTTCTACACGAGTTAAAGTTAATGTTAAGTTTTCCAAATAAAATAAAATAAAATACCTTAGTATCTCTCGTAGGCGTCGGAGATTCATTTCTACCGTGCAGGGTTCAGTTGCTAGCTAAAGTTATTCTTTGCGGCCATGGCGTAGAATTATTATTTCGTGTCATACCCGATAAATATTTGAGTAGGGATATTTTAACAGGTCGCGATTTATCAGCGTTTGGATTTTCCGTGGAGATGTCATTCAGAAAGTCAAGTAGTATAAACATTTGTGAGGTCAGTGGATCCGATGTAACTATTGATAATATTAAAACGGATATTTCAAAGAATTTAAAGCCTAAATTAGTTGAATTGCTTGCTAGTTTTGCGGATTCGTTTACTGAGGGTACGCCTGCCAATAGAGTTAAAATCGGTGAATTAGAGTTAAGATTAGTTGACCCGTAGAAGATTGTAAAATGACGGCCTTATCATTTGGGCGCTGCAGAAAGAGAAATCGTGCGAAATAAATGTAGCGAATTGTTGTCGGCGGGTGTCATACGACCTAGCAAATCTTCTTTTCGAGCCCTATAATTTTGGTTAAAAAGCGAGATGGTTCTGATAGAATGGGCGTCGATTAAAGGCAATTAAACGCTAATACGGTCCCAGATCGATATCTTTTACTACTTACACGCGATCAAGTTTAAAGATTGGCGGGTGCTAAAGTGTACTCTTGTTTAGATATGGCTAGTTCGTTCCATTTAATCCCAATCGAGTCGAATCCCATAGAAAAGACTGCATTCATTACTACTATACTATATACGTAACGCTATAACGTGTAGGCTAATGTCAAATAATAATTGTAAAATAATTTGGGCCAATGAGCATGAAACCATTAGACTGGAGGTTATTTTGATTTTGTCTCGTTCTTCAGTTTTAATTATTTTCGATCTAAATCTTCCAGTTGAATTACATACGGATGTAAGTACAGAATGTTATGGCACGATACTTTTCCAAAAAAGTTGACGGAAAATTACATCCTGTAGAATTCTGTAGCAAAAAAACCACGGATGCACAATCTCGTTATCACTCATAATATGAGCTAGAAACTTTGGCTGTCGTCAATTCTATTGAACATTTCCGTTACTTTTTGTATGGCAGAACCTTTACTGTTTTCACTGACTGCAATCCATTAAAAGCAGCAAGGACGAAAGTAGATTTAACACCTAGAGTACATCGTTGGTGGGTCTTTCTTTAGGCATCTGATTTTGATATCCAGTACAGGGAGGGTAACAAAATGGCTAACATTGAATATTTTTTTAACGTAATCACGTTCCTTGTGTAAAAAAACGGGTTAATATCGCGGAGTTATCACCATATTGGTTGCAAATAGAGCAAAGGCGTGTTAATCATCATTTTATAGTTTATTAAAATTATTAATAAACTAGAAAATGATGATCTTGATTTAGAAAATGTCCGTATTAAGATCCGAGTTAAGATCGAACATACTTTGCAGAAAAATTAAAAGAAATGATCGTTACGTTTGGCTACCGCTTGTGCAGCGAGCTTGTCGTTAGTCAGTAAAAAAAATCATATTCATGAGTCAATAGTTAACTTGGGATGGGTTAAATCTCTAAGAAAAAGCTTATCAGCACTATCGGTTCCTATTAGCACTATTCCTTACATGTCAAAATATGTCGCGGAGTTTGTTAAAAAATTGCATTACTTGCAGAGTTGCTAAAACTACTGGGGAACAAAACACTTATCGAGTTACAACCTTCCCAAAGATCAACATACCTTAGCACATGGTTAATGTCGATGCTACCGGCAAGCTTAACGGTAAAAATGGTCTAAAAGAATACGTATTTGTGATTGTAGATGCATTCACGAAGTATGTGTTGCTGCGACACTCTACACGATTCAATACTGAAAGCGCGATTATTTCTCTTAAAACATCTATAGCGTTACATATTTGGTACTTCCGTACGTATAATTGCAGACCAGGGCAGGTGTTTTGCGAATAAAGATTTTAACTTGTGCTGGTCCTAATATTGCGTTACATCTAATCGCTACTGGGTCTTGTCGAGCTAACGGGCAGGTAGAGCGAATAATGAGCACTCTAAAAAAATATGCTAACCGTAGTAGAAGTTAGTCCTAATAGATCCTGGCAAAATGCGTTAGATGATATCCAGTTATCATTAAATAGCACGATTCAGAGTCACTAAAGCTAGCCCGTTAGAGTTATTGATCGGTAGGACCTTTGAACTAAATGACTGTAGACGATCAAGAGGTATACATTGACGAAGTACGGGAGCAAGCTAAGAGATTGATGGGTCAAAGTGCCCAGTCTGATAAAATTGGTTTTGATAAAAATAACTTTCAGATAACAACTTTTGCTCTAGGCGATTTTGTTTTAATTGAAAATCACGAACGGAATCAAACCAAATTAGATCCTAAATATAGAGGTCCGAACAAAGTTATCGATATGTTAGATGGTGACAGATATCATTTAAAGCACTTGAGTTCTAACCGAACATATAAGTATGCAAGAGATCGCGTACGTCCTTTCCCTCAATGTTATGTGCCTGATGTATTGGACCAGTGCTTGTCAGATGATGACAATGTTGAGATTTACTACTATACTGTTAACTTAATGTCGATGTTTGTATTCATTTACATACATTCAATGGCGTGGAGGCCTATTACGTGGCGTGGAGGCCTATTACGTGGCGTGGAGGCCTACTATGGGGCGTTAAGACCTGTTCAGTGGCGTGGAGGTCAGAAATAATTTGCAAGGAGGCCCTATTCATCTAATTTGATATTTTTATTTTTTGGACAAACGTAGAGACGTAGAAACGTAGAGATAACTGAGATTTAACAGAGATAAATGTTGCTGTTGCTTATGTTACTATTTGAACTTAGTTAGCGAGTTGGCCCTGTGTGCTTAGCGTGGTGGCTCTACGTGGCGAGATCACTATGCTGCTGTTGCTTATGTGATACTATTTGAATATACTTGGCGAGTTGGCCCAGTGTTCTTAGCGTGGTGGCTCTACATAAATACATGGCGAGATTACTATTATATCGCTGTTGCTTAAGTTACTATTTGAACTTACTTGGCGAGTTGGCCCTTATATACTTAGCGTGGTGGCTCTATATAAATACATGGTATTCTAGGCTTTGCTAAGGGGCAAATTATTAACTATTTTCTGTAATAAAGTTTTCCTTTCTTATAACTGTTTTGTCAGGAGTGGCCGAACATTTTGATCGACAGCTTTTTATTATACTTACAAATCATGCTGGGGATCCTCCAACATCACACGAGGACGCGTGAGGCGCCAGGATGGCCGTGTTGGAGGGTAGTTTTGTAGGACTGATCGAAGGAACTAGTAAAAGATAGAATTGATTTCATTTAAATTACTTGTTTGATTAAATCTTGATTATGTTTTATTTAGTTAAAAATACTTTAGTTTGATGTATTAGTTTGATTTAAAGTCAATTGAAGTTATCTATTAGTAATTGTATTGTATTCAGTTTCATTTTATGTTTGAATCAACCAATAAGAGCAAGACACGTCTGGAGTGGGGTCGTGGCGTGATGTGGCGTGATTATTTTTGAGAATGAAATGTATAAATAGGAGTGTACTGGTCGGGGTGGACCATATTTTTGGTAACTTTTGGCTAAGTTAAATCGTGTGCCCGCTAGTCGCGAACCCGCTGCTCTTTTTCCTAATTTATTTATCAAAACCGTTTTGCATAAGTTATAAGTTTATAAAAATTATTTGAAGTCTAAATAATAAAAGTGTTTGTGACATGTTTGACTTTCGCTTGCATTTCACCCAGTATGGATGCCCAACCTTTTACCACTAGTGACCATACCGGAGAACGTGATCGTTCTCCGAGATATACATATACACACACAAACATATGTATATATATATATATATATATACACACACACTTATAAACCTATATATGCATAGTTTTACAGGAATCACGCCATGGACTCAAACCAAGCATTATTTAGCAATCGCTTTAAGGCGTCTGTTGTTGACCCAAATAGATCAACTTCAGGAAAGTCAACCAGTTTGTTTACACAATATTGATAAAAGCGAGAGGCATTTAATGAAACCACATATACTTTAAGTGCCTACTGTTAATCCGAAACTATAAAAAAAAAGTTTACGAGAAGTATACGAAAATACGTTTTTCAAAGGCTTGAACTTAAATAGCTTAATAATTAAGTTAAAATGTAAACATCCTTTGTTCAGTAGCCTGCCGCCACCTGCGTAACAAATTGTCAACGTAGCATTTGAGTAGCATAGCGCGTGCGACGGCAGGCTCACCGGCTCGCACACCTACCTACACAGAGGAGCGCCCGGGTTTGCTGTGGATGATAATGTAAACATGTGTTGTAGGTAACGTTGGAAGGTATGATCAATGAAAATAATAAACAAAAATAATTAATTGTAACACTTACACATTAAATCTTCAATTGTTCGAAATGTCCGCCGTTTGCAATGGTACACAAATTATAACGACGTCTAATATTGTTAGTTAACCGTGCAATAAGGTCACTGTTTGTTGTTAAACTTTTTAATTTATTAAACACTAAAATAATCCGGTTTTTAAGTTCCTCTACGGTATTCACGTCTGTCGCGTACACTTCACTTTTCACAAACCCCCAGATAAAAAAATCCATCGGAGTGAGATCCGGGGACCGTGTTGGCCATCGTACTGGTCCAAATCGACCAATCCACTGCTGTCCAAACATTTCGGTGAGTAGCTCTCAGGAAGACATCACTGAATGTGGAGGAGCTCCGTCCAATTGGTACCATAAATGCCGATAATCGGCTAAGGGTAGTTCTTCGGTATACTCAGCAACGCGACCGGATAATATCTCTAAAAATTTTACCGCGTTAAGGGTGCCGTCAATAAAAACAGGGCCAATAATCTGGTCCCTGCGTATACCAGCCCACACATTAACTCCCGAATCATGCGTGGATATTCAATACTCCAGTATTTGAGATTTTGTTGGTTCCATATGCCATTGCGTGTAAATGTGCTCTCATCGGTCCACATGACATTTAATAAAAAATTCGGGTCGTCAGTAACTTTGTCAAGTATCCACTGGCAGTGAGTACGCCTGACTGGCAAATCCCTTCTTAAAAGGGCTTGAACTTTTTTAAATTTGTACGGTTTGCGTTTATTCCTTTTTAAAATGTTATGCACGGTTCTATGGCAAACTCTAAAACTGGCGTGCGGCTCTATGCAGACTCGATGTGGGGTTGCGGTCAAAATAGTCAAGAATCTGTTGCTCACGCGCAGTAGGTATCTGCTGCGGTGGGACTCCCTCCTGATACGCTGCTAATGGTTTGTTTTCCCGTGCCCGTTGTACTGCCAATAATATGGTGCGAGCGTTCCTAGGGCACGTGCGGCTGTCTCCATACCTTTCTCGGTAAGTTAGCAGAGCTAGAGCTGTGTTTCCGTGGGATTCCCCGTAGATTAAAATCATGTCAGTGTATTCTGACGCCGTGTATATAGCACGAGGCATTGTGGATGTCTTACGTACTTACAAATTAATTAAAAACTACTCACAATCACAAAACTAAACCTAAAATAATCAGTTACGTGTCCTATCACAATAAAAACTTAACATTTGTAAATGGGACGCATGAGCGACAATAATCTGTGCTGAATTGCGCAACGTGCACCCCGGATGCAACGCGTCTTCGCACTAAACAAAGTAAAAATTGTGCCCTTGACCTAATTAGGCGAGCCGCCGCCGGCGCAATAGCAACATATTGATCTATTTGTATTTCTGTTACGCTTATTACATTACAGTGAGATAACCGTGATCTGTACTTTCTTTTAAGGAAATATTTAGTAACAGTGTACTTCCTTGTTTGTATTGCAAACTTACAATGCGAACTGGCAACGTCGCGTCGCTCGCGTGAATTTTGTCGTTTAGATAACTATGTATGCCTATAGTACAAACTAACGATCAGGTGATCGGGAAGATACAGAGTGTTTAAATGAAACTTATTAAAAACTAAAAAGCATTCCTGTGACTAAACTATTGCTTACATTGATCTGATTTTTGTTGTGTAGCCTGATAATGATAAACAAAATATGTGGTTTCATTTAATGCTTCTCGCTTTTATAAACATTGTATAGTTCGCAAACCGTATAAAAATTGAATTTTTGCGATAGTTAGTGGCACTACGTTCCACATGTAAGCACACCGGATGCCTTACAGTTCTTGTGGGGACTTTCAAATGTATCCTGGAGAGAAGGTACAAGGAGTCAGTTTTAGATTGCGCTATTTTGGCTAAAAGAGAAATATCCGCAATTCTACGCCTTTCTTGAAGTGGCAAGATAATTATGATGTCGTTTACACCTCAACTCATACCGTTCATCATATTTTTTACATTTATACTGTAAATACCTTAAACATTTTCGCTGTATAGTTTCTAGTCTGCTTATATAAATGTCGTATTGTGGATTCCAAATTTGTGAACAATGTTATAGAGAACTGCGTACCAAACTACAGTATAATATTTTAACGAGTTTAATGCTACTAAATTGAGAAGTCGATCTTATAACAAAACCCAAAGCTTTGTTGGCTTTTTTTGCTACATGGTCTATATGCTTCTCATATGTTAGTTTTGAGTCCAGTAATATGCCTAAGTCCATGATTTGCCCGACGCGGTTTAGTTCCTGGCCCTTAAGGAAATAAGAAAAATTCAAAGGCTGAGGTTTACGCGAGAATGTAATCTGCTGGCATTTGGCGACGTTTAAATCTAACTTATTATGAGAGCAGTATTTTTCAAACCTTCTTAAATCATCCTGTAAACGGATACAATCGTCTAGTGTTAGAATGTCTTTATAGATTTTCATGTCCTCCGCGTACAGAATAAATTTTGATTTCAAGAAGCAGGAGCCAACATCATTGATGAAAACAGCATGGGACCGAGTAAAGATCCTTGGGGAACTCCAGAGGGGATAAAGTGCCATGAAGAGCAATATCCATTCAATGCAACAGATTGAGACCTATCCTCTATATACGCTGTAAACCATCTATATAGATTTCCATGGATACCTGCACGCAGAAGCTTTTTGAGAAGAATTTCATGATCTTTTCGATCGAATGCCTTGCTGTAATTGGTATAAATTGAGTCTATCTGCGCGCCTGCATCCATAGATAATGTTACAGAATTTATAAAAGAAAGAAGATTGGTCGTTGTTGACCTGTTTTTCAAAAACCCATGTTGTTCTGGGATTAATGAGTTTGAAATAGTGCTATAAACTTGGTTATAAATATTTTTTTCAAATATTTTTGCGAATTGACAGAGTTTCGATATTGGTCTATAGTTATTTACTTTACTTTTATTTCCACCTTTATATATAGGGCTAATAAATGCAGATTTCCATATCCTTGGCACAATGCCCTCTTATAAGGATCTCTGAAACAACATGACAAGCGGTTTAGTCAAAACTTCAGCGCATTTAACAATAAATAAGGGAGGAATGTCATCTGGGCCAGCACCCTTAGCTGTATCTAGTGATTTAAGCAACTCCAGGACAACATTTTTGCTTATGTCAATATCACGTATTGTTTGAATTGAATTGGAGCTACAAATATTATTTTCCTGCTGAGAGTTATCCAGTTGATGGTCTGCACTAAGGAAAGTTGTTTGGAAATAGTTTGCGAAGAGATTACAGACAGCTTTCCCTGAGTTTGCCGATTGACTTTCAAAAGAAATTGTTGAAGGAAGTGAATTGGAACTTTTTTTATTCGATTTAATAAATAACCAAAATAATTTTGGATTCCCTATAATCGAGTTCTCGATCCTGTGTGAATACGAATTCCTTGCTCTTTTACGTAATAAATAGAAACTAGCATAATCCGAAGCATTACCATAAACGCGATATTTTAATAAATACTTCCGTTTCTCTTTTAGTATTTTCTTCAAACTAGCGTTGTACCAAGCTAGAATATTTGCGGTAGCAATGAATTTAAAAGGAATAAACCTCTCTCTTGCATCGTATAAGCATTGATAAAAACAATCCACTGCAATTGCAAACGATTATTGCAATAAATAAGTTTCCCAGTCTATTCTTTCTAAGTATGAGTGTATTTTGGCTTTGTTTTAAAATCAATTTTTAAGCTGTTTAAAATCAATAAAATCTAACATTATGGAAAATGATTTGTGGTGAGCATCCTCTGGAACAAGTGGGTCTAAGCACCCAGTGACTGTAAGATCTGTATTACATAAAACTAGATCCAAAATCCTGTTATAGTTATTTCGACAAATATTAAATTGATTTAGGTTACATTCACGCAGAGTGTCGAAAAAGTGTATCTGAGGTTCACCTGTGATTTCAGAAGGTTGCAACATAGATCCGTCGCTGGACCAATCTACATTGCCTATATTAAAATCACCCATAATCATAAAAATGTTATTTGGACACGAATTTATTAAAATTGAAAGTTTGTCTGTAAAATTTATTAATTGAGTATTAAATGAATTTCCTAATCTTTCATTACAATAAGTAAATTGTACAGATATGTAGATTCTGTGAAGTACGATTTTTGTTTTTATACGTGATCGTTATCCATACATCCTCTGCCGAAGAACTCCATTCTGGGCGATCTATAGCAGATAATTGGCGGTGTACAGCTAATAAGACTCCCCCACCATACTTTTGTCCTGTATTTGAATCGGTCGTCAAAAAGTTCGCTATTAATTATTCCATCTAGTAGCTAGGTTTCCGTCAAGGAAATTATATGATAGGAATTCAGAAGTACGTTACGTTAAAATTCTTCAGTTTTAGTTCGCAGTCCTTGCGTATTTTTGTAATACACACTAATTGATGACATTTATACGGATATCAAAACCTAGTCCAATTAAGAGCCCTAATATTATACCTAAATTAGACATCACGATGGTATCCACTATATAACTAGTATAATGTAAATTAATAAAATAACTATGTAATAATTTTCTACTGCAAGCCAGGATAAACAGATAATAATGATAAAAAATTGAGATAAAGACCCCAACCATTAATAATGATACGTATAATTCTATAAAGTTATTTCCAATGAGTTTGTAATGCAAGAATAATGGACTTTTAAAATTTCCGCACATTTTTAATATGTGTAAATTAAGTGATTAAATGTATTATCTTCTCTGATATGGTAAAAGTATTTTTATACATCAGAAACTACACACAGATAATATATGCCTAATGTTGCACTATAAAAGTAAAAATACAACATAATAATAAGGAAAATAACTATATTATACATTATATTTAAGTCAAATATGATATAAATATAATACCTATTATACTCGTACATAGCCAACATTACCCCCAACAATATAAATATATATCTTACGTAAAAGCATAAATACGAAATACAGTTTGATACTAGGTACTTACCAAGATAAAATGCAATATGGACATTACACTCTAAGGACAAAATTGTCCATTTTGAATAATTCTTTAATTGTGTGCGTTTTTGAAAGGATTATATAAATCAACCAAAAAATAAATGTACTGTAAAAATTAAGACTAAAGATAAATTTTGTACTATGATCACAAGCAACCATATAATATAACTTAAATAAATATTTTAGATTAACAAATAATTCGATTTTCTTATGACAGAAGAATAAAAAATAACATTCAAAATATATTACAATAAAACTCAACCATTTCGAATGCTTAAAACACTAGCCAAAATAATATTGTTCCGACAAACCCAATCGTATACATATACATTTCGTCAGCCACACAAGGTATGCAAGGTTGAAAAAAAAGCAATCGTGCGGTTATTTCGTGAAGTCGACCCCGGCAAGCAAAATTAGGCTTTAAAGCTAGGTAACTTAAAGTAAATTGACAAACTTACGCATAAATGAATGAAGTGTTTGCTGAGGGTAGTTTCACAAATTGGTTCACTAAAGTTATAGAGTCTTGGGGCGATTCCTGTACCAGACCAACCAGTTATTGACATTTATTTATTGGGCTATTTTTTACAAGTGTTTTTATTATCTTGTGTAAATCCTTCTCGTCCTTGATCATAAATATATGAGAAGTATCCGACTTCCTTGCCATAATTTTGCAATGCTTGACCCAAATGTATTGAAAGTTTTTCTCTCTCGCTAGTGTTCTTGCTTTACTAAATAATCCTTTGTTTGATGGCGTCAAGTGATCATTCACGTAGATCTTCCCCGAGGCAGAAAATCCGAGATTAGATAAATCAAGTTGTTTGCACTTCCGTGCTGATGCGGCGAACTCTTCTTTAATGTAGCGACTGTTGAAGCCCACGACGATTGGCTTTTCTGAATTTGGAACTCGAGTTGGTATGCGCGCTATATAGTTTATGTCGTCTTTTCTATATGGGAAGTTACATACGCCGCATATATATACATATATATTATATATTATATTTTTTCAAATAAATTTTCACTTTTCTTTAAAGGAATTCCTCGAATTTCTACGTTAGTAATCCTTGCCCTTTGATCTCTATCCTGTAGTTCCTTATTTAATCGTGATATTTTATTTCGAAGCAAGGGTATCTCCTCGATAGATTTCTCTGACTGTATTATTTTAGTTTCCAAGGTTGTTACTTTTTCTGTAACATCAGTGATAATGCAGTGTGCCATTTCTATGGAATCTTTCAGACTGCTCAGTTCGTTCTTGATCAATGTAATATCCTGGATCCTAGATATGTTAAAGGTCTCAGCTGCAACATTATTTGATTGAGTTGCTCCTGCATGCTATCCAATTGACTTGGCTGCGGGGATATTGGTGCTGGGGATAGTGACGGACTCGCTTTGCACCTGTGACAGCGCCAAACACTCTTCCTATCTCCAAGCTTCCGGTATCCAACTTCCGTAATTCCAGAGCACGGAAAGTCATAGTTGCGTTTGCAACTACTGCAAATAGTGCCCTTCGTGGATTGATTACCACAACTCGAACAGTTAAACATAATGCTTGTAACAGGACAGGAATAACCTCAAACGGTGACAGAGCGAACGAGAGCGTCTATTCACGAAAGTAGCCGGATGGCGAGTGAGCCGGATGGTGAGTTATTACAATGAAGAGTTGAGTTCTTAAGTCTTATTTCAAAGATAAAGACAAGTATTATAAGGGCTTAGTCCCTTATTCCTTTGTCATCGTTTGCAGACCACTATGTCATTTACTATACAGAGTGTCATATTAATCCATATTAATTCAAACAGGGCTACGATATGGGATGAAAGCATTAAGTATTCAGCACTGTAGTTAGTGCTCGGCTTAACTCTTGCTAGTACAGATGCAGAGCAACTACACTTAAGTTAGTTTGATGTGAATAATTTGCCAAGTCACTTAAGTAGCCCCTTAAGTCTTATCATTATAAAATGGGCCAAAGAATAAATCAGGAAATTTCACCATCACGGAGTTGTGTGTATGTTCTGGCATTTTTTGTGTGTATGTTTTGGCAATGTTTGTTTCTGTCACATACAATTTTAAAGAATATAGTAAAAAACGCGATTGTGTCTCTGTTAGTTTAATTACATACTGCCACGTTTGCACATAATATTATAATTTAAAAATCTACTAAAAGTAGCTAAAATAGATCATTGTAACCCTTTTAAAAAAATTATTGTGTCAAGTAGTAATGTCAGCCGCTGAAATGCATATGGCAACAAACTCCTTCATCTCATTATTTGGATTTTATTATAGATTACGGCAACATTGTTTCTTTAAAAACTCATGCACCAAAGTGTTTGTTGCAATTAAGATTGTAAAGATTTGTTAGAGATTGTTTGTCGTTTTTAATGATTATTTAATTCGACATCTTATCAAAAAGTATGTAATGACACAAAAATAAAAAACTCAGATGACATATTAATCTTGTAGAGATATGGTATAAACATAAATCAGTTATACTTCATGATCCCACTGCAGGGACTTGAGCTTCACCCGACTAGAAGCGGCATTAGGTTCTTTAGGTGTGTGGGATTCCTAACGATGTTTTCCGTCACCATCAGAGCAGTCGGCTGTACGTTCTTAAGTTGTAAAAACTCATTGGTACATTTGGCATTCACCGAAATCCCCGGACCTTAAGATCGAGAAGGCAGTGCCTTAACCACTGCGTCGTCGACGCTTATTTTATGTACTTTTAAAACGTAGTAGTTTTATCAATGAACGTTGCCTTTTTGCATTTTTCTCCTAGGATGGAAGTACATTGGTCCATGCCATCTTTCTTTTAAATTCATAGGATGTCAAAGTTATGTCAATATGCGTATCCTTGGCTTTTTATTTTGTCAAATTTATTTAAAAAACAGTAAATCTAGGATAACCATAGGCTTGATACAAATCAGAAAAATATTGGCTTGCTTCAAACCAGGGACTTATAAAAAGCTGCTATCAAAAATTCTAACCAACAATTACTTACCTACCCTATCATAAGTAGTGTAAAAAAAATTACTTCTGCACTATTTGTGCCATAACATGGCACGGCGAATGGTAAAATAGCTTTAAAAATATAGTCAATAGGTTCACGAAGTCTAAAAATTTGCTTTCTTGTTTAATTCATCTACAACTTATTGTACCAAAAAAATAATTGAACTCATGTCACAATACTCCGAATTGAGTAGTGACACCGTTAATGTATTACTCTGAACATATATTAAAAAGTTTCTAACAGGTTTAGAGGTTTTGGAGTTTGGATTTCTGTGTGACGTAAAGCATACTGGTTGAGAATATTTATGCAAAAAGTAAAAAAGTACCGGATTATTTGATTATTTGTTAGCAACATGATTGGAAGCATAAAAAAACCGGTTGACAGTCAATAACATGAGATACGGATTTTTTATTAAACATGAGATAAACTTGGTGATAAAAGCAAATTAATCTTGAAAAAGATTCAAGGTGCTACCAGGTCAAGGCACGGTCAAATAATAAAAAAAAACAAAGAGCAGATATAGATTTTCTAAACAGTCGCCACCAGATGTGCAACTCTGTAGCAAAATTCTCGTAATAAAAAGCATGGCGATTTCATTGCAATTCATTCGTTGAAGTCACTTTCATGTTCATAACCTTCGATAGGAATCGAATGGCACAAATTGTAAAGTAGTTCAACGGAGTGCCCGTTAATCTTTGCGAAACGATAACAAGAAGGTATTCTGCTCTACAAATGACATTTAATCGATATAATGTCAACGACTTAACGCCAAAATACGCGCCATCGATCGTAAGTTCATTTTACGAGACGTTTACAGAGAAAAGACTACCACTTTTTGTGTTAAAAAGACAAGGCTAGCTTAATTCTTGCTAGATAGTTTGCTAGATAGGCTAGATAGTAGTTAATAAATTCAAAAATTGAAATTATTAGTAAATACATTTTGTTACATACTTGAACATAATCTTACGTATATTGTATGGTTGATTACATACATTAAGTCAATAGCTAAATTAAACAATCACTGGCCTTGTTGCTCGTTATTGCAGTTACTTCTGTGCACATTTTTGTATATTGGTCAGCAAAAAGCTTGGAGCACAACACACTCGTTGAATTAGGCTGCCAAAATTTTTTATTTTTGTTTTGAATCCAGGTCTTTCATAATGTAATTTTTTTTTTAAATCTGTAAAAATATTTACTCATTTATTTCTTTTCACTGAACCAACAGCACTTAAAACAAGAATATAGTATGATTTAAATAACAATAATATACATATTGCCAATAACAGGTTCATAATTTTTTTATATAGCAGTTATGAGTAGCTTAATTAATTAAACAAGCTTATTTTAATAACCATAAGGTTAACAGGGTAAATTAAGAAATGAAATTTTAACATAAAATATACAAGTGACCGAAAAAAAAACATAGAGAAAAAAATATATTTATATATATATATATATATATATATATATATATATATATATAATATATATATATATATATATATATAGTACGCAATCTAGTGTGCAACATGTGCATATGTGTGAGTGTGGATGTGTATATGTGTGTGTGGCCTGTGTGTGAGAGTGAGTGAATTAATAGGTATGTGATGCAAGTACTTTATTAACAGCAAATCATGTTCAATCATTAACAGGTGATAGTATATTTGTAATTTGTTTTTTTGATGACTGTTTTGATGACTGAAATAAAACAAGAGACTGAAATTGTCTATTGTAAGACCTTTGTTTTCGGAATAGTTGCATCGACTAAATGGAACTTCAAATAGTGTGCTGTGACGTGTACGCCTAGTGGGTATTCTTAATTGCTAGGCGAGTGAGGTCAACTCGGGACTGTCAATGCCATTGCTGCATATGTCATGAAGAAATAACATCTGAAATAACTATCTTTCTGTTAATAAATTGTGATTGTGACATGATGTATCATAATTGCCTTTTTGCAGGTGGGCGCGAAAGTTTAGAGCTTTGAGAAATTTGGCTTGAAGCTTTTCAATGTCTTGGACATATGATACATACTGTAGGTTCCAAATTAGACAGCAGTACTCCAGCACGCTCCGAACATAGGCAAAATATAACAACTTTATGCAATCAGAGTCAGAGAAAGGCCTGGTTACACGTAAAATAAAGCCAAGGTTTTTGTAAGCCTTTGTGACGGTCGCATTCATATGTTCTGCCATTGAAAGTTTTGAATCCAAAAGATTTCCTAGGTCCCTAACTATATTAGCAGAATTCAGATTTTCACCTTCTAACGTGTACTGAGTCAAAAGCTTTTTCTTCTTATCTGTGAAAGTTATTTGAAGACATTTCGATACATTTACAGTGATACGGTTGGCTTTATAGTACTGACATAAGTTATAGATCATTTTGGAGTTTCCTAGAATCTTCTTCTGACTTTATGTTGGCATTAACATATGCCGTATCGTCGGCATACATTAAAAACTTAGCAAAGCTAAAGCAGGCACCAACGTCATACAAATATGCTGCGTATAATAAAGGACCCAATAAAGAACCCTGTGGAACCCCTTATGAGACATTTATGAAATTAGAACGATATCCAGCCAACACCACAGCCTGTGATCGATTTTATAGGTAAGCCTCGGTCCACCGGAGCATATTTGCACGGATTCCATGCTCCTGAAGCTTTATTAGAAGAATTTCATGGTCAACACGGTCAAATGCTTTCTCGACGTCAGTGTAAATTGTGTCAATTTGGTCGCCATTGTCCATTCCTCGGAATACGTCATTAACAAAAATTGCAAAGTCAGTATTAGTAGAACGACCCCGAACAAAGCCATGTTGCTGTGGAGGTATGTTACGTATAATGATTGGGAAAGTATGGTTGTGAACGCACCCCACCTCATGGCGACCCGATGCCAGCTTTGAGCGGTGTGAGCGCGGGAGCATTTTGTTTTAAATTATTTATCATCGCTGTAATTCAGTATTTTTGGAAAAATTTTATTTATCATGGGGTATAACCAATCATAATAACAAAAAGAAGAAGAAGTTATAATTACACAAGCAGCTGTCGGCTCTAATAATGCTTCTGTTGAGCAACTGCAATCACATATCAGCACCACAAACATCATTTTAGCGACCATATTGGTGTTGCTGATTGTTGCTGCTATCGTGTTCATCTACATGACGTACCGAAGTTGCCATAAGAATTGGATGGAACGCGTGTTTACAGCGCAAGCCATGCGTCGATCTATGGTGCGCAAAAACAACAAGATTGAGGAAGATTAAACGGGAATAGTGAAAAAAAAAGTTTGTGAAAAATAAGTGAAGTGCTGTGCTATGTGGTAACTTTTTCAGGCTAAAATATGTGGTAATTTTTTTTCTCTTTTTTCTCTATTTTTGTAATGATTGTATTTTTTTTCATATTTTAGAAATTACTTTGGGTTACTTACTTAGATGCTTAGGGTATGAGAAAGAAATTAAATGACTTCTGAAATAGAAGATTTTTTTTAAAGATCTAATATCAATTAGAACATATTTAATTAAAATCGGTTCTAAGAGGCGAACAAGTGTGATATGTAAAAATAAATTAGCGGAAGCAAAAATTATTTTTGAGAACTTCGAATGCTACTCTAGATTAATTAATAATCAGTTAAGTTTTTATAAATCTACAGAATTAGAGTTGACAAGGGAATTTAGTGATAAGATAAGAGATTTATTTTCTAAATTCCAAAATATTTGCATGGAAAGCACAGATTCTGCTTTAGAGCTTTAGTTTCGTAAAAGAGATAATTCCGTAAAAGATATGGATAAGTTTGATATTAGGACCGCAGTATCTCTACTATCTAATGACATATGTCTAATGACAGAAGAGGAAGATATGACGAAAAAACTTATTGACGCCATAGAACTATATAGTTCGATGATTGATGGGTAAGGTCAACAAAAATTAATTTATTATATTTTGAAAACACGTTTGTCGCAGAGTGCAAAATTACGACTATCTCAAAATTATGATTCTTGTAAATCACTCGTTTCCGACATGAAAATTCATTTGCTTACTAAAAGTCAAGAAATGCCATACTTTCTGAACTTATGGCCGTAAATCAAAATTATTTGAGTATCGAACAGTATGCTTTAAAAATTGAAAATTTATTTGTAGATCTGAACATTTCGCAGGCCGATAGCGATCAAAATACCTATTCGATTTTAAAACCAATTCATGAAAAAATAGCGATACAACGTTTTATCACTGGTCTTCGAAATCGCAACCTATGCACTATTTTAGCGGCCCGTTACTATACTTCCTTGAAAGGCGTCATTCGAGCTGCAAAAAATAAGGAGTTGACAGGTCTCTGTGGTCAGATGGAGACTACAATGTACGTTAGCCAAAAAGGAAGTACGATTCCGTACAGGGCACCCTACAGCCCACAGTCGCGGGGCCATGTCGCAGCCAGAGGTGTCGGTGCACCGAGACGGCATCACTACAACGTGGTGGCTGCTGCGGGCAGCTGGAAACGTGAGCGACCTACACAGTGGGCTAGCCCAGCACGAGGTAGGTCCTTTAGAAACTCTACATATTCTAGACGCCCAGGTCGTGAACTTCGCTGAATGTCTTTGGAAGGTACCAGAGATCCAGTATCCCAAGTAAAAAACATCCAAAACGTGGAAAGTCTAGAAAATTTTTTTCGTTTCTTATTACATTTTCTCATGTAACAATCGTTATTCTTTAGAATTGTTAGTTGACAACAAAATATATACAAGGCTTATAGATACCGGAGCTTCGTTGTGGGCGGTGAAATATGAAACCGCAAGACACTGGAACTTTGCGATTCATGACTATCGTGTGAACGTAAATGGTATAGGCGGACAGTTGCAGACTTTAGGTTTTATTAATATTGTTTTAACTAAAAACGGTTATAAGTTTCATCATACATTTTACGTAATAAAGATTTGCCATGCCAAACAAACGGAATTATTGGTCATCCATAAATTTGAATAAATGACTATAACTTTTAATGATTTTAATGTTAGTAATGAATTGGCTTTGCCGTTATCTATAGCTTCAGATAACATAACGTTTCTCACGGTTCCTTCGAGGTGTGAAAAAATATTCTATGTAAACTCTAATATGAGCGAAGACTGTGTCATGATTCCCAGAGAATTATGCACAGGTGTTTATTTAGCGGGAACGATTTGTAAGCCGATCGAGGGAAAAATACCTTTACTTATTACACGGGAATGTGACGTTAATTTAAGTTATTTAAGACCAGAAATACACAATTTATATCATTATAACATAAGTAATTTTTTAAAATGTGAAAGTAATTCCGAAAGAGTGAAAAGCCTTTTGCCTCTTTTTAAATTAAAGCATTATTATAAGCAGTAGGGAGGAAAGCTCATCAATAATAAGTATTTGCGCAAAATTTTCAGACACTTTTCATTTACCAGGAGATAAATTAACAACTTCCAATATTTATCAACAAAAAATTAATTTGAACCGAATACTGGGCCTATTTATACAAAACCTTTTCGTTTGCCGTTTTCCAATAGGTCAGAAATAGAAATAAAACAATTATTAAGTGATGACATTATCGAACCCTCAGTTAGTGAGTGGTCTATTCCTGTCCTTCTAGTGCCGAAAAAATCGGACGCTAGCGGAAATAAAAATGGCTTGTGATCGACCACAGAAAATTAAATAATAATATTTGTGACGATAAATTTCCTCTGCCGAATATTGCGGATATTTTAGATCCTTTATCAGGCTCTATGTATTTCAGTAAATTAGATCTTTTTCAAAGTTATTACCAGGCTGACCTTGAAAAATCCAGCAGACCCTACACTGCCTTCACAACTCCGTGGGGACAATACCCCGTGTGACAATCGTGTGGTCTGTCGATTACAACTAGAAGAATACGATTATACTGTGGAGTATGTGCATGGATGTGATAACGCAGCTGCAGACGCGTTTTCATGTGTGTGTATTAGTAGTGATGTGTTGAAGGGCATGAGTGAAAACATTGTATCAGTTTTAACAAGAGCTCAAAAGAGGAGACTGGAAGATGAGAGCGAATCGAGTAGCATCGCGGTGCCTAAAACTTCTTAAACGATTGGTCTGTTGTAGACGTTCTTAAGCCACCTCGAGACTACTTCAAGTTAAAATTTTGTGAGAAAGATGAATGGGAGGAAAACTTACTTAACTATCCAGCATACTTAAATAAATTTATATTATTGAAAAATAAGCAAGTGATAATGTCGCAAACTCTATCTCAATCACGTTGTACACGAGCTGTCTATGTGAGAGATTTAGCTTCTCTATGCGATAAATATAAAATCGACTGTCTATGTATTGTGAAAAATGAGAATAATTTTAATATGATTAAGGAGCTAGCTCACAGTATAAATACTATATCAAAGTGGTCCGGACCACGCATTTTTATTATTAAAGGAGTTAAAAGAATTTTGCGAAAAAAAACCATATTTTAAATGATTATCACATGTTGCCGACAAGTGGTCACGCAGGTATAAGACGAATGACTAATAATATACGAAAAAAATATTTTTGGCCAGGGTTAGAGAAGGACGTAAAAGATTTTGTGAGTAAATGTAGTAAGTGTCAAAAAGAGAAACACCTTAGGTACGTAAAACCACCCTTATGTTTAACAAGTACAGCTAATAGCGCGTTTGATAGAGTATTTTTAGACATAGTAGTTATAGATCTATTCAAAAGGACTGCTATGGCTATACCTGTATACTTACGTTACAATGCGATCTAAGTAAGTATATTGAAGCTTATCCGCTTACGTGTAAGGATACAATATCGGTTGCACAATCTTTTGTAAACAACTTCGTGTTAAGGTTTCCATGCCTTCCAGGAGAAATTATTAGCGATCAAGGTTCCGAATTCATGTCATCAGTATTTAAAGAAATTTGTAAAATGTTAAATATAAACCAATTAAAATCAACCTACTATCATCATCAAACTATAGGTTCCCTAGAAAATAATCATAAATATGTAATGACATATTTACGTATTCAGACGAGTAACGAGCCAAATTCTTGGAGTACTTGGTTGCCATACTGGTGCTTTGCATTTAATACGACAGTCCATACGGAGACTAAACATACGCCGTATGAGCTGGTATTTGGAAAACCTTGTAACATTCCAGATAACCTTGTAAAAGAATCAACTAATCCTTTGTATAATTACAGTAGTTATCCTCTAGAACTTAAGTATAGGTTACAAAAATCTCAGCTTGAAGCTAGAGTGAATTTAAATAAGTCTAAAGAGTTAAGGAAATTGTTTTACGATATATATAGTAATGCCATTCATTATAAGTGTGGAGATTTAATTTTAATTAAGAATGAGAATGGAACTAAGTTGGATCCACTGTATATTGGACCTTTTCCAGTTATTGAAAATAAGAACCCAAATGTCGTGATTCAGTACAACAATAAACAAAAAACTATACACAAAAATAGGACACGGTTATTTACTAAATAATTATAAGTCTTTTGAATTGTTTTCAAATGTAAAACATTTAGTGTAAGTAAGTATATTTAAGTGTTCTGAGAAGTGTTTTAAAAAAATGTATGTCTTCATTTTTTTTTTTTTTTTTGGTAGGGTGTGTAATGTGCATAAAATAAAGTGAAACAGTAACGTAAAGACGTGTATTATTGCTCCACCTCACCGAACCTCCTCACCCCACCTCACACAGTTTCCATTATCTTCCCCAAGACATTAAGTTTTGAGATGGGTCTGTAATTTTCAATAACCGTTTTAGGACCTTTCTTGTGTACTGGTACAATATACGCCCCTTTTCACATATCTGGGAAAAAGCCCTCGCAAAAACAGCGATTGAAAAATTACAGTGAAAGGGTGGTCAACGATTCAGCACATCTAAGGAAAAAATAAGGCAGTAATTCATCACATCCTGCACCTTTGGAACTGTCAAGGCTTTTTATAATTTTAAGTAGTTCAGATTATGTCAACTTAATGTCGGCTATGATGTCGCAATATACGTCTGGTTTTCCTGAAAAACAGTGTAATGGCGAGCTGGAGGATTAAAGTTTGCGCAAAAAAAATTATTAAAGGCGTTGCAAATGTCAAGTTTATTACAAATTCTTGAATTTTTTTACTGCATTTCCTTAGGGTAACTTGATTTGTTATCTCGCTTTGATTAAACATATGACCACAACAGCTTCAGACAGGTTTTTATTTTCTTTTTAGAAAACTTTATACAAGCGGAATAGCAGTCAGGTTCTTAATTTTTAATTAGAGATCTCAATGTTGAAAAAGATAAATAATCCAAAAGATTATTGTATTTCTTCCATAGTCTATGATATTTCGCTTTTTCTTTTATTAATTTAATCAAGGTATTCGAACACTATGGCGGGTAGACGTGGGAGTGACACTCTCTTTGTTTGGTACAAATTTACTTATACCTAAATTTAAAAAGTCATAAAATTTTGCTATAGCTAATTTTAATTCATTTGAGATTTAAAATGTCCAGTCATAATTTGAGAAAAAAATATTTAAATTGTCATAATCAGCCTTACGGAATAACGTAGGACGTACGGAATAAGTCTGTTGTTTGGCTTTATAGATTTAACTGTGATGTCAGTTACATTTATGTCAATGGCGGGGTGATAAATGTCCTCTTTTACAAGCGGTGACTCTGGCTTAATTATGCTCAGTGGTGTATTAGAAAATATTAAATCTAATGAATTACCACTCGAGTTTTGAATAAAATTATATTGAGTAAAACCATGGTATGTTAAATAAAGTATTGATCACGTCAGCGGAAATTTTTTGATTATCTATACCTTTTTTATAACCTTTTTTAATAATGGTGGGGACACCATTATTCTAGTTTATGTTGGGAAGGTTAAAGTCACCTAATAGAAAATAATCATTTGGATAAGAGTCAAAAAGGGTTATAATTAATAAAGTTAGACGGAATGTATGAACAAATAATATTCAAATCTCGCACCGAACCGAGCGAACACGCCGGTATTGTCACCGCGATGCATTCGACGTCAGCGTGAGTCACTTCGGGCCGGAGTGGGGTGCCAAGGCGGGAGGCGCAGGCGACGAGTACCACGCCGCCACACCCCCCACCGCCGCGGTCCGCACGGAACACATCGTACCTGTTGCCGCTACACAATCAGTATCTAGTATGCCCTCACACAACCATGTCTCAATAATCATAATTATATCAGTGCTGCTTAAAAGTTAGTTATTGTGGAATGTTATGGTTTTTGTACGTAAATCACGTACATTTGATAGTGTCAAATTGTTATTATCCATTAAAGTGCATATCTCCAATATAATTAAAGGCATAGCTATAAAAATGCAAACCGTAAACATGTCTGAGTGATCTATGCGTGAAGTTTTTAATATTGTTACATACTATGTATTATTTCAAATGTGTGTGTTTTTTTCTAACAGGTGACTCCTTGGAAAAATATTAATATAATAAACGTAAATTTTTTCTAACTAGTGTAGTCGCATAGCTTTTTGAACGACGTGGTACCTATGCTTAAGTTCTTGCTTAATTTTATGACATGGGAAATCGGTGTCCTAAAGTTAGGAATGTCTTAAACATTTAGTCATTGACTTAAGTTTAGTGCAACGCAATTCTCGTTGCAAATCACGTCGTAGAGACTTAAGTATCAACTTAGGTGCTGTCAAAGTTTAGTGCAGACGGGCATTATTATTTAGTGAGGTGTTCGTTGATATATATGTTAGACCCATGTTTAACGTTGCCTCCAACATCGATATCTGCAGGTTTTATGCCGCGATGTTTGCGAGCAGAAACAATGATGGTTTCCTTGTTGCGATGCTGGCGGAGCCGGGCGACGATGGCGCGGCCAGTGCCGGCGCTGAGCGGCCGCTGCTGCTGCACCCAGTGGGCAAACTCCACGTCAGCCCTGTTTACTTCGACACCTACCTTTTTGGCGAGTTTAACGACTATGTCAGTGGTGTCCTCAGTCTTTGTTTCAGGAACGCCGACAATTTCATTGTTTTCCAACCTACTCCATTGCTCTTGGCGTGCATTTTCAAATTCGAGATGTTGTATCCTGGCTATGCCGGCGTCAACATGCTTTCTTCTTGTTTGTTCTTCTCGACGTTTTTTTTTTTAAAGGGATTTTATTTCCACTTTAGTGGTGTTTAGTGTTGGAAGAAAATCATCAAATTTTGGACTGATATAACTTAGACTTGTTTCAATGGTTGAAAATTAACTCTTAATGGAGCTGAGTCCGCATTTTACGGAATCTCGTACTAGTGTCTGTAGCTCTAGTTGTGTGCATTTAAAGGTCTCGGGCTGGCGCTGACAGGCAGCGTGACTGCTTTTGAAATTATTGGCCTTTCTTGTGTTCACGTAGTCAGGGTCAGCATGCACGGCGCTGTTTTACGACAACACTGTACTTTTCACGAGAGTCTCCGAGTTGTCTCCAGACTTCGGTTGTTTATTAATGCAAAGAAGACAGGTCCACGAAGTAGATTTGTTATATGTATCTAGGCAGTCCAACACATAGGTGCTGATACGACCGTGAGCAATTAGTTCGAGAACAGGTGATTTTCTCAGGTTGCTTCATAGATTTTTTACAGGCAGCACAGTTCGACATTTAACCGGTGATAGTTATGTATTTCAAAATGTATATAATACGACAAGTGGCAGTTGGCCGTTGGTATCTTTTGTTCTCCCAAGTAGACGTCGTAGTATTGAGTGCGATGCTTTACGGCGACGCATCGAAAAGGGACAGCTAATATAGTTTCTCGTTCTTCCACGGGGTTGAGGGGTGAAGTGTGTAATGACCGCCACGTGTCTATAAGTCACAATTTTTTTCAGACGAAAAAGCACTCAGATATTACTGAGACAAGTTATATATTAGCGTAACACTAAGTTATGTATTTTATAAAAATATTCTTTACGCGTCTATTCTGACCAGCTGATTGAGCGTTTAAATTAAGCGATAAATTAAAGTAAAAACTCGCGTTTTTCAGCATGTATTACTCCTTGGCTACTTGAAGTTGAATGGAATCGTTATTCTTAAAATTTATTTTACCATTTACATGTTTATTTATTTATTCGGAAACTCAACAGCAAATTTTATTATTTACAAAAATTATATAAACTTATTTAGAACACTTAGCCAATAACAGAGTTTTCTCTTAATTTTTAAATGATTAGTTTTATTATTTCTCTATTCTATAAAATTACAAAAGTTAACACAATTACGTCAATTCAAAAGGGTTGGTTGAAGTATACCAATGTAGATGTTTATAGAGTATAATAATAGATAAAATATAAACATAGCAATAAAAAAGTTAATAATAAAGTTAAAATAAAATAATACGAGTTTGGATAGAACTTCGATCGAATGACTTCTGAACTACCATGATATTTCAATTGTGTGTAGTTCCTAGAATCTTAAAATTATTTTTGTATTTGTGTCTTCTTATGAAATTAAATAATTTCAAAAATCAAAAATCTTTTAAATTAAATAAACATTTAAATGACCGATCTAGGCTACCTAAGATTTTAAAAGAATCTGTTTAAGTGCAGAAAATCGATTCACAAGACCCTTGGTATACAATATAAAAAATCCATAAATATTAATTTTATTTAATGAAAGAATATGTTTAAGAAAAATTTAAATAATTTGTTATGTATAAATGTAAATTAGATGTCCATGAATCGATGCGAAAAGATTTCACACAAAACATTTTCTTGAAATAACTTATGTGTCCTTTGGATGTAAAAAAAATTTTATATAAATAAAATAAAACTTTGCACTTAATTACTTATTTAAATAAATTGAAACTGAATAAACTGAACTGGACACGATCTTAAACTGGTTGTAAAAAATAAAGTTCAAATGTTCTCTTATTATTATAATTTAGTTTAAATGTTTTATATTCAAATGTTACTATTTTAGTGTCAATTTTTTATAAATATAATAGGCATATTTATTTTATATAAGTATGTAATATTACTATCTATGCACTTTTGCCATCTCATAGGTAGTTTATTGATCCCTTTACTAAAAAAAACCGTTCGGACGGAAATCAATAAAATCTTTGAAGGCGCTTTGGACTGCCCGATCGGAGTTGAATTTTTTCCCTTGCAAGAAGTTATCCAAATTTCGATGGAGCAAAGTCCGGGAAGTACGGTGGATGAAATGAAATGAAACGAAATATTTATTTCTCAACATTGACAATTACTTGTTCTCATTGATGTCAAATAAAACATGACTCTACCACCAGTTTGAAAAAACCTTCGTAAAGAAGAACAGGCAAGAAACTTCATGGGTATATTTTTTTTAATCAATTTTCGCGTGGAGCAAGATTTGGCTAGTTTGCCAAGGATCTACCATTGCCATGAGCATTTCCGCTTGTCGTACAGGGTCTACTTTTCATCACAAGTCACGATTCGACTTAAAATCCTTTCATTATTGTGGCGGTTGAGTATTGTAACGCAGAAGTCGACGCGCGTTTGTCGGTTTGCTGCACTCAATTCATGAGGTACCCACCTCTCAAGCGTTCTCACCTTCCCAATTTGCTTCAAGTGGATTATATCACTTTTTTCACTAACACCGCAGCCTACGGGTAACTCGACGTGGTTTGCGATGGATCCGCTTCCACAATAGCAATTCTTTCAAATTCAATTCTTCATTATCAACTTTGGTCTACGGCCGACCACGGGGCTTGTTCTGCAGGTCGAAATTTCCAGAACAATAACGTTGGATCCAAAAACGCACTGTTCTTTTGCGACACTGCCGCCGTACACAGCATTAATACTTCGAGCCATTTCTGCAGCACTGGTGCCACGGTGGAGCTCGTACCCGTAAACAACGCGATTTTCAAGTTTTCCATTTTGTTAACTAAGTGATGCAAATAAAAATCCAAAAGAGGAAAAAACAAATTAATTACCGTTTTCGAAACACAAATGCGGGAATAAATAAGTGTATAAATTTGAAATTGGAATTCTTAACCAAAGAGGAGATAATAATACAGATCAAACTGGCTAGTACGACAAAACGCTTATTTCTTATGTCAGGACCTAATATTTGTTTGAAAGTTATGATTATGAGCAAACTGGATCTATCTAGTCATTCATCAAAAATTCCAGAAAAGAAGGGTATCGGAAATATTTTATTTGCGCCTTTATTTGATATTTCCTAAAAAATTTAAGCTATTTGTGGAAATAAACATTTTTACAAAAGTTTTCGAAATGTTCCATATTATCTATAAAATCATTCAGTAGATGTGTGAGCTATCTTCAAATTTGGATTTCACTTTGTTTATTTGGTCCTGATTACAACAGACAACTTGAGATATATAAAATAATTAAAAATTTAAAAAATAAAAATAGTTCTGGAATTGACGAGATACCTCCCAGTTTATATATACAATGTGCGGAAGAACTAACCTTGCCATTGACCGTTTTAATTAATCAGTCATTTAATGAAGGAGTATTCCCATGTATTCTAAAAAAGGCTGCAATTAAACCAATTTATAAGAAAAATAAAAAAGATGATCCCGATAACTATCGACCAATCGCAATGTTACCAACCGATTCAAAAATATTTGAAAAAGCTATGTGTAACCGAATTTATAGTTTTTGTGAAAAATACGACATCTTCGACGATTGTCAGAACGGTTTCCGTAAAAATAGGTCAACGATTTTAGCTATATATAAATTTATCCAAAAAGCACTCGACGCACTTAATGAAAAGAAACATGCTATAGGAATAATGTTAGATATGACAAAAGCCTACGATAAAGTTCAACATAAAGTACTACTATGTAAACTATATAAAGCAGGAATCCGTGGACTAGCTCATAATTGGTTAACCTCGTATCTAAAAGACAGAGAGCAATACGTAGAAATAGAATACTTTAACTATGATAAAAAGCAAATAGAAAGTGTCCGATCATCTAGGAAAATAATCAATAGTTCAATTCCGCAGGGCAGTGTTCTAGGTTGTTTATTGTTTTTAATTTATATTAATGAGCTACCTAAAACTATACAAGAATATTGCGTTTTGTTTGCTGACGATGTCTCTATTCTTGTCTCGTCACTAGATACCATAACACTACACGATAAAATCATTTCTTGTTTAGACACAGTACAAAACTGGATGGCGGAACATAGCCTGGAGATAAATTTACAGAAGACAAAAATTATTACTTTTCACCCTCACCAAAGAAAACCACCAAATATAAAAATTAAATTTAATAGTACTGAAATGGAATTGGTAAACAATTTTAAATTGCTTGGTTTAGAAATAGACTCAAATTTAAATTGGAAAATACATTTAAATAAAATACGATGCAAAATATCTAGCTTTACTTATGCGCTCCGAAAAATAAAAAAAAACACCGACTTAGAAACTGCTGTTTCTATGTACTACGCATATGCTAATGCATGGCTAAGTTATGGCATAACATTGTGGGGAAATAGCACTGACTTAAATTCTTTATTTGTCTGTCAAAAGAAATTGATAAGGATAATAGCAAACATTAGTAATAGAGAAAGTTGCAAATCATATTTTCAAAAGTTTAAAATATTACCATTACCTTGTATATATATATTGGAAGTATGTAAATCGGTACATACACAACCAGAATTTTATGAAAAAAGGGAACAAAACACTTCTAAATATGAATTAAGGCATAAAAACAAATTGCAATTTCCAAATTCCAAACTAACATTGCACTCCACGAGTCCCCTAGCAATGTCAGTAAGGATATATAATAATTTGCCAAAAAATATTAAGTTAATAACTAATAATAAAATATTCATAATGGAAATAAAGCAAATCTTACTAACAAAATGTTATTATCATGTGAACGAGTACCTTATTGATAAATTATAAAAAAATAATGTTACCGAAACACCCAAATGAAAACTTAAATTATCATAAGTTCAAAGTTAATATTGCGATTCCTCCTCTCCCCCAAAATTGCAGCGCCCAGCAGGGTCCTTAATTTTCATTTTTTGATTGTGCTTTTAATAATTAAATGTATGATTCTTGAGAAGCAATAAAGTTTGAGTTTGAGTTTGAGTTTGGAACATTTTAACAAAGAATTTTAGAATAACAAGCATAATAATAATATAATAATAATCTTCTAATTAACTTAAAGTTAACTTGGATTACCTGCTGGCTACAAAAATATTTATAAGTAAGGCGCTTAGCAATACCTTTAGTGATCCCTGTTGGCCTATTAGAAATTCACATTTAAAATAGCAAAGCTTGATGTGGTTCTGACTTTTGAGTTTGTTATATGGACCAGTTAGGGTGGTGTGAATCCAAATTTGCTTTGAGATTTGAGCCTTTTTTTATTGTCGATTTCTGCTGGCTGCTTTGTGATCTACAGATACTTTCTAGGTAAAAAAAACCTCAGTAAAAACATACATTTTAAAAGGTTTTGCACATATTAAATCAAAGTGGCTCAAACCATTGGTAGTGTTGTCTCAAAAATCACTAAAAATTATGCTGCCACTTACTGCTACTGGGTCTTTGTAAGTTATTCATATAAACTAATAGTAAAATCAGAGAAAATATTAAATTTAAAAAAACCTTTAAACCTTAAAAACATTTTAACGGTTGATTCAGTTCGCATAAAATTTACGAAAGCAGCCTGTTTATTAAGTTTATAAAAAAACAAATCAAACGATTCTACAGAAAGACACGTTAAAATATAAGACCCTTCTTTTTGCTTTGTTTGGTTAAAAACGGAGAACACAAAAGGAAATCAAGAACAATACGGTTAAAAATCATTGGTGTAATTCTTTATACAGACTTTTCACATCCTGTTCACATTCAATCTTAAAGATTCAACGTCAGTGGATGGCTTCATAATCCCCGGGGGTTTACACGTAAAATATATTTTTAGAGTGTTTTTACTGCATTTCAATAAATCCTGTTCGATGAATCCTTGGGACTTATAGCAAATCGGATGAAATAACGGACGCTCTAGCTAAAATTGCCATAAACGTTTATATTATTCCTCATTGACCTCCAAGATAAGGGCTTCATGTAAAGAAGCACACAAATCAAGTCGTTTTTTTTTTCGATATTGGTTATGAATATATTAAATACTTTTGACGATATAACAGGGTTTAATTTTCTAGAATATTTTTTACCAGCCAAAGAGTTTTTAGTTATTAGTAGAATGTTTCCATTCTAACATTCTAATTTAAGCACTTTAACGTTTTCGAGTGTAAATTCAACTTAACTTTGAGTTCAGAAATTGTCAGGATGGCAAAGTTCTCTGCACGGATCCAAAGTTATATATTTTTCAAATTGTCTGTACTAAGAGTTTCAGCTGGCAAGGCATTCTGTAATAATGTTTAGAACTAATAAGCTTTCTACTGTGTTAGAGTCAATAAAAGCATAACTAAAACTTAAACGGGTAGGTTAAAGTAAGAACACTATTTTTATCCATTTAAAAGATTTAAAGCCAATAAAACAGATATATCATGATTATTATCCTTAATTCTCAAGGTCATCCGTCACGCATCGAGCACAATAGTTATTGAACGCAATAGTTTTGTCGTGAATTCTTTTAAACCATGCCTATAACAAATTGTTATTGCCAAGCTTAATATTTCTTCGAGTAGTTATTGTTAACTAGCTTCTGCTTATGGCCTTTTTACTAGGTGCAGGTTTCTTTTTTCTGGGAGAAAGGTACCTTTTACCTTTTTTTGTATCTCTCACAGTTTTTTTAAACAAATTGGATCGGTTGAGAAGTTAAGATGTCAAAGCCAGAAAAATCAAAAAGAAAAACATTATTTACATTTCAGGAGCTAATCTGGGTCGCTTCGACACTATCGCGTTTTTTATTTTAATCGCTGTATTAGCCTCATTTACTTCGTTTTGTTCTGGTTGATTGGTGGTAAAAGCTAGCGAAATTAACGCACACAGGCATTTCCTCCTGACTGCTCACGGATTGTTATAACGGAGTTATGATAAACAATGTCCATGGGCATGGGAGTCGGTACCATGGCGGCAGGGCTGCTCGGTTTTTCATGGTAGGCGTTTTACGTAAAAAAGAAATCGAACAATCAAAAAATGATTTAGCTCAAAAATTGTGTTTGAATTATATTTCAATTTGAACAAATAGATTGTAAAAAAACAGTGACTCGAAATCCATGTCGTATTATAATAAAATTTACTACGTTTTTTAAAAAAATATTAGGATTACACAAAATACGTATTAAAAGAGTAAGTGTTATTCAATAATTTTGGTTCTAAATGATTTAGAAATTCTTTTTAATTACTTTACATATACAAAATACGATAATTTATTAGATTTTTACGATAACTTTACCTACACCAAACAATATTGGCTAATTACAGAAAACTTATTACTTACATCCACGGTATTGGAATTTCATAGAAAAATTATATTATTTTTTACACATTGAAACACATTGGGTTTTATGAAAATGTTTCATTACATGTGTGTTGTTTTTGAAAATAATCATCACAATCATGTTTCTTTTTATTGTTTTAAACTTGAAACCTTGCTTTATTAAATTTAAAAAATCCGACAACATGTTAGTTTTATAACTTCCTGTATTTATTTGATTCACTACATGAACTGGTAACGTGTCTGTCAAGTTGAAAAAACATCAAAAACAATAATTAATAGGTAATCTTTAATACACCGAGCGACTGTCGATGTTTTGATTAGCTCCAAATTGATTTTATAATTTTTTTTGAAGTGCCTAAAGGAAGTAATTACTTAGAAGGAAAAAAAATTGTGAATTTAAAAAAATAACACAAAGCTTTTCCTCAATTATAGCGTTTTGTGTAGTACTTGTTCCTTTTTTACAATCAAACGGATGATTCAAAAATTTCTTAGAGATAAGTTTAAACAATTACTACCTATTATTGTAAGTACTTCCTATCAAAATGCAAATGATTTTTAACATGATGTTCTTTTCAAAAATAGCAGCCACACACAAAACCTTTATTAATTGATGGTTCCTGTAAATGTAAGACAAACATAAAGTGTTGAGTGCCAAAGACTCGTAAAGCGTCACGTTTTTATTTTTCTAAATAAATTTTTTTATTTAATTTTTATATTCGGCACAGACGGCACATGGAATAAAAGATTCGTACCCGTTTAAGTTCTCCTTGCTAATTGATTAAGATAGAAGATATCTATTATTCATGGACAAAAAAAATAGGCTGTTCTTTTCTGTTTATTCATATATTTTTTATTTATTATAAGGACCACCAGATATTACATTTCATCTAATAATTAGGGCTATTAAAACAATAGAAAATGTTTAATGCAACCTCTGTTGAAGGTAGCCACATCATTCATAGACAAGTTAAAACAACAGTGAAAAAAAAAACACAATTACTTTTTTAAAGCTTAAAACAGAAAGAATAAAAAGAAAGTTACATGAAAAACCTACAAATACATTATTACAAAAATTATGCTTTGAAATATAAAACACCTAAACATAAACAAAACTTACACTTTTCATGGAGTCATGAAAAGTATCGAAATTTATGGAGACTTTGTGAGCACCAGGCAGGCTTATAGAACAACGGCGAAAAATATACGCAGTATATTTATATTATAATATATTGCATTTCTTAAGACTTTAAAAAGAAAACCAATACTGTTATCTTTCTTCTTTTAACAAGGGTATTCATTTTAAAGTGCCTTAATCGTTATTTGTATGAGAAATTAGTTTTTAAGCAACTGTAAAAAGCAAGATGTCTTGTGATACGTAGTTGGTGGACACTGTACTGGGGAGACCATACAACACTATAGAAAATATTGCGAATTATTATTTTAGTCCATAGGTCTTTAAAGGAATCGATTTTTTTAGAAACATTTTGGTAAAATTAAAAAAAAATAGTAACTCACTGTAGCGCCATGCTAGTCGCAAAACTGAATAGTTGATGTGTAGGCGCACATTAAGTATTTAAGTAACTTTCATTCTGTGTCTGGTAATGATGGTTTATGTGGTATTACAAGTAAAATCTGAATGAGTCTTAAGAATGAGTCTTTTAACCCTATTTTTGAATCAAAAATTTAATTGTCTCAGAATCTACAAACTCGTAGGTTTAACACATTTTAAAATTGAATATCGTAAAATTTGACCCAAATCGTATTGTAAACAATTTATTCCTAACATCCTAAAACACTATATTTTAAGATTCAGATCTCAAATAAGAAATATACTAAAGACTTCTACATTCATAAAACAAAAATTTCTCATTACCATCCGTGTTTCCATTTTTAATAAGGTTTCTCTTTTGTTCCAGTGCTACAGTGGGCGGGATCTTTCAATAGTGAGTGAGTCTCCAGGCAGCAACGGCCACTGGGGCCGCGCATGGAAGCTGCGCCAATTCTAGTCTCCAGGAATTCGACGAGGATTTCACGGGGGAAGAACTTTCCACTTACATGTACCAAGTGAACTGTGATATAGATGGACGGACGTACCAGAAACACATCCGTGTAGTGACCAAAAGATAGACACCGTGTTTCAAAAATACATTGACATCGTTCAAATACTCGTAGATCTGATAAGCCTGGAGATAAAGTGAATCGATATTAAATTCAGCTGCTATTTTTCAATAATTTAGATAGGATAAATTATTATTACAATGTTGTTGCTTTAACATACGAGTTGTTGTTTGTATTCAGCGGTTCTGAGCGCTGTGTTGTAAGTAAGTCAAGAGTCTAAATGTATGTAAGTTTTTGAATTTTTGTTTTCTTTTTTCTCATTTTCTTAGAATCTGATTGATAAATTGATGTCGTTACTCAGGAGGTACTGGATAAGGGATTACTTGAGGCAATTTGTTTTCAATTTAGTCCAATGTTTTCCTTTAGAGAACATTTTAAAAGCTCTTGGGATGTCATCAACAAATTTTTCCCTAGATTTATTCAATAAAAAACCATTTGAAGACGAAAACCTTAGAGGTTTAATTGCTATAAAAGTCTAAAATAACAAATTGTCTTTAAAATTTAAATTGTGTTATTATAAGAGAAAAAATAAACGAAATCAGGTTTTTCAGTACAGAAATAATAAGTCGGGCACATAATGTTTAGTTTATCGTATTTGTTGACAAAAGAGATTAAATTACGATTGACCCCAGTTGACCATTTTGGATATATCTCCAATTTACAAAAAAAAAATGAGTAATTTAAAAATTAAGTAAGTTTTACCCTATTTTTGTGCAAATTAAAAATTCACCTCAGACATGATCATTTTGCAGCAAGTCAATAGTCACTATAAATAGATAGTGTGTGCCTCCTCCAGCTGTATGCCTGTGCCAGTCACATTTTATCTGGATAACCAGCTAACTCCTAGTTACACTGTTAATTCAGGGTTGCAAAAGTCATGCTTACATACCTTGTTTAGTATAGTAGATATATCGACGTTAAATCTTGTTTTAGCACAAGGATGGTATTTCCAATGAAACTCAAAATTATCTTCAGTTTGGTATATTTCACTATTACATCGAAAAGGAAACAAAGATCGTCGTGGCAAAATAAATGTGAAGTGAAGCAAATCCTTATTTACTCGCAAGTTACATTTTTATAAATTGACTGCATAGGTAACATAAAATATCGATAACGTGAGCTAGTAAGCTAATAGTAGGTTTGCTCTTCAATTATGTCAGGCGTGCGTAAACATCTATTCCCTGCTTGAAAGCTGCAGATTTCAAGCGCAAAGATCACCATCCACCGGCAAGGGACAAAGGCGAACTAGTGGTCGACGGATGCTGCCTCTTGTTGTTCTTATGTCAGCTCCTCGGGAGATACCATCAGGTCCAGGATATAGTTTTTCAACACGGCCAAGAGGCCAACGATGTGGTGATATATTTTCTTTGTGCAGCAAAACCATATCTCCACTCTTCAAATTCTTGGTGTTCATTTTCCATTTGATGCGCTGTTGCAGCTCATTTATGTATTCTTGTTGCCACCTCTTCCAGAAATGTTGTATTATTTCTTCGATACGAGCGTTTCTTTGTTAGGCATTTTGTTTGCAATCTTCTGGGTTAGAAGTTGGAAGAGCTTGTAATGGTCTACCAGTGATAAAGTGCCCCAGAGAAAGGGAAAGGAGGTCATCAGGAGATGAGGATATTGGATAAATGGAAAGGCTGTTTAAAATAGGCTCTACCTGAGCAAATAACATACATATTACTTCAAATGTTAAATACGTATTACCCATAACTCTTTTGATATGATATTTTGCTGATTTTACACTAGCCTCCCAGATACCGCCAAAGTGGGGAGCATAAGCAGGTATGAAACAGAACTTTATCCCTTCTCCAGAAGCGAATTCAGACATAGACTGATTATTTATTTTTAAAAATTACCTAATTTTTTAGCGGCGGCAACAGAATTTCGTTCGTTGTCGGAAAATATATTTTATATTATTTATATATTATTTAAATATAAATAATTAATATAAATATAAATTTCCGCGACGGGCCACAAATCTGCGCAAAGTCATGATAAAAACTTCTTTGGTAAGATCACTGACAGGCTCAAGGTGAACACACTTAAAATGCATACAAACAAATAAACACAAATAACATTTTATCGTTTTGGCACCACGACCCTTACGATTAAAAATGGCCCAGCATAATCTACACTTACAGATTTGAAAGGAAAATCAAGAGAGATGCGAGTTGATGGCAAGGAACCCAGTTTTGGAAACAAGGTCTGTCCACGAACTCGGGTACAGATAATACATTGCCTTACAACGCGGCGGGCGAGTTTCCTTCCGTTGATAGGCTATACAGACTCTATGATAGTAGCAAGCAGCAGTTGAGGACCAGCGTGTAAATTACGCACGTGTTCGCGTTGAAAGTACAATTTAGAATCATAATGTTCTAAATCTGTTAGGGTGGGATGCCGTTTTTCAAATGTATAAATTGAATTATGCAATCTACCTCCTACTCTAATCTTTCCTGTTATTTGATCAATAAATGGAGATAAACATAAAAGCTTTGATTTAGATTCTAAATTCTTATGAAGTAAAACTTTGCCTTTGTAAAACTTTACAATAAGCCAAATAAAATTTGAAGATTTTTTTTAACTCATAAACGCTTAAAATGCCTAGAAATTTGTTACTACGATTAACGGGCTTAGCATTGTGTAAAACGTAAAATATAAGCAAAAATTCGTTGCAATTTCGTAAAACTCAAATTCTTAGTAAACTCAAATGAAGATGCAGATGAAATATTTTTTTTTCTTTTTTTTTCTCACACCTCTGTCATCAGACTGTTTTTGCTTTTTTAAAAGTTATTGCAAAAATTTTTGTATTGCATGCTGAGCTCTATTTAGCTTGTACTATCTAAGATTTGATTTCTATTATTTTTATTTTTCATGACGATATCACACTGATTAGGACATTATTGAATTTCGCGACAGATAACAAATTTCAGTGAATTAATAAATTTATACAGCAAGACAAATGAAACGGATATAATTAAATACATAACAGCTAACGTATTATGCCAATGACAAACATTAGACAAGTATAAAAATAAATAATCAAAAATTTTGCGGCAGGTAACATATATGTGTGAATTTTAAACTTATATAAAAAGACAACACAAATATCATATCAAATACAATACATTAAACAAGTATACATAAATAAACAGTAACAATTTTGAGGCCGATACCATATACGAATATTTCTGATTTAACATTGCCAAGTCTATTGCAAATAAAACCCACTTTCTTTTTTTTTTGTATTTTCTGCCTTTTTATATTTCCTACTTCACACTACTTCCCAGATATATGTTTTATTGGGATATTTTTTAAAATATCCCAAGAACATATTTCACCTACATCTTATACTTTCCTTCGTTCTTATTCTTGTTGCTGTGCAGATCATTGCTATTATTAAAAGAGTTTCTACATAAGTTAATGTGCTTATTGATCATACAAACCGGCAAACGGTACTCAGTTGTTATGTATAGGTTGGCGGGTAACATTACGATTCCTTCATCACTACAGGATAGCAGGGCATAAAATCCCCCGCCAATCACGATACATATCAATTTGGGTTCCTGGTTTGCCGGTTGTAGCAGCGTGTGTGTTCGTTCCTTTATGCTACCTGTCATACGGGCATGGGCTTTTGTTTCCATAAGTGAGACCTTAGCAATAAGCAACGGACGATCTAGCCAGAGCATCCCATCGCTTTCGCACCGGGCATATCTAGCTAAATGTATTATGGTCACGTTGCTCATACTTCGCGGCCTCACAATTACTGCAGTTTGGGGCTGTTCCTGCCACCATTCTTTACAATCTGCCTGAGGTGTTGGCCTCCGCAGTGGCTGCAACGGTCTTTGGCAGCTTTGCAGAACTTTTTAGAATGGCTGTACTCCATACAACGGGTGCACTGTACTAGGGGCGACTGATCTTCCGCCCTTACCCGCTGCAAGTCGATGTGCAGCACGCCGGCCTCAGTCGCCCTTTTCCATATTATGGGTGATGTTGTAGTCACGATGTGCGATGTGCGATGTTAATGGATTACGTGCTCTCATTCTGTACTTAACTGCGAGACGTTCTTCCTAAGGTCTTTGTTCTGCTTTCTTAAGGCCTGTAAGATTTCTTCATCGGTGTTGCAGGACAGGACGTCTCTGAGGACAAGAAGAGGATCGCCGTTTTTTAGGTCCTCGCAAGTTAGTCCAAGTCAAGTTACTCCTTGAGCTGAGGATTCTGCGTTTTACTTTGTCCTTTTCCTGTTCCGTCCCACAGGTCATGATGACTTTCCTGTCCTTAGCCTTACGAACTCTATCAACCTTCACCCAGCCCTACCTTGCGTTCATCACTTCTCTTATCTGATCAAGGACGCCTTCCCCTGTTTCGGTAGCGTCTTCTGAAGTGACGACAATGGAGTGCAGCGCGGGTTTTTGGACCTGTGTGGGAATTTCTTTTGCTGCTACATTTGCATATGTGGTGGCTTTTGTTCCTGTTGTGCTTGTATATTTTTCCAGCTCCTCCTTTAGTTCTAGCATTTGTTTGTTGTTTTCAGATAAGTTCTTACTTGTTAGTTGGAGCTGGTCGGGAAGCTCTGTATGGAGGTAGGAAACTAGGTGTGCCGTCTCGCGGCAAAGCATGTGCATGCCCTGTACTCGGACTGTTTTTGCTGGTAAGTTGTAATTCCAAGTCCTTCACCATTTCGTAAAAGCTCTGAGACACCAGTTTTAATATCTGTGCGAATATTTCGGGAGGCATTTAGATATTTTTTGGCTTTACTCATGCACATCCTTGCCTCAGACGTTCAGTCGGTATACACCTTGGCCGAGTCTGTAGAAGATCTTCTGCTGGAACAAGTGGTTTATGTATCAAGACTGGCCGCCTCCCATTCTCCAATGCTTCTTTTAACATTTGAGCCTTTTGTTACCTCTCTTTCAGGGGATGTCTTACCCTCTTTGTCACCTCCCACAGTTTTAGCCGGTGTGCGCATCATGCTGATCAGATGTATGCGTCAGTTATTATAAAACAAAATAAATTTGTAACGTCAAATTAAACTTAATGTTAAAATGCACTGGCTATATGTCTGAAGTGCTGTATATGGGCACTCAGTCTATGGACAATTTTTGCCTGGTTGGGATGTAAAGAGTCCCAGTCAATAAATAAGACGAATAAGTAAGGGATTAATAAAACAAATTTTTCTTTGTTTGGGGTGTATAGGTCCCCAAACAATAATAATGACGTCCAACACAAATATAAATACTAAAAACTAAATTACTAACGTCAAAATCACAGAAATTTAAATGTAAAAGCCCAACTTTAGAAGATACGAGAACATTTTCAACTAGATGACGCTGCTAGTATATGAAAGCGCGCATACACTTTTGTAAAGGAAATGTCTCTCCCTTATTTCTCTCCCGGAAATGTCCCTCGGCTATTTACGGCGGCAACAACGATGTACCAAAAGGTGTTATTTAACAGCCTCGGATCAACAAAAACCTTAAAACAAACAACGATAGATTAATACCAATTACAACCGGTCAGAACGGTATTTTGTCTATTAAATTAATATCGAAAAACGAGTTTTCCGGGATTTCCACGAGATTCAAAAAAGAAAATTTTACCAGAACCTTATAAACAGGCAGGCGTCAATAAAACAAAAATTTTAGTGCAAAGATCTCGAAAATCAGCCAGCAAAAACTCTATAAAATTTATATATTTGTATAGATGAAATAGTTACTGCTGTAACCTTTATCTCACGTATTTCTACGTCTGCAATTTTACGCAGTTTAGGCCAATTGGACTGATCTTCTGTGAGATAAGATGGGCCCGACCACAATATCAGACTATCGCGTAATTGTTGAGCGTGAACGCCTCTAGATATTAAGTCGGCTGGATTAAGGTGAGTTGGAACATAGCGCCAGGACTTTCTGTCAGTTAATTCTAAAATTTCACCTATACGATTGGCTACAAATGTTTTTAGCCTACTAGGATCGCCATTAATCCAGCAGAGCACGATGCTAGAATCGCACCAATGGTAAATTCTCATGGGACTATATCTAATGGAATCAGTCACACTTTTGCATAACCTAGCCGCTAATAGAGCAGCACAAAGTTCAAGACGAGGTATAGTTGTAGGCTGTAGGGGAGCTACCTTTGATTTTGCACATAGTAATTGAATTGTTGCCTCACCGTTTGTAGTTAGAGCGTTCTAGCGGCTCGGGACCCTAGATGGACCTAATCTAACCTAGGGAGGTCTTCCTAATCAACAAAGGAAAAACACATATAACTTTAAATTACTTTTATTTATGATGAATCTATTTTATAATAATCTATAAGAATAATTCTTAGACTATTTTGGGGACGAAGCCCGCAATAGAATGCCGTAAAGGAATTCCCTAAAGGAATGCTCTGGAACAATCTTCCATATTCTCTCTTTTTTATATTTTACAAATAAAATAAAATAATGACAGACTTATAAGTTGCCAGTCATAAATGTCGGCAAGTTTGTTTGTGCAATAACCTTTTTTATTAAATACGGCACAAGCAAACGTTGCAATCGCATATATACACAAGCCCCGTAAGCGTTTTGCGAAGCATCACCGAACGTGTGTAGCTCTTTAGTATTAGGGGCACCGCAAAGAACTCTACGTGGAATTTGGAGATCTGCAAGCAAATGTAAATTAGTAGATATATTATGCCAGTCATGTTTTATTTCTTCTCCTACTATTTGATCTCAATGTAAGCCTAGTGACCACAGCTTTTGTAACAGCATTTTTGATTGTATTGTACATGGGCTTAGTACTCCTAACGGGTCAAATATACGGCATGAATTTGCCGTAATAAATATTTTTGTTATTTTGTCATTGAATGGTGAAGATAATCGTATAGGAAAACTTAATATGTCTTTAGAAGGATGCCAATTAAGTGCTAGTGTATTCGAAGAATCACTAAGTATGAGTTTTTCATCAGTATTTAAGTAAGAGTTTTTGAACAAAGTTGGTAAATTAGTTTTTTCGTTAGTTATTTCGTAATTGAAAGCACGCTGAATTTAGGGCATTGGAAAAAGAGTTTTGTATATAAATTAATTGATTTTCGTCATCTGATCCTGTAATTAAATCGTCTACATAGAAATCTCTTTGAATAATATTTTTTTGAATTCTACCTCACATTCCTCACCTACCTGCCAAAGACATCTCGTGCTAAGGTGGCTGGCACTTGCAGTTCCGTAAGTGACAGTACCTAACTGCAGTGTCACGATGGGCTGGGACTCTTCTTCTCTCTATAAAATTAATTGTAGATTACAGTCGTTTTTGTCAACGGCGACTTGTCTGTACATTTTGACTATATTCGCGGTCGTAAGATATTTGTACTGCCGAGCTCTTATTAGTATGGAGAAAAGAGAGTCCTGCATGTTTGGGCCCACCATGAAGATGTCGTTGACAGTTAAATACTACCTGAAGTTTAGTCAATTCACTATTTTCTTTGATAACTGCGTGGTGAGATAGAAAATATATGAACGTTTAAGATGTCCAAGGCTTGACTATTCGCGTATAAACTCTACGTATTGTGATTTCGATTCTGGATTCTTGCGACACTGTTTTTCTAAATTAAGCAAACGTTTTTTAGCCTGCGCATAGGAATCACCTAGGCAATCCGGAGTTTTACGGAGAATTACACAAAATCTGCTATTTTGTAAACGAGTTGTTGTATGTAGAAAATGTTTTTCACATTCTAAGGCTTAAAGTATCGTAAACTTAAGATTCTTTTCTGAGGAATTTCTTCCAATTCCCAAAATTTAGTTATCATTCGGTCGATATTAGGACTATTGAGTGGAACGTGGTTACATTGAGTGTTTAGTTGTACACTTTATGACATAAACGGACCGACAATTATCCAGCCAAACTTTGTATTTTGCGATTTTGGATTATTGGGACCTCAGGAATGTTGTTCACTGCTTCTAAGCATTACGATGATGTAACGGAACGTACTTTCTGCCATTTCTTTTATGTCAAACCTGTCAAAATGACATGACGTGAGTGACGTATGCCGATTTTGACAGATTTGACATAAAAGAAATGGCAGAAAATACGTTCCGTTACATCATCGTAATATTTAAAAAAAATTATTTGGTTAATTCATATGTAAAATGTCGTTCCGTTATACGAAATTTTAAGCACGTCAGGAGCGGAGGGGTGGCATTTGAAAGGGGGGACCATAGCCTAAATTATTAGATTAGGTTAGTGTTGTTAACAGTATGTTTTAAATAAGCCAAAAGTATATCAAAAAAAAGTCTCATTGGTTGGGTTAGGTTAGGTTTTGTGTGTGATAAAAATATGCGCGAGCCGAGCGAGCGAAGCGAGCGTGATGCGGAAACACCCGGCGAAGCGCCAGTATGAAATTCAGTTTCATTTCAACCCTTTCACATGTATAGTTATTAAAAACCTAACCCTTTAGTCCCGTGTTAAGGGTTTTAGGCGATATTTTAAAAAAATCATTAAAAAAACTACTCATTTCATCACTCTGGGAGTGGTGGGGGTGGGCTTCTCACTAAAACCGACCCCCATTGCTTAATTCGGGATGCGTATTTCAAATGCAACCCCAAATAAAGAATCTAGGTGGTGGTTTATAAAAATCTTTTTTCTATCGTACCGTTCACAAAGGAGGTTCCAAGCTTTTTTGTAATTTAAGGCAGAGACTTCTAGATTAGAAATAATTCCAGCAGCATCACCTTCTAGATAAGAAATTAAATAATGAAATTTGTGTATGTCTACCATGCGATCGTTATTGTGAACCGAACTAGTAAACGTATCTTTAAACTCCAGCCATTTATTTGAGGTTATTTAAAATTTGTGAATTTTGTTATTTGCCCCTTAATGGAACGTCTTATAGTGAGATCCTTAAGGTTCAAAGGTTGCCTGATACCACCGTCGGATGTCGTTTTTCAATGAAGTTTAGGCAAACGACTATTTCAATTGACCGTTTGTTAATGATTAAATTAGTTAGGTCTATCGACAAGTTTAAGAAAAAGAGGAAAAGGAAAAAAATTGATAAATCTCACGCTCCTCTCCTCGGTGCAATTCACACAGCCGGCACGGTGAGCAGGCAGCAAGCGCGGGGCCGACGGACGAGGTCGCGGAATGTTCGGCAAAAGCTATTCAATATATTATGATTAAATTAAAATGTTAAATTAGTATACCTAAGTTATGACCTAATTTGTGCACTGAGTCTTATTGGAAAATCTAAACTGCAAAGTCTATAAGATACTAAGTGTTCAACTAGTTTGATAACTATTTCGGAAACAACTAAAATACAAAAAAAACTTTAATTCAATTAATAAAGTATAACACTACAAAAATTAATTACTGATTTATAATTCTATCAAGTATAATTTGTGACTCAACTACTTATAATTTAATAACTTTAGGCAAGTAGTAAGTTAAAACTACCAAGTCAATCTTGATATGACAATTATATAAATTTGTTTAAAAGTAAAAGTCTTTTTAATCCTAATTCTATACTATTATTTTATTGAAATTGTATATTGGTTCGATTTTAACTACGTATTTAATAAACAAACAATACTCACTTCTGGAAACTTCTAACACTTTAAGAGGTTATATTTTATACAGCCTTAATGCAGCAAACCTTATACAGCTTGATGTTTTGTTACAGGAATCAATAATGAAATCTGGCAGAATTCGTCAAACGACAAGCTAGGTTAATTTAGGTAAATAGATATTAGTTTAGGTAAGTGAGGTTATTAGCTTTTTGGTTTTATAGTGGAATTTTGAAAAAGGAATGTATTTGGATTTGATGTATAACAAACAAGGAAAGGCACTTAACTTGGAGACATTAAGAACGAGCGCAGCTCCCGGCTGGATCTTTAGATCACCTTGAATGCTGCTTGATTAATCCAAGTTCTAGTCTGCTGCACCAATGTTGAAGCGGCACAATGCTCTTGAATTAGCTGTTATCGTGTTTGATTTTGATGTTCGTGGTATAATTCGATGAATTTTCGTTGACTTCAAAATTTGAAATTTCCTTCGATGCAAATAGCTTCTATTTTAATATTTAGTCCTCAGTCACGGTCGCCAAAAATTTCTTGTTTTAGCACAAGAACGGAATTTCTTCAATGAAACTCAAAATTATCTTCAGTTTGGCATATTTCACTATTACATCGAAAAGGAAACAAAGATCGTCGTGGCGAAATAAATGTGAAGTGAAGCAAATCGTTATTTATTCGCAAGTTACATTTTTATAAATTGACTGCATAGGTAACATAAAATATCGATAACGTGAGGTAGTAAGCTAATAGTAGGTTTGCTCTTCAATTAAGTCAGGCGTGCGTAAACAGTACTATTACCTTATGTTATTATTGTCCCAGTCTACCTTATATTAAGGCCATAATGTCAATTATAAATGAGATAATTCAATAATTAATGTACTGCCTATTTTCCCCTCTTAACTCAAAAAATATCGACTGCAAAAATATTGCATGAAATAAAATGTACAGTATCGAATAATAACAAGTTTATAATTCTTATGCATTTTTCTACCGCGACCTACCTGTTCATGGCACTACGTGAAAGTAGTCCTTAAATATCTCCGCAATGTCTCAGTCAGTTTTGCATCCATATACGGTGCATGGTAAACTCGGCTTGACATTCAGATAGCAGACATTCTAAGGGTTTTTGGTAGATGTTTCGGAATTTCGTAAGTTAGGTTCTCACCACTTGTTCTCACCACACCGTTTCTCTTTGTGCATTTCTCATATTTGTGTAACTTGTTGTTATCATATTCATCTGTTTATTTATTTATTTATTATAAAAAGTACAACCACATCACATATATCACATACATTCACGAGAAACTTCTTATACTAACGTAATGTTCTAATATACATGACAATTACGGCGTACATAACAATTATTAAAAAGTGGCTTTAAGTGTAATAACAATAGTTTTTTAACAAGGTTGTATTTAAACAATAAAAAAAAAGAAAATTTCAATAACAGAGTTTGCAAATTTCAAAAATTTTCAAACACAAAGTTTTGTTTAAAAAAAAACAAAGTAATTAATAATTCTAAGTTAAAATTTCTAAGTTTAGAGTGAGTTATTTTGAATTTTTATTCAAATCCTGTAATTTACGTTTAAAGCAGCTGAACGAGTCATGGAAGATGTCAATATCCGGATCACGTGTTTGTATTTTATTATATGCGTTAAGAATTCTACACAGGGGGGATTGGAGACCTAAATTAGTCCGGGAGAATGGAGTTTGGAATATTTTGTTTATTTTATGCCTGGGATAGGAGTAAGGGACTGCAATAGCTATTTTGCCTAGAAGTGAGCTACATGTAACATTACTATTGACTAATTTAAATAGGAAACATAGGTCTAAATTCATTCTTCGATCACGTAAACTATCATTTTGAACTTTGCTAACCGTTGGTCATAGGTGTTATACATCTTGGTACCTTTTTTTATTTCATTTTTCTCTTTTGCCGATATATTTTGTTTTTATTGTAGAACATTTCCTCTCAAGTATAATGATTTTGTTTTGTCTTATAATTGAAAATACTCTACTGGTATTTTCGCTTCGTTTAAACTTATTCTTGTTTTTTAATAAAGTTTCAATTCTTGCTTTTCCTTCTTTTTGTAAATGATATTGACGATTTGTAGTTCTTCATCTCAAGGAGTTTTTTAGCTTTCACCTCGACTACTGCTGTCTGAATCGTAAATGTATATTATCAGACCTATTTGTTGCGACAAAACACCGAAATAAAATATAAGGAAATATAAAATTACAATCAGGGAATTTCGATATTAAAGATCTGTCTTATAAAAACGATAATGTCACTGCCAAAGCAAACGGGTGAAACGCTGCTTCCCCTTTCAACCCTGTATTTCTAAAAAAACAGCTCTGCAAAATTAATTTATTTTCTAATTCTTGGAAAACTTACAGCTAAGTACAATTGATTAAGTTAAAAAATATAATTATAAAGAAGGCCATTTACAAAGTTCTCGCATATAGTGTAAATCACGTTATAATATAAATAAGTCGCTAGTATAATTAGACATACGCATAAATACAAACATAATATTTTATTTGATACAGACACAAGGAGAAGATTTAAATTGAATATAAATTCTAACAATTAATATTTTAAAGAAAAGAATGCTTTGGCCATGGCTGCCTTGACACTTGACATGCTGGTACAAAAAGTTCTCGAGCTCGTTGTTTAACTCATTTATTAAAGTTAAAAAAACTCATTTATAAAAGAAGTAATGATTAATACTTTGGTAATTTAGTCAGGCTTCAATAAAATTCGTTATTTTAAAATTAAAAGAAGAATAATTAAATTGTTTGACTTTTATGAGTTTTTTTCAAATTTTTCTAGCAACAAAATCAGCTTTTAAAACTAAGCACCAGCAACTTGGTGAAACTTAAAGAACGCAACAAATGCATTTTTGTGTTATTGTAATCTTAGATCTGAAAATCTCTTCGTTCATTTTTAATTTTTATAATTTTATGTTTTTTACCGGCATAAATTGTCGTCCTTCACTTTCCGTAATGAACTTCAATTAGGTATTACTCAACAGCAATGCATTGGTTCGGTTTGTCGAGTTGATCATTACGTAACTGTAATTGAGCCGTTTCGTAAATTATGTCTGTCTATTAATTGCTTCATTTGTTAGTGAATGGCCAAATTACTCAATTAAAATCTAAAAGGGAGTATTGATGAACCTATCCACACAATATTGAGTTTTATGTAGTTCTTACAATTTATCATTTTTTTTATCTATATTATCTTGTTTTGTTCACGATTATAGTTATTTTTTTGTTCTTTATCCACGGATTTATAAATAGACAGCAACGACATTTTCTTTATGCTATGAGAGATTATAAAATAAATAAATTATAAATAAATCCCCAGACAAACACACCAACTGTATGGCCCCAAAGTAAGCAGAGCTTGTGTTATGGATAACCATAAAGCGAACTGTGGGGGGAACCTAGAATAAACAGACATATCTAAATACAAACAACCATGACCCGAGAACAAACATCAGTGTTCATCATGGCCAAGAATCGAACCTGGGACCTTCGGCGTATGACGCAATGAATGCTACATACCACTATACACTTGTTTGTCTAAACATTGTAACATTCGTTACATTTCAATAACATTTTCATACATTTATTTTTTATAGCAAAGCTGGTTCTATTGTAACCTTAAAAAAACTAAGGCGTTTAGGCAAATACTCAATCCACATTAACGAATTATTAACATCCAAGTTTAAAAAATATTTTTTGTAATCAAATCGCCTTTGGCCAGTACATTATCAAACACAAAAATATTAGAACCTCACTTAACTTGGTGTACAAACGTTTCAAATATATATTTACCGGCTTACCTTCTTTTTTCATGGACACAATTCATTTCATAAGCAACCAACCATGATTTAATTAAAGCTTGGAAGAATATATATTTTTGTAATTTAATATACGATGAAATTTTAAATTCTCTCACTCACACTTTTTAAAATGAAACATTCAGACCTGTATATATTTCGAGAATTGAAAAATATTTTCTTTTCTAGTTCATCTTATAAATTTCAAAAGATTTTAATAAAACTAAGAAACTTTCTGAAATTATTCGGAAAATGGAAAGTCCAACTATTCTGAAATAAAACCGAGATTCCCAAAAATATTACCTTCACTGAAGTTTCTGATACTTGTTGCAAGAAACTTCGAACTATGCTTCGATTTCACATTGTAAATAGCAAAAATTGGAGCAGTCATGGGGCAATTGTCAACTTGAATATAAACTTGGTACATATGAAGTTGAAATGTAAATTAGAATAAAAGTGCCTCCTGCAAATGTATATGTATGTATATAATATTATTTACCGAGCCTCGTAAACAATTAAAAACTAAGGTTCTATGTGAAACTTAATACATAATGGCGACAAAAACTACTTCATACAAGGTAGCTTTGTTTGAAGTATTTTTAATTTAAATTGTTTGATTTTATCAAGATATGATGAACAAATGATGATATTGTGTCTGTCTATATGCACATAGAACTAGGCAACCATATTTTTCTGAGTGTTCAGATGACGTACATTCAGAATTCAGTCTCCGGATCTTTGAACCGGACCGTTACGCAGCTGTACGTGAAAAATCTATAACCTAACCTAACCTTACCTAATATTTAGTAATTCACCTATGTAATAACTGGGTGTTTACTGGTTTTAAGCTGTTTTGATGCTTCTTACACACATCCGGGTTTAATATGCTTTAGTATTTACATCACAAATAGGTAAACGGCAGAAGAATCTTTAAAAAGAGGTTTCAAAACGAAAGCTTGAATCCTAAAATACATCATAGCGAATATTGCGATATTTGACATTTATAAGTTTCAAGAAAAATCAATACCATCACTCCATTTTCACATTCTAGTAAAAAAGTGAATATACAGCCAATTAAGTTATAGTTATCCGATTATCTTATCTGAAATTGACAATCAGCGACTTCATTGAAATAATATTATCGTTAATAAAATTTCGAATTCATGTTCACGGGTGTAAACTCCACATTATATTTGAAAATGAATTTACTACTTTTTCTAAAATGCGGGAAATGAATTAACGAATTATTCATCTACCCCGTTAAATTATTTCTTGTGCGACCACATATACCAGTTTGGGGTTTGTCATTACCTTTTAAACAACACTTAAGTTAATTACCGTATTATTTAGGCCAGCAAAAGGGGTTTGTAGATTAAGGCATTATTTCCGATCGTCTTTTGTTCTTTTTTTCAAAATCATGGCAACTGATTTATGGTGTTTAGAGACACTCTTGGGAACACAAGAAAAATAGTTACCAGGCTCTTAAGCTACATTTCAGAGTCATTCGGAGAAAACCTTTGTAATAGAAAAGGTTTATACAGAGCTACAAAAAACATTTAACTATAAAATTAAGCATGATTTAAACATACTTTTTATATAAAAGGCAACATGGAAAATAAAACATGCGGATGATAAGTTTTGTAAGTCCAAGAATCAAAATAGCAGCTATTTTTTAAAGATTCATTTATATAAGTACTTATGTACTTAAAGTTGATAAAGGATGGATTTATGCTGCGTTTTTAAATTACTTCTTAAGATTTTTTTTCTGGATTTGTGGAGACAAGTGATCGGACAATTTACCTTAACGTAATTTTACGAAAGATTAATTAATATTCGTTTCCGAATTTCAACCACGATTGATGACGTAATATTATATAATATTCGGAAATGAGTTTGGTTTTATTTCTTTTATTGCACACTTGTAACATAGCAGCCGATTTAAATAAACTTTCAAATGAAACTTTTTAAATATATATATATGAATATCAGTATTTATTTTAAAGTACATGGTGCTATAAATAAAAAAAATGCGAATAAAAATTCATAATCAAAAAATAATAATCACTTAATTTCAGTTTTGAAACTTGATTTAAACTCTATGTTCATCTTTCGTGGCGCAAAACGTAAAGTTTGGGTAAAAAAGCGTTTGATTAACCGAACATAGAGCGTAACTCTCCCCAAATGCTTTTTATGTTTTCATTTATAAAGACAATTTGTATCGGAGGCTTAAATTTGCAAAAGAACAAGCATTCCAAATAATCGTTTTTGACTATGCAATTAAAATATCTCTGATCAAAGTTAATAGTGTATAAACCGTTGCACTTTACCAAGAAATGATTGATGTTATTTGTTACTCAAATCATTTCATCAATCATGTAGAGTATGCATTAAAGACAATTAATCAAACAAGGAAAATGTGTTCTCCTATAAATATTTTTTATTGTTATATTTTAGTTAATCATTAATTTATAAGCTGAGTTAGGAATTGATGATTTACTGTTAATTGATACTAGCAGACGAATTAACAGTTTTATTGAAAATGATTTTTTTTTTGTTATTTTATCATAAATTTCAAAGCATGTGATTGATATATAACTGATTGAGTGCCACCTGTGTAATATATGCCACAGTGAAATATATATTCTTCTTTAAATTTTAACTATCCAATCAAACTAAGATTTTAACAGAAACCAACGATTTTTCGTAAATAAAGCTGCAAAGAATGGATAAACTTATATCAGTGAGTCTCAGCCAATGCTCACAGTGGATGTAAACTTCGTTCATTCTATTTAGATATTGTATCTAGTTGAAAATGTAGAGTGGCATAAAATAAGTTTTCAAAGTTGCATAAGAAGTTGCTAAAACGTATCTGTAACTGTGACTAGGTGTAGCGATTATCATAGATTTTCTATGTTTAGAATATCTTGTACACTTACCTTCGTAATTAACATCATAAACTACTCAAACTGCAAAGAACATAAAACATCTTATACAGCACTAACCAAAATAATGTATAATAAGTATCATTTATTTCAAGAATTTTATAATTATTTTTTTTCTGCAAACGCAGACGGAGTAGACGGAGAATTATTATTTTCGGTAAGTTCAAAGATTATTATTTTTAAATTTAAAGTTTTATGACAGTTGCTGTTCTTATACAAAAAGTTTATTGGAACAAAATTTTTAAACCTAAGTTTAACATCACAGTAGGAAAAACGAATAAACTCTGAGTTTTGTAATCTTTTTAAAATTTGCAAATACAAATGTGTTTATTTTGACAGATGGTTATTAAATTCTGTAAATTTAATTTACAAATCAAATAAAAGAACACTGTTAAGGTAACTTTACATGATAAAATTTACAAATATAAACACAAACAAACAATCCTTAAAGATGCTAAGAAAATTCTGTGTCAGTTAATTATAACTTTATAATTTAGTGCCACACCCAATTTTCCACTGATTGGACCAATTCAGCGAGAGTAATTATCTTTTATTAACTTTTTCAAAGTAATATATTTATAAAAGGTTACTTTCAATTCTACGTTTAAATTTAGTTTATTTACTTTTTCCGTATTTTCAACGCTGAGATAAATTTTATCAGTAAAATAATTATGAAAACAAATTAAGTTTACAGCCATAACGGCTGGTTTTTCAATCGTTAGAATAACTATTTTCTGGAGAATAACTTGGACACGTGAAAAAAGTCAAATTCTCAAAATTATTCTACTGAAAAATTTATCTGACGATGGAAAAACCAGCCCTTAGGGCTTTAAACTTATTTGATTTATCACACTGAGGGCTGATTTATCAAGGGTCAGATAACTAAACTAAACTAAACCATAATAAAGTTAAAGTTACTTTATAACTAGAGCTTGGACGAAAAACTTAATAAACGCAAACTGAGTTCTAGCCAAGACGATTTTATGAAATGAAATAACGTGGTGCAAGCTTTCCTGTCAAGAAAGGATTTAAAGTTCACGCAAAATGTTTGCTTTGTACGGTCTGAATATTAAAAATAAATGTATTGTTGATTTGATTTTGTGAAATTGCATCTTTTTCAATAAAATCTAATCACATTTGTTTAGGTGATCATAAATTTTCTTATCATCTTTTTAATGCAATACATTAAAAAACGTTATGTAATGTCAACAAACTTTTTGTCATGATTGGGCGAATGTTTAGCTATTTTCAGTTTTCATTGCGTTTTATTCCCGAAACTATGAACGATTCCTGGTGCTACTGGCTTTGGCGAATTTTCGATGTATATCTCTCCAGGCAAAGTCTGGGATAACATTATTTTCGAGTATTACTTCACACTATTTCAAACAAGTAGAAAGTCAAACAAATAATTTCTTATTAGCCAAACAGCTAATTCTTTAAAACTATTGCTTTGTTTTGAACGTTACACAATGATTAAAAAATCAAACTATTTTTTATTTACAAAAATTTAATTTAAACTCCTAATGCAATTCCCACTTATAAATTATTGAAAGAAAAAGAGAATTTAACTGAATCTTATCAACATTTATTATGAAATTGTTTTTATTTAGTAAAAGATAACTTCTCCCCTTGCTCGAACACATGGGGCTATCCTTCTGGGCATGCTGAGAATTAAGTTATCCAACATTTCTTGCGGTTATCTGTCCCATTCTTGAATAACGGCTTCCCTGATCTTTGGTACTGTCTGAGGAGGTGGCTGACGATTCCAAACAGCTCGTTTGACAGCATCCCACGCGTGCTCTATTGGTTTCAAGTCAGGCGAGCCGGTAGGCCAGTCTAACCTCAGAGCAGCGTTGATCCGTTGAGCTAGATGTGCGGGTAGATTATCGGATACCGATACCAAAAGGATACCGATTTCCCACCTTGTTGAACGGTTTCGGTGGCAGATCTTTGTCTGTCAGCGTTTCCACGTCTTCTCCAGACACATAGACGTCGGTTGTCCCGATAAGTGCTGATTCTGAACTCGTCAACGACGAGACAATTCCGTCAAACATTTTCCTCGTCGTCTTCTTCATTTTGGTGTAGTCTAGCCCATTGGAATCTGCGTCGCTGTCTTTGCTGTGAGTTCAGGGGTGCTCGCCAGGATCTTCTCGTTCGTAATCCAACCTGGTGTAAGCAAGCCCTGATGGTGTGAGTGCCGATTTCAAGTCCAGTAGCAGCCCGCAACTCAGCTTTTGTTGGGTCTCGGGCAGTCAGCAATCTGATATAACGCTTCTGAGCAGCACAGAACAGTTGGCCAACCACTGCGAGGTCGAGCACCAAAAGTTATCCACGCCGCGACACCTCCGTAACGTGTTCACGACACAGGATTGGGATACAGCCACGCTGCGTGCTATTTGTCTAGTAGAATGTCTATCTTCCCGCAAAGTAACAATTCTTGCTCGTAAAACTTCTGATAATCCCCTCGGCATCTTTTTGAATGAACTCTTTCTTCGAAAACTCAGAAAAAACGCTTGAATCCAATGACAAAAATGGCAACGCAAATGCAAGGCAGTTGCCGGCTATTTGACTCAGTCTTGTGCAACCCAGTGTCACGGCTAAACATCAAACAAAACTTATTCCCTATTCTGTGTTTTTAATACCGTACAATGCCTTCTTGTGTGTTTAGACAGTGTACTAAATACACTGTTACTGTTAAAGATAGAATAAACGTTTATTTTCATGCGTAAGTACTATTTTTGCTATTTAAAATGACGTTTTAAAATTGACATTGAAAAAATTAAAATTGAATTGAAATTCGTTTGAGCAAACTCGAAGAGCGAGATGTAGTATGATTTTGTATGTGGGAGTAAAAGAGGCAACGCTATAGAGTTTCGACAATTTACGTACTACGTCACGTACGCTCGCGACCAATTAGTGCGAAGCAACGTCACGAAGTACATAGGTATCTCTTTCTTATAACAAGTGAACCGTATCATTATTTTCTTCTCCCATAAAATATATTACTGTATATATCGGGTAGGTATCTACAGTTACGTTACGCCGTTTTTTTTGTGCGGTAATGTTTGGGTATGACTTGTCTATATATAATAAGCCATTGCTTAAATCAAGTTGGTCAGATTTCTAAATGAGCGTAAACAAGAATTTAATCTATTTTATACAGAAAAACAAGATAATTTAAAATCTTTTGTTATTAAAAGATTTAATTTTTAAATGAAGAATCTTAGAAGAAAAAGAAAAAACGTTTTATTCTACTACTTATATCAAAACAGATTTCGTATTTGTAAAGTGATCTCAAATTTTTATTGATGTGTGTACAACGTGAGTGACAATGAGTAAATTTTATAGTGGAAACTTTATTGGTATATGTGTTTCTAATTTGTATTATTTATTATCTTTATTGTACTGTTCGTTTCCTGAATAAAAAAAAATTAATTTACGTTACTTCCTTTCGTTTTTCTTTTTTCATAGCCGACCTACAAGCTCGCAACCTACCCGATGGTATATGGCATCCACATCTATGAACATCATTAATCGTAATATTTTATTTATTGATAATATTTGTGATTGTGATTGTATCAACAAATAAAGCGTTTCCGACAACAGGCTTCAGTTGAAATTGTTCTTTCCTTTAACTGGAACACGACCATGCAAACGTGATGATTATGGCGTTCAAAATAGGAAGTACCACCCCGGACGAGACCTGAACAAAGAAACTACTACTAACTAATACTACCTATCATGGTATTTTAATTTTAGTTAACTTTTATAAAACTTAATCAATAGTAAATAAACTGCAACAATTCATATCAACAAGTTAACATTCTAAACCAAAAACAATTTTCAATGAGCCAAAATATATTTGGACTTGGGCGTACAATGTAGTACCTATCAGTCAGCAATCTATTCCAAGAATTCACATGGTTAAATTAACATGTAAGCCAGATACCACAGCGACAATATATCACGGCGTACGTTTAGCAAAACATTCAAGTTTCTGGCGCAATAAATTTTCATACCAATGCCTGAAATATGTCTAGTACGCGTTTAAAAATATTTGGCAACCAGCTTGTAGATATGGTTTTAGAATTGAAAAAAGATCTGTAGAATTCATAAGTTTTTTTTTCAGTTTATTCTGGTGACACAGCCTGCTAGAATATGAAATGTAATGTAGGATTTAAAGATGTAGAAGATCTTTCTAAACCCTGCCCTCCTTCTTCAGTCCGCTATCTTTTACTCATTAAGATATTTCTTAAATACCCACTACATATCAGCAACAAATTCAAAGTCATCTTTGCAATGACACGAAGTTGGTAACCATACCTAAAATAGAAACTGTGGCTATCGCGACTCTACTCTCAGAACATGATATTGTATTCATAATTGAAAGTAAAATAGTAATAGAAATTGAACGACAGCAAAGTCAATTTTTAAGTCGGTCACTAGAGATATGTTAAAGAGATGTGTGTGTGCGAAGATACGGAAGTATCAAAGTGTGTAACTCTAGGCACCAAACATTGGAGAAGATACCTTACCTCTGTTACTTGTTGCTTCACAAGTTCTAAGTTATTACACGAGCTTGCACATTTCTCTCCTACGCATTTCTATTCTATAATACTTCATACGCATCCTACAAAACCGTCCTCCGCTAGGCTCTTTAATTCAAAACTCTTCAGTTGTATTGAAATGTATTTATAATATTTCTATGAGTTATAAAATCATTCTACATACCCGACAATATATTAGGTCCTTACATATGAAATTGGCTTTTTGTCGTACTGGCCACTTTGATCTGTATTATCACCTCTTTGGTTAAGAATTCCAATTTCAAGTTTATACAGTTATTTACGAGTACGGTTCCACCGTGGCACCAGTGCTGCGGAAACGGCTCGAAATGCTGTGTATGGCGGCGGTGTCGTAAAAGAAAGTTTTTGGTTCCAACGTTTTCGTTCTGGAAATATCGACCTTAGGAACAAGCCCCGTGGACGGCTGGAGACCAAATTTGATAATGAAAAATTAAAGGCGATTGTGGAATCAGAACCATTGCAAACTACGTCCAAGTTAGCTGTAGGCTGCGGTGTTAGTGACAAAACTGTTTTAATCCACTTGAAGCAAATTGGGAAGGTGAAAAAGCGTGAGACCTCATGAATTGAGTGCAGCAAACTGACAAACGCGCGTCGATTGCTGCGTTACAGTACTCAACCGGCATAATAATGAAAGGATTTTAAATTGAATCATTGCCGTAATATAAGCTCCCTTTTTGTAATAATACCAGACTCTACAACCAACTGAGTTTAAATGTAAGAATAGTTAAATAGTTGCGGTAACAGACAAAATATTTATATTAAAATATCAGAAACTACATAAAATACAAAGCTTGTCAAAAATGGTGGAATGGAATCCTCCGTGTTTTAATAAATAAATTAATTTTAACTTATGTATATGTCTTTATTTTTTATAGTCATTAATTTGACAATAAATTCTACAGCAATTTCTGATTTTTGTTATCTTTTGTAGCTTACCTACAGAAATACCAAATTGAAGGAGTCTAGTGAAGAATTTAACGATTTGAATATAACGTTAATCTCTTAACTAAAATATTTTTCACAATTATGCATTGCATATTGAATCTTAGTCCCGGGCGGTAAAGTAGTGTTAACTGAATTAATTTAGTGCACACATAGGGTTATAAATGTACAGCCATTTAAACAATCATAATATTTTTCTGTCAATATTAAGGTGTGTTTACAACTTGGCTGAGAAAACTTTTTTTTTCATGTCACTTTGTTGTCGTCGCCGCTTTTCCAACAATCGCTCCAAGTAAGAAGTTTTACAGAAAATACACACCTGATACATAATTTATTACTAGGATTTGAAACTTTCCCTTTAACGAAACAAATGACACGAATAACCGTATTTTGCAACTTGATAACATTAACGTTGGAAAGTACGCAGCTAATCAACTCTGGAACATTATTGGACTTGTTTGTTGATGTTTGGTGAAAGCAAACTCGGCTAGGGTAAGAGTAATCAGAACTTTTATAGAAGTAATCGAGGAAATGTGACGGAATAATTAGTTTATTGTGACTTCCTTCATTGTGTTATATGATAACTTTGTTAATGTGCGCATTGTTAGGAACTTTGTCAGCTTAAATATGATCGATACGCTCCGTTTAATGAGCCAAGAAAATATGTCAAAAACATTATTTTGTGATAATAAAAATAATTTTAGTATTATGTTCAATAAACATTTTTGCTTGTACCTATAATAAACTTTTAAAATTAGCATTTTTTGCACAATATTATTAATCTCACTTTAACGAACGGTGTCTACAAATTGGAATTCTTTCACCAATGCCAAAAAGAGTTTAGGTATTGTCAAAAACGTTTACGAAATGAAATTAAATGAATATTTATTTTCTCAACAATTACAATTGACAATTATTTGTTCCTATTGACGTTAAATAAAACATTAATCTACTACCAGTTCGAAAAAACCTTCGTGAAGAAGAACTGGCAAGAAACTTCACGGGTATATTTTTTCAAAATAAATTTACATTTTTCAATATAAAATTATTCTTATCTGCATCTGCTAGCTCGGCAAGTCAAACGGCACCCGTTCACGAGTTAACGCGGGATCCAGCCATCACCCTCCTCAACCATATTAGAGGGAAGTGAGCGACCCGTCACCCGACCTTACCATAAGAATACGATATGGTATTTTAAAAAAAACAAATATAAGGATCTTTTATAATTATATTACAAAAACTATTGTTTAAGCATTGCTTGTCATTGTTCTATTTTTCATACATTTATGTAATGGTTTGTTGCTTAGCGTTGCCGTTCATCAATCCTTCTATTTCCTCGACTGTTTTATCCTTTGTTTCTGGTAGGCAAATGAAACACATAATGAATCCAAGTAAGTTCACTGTAGCGAACACGAAAAATGCCAACAGGAGACCAAAAGTATAAGCCAAAGGAGCAAAGACGGCAAGTTGAACGAAGGCCGCGAACCAACCTAGCGTTACTATGCAGCCAATTGCTTTGGCACGAATGTGAAACATGAACGATTTTACCTTATCTTAAGAGTGTGTTTTAATTTCAAATTCCCTTTTCTTAACATGCGTACATTATTTCATAATATAAATAATCTTTTGAGTTTTTACATAAAGTAATAATTTGAAATGTTACATTTGTATACTGAACAAAAGACAATTTTAATAATTTGGTTTCAGCGAGCGAGGATCTGTAGCAGCTCCCAGAATCCATGGTTTGATTATATTTGTGTTAACGAATACATTGCACTTAGTGATGAGGTAATCACTTGAAAGTTGAACATTTCAGACAACAAAATGTATGGGCTAGGTGACACTCCTCCAGCGTAAGAGGTGACTACTACAATCATGCATATGAAAGGCAACCAACTGGGCATGATGTAGCATCAATACTCCCGAAAGACCTGCTAGCGCTAGGAACGTCAGGAGCAATGAAAGAACGATGACAGGCTGCGATAAAAAATATTATTTTATTTAGAAAACAAACAGTACAAACCTAAAATTAACAAATTTGAGTAATTAAGAGACCAGTAAGTTTCCACGTTAAACAAAAAATTTAATTATTTACTACTACATGTAGTACTTTTTGTATAGAAAACATCAGTGGTATTTAATTGTTTAAGTTTTACTTGTTTATTTACAAAAGATATATATACGACATAGGTTGTTGCTTCTCACATAACTTGCATAACTATCATAACTTGCATAAGGTTGTATGGTTCATATCTTGGTATAACGAGGATATTAAAACTAAATATACAACGTGTAAATGAATTAACACAAAACCAGAAAGTAGTTTGCTCAGAATCGTATTGCGAATCGATCGCACCATGTTTTAATATAGGTTATATTTTTCCATATTTATTGGCCCTATCACGTCAAATAAAACATGATTCTACCACCAGTTCGAAAAAAACCTTCGTGAAGAAGAACTGGCAAGATACTTCACGGGTATATTTTTTTTCAAAATAAATTTACAGAGTCTCTTTATGTCTATACAAAATTATTCTTTTCTGCATCTGTTAGCTCGGCAAGTCTCCCTCCCCCCAAGTATCCAAACGACGAACACCCTCAAACGGCACCCGTTCACGAGTTAACGCGGGATCCAGCCATCGCCCTCTTCAACCATATTAGAGGGAAGTGAGCGACCCGTCAGCCGACGCTACCATAAGAAGACGTACTTTAGTGACAATGACGCTTTAGATATTCATCGGGACGAAGAACTCATCGCACATACAGACACATTACACATGCTTTGTTACAAATACTAGTACAATCCTGTTAATGAGGGGATTATACCCAAGGGCTTTTATCATCCAAATAATCGGATAGTTTATGATATGCTCTAGCACACAACTTCTCCTTTATAGTTTCTTTGAATTTGTCAATAGGAAGACCTTGGATATCCTCAGGAACCTTATTATAAAAGCGTATACATTGACCCATGAATGAGTTAGTGACTTTATGAAGCCTGCTTTATGAGCTGTCAGCATATTTCTTCCTCTTGTGTTAACATTGTGCAGATCTTTTTTTCTTTTGAACAAGGTTATGTTCTTTTTAACATACATTAAATTTTCTAAAATATATTGTGAATGGAAGGTAAGAATATTTATTTCCTTAAATTTACTTCTAAGTGACACCCTTGGACCGAGCTGATAAATTGCGCGAACAGCCCTTTTCTGCAGAATAAATATAGCATCGATGTCGGCAGCACTCCCCCACAACAGAATACCATATGTCATGAGGCTGTGGAAGTAACCAAAATAGACTAATCGAGCAGTTGTTTCATTTGAAATTTGTCAAATTTTTTTAACAGCATATGCGGCAGAGCCAAGCCTTTTCGCTAAACCATCAACATGCGGTCCCCACTGGAGTTTGGCGTCTAAGGTTATGCCCAGAAATACAGTTGAGTTTACAGGAGTCAGTTCCTGGCTCTGAACTACAATGTACTACTAACAACTCTTAACCACGAACTCAATGACCGCCAGCGCGAAGTACGCGTGGAGACGTGCTTTGCACTGCTCAGCAGGCATACAAATGAAGGAATTCTGAACCGCATTGTTACTTGTGACGAGAAATGGATCCTGTTTGACAATCGTAAGCGCTCAGTAAGTTGGTTGGACCCTGGTTCAGCACCCAAACAATGCCCTAAACGAAAACTTACCCCTAGAAAAGTGATGGTCACTGTTTGGTGGTCTAACGCGGGTGTAATTCATCACAGCTTCTTGCCAAACTCGACAAGCATTACTGCAGATGTGTACTGTGAAGAACTGAACACAATGATGGAGAAGCTCGCACGTCTCCAACCAGCTTTGGTCAATCGTTCGGCTCCACTGCTCCTGCACGACAACGCGCGACCTCATACTGCACAGCAGACGGTCTCCAAGCTACAAGAGTTGGGGTTGGAAAATCTCCGTCATCCGCCGTACTCACCAGACCTTGCGCCTACAGACTTCTACTTTTTCCAGAATTTGGATAACTTCTTGGCGGGAAAAAAACTCAATACCCGAGAGGCAGTACAAAATGCCTTTGAAGAATTTGTTGCCTCCCGTCTAGCTGATTTCTCCAAGAAAGGCATCAATAAGCTACCAATGCGTTGGCAAAAATGCATTGATTGCATGGGTGATTATTTTGATTAATAGAAATAAAAAATATATAAAAATTTACGCTTCATTTATTTCGTGAAAAACGGCAATTTCATAGGTAAAGACCTAATATTATTTCTTTTAGACTTTGAGTCTCAGTATGACAACGTATCGTGTTCAAATACTTGGTCATAGGGGATATCCAGCCGGCCTGTAGTCCTTGATTGAAACCTGCTATATTTGCTATAAAAAAAAAGTATGAAACCTCAATTTTATTAAGTTTCTTATGTTAAGGTCACGGCAGGAACGGTGCTACAGAGCTTTCCATTCATAATAACATCGTCATAATAACCATATGTAATAACAGGCGTAGTTATGTTTCGTTTAAGAGTGGGAATAACAAATAAAATGATAAGAACTGAACCAATTTGAACTTTACCCTGCGGTCGACAACGAATCCTTAATTTATATATTTTACACTACCAAAATGAATGATTACTTATTTCTATCGATTGTACCACGATTTTTCATGTCTATCGGCAAGAATATTTCGTTTTTCGGCTGTGAAATCCTACTTATATTATAAACGCGCAAGTTTGTAAGTATGGATGGATGTTTGTTACTCTTTCACGTAAAAACTACTAACTAGATTTAAAAAAAATTTTAAAAATAATATAGCTTATACACCAGAATAACACATAGGCTACAATTTATAAAGATATTGTGTGAATTGTACAAAATATCAAGTAAATAGGAAAAAATCTACCATCTGCGAGATATTCTGGCGTGCGCTGCCAAAACCGCTAGAGTTACACAAATGTAATCTATGATGAAAATGTTTATCTTAAATAGTACTACAAAAAAGCTCGCCACATTATATATCTATATCTTATGTGTAAGCCATTATAGCCAAAATAGTGATTCAAACAATTTGGGTCAAATGGTAATACTCCCGTCGTCATTTGTAAATACCCCAAGATATCTTCGTAAGTACACGCAGGATGCGATCACATACGTGCGTAACTACGGGAGGCCTGATTTGTTCATTACAATGGCATGTAACCTCGCTTGGCCAGAAATTACTAAAGGGCTCATTCCAGGTCAAAATTCAACGGACAGACATGACTTAACAGCCAGAATATTTAAAACAAAAGTTCAAAAATTGTTTGCTCTGCTTACAAAAAATAAAATATTTGGAGACATGAAGTGCTTCATGTACTCGATCCAGTGGCAAAAAAGAGGCCTGCCTCACGTGCATTTAATGCTTTGGTTGACGGAAAATTTACGCTCTAACCTAATTGACGAAGTCATAAGTGCGGAAATACCAAACCTAGAATGTGATCGAAAACTCTACGATACTGTAACCAAAAATGTGATTCACGGTCCCTGTGGTACACTAAATCCGTCATCACCATGCATGAAGGAGGGAAAAAGTATCCAAGGGCGCTTTTAAAAGATACTCAAACTAACGACAATGGCTATCCTCTGTACAGGCGTAGAGCAGCAGGAGATGGCGGCCGTACGATAACTCTAAAAACTCGAGTTGGAACACAAGAGGTATTGGTTGACATTAGCTGGATTGTCCCATATTCTCCTCTTCTCTCTAAATTTTTAATTGTTATAAAATTTTAAGTTCTATAATACGGTATAGGCGAAAAATATTTTTGTAAATAAATAAATAAAGGCAGCGACCAGGCTATTTTTAACATTGGACAGCAAGTTAATATTGACCCGAGAGATGAGGTGCAAACGTTTCGAGCCGATAGATATGTTAGCAGTAACGAAGCAGCGTGGCGGATCGACAGAAGACGACACTAACTTTTTCCTGCTTTGCCAAAATGACGCATTTTGAACTAGGAAGGCACATTGTGAAGGCCACAATTATATACCGCGCATCCCAATCATACCCAATAACTTGCCTTTCAATTTTAAACGTCTGTGACGATCAACAAATCGCAAGGTCAAACCTTGAAGGTAGCAGGCTTGCTCGCGTATTTCCAAAGCGAAAAATCTGCATGTTTTTTCTGAAGATCGTATTTGATATAAATAAAAAGCTTTAAAAATTTTTTTATCAATTTACTAAAGAGACCGGCCTGGATAATCAGACTTAAGGACGGGCTGGAATCCCCATAGTATCTGGTTGTGATTCGGTAGTCAACAATTTTCTTTATATATGTATTTCATAGTTGATAGGGCTGTCTAAAATATGATTAAAGCAAAAAGTTTTCACCGTTTGCATTAATTTTTCATTAGCAGCATGTACAGTCAAAGGACTTGATTCATAAATCCATGAGTGATGATTAAACATTGATAGCTTCAATACACTAGATACATTTTCATGAGCGCCAGAAGATAATCTCACAATTGTAAATTGTAAAATCTTTTGATATCGAAAACTAATCTAATAATTCTAGGAGCCTTTAGCACAGTTAATACAGAAATACTTCTATAAGTACCGAGCAATATATATATTCATATATCAAATATTTCCAGGCAGCCCTAGGAAAACGTTACAAAACATACAACACACTTTTGACAGATATCAAATAATATTTTAACAAGATGTGTAGAAATGAAATCAAGTTCTTATCATTTCGTTAGTAATTAAAATTTTTATTTATAAGATTTCTCATTTTAATAGATTCAGTATTGTATATCAGCTGAAAAACCTTCTGTTTGGGGTAAACAAAAAATATCTGATTTTTATAATTGTTTGGACCAAATGAATTTTTAATGTTCCCAGTGAAGTGGAGCATAAATAAGAAGAGATAATTGAATAAGTTAAATTATCCATCTATCTATCCATTTCAATTTTTGAAGAATAAATATGTTTTTGGGACACCCATAGTATAGCTGTTTAATAAGGTAAGGTGAGTATCTCTTGCCAGAATTTTTTTACTAGTAACGAAAGTTTTCCTGTGTAAACAAAATAAAACCTTTCAAGATTTCTTCCAATTGATTAATATAATCCAAAGTTCCAAACTTTATTGAATTCTTACTCTCGGAGAGGACGTAATTTTGAAATACAATTAAAATATGGGAAGTAATTTTCACAAATTTTTATCTACATAAAGAAGCAGTTTTAAAATACAGTTACTTTTTCCAAGTTGGTATTTTGCTGCATATTACCTAAATGCATTAACTAAATATAGGTACAACAAAAGTGGGAAATCCCACAGCGTCAAAAAATATTAATCAAACAATGAAATCATGCATTTTAAACAAATACTACCATCTACGTTCGTGTACCCAGAGCATGTGATCATGGCATGCATGACGTAGAATTTTGGGACTCCATTTCGATAGCAAGATACAAGATTTATCTAAATAAAATTGATTTATTTTTCTTATGTATGGAAATCTATACATATAATAAAATTGCAGAAACATGCTTTCTGTACATTGAAAATAAAATAAAAAAATAACAAGGGTTGTTATAATAACGATGCCGAACCTAAAAATGTAATAAATAATTTTTTTGTCTGTTTGTCTGTGTGTTTGTGCACGCTGATCCCAGAAACGGCTTAGCCGGTTAAGGTGCGATTTTCGATTATATATTTTGGTAAGTTTCACTTAACATTTAGTGTTTGTATCATATCAATCGGTTCAGAAATAAAGAAGTAATGTCAATTTAAAAAATCACGTCGATCATTTTTGTAACTATTCTGTATCTATCTTCTATCTTTTTTTCTGTTAGTAGCATGGACTGAAACTTTACTAAACTTATAATAATTGTCTATAAAACAATGTTATGAATAGAAGTAAAAAATTATATTATAATTCAGTTATTTGCAGCGAACGCACGCATTCTGCAGGCGCATGGGTGAATAGTTGCATTCGATATACCCATCGACATTGTATGAAAACGGTCGAATGATAGGTATTGATTCCCTATTCGTATCGACATTTTGATGTATCGATTAAAATGAATAAAAAAATATAAATTGATTTTAGAGGTTCATTTAATTTGTTTTTTTTTTATTTTGATTGTGTAATCTGGAAAGGAAACATAACATTTAGTTTATTTTTGTTTAGTCTGATTCTACTATTTTAAAAATATAAAGAAGACTGATTGATTGTTAGTTCTATTACAATTTTGATTGTTAATTTTGTTCATTGATGTTGATTATCGCTTTGCTAAAGCGATTAGGTTTAATATTTCAATAATATGTATGGGTAACATCACTAAAATGCCAAAGGGTCATTAACGTTTCATTGTTTACAAATTTTTTTCGGAATTAGTATGTGTTTAATACTAAACAACGTTGTGTTAAGCAATACGTACGATTTATTATAAGAATGCCACGAAAAAGATCCAACCTCTCTCAGTGCAGCAGAAATGCTAAAAGGATGAGATTAGTTCGATCACAGGAATGTAAAGAACAGCGTGAGGCATGACTTACTGCATCTCAGGAACATCAGGCCAGGTTTCGTGCTGCAGAAACTTCGACTCAGCGAGAATCTCGATTGGGTTAAAATCGTTTTCGAATGATGACCACTTGAATTAGGGAGAACAGGGAACAGCAAGAGGCACGTTTATCTACCGATCGCCAGGCTCACGCACTATCGCGTGAGTCTGAAACCTTTGCTGACAGGGAAACCCGCTTGAGCTCTCAGAGGGTCCGGACAGCAAATGCCCGATCTCAGGAGACACAGGAAGAACGGGAAACACGTCTCACTGCAGATCGTGAAGCTCATGCACTGACGCGTGAATCTGAGACTTTCACTGATAAGGAAATTCGCCTGAGTTCTCAGAGGGTTCGGACAGCAAATGCACGATCTCAGGAGACACAGGAAGAACGGGTAACACGTCTCACTGCCGATCTTGAAGCTCAAGCACTATCGCGTGAGTCTGAGACCTTTACTGACAGGGAAGCTCGCCTGAACTCTCAAAGAGCACGAACTTTGCAGTCTAGCTGGACTTCTTGAAAATGAAGATGAATATCAACAAAGAGTACAAACAGCTAGAGAAAACTATGAGCTAACCCGTCAGAGTGAGGAAAATTATTTATTAGCTGAGAGAGAACGAGTAAGGGAAATACGGCGTGCAGAAACTGTAGACCAATACCAGTTACGGCTAAATACCGATCGACTTGACATACACTCAGTAGACTGGTGTCAAGTTGGATAGAATACTCAGAAAGTGGAGCGGAGATTGAAATTCTTCCATGGACGAACAAAGAGAAATCAGGTTTTTTGTATTCGCCCAGAATTGATTACTCTGACTTCGCCGTCAAAGGAGGTATGGTGCTTTGTTGTCAGTTTTGTAATGCTTTAAAATGGCAAAAAGAACCAAATGGCATATGCTGTTCAGGTGGCAAAGTACTCATTGAAAATTTCCATGAGCCCCCAGACATTATAAAAGCTTTACTAAATGGTGAGCATCCTGAGTCGAAACATTTTTTAGACAATAGCCGTTTATATAATAGTGCATTCCAAATGACATCTTTTGGGGCCAAACAAATCACAAAGGGCCCATTCATGCCAACTTTTAAGGTTCAGGGCCAAGTTTATCACCTTATTGGATCTTTGCTTCCACAAAATGAGCCAACATTTCTTCAAATTTACTTTGTGTAAAATTACAATGAACAGGCCCATATACGACATGATAACTTTCCTCGACTGAACATCAACCTTATATCTCAGCTTCAGAATATGTTACATCAAGTGAATCCGTATGTCAGAAGTTTCAAAGCCGCAATAGATTCCATCCCACAAGGCCAAAATAACAATTATACAGTTATAATTAAGGCAGATAGACGTCCTGCGGAAAAACATCGTGGAAGGTACAATGCTCCCGTTGCAGACGAAGTTGCAGTAATTTTAATCGATCAGGAATGTGATAGACGTGAAATCGTGCTGCGTACTCATGATGATCGCTTACAATGCATTTACGAAACACATCAAGCTTATGATTCTCTGCAGTATGCTGTGATATATTTCCTTGGTGAGGATGGGTACAATTTTGCACTCTACCAAGTTAATCCAGGTACTAGGATAACAATGTCACGGATGTCACGTGTTAGCAATCCTAGCAGCCTGTATGCTTTCATCCCCGATGGCCATACGTCTAATATCGTGTACAGAGAAGCATTACTGTAAAGCAGATTTTTTTAGCTACCCAAAACGACGGTGTTTATTATAATATAATAATAATAATTTATTTCGGACACTTGATCCATATAAATAGTTAGTTATTAATTTAATCCCAATTTGTTGCTTTTTAATTTTATTTTACATTGCATTGTATGTGGCAATTATTCCAATGTTTTCATATAGATTACCTATCTACATATATTATAATATCTAAGCTATCTACCATTTCTTTTACTACTAATACTTTATGATCCCATATTAACCAAAAGCTATATCCAAAAAATGCTGCCCAAAGTCACTATTCCACGCGAATGAAGTCGCGGGCACAGCTAGTAACAAATAAATTTATTTAAAAGCTATCTTTGTATATCATAGCTATCAAAGCTATCTTTGTATATCATAGCTGCTATCAAAGCTATCTTTGTATATCATAGCTATCAAAGCAATCCAACTATACTCGTAATTGATGCTTTATATAGATAAAGCGTATACGAGTATAGTTAGAAAGACTCATAGCTTGGACAGGAGATCTTCGAATACGTGGATACTAGAGGAACCATGATCGTTATCATTTCCCACTTATTTTAACATAAAAATCCAAACAGGTGACTTCACGGTTCCTAAGTGGGCCTCGAGAATGTTTCAGAACCATAATCAAATCCATCAAGTAGTTTGAAAGAGGTGGCAAATTCTAGCACCATCTGATTTAAAAAAAATGTTGCCCTTTTTGTTATTCCTTAGGTTAATTAATGATAGACAATGCTGGAGACAGACTAAAAAAATAGCTTCCGAGTTTCGGTAAGAAAAATTGGAAGAAGTGTTTTTTAAATAAAATACCGGCTTCTGGCTTAGCTCTCTTTCACGTGATCAGTATCAGGCATAAGCTATTTCCTTAATGCCCCAAATTAAGAAATCGATCGGGTTGAGGTCAAGTGTACAAGCTCTTGTACAATCGAAGCCTGACTGCCTTACCAACGTAGAAGCTATCTGCATTTAACTCGCTTCCGTCGCCGAACGCATTGGCTCCGCCCAATTTATATTTAGTCGGTTAGCTAAGGAATGCAGAACGAGATGCAGTTATTGTCATTATTACAGAATGACCATAGATCAGTCTAGTTGCTATTTCTTAATATTTCTAGTGAGATGATGTCATTCTTACTTAATTCTTCTGTTTAAATGAGTTTAAAATCACCTAAATTTTACTCAAGAAGATATAAAAAAACAAATTAATGTTTTCGATTTATTATTTTTTGTTTGACCGACGTTGGCAACATTTATTTAGTGTTTTATTTCAATATGTGGGGTGATAAAAACCCTGATTAAAAACTGTGATTAGTCTTTTAGTTTTCGTCCAAAAATTCTAGTTATTGACTTGAAAACATCAATAAAAAAGTAAAAAAGGCGCGGATGGATTATACCACGTGTGACCCTGTGCAAGCAATATTGTTTTTCAACTGGTAAGGCGCAGGTGGACTTGGGTGTACACTCGATCTCAACCCCCGCGGTGGCGCCGAGAGTTTTTTGATCGAAACGATTTACAATACAAATAAATTATTATAATTACTATGTCGAAGATTAAGGCTCCGTATCCTGTGTACAGAAGATGTGCAAAAAAGCTTGCTGCTGGTCTTAGAAAAAAATCAATAATAGTATATTTTATTATCATTATCAAAAAAAGCAGAAATAAAAAGTTTTATTCTAGAATTTTTCCTAGCACAGCATCCACATGCACAAGTAAAGCAAGCCTTTGGACAAAACTAGCGAAACTTAAGATCTTAGAGAAAAAATTAAAATGATGTATTGATTATAAACGTATGTACTCAACATACGTTTATAATCAATACATCGTGAGTCGAAAATTCGTGGAATGGTGTGTAAAATGTGGGAAGGGAGAGGAGATCCCATTAAATATGCCACTAAAAAAGTAACTCATAATTAGTATACATAGCAATTATTATTACAATCATTTACTAGTGTTATTGCTCTCTCGAAACAACTCAAACTGACAGAAATCACAGGTCAAAGAAAGACCAGTTCCCTGCTGTTATCAATCTATCCTATCCAACCTATCCAAGAAAACCGTCCAAACAATTTTTGAAGTTATGTTTTCAGTTTCAGAGGAATCTTGCCCTGGTCCAACCATGGTCTATTCAAGAACGCAGGGAGTCAATTGAATACGACCCGGACCCTGGCTGCTCAAGGCAACCATTTTTTGGACTCAAACGGCTTTGGTGGATTATAAAGAAAAATGTGAAAATTTGTGGAAAACATTACCTACACTTACATTTTAAAAAAGTTAAAAGACCGTCACAAAATGTTGTCCAAGTTTGTGCTGCTTTTGCAATTCGCCACCACACAAGCCATGTTGCACAGGCTGCCATTCGGGAATCACTGTTCGAAATAATTAAACACCCACCCTCTAGTCCGAGCTTGCTTCGCTTCACTATTACTTATTTATTTTGGAATATGCTCGTAAATGAATCGTTTTCGGGATTAGAATTGCTCGCGTCCGCAAGGTTTAGCCCTCGATGTCTTGTACGTTGTCCCCGGGTGGTGCTAAACGAGTATTTTTTGGTGGTAGGCTTCGGCCGTCGCTTGTCACCACCCACTAAACAAAGCCATGCTGCCAAGTGACATGGTCGCGTTTCGCTTTCATGTTTAGTGTAGCCATCGAGGAGGGTAGGTCTGAGTAATCGTGCTGCATCAGAGAACTGTCTTCAGCTCGTAATTTATTGGCTTGCCGGATAACTGGTTTTGGAGGGTAGCGGGGTCCGAAGCAACGGTGCACCGCTGGCCGACAGCAGGTAGGCGCAAGTAGTGTGCTAGCCACATGCGAAAGGCTGCCCCACCACCTCGCGATAAATCCTGGGAGACTTTATCGTGTCAGCTGGCGACTGGTTAGAGAAGACCCGATGACGATCCCCGGGGGGGTTCGGGCGTCCCCACAGTCTCCAAGCGAATTCCCCATCGGTGCGTTGTTTATTGCGAGTTGCTTGGATCCATTTGCAGCGCTTCACTAAACTTCGGTCTTCCTCCCTATTCACTCACACAATATGAAAAGTCGTCAAAAGAAGAGTAAGATTTTACAGCGGTTGTACTTCCTCTCTCTTAAAGTGCACTTCTGCAACACCAGAGGAATGCACTCAAATCTCAACGAACCAACACTTGAGACAGAGAGGCCTAACCTTCTCTTCCTAACGGAGACGCAGATCTGTAATTCGTCAGACTCGACATACCTTTGTTACCCAGGGTACATACTGGAGTCCAATTTCCGTACGAACCCCGGGGTGTGCATATATGCCAGTGACGAGATCTATTGTCAGCGTCTCCGTTACTTGGAAGATCTGGACTTTTCCGTCATGTGGGTTCACATTGATACCGGCCTTGACCAATTGGTCTATGCCAGTATATACCGGTCACATAGTGGAGATCGGGAGACATGGAGGCTCATGGAGAATCTCAGCGATGCAGCAGATAATGTTTGGCAACGTTTTCCCTCAGCGCCGTTGGTGTACCTGGGGGATTAAAAGCTCATCACGGGCAATGGCTATACCCATATCAGGACACTGACCACGCTGGAATAGAGGCTTTTAAGTTTTACGTGACTCAAAGCCTCTCACAGCTTGTGCACGAGAGCACGGGCATCCCCAACGTTGCTGGCCACACTGCATATTACTTAGGCCTTCTGCTGACAACTGATCCTGACAGGTGCTCGGTGTCCGTAACTGCACCTTTAGGGGCATCTGACCACTGCGTGAAGAAATCTGTGTCGCAGTACTCGCCGCCTGACACCCGCCCAAAAGGCGCTAGGCGCTAGGAGTATGGCGATACAAGTCAGCAGATTGGGATGAGATGCGGAATTTTTTCGCGTCTAATCCTTGGCGGCAGACTTGTTTTACATCAACCGATCCATCGTGCTGCGCTGATACTATATAAAGTGTGATAGGCCAAGTAATGGAGTATTTCATCCCTTACGCTGACCTATCCCTTGAAACCAAAGGTCGCCCATGGTTTAATGCTGCTTGCCTCACAGCTAAAAAGCTCAAGCAAGAAGCGTACAAAGCCTGGGCTGACGCTCGCAGAAGCAAAGCCGTGGATTCGCATGAACTGAAGAAAAGATACAATGCTGCTGGCAAGTATTGCAAAAAGGTGATCAGAAAAGCTCACTTTGACCACATTGGCCACATCGGAGACAAGATAGCTTCATATCCTTCAGGAAGCAAAGCTTTCTGGTCTCTGGTCAAGTCGGTTGAGTCGAACTTCGGTCGCCCATCGCAGCCACCTCTGAGGAAGCCTGACGGTTCACTGGCCACACCGAAAAAGAGAAAGCAGACCTTTTTGATAATCTTTTTGCAGATTGTTCACGTCTAAATAGTCAAGGTAAAGTCCCACCCCAATTACCTCAGTTCAGACCCAAAATGGGTACCGTTCATATTCGCCAAAAGGAGGTTTTTAAATGCTTGCAGAATTTAGACGTGAATAAGACCAGCGGCCCGGTGGCATACCTGCAGTTGTTTTACAACACTACGCAGTCGAGCTGTGTCTCATTCTAACGTGCCTGTGACGACTCTCTCTGGAATCTGGAAAGGTCTTTAATCCTGGAAGCTGGCTAACGTGCAACCAGTACCAAAGAAGGGAAACCGTGCGGATCTTATCAACTATCGACCAATTCAATCACCTCTATACTTTGCAAAAAATGGAGCGTGTATTGAACAATAGTTTCCTGGCATACCTAGAATCCAACGAGCTCCTTTGTGATATATGGTTTTAGCAGTGAACGCTCGACTGGAGATCTTCTTGTGTATGCCACTCACTTATGGAGCGAAGCCTTGGAGGGTCACGGTTAAGCAATAGCTGTATCCTTAGACATTTCCAAGGCTTTTGATAGGGTCTGGCATGATGGTCTCTTTAGTAACCTTCCAGCATATGGAATACCTAATGGGCTCTGTGACTGGATATCTGATTTTCTGAGGGAACGGTTGATTCGAATAGTCTTAGACGGCTGCTCTTCTGACCTAATGGAAATTAATACTGGGGTACCTCAGAGATCAGTTTTCTCCGCAACGTACTTCTTGCTGCACATTAATGACCTGCTAACCCCAGGCATTATTGGTTACGCTGATGACAGCACCGTTGTAGAGAGATACATGTACAATGCGCGAGCGAGTCCTCAAGAAATCCGGGCTTAGAGAGAGTCCATGATTGAGCGGGTGGATTTGGCCTTAAAGAAAGTGTCCGATTGGGGCGAGTCCAACTTGGTAAAATTGAACCCGTCAAAAACAAAGGCGTGGTTATTCTCCGCGAAAAAGAGCAGTTTAAACTAACGCCTACTTTCTAAAATGTTTCTGTACCTTTAACTATATCGTCCCAACTGAACTTCGAGCAAATTGTGTCCATAGCTCAAACTGCTTCAAAGAAGTTGGGAATGGGATGGTTCTGCAAAGCACCAACTCGAAGCGATGGACGAAGAGCCCGAAAAATTATAAACAACTTTGGCCTCACCATCAAAAAACTGCAAAGCCTCGACCATCGTCGAAAAGTTGCCAGTTTAGCAGTCTTCTATAGATTACATTTTTGAGAGTGCGTGAATGCTCTTTTTGATCAGGTCGAACCCACACCCTTCTTACAACGGACTACTAGACGCAGACAGGCCTTCCATCCATTTCTAGTAGACATTCCAAGAAGTCGAACCAAACATTTTGATAGTTCATTTTTGGTGCGGGTCGCCAAGGTGTGGAATAAACTGCCTGCGTCTGTTTTTTCTGAATTCTATAGTCCTAGTTCTTTCAAGCGTACAGTGAATAGGTATTTCGTGAATAGACGTATAACACCTTCGTCTTCATCGTCACTTATCACCCAGCTTTTTTTAAAATATATTAGGGTAAAGAAAGAATATACTGGATAAGAAAAATGAAAGTTTTATTTTATGTAGCCAACTTTCTCCACTTTTCGCGAACTTTAAGACATCCCCTCGTACAGATGTTTTTTTAGTTTTCTTCTTGTTTCCAGAGTAAAAACTAAATAAACCGTTAATTAGAAAACGATATAATATATCGTTTTTAAAATAAAAATGTCTGATGTTTATTTTTAAAAAATAGTCATCGTTGAGGGAATATAATTCATATAGTGGAGTCACTATAATTTTTATACCCGACTGTTAGAAGGAGGGATATGTTTTTTGAGTGTATATAATGTATATTATTGGCACGCTGTATAGCTCAAGCCAATAGACGGATTTCAACAAATGAGGTGGCATTAGATTTGTCTCAGTTTTGGGAGTGATAATGGTTATATTGTTCACCGTAATACCTATAGAAACAGCAATTGCACGGAGAAATATATTAAGCAGTTGGTTTTTTTAGTTTTTCGAATTCGACAGCTTGTTTATTCAAAGTATTTCTATACAGAACAATAAAAGCCCACCAAACAGTTTTTATTTTATTACCGAGTTTTTAGTAAGTATTGTAAAGTTTTCCAACTTCAACCGCCACTATTATTTTCATTATACTTACTATTCTAAAAAAGTTGTAATGTCTATAAAGTATATTTACTATTAAATTTCTCAGTTAAGAAATAAATTCGTAGAAGATAAAATGATTAATTTACTGTTATATCGAATATGTAGATTTCAAAGTGAAATGCTTTATTTTTGTAATTTCACCGGCTTAGAACAGAAGTGCAACCCTGGTAATGTGTTTTTGGTGGCGCTTAAAATAGGAAGGGCTGTAGTACCATTCCAAACCAGACCTCGACAAAAGCAACTCTGCATTTCGGATAAATATACTACTGGTGACGCCATCTATGGAACATCGAACGTTCGAGCTCGCAAACGATGAAATCCTCAAGGACCTTAAGTCCCAGAGTTTCCCGGCTAAGGCAGTGCACAAGATACACTCCAACCGCGGTAGGCGTTTCCCACTCGCTCTAGTAATCCTAACTAACACTTCCAACTCGAGGGAGATTTTCAGAGAGGCTCGCACAATCTACGGACTTTCGAATATCTCCGTCGAGCGTCCCAAACCCCACGGTAACCCTGGGCAGTGCCACCACTGCCAACTCTATGGTCATGCAGTGGCTAACTGCTTGGCTCCCCCCAGGTGAGTTAAGTGCCTGGACCCACATATAACAAAGGAGTGCACTCGCACTCCCGAATCCACTTCCCCCCTGCATTTGTGCTCTGCGGCCAGTCCGGCTACAGCTAACTACAGGGGTTGTGCGCGCGCTCCGCGCTCCTCAGCTAAGAGGGCCGTGCCTAAACCAATGCCGCCGCTCACTCCCACTAACTTTCCGCCGCTGCGCAACCGGGCTGTACAGCCGACGCCAACTCCGGCTCTCTCCTGGAGACAGCGTCCAGCCGCTCCAGCTCGACCTTCCCGTCCTATCCCAGCTCACATAGCTCCCGCGTCCAGCTCCGTCGTCTCAACCTCAGTCGTCGTTGGCTGAGGACATGAAGACCGTGTTCAACGTTATTCAAAACGTCGACATTAGGGCAATCTCCGTACTGGCACGTAAACTGCGAGCAGTTCGCTCTCCTCAAGAGCGTCTCTTCGCGTTAGGTGAGCATCACTCGCTAATTATTTCCTTGTAAATTATTTATTTAGTATAAATTCTTTAAATAAAAACATGATGTCTAGACCTGCTAACCCCACGTCCGGTCGTATCAAACCCAACGAACAACGAGCCAGACTTATTGCTTCTCCAAGAGACATGGCTTACTCCAAACCGCTCCAGGGGATTCGCTATTCCCAAGTACGCGTTTACTCGCACCAACTCCGACGGTTTCGGCGGCACTGCTATTCATTACAAAAGAGGATTCCATTGCTCTTCTCTCTCTACCCCTCCTCTCCTCAACTTCAGTCTACATACCTAGTGGCCATTCTTGCCCTCAGCCATTCAGTCATTATGTTCGGAGACTTTAACTCCAAACATATTGACTGGACGTGCCTATCGACCACCACCAGCGGTATCGTTCTCCTCAATATCACTAACTCACTCGACTTAGACGTCATCTCTCCCATCACTCCCACTTACTATCCCCAACAACCCGAACTACTCTCCTGACATCCTCGATTTTGCAATTGTCAAGCGAATCAAACTCGATCTCAGGTCTATCAGACCGCTCGATGGCCTAGGTTCTGACCACCGCCCCGTCTCCCTTGTGCTAGGACGCCTGACGATAACGTCATCACGTTAAAAAAAACATTAGTTTTAGCCTTAGAGGTCCTGAACTCTCCGCTCGCGATCTCGCCCGATCAATTAAATAGCCCGGATAAAATAGATTCATTAGTCAACTCTCTCTGATGCTATCAACTCAGCCATCAGCGATAACGAAAAGGTTGCTAAGCAAGGCAAACCCACGCTTCCCCTAGCCGTTAGCAATCTTATTAAAGCTAAGAACGCGGCTCTCTGCAGAGCCAAGAAATATCCCACGCCCGCCTATAGAACAGCTGCGAATTAGCTACAACGTAAAGTCAGATCTTGCCTCATGGAACTCCAAGACGCTCAAATGAACGATCTCATGGAGAATATCTCCCCGTCTCACTAAGCGTATTATAGTATGGCCCGAGCCTTACGCGTAGACACCGCCTCTCACGTTCTTCCTCTTACTCGTCCCGATGGCACTACTGCCTTCGAAGTCGAAGAGAAAGCCGAATACTTCGCTGACAGCGTTGCCTCACAATGCTCGCCCAGCACGCAACCCACGGATCCCACCCACATTCAAGTGGTAGAGGACGAAGTTCTCCGCAGAGACTCTCTCCCCATCACCGCTGACCCCATCACAGTCTCTAATGATGAAATCTTGCTTCTCATTAGAAGTAAAAAATCCAATTTAATTTGTATAGTTTCTGAAATATGACAGTGCCTAACTCATGTAACTTTAAAACAGAACGGAGTCTATCACGCACATCTCCTGCAACATTAGTTGGAAGAGCTGTGCGTTACACGCAGTTCTAAACAAACTTGTGTGTCTTATACGTTATCTATGAGTTGCAATAGTTAGGCGTTACAATCGAGACATGATTTTATTTACAGATCAATTAAAAAACGCTTTTCCAAAAAACTTCAACATTCAAAATTTGATAGTGGTCGAATTTCGTCAAGGGTCACATTTTTGCGAAAAATAACTACAACAGTGAACTCACCGAGCTTAAAGTTTTGAAAAACGAAAAATTTATTGATCTTGAAATTTGCAATGATTTCATTAGTAATATTGCACATGAATCCGAGCCTCGCAGTTTAAATAAATAAATATAATATCTTTTATTGCGGACCATAATCCATATCTTGGTTAGTAACACAATGAACTTAAAGACTATGTTAGTAGATATAATATAATATTAATTCATCAATTTTTTCAGATTTTTTGAAGCACTGGGCACATAGACATGCACATGTGCCCAGTGTCTCAATATAAGACATTCAGGTTTTTTAGATATAACGCCCAGAATGCTGTTGGCGCTCCCACGCACCCTGTGCCGCAGCGACGCGATTCGTTTACGAATGATGGCGTAAAAATCATCGGTATGGGCGTCTGCAAACATACCTGATGCTCTACAGTATCATGGGAGCCCCAACAACAGCCTGAAAGCATTATTGTATTGAATACGGAAAGCGTCGTTTGCCCGCCGCGTGTATCTAACCCACAAGGCACACGTGTATAAAGTTTGACAGAAGGCCTTGAACAAAGTAATTTTTACTTCCGCCGTGCAGCGATAAAACCTGCGGGCCAGCATATTGCAGCGGACAGCCATCGCCCTCCGTTCTCTTTCTATGTCTTAATCATCTGTTAAACCCTCGGTTACCACATGACCCAGGTACTTGAATTCAGTGACACGTTTTAATGAAATGCCTCCTAGTGACACTTGCGGGACGTAAGTGGGTTTTTTATTGCCTACTTTAAACACAAGGAGTTCACTCTTGGTGACATTATACCGAAGACCATGTGACTCCGCGTAAGCTTCACAAATGGCCAATAGTTGCCTAAGTGCACTGACTGACGGGCTCAGCAGCACCATGTCATCTGCGTAACTGATGCTATTTACCAGAATACCGTCAATCGAACAGCCGACACGTGCGCTACGAAGCTCCTCAATCAGCTTATTTATATTTAGGTTAAAAAGCGCAGGTGAGGTTAACCCCCTTGCCTCATCCCACAGTCCAACCTATACTCGTCCGACAAAGCATTAGACCATCTGACCTGGTTAGTCTGGTTTCCATACCAATAACTAAACATTTTTATATACGCTTCCGGAAGCCCGGTAGTCCGTAGTTTTTGCCACAAAATATTATACCTAACCAGGTCAAATGCCTTCGAGAGGTCTAGGAAGGCCGCATATACAGGTGTATTCCTATCTGTGTAATACCTAACGATGTGCTTCAGTGACAGGATCGCACTTTCCGTGGACAGTCTTGGTCTAAAATCATCGTTTGGTTTAATATATTCATTTAAATGTCTCTCAAGCACACCATCAAGTATCTTAGCCATAGTTGTTAATAAAGAGATCGGTTGGTAGTTATTTATATCCGAGATGTCACCATTCTTATTTTTTTTAATCGGAACCACGACCGTTCTCATCAGCTCATCCGGCAAATAAGAGTGCCTTATACAAATTGTGAATAAAAGAGCTAACAATCTAGACAAGTGTGGGCCCGCATGCTAAAAGTGTTCTATGCTGAGGCTGTCATGGCCAGGCGATTTGCCTCCCTTCATGCCCTTTAGTATGCAGGCGATCTGCTTCGCAGTAATGCGTTCCGGAATGAGGACCGGGGTATCAGTCACGTCAGCCTCAGCATCGACCCCTACAGTTAGCTCTAAAGGAGATTGTGTTATAAACTTACTCCCGAAAAGATTGGTTATCTGATCAGGATCATTTGATCAAAATCTATCTTTAATTTTGAGAGGTGGACCATAAAATCACCGAAATTGCAATCTATGCTCCGAATGTTTTGGACAATTATTTTTAAGTTACCAGATGATTCGTTTAGTAGATTCTTGCAGTCGGTTGCTTCGTCAACCAGAAACGCTTCACCAACATTGACCTCTCTGTCAATGTCGGTGGCTACTTGTATAATTTAAAAGGATCGGCGTTAAAGTCCCCGAGTACATAAAGAGTTTCAATATTCTCACTCTCAATGATTGCGTATATTTCACCTAAACATTCAACAAATGCTACTAAATTACACTGCTCATACAGATGAGCAGTGTAGGCATATACACATTATAAATCGCATAAATCGGTCCGATACACGCACTTTAACAGCTATAATACGTTCACTCACACACTGAATTACAGATACCGAGTCAAACGAGTATTTTCTCCATAATAAGCTAACGCCGCCGTAGGGCCGCCCTCGCAGTAGTTCCTTGCTCGTATCGACAGCTGAATGGGGCAGCAGCCAGGTTTCCTGTAGCGCAATTATATCCGCCAATTGACTCAAAAGCCGCACGCAATCAATAGATCTTTTGAATGATTTACAATTACAGCTAAATAGCTTAATTAATACGTTATCGTTGGGTGCATTGTTCATCATGATTGACTTATTGTATTCGGACTACTCGAATTACCATTCCTTATCACGCAGATTATTGAACCTAATGAACTTACGAAAAGATACTCCGCTAGGCCATAGGTTCTCATCCATAAATATAGATAGCTTATCCTTAGGTATCATAAACTTGTAGGCTCCGTAGTCTTTCTTAAATTTCATTTCCATATATTTTCTTAAATTTTCACGATACATACTTTAAATAAAACACTTTTTACCGGATATTATCGCGTATATGTTAATTTTAAAATTATTTCGACGTTTCGGCATCTTTGATACCCATCGACATTGTATGAAAACGGTCGAATGATAGGTATTGATTCCCTATTCGTATCGACATTTTGATGTATCGATTAAAATGAATAAAAAAATATAAATTGATTTTAGAGGTTCATTTAATTTGTTTTTTTTTATTTTGATTGTGTAATCTGGAAAGGAAACATAACATTTAGTTTATTTTTGTTTAGTCTGATTCTACTATTTTAAAAATATAAAGAAGACTGATTGATTGTTAGTTCTATTACAATTTTGATTGTTAATGTTGTTCATTGATGTTTATTATCGCTTTGCCAAAGCGATTAGGTTTAATATTTCAATAATATTTATTTATTTATATATTTATTTATTTATTTTTTAGGAACAAACGGTTATACAAGATTTTTAACAACTCATACTTAAGATTAAAATAAAAACCTATAGTTTCCTTATTTTTACATACTTAACTACATTTGCACTACATAGTACTCCAAACAAAAAGCAATATTTAATATAAAAATGAAATAGTACAATCAAATATATATAAAGAGAGAGAATATAAAAAAGACATAATTCGATCATAACATTAAATTAACAAATTAAGAAAAAATCTATTTGAAACATTTTTTTAAGTTCGATAATTTGTCCAACTATGCATTGCAAGCATTCTGCACTAGCACCATCCCGCTCTCACAAACCGCAATGAGAACTAACGTTAAAAGTAGTTTACCAGGTGAGCGACCGATATCGCAGCCTGAGCGAGAGGACCGAACCACGGTTGCGACGGAAGATAATTTAAACAATCAGAGCCACTATTCTTATGCGGAAGCCACTGCGGTTTTATCGAAAAAACCGTCAAACCAATTTATTCATAATGTGGGTGCTGATAGGGCTCAATCTAGTTTGCGGGAGAAAGAAGACTGGATTTTAGTACAAAGAAAGAGGTTAAAAAGTAAATTTATTGGTTTAAAAGGCAAGGCTCAATCTCAAGGCGATTGTAATTTTAAAGCGGCAAATATAAAAATACCGTTTTATATTTATAACGTGGATGATAGCTGCGATAGTGCGGACATTAATAAATACATAAAATGTAAAACTAACATAGATGTCCAACCTCAAAAAATGGAAATGAAATTTAAGAAAGACTACGGAGCCTACAAGTTTATGATACCTAAGGATAAGCTATCTATATTTATGGATGAGAACCTATGGCCTAGCGGAGTATCTTTTCGTAAGTTCATTAGGTTCAATAATCTGCGTGATAAGGAATGGTAATTCGAGTAGTTTTTTTAGTAGGATTTTTTAAATTGACATTACTTCTTTATTTCTGAACCGATTGATATGATACAAACACTAAATGTTAAGTGAAACTTACCAAAATATATAATCGAAAATCGCACCTTAACCGGCTAAGCCGTTTCTGGGATCAGCGTGCACAAACACACAGACAAACAGACAAAAAAATTATTTATTACATTTTTAGGTTCGGCATCGTTATTATAACAACCCTTGTTATTTTTTTTATTTTTATTTTTAATGTACAGAAAGCATGTTTCTGCAATTTTATTATATAGACGTATTTTTATCAAACTTTATTTATATCATACCCAGTCCCCCATAATGACCCGTTATTCAACCTTTAAAATATCATCTTTATCTCCAACTTTATCAACTAAATGGTACATAAGGTATCTATAAAATAACATAGATAGAAAAAGGTATAGATAGCAGTTGGCACATCTGAGCAGCTCATATTACCAACATTATATGATTGTAATGCCTAACTCTTGTAATTTAAGATGCAACATAGTGCATTACAGGTTTTCTCTCTAAGTCTTTTAACTGTAATAATTTCTTTAAAAAATCCAAATAGAGAAAAGTATTAATGAGGTCTTCTTTGTGATAAATTTTAGGATATAATTTAAACATAACTATGTAAATAAATATTAACATGAAAAACCTGGACATAAAACCTTTAAAACGTTGTAAAACTTTTGTAAATAAAAACCTCAATAAAAATATTTGCAACGCTGTTTTTCAAGATGCATGATATTACCATGACACGGCAGTCCTGCCTGCAGCAAGTCCATCGAATCGTCGAGTACATACTCGACGGTTTCTATCCACGGCGTAATAAAACGGTCGCAGTTTTCTTTGACGTAGCCAAAGCTTTCGATAAAGTCTGACACAGCGGCCTAGTTTATAAACTTTATAAAATAGGCTTACTGGATCGCCTAGTCAGGATAATCGCGTCGTTTCTCAAAGATCGCACGTTCTGTTTCAAACATGAAGGCACGCTTTCCGCGTCTTGTCCCATAAAGGCTGGAACTCACAAGGCTCAGTCCTCGGCCCTCTGTTGTACACCGTGTACATTAACGACATTCCCATCCCGCCGAAAGGCGTCGAACTCGCCCTCTTTGCTTACGACACCGCCCTTTACAACAAAGGTCACGAGGTCCCGAAGAACATCACCAGACTCGAAAAGGCCGTTAACGCCCTCGGTGTATGGTTTCAAAAATGGCTTATCGATGTGAACCCAGACAAGAGTTCTGCTATTCAATTCGACCACAAACTCCGCAATCGCTACAACGATCCTCACATTTGAATGTTAGGTATTCCCATACCCTTGAAGCGCAGTATTAAATACTTAGGCGTCACCTTAGACCAGACGCTTTCTTTCAAGCCACACGTCGATAGAGTAACTAAACTCGCCCGTTCTTACTAAAGCCGCCTATATAGTATGTTAGCTAGAAAATGTAAAATGTCTTACAGAAACAAACGTACGCCTTACAAGGTCTGCGTTAGACCCATCATTACATATGCCTCGCCAATCTTTGCCTACGCCCAACCCTCCGTCCTGCACAAACTGCAGGTAGTTTAAAATCTCTTCTGCCCAAAATCTGTGTGCAGGGCCGCAAACGCACCTTGGTACGTGTGTAACGCGGACCTGCACAGAGATTTTGAACTACCTACAGTGCAACAGCGCCTCAAAACACTCTCAGAATCGTTCTTCAAACTCTCCGAAACCCACCCCAATCCCTTAGTTCAAGATTCAGTCTCGTAACCCCTTAACCTTAAAGTTCAAAGTCGCTAGACCGAGAAACGCGCACACTGGCGAACCCACGCAATTAACACTAGATCTCGAAGACCTTCAGGCCGCAACTTCTAATTCTAATGTAAATTCGAATTAATTCAATTTTTTTATAAAATTTTGAGCACTTTCAGTGCTATGTACTCACCTTCAGTGCTATGTAAATCCCAGTGGATGACCCTTGCACGAGTCATTCAGGGGGTTTTTTAGTGGTTAGGGTTCTAGTAGGCTCGGAGCGAGTCCCACATAAATCCGATCGCGCGCGCGGAGTATGCGTCAGAGCATTTTTTATCCTCCTGCCCTCTCCGTGGAGGGGGACAAAAAAATTACTAACTATACTATACTGTACTTTACGTTGTTTTTTGTATGAGATGGTATACATTACCTAGTATCAGATAATTTTAATTCCTTATTAAATACTCAGTCAAATCCAGGTTTCTTTTTGATTTTATATAGTCTCTTTGGAAATAGTTCTTAAAGACTCTTTTTTTGCTTTCAATTTATTTTATTCGTTGTTTTGCTTTTAAATTGTTTTTTTTTTGTATTGGGTTTATCTAAAGGTGTGACCAAACAAAGTGTGGCAAGGGCGCGGCCGCCGCGTGCGGCTGCCGTGCGTCTCGTCGCACTATGATTAAACGGTGGCCGCGTGCGGCTGCTGCGATCTATTTGCCGCGTGTGCACCCTGTTAATGTTCGTTCGTCGGGGTTTGTGTGTGGCTGTACTTCAGAAAATAAAATGGATAACGAGACATCTTCACTTTATTGAAATATAGTTATTATCTGTAAACTGGCTGTTCATTAGGGCGTGCTTGTACCAACGCGTATGGCAATGAGAGCTTGGTATGGCAAAAAAGCAATGAAAGCAAAATTAATGCAGTTGAGATGCGATCTTTGAGAATAATATAATGGTCAACGAATAGATTACGAATTAGTGTAATAAAAAGGAGATGTAATCTGAAAGAGAATACAGTGACAAATATGATAAAAATGGCATGCTTCGATGGTTTTGACACAATAAGAGGATGGATGACATAAGATTGACTTAAGGTTTATACAATATACAAGGTGAGGGTGAACAGAAGAGTTGGTAAAGTCTGTCCCAGGAAGACCTGCATCGATCAGATTGGGTATTTGTTGAAAAAAGCCCCTTAGTAAGACAGGTGTATGATTATAAATAAATATACATATACATAGATAATGTCCCTGATCCCCAAAGGCTGTCGACAGAACCTTTCAGTTACAATAGTCACATCTAGCATATTACTCGGGGAAAAGAGGGCCCTACAATAAAAATTATTCCAGACAGCTACTAGGCCATCGCTCCCATCCATAAAAAGCCTGAAGCCCACCTTTCACGACATCTTTCATTTATAAATGTAAACATATAATAATATTACCTGTACCATGTCCTTAAGAGCTCTTGCAATGCCATACATTGCACACCTCTTGTATTATTGTAGATATTGTTTGTTTTGATACGTGAAATGTGTATTGTAGGCTAGAATAGGATTCTAGAGATATAGAGAATAGGAGAGTAAATATCGTCAAGTTATCGCAAGTCTCCCTTTTGTCAGTTACGCCGTGCGCTGTGAGCATTCATTTTTTTAAAGTGGTTTTACCAACGTATATGTACAAATTCTTCCAAAGTTATTCTCAAAAATTGTGGCGTTCACTTCTAGATATCGTATCCTCTGTTGACAGAGTGGTCGCATCCAACATTGCTTTTTTTGAATAATTTCTTTTCTCTTCCTTCTTCTACGTAATTTACGAATAAGCAGAAGAGCTACAACACACACGGCCTCTTTCATTGTAGTTTAAATACGAAATAAAGTTTAGATTGCAAGCTCTAAATTCTTTAATCGCCTCAATAAAAACATTATGAAAGTAACGTTATGAGTTAGTTTTGACAAGTTGGTCAGAGCGACCAAGCTCCGTAGCTTGGACACTGTGAGTGGGAATATAGCATCGTTTATGACGTCATTGATGACGTATCGATATCAGTCGTGAACATGCTCACGGCTTGTGAGCCGTTCATCATTCAACAGGTAAAAGTTAAAAAGTTTTTTGTCGCGAGAGATTTTACTAGCGAACGGTTCGTGCCGTAGGCAAGTAATTTATCGCGCGTTCTTTTGTTCACGTCGAGCTTGAGCGCTATTATCAGTAAGCGTTATTATGTTAATCTATCCTAATGGATGAATTACTAGAGAATTGGACTGATGACACCGAACTAAGGACACCAAGCCCGTCAGCCTTTTTTTTAAAAACAGTTGAAATACGTGAATAATATGAATAAAGAACAGATTGAAGATGATATTATGGAGGACGAGATATATTTAGAAAAAGTTGCGGAGAACTTGGGAAAAGAATATATACAAATGGAGGCTGCGAAAAGAGGTATGCAATTAGTGTCATCGGAAGAAGAAAATATGATAGAAGGGAATGGATTACACAAAGGAAAAAGAAAATTAAGACTGAAAGTAAAATAGAACTATACGTCTCAAGTAAAGATAAATTACCAAAACAGTTTTATTTAGCAATTTTTTTTTTAAATTTAGATAATACGATAGTTCTTTGAGTGAAATATTTGTATCCGTATAAAATACGAATTGAATTTGAAAATGAATCACATTTGGAAAAGATGATGAACTGTGGAGACCTCGCAAATAAAGGATGTAAATTTCATAAAGCCTTTGATGTTAGTTATACTTACGGTGTAATTCGAAATGTTGACTTGGAGCTGAAAGAAGAAATTATATTAGAGAAAATCAAGTGTAGTGATGAACGAGCTTCTATTTCTTCTGTTTAGAGAATGAAACGAAGAGACAATGAAATAAAGTGCGAATCTGTTAGACTCTGTTACAAAGGTTCATATTTACCAACGTATGTTTATGTAGACAACCTATGTATTAAAGTAGACCCTTACGTTTTTCTGGTTTCCCAGTGCTTGCGGTGTTTGCAATGAAATCATACAGCTTCGAGGTGCCCCACCACTCAAATTGTATGCACAAAGTGTGGTAAATTCCATCAGAATTGTAAAACAACCATATTTTCTTGTGTGAATTGTAAAGGGAACCACATATCTTTAAGTAGAAGTTGCCCAGTTAATTTGAAGGAGAAAAGAATCCGTGAGAATATACATGTACTTAAAGTAGGGCACTAACAATATTTGTGGAAAAAATCGCCAGTTAATCTTCATCAACCAGAAACCTTGCAAGTTAAATCATAAGGGAAGAAGGTTTTGTGTCCACTGTGCTGGATTTTAGTAAATGTTTTGATAGTCAATTAAAAGAGTCACCATCGTACATTCCTTCTGTAAACGTTTTGAATGTCCAAGCAGATATACATCAACCCAAACAAAAGCCAGAAACTCAAAAAAGAAGAAAGCCAAGGACCCGGTATGCACTGATTTTGCCGAAAATATTTACACAGAGGAGTCTACATATAAAGAAGTGAAAGAAGCCCCAAAACCTAAAAATACGTTTTTTTTTGGAGTTGCTCACGAGGCTAAAGGAATTTATATTTTTAAGTAGCTTATCTATTTCGGATAAATTCAAAAACGTCATCAAAGGTTGTTTAGATTTATTATAATAGTGGTATAATGTATGGTATAATGTTATGGAGTGGCCGATGTTAAAACTTGTTTCGGATTACTTCAAGGGCCGTAAAAATATAGCAGTAAATATTATAAAGGAGAACGCGCAAAATTTGAGACCAAAGTTTATTAGTTTTGAAAATATTTTATGCCAGGAAAAGATCCACATTGCAGCCGTATCAGTGACATGGTTGGAACCTGGTAGTTTTTAAAATTAAATGATTATGATATCTATCGATGTGACCGAAGTAATTCATATGGTGGGGTAGCCATTTTTGTTCACAAAACTATGAAACCCACAGGTAAGTAACATAACTTTGTCCAATACAGGAATTCAAGCTTTATCCATTGAAATTTTAAATTGTGTACATATTGAAAGAGTCATAGCTATTTACTGCCCTTCTACAGTGCGTACCTCTGTGTCTAATTGGGGGACTTTATTTTCAGTTTCAAATTCAAAAATTTCGATATTGGGTGACTTTCACGGTCACCATACTAATTGGTCAAATAAAATAGATAACGGAGGAATTCAGATTTTTGACACTTCCACTGAAAATCACTTTGTTAGTTTCAATGACGGCTCTCCCAGTAGAATAAAATTAGTAGACGGGTGCTTGCAGCAAACAAGTCCGGGTATCACATTTATTTCATCTGATATAGCGCTTAAATTTGATTTTAAAGTTCTGAATGAGACTCTGGGTAGTGACCATCATTTTTGAAAGTCAAGTTTTTCAGTTTTGCCTACAGGTAACCATAATCCAAAGACAAAAAGAAATTTTAAAATGGCTGATTCATATTGTAGCGTTTTAGAAGATTTATTCAACAACTTCACTTTTTATTCGGATCTTCAAAAGAATTATGATGTTTTTGTGGATTTTATTAATATTGCCGCTGAACTATGTATTCCACATGTTGAGTTCAATCAAAAACCGTGTAGTAAATTTGTTTTACGTCCATATTGGAGTCCTATTTTATCTCAAGCAGAGCACCGGTTGGCTCTTTCTAAATTTCGCCGAAACCCTTCCCCAAATAATTATAATATGTTAAAGAATAAAATTGCAACAGCTCAAAACCTAATACGCAAAGCAAAAAATAAGTAATTTTCAAAAACTTTGTTCTTTAGTAGACCAGTCGACTTCATCTACTGATTTGTGGTCGAAAATGAAATGGATTAAAGGATATACGCAGCATAAACTTAATGTAGATAAGAATGTAGCTACAGAACTTCTTTATAGTTTAACACCCGATATTGTAACTCCCGATTGTCCTAAATTTTCTTCAGAAAGTGTCAAAATAAATTCTCTATTTTCATTAACAGAGTTGAATAATAATAATAATAATAATAATAATAATAATAATAAATCCCCAGACAAACACACCAACTGTATGGCCCCAAAGTAAGCAGAGCTTGTGTTATGGATGACCATACAGCGAACTGGGGGGGATCCCAGAATAAACATATACTTATAATAAAAGTATACTTTTAAAAATACTTCCCCAGGAGATGATGGAATATGTTATTTAATGTTAAAAAATCTTCCTCTCAATGCTAAAATAATAATGATGCAGTTATATAACAGTTTTTTGAACTACATTTTATTCCGTAGCAATGGAGAGACATAGTGGTAATACCGATTCCGAAACCAGGGAGATTGCAAAATGATATTTCATCTTTACGGCCAATCCCTATGATGTCTTGTCTTTTCAAAGTATTTCATTATATTTTGAGTAGAAGATTGGAATGGTTTTGTAAAAAAATTAAAATTATTTTCACCAAATAACACAGGTTTCCGAAAAGCTAGTTCGTGTTATGACAATTTAAGTACATTAGTTAAAAGGATATTAATTGGGTGTTCTGGGAAGCAGGCAACGCTGGCTTGTTTTGTTGACATTAACAATGCGTACAATAATAAATGATTAGATGAACTTCCAAGTGAAGTTCTTCAAAATGTTACATACTTGGACAGTAAAAAATAAATAATTTAATAAGGTTTTGCGGATTTAATCTTAAGTTATATCTTGATTATAACAAGAGTTTATTAATAACGAATGAGATAAGAAAAGTTCAGGTTCCTAAAGTTATCATTAAGATTAGCATAGTCTAAAGCAACTAAATTAAAACACTGTATCCACAGGTTTTAGTGATCTTTAACGTACTCTAAATCGTCTAAAGATTACTGAGTCGATAAAATGGAGAGTAAAAACCTGGAAGGGGTGTCAAATCTAAACAATTTATTTAGTTAATTTAGCACGTTTCGTTGCGGAGTAAGAAAAAACTTTTCACAAGATTACTTTTTTTTAAAGGTTCACTTCTACATTCGTTCCAATTTGGTGGCCTCTATAGGAACATGCAGGCTTTTGTAGAATATCTTTTATTCGTTCATTATCATTCAGATAAGGTTTGCAACATGAAAGCAAATGTGCGCGAATACATGTTTGCCATTTACAGGTAGTGATGAAAATTTTCTTTATAAAATAAAACTTATTTAATTTTAAGATTTAAATCATTTTTTTTAATATCGTACATTATTGAACGTTTGAATTGTAACGTTACAAGGGACACGTATGATATACCTTGCAACATATGTTTAATACTTCAAATCAAATTGTCCTCGAACAGCGTGTGGCTATAATTGCATAGTTCAGAAATAGGAGTACTTTTAAAGTCGTGTTTCAGTGTGTCCTATTAATTTTATTGAAAAATTTGTATTCGTTAATTTTCAGTAGAACTTTATACTTAAATAACAAAATTATTTTTATGTGGTTATTAGTTAGTGAAATATTCATGCTTTTTTCTTCATTTGCTGCTAGTATTTCATTATTGGAGTCGAACTCACCCCAGCAAGAGTCCAGCACTGTTAACCGTTTTTCGATTTAAACTCTTGTTTTACGGCTAGGTCCATCCTTTGATAAATTTACACATAGATTTTCAATAATCTTGATTTATTTACTTTAGCGTTTGAATATTTATTCCATGATGATATCTGATCACTTAACTGCTAGATCTTGTTAGTCGAAAATAGGTACAATTCGTAGCAACTTCTTCCAGAACCACGGTGCTTGAACGGGAACCGAAGGACCAAAAAAATGTAACGATGATTTATGGCTACCCTAATATATGATTGATAATTGAGGTGGTGGTTAAGTAGTAAAAACGACCAGCCCAGTTGAGTTACTTTATTGCAACTGAAGTAAATTGATCATAACAATTTATTAAATTAACTTAAAGGGGAGCACAAGTCATTAAATTTATAAATATTGCTTGCTTACGGTAAACCGTACAGTTTAGAATAATAAACATCAGGTAAAAGACTGTCAGGCATTTTTGCAGATAGCGTGATATATCTATTATAGATTACACGTATTTTTTGCATCTTTTCGACACAGCGAAATTATAGTTTATGATAATAAATATCAGGTAGAAGACAACCAGGAATTTTTGAAGATTGCGTGATATATCTTTTATAGATTACACGTATTTTCTGCATCTTTCAGATAAAACGAAATTTTAGTTTATAGATACCCGCGATTACGTATGAAATAAACAAAAAATGGTTTACCTAGAATGACTGGGTGGAAATGGCTGGGTGGACCTAAAACTCTCAGGCCTTTACAAAATTTTACCATAAACCTATATTAGACCCACTAAATGACTTTGCCTTGTCCGTACTCCATAAAGGTCAAACCACCCAAAACTTTCCGATAAAGAGATTAATTTAAATTAAATTATTTTGTTTATTGATTTAATCAATTTTGCAATCACCAAGTGTATAATAACTTCCTAAACGTTATTGGATTTGTGGGCTTCTCCCACTCACTCTAACTTCGCAGTACGCTAAACTCACAAACACTTAACATATACCTACACCATACGATACATACAAATACTCAATATTCAACACTCATACATTTCGCAATTGAAACCGACTCACTGGTAACACAACGAAGGCCCGACGAGTCTCAAGCGCGTCATCGCTGCGCTCGCGCACGCTCGTCTCGCCAGTCGGAATCCTATCACGACGCGAAGCGCATGCCGCTTTACCTTCCGCTTTACCTACTTACTATCTGCATATCACCGAGTGCTTAACCTTAACGACGAACCTTGCTATTGTATACCGGACTCGATTTGCTCAATAGAATAACTGTCGCTTTGCACCTTCTTACGAATAATTAGTGCTGTGTATATGTGAAAATGTATAGTTGTACCTACCACGGACTATTACTCCTTAAACCGTAAGCAGCCCTTTTCACATAACATTAAACGCTATATTGGTGACCCCTCAAACATTAGAACACTATGAGCGACAGCAGCGATTCGACACAAACTGCCGGGAGCAACGTCACAACCCGCCGAAGCACCGGTCTGTTCCCAGTTCAGAAAAAGTGATGTCGGTCGACTTCGTGAAAAATATTTTAAAAGTTCCTCCATTCTCACCGGAGGAACCAGAAATATGGTTCGCACTTCTAGAAGGTCAATTCGAAAATTACGGCATTGTGGATGATCACGCCCGATACGCCCAAATTATCACCAACCTGGACATGGTGCATGCCAAGGCAATAAAGGATATCATACTCAGTCCGCTGGCAAAGGATCGCTATGAAAAAACAAAGAAAGAGCTCATCCGCCGACTCTCAGCATCACACGAGAAGAAGGTGAGGCAGCTACTGACGCACGAGGAGTTGGGCACCTACAGGACCTGGCTGGAGTCTCAGCGCCAGAAGATTAAATTAAATTATGTACTAAAGTAAGGAATTTGATGAATACACGTATTTAAATAAATTATAATTTGTAATCTCTAAATATCTACCTTGTTAATTATATACTAGCTGGAGAATGAAGCGACGAAATATAATAGATGATTAAACGAACTTCCAAGTTTTTTTTTTTTTTTTTTTTTTTTGGTTCCCCTCCACGGGAAGGGCAGGAGGACATAAAAAATGCTCTGACGCATACTCCGCGCGCGCGATCGGAGTTATGTGGGACTCGTCCCGACGCCTACCAGAACCATACCCACTAAAAAACCCCCTGTCGGCTCGTGCATTTTTGCCACTCAGCCTTCATCTGAACGACGGCCAATTGGAGAAAGAGGCCGCGCCAGCGGGGCCCTTAAGGGGTCACCCGCTGAGATTCACATAGCACTGAAGGTGCTCAAAAATGAAAAGTAAAAATAAAAACATTAAAAATGAAAAATAAAAATTGCATTAATTCGGATTTACGTTAGAATTAGAATTTACGTTAGAATTAGGATTTGCGGCCTGAAGGGCCTCGAGAGCTAAAGTTAACTGCGAAGGTTCGCCCGTGTGCGCGTTTCTCGGCCTAGCGACTTTGAATTTCGAATCTAACACAGGAGCAGTATATGAGACTGAATCTCGAACAAGATGATTGGGATGGGATTCGGCGCGTTTGAAGAACGATTCTGAGAGTGTTTTGAAGTGCTGTTGCACTGTAGGTAGTTCAAGATCTCTGTGCAGGTCCGCGTTGCGCACATACCAAGGTGCGTCTGTGGCCCTGCGGCAGAAGAGATTTTGAACTACCTGCAGCTTATACAGGACGGAGGGATTGGCGTGGGCAAAGACTGGCGAAGCATATGACATGACGGGTCTAACGCAGACCTTATAAAGCGTACGTTTATTTCTAAAAGACATTTTACTTTTTCTACCTATCATACTATTTAAGCGGCTTAAGTAGAAACGCGCGAGTTTCGTTACTCTATCGACGTGTGGCTTAAAAGAAAGCGTCTGATCTAAGGTGACGCCTAAGTATTTGATACTGCGCTTCCAGGGGATGGGAATACCTAACATTCGAATGTGGGGATCGTTGCGGCGATTACGACGTTTGTGGTCGAATAGAATGGCAGAACTCTTTTCTGGGTTGACATCGATACGCCATTTTTGAAACCAAACACCGAGGGCGTTTACGGCCTTTTGGAGTCTGGTGATGTTATACGGGATTATTTTACCTTTAGTGTAAAGGGCGGTATCGTCTGCAAAGAGGGCGAGTTCGACGCCTTTCGGCGGGATGGGCATGTCATTAGTGTACACGGTGTACAGCAGAGGGGCGAGGACTGAGCCTTGCGGGACTCCAGCCTTTATGGGACGAGGCGCGGAGAGCGTGCCTTCATGTTTGAATCGAAACGTACGGTCTTTAAGAAACGACGCGATTAATCTGACTAGGCGAACCGGTAAGCCTATTTTATAGAGTTTAAAAACGAGACCGCTGTGCCAGACTTTGTCGAAAGCCTTGGCTACGTCAAAGAGAACCGCGATTGATTTTTTACGATGCGGATAGAATCCTTCGAGAATGTACTCGACGATTCGATGGACTTGCTGAGGGCAGGAGTGCTTAGCGCGAAAGCCGAACTGGTGGGGAATAATGAGAGGGTCGCCATCCGTTGGAAACAGATGGTTCCGCATTCGAGAGAGTATGACTCTTTCGAGAAGTTTAGACATTGCCTTGAGGAGGCTGATGGGTCTGTGATTAGCCGGGATGTTCAGAGGTTTACCCGGCTTGGGAATGCCTATGACTGTCGCTTCTTTCCAGGCTTTTGGAAAGTAGCTATGGTCGAAGCAGGCATTGAAGATGATAGCTAACAAGGTAAGAACCTGCTGAGGCAGGTGCTTAAGTGCGTGGTTGGAAATTCCATCCGCACCCGGAGCCTTTTTGGACTTTTGTTTTCTAATGAGAAGCAAGATTTCATCATTAGAGACTGTGACGGGGTCGTCGGTGATAGGGAGAGATTCTCTGCGGAGAACTTCATCCTCCACCGCCTGGATGTGGGAGGGATCCGCGGGTTGCGTGCTGGGCGAACATTGTGCCGCTATGCTGTCGGCGAAGCATTCGGCTTTCTCTTCGACTTCGAAGGCAATGGTGCCGTCGGGACGAGTGAGAGGAGGAACGTGAGAGGCGGTGTCTACGCGTAAAGCTCGGGCCATTCGATAATACGCTTGGTGGGACGGGGAGATATTCTCCATGAGATCGTTAAACTGAGTGTCACGGAGTTCCGCGAGGCGAGACCTAACTTTACGTTGAAGCTGATTCGCAGCTGTTCTATATGCGGGCGTGGGATATTTCTTGGCTCTCCGGAGAGCCGCGTTCTTAGCTTTAATGAGATTGCTAACGGCTAAGGGAAGCGCGGGTTTGCCTTGCTTAGCAATGATTACGTTGTCGCTGATGGCTGAGTTGATAGCATCAGTGAGATTATCGACTATCGAATCTATTTTAATCGGGCTGTCTAATTGGTCGGGCGAAATCGCGAGCGGAGAGTTCGGTGCCTCTAAGGCTGAAACTAACGTATTTTTAAAGCCTTTCCAGTTGGTAAAGGTCTTTGGCGGTGTGACGTTAACGTTAGGCGCGCCTAGCACGAGGGAGACGGGGCGATGGTCGGAGCCTAGGTCATCGAGCGGTTCGATGGACCTGAGATCAAGATTGATTCGCTTGATAATTGCAAAGTCGAGGATGTCAGGAGAATAGGTCGGGTTGTTGGGATAGTGAGTGGGAGTGATGGGGGATATGACGTCTAAGTCAAGGGAGTTGGTGATGTCGAGGAGAGCGATACCGCTGGTGTTGGTCGATAGGCACGTCCAGTCAGTATGTTTGGAGTTAAAGTCTCCGAACATAATGACTGAATGGCCGAGGGCGAGAATAGCCTCAAAGTCGCTGCGGATTGGTCTGGTACCACTGGGTATGTAGACTGAAGCTATGATGATGGTCGGATGACCAGTCATAGCCAATCTACACACAGTGGCCTCCATGTTGAGGAGAGGAGGGGTAGGGAGAGGACAGCAATGGAAGCCTCTTTTGTAATATATAGCGGTGCCGCCGTAACCGTCGGAGTTGGGCCTATCGTTGCGAGTAAACGCGTACTTAGGTATAGCGAATCCCCTGGAGCGGTTTGGAGTAAGCCATGTCTCCTGGAGAAGGAATAAGTCAGGTTCTTTGTTCTGAAGGAACAGTTTAATCTCGGGAAGGTTGGTATTAAGGCTACGAGCGTTAAAAGATACTAGGGATAAGCCCTTAGGTTTAATACGACTGGACGCGGGATTCGCGGGTCTAGACATTAAATTAATTTATTTACGAATTTATACAAAAATAAAAGAATTTACAACGAACTTAGGAGCGAGTGATGCTCGGCTAACGCGAATAAACGCTCTTGAGGAGAGCGGGCGGCTCGCAGTTTCCGTGCGAGTACGGAAATTTCGTTGATGTCGACGTTTTGGATGACGTCGAACACGGTCTTCATGTCCTCAGCTAACGACGACTGAGGGGAAGATGACAACGCGGGACGCGGCCCTACGGGAGCTACGGGAGCTGGGATGGGTCGGGAAGGTGCAGGCGGGACGGCCGGACGCTGCCTCCAAGACAGAGCCGGAGTAGGCGTCGGCTGAACGGGCTTTGCTTCCGGGAGACCCCGGTTGCGCAGCGGCGGGAAGTTAGCGGAGGTGAGCGGCGGCGCCGGTTTAGGCGCGACCCTCTTGACGGTGGAGCGCGGAGCGCGCGGGCAACCCCTGTAGTTTGCTGTGTGGCCGGACTGGCCGCACAGCACACAGGCAGGGGGGGAAGTGGATTCGGGAGTGCGAGTGCACTCCTTAGTGAAGTGGGGATCCAGGCACTTTACGCACCTGGGGGGAGCTGAACAGTTGGCCGCTGCGTGGCCATATAGCTGGCAGCGGTGGCACTGCCCAGGGTGACCACGGGGGTTGGGACGCTCGACGGAGATGTTCGAGAGTCCGCAGATTGTGCGAGCCTCTTTGAAAATCTCCTTCGAGTTGGGAGTATTGGACAGTATTACTAGCGCTAACGGAAAACGCCTACCGCGGTTGGAGTGCATCTTGTGCACTGCTGTGACCGGGAAACCCTGAGACTTAAGGTCATCGAGAATATCATCGTTGCTGAGTTCGAACGGGACGCCCCGTAGTACTGCGCGGATCTTACGCTCCTCCGGGAGGGCGTAGGTGTGAAATGCGATTTGATTTATCGAGAGTAGCCTAGTGAAAGACCGGAAGTCGTCGACGGTCGCTAATTGGATTTTGATTGTATCGCCAGCGTTGGCGGCTTTTAAGTAATTGATTTTGTGCACTTTGCACAAGTTGGAAACCGCGGTCCAGCGCGCTTTTTCACGCAGGAATACGGGCGGAGGGAGCTGAGGCTTCGGCGGGACGGGAGCGCAGCGCGTCGCTGGCTTCGATGTGACCAACGGAGACGCGGTTACTACGAGCGATTTTAACGGCGCGGGGGCTGGTGTTGAAGACACCGGGGAGGGCTCGGGTATTGAAGATACCGAAGCTTTCTTAGAGCGCTTCTTGGAGCGCTTGGCGACGAGTTGAAACGCGGGCTCAGGAGAGCCGGTTAAGGTGACGGCATCTGACGACGTATCAGACGCGGGTTCGGAGTCGCTCCCGGGAGCGGTACGCTTACGACGCGACGCGTGAGAGGATGCGACCGATTCGCAGTCCATCTCGGACGAGGCGGGAGACGCGGGAGAGCTTAAGACCTGAGGGGTCTCGACGTCGGAGGCCTGAGGGGCCGGGTTTGAGGCCTGAGGGGCCGGGTTTGAGGCCTGAGGGGCCGGGGACGCGATTGATGCCTGCAAGGCCTGCGTTATGATGTCATTCGGGATGTAGACGCCTACCGCAGCAAGCGCCTGGGTGAACGCGTTAATAACGCTTAGCGGATCCATAAGGGAAAGTTGGGACAGTAATATTAATAAAAATAAGTATAATAAAAGATGCCTAGTTCCTAAAAACCTAGCAAATCCTAGCGGCTAACCTCCCTACCAGCGGTAGGGGGGCTGGGGAGAATAAATTAAAACTAACAATAGTACGCCGAAGGCCGCTACCTAGAAACCTGAAAAAGGGTGCGCAGGTAAAGAGTTGACCGCGTTAGGGTCAACCTTTACCGACAGAAAGGACAAATACACACGAAAACACACAAATATGATAGAAATAAATATGAAAATAGGAGAAAAATAAATAAAATAGAGAAGAGAAATAAATAAAAATAAAAAGGACTGGTTCAGTACAAATTCGTTGTCACCGTTAAGTATCCTTTGCACTGAAACCAGACTACTTACGCCGGGCACAACACTGCACTCAGCACAAGCACAACACAACTTAGCACAGCACTTTGAAGACTAAGAGGCTTAGTCGCAAAGAAAAATCGCACTTCGAAAGCACTCAGACGGAGTAGAAAGACTTAGGAAACCGTAGCACGGAGCCAACACGCTAGACTGTGACGTCAGTAAACTGAGCGCCGCGGAATGGCGGGAAGGGACCGATCAACGGAGAGCTGGGTCTTGCACGTCCGCACTGCGTGGCGATCGGAGCGAGAATGTGAACTTCCAAGTGAAGTTCTATCGCTGTTATATGAGTCGCTTCATTCGGACCCGTACTTCCCAGAACCCATACAAAAGTTTTGTTTTGATCTCTAAAAAATGAAGACTTGCCGGGACCGGGTTTGATCAAGTAAACAGATGGAAAGTTTTTTGAATATGTCAAATGACATACTCTAAAACTGTGTGAAGTTACCTAGTACCTTAAAAGGACTACTCGTTTAATTATATACTGACTGAAGAATGAAGCGTCGAAATATAATATCGATGTAGTTTCGTTACTTGCAATTTTAGATAGGATTGGAGCAGGAAAGAAACTTTGCATCTATTTGTGGAACTTTCTTAAACATAGAAACTTAAATATTAATTTAGATTCAGTTAAAGTTGTCAGAACTACAAATATGAGCTTAGCGCAAGGGGATCCGATGTCTCCTTTACTTTTGAATATAGCAACTTAAAAAATATATAACAAATTCAAAAATATTTTTATATCCCAATATACTCTACTGGATACAACATTTTAGAAAGTACCCAAAAGATACAGGAAGCAGCGGGGCTTTTAGTAGAATTTTTAAATAAATTGGACTAGAGATATCTTTTAGAAAAACAAAATTATGCGTTTTTAAGAAAGGTTACAAAAGGGACCAGATTAACTGTACAATTGATAATAATGACATAGATGTTGTAGAACAATATTATATAATAGGTCTTTACCTATGAAACTGCCGTTTTGCCGTACTGGCCATTTCAAATGAAAATATTTTTTTTTTGACTGATAATTCTAATTTCAAATTAATTTTATTTGACAAACATGGAATTCTTTTTCTAAAATCGTCATTTGTTTAATAGTTAATGTTTTGTTTTCAACGCATTCGAACATTTTTCGTCATCATGGATAAGTTAAAAATTCGAGTAAGTAATTATGGAGTATGAGTACCGTCGTGGCAGCAAAGCGGCACAAGCGGCACGCAACATCATCGACGTTTACGGAGCGAACACTACAAACGAACGCACCACCCGTTATTGGTTTACCCGCTTCCATTTTGGAAATTTTGACCTGAAAAATGAACCCCGTGGTCGTCCGAAAACTTTGGTCGACAATGACGAATTACAGGCAATTGTGGAAGCTGATGAAACTCAATCCACGGCTGAATTAGCAGCAGCTTTCGACGTTAGCATCAAAACAATATTGGTCCATTTGCGTCAAATTGGCAAGGTAAAAAAGCTTGACAAATGGGTACCCCACGAACTCAATGACCGCCAGCGCGAAGTACGTGTGGAGACGTGCCTTGCACTGCTCAGCAAGCATACAAATGAAGGAATTCTGAACCGCATTGTTACTTGTGACGAGAAATGGATCCTGTTTGACAATCGTAAGCGCTCAGCAAATTGGTTGGACCCTGGTTCAGCACCCAAACAATGCCCTAAACGAAAACTTACCCCTAGAAAAGTGATGGTCACTGATTGGTGGTCTAACGCGGGTGTAATTCATCACAGCTTCTTGCCAAACGGGACAAGCATTACTGCAGATGTGTACTGTGAAGAACTGAACACAATGATGGAGAAGCTCGCACGTCTCCAACCAGCTTTGGTCAATCGTTCGGCTCCACTGCTCCTGCACGACAGCCCGCGACCTCATACTGCACAGCAGACGGTCTCCAAGCTACAAGAGTTGGGGTTGGAAGTTCTCCGTCATCTGCCGTACTCACCAGACCTTGCGCCTGCAGCCTTCTACTTTTTCCAGAATTTGGATAACTTCTTGGCGGGAAAAAAATTCAATACCCGAGAGGCAGTACAAAATGCCTTTGAAGAATTTGTTGCCTCTCGTCCAGCTGATTTCTTCAAGAAAGGCATCAATAAGCTACCAATGCGTTGGCAAAGATGCATTGATTGCATGGGTGAATATTTTGATTAATAGAAATAAAAAATATATAAAAAAAATACGCTTCATTTATTTCGTGAAAAACGGCAATTTCATAGGTAAAGACCAATATTTAGGTCCTTGGTTGGATAGTGGTCTTACATGGTTGAAACATGTAAATGAACTAAAGGAGAGAGTTTGTAAATTTATAAATATATTGCAGATATTAAGAGGTCCAGGTTGGGGGGTGCATCAAAGTCACTTACGTCGACTGTACATAGCGGTGGTAAGAAGTAGGATTGACTATGGCTTTGTTTTTTTATAATAGTACTTGTCAGTCTAATTTGTACGAAATTGATAAATTGCAAAATCAATTTTTAAGATTAGCTGGAGGTTTTATTAAATCCACTCCCATTCACGTGACGGAGAGTGAGCCGTGTGTCCCTCCTCTCTCTGTTAGAAGAAAATATCAAGCTGCAAAATACTGGCTGAAATGTAAGGCCATGAAAAATAATACCTCTATTGAATGTTTAATGTATTTGGAAGAGTATTGTCACAATGTTTATTGGCGTCGCAATTAAATTCCGTTACATGTATAAATTCAACTTGTAGAAATTCAACAGGTTTTACTGTATGTAACGAGTATTTGACGAAAGGTCGTTGACCGTGGGGATCTGGTACAGGACCTTCAACCAGTCTTGAACAGATCCCCTTGGTTCGAAGGAAGCAACATGCGCAGGATGCTTATGGGGACGAAGTTGCGTACCATAATATTATGATGGAGTGTGTCCAGAACGATTAATTTTAAGATTAATTTTAATGGTGAAGTGGGTATATGTAACAGTATATTAGCTCGCCCTACCTCTGAAGCCGCTAAATTTCTCTATAAACTAGTTATAATTTGTTTAAAACGAAAGATTAAGTAAATTTATTTTAATTGATTGTATTTTGTAAGAACTATGTGGGTGAATTCTTCTAAATTACAAGAAACCCTCAATAATAAATACAGATAATAAAAAAAACAGTTAAAAAATAAGTTAAAAAATAAGAACTGAATATAACATGGAGATTCATCTTATCTATCAAATACAGCACTGGTATCATTTTATTACCTCAATATTTACAAAAGTGACAGTTTTTATCAAATAAAATAAAGAAGTTATGTTAAACTCTTAAACAAACCTCACATTGTTTGGTTATTTGTGAAGTAATCACATTACTTAAATATTACTAATATTTCATAAGAATCAGAATGTAATAAGTAATGAGATTTGTTTGCTCTTATCGATAAACTTTATCCTTTAAAATATTCTTTTTCGAGTCGTTAAAGAGTAGCGGAAACGAGTTAAAACCGGAGCATATTGTTATTAATCACATAAGTCATTGATCAAAGAGCTCAATGACTTATGTGACAGTTTTCAAAGGCTTAGTGTTGTCCATAGTGTTTGAGCCGTCGGCCGATGATGTTTCAGCATATAATACCGTCATGATTATATTTCATAGATTGACTATACAGTTATTGAACTAACTTTTTTGTTTTTGGTATTTAAATTAAATAATGAATGAACGTACAACACTAGAGTCGCGTGTCCAAAACCTTAATTAGAATATATAAAGAAAACACATTTATACATTGGACAAACCTAAAGGCTTTTAAAGGAAGAGGTCTGTGCCCGCGACAAGTCGAGGAGGTCTCAAAATGCGAGAAACTGACGCTACTGAGCCACATTATCTCTCAACCCGCAGCGAGTGTTTGTCGCGTTTAGACACCTTCTCGGCTAATTATATGTTAGCCCCGTGCAACTTTAATAGACGCAAACAAGTTTAACCTTCCGCGCTTTAACCTTCTAAGTTTAACCTTCTAACACACGAGAGTTTTTTTGGATAATTTAGTTTATTTTATGATAAAATACGTTCTAATATAAAGGAAAACCAAAAACGAAATAACACGGGAAGGAAAAAAGAAAAAAGAAAGGAAAACCGAAAGAGCTCATCCACTTGTTGCAAAATAACAGAGCGAATATTGGATTGACGTATTTGAATTTTGAAGTTTGGTGATACGGATCCCGAACTAAAAAAAAACAAAACTCACAAAAAGTTATAGTTGCAATCGAAATAATGCTTTGCAAGATTATACAATTACCATAATTAAGTTTGTAGTATGTTTTTGATTTTATTTATTTAGTTTTAAATGTATACTTTATATGTTTACTTTACTGTTTATGAAAAGCTTTATGCCTTCTTTATGCTATCTTTAGAATAAGCCACCAGCAAAACTTCTTTTGCATTGAATCGGTAACCCCAACGTTGCGCAGCTACTGTATGGAGACTCCTCACGTTTAGTTTCTTATTAATTGAGATAATTTTATTGGGAAATATTTAAGTTCTGATACTTTTTTTGAAAATTATTTTCATAAATGATACGAATTATCGTGCATTCCATTCGTCCATTAAGTGCTGAAACAAAAAGCTAACTGACGGCTTAAAATAGACTTAAACCCTTTAGAACTGAAGTTTCGCTTAGTAGATGAAGGTTTTTATGTTTCCATTGCACTCACGGCCATATTCCCCTTATGAACATCAGAAACTTGTAAATTACTAATTGTGATAATATTATTGTGAATATAAATGAATGTAAACATAATAATTTGCTTTCGGAAATTTATTGATGAAGTAGAAGTTGTGTTGTAAAAAAATACAGTGATATTTTCATAAGCTCTATTTTATTCGTTGTTAAAACATAAATCTTAATAAACTTATTAAAAGACATTTTAACAAATCACAGATGTTTTATTAATAAGAAAATATTTTCTTATTCTTATTTGATAAAACTCGAACTAACTAACAAGGTATTATAAATCTTAGGTAATCCATTTGTACAATAACTTAAATGTACAAAAAGATCACTGCATTTATTGATAAATTATTTATCTGCTCTGAATAAACAATTACCTCCAATCAAAATTTCACTCATAGTTGTAGACCTTACACATTATACTGGAGCTAAATTTACTAGATCCACATGCAAAAATAACCATAAATAAATTCAATCACTTTACACGACCAAAAATTAAAGATACTAATATCAAATATTATGTTTTATACATTGCGATAGATACATAGATAAAACAAAGTAATTTCATTAAATCATTGCACCGCACACGTATTGCAACGATAAAAAAACTAAAAACCTCGTCGTGTATCTTTAAATTAACCCACATAAACGTAACCCACGTACCATTCCTAGCAGAAATCTTTTAGAACTTATTGTAATATTTCTACTCGATTTTTTAACAAAACATCATATTTTATATATTAACTAGACAACATATATTTTATACTTATAACAAAATCCTTACATAAAATCTGGAAATAGTAACTTTAAATAAAAACCTCAGTATTCTTAAAACCATCTTTTTGAAACTTTATACTCTATTGTATAAATTTTATATGAAAAAATGTTTTAACAAATAAATTACGTTTTCTTCCCACTCATTAGAAGTTCAATTTCCTCCACTGTTTTTGCCTTAGTTTCGGGTAGGCAAGCCAGGCTCACAATGAAACCGCAGAGGTTTACTCCAGCAAAGAAAAAGAATGTCATATGTAGACCTAGGGCATTTGACAGTGGACCAAACACTACCAGCTGGATGAAGGAAACAAACCAAGCCTCTGTTACTATGCAGCCGATCGCTTTGGCGCGTATCTGAAAAAAGAAAATAGGCTTGGTGAATGAACTTTTTTTTAAATGAAAGTTAAAAGACTCTTTCACTTTGAAAACCAGACATAGTATAAAATTCTGTTAGGTTGTTATTTGAGATAAACATATATTTCTGCTGTGCCAATGGCCAATATTTTTTTTACTATAGTTTTTCATTTAATAATTTAATATTTAAAAATAATTATTAAACTTATTTTTTGAGAACATACCAAACATTTAGTGGTAACGTAGGTTAATTTTTGGCTCGTGACCCTTTGGTTAAATAAATATAGCGGAAGATAGTTGAAAAAGCCCTCTTGAGGCACGCTTCTGAAAAATCTGGTTCCAGATCATCTGATTTTACTTGTTAAATGGTTAAGATACTACGTGAACCTAACCGACAATACTACTGACACAACATGAATACAATACGGACACGAAATATTTTGTCTTGCTCGCAAGCCCACGTTTTGAATCACTCTTTATCTTTTATGTCAGGGAGTAATACAATTGAGTTTGTGTGAGTAAATGCAGGGCTGGATCAGTACAGGAATGGAGGCCCAAAATTAATATCTAAATAAAATAAAAAATAAACCAAACAATGTGAAACAAACTCAAATTATTAGATTTAACACGTTAATAAACAAATAATTATAATTTGTGGACATATTTGTGTAAGTTTTGACTTTGTAGAAGTGTTAATGGTTAAAAACACAATTTAAAAATAAAGAAGAGCTTTTCGAAATCAATTTTGTTATTAATCTCTATTGTGGGTGCCCCATTTTTGTGGAGGCCCGGGGCTGCAGCCCTGGTGCCCCGTCCCTAAATCCGGCACTTAGTAAATTCATCTATGGTAGAACCAGAGCCATGTTCAGGTAAGTAACCTATGAACGTCACTTATTACCCGCTATTTTAATTTAACCAAAAGGAAGACCCAATTTTTCTACACAGTATTTTTAATTCTCGCGCCCTCTCAACTAAACCCCTTTAAAAGATGTCATAGAGTCCATAATATTGAAGACACGGCTAAAAAGGGTCGTGTTGGATTAGGCTACAGCATCTACTGAAGTGATTAGATTCAAAGTGTAGGCCAAGGAATTTTTTAAAATTTAATTGCAAAACATTTCTTTTTTATCTGCTTTGTTTAGAGGCTTTTTTTTATCTTGCGACATGTCAGCCTCATCATACCCTGATCTAAATTGACAATTTAAATATGAACTTAAAACTACAAAAATGTATATAATAAACAATATAGATACAAAAATAATCTTTCAATTCATTAACGTGGGGCGGAGTCACGACGCGAAAGGACTTCCACTAGATTTCTGGCTATGGCGGGGGTTGGCTCTGAAAGAATACTTAAAAATACACCCATGGCTTTTTTATTAATGCTGTACTTTCGCGTCAATGCCTCCCGGTCGTCCTTGAACCTGACACATTTAGTGATAATGTGATGAACAACATCACAAACGCCGCATAAATCACAATTTGGAGAATCTTTTATTTTGAGTAGGAATGCAAAACTGTTAGAGGGATAATGTCCTGAGCGTAATTTGTGGAGCATAACGATGGAATTTCTATTTAACTTAAACTTATGATACCAAGGTAAACAAGAAGGCTGACATTGAATTATTTTATACCTAATGCACTTTTGCTTACTACTCCTTTCATCAAAATACTCATTAAATTTAAAGTTACAATCAATTTTAAATTTTGAAAGAATCTCTGTGTAATGTGGCAGTATACACAAATCAATCCCATTATTACAAGCCAATTTTGAAAGTCTGTCAGCCTCCTCATTTCCGCTTAATCCAACATGTGGTGGAACCCATTGTAAACTTATAGGGGAGTTATTCATACAGCGTAGCAAGTGAAGCACTTTGTAGGCTATCGGTAGGCCTCTGCTGCGTCCAGAGGCACCTCGAGCCAAATGCTGCAAAGCGCTTTTGCTAACTGTTAAAACGATAAACTTGCCAGCTTTTTGCCTCTCAACATGTTTAAGTGCTGATAAAATTTCAATGAGCTCCACTGTCATATAGTAACATCGGTATTAATTTTGTACATACAAGATATCTGTCTAACGGGATGGTAAAAAGCAGCTCCAAGTCCTGTGTTGCTTTTTGAACCATCACTAAACATTTTAAACCAACCATTGTATTGTAACCATTGTAACCAACATGTTTTTACTTCTGTTAATGCAATCTAATTCGAAATTGATAATATTGTCAACTTCGATAAAGCTTACCCAAATATCTAATTCAAACATTTCAAGATGTCTAGAATGACTGATATTGCTACTCTTTCTTACATGTATTAAACAATTTAACAAGTAAAGGTGTTTTAGTTTTTTGCCAGTACCGAGTGCTTGAGGGTGTGTGGTGGTTGATAATGATACAATGTACATCGAGATCGAGTAAGTTGTTTTAATGCTTATTTATATTATTTTTGGTTGCTATTATACTTACACATTATATTTTGGTTTTGTTATACATAATTCTCTTTCGTAGAAATGTTTGATCTGACGCCACAGAAGTTTATTTACTCCTCAGGCAAATTCAAGGAAACAATTCATACAATTATTAAAACTAATAACGTTAATTTAGGCAACGAGCGCGGAAATATATTAAAATCTAATTTATAAAATTTTAAAAGATATGTGATTCTAATAGAAAGATAGTGCTCACTAAATAGTTCAATTCGAAAATTGTTCTGAAGCAATAAATATTACAAAAAAATAAGAAATCTACATGCAAAGAACTACTCAAATACAGTAAATTTATCTACCCACACACCGTAAATCAAGTAACTTATGAGGCTCTTTGCCCCTGGGGGTCATAATAAGGCTCAGCTTACCAAGAATATATAAAATATAAAACTTTTATACGTACTCAACACAAGAACAAGAATAGACAAATAAAGAAAGTTTTATAAAACGTTTTGCAAAGTTTGTTTAATTATTTATCAAAATCCTCCTGCTGGTTAACTTAATATTAAAAACGTGGTCTAGTTATTCTGTAGTATTTGTATTTTTCAGAGGCTTAAAATACACCAGTCGTAAGGAAGTGATAAAAAAGGCGAGTAAAAATATATTTTCGAATTTTTTGAATGAGTAATCTTTTTCGATAGGATCATGGAAGATGTATACAAAAATATTTTATTCCTGAGAAGGTAATTCAAGTCACGAGCCTTGGCTTAGGTGAGAACTTTATAGCCAGGAGCGTATTTTTGTATTCGGTCAGTACTCAGTTTAGTTCTTTAACTTTGTGCAAAGTTATCTCTCGGAATTTATGGAAAGAAAAGGCTGTATCTATACCTTGTTGTGAAACAATTATGTAAATGGCGTAAAGGTACTTTCGAAACTAAGAGAAATAGCGTTCAGACGAATAAAATGTTTCAAAAAAATCTTTAATACCCAACAGTATTGCAAAATATAGAATTTCCTGTCTCTAAAAAGTAAAAGTAAATTGATAATTTGACTTATGTTTATGTTGGAGAGGACTTATATTTCCTTTAAGTGCTTTTTTAGGTTTTATATTCTATTTTTATAATGCGTAATTTTATTCCTATTTGACTTAGGAATTCGATATTCCACATCAGGTATTAACGGCCCAGTGGGATCATGGGACTGCGGGGGAGGGAAGCTCTCAGCGATGAAAGCCGCCTTCCGGTGTCCCGTGCGACGGCAACGAAGCGGAAGAGAGAAAGCAGCATCTTCCCGCGCCCTCTTCGCCTCCTCCTTCGCGAGCATTACGGCCCTGCAGAAGGTTCGCACTGCCTGCCACGACTCTGGACCATAGCACGAACTACGGTCGGGAGCGAGATATCGGCACTCAATACAGAGCCGAGCGCGCTGGGCTCCGCATCCCACGCCGGGCATACCTCCAGCGTGTGCTGGGCCGTCTCGTCGGGGCAATCTTCGCAGTGGTGGCACCTGGCAGTCGGTTTCCGACCGATCCGAAACAGGTAACTCCCGAAACAACTCATTTTAAGTTTACTGACGTAACCCTAAAGTGTATGCTGGAACAGCTAAATTAATAAATAAACTGTTAGTATTCTTTAAAAAAATTTGTTTGCTTCAAGAAAACTGCGATAGTTACATGCAGTTTAGAAATTGTTACCATAAGGTTCAAGATAAAACAAATTAGAGAAACGTCAGTAGATACATTTGTAAGAATATTTAATGTATTTATTCTGTCTTGATAGATAGCATTGATATCAATGTAAAGACGGATACTTGGTACGGGCATGAGCACTCCCAATAAAGTTACACAAGTTATTCCGAGTTCTGTTATCTGCCTAAGCATCAACAATAACTGTATCGACTGCTGGCTAATGTACCATTAGTTAGATTTGTTGCTCGACGTACAGCCTTTATTATCTAAATTCAGTGCTAGTTTTCGATATATTATGTACACTAGAGCCAATTTGTGATGTTAGTCTAATCTTTATTTATCTCATCTTAAACAATTGACGCAATTGTATTTTTTGGTTAAAGAATTGCTTTTATAATATCGTAATGTCTCAGCTGTGAGTTTAAGTATGAAGCACCCAGGCCTTTGAAAAGCCTTGTCCAACAAGGGAATAAAGATATCGTCAAAATGTTAAAAAGTTTGACAAAAGTGTTCCATAAGCAATTTCTTTGATTTATTTTTTGTTAGACATAGTGTCGAGTAACACTGATGGTGAAACAAAAAATATAGTAAGGATGCGTATTAGTTATTGATTTATTTAAAATTTATTGCACGTTAAAAATGTTGCACATGTGGCGGACTGAAACCCATTTGGCTGCCAGTTCACTGGGAGTCTACCGCAGCAAAGGAGAGGTTTTAAAAAGAATCGGTATCTATATTGTAATAAAAAATAAATAATTCCACCAAATCTGCGCGAGGAAAAAAATCTACAAATAATGTTTCGGTTATGCGTCAACGTTCTGTACTATTATGCTTAGGTTGTTCCGAAAATTGCTAGCTACAGAGTAAATAACGTATCATGAATTGACGGCTAATTTCTACACAATTCTTCTTGGTTTAATTTAAAGATTATTTTGTCACTTTTCTTTAAATCCAATATAGCCTACAATACTCGCTGATGATGTAGCTTTCTATAGGCGGAATTTTTTTTAATTAGTCAAGAAGGATCATGGGCCTGCGGTGGAGGGAAGCTCCCCTCCAGTTTGTCCATTACGAGTACAACTAACAAAGAAAACAACTATCAACAATCTTTCCTCTTTTTAATAATAATATAGTTTGGATTTGGATTTTTTTTACTATGCTTTAATGTTAACATAACATTATAGCAAATATAATGATCAAGAATTTTATGATTACGGTGGGAGCACAATAAACTAACTTTAAAAAATGTGATTATTCTAGTTTAAATTTTTTAAACATTTAATGGTTAAATCAAGCAAAATTTTTGTTGTTTCTTAGCTCTTATTTTTGCTTCTACAAGTAAAACATTTTGTTGTAAATTCTGTGTTTTTCATAAATTTCACATTTTACCATTACTTTGTGTTTATTAAATAATACCTATTTTATACTTATTTTGTCTTTGTATTCGAATAGGTTGTAAACATTAGTGTTGTTGTCGTTGTTACTGCAACTTGTTACTGCGTTCACTTAAGAATCTTGCAGCGTACTGATATTTTTCTTAATATAAGACAATAAAATGTAACCTTATTGTTATTAACAGAGTTGTGACGTCACAATCCAGTGACATAGGCTCTGACTGTATGGGAATACGCACAATTATATTGAAAACTAAAAAGATTAACCATTCTCGTATATATTGTCAAAGAACACATTGTAATTTTTAAATGACTTTAAAACACAGAATAGGTTCTCTTGAATGTTTTTTTATTTCTATGTTTGTTACCTCAAAACTCCGTCATTTATAAATCGTTTGAAATATTTATTTTTTTAGTTCAAATTCCAATTTGGTTCCATTCACGTAACGTTGTGTTCACGTTGTGATCACGTCAGGATCTAATCATAGGATTAGATCCTGACGTTAGACTCTTTACGTATTATAGTCACCCCTTTAGTGATTTTGGGATCATTTTGTAGTAACTCATAAATTTTCGGATCATCAAAATCGGATTCAAATAAGAATAATTTTGTATATACATAAAGAGACATTGTAAATTTATTTTGAAAAAATTATTCCAGTGAAGTTTCTTGCCAGTTCTTCTTCACGAAGATCTTTCCGAACTGGCAATACAGTCATGCTTTATTTAACGTCAATTAGAACAAGTAATCGTCAATGTTGAGAAATAAATTATTGAATTTGAATAAACTGCCTATCTTCCGACTGCATCATCAGATGATTCAACGGAATGCAATTGTTTCGATCGATTTTGGCTATATATATGTAAGTGAGCTGTAGTCAAGAATGTCCCGACTTACAAAAAGGAACTCCTTAACTTCAAACAGCACGTTAATGAGGATAATTTAAATCGATTTGCCCTTATATATATATTGACAAGTGGTCTAAGCTATCCTGGGCCTTGGGTCCAAAGCTATCGTGATAACAAATAACGGTACTCCTTTACATGAAACAGTACATTAATGACCAATGTTTCAGTCGGTTTGGTCTAATTTGGGAGTCACACCCAGTATTTTGAGTAACTTTACTCTGTGGTTAAATATATCTAGACTGTACCTGGAAGTGTACAAGTGAACTTCTTGATATGAAACCTTCTTGATATTCGTACGAACAGTTTCAGTCGATATGCATTGGAAAGTCACACCTTTTAAAAATTGTGATTGACTAAAGATATCTTAAACTGGACCTGGACGCAGAAATCAGAACTCCTCAGTGTTGATCAGCACATTCATATAAACCAATTCATATATTTACTTATTACTCGAACCTATGTATCGAACGATTTTGGCTCACAATTTTTGTTTCGATAAGTTCAAGCATCATTTTGTGTTCTCATAATTAAACCCAAAGTTGGACGAGGAACTTTTGAGTGGCTACCTTTGTTTTTAGGATTATTCAGTTTGTCTTGACAAGTCTAATTAATTACACATAATGGTGAGTCTCTGATGATGAAGTCAAGGGGTGGAAGTGGGAGTCCTCACGGCTGGTAGAGTAAAATCCTCGAGTCTCAGTTTGTTTCTTTCACCTTGTAAAAACATGTTTGTATTGTATTCTTTAAGGTTTGTACATGAAAAAGCGCTAAATCCCAATTCCTTTTTTTTTGTAATAGCAAGGTTTTTGTTTATTACATGGTACTTAATATTTGGAATTCTGATATATGATTTATTCGCTGTCATTTGAATCGTTACTGCTTGGGTTTTTGTTTTTATTTTTGAATGTTTATTTAGAAAACTATTTATGAAATTAATTATTTATTTTTTCTTTTCTCAACATTGACAATTACTTGTTCTTATTGACGTCAAATAAAACATGACTCTACCACCAGTTCGAAAAAACCTTCGTGAAGAAGAACTGGCAAGAAACTTCACGGGTATATTTTTTCCAAAATAAATTTACAGAGTCTCTTTATGTCTATACAAAATTATTCTTATCTGCATCTGTTAGCTCGGCAAGTCTCCCTCCCCCCAAGTATCCAAACGACGAACACCCTATTCGTATATTATATACTATAGTACGTATAGTATTCGTATTCGTATAGTATACTACGACGAGTCGCTATTCATATATTATATTAATGGTTGTGATCATTTGTCAACTATAAAAAAAATTAAAAGTGAAGATTAGACCGCATACTATAAAGGTAAATAAAGATAGAAAGGTCAACTTGCTTTTGCGCCATATTTTGTTCCAAAGGTTGTTTTTGTTTATTGATTTTATTCTAAACTCTTTAGTGAAGCGAATACTCAAATTTTAATAAGAAAAATTATATATAGCTAATATATATTTATAATTTACAACAGCGCTTTTGTAACACTGATAATTTTAATTATTTTTAAATGTTGCTTGATAAAAAGATCATTACGATGGTAACGTTTGAAAATTTTTTATAATAATATTTCTCATCTGTTTTCTTGAAGACCAAATGATTGGATTGTTACCCGATTTATATGGATCTTCACTTTATATCGACATTCTTTCCGAGAATATTAATGTAATTTTCTTCTTACTTAGGCAAAGAACATTTTGTTGAGAAGATGCCTACCTTTTAAATTTATATTGCAGTAAAATAGAAAGCGACTTTATATTCATGCTCAATAGGGATGAAAATCTCAATAAAACCATTTTGACTAGATTAATGTAACGTTTCTTCCGAATATGTGTAATATATTCTTTAAAACAAAGTCGCTTTGTATTTGACTCTGTAGCTGAGATATGTCTGAGGTAAGTCAAAGTAGATTTCAGCTTTAAAAACTGTTCGACTTGTCTGTCCAACTGCATTCCTTTCACAATCACAAACCTATGTTTTCAATAAAATAAATTATTCAACCTTCCCTTAATATTACATAAATGCTAGTTTAATGATTGCAATCTAGGTTTTCAACGAAGTAATCATCACAGTTTCCTTGATACGGATTGGCACATTTGTAACGAATCAAAAGTATTTTTTTATATATTATATCAGTTTGTTTAATGCAAGTAAAATTAAAATTGATGGATCAGTATCGAATAAGCTCATAAGAATTTTTTTTCACAGCTTTCAGTTTTCATCCGTCGTTCAAATATATTCAAAATAACATCAGTGGAAGGCGTGATGCAAAGAATGAATTGAGTGTAAGGGTTATGTACGAGTTAGAGCAGCGAGTAAGAACTAGCTTGGTAAGCATATAAATAACACAAACGTATCGGCTACTCATTTTAACACAGCTTAGCTTCTGGTCTTATGAGTTGCTTAATCTTATTAGCATCCCGACATAGCGCAATTTCCAAGCACATCCCTGCTAGATACATAGACTTACCATAAAATTTAAGATGCTTACCTGAAAATTGAACATTTCCGACATCAAAACATATGGAATTGGCGAAACGCCTCCCGCATAGGCTGTTACAACAGTTATTAAACACAAGACTGTGAGCCAGCTAGGTATCCAGTACCCAGCTTCTTGTATTATGAGAAACGAAGATAGAGATGATAAAGCCAAGAAAGACAAAAGTGTTGTGAACATCAAGACTGGCTGCAACAGAAAATCATTGAAAAGTTAAGAAAACGTTATGAATAAAAAGTATAACATACACATTCAAAGTCTTGAAGCAATATAAATTATTTTTTGCACACATTGATAAATCTCTGTTGTTATCAAAAGATAACGGTTCCCTATTTATTGCTGGCGCAAATAGTTCCAAAGATGCAATTTATTATTTAAATCTCACAATTCTCCAGAAAAGTTAAAACAAAATACAACATTTCTTGAATTCATTGTGATATTTTTTAACACATATAATTAAGCCAGGCATAACAATAACAGATGATAACGCTTTGTACGACAGAAATTCTAAGAAACAAACCGGATAAACGATATACCGCGATCAATTTCATGTGGTTTGACACATGTGTTACAGACAGGATTGCCGATATAAACTTGAACTATATATTTATATTATTATTAAAACAAAGAATATTGGTGAACCCTTATTTATGTAAATAGTGAGCGTTTAGAAAAGTAACTAGTACTTTTGTTTATTCTTTTTTTTTATGTGAATTTCCATAATATTAGCTTTATGTGTAGAAGTCTCCAAAAAAATAGTTGATTTATATAGCTCGATTTGACTTAATCAGTTTGTTTTAGCTTCTGTCATTATTTATTACGATACATAGAATTGATTGTGACCAAGCGCAAATATTTGATTTTGTAATATACTTTTTAAATATAGGAAATTATAGTCACTTCAGAATGTAAGGGCTCATTTTTATGTAATAAAATTTTTTTATATCCCTAATAGTGAAAATGATTTATTACTCACTGGAGTCCTTATCCTTGGCTGTATAGCTTTTGCCTTAGCCGGCGAGTTTGAGATAACTTGAAACGAAACCATTTCGTTACTTTTGGATTTCTCACTTGTGTTTGCGTGAGTGCCTTGGTTTTGTTCTGATGATTTGCGATTCTTTAAGTTATTTTATATAACGTCACTTTATAAGCCTTAGGCACCCTTAGACGATCGATCGATTGGTTTGGTAGAAACTGTCGATCAACGTTGACTGTTCCATTCTACCATCGATCGATGGCGACGATCGATCGATTGGTCTGGTAGAAACTGTCGATTGACATTGACTGTTCCATTCTACCATCGATAGATGGCGTTGATCGACGATCGATTGATTGGTCACCCTAAGGATTCCGATATATTGCGCTTACGACGACGACGCTTATTGATGTGATTTTTGGACTAGTTGATTAAGTTAAAGATATGGATGAACATTTACGTGTCATTATTATCATGGTTGGTTGGTGATAGTAGTAATTACCTATGTAAATGTAGGTAATTTGAAATCATAACCTCAACATTAGTTCTTATTGAAAATGCAATAATTATTGTTTATTTATTTTTAAAGTGGATCCAGATTTTATGTCCTACAGTTTAAGATATTTTTGACTTCAAAACGCTCCACTTTAATTCTAACTTAAACCATGTATGGCGATCTGCCAATGTTCTTTGAATGTTTATAGACTGTTGGTAATAACGAATTTCTTTTATAAAATCAGTAAAAAGCATTCCTTATTCATATTTTTCCAACACAATAAAACCTATGTTTTAATCTACTTTCGACACCCCAAGATTTTACACGACTTACCCTTCTTCCGAGTTTTTCAATGCAGTGCATGGACACCAAAGAGCTCACTATCATGAGCGCTGGGAAACTCAGGGTCTGCAGTTCAGGGCTGAAGGTTACTCCAGAAAGTGACAGAATAGTGGCAGCATAAGTGACTAATGCGAAGGCTCCATTGCAAGACTGGATAGTCATCATAACTAGTAGCACTATGAAGGTGCGCCGCCAAGGTCTGACTGTGACTGAAATAAATATTTATATTTAAAAAAGTAACTTTTGAATATCTTTTGTTTCCTTTCGGTGATCATAAACCTGAAGGATATAGTATGTCATTAAGTAATAGAGGAAGAAGAACCGTTGGTGGCGCAGTGGTAAGGGCTTTACTAGGGTAACTGGCTTCTCGGTCTTGAGGTTCTATCCCCGTGATGCCAAATTTCCCAATGAGTTTACAACTTAAGCACATAAAGCCTGCATGATGAACTGCTTTACGGCAAAGGAAAATTTCGCGAGTAAACCCACGTACATAAATAAATTATTTCGAAGGTATGTGCAAAAACCTACAACCCGCAGTAGCCAGCTGTAAATTGGTGGACTATAAATTGTTTAATACCACCCCTAAGTCGGGTGAAACTGAGGTTCCTGCAGTGGAATTATTATGGCTGTCGTATTGTAACAGGGCAAGTCTCCTATTCATGTACTTGATAGCGTAACTATTAAAAGTTAAATTGAATCATAAAAAGTTATTAACTATCCTACATAACATAAATATTTTCTTAATATTTTATCAAGTATATTAGCCTAAATATGATTCCATCCATATGCAATATGTATTTGTATTTAACCCTTTCGAGTTATGCAAAATGATTAAAACTTGATAAGATAATAATAATGAAAGGTCTTCGGGTGAAAAACGTCTGCCCTAATGTAAAAAGTTTTAGGTTCTATATCTGCATTAGCGTATGAAGACTAAACGAACTAATTTTTGCGTAATACTTCTACTATTATATTGTATAACTTTTATTATGTACATCAAAGACGTAAAGGTATAAAATTTAGTAGCAAAAAAGTATTTTTTATTAAATATGGTTGATTCTGTTATTTCATTGTTTGTTTTTGTAGTATCACAATGCTTGACGATGTGCAATAAACTTTAGTTACTATCTTTTGTGGTACTTCTACATGAACAAAATTTCTGTTTAATTTTTATCAAAGTAAAGTCATCGTAGTAGGCAAACACAAACAAATTATTCTGATCGAGACTCCTTACTTAAATGTACAATTCAATTGTAATTTCAATTACAATTAAAAAATTTTTAATGCGAGGAAAGCATTTTAAGTCCATCTTGTCTATGAAATATAGGTAACTTAACTGTTTTTACCTATTCCATTTCACCCAAAAGCTACAGCAAATAATTTCGGCTTTTAATTATATATGTTAATATAAAAGCTATCTTCGGCAAAGCATACATGTTATTCAAATAACAACAAAATCCCGAAAAGCTATTTCATCGTTGTAAAACTAAACAAAACTACAGAGAATAACTAATATTTGTAGCAAAATATCATGTAGTATAAAACAATTGTGAATTTGATGTTTCAATGGGTAAACTACATTGAATCGATGGTCGAGAAATAAGCAAGATGGGACGACGATGTGATAAAAGCTGCCGAAAGATGCATGCTGTATGAGACTGAGCCGAGTGGAGTTCTTTAAGAATGCATTTGTCTGTTATGGTTGAAGCATGGACAAATATATTTCCATTTTATGTATGGATGCATACTTATAAACATAAAGCTCTATTTATGATATTGGTTTTCAAAGTACAATACTTACAAATACTACAAATTGACAAGTTAGGTAGGGATTTATAGTAGAAATGTTCGTTTTTAATGGTATCAACTTCATTTTGTACCTCTTTGTCACTTATCTGTAGACCTCGGAGGAAAGCTACTGTTTCCATGGCTTTCTGAGAAAGGTTGAAAGCATTTTATTAATTGATTAAAACGTTTATTGATTTAAATGTGCGCTGGTTATTTAACGCTATGCATATAATTTAGTATTTTATTATAAACAAAAAACGTTACTAAGAGTAGAGAGAGGGCCCTGGAGGTTTTGGAATAAATTCTTTTTGTAAATAAATTCGTGCTTTGCGACAAAATAGGGCAATGTCTCTCCTGGATAGGAGCTTTTGTGGTGCGGTGGTTAAGTTTCTGTCTTCTCGTACAAAAGAACCCTGATTATATCCCCGATGCCTGCCAATTGTATCGATATGTGTAATCAACTCATTACAGTAAGCGGACTGATATAACGGCAATAGAAAATGTCGTGAGGCAATTTAAAGACCTCAGAAATAATTTGAATGGTATTTGTGAAAGTCTGTCAAACCGCAATGGACAAGCTTTGTATACTATAAATTGCCTAAAGCTTCCTTGGCTGAGGCTGTCGTGAAATACTCCTAAATAAGGTAACTTTTCAACCATGAAAGATTATTTAAAATTGGTGGATTCAAATTTTATAGAAATTTTAAATTTAAAGTTACATTAATAAATGAATCGATGTAAGGTAAAAAAAAAAATAACAGCTAAAATATGTATCATTGGAAAGTATGATATCTTGGCCACAATAATGTATTTTTAATGTTCAACGATTTCTAATAATTAACTATGGAAATTTTTTTTATTAGAGGATAGGATTCAACAAGTAGTTAATTTAATGTAAGTAATTTTTGGTCGTATTTTCCTTTCCTATTAAAATTAATTTTCTTCGTTTGAAAAGATTATCAGAATTGTAATCTAAAAAATTACCTGAACTGGCAGGCAGCGGCACACACCATGAACTCACTAATCATTAAAAAAATCAAAGCTCAAGCAAAATCAAACAACAAAGTTGAAACATAATGCTTTGAATTTTTTTTATTATATCACATTTTCTTAGATATAATCTATAAATCCTACTTGTGACTTTGTCCTTTTGTAGCTATCACGAAATGCAGCACTATTCAGCACGATGTATTAATACAACCGTAGTAGGACAATACAGAGGTTACGGCATACATTTCATTAGATTTTTTTACTATTTACATACCGGGCAAAAGACCACGCGATCTGTCTGAGAGTAAGTTTTGTCCGCACTCATCTAATGGATATAATTATTTAATGTAATTATCATATCACCTAATGATGCGTTGCTAAGCGTAGGCTCCAGCTGCCATTACCTTTGTTCCAGAAATTTCACCTTGCCTTCGGTGCCTTGCCTTTAACCGAAACACAACCACGTAATCGAGATTATTAAGGCGGTCAAAAAAATTGTAATCCCGACATCTCAACAGAAGAAACTCTACTACAAATAAAATGCTTGTTTTATAATGTTGTCATTGTTACTGTTTGTTTAAAATACTATATTGTTTATTCTATATATTAACTTCGAGTGGATATAACATTGTATCTTTAAATTAGGCCTCAATTAAATAAGACAATACGTTGTCAATGTAACATTATGTAACGAACATGAATAATCAAATCTATTAAAAGCTCAAAAACAATTCGTTTTAGATCAGTTAAATCCTATGTTATTAAATCTAAACATATGTATATGTTTCACAATTTATGAAGGTAGCCAAGATAATCAATATTTAGGCAGACGATAAGAAGCAACATGCATAATTACAACACGTTGCTTGTGAAACAAATAGTAGGAAAGCTGATGAAAGATGTCTTTACTCTTACATTTAAATGCAATTCAAGATCAATCACAATCTTTCATGGTGCCTCAAGTACCTTATCAATGTTCATCAGCTCTCGGACTAAAATGATACATGTTAGGCTATTCTAACATAAAACATGCATAGAATTTTACAACAGTCTTTTTCATGTCTGAACATATTGAAAGTTTTGTAATTCTAGTTTGTGTCTTATGATAAAGCAATTTTACTTCAAAATCCAACACTGTATTGCCGCGTTAAAAAATTCAGTGGTGGATTTGTTGAATTTATGCCACTGCTAAAATCAGGTGACTTCTCAAGCGTTTTCGAATTCTTGGTACCTAAAGCTTGAGTGCGTTGCTTTGCGAGGTTAACTACAGATTGCAACGGTGTTCGTTCGACGCTCGGTTGGGTCAAATAACAATTATTACGATATATATACAAAATACAATAACTTGTTTGTATGTTAAATAAGAAGTTATTGTATGTACTGAAAGACTAAGAATTATATGGAAGATTGAATTCAAAACCAATATGTCAACAAGTAATCTAAAACTTTACCAACTTCTACTAGTATAGTTAAACTTAAATAAAATGAGTAATTGTTGCGGGATTTCGAAGAGGTTCAGCTTATACTGAACTAACATTTAGAGTGCTAAAGGGTTTTCAGCGGAATTGGTTCGTATTTTCTAGTGTTTCTTTCTATTGGTATTTCTAATCAACTAGACTTAAATATTTAGTAAAATTAGCAGTTTTGATTCAAAATTATATAATAAGATCGCTTCTTATGAATCAAGTTAATATATCTTTTAAAAATACTCAATAAAAATTTCTTGAATCATGGCTTAAAAATTCATGAAATTTGCATTAAATTTTTACCCTATAATACCAAATCAAAGTTACATATTACACCTCTCCCTCTCTTAGCGTCAAGTGTTGACTAATAAGAAGTAATTTACACATTCATAATTGAAATGTTTTTTTATATTATAGTTATTTACCTACTTAACCTATTTAGTTTTATATTTATCAATCAACTTACGTCAACTTCTCCAATTTTTATTAAGTAAGAAGGTGATTCCGGCGTCTTAAGTAGCATCAGAACATTGACCACAGGAATCGGGAGCACAACCCACAGAACCGTGTTGTAATCTAGGTACGCGCCCATGGCATACATGCACAATACACCAGTGTTCTGTAGAAGGATCAACAAAGACCCAAGTAGTCCTCTAATATTATCTTGACTAATTTCCTTAACATAAAGGGGGATAACATTGAAACATCCACCGGCAGCGAGACCACAAAACACTCTCGCTATAATCAGGCTTGTCATTGATGATGTGGATAACTTTATAATCCAACAAATCTGAAAAACAAACAAGGTTTTTTATAACTTACTTCTAGGATCACTATTTTACACAGAGAACAATTCATCAGTTTTAAAAGCCTTTGTAAAAGGATTTGAGGTGAAATTTAATTCTGTCTACATTTTCTGTGCGCAAATATTCCAAGGCTTTCATTACAATGTGCAAAACTGTGTTAGTTAATTTTCCTTCGTTTAAATTATTTTGTTAATGTAATGATATCAATTCAATTTGTTTTATATCTTTATGTTATGAAAATTCGTAATCATAAATTAAAAGTATTACTTACTGCCTGTGGCAAAGCAATAGCAATAAGCCCAACTTTTCGTCCAAATCTGTCTACAATATACGAATATAGAGGTACTCCCAAAACAGCTGATATGCAAAGAATGCCGGCAACCCATGATATTTCAACGTCTGTCAAGGGAATACCAATAGGAGAGTTGTCAGACTGTAAGTACTTAGTCATAGGAGAAATCCAGCCAGCTTGGAGTCCGTAGGTGAAAAGCGTTGTATTTGCTGAAAAATAAAAATTAACTTAGTATTCATGGCTTGAAATTGCAGTACGGCTATGCTACGGTACATGTTATGGTTGTTTTATGGTATCATATTAATTTAACTTTTAACCATTTACAAAAGTCAAATTCCTTCAAAACAATCGTTTAAAAGTTTGAGGGAAAAGTGGCTCAGAGATGCAACTCTATAGGTACTTTAAATGGAAAGAAAAAAGTTTGGATTTCTCGTAGAATATCCAATGTTATCCCTGCTACCGACAAGTTTGGATTTAACAATTTAAAAACAAAATACAAAACATACAAAACTTGCTCAGATTGGTGTTATTTTTTGTTATTGTAGGTGTAATAAAATCAAAACTATCGTTATTTGTAATGATAGTGTAACTGTAAAGAATAATTAACGCATCTCGGGATATAAAAATTTTGTAGTGTTCTTGATGTTTGATAAATTGAAATGTACCTACCATATACGCAAACTGTAAGGTGAAATAATAAATCATAATAATAATTTATATTGTTATCAAAATAACAGTAATATTTGTGGTTATAATAATTGTGTTGAGCTCTATAAGTTTAAATTTAATTCTTATTATTTCTCTTGTGGTGCCCATGAATAGAAATATGAAGTGAAATTGTCATGAAGTACATTATAGTAGCTCTTCCTCATTCTCTTGTCAGGTCTATTTTGAATTTTATACATATGTTATTGTACGATATAACAATAATACGATAATAGGGTAAGATCTGCGTTAGCTATTTTATTTTGACTTTTTCAGGAAGCATTTTGTTAGGTCCTTACATATGAAATTGGCGTTTTGCCGTACTGGCCTCTTTGATCTGTATTATTTCCTTTTTAGTTAAGAATTCCAATTTCAAATTTACAGCTATTTACTCACGTATTTGTGTTTTGAAAACCCTAATTCATTTGTTTTTTTCCTCTTTTGGTTTTTTCTTTACGTCACTTAGTTTACAAATGAAAAACTTGAAATATCACGTTATTTACGAAAACGAGTTCCAACGTACCACCAATGCTGCAGAAACGGCTCTAAGTATTAATGTTATGTATGGTGGTGGTGTAGAAAACACAGTGCGTTTTTAGTTCCAACGTTTTCGTTATGAAAATTTCAACCCGCAGAACAAGCCCCGGGGACGGCCGGAGACCACAGTTGATAATGAAGAATTAAAGGCTATTGTAGAAGCGGATCCATCGCAAACCACGTCCGAATAAGCTGTAGGCTGCGGTGCTAGTGACAAAATTGTTTTAATCTACTTGAGAGGTGGGTACCTCATGAGTTGAGTGCAGCAAACCGGCAAACGCGCGTCGACTGCTGCGTTACATTACTCCATCGGCACAATAATGAAAGGATTTAAATCAAATCATTACATGTGACGAAAATTGGATCCTGTACGACAATCGGAAATGCTCATCACAATGGATGAACCCTGGCAAACCAGGCAAATCCTGCCCCAAGCGAAAATTGACTCAAAAAAGTAACTTGTGAGCGTTTGGTGGGCTAGTGCCGGTGTCGTTCACTGCGCTTTCTTAAATCCGGCCAGACGATTACGGCAGATGTCTATTGTCAGCAACTGCAAATCATGATGGAAAAGCTAGCTGCTAAACAACCAAGGCTGGTCAATTGCTCTAGGCCACTGCTGCTTCAGGACAACGCTAGATCACACACTGCACAACAGACGGCTACCAAATTAGAAGAGCTTCAATTGGAATGTCTGAGTCATCCACCGTACTCCCGGTAGTTGCTCCAACAGATCACCATTTTTTTCGAAATTTGAATAACTTCTTGCAAGGGAAAAAAGTTCAACTCCGATGGGGCAGTCCAAAGCGCCTTCAAAGATTTTATCAATGATCAATAAACTACCTATGAGATGGCAAAAGTGCAAAGATAGCAATGGTACATACTTTGATTAAATAAATATATTATATTAAAAAAAAAAAGACTCTATGTTCCTCCCTTACAAAACGCCAATTTCATATGTTTTGAACTAATCTGAAAGTGATATAAAATTAAGTAGAATTTTTAAACTGAATTTAAATAATTACCTTATTGTGTTCAATTATACATTTTATTTGCATCGACGACTTTAAAAAAGGTAATGCAATTCTGATATCACGAACGAGATCATTCTACATTTTCTCTTAGGTTTGACTATACTATGTTTCTTGGGTCCACGCCAACTTATGAGCACAATGTAACTATATTACTTTATTTATGAGCACAATGTATTTTACTTTCTTAATCTACTTTACAAGGAAATGTGCATGGCTACTTATTCATTCCAAAATGAAGTTGAAGAATTGGTTTAGGCACAATCCTTTCACAAATATAAATGAAAAAGATACATAACAATGAACCACGTGTAATTGATTTATTCCGCTATTTCAATAAATAGTTTAAAAAATGGTGGCGGTAGGAAATCATTAATTTGTAAATAAATTTTTACTCGTATTATTTGTTGTTATGACGTTTTTTATATTTGTTTAAAAATTATAGTTGGTAGTTAATAAAGGGTACGTTTTTGTTTTATATTATATCAAATTATGGACGCTTATATAGATACAATGCCTTAATTTCGGGGTATTTAAGTACAATTTATAATAAACCATAGACATCGTGTCTAGAATACTATTCGGTTTACCTAAATATTACATGTTTTATATTGTGGCGTCATTGCAAGTCTAAATCAATGGTTTAAACTCGGGAAATTTTTTATAGTATGAGTTTCAAAGATGACTACTGTAATTTGAATCCTCAGCAGAGTCTAATTTGGCTCCAATCTGCTTTATGGGGTGAAACACCATGGAAGTTGATTATTTAAAGCTTGTTTGCAGAATTCTAGCGCAGTCATGTCAATCACACGTACGAATGATGGTAGTTGCTGGTTTTTTTTTTTTTGTTCCCCTCCGCGGGAAGGGCAGGAGGATAAAAATGCTCTGACGCATACTCTGGCGTGATTCCAAAGTTATGTGGGACTCGTCCCGACGCCTACCAGAACCATACCCACTAAAAACCCCCTGTCGGCTCGTGCATTTTTGCCACTCAGCCTTCATCTGAGCGACGGCCAATTGGAGAAAGAGGCCGCGCAAGCGGGGCCCTTAAGGGGTCACCCGCTGGGTTTTACATAGCACTGAAGGTGCTCAAAAAAAGAAAAGTAAATAATAAAAACATTAAATTTGACAATTAAATTGAATTTGCATTAATTCGGATTTACGTTAGAATTAGAATTTGCGGCCTGAAGGGCCTCGAGATCTAAAGTTAATTGCGTACGTTCGCTTGTGTGCGCGTTTCTCGGTCTAGCGACTTTGTATACCGAATCTAAGACAGGAGCAGTATATGAGACTGAATTTCGAACTAGTGGATTGGGATGGGATTCGGCGCGTTTGAAGAACGATTCTGAGAGTGTTTTTAGGTGCTGTTGAACTGTAGGTAGTTCAAGATCTCTGTGCAGGTCCGCGTTGCGCACGTACCAAGGTGCGTTTGTGGCCCTGCGGCAGAAGAGGTTTTGAACTACCTGCAGCTTGTGCAGGACGGAGGGTTTGGCGTGGGCAAAGTGGCGAAGCATCTGACATGACTGGTCTAACGCAGACCTTGTAAAGCGTACGTTTATTTCTGAAGGACATTTTACTTTTTCTACCTAACATACTGTAAAGCCGGCCTAGGTAAAAACGTGCGAGTTTCGTTACTCTATCGACGTGAGGGTTGAAAGAAAGCGTCTGGTCTAAGATGACGCCTTAATATTTAGTACTGCGCTTCCAGGGGATGGGAGTGCCTTGCATTCTCACTTGGAGATTGTTGGGGATACGACTGCGTCTGTAGTCGAAGTAAACCGCAGAGCTCTTCTCTGGGTTCACATCGATACGCCATTTTTTAAACCAAGCACCGAGGGCGTTTACAGCCTTTTGAAGTCTGGTGACGAGACCTGAGGCTCTGCGGCCTTTGGTGTAAAGGGCAGTGTCGTCGGCAAAGAGAGCGAGTTCGACGACTTTCGATGGAATGGGAATGTCGTTAGTGTATACGGTATACAAAAGAGGGGCGAGGACTGAGCCTTGAGGGACTCCAGCCTTTATGGGACGAGGCGCGGAGAGCGTGCCTTCATGTTTGAAACGAAACGTGCGGTCTTTGAGAAACGACGCGATTATCCTAACTAGGCGAGCCGGTAAGCCTATTTTATAGAGTTTATAAACGAGACCGCTGTGCCAGACTTTGTCGAAAGCCTTGGCTACGTCAAAGAAAACTGCGATCGTTTTCTTTCGTTTCGGATAGAAGCCGTCGAGTATGTACTCGACGATTCGATGGACTTGCTGAGGGCAGGAGTGCTTAGCGCGAAAGCCGAACTGGTGGGGAATTATGAGAGGATCGCCGTCCGTTGGAAACAGATGGTTCCGCATTCGAGAGAGTATGACTCTCTCGAGAAGTTTAGACATTGCCTTGAGGAGGCTGATGGGTCTGTGATTAGCCGGGATATTAAGAGGTTTACCCGGCTTGGGTATGCCTATGACTGTCGCTTCTTTCCAAGCTTTTGGAAAGTAGCTAAGGTCGAAGCAGGCATTGAAAATGATAGCTAACAAGGTAAGCACCTGTTGAGGCAGGTGCTTAAGTAAGTGGTTGGAAATACCATCCGCACCCGGAGCCTTTCTGGACTTTTGACTTTTGATGAGAAGCGAGATTTCATCATTAGAGACTGTGACGGGGTCGGTGGTGATGGGGAGAGAGTCTCTACGGAGAACTTCGTCCTCCACCACTTTGATGTGAGTGGGATTCGCGGGTTGCGTGCTGGGCGAGCATTGAGACGCAACGCTGTCAGCGAAGCATTCGGCTTTCTCTTCGTCTTCGAAGGCGATAGAGCCATCGGGACGAGTGAGAGGAGGGACGTGAGAGGCGGCGTCTACGCGTAGGGCTCGGGCCATACTATAATACGCTTGGTGGGACGGGGAGATATTCGCCATGAGATCGTTCATCTGGGCGTCTCGGAGTTCCGCGAGGCGAGATCTAACTTTGCGTTGTAGCTGATTCGCAGCTGTTCTATAGGCGGGCGTGGGATATTTCTTGGCTCTCCGGAGAGCCGCGTTCTTAGCTTTAATAAGATTGCTAATGTCTAAGGGAAGCGTGGGTTTGCCTTTCTTAGCAACCTTTTCGTTTACATTGATGGCTGAGTTGATAGCATCAGTGAGAGAATTTACTAACGAATCTATTTTATCCGGGCTATCTAATTGATCGGGCGATATCGCGAGCAGAGAGTTTGGGGCCTCTAAGTATTTTTAAACCCTTTCCACTCGGTAAAGGTCTTAGGAGAAGTGACGTTAACGTTGAGTAAGTTGGTGATGTCGAGGAGAGCTATACCGCTTTGGTTGGTTGATAGGCACGTCCAGTCAGTATGTTTGGAGTTAAAGTCTCCGAACATAATGACTGAACGGCCGAGGGCGAGAATGGTCTCAAAGTCGCTGCGGATAGGTTTGGTGCCACAAGGTATGTAGACTGAAGCTATGATGATGGTCGGATGACCAGTCATAGCCAATCTACATACGGTCGCTTCCATGTTGAGGAGAGGAGGGGTAGGGAGAGGACAGCAATGGAATCCTCTTTTGTAGTAGATAGCAGTGCCGCCGAAACCGTCGCAGTTAGGCCTATCGTTACGTGTAAACGCGTACTTAGGAATAGCGAATCCCCTGGAGCGATTAGGAGTGAGCCATGTCTCCTGGAGAAGTAAAAGATCTGGGTCGTTGTTCTGAAGGAACAGTTTGAGCTCGGGAAGGTTGGTGCTAAGGCTACGAACGTTAAAAGATATAAGGGATAAGCCCTTGGGTTTGATACGACAGGACGCGGGATTCGCGGGTCTAGACATTATAATTTACTTATTTACGAATTTATACAAAAATAAAGAATTTACAACGAACTTAGGAGCGAGTGATGCTCGGCTAACGCGAATAAACGCTCTTGAGGAGAGCGGGCGGCTCGCAGTTTGCGTGCGAGTATGAAAATTTCATTAATGTCTACGTTTTGGATGACGTCGAACACTGTCTTCATGTCCTCAGCCAACGATGACTGAGGTGCGGATGACGGAGCGGGACGCGGCCCTACGGAAGCTACGGGAGCTGGGATGGGTCGGGAAGGTGCAGGCGGGACGGCCGGACGCTGCCTCCAAGACAGAGCCGGAGTAGGCGTCGGCTGAACGGGCTTTGCTTCCGGGGGACCCCGGTTGCGCAGCGGCGGGAAGTTAGCAGGAGTGAGCGGCGGCGCCGGTTTAGGCGCGACCCTCTTGGTGGTGGAGCGCGGAGCGCGCGGGCAACCCCTGTAGTTAGCTGTGTGGCCGGACTGGCCACTGCGAGCCAGTGCCAGTGCACTGCAAGTGCACTCCTTAGTGATGTGGGGATCCAGGCACTTTACGCACCTGGGGGGAGCTGAACAGTTAGCCGCTGCGTGGCCATATAGCTGGCAGCGGTGGCACTGCCCAGGGTGACCGCGGGGGTTGGGACGCTCGACGGAGATGTTCGAGAGTCCGAAGATTGTGCAAGCCTCTTTGAAAATCTCCTTCGAGTTGGGAGTATTTGACAGGATTACTAAAGCTAAAGGAAAACGCCTACCGCGGTTGGAGTGCATCTTGTGCACTGCTGTGACCGGGAAACCCTGAGACTTAAGGTCCTCGAGAATGTCTTCGTTACTGTGTTCGAACGGGACGCCCCGTAGTACTGCGCGGATCTTACGCTCCTCCGGGAGGGCGTAGGTGTGATACGCGATTTTATTTAACCCGAGCAACCTGGTAAACGCGCGGAAGTCGTCGACGGTCGCTACTTGAATTTTGATTGTATCGCCAGCGTTGGCGGCTTTTAAGTAATTAATTTTGTGCTCTTTGCACAAGTTTGAGACCGCGGTCCAGCGCGCTTTTTCACGGAGGAATACGGGCGGAGGGAGCTGAGGCTTCGGCGGGACGGGAGCGCAGCGCGTCGCTGGCTTCGATGTGACCGACGGAGACGCGGTTACTACAAGCGATTTTAACGGCGCGGGGGCTGGTGTTGAAGACACCGGGGAGGGCTCGGGTATTGAAGATACCGAAGCTTTCTTAGAGCGCTTCTTGGAGCGCTTGGCGACAAGTTGAAACGCGGGCTCAGGAGAGCCGGTTAAGGTGACGGCATCTGACGACGTATCAGACGCGGGTTCGGAGTCGCTCCCGGGAGCGGTACGCTTACGACGCGACGCGTGAGAGGATGCGACCGATTCGCAGTCCATCTCGGACGAGGCGGGAGACGCGGGAGAGCTGAAGACCTGAGGGGTCTGGACGTCGGAGGCCTGAGGGGCCGGGGTTGAGGCCTGAGGGGCCGGAGTTGAGGCCTGAGGGGCCGGGGACGCGATAGATGCCTGTAAGGCCTGCGTTAGTATGTCATCGGGTATGCTGTAGCCAGACGCAGCGAGCACCTGGGCGAACGACCTAAGAACGTTGACAAGGTCCATTGGAGGGCTTGGTCCTACGATATGTAATATATAAATATATAAAAATGCCTAGGTTCCCTAGCAAACCTTGCACCTAAACCTCCCTACCCGCGGCAGGGGGGCTGGGGACGACGCGAAGTGGTGCCCCTAGCTCGGACAGCACTGTACCGTCACCCTGGGAAAGGCCCAAGTGCAATGGGATCGGGTCAGCCGGTTTCTCCTTGGCCTGAAGGGCCTTGGAAGCACACCGGGCAACGCTATCAGGCTTAGTTGTCACCGTTAAGTATCCACCTGATCAAACGCGAGTCTACTACGGAGTGTGTCGTCAATAAATTGACAACAAAAACCGGCCGTAGACCTGGCGGAGTTGGGTTGCACTAAAAGTGCGGGATTGACTACGTTACGACCGGCCGGAGCCGGCGGCAGAGCGAGTCTCTGACTACGTACAGGCGCCAAGCGTCAAGTACGCAGTCAGAAGGACAGCCCGAGTCTCGCGAACCACTATCGAATTTAATCGACCGCGGTAAGCTCAACCCTGTTGTTGCTGCACTCACCGAGGTGAGGTTTTTACTTCGAGGGGTGCACAGAGTGCGGTTTTGACTACGTTACGACCGGCCAGGGGCCGGCCGCAGAGTGAGTCTCTGACTACGTAGCAAGCGCCAAGCGTCAAGTACGCAGCCAGAAAAACAGCCCGAGCTTCGCGAACCACTATCGAATTTAATCGACCGCGGTAAGCTCAGCTCTGTTGTTGCTGTGCAAGAGACCGACTTACTTGCAGCCGATCGAAACCGGCCACAGAGTAAGCCCTAAAGAGGCTAACAGCGTATGAGTGTTGCTACGAGTTGAAGTCGTGTGACGACAATCGTGACTCAACGGCTGGAGCGACCGCGAACACGTCCGAGCGGGGCCGGACGCAGAACGGATCTGAGAGTGGCGTTTGAGTATTGATACGAGAGAAGTCGTGAGACAACAATCGTGACTCGGCAGCCGGGAGCGACCGTCAACACGTCCGAACGGGTCCGGACGCAGATCGGGTCTGTGGTCGTTGCTGGGCGCAGTATGTTCAAATAAGCTGGGATGCGCTTGTTCAAACTTCTCTCCGTATCTCACAACAGTTGTTTATTTTGCCTCATAAACTTTTTCCTCATAATGTTGTAATATGTTGACCCATAACATAACATGTCTTACATTAACATAACATAAACAATAAACATATTCATTAATATCTACAATAGAAAATCGATACAAGTTATTTCAAGACATTATCATAGCTGACATTATCATTGATTATACTCGCAGTCTTCCGTAAATATATAATCTGTTGTGACATTTTTGGTTAACTTAATGCAATGCTTGCATTTGTTACGACTATAAATCACTAGGTACATATTTAAAAACAAAATACCCCAGACGCGTCTGGCTGTCAGAACGCGATAAACTCTAAAACTATTGTTTTCACCCATGGAATGAGTGATTTAAAAGTACATTTTACCATGGCCTAACAATACAAATTCAAGTGGGCCACACTGACGCGACGGAGTCGGGACTAGTTCAGCGGAGTTACACTCCTAAACATCACGAAGTCATTTGACATAGACATCGTATATTCTGTCACTCTCACTCTCTACCCGGATAACACGAATCACTCTCCTGACATTTTAGGCTTGGCTATAGTCAAAGGAATCTCCCTCAACTTCAGGTTTATCACCTTGGATCTGCTCCCACCACCCTGTCTCCCTAGAACTAAGTCCCCCTTACAACGCCTTTGCTTCAAAAACCTATACGAACTCGGAAGGTTTTAAGCATACCTGAGATGTATACACAACAGAAATAAACACAAAAAACAACTAAAGAAAGATCCATATAATGAAATATTTAAAATTATTTATGCTAGATACAAGACATATTGTAATAATTTAATTAAAAAACTAAAAAGAAAATATGAGAATGACTTACTTTCTAAATCAGTCTTTGATAATAAAACCCTCTGGAGAAATATTTATAACACAAATAACACGATCAAATCGAACTAAAACTTAAAAAAAGAGCTTTTAAATGTTAAATCTTTACCTTCCGAATCAGCTAACTACGTGAATTAGTTCTTTGCAAACATTGGTATACAACTTGCTCACCAGATTAAGACAGGAAACAAAGAGCCAAACTGGATAACTACACTAGTGAAGATGCAGATATAACATACGGCATACCCCAGGGAAGTGTCCTCTGATTGATTTATGTAACCTTCATATTAGCAATGCTAAAATATTTCCGTACGCCGATGACACTGCTGTTGTCTTCTCTGGTGAATCTTGGGAGGCTGTTAGGAGAAGTACTGAAATAGATATGGCTGAAATTTCTAGTTGGATGCAACAAAATTTATTGTCTCTAAATACATCTAAACTATGTATGTTTTAGCATTTACAATAAGAATCAGCCCAATGAAAGCTTTACAATAAGAGTTCACAATTGTGATGATACTACCGATATTAACTGTAAGTATCTAGGAGTTATAATAGATCAGAGGCTTTCCTGGTACCCTCATCTAGAAAAAATTTGCGGGAAGTATGAGGAAATTGGCATGAATATTAATGGTACACTAAGACATGTATTTCAAAGAACTTCGCCAAACATCCTTTTGAACAGAATATACACCGCTTTGGCTCAATCTATTATTGTATATTGTATTCCTGTGTGGGGTAGTGTGGCGAAAACGAAGTTTATAGAGGTGGAACGCTCGCAACGTGCCTTGATAAAAACTATGTATTTCAAATCCTATAGATACTCTACCGATCAACTATATATTGATTTTGCGTTGCTCTCAGTAAGAAAACTATTTTTAAGACAAACATAACTAAAGGAACGTAAAAGATTACCACATAGCACAAGTCACAAGAACGAAAGTAGAAGAAAAATTAACATATTTAAATTTCAGTATGGACAAGTCAGAAACTATGAGAGATAGCGAAATCTGTTCTTAGGAACCATGGCGTCGATTTAACATTTTATAATAATCACATTCAAACTTTTTCCTTAACTCTCATACATAACCGGTAATCGAACCTGGTCAAAATATCTATATATAATGTGGTATAAATTCTGCAAGTCGTATGAATAGGTATCTCGTGGATAGACGTGTAACACCTTCGTCTTCATCGTCACTTTCCATCAGGTGAGAGAGAAGGCAAACGTCTAATCATTTTTCAATAAAAAAAAATTGAAAGAAAAACCCAACAATAACATAACTATTTTATTTCAGTGAATGTTCAAAATGGTAGCCGTTCTCCTAAATGCAAAGATTTATTATTTTGGGTAACGGTATAAAATTGCGATTCTTATTTTCATGGGGTGCATATATGTTAAAATGTTTTCTAAGGCTGTAGTTAAATCCTCTACAGTGTCGTAATTTGATTTGTAGATTTCATCTTTTACACAACCCCAAAAGAAAAAGTCAAGAGGCGTGATGTCAGGCGATCTTGCGGGCCATTTAATGGGGCCGTTTGTACCAATCCAGTTATCTTGAAAGTGATCATTGCGAAAGTCTGTGGCAATGTGCGGGGGCTCCATCTTGTTGAAAATACATATTTTCTATAAAATCCTTTGGCACTCCTCGTATGATTTCAACAACGTCTTCTAAAATTTCGATGTATCTATCTAATCGCCCGTGCTAAATTTTAAATATCAAAACTTTGTTATGTTAAGTCCAACCCAACAGTTAAATGAAAATCTTATTTGGCGTCGCCCTTCGTGGATCCTCAAGGGGTTTTGTCGTGGCCAAAAATGATAATTTTTGCGATTGTACATATCATTATTTGAAAACTGAGTTTCATCAGAAAAAATTATAAACCCTTAGCGTAAAAGTGTAGATCCGAATTTATTTTCTCCTTTAACCTGTTACAAAATTCGAGCCGTCTGATGTTATCACCTTGATGCAAGGCTTGAACCAAATATGCATTACGGTGACCGATTGTACCGTGAGAAACGTCTGGGATATCGCGTACAGCGTCACGAATTGAAGCATCAGGAATTCCCTCGAAGTAATTAAAAATAGTGATCTCAACATCAGTATCACATTTTGTAGTTTCTACTGCTTTTTCCTTCTGAAACTACCACATGTCCTCAAATGGTAAATAAGTTTATTTAATATTTTTTGGTACCAATCTAAAGCTCGTGTGCAATTTTTATCACTTTTAAAATAGGCTTCCAATAGATCTAACTGTTCTTCATTCGTTAAACGCGTTATACAAACAGTACACAACACATAACACAATAATAATCTATCTAAAATCAAAACGAAGAGGTTATGAAAAAGCTCGTTTTATTTAAAATATGACATTCATTCCAAAAGAAGTAGAAGTATTCATTCCATTTTCAAATTTTAAATGATTCGGCACGCCCGCTGAACAAATGCATTTATTTTAAATAAATGCTATTTGTGATGCATAATATCGATACAGATAAGATATGCATAAGTGGTCTCTTCAGATAATTGATCAATTCATATTATTCACGACATATTGCAAAGTAATTAATTGTGGCCATTTCAGTCTAATTTACTCTCAGTCTTGTTTACACAAGATTTCATAGCCAAATTTGGTCCTTATTCTTACGGACTAATACTTGACGCGATTACAATAGTATTGACCAGGTTCGGTTCCCGGTTATGTATGACAGTTAAGAAAAAGTTTGAATGTGATTATTATTAAATCTAAAATCGACGCCATGGTTTCTAAGAACAGATTTCGCTATCGCTCATAGTTTTTGACTTCTCCATACTGACCCATTTGGATTGTACACCCGGTATATTATAATATTATTTATATCATAGTACACAAATAAATTCACTTAATTTACAAACATAAATTGGATACATACAGTGGAGTAAATTTTAATATTGTATATAATAACAGATGCTATTACCTCATACTATTTTCATCTTTTGACTTGGACCACACATCATATTTTTGGTAAATTTTATATGTGGGTACTTTGGCTTTTGTATTTGAAAACTTAGAAATTCAAAATTGGTGTATAGTTTTATAATCATTATTATTTATATTTTAAATGTTAGTTAATAAGTTAAACAATGTAATGGAACAGCGGAGTCTCCTGGCACAGGCCTTTTTGGCTTAAAATGTGACTCCAGCCTCAGTTGGTGAAATTTAAACTTTTTACTGAATAAATTTTATTATTATTATTATTTTTCGAAATCTTCGAAGCTTGACTAAGTCGGTAAAATAAACACAGATTACGGGCTGTGCCAAGTACTCTGGTTAAGTCATGAACCTACTGCAGGATTGTTAGTGTGTCGTGAGCTGTTGTTATCAGGAGAGTGTAATGGCAGGGAATTTGGGTTTGGAAACGGCGAACTATGGAACAGGTGTCTTAATATTATAGACTTTTGTAAAGGGATGTATGTGGTTTCTGGCAGCTGCAGTATTCTTAAAGCAGTATGTAGGGCTTTCGGGATGAGTCCTGTCAATGAAATTCTTATTGGTATGATTTCAACTGTTTTTGGTGCCACATTTTTTTGATTTCATCTGCTAGAGGTAAATATTTTTAGACGTTTTCATTATATTTTTGTTTTAAATTGTGTGAATCTGGAACAGCAATGTCTATCAGGTACAAATTTTTTGTCGATTTAATGATTAGTGTTATATCAGGTCTATTGCTGAGAATTCTGCGATCTGTTATTATATTTCTATCCCAATAGAGTTTGAAAGTATTATTTTCTAGTAAATTTTTAGGTTTATATTTGTAATAAGGAGTGTATACGTCTAGCAGGTTATGTTTAAAAGCGAGTAGTTGATGTATATGTTTTGCAACGTTATCGTGCCGGTACAAGAAGCTACATGGTCAATGTGGATATGATATAACTGATCCGGATATCGACCATGAAGGGCTTTACTCTTCCAGTTACCGATCTTTTGCTCATCGGTCAGTACTTTTTGTGATGGGTTGTAGCTGGTATTATTGAGTTGTTGTAATGATGTTCCGGAGGTAGAAAGGCTTACTATTTCTTTGTGTAAGGGGCTGGTATTTGCTTTTTTTTGGAAATATTCTCTCAGATTTTCTAATTGTTTGTAGTGTAGATTTTTTATGTCAATGAAACCCCGTCCTCCAAGTTTTCTATTTAAAGTAAATCTTTGTACTGCTGAATGTATGTGGTGGACATTGTGCTTGTTGCAGGATGTACGTGTGAGAGTGTTAAGGGCTTCTAGCTCTGTATCTGACTACTTCACTATTCCAAAGGAATAAGTTGAAATTGGGATAGCGTGAGTGTTAACTGCTTTTGTTTTGTTTCTAGCTGACAATTGAGTGTTGAGTATTTGTTTAACTCTCTGTTTATATTTAGTTCATTTTGGTTTCAGTTTGGTTAATTGATGAGTTTTGTTGGTAACCAAGATATTTATAAGTTTCTAAGTGGTTCATGGTATCAATTGTTCCTTCCTGTAAATGTAGATTATGTGAGTGAGTCTCTTGGTACTGTCCTTTTGTAATGCTGTTAATTTACATTTTTCTATTCCAAATGTCATTTTAATGTCTAAACTAAATTATTCTGTAAGTTTAAGGAGATGGTCTAGTTCTTTTCTACTGGTTGCATAAAGCTTGATATCTAACATGTAAAGTAAATGTGTTAGTTTGCCTGATTTGCTCTGTTTATATTGTATCCTAAATTAGTTTTATTTAAGATCCTAGATAAAGGATTTAAAGCTAAGCAAAACCAAAGAGGCAAAGGCCTGACGGGTCTTTGGCCCACAGCGCAAAAGAGAAGGCAGACTTGTTCGCAAATCTCTTCGCGGAATGTTCACGTCTAGATTCCAAAGGTAAAAGCCCACCCACGTTACCTCCATTCGGCCCCAAGATGGAGGCCGTCCAAATTCACCAGAAACAGGTACTCAAATGCTTACAAAATCTAGACGTGAATAAGGCCAGTGGTCCGGATGGCATTCCCGCAGTGGTATTAAAGCACTGTGCCGCCGAGTTGTCTCCTGTTTTGACACGCCTATATCGACTCTCTCTAAGGACTGGAAAAGTTCCAAAATCATGGAAGTTTGCAAACGTACAGCCCGTACCAAAAAAGGGCAGTCGAGCCGACCCAGTCAACTATAGACCTATTGCAATCACTTCCATAATTTGCAAAATTATGGAACGTGTATTGAACCATCGTCTCCTGACGTACCTAGAGACCAATGAGCTCCTCAGTGACAACCAATATGGTTTCCGCGGAGGACGCTCAACAGGAGACCTTCTAGTGTACGTCACGCATCTATGGAGCATGGCCTTGGAAGGGCATGGAGAGGCAATAGCCGTATCCTTGGATATCTCCAAGGCCTTTGACCGGGTATGGCACGAAGCCCTTTTGAGCAAGCTTCCTGCGTATGGCATACCATCTGGACTCTGCGACTGGATGTCTGATTTCCTGAGGGAACGGTCAATTCGAGTTGTCGTCGATGGCTTCTCATCGGACCTTATGGCGATCAACGCCGGCGTACCTCAGGGATCTGTTCTCTCTGCAACATTATTCCTGCTGCACATTAATGACCTTCTTTTATCGGATGGCATTATTGGTTACGCCGATGACAGCACTGTTGTAGAGAGATATGTCTCCAATGCGCGAGCGAGTCCAAACCAGATCCAATTTCAGAGAGAGTCGATGATCGAACGGGTTGATTTGACACTTTGTAGGGTTTCCGATTGGGGTGAAGCCAATCTTGTCAAATTCAACCCTTCCAAAACCCAGGCGTGTCTCTTCTCCGCTAAAAAGAGCACATTCAACTTGACGCCCACTTTCCAAAGTGTATCTGTACCGATCACAAACCAACTAGGGCTTCTAGGCATGACCATCACGTCGAAACTTAATTTCGGTCAACAGATTGAAACCATGGCACAGTCAGCTTCCAAAAAATTAGGAGTCATCGCAAAGGTCCGGCGGTACTTCAACTCCGAACAGCTGCTCAACCTGTACACAGCCCAGGTTCGATCTTGTATGGAGTACTGCAGCCATCTTTGGCATGATTCCGCAAAATACCATCTTGAAGCGTTGGATTCTGTCGACCGAAGGGCCCGTAGACTCATAAGTGACGACAAACTTACTTCTTCGAGACTGCAAAGTCTCGAGCATCGTCGAAAAGTTGCTAGTCTATCGGTTTTTTACAGATTGCACTTTGGAGAGTGTGCGAATGCTCTTTTTCAGTTGATCGAACCTTCCCCCTTTCTCCACCGGTCAACCAGGCGCAGACAGAAGTTTCACCCGTTTGTGGTTAGCGTGCCGATGAGCCGAACTAAACGGTTCGATAGCTCATTTTTGGTTCGTGTTGCCAAAGAGTGGAACGATTTGCCTGCGTCTGTTTTTCCAGACAAATATAACCCTGGAGCTTTCAAGTGTAGAGTGAATAGGTACCTCTTAGACAGGCGTGTACGATCCTCGTCTTCATCGTCACTTTCCATCAGGTGAGATGGAAGACAAACGCTTGCTAATTATTAATAAAAAAAAAAAAAAAAAAAAGAGGGCTTAAAGAGTCACCCTGAAAAATATCCCGAGATATTTTAATTTGTTGTGTGCTAAGTGTTGTGTTGTTTGATTTAAAATGAAGCTTTGGGGTCCAGTTGTTCATTGTATGTTTTAAAAAGTTAATTAAGCTGCTATCTATTTTATATATATTAAGAATGTGTAATAACCATGAATGTGGTACGCTGTCGAATGCTTTTTGATAATCTATGTATACGTAAAATAAGTTTCTGTGCTTTTGTTTTACTTGGTTATGAATTTCAATATCAATCAAACTGTTTTTTGCAGCCTCTAGAGCCTTTACTGCATCCTTTTTGTTCTTCAAAAATAATTTTACTTCTTATTATTATAATTATTATTGGTTAGTTTTTTGTGTAAAAATAGATGTGAGTAGTTTGTATAATGTTGGAAGACATGTGATCGGTCGGTACTAGAGGGATTGGTGGTGCCACTCTCTTTTGGTTTTAGATAAGTAACGCCTTGTGTGAGGTACTATGACATATCATGTGGATTGTGAATTAAATGATTAAATATGTTTGCTAAATATTTGTGAGTGGATGTGAAATATTTAATCCAGTAGTTATGGATTTTGTCCGGACCAGGTGCTTTCCAATTGTAGATTCGTTTGATGGCTTCAGTTATATCGTCACTATCAATTATAAACTCTGGCATAATATCTATATCAGCAACCTCATCTACTTCAATAGTTGACTAAGCTGTATGCAGATTATGATGTACAGGATTAGACCAAATATTTTCCCAGTATTGCTGAAAATCAGTTATGTTGGGAAGGTGTGTAATTTCAATATGATCGGAGTTAACGGTAAATTGTTTCTGGTTAGAATTAAATAAAATATTATCTGATTTTCTCTTATTACTTTCAGTGTATCATCGTAGTCTTTTACTGTAAGCTTGTAGTGTTTGTTTATTAGTATCAAATTGGTTTTCTATTTCATTTCTGCATTTAATGTATGGGTTTATTTTTAGTTGATTACGCTGGGAAAGTTTGCCGTTAAGGTATTGGGTAAACTGGCCTATTTCTTTTCTTAATTTATTTATCTGATTTTCTAATCTTCTTTCCCATTTTGCTTTTTTCTGTGTATTTTGTATGATATGATTATTTGGGATTGAATTTATATCGTTATTGTTAATATCGTTATTGTTAATTATAATGTTCAGTATTATTGGTTTTTCTTATTTTATGTTGTTTGCTGTGTATAATTGTGACAGAAAATGCTCCGCAGTATATAATTTCATGAATTCCGTCTAGAGTTATAGAAGGTGGCTATAATATAATTTACTGTGTTAACCGTTTTTTTGGTATTATGGGTCGCAATGTTGGGTCTGTTTCTGAGAATTAGGCTAGTAATTCGAGAAATGTGTCTGAGATTTTCCTAAAATTTAATGTTTGTTGTGTGGTTTCTGTATTATTCGTTTCAGAAATCCCTGGACAATTTGCTGCGGTTTGACAAATATTATACTGTGATAGAATGGTCGATTGTAATTAATAAATGAATAGTTTTGTGAAATATTTAGACTTGTCGAGAATGTATTATTTGTTTGTTGTGTAATCGTTTCAATATTCGAGTCAGAAGTTATTGGTTCATTTTGGAAATTTATAAAAGCTTCATGTTCAAAATTGCTATTGTTAGTAATATTAATTCCTTTAAGGAGTGTCTGTGAAATGCTTTGTTTTATTTGATCCCTTTCATGTGAAGATATTCTGTTATTTTTGCAAATAACTCTTATTTGGTCTGCTAATCTTTGTTTTGGGCACATTTTCAGTGAATTTCTTATGTAGTAATGGTTTCCATGCGGTCATATCTGTTTCACAGTGTGTTACTATGTAATAGCAACGGAGGAGCTCTCGGTTAATGGAATCGGTCCATCTCATCCGTTGTCTACTTTTGTCAGCAAGTATAATAGTAATGTACACATGTACATTACTATTATACTACTTTTACTATTAGGCTCCCTTTCATCACCAGTCAGTCTAGCATGAGAATTCTTAGTTAAGTCTTTTCTTTAACAGATGAGCTACTCAACCAAGCGAACAAGATGAACGGGTGGGATTTTGCTTCCCACTTTCAATCTTTTATTACTTATAAACAAAACAAAACTAGCACTGCGAAAGAAATACTTTGCTAATTAAGTAAAATAAACAAATGCTCGCATAAAATACCGAATAAATAATAATGTATTAGAAATACATGGCATCAAGCTTGACAGCCGTCTAATTGGCCTGTTCATACATACATACCACGTGACACGTGATTATAGAAAGTTGTCTTAATTTGCTGTCTAATCGGCTGCGTCTTCGTTTTATCTAGGGTCTCATGTTAGACCTGCAGAACAGGCTGTCGGACAGTTTGAGGCACATGTTCCTGAGGTCGACATTCAACATAAGGTTATTGTTATAAAAAGGTACATATACGCAATCGGAGAATATTTTTAGAAACAATAAACAAATTTTTGACCGTTGCGACCTCATTTTTCTTATTCATGAATGATTCTGGAAATTTCTAAATTTCTAAAATCAATATGTTTTCCCCAACTTTTTCATAGTTTTACAACGTTTTCATGTTTTAATGAATTCTTGACTACAATAAAAAAAGTTTAATTAAACAGAAATAGTCTATAATCGGTACTAAGAGCAACTAATGAGTACCATACAGACAAGAATAAATTTTAATATTTCATGTACTGAACAAAATAAACAATAGCATTGGTTTAATTCAGTCAAGATATTAATTAATTTCATAAAACTTACGTAAGTCATTTTTAATTAGGTATTGAATAACGCGTAGTCGTAAGACACTCACCCCTGAAGATGGACTCCAGACGAGTCCGAAACTAGTCGGACCTATCCGACCGCGTACCGTGAGTAAGCCGCGTTATTAAATACCTAAGTGAGATATTAATTAATTTCTGAAAATCTCAAAAAAAAGAATTTAAGACTCACCTGTGAGAGCAATAATCCATTGTATATATGTATGTCCATTTTTCAACTCCGGTGAGGTTTTTCTCATTTTAACACTTTGATATCGTTGTATGGTTATTTAAAACAATATACGTACTTTAACGATAAAGAATTGTTTCGATGTTTCTAATATAATAATCAAAAATAATCAAAATTCACAAAAAAAATTGATTCAGTATACGGTCACAAAGTAGAGCGTCCATTTTGGATTGGATTCATTGTAAATTGAGTTTCATTTAGGTTTTCTTTTTATACAAATGCTAGGGTTGGCAAAATAAATAAATAAATCGAAGGAGTTGCGTTTATCTTTATTTTATCAGTGAAATCTATTTTGGAAAATGTTATCAAAATAATTACATAAGAAGGTAAATTTTAACCGAAAATAAAAACAATTTGATATAATCCCTGAACCATTCCAGTTTTATTCTTTGACATATAATTCTAATAAAATCATTACTTAATAATAAATTCAATTAATTAACCTCATGATATAAATGTTGCAATATAGTTGGTGACATTGGTTTACTAAAATATGAACGCAAATAAGCAATTTGTTCACAAACTCCATAGAACTTAGAGCACGTTGTGTAATATATTACAATTATTTTATTGAGATGATTGTAAAACAAAAGCTATAATAAATGTTTAGCCAAACTCGCGGTTATGAACCTTATAGTGAACATCTCAAAACTCGCTTCAGGCAAAAGCAAGCCATAATTCGCAAATTGAATAATGTTCTACACGACGATAAAATGAATAAAGACAAAACAATTTTATACTCGGATAAAACGAAATTAACGAAATTGAAACTACTGTTTCAAAAACCATTATGGCTGACAGCCCTATTCAGTTGTCATGAACTAATCATACACAATAAATAAAATATGCATTTTAGATAAGTACTTAAATAGAAATAGCTAATGATAATGTGCTGAAAATTAATATTTGCTTGAGCAAAATATTTTGAACGTTTGTTATCATAGTAGAGGCCGATTCAGGAGTCACAGACGCACTGAATCATGTGTATCGCTTGATCGATTAGCATATTATAATTTATATTCCGTATAATATAGTCAAAGGTCATGTGTATTTTGATAATATCAGTAGATAATAGCAGTATACCAAAAATGGTAAATGAGTCAGACAGAGCAAATCTTTGACCATTTACCATATATTTAAAGCACGTAGAATTATTATAAGTTTTTTTTAGAATCGTATATCACGATTAGTTATTGCCGTCTGAATACACCACGAATAAAGAATTGTGATGGTAGCTTTCGTCGTATTCTCTCTCTACAATATTGAAAATAAGCATTATATTTTTTATAAAAAGTATTTGTAAAATCATAATTGGGCAAGATATACGAAAAAAGAAATAACCGAATGCTAAGGCTTTTCAAGACAAATAAACAGTAAAGTCTGTATACGTATATGGTGACGTAAACGATTTATCTATTATTATTTCATTGTTATGCGTATTGATAAGAATAACAATAAATATTTAATAATGCACAACACAAAATGCCCTTGAGCACCGTTCGACAAACTTTATGGTTATAAATAAACTATTTAAATAATTATTGTAACAAGTATTGAATAATATGAAACTATAATAAAAATATTTAGCGTTTAATACAAGTTTTGTAGCTACTTCAATAAAATGACAAGCCGCTCAACTTCTGGAATTTTAGCACAGACTAAGCAAAGTAGCGAAAACATCCAAACCCACGAAATATATCAGATATTTTGTAAAGTGAGATAACTATCTGAAATAGCTACGCCAACTTATGGGATAAATATTAATAGCTGCGGTCTGGTATTCTGTTGTGGAAATCTTTCACCAGATTGACCTCTGCACAATAAGAACTAATATTTGGCTTCTTACACTCTCTAAGATTACAATAACACACAACCCTTTTTTACGTTGGAAATATACACAGTCTCGGAAGCATACGTGAATGAATCGTCGGAATATACGCAATATTGAAGTTTATGATGACTAATAAGACACTGAATATACACGCTCTACAGGTCATCACTTAAATTGTTCTTCGAAGACTGATCCCGTAAATTTTGTAAAATATACATTACGTAATATTCTACCTACGAAGCGGTTATAAATATTTTATACAATTATGTTACATTAGTGCTGGGAATAAGATAGTGATTTAATTATTACTAAAGCTATTTGATTAAATTTTAAGTGTTCAGGGAATAAATCCGCCTATAAGATTTAGTGGTAGGAGAGTGTCTTGAGTTCAAAACACGTAGGTGTGTTTAAGATAAAGGTAAAAAAGTACCAATGTAATTACTGGTATAAAAGCAATTTTAACTTAGGCTTACGTTCGACAACGGATCAATAATCGAACATTAATTCTGTCTACGGGCGCGAATGCCACTGTCCATCATGTGGTTCTAGGATCAGAAAAACAATTTTTAATTAGGGCTGATAAGTAAAAATGCGATTGTTTATATTGTTTAAAAGACAATTACAGTCCCGGACTTTAAAATTTTAAATGAACAATCTTTTGTAAAACTTAAGAGTAACTTAACTTAAAACTTAAACTATTTGTATCTTCTTATAGTTGATTTCGCGTGAAATGAGAGTCAATATTAAATATGCAAAATTAAATAAATAACTAAATAAATACTAAATAAAAAAAACCCTAAAGAATATGTAATTCTCAACCTAAATTAGAAACATACCCAGTACGTAGTCGAAATATATCAAACAATTAACCTGATGAATAAAAGACAAAATTATTCAATTATTTGACGTGCTTTACTATGTAAAGCTCATCACTAGGTATATTTTCAAAACATGACTGTTGAAACCAAAACAAGTTATTAAGGAATTGATTCATACTTGTCCGCTGGATATTACCCATATTTAATACAATATATTCATGAACAAATGATATTTTAATAAAGAAACAATCTATTAATTTTTATACAGAATTCAAAAGAACAAGGATTTAAATTTCTCAGGGTGCTCTGGACACTGCATTTGTAGTATGGCATATAACTTTCAACCAAGTTCTACTTCAGTTATAGCTGCAACTAAGAATTTTTATGACTCGACGGAGCACCGATGCAGTGCGCAAAAGCTGCTTAAAAGGCCCTGTTGCTTCATAAGTAGAACAATGCAACTATGATTAACATTAGCGCTAATCCACTTTACCCTATCTGATAAAGTACAAACGACTAAAGCTACTAATTCGAAGTCCAGTCCAATTACGTGAGTACCTTATAATCAGTCTTCCAGGACAGGACATTTTCAAATATAAATTTGAAAGTTAGCTGTCTTTGACAAATTAGAAAGGCTCATATAATTTTATAAATGCATATTGTTTATTATTTTAACATGGAATATTGCAAATTATAATGAAGCTAAAACAATATTTTTTGCGAATATATTGCGAATATTTTCTGGTCGTCGTTTATATAAAAACACCGCACAAGTCGTTTTTGTCAACTATTCAGAAATGACAAGAAATGTTGGTATTTATTTTTTTCACATCCAGTTAGGTAAATTGGAGTTTTAAATGATAATGATATCCTTAGTTTATAATTGAGATATGTAACAGAGCCTGTTTTTTTAACAGCTTAAAAAAATACTAGTGCGGTATTTTACAGCAAATGAATTGGACTTATGCGATGTTACTAGTAATAAATAAAACAGATAATAAATGAATCAGACGTTTTATTATTGAAATCAAAGTTACGGTTGTGGTAAATCGTCATAAAATGTGTGAATGTAATACCTGCCTCATGCAGGTATTGTGTTTTTAAAATCTGTAGGTCCACATATTTGCGAGCAGAAATCTGCAATCTAGCTGTGTATAGTTTTGGTAGAGTATAATTTTCGGCAAACGTGTACTCAAGAGTTTAACTCACATGATTCTTTATATTTTTTATGAAGATCTGACATGTTTTCAAACCCTGGTTTTAAATAAGTCTTAGACGTACTATAGCACGACAATAATGGGATGGAATGGTTGGTAGACTTGTCAGAAAATGTCTTTAAACTTTACGTTCTCAGTCTTTTGAGGCCCTTTACGTCCTTTCTGAGATGTTGCTGAGTCAGGTCGCATAGCAGTCAGTTTTTTGAAGCCAATATCTAATAAACCATTCCTTGACTCCAAGTGTTGCAAGAAACGTCTTTTTGCAGACTTGAAATCATTTGTTATCAATAGTTAGAAAATATCCATATATTTTCCACTCTCAGGACGTGAGAACAAATAAATGCTATTCGTTGCTCTAAGGACATTTCCTTAAAAATTTTGGAATAACTGGCTGCGTGACTCTTGATTTATGGAATGACATGCTATTAACTTAGATTTAAAACAAAACGGAGAGTTGCACGAAGGGTTAATGTGTCTGGCAAGCTTAAGTACATCATGTAGGACCTGAAACTTTTCAAAGTTATTCACTTTTTTGTCTCTTCTATAACCTAAGTAGCCTCCACCTTCATCTCTCTTTTCTTTATTCAGGTTTCTTTGCCACAGTTTAGACTTTTTCTTAGCTTTGTTGGCACACTTCTTTTTCAGTTCCAACTCTCCGTAGTAAGATACTTTTTCTATTATTGTTATTTTATTTTGTTGTTTTTTTGTGTTACTTGGAGTAGTTCTTGATGAAGAAGGTACAATAAATGCAGCAATCGTTTCAGAATTATTTAGGGTACTTTTTGTTGATAGGTCATAATTATCGACTTCTGTAGACTTCTGATAGCAAAGCAATCACAGCAGTAGATTCAGATTCTGCAGAACTTTGTGTAAGTTGATTAGCGATAGTGATTTCGGGACCGGCAGGTACAAGCGCAATCAAAGCAGCAACGTTATCTTACTCAGCAGAACGTCGTGTAGGTAGATTAGAGACAATGTCTTCTGGAGCAGACTGTTTCAAAGTAGTTAAGGCAATGGATTCATGCTCATCAGTTAATCGTGCAGATAGGTTAGGCATTAGCATTACTTCAGGGACAGCAGATGACAATACCTTTATCGGCACAGATACTGGAACATTCGGTTGGCATTCGTCGGTATTGACTGAAGACATGACGTATTCTTTTAGTTCTGATTGTGCATCCAGAAAAATAAATTGATCCCCTATTTGCTCTACAAATGGAAGACGGTTGATGTCAATATCCACTATCCCGGAAGTGGGCGAATCTGAAATATAATCCCCAATTAGGGAGCACACCCATTATGTAGGCACGCAGTGAGCTGTCATGTTGGTAGGGATGGTGTTCCTTTATACGGCTTCTCCTGACGGAGATCGCCCTCGAGCTCTTCGCTACAAGTTTCATTACGGTGCGGTGCATCCTGAGCTGACGAAGGGCCAGTAGCGGTATCTGGCTCGGTTTTCTCATGGAGACTGCCTGAAATAAGTGACATAGCTGTACCAGATGTTTATTCTTAAACAATCTACACCTCTTTAACAACATTTTCTCGAACATACTTGAACCAACCATACATCCCTGTGAACAAAGGCTTTTCTACTGTTCACACTATCCACAGGCCACGTATATGGCTACGTCTGCCAGAAGATAACAACCAACCACGTATCTACTACGTCGGTAATGTTGTCATGTTTAGCTATCCACAGGCCACGTATCTGGCTACGTCTGCCAAAGGATTACAACCAACCACGTAAATGCTTCGTCTGTAATGTTGTCATGTCTCCTGACGCCTTACGCAGTAGGTACACATAGGTCAACACGACTGGACCTTGTATCTATCTACAACTGTCCGGTTGCATCGAGTCATACTAATAAAGATCACGTATCTCCTACGTCGATCACAAACTTACCACTGAAAATTACACAGTTACCAATAGTACTGGAAAATAGTAGGCAGGATCCTACCCACTCATGAAGGTCCGTGTTGTTATTCAAAAAGCACAGCTCATGATTCAGAGCACTAGTCCCCGCGCCAAGGTACCATAAACTCAACAGCAGCTTGCGTAGTTTTTCCATAGGCACCTGCTAATAGCTGTAGTTCGCACCTTACCCAAATGACCTTGTAGGGCCCCCGCATACCAGCGTCAAGCTTGCCGATGGACTGCGAATATTTAATGACAAAGAAAAGATCATTCACTTCAAATTACCTTGGTACCTGTCTACTTTGATTAACATACAAATCTTGTGATTGACTATTTTGGTCAAGTAAATGTGATGCTCGTTGTGAAAATGCTCTTAGCTAAATTAGTAAAATCCCTTGGGAATATAAGACGAAAGTCTCTATTCTTCACCTATATCGTTAGTACAGAAAACAGCTACGATTAACGCACTGATTTTTATCTATCTGGTTATTTTGAACTTTTTATAATAGATCTTGGGTCTCAGTGTTTGTACTTGTACAACTTGAGCCCAATTGCGAGGCTTCGATATGATATTCACACGAACGGGATAACGACTTAAATAGTCCCCACGTGACATCAGTGAGCATTTCCGAAAGTCGATTAAAAGTGAAAATCTTGAAGGTATGGGTATACTAAGCTAAATGCTAAATGTGGACTTAAGGGCATTACAGTACGCAACGAGTTTAAAATCTATCTCGACAAGGTAGTGACGGAAATGTTTAAAAGTTTTTACAACTACTAAAGTTTTGAGCTGATAAGAATGGTCTCTGCACCTTGAGCAGAAACCTTACCAAAGTTCGCAACGACAGATTTCGAACCATCCTTTTGGGTCTGCATTAGGACTGCTGCGTATCCTGCACTACTCGCTTCGTTATGTATTTCCGTCGGTGGAGAAGGATTGAAAATTTATAGAAAAGGTTCACTAGTAAGACGTTCTATTAGCGCTATACTAACTGGTTCCCATGTTGCATCCCATAAAAACGGAACCCCATTTTTTGTTAGTTTAGCTATGCACGCGATTTAAGTTGCGTAGTTAAGTATATACCACCCAAAGTAACCAGAGATAATCCTAGGAACTGTCGTACTTGTTTGACGTTTTTGGGGACGGGAAATTTAACTTAGGCTTGGATTTTATAGGTGTTCGGCTTTACCTGACGGTTAGTAACTTCACGCCCAAAATATTCAACCTCGGTCATCAGAAACTAGCATTTTTTTTAAGTAATCGAAATCCAGCGTCCGTTACTGAACTATTCCTTCCGTAACTGAACTGCTCATAATTAGGACGTCATTAGCGTTAATCAAGACATTGCCTGAATCGATAAGATGACGCAGTTTATTGGTTATAATGCGCTGATAAACTATGGGAGAATTCTATAAACCGAATGGCATCTTTACATATTCAAAGTGACCTTCGGAGGTTACAAAGTCTAGGTTTTAGGTGAAAGCCAGTAGCCATGTCAAGGCTTGTGAAGTACATGAAACATCCCAATAGATCATTGTAGTCATCAATGAGTGGCAAAGGATACCGATCTTTAACAGTAATTTGGTTCAGCGCACGATAATCAACACAAATACGGTCAGTACCATCGACCCCCTTGGCTAAAAAGTCCTTGATGACTTCACGTACTCTAAGATTTTCTTGGTAAGAAATTGTAAAAATTGGATACAAAATACGGTGTCTGCGGCGATGGTACTATCGATTTGGTCGCGTCTGCCAAAGCTTGTGCGTCCATCCTACGTGAGTTATTAGAACTGTCAGGGCGCACGTACTCACTAGAGTGCAAACGGGGCAATTGTGGTGTTTCACATTCGCGACTAGGGGGCTCTGCCGCGATTTTTTTTACTTAATTACGTAATTTTTACAACAAATTGATGAGTTTAAACAAAAGCGAAATTTAAATTAAAGATAAATTATACCGACGTGAATGCACGGATCGACGACCAGCAGAAAAGAGGCCCCAATTAGGGAGCACACCCATTATGTAGGCACGCAGTGAGCTGTCATGTTGGTAGGGATGGTGTTCCCTTATAGTAGGTAAAGGCCTTTTTTTTTCGACATGGACAGTTTATTTATGGCCCTATGGGCCTCTTAAATTTCACCGGACTTTGTAGCTTAGCGCTGACGGCGCTTAGCTGGAACTTAAACTACTCCTACATACGATATGCCTAAGGGCACCCGACAGGGTACGGAACTCGGCTTAGTACGTCGTATATTGAAACTACCACTGGTTCGGAAGGATCATCTACTGACAAAGAACCAGCAAGAAACTCAGTAGGAATGCGTACGCCGCGTTAGCCTGGCCCAACCGTGGGTTAGGCGATTCGAATGCCGTATTGCCCTATTTCTAACTGGAACAAATTAACGGCCATTTTATATTGATCTTCTTAGATTCTTCTTTGTCCTTCTTTTTGCTCAATAGTTTAGTTTTACTTTTAACAATACTGAACGTGAAGGAATCTGTAAGCTGTAATATAATCATTTCATTATGTTTATTTTCATAATTCTATAAGGAATCAACGATAAAGTAGATACTAGCCAAAGTTTTTTGTCTTCTTCGAGTTTTCTTTGCCCATCGTTTTACTCGATATTTTTCTTTTACAAGAAATACTTAAACCAGCTTTCTGTAGTTCCACAGTTAAATCTTCGTTTGAGCTGTAATCACTAACATCCTTAAAATTAATTTCCTACATGACTAATCACTGTAATAAATTCAATTCACAGTCACTTAATTTTACGAAAGAAATACACTAAAACCGTTTATTATTTCTGGAGCAACAAGTAATCCTCAAAAACAATATGACGGAATGAAGACTTACGCGGTGTTGCTAATTCAACGGACTTCCGCGGTGCCACAATCTTTAAATAGCGTGTTCTTATTGGCAAAAAAGTAAAGATAGCCATTGGTTGATCGAAGCGTGCTAAACAGGTTTATCCAATAAAATCAAAATATGACCAACGCCAAAAATCGACTTGCGCGGTGTTGTCAACTCGGTTGCGCAACCGTATCATGTTGTATAAACGACGTGATACGGTTCCCCTCAATTACCTTTCAAAGTATCTTTAGTTATTTTGTTTGGTTGGTTGAATCTAAAAAGAAAATGTGCATATGAGTGTTTATTTATTTATTTATATACCTATGTATTTTGGTATTTATGCATATTTTAAAATAAATTGTATACATTTTTTTTTTCTTTCATATTGGCACACTACCCCACCGTTTCTTCTTGATTTCCGTCAACACAAAGGTTGTCTGGAAGAGATCGCTGCTAGCGATAAGACCGCCTTTGCCCACCCTAGTTTTATGTTTATTTTTACAATTTTCACATTCGTGTGTGAGCAATAAAGTGTTTTTATTATTATTATTATTAATATTTGTATGTCCCAGCAAAAAAAGGGTAGTTATAAGTTGACCGTATGAATCTGTCTGTGGCATCCGAATTCCAAAACCAATTTTATTTCTTTTTCAAAGCTGAATGAATCCAAATTGTTTTTATTTGAAGCCAAGTTTGAATAAAATCAGTTTGGCCGTTTAATACATAAGCACGCTTTGCCCTGTTAGTCGACGGTGTTTTCATTTGCGTTTACGAAATGCGCAAATGAAAACACCGGCAACCAATGAAGAAAATCGGTTAATATAAAACTGTTTCCCTGGGACTTAATTTGTGCAACGTTTATCGTTAGCGATCGGACGCGGCAATGTTCTTTTTTTAATCCCCAGAAAAACACATCACTATATGGCCCCAAAGTAAGCAGAGCTTGTGTTATGGATGACCATGCAGCGAACGGAGCCCAGAATAAACATACATATATAAATACAAACAACCATGACCCGAGAACAAACATCTGTGTTCATCACACAAATGATTGCCCCGGCCAGGACTCGAACCTGGGACAAAAGCAGCTATAAAATTACTTACTGGCAATAATTTTACAATTTCAAAATTGTTGTTTTAAGTTTATGTAAACAAAGTCAAAAAAAACTCAAGTTTCCTATTTTATGCCCATTTTTATATGTCTGTATAGATGATGACTGATAATTTAGTCGGTTTTCTATTTTAACTTTCGTTGATTCGTGTTTTAGTAAGACTTAAGATTATCTTGTACGTTTGCCTAGTTCAAACAGCGGGACTTAAAGGATTATTATTAAACATACAATAGAGTAACGTAGTAAGGCGAAGTGTATATATACTAAGCTTGTGAAATTTATTAAGGCATTAGAGTGTGGCTTAAACTAATTACAAAGATTAATTTATTTAGAGCCAGCTGATGTTTTAAATGAATAGGTTATATCGTACCTAATAGGTCTTTACCTATGAAACTGCCGTTTTGCCATACTGGCCATTTCAAATGAAAATATTTTTTTTTTTGACTGATAATTCTAATTTCAAATTAATTTTATTTGACAAACATGGCATTCTTTTTCTAAAATCGTCATTTGTTTAATAGTTAGTGTTTTGTTTTCAACGCATTCGAACATTTTTCGTCATCATGGATAAGTAAAAAATTTGAGTAATTTTGGAGTATGAGTACCGTCGTGGCAGCAAAGCGGCACAAGCGGCACGCAACATCAACGACGTTTACGGAGCGAACACTACAAACGAACGCACCACCCGTTATTGGTTTACCCGCTTCTGTTCTGGAAATTTTGACCTGAAAAATGAACCCCGTGGTCGTCCGAAAACTTTGGTCGACAATGACGAATTAAAGGCAATTGTGGAAGCTGATGAAACTCAATCCACGGCTGAATTAGCAGCAGCTTTCGACGTTAGCATCAAAACAATATTGGTCCATTTGCGTCAAATTGGCAAGGTAAAAAAGCTTGACAAATGGGTACCCCACGAACTCAATGACCGCCAGCGCGAAGTACGCGTGGAGACGTGCCTTGCACTGCTCAGCAGGCATACAAATGAAGGAATTCTGAACCGCATTGTTACTTGTGACGAGAAATGGATCCTGTTTGACAATCGTAAGCGCTCAGCAAGTTGGTTGGACCCTGGTTCAGCACCCAAACAATGCCCTAAACGAAAACTTACCCCTAGAAAAGTGATGGTCACTGTTTGGTGGTCTAACGCGGGTGTAATTCATCACAGCTTCTTGCCAAACGGGACAAGCATTACTGCAGATGTGTACTGTGAAGAACTGAACACAATGATGGAGAAGCTCGCACGTCTCCAACCAGCTTTGGTCAATCGTTAGCTCCACTGCTCCTGCACGACAACGCGCGGCCTCATACTGCACAGCAGACGGTCTCCAAGCTACAAGAGTTGGGGTTGGAAGTTCTCCGTCATCCGCCGTACTCACCAGACCTTGCGCCTACAGACTTCTACTTTTTCCAGAATTTGGATAACTTCTTGGCGGGAAAAAAATTCAATACCCGAGAGGCAGTACAAAATGCCTTTGAAGAATTTGTTGCTTCCCATCCAGCTGATTTCTTCAAGAAAGGCATCAATAAGCTACCAATGCGTTGGCAAAGATGCATTGATCGCATGGGTGATTATTTTGATTAATAGATATAAAAAATATATAAAAAAATTACGCTTCATTTATTTCGTGAAAAACGAAATACGCAAATGTATATGGTGAAAGTCATATGTTGCATAATAATGTGACTATAACACTATGACTTAACTGACAAACTATTAAAGTAGATTTTTAATAGCAAAAAATGATGCGTTATATGTAATTTATAAAAATTTTTCGTCCTAAAATTATTACGAGTACCGAAGTTCACAAAGCAACTTTTTCGTTTTCTTTGGTTTGTGGTTTGTTGTGTGTGGCATGAGTGTTCGAGCTGGTTCGATTGCCATTGAGCCGGAAAGTGCAAGGCTATGAAATACTAACATATCGGCAATAGGTTTTTTGAATTTTTGAAATTTTTGAAGACCCGTAGACTTCTAAGTGAAATTTCAAAACGATTGGTAGGTGAAACGGTAGGAAATTTAACGTTAGTGACCCAACGTGGTAAACCCGGTTTTTTGTCACTTATCCTCAGAAAAATACGATTATGGCGTGTATCCTATTTAAAATTCTTTTTGTATCCATTTTATAAATGGTTTATTTTGTTATGTATTTTTTTATTAAGTAAGATGTGGCTCTCCTGTATGTTAGGATTATAATAATTTATAATATTAGGTTATAATAACACTTCACCCACATCGCCTTTCCTGAATATTCACAGTCACATAGAGTCACATGCTACCATCGTTTGTCATTCAAACCTGACGTTGTAAACTGTTACATAAAGCGAGTAAATCAATTCGCAAACACAATAAACCTTCTGTTTCAGATTTATGTTGACCTCCGAAGTACAGGACAGATTCTGTTTAATGATTGCTTTTAACGTAATTAAACATGTAACGAATAATAAAATCGTGATTACCTTAGCCTACGACGGAATTCTAAAAGTCTTAATAATAATTGTCCAAATTACTTAGTGTAATTACAATGACAATATGTTTACTTAAATATCAGCAGCAATAAAAGTATTATAATTAGTTTGTTATTGCAAAGTTTTATTGTACTTCTAGTTCACTAATTTGGCAATAATGACTTACAAATTAAATATGATATTATGATGTCACGGACTCTTACGGTTTTTACAGCGCACAAACATCCATACATCCTCACAAACTTTTTCATTTATAATATTAGTATTTTTGATAACTTTGCTTGGGTAACATGTTGTTTTATTAGGAATCTCTAATTTTTATTAAAATAAAATACACCTTATGTTACTCGCTGACAATGTTATATTTCACTAAAAACACGTATCGGATTTAAGTAGTCCATTCGGGCTTTATTGGCAATTCGACTCGTTTCGTCAAAACCAGAACAGCTTCGGTCGGGTTGCATTTTTTTCCGAACAGTCGTCACATATATTCGACTTTGCTGCCCGGCAGAATCTAATAATATCATGGGTAAAAATGTGGGTAGCGCCCTTTAGGCACAAAAATAATTAAAATATAACAACTAGCTAAGTCTTCTTCAAACACAAAACTTGTAGTGCTTCGTCGGGCCCTTCATAATAAGGTCATTCCTAAATTATTCAGAATTGCGTGAGGAGTCGAGATCTGGACTTTGTCGTTGAAATTGGTTTTTGTCTTCTGATGTAATGCTAACAAAACCATCTTAATCAAAGGATAATTTGGTTATCTCAATTATACATGCTCTTTCGCTATTTTGTTTTTATTGAACTTTACTCAGTTTGAAATACCTATATGTTTTAGTTCGGTGTTAAACTGTCTCTGTAAATGTTCTATTTACCGCCTCCAAAGCTCCCGAGATCGATTACTGGTTAAGCCATCGCCATACACTCACGATGCATAATACATGCATATACAAGTCATTACAAGTACAATTAATAGAAAAAATTTATTATTTTATCCATACGGAATTGTTAGACACTGTACCTAATAAACTGATTTTCAAATTTAATGAGAAAGATGCGTTACCCAGAAATAACAAAAACTATAATTGTGTAAACTTTATTTACAAACAAAAATATTAACGATTTAAAATAGGAAAAAGAAAAGCAAAGAAAGAAAAACAATTAGAGATAGAATACGACGCTTAAATCGTACATAGGGCAAAGCACAATTGCCGTTTTGTATATCAATAAAAGTTGTGAGGCAAGACCCCTTAGCCTCACAAATTATATAACCTTTGCCTAAATGTCTATGCTTCACTATTATTTATCTCGAAATTTTCAGCAATTAGGATTTATGCCCGTGAAACTTTCTTCGTGAAAATCCAGTCTTTCATATGGTGTGTCTTAATTCTACGAATCCCCCTCGCAATCTCATTCTATACTTGATTAATTCTAATTTTGATCAGTAGTTTGAACAGGCGTCTGGGTTTTTTTTTAAATTTGCTAATAAAGCTACATATTGCAGTACGCTAGTAATAATCAGTGATTCAGGTATATCTAGTCAAATTGAATTTAGATACTTATAGTTAAAAATATCTAAGCAACTCGTTTGAAGTTCTTGTGTTAGTAGTTCATAGTCGTATATTAATAAATTATGTGAACCCCATATTAGAAAAAATATGTGTACTGGCAATCAAACTAACAAAACATCTTGGTTCAATAATCTGTAGCCAACAATGTTGTTTTGTTATCAATTAAACACCTAATAAGACTTTTCCAAGTACGTATCAGAAACTTAAGGGTCCCAGAAACTCAGTTAGTTAAGTTAAATATTAATATTAATAAATAACAATAACCATTTAATGAAATGGTATAATTCAGCAAAAAAACAAAACAAGTATACAACCTTAGCAAGGAAAGTTATATACTATACCATTGTATTTGATGTGGCCTCATATACAAACAACTTTAATAAAATGAAAAATACTGAAATTCCAAGTGAATCAGCCCAATTCGTGATATGTGTTCAACGTACTGTATTATGTTCCGAAGGACAAATTCAACAAAGAATGCCACGTCCCTTTTCTTGTTTGGTTAAATAAAAATTCTATTATGTTTCCTCCATTTCAAATACGCAGAGAACTAGTGGTATTTTGTTAGTTCAGCGTTTCTTACGAAATTTTCCTAATATTTCCGTTGCCTCTTGTTTTTCTCGCTGTTCGTAGTCGTCACGTTCAAGTAAGTTAATTACAAAAAGCAGAGTGATTTACATTAGTTAATGAAGTTTCTGAAGAAGCAACTCGACGCTTTAAGGCTGATTGTAAAGTATACCGTTGTACTGAATCACAAACATTACAGCCTGAACAACGAAACATGTTACGTAACGCTGTGATTTTTATAATAACAATAGCAACATAGATATATATTACGACGTAGTCAGTTTTCTGCAGTGACGGTGCTGCATGAGTAGTAGCACCGCAAGCACCTGCACGTCGCATGAAAATGATAATATATTAGAATTTAAGCATTTTTAATTAAAAAAACTGCCTTTGAAGCTACAGCAGTAAGCGCTGAGAAGGTAAACGGCTTATTACACTACAAAATATTCAGCATGCGTAATTGAAATTGCGTAAATGAAATGAAAAAGCTTGCAAAATTTTACATACTTTGAAAGTGAAAAATAAATAAGGTTTGTGGATCCAATCCAAAGTTATTTCTTGAATATAACAAAAGTTTATTAATAACGAAATTGTAAAAAAAAGGGTTCAGGTTCTCCAAGCTTTTATCAAGATTAGCACAATCTAAAGCAACTAAACTAAAACAGTGTAGGTTCTTACAGGTTTTGGTGACCTTAAACGTACACTAAATCGTCTAAAGATTACTAAGTCAATAAAATGGAGAGTAAAGACCTGGAAGGGGTGTTAGATCTAAACAATTTATTTAGTTAATCTAGCACGTTTCGTTGCGGAGTAAGAATAAGCTTTTCACAAGATTACTTTTTTAAAAGGTTCACTTATACATTCGTTCCGTTTTGGCGGCCTCCAGAGGAACATGCAGGCTTTTGTAGAATATTGCTATTCGTTTATTATCATTCAAATAAGGTTTGCGACATGAATGCAAATGTGCGCGCATACATGTTTGCCATTTACAGATAGCAGGACTTTTTCAAAATGAAGATTTTCTTCATATATTGAAACTTATTTAATTTTATAACTCAAAGCACTTTTCTAAATATCGTATATTATTGAACGTTTGGTAAATTATAACGAAACAAGGGGCACATGTATTTGATTTCGCTAGACATATGGTCGTAGTAAATTCCTTGCAACATTATGGTGATTAAAACTTAAAATCAAATTGTTCTCGAACAACGTGTGGATATAGTTGAATAATTCAGAAATATGAGTACATTAAAAGTCGTGTTCCAGCGTTTCCTATTGATTATATTGAAATAATTGTATTCATAAATTTTCAGTGGAACTTTTTCATCATTATCATTATCATTATTTATTAGGTCTTTACCTATGAAATTGCCGTTTTTCACGAAATAAATGAAGCGTAATTTTTTTATACATTTTTTATTTCTATTAATCAAAATAATCACCCATGCAATCAATGCATCTTTGCCAACGCATTGGTAGCTTATTGATGCCTTTCTTGAAGAAATCAGCTGGACGGGAGGCAACAAATTCTTCAAAGGCATTTTGTACTGCCTCTCGGGTATTGAATTTTTTTCCCGCCAAGAAGTTATCCAAATTCTGGAAAAAGTAGGAGGTTGTAGGCGCAAGGTCTGGTGAGTACGGCGGATGACGGAGAACTTCCAACCCCAACTCTTGTAGCTTGGAGACCGGCTGTGCAGTATGAGGTCGCGCGTTGTCGTGCAGGAGCAGTGGAGCCGAACGATTGACCAAAGCTGGTTGGAGGCGTGCGAGCTTCTCCATCATTGTGTTCAGTTCTTCACAGTACACATCTGCAGTAATGCGTGTCCCGTTTGGCAACGAGCTGTGATGAATTACACCCGCGTTAGACCACCAAACAGTGACCATCACTTTTCTAGGGGTAAGTTTTCGTTTAGGGCATTGTTTGGGTGCTGAACCAGGGTCCAACCAACTTGCTGAGCGCTTATGATTGTCAAACAGGATCCATTTCTCGTCACAAGTAACAATGCGGTTCAGAATTCCTTCATTTGTATGCCTGCTGAGCAGTGCAAGGCACGTCTCCACGCGTACTTCGCGCTGGCGGTCATTGAGTTCGTGGGGTACCCATTTGTCAAGCTTTTTTACCTTGCCAATTTGACGCAAATGGACCAATATTGTTTTGATACTAACGTCGAAAGCTGCTGCTAATTCAGCCATGGATTGAGTTTCATGAGCTTCCACAATTGCCTTTAATTCGTCATTGTCGACCAAAGTTTTCGGACGACCACGGGGTTCATTTTTCAGGTCAAAATTTCCAGAACGGAAGCGGGTAAACCAATAACGGGTGGTGCGTTCGTTTGTAGTGTTCGCTCCGTAAACGTCGTTGATGTGGCGTGCCGCTTGTGCCGCTTTGCTGCCACGACGGTACTCATACTCCATAATTACTCGAATTTTTAACTTATCCATGAGGACGAAAAATGTTCGAATGTGTTGAAAACATTAAACAAATGACGATTTTAGAAAAAGAATTCCATGTTTGTCAAATAAAATTAATTTGAAATTAGAATTATCAGTCAAAAAAAAAATTTTATCATTTGAAATGGCCAGTACGGCAAAACGGCAGTTTCATAGGTAAAGACCTATTATATAATAAAACTAAGTTGACAAAATGTGCGTGCCGATAAAACTTAAAAAGGGAGTCCCAGCACGATAAAGGGACTTATATAGTGTGATAGCCCTTTATCCCCCATCGAACAAGATAGTTCCCGTTTTAACTTAAAAGGCGTGTTTTTAAAGGTGTTTTGGCCGTTTTGTTTTCCTTTGTACAATTTTGAATAATTCCCTGAACCTTTGTGGAGGCGCTTCGCCTGCGTAAAATGAAACGCAGATTTTGAAGTTGACGCGTACTTCACGCAGCGCGCAACGGTGACGGTTGTGTGCTAACTTTATAATTCTCTTCCTACTTGTTGGAACTATACATGTGCTGTGATGAGAAAGTGATTTATTGAACTTATTGAACATTATCTACAGTTTATTCGTACTAGTGTCGACAGTCTAAACGCTACGTATAAGTGTGACTCGCCAGCCAAGAGTCGTAACCGGGACCCGAAACAAGAAAGGCTGAATCCTCAAGTAAGTGTCTCCACTTCTTCTTGGTGAAGGGTTGATTTCGGGGTTGTGCTGGGGACGACAAAACGGCCTACAACAGGGTTTAATACTATTCAATACCATCTCGTAGTTGTGCTGATACGGATTTTATACTATCGTGCTACCCGCTCGCTTAAAGGCTCTGAAGATTTCTGGAGCTTAGTACGCCCAGTATGTGGCGCGTACACCCCTGTGATGGTCCTTCGACCCTAGGATAGGATTAGCCTGTGAGATACCTAGATTTGTTTAGTCATTTACGCTAGAACTTGCCATCGTGGTCAAGTACCTACTTTTATTTCGCTGCGAATAAAACTGTATTAGCCTACACCAACATCAGTTGTTACCTAGTAACTAGTTTTTTAACAGTTCTAGTAACAAAATTTAATATTGTCGCACCATAATTTCTAGAAATTTTCGTCTATTTTACGCAAAGGTTCTACCAAGGTCACTTTACCTTGCCATTAAAAATTATAATACTAACTGACTTTTTCTCTTTGTTTTCTCGTTTGTTTTACGTATATTTCGCTATCAGATTATTTTAATCCTAATAACAGTGATACAATTTCAATTTACGCTATATAAATACGTAAAATCGCATTTGGTCAGTGTTCCATATTTCATATTACGAATACCTACGTATAGGCCATTTTATTTGTAGAACTGTAATATTGTTTCTAGAACGCTCGAACGCTCGCTCGCAGCACATTTTCGATAGACTTATTTAGTTCCACCCGCATACGCATTTTATAACCACTTGGTTAGTTATATAAACGCATTCATACGCATTTATTTTTTTGTTTGTTTATTCGCTGCAATTTAAGTAAACAGATTTTACCCATTATTCTTTGAAAATGTCGAAGTCAATTCAAACTAGAAGTAAGGGAGATGGTGATATTGTTACGCCTCAAATTAAATTATTAGAAGCTCGCATTCAAATATTTTTTGCTAGATTACAGAGTATTTATGATTTATCGCAGGATGTTTCGACTGTTGCATTACGTAAACAGTTTTTGAATTCGTCCACTTGTATTGAACAATTACGCACTGATATTATGAAGTCCATAGATGATTTAAACTTGTCCAAACTCGAGTTAGATCCAAATTATGTGCCAGACTATAATTCTTTTATTGCTTTTGACGAACTGTATTGTTCTATATTAAATACGTTAAATAGTTTAAAGAATAATGTCGCAGAACAATTACATTCCCAAAAACCTAAATTGAAACTCCCGCCGATCAATTTGCAAACCTTTGATGGCGATTTTAAGTCGTGGTCTTCGTTTTTTGAGTGTTATAATAACGCTGTGCACAACAACACTGGGTTAAGTAATTCAGAAAAGGTATTTTATTTGTGCGGTATTCTTTCGAAGAACGCTTTATCTACTATTGCTGGTGTTCCGCCTACCGGAGATAATTACGATCTTATTTACAATACATTGGTGAACAAATACCAAGACCGCCGAACTTTAGGTACTTCTTATTTACAACATATTATGAATATTAAACCGTTAACGGTTCAGTCAGCTGATGGTTTAAACACTTTTATTGATCAGTTTACAACTTCGGTATCATCGTTTGAACAATTGAAAATAACAGATGAGAAGGATTTTATTTTTTTGTTTTTAGCATTACAAAAATTAGATCGCGAAACCGCTCGTATGTTTGAAAATTCAGTTCGTTCCGAACAAATACCAACGTACGAAAGTCTTGTAAAATTTTTGCGTGAACAAACTAAAATTCTTGAACGCACCAACAGTCATACTTTTAATTACGCCCCCACAAATAAGATAACCTATTCAACTCAAAATAATAAATCATTTAAACCCCCAATACCAAAAAATACAAAGTCGTTTTTAACTGCGCATGATTCTAAAGGCTTATGTGTTTTGTGTAACAAACCCGGGCACGAACAATTTTACCGTTGTCCTAAGTTTTTGAAAATGACACCTACAGATCGCTATTCTATTATTAAAAGCAAAGGTGGTTGTTTTACTTGTTTAAGTTTTTATCATCGGACATTTGCTTGTAATTCGAATAAAAATTGTAACATTTGTGGTTTGAAAACGCATCACACGTTACTTCATTTCCCGCGCCCGTCGGATAATGCTTCTCGATCGGGATTCGAACCTCCGCCCGGCAGCGTCCGCGCGTCTATACCGCCAGCTGCTACGCCCGCCGCGTCGTCAGCGCGTGACGTCACACCGCCGCCACCGCCGACTAGTGTTGTGCAGTTTAGTGATGCGCACCATAATTCAACGCTTTGCTCGCATACTTCGCTTACGATTACTAAACCTAATGCTACAACGGTGTTATTGGCGACCGCGCGTGTTATTATTAACCCATATATGCGTATTGGGTCGTTTTTGTGCCTCTAGGACCAACTCATTTCTAGGAAGTCCAGCTCATAAGAAACGGTACAATTTTACCTTTTTGCGCCATCTATTATTAGTTTAATGAACTAAGTTGTCACACGCATTGGTCATTACGCGATCGTTTTAGTGTTTAACTTTTTGTTGACAAAACAAATGGGCACGCGTTTTTTATTCGAAAAGAAACCTCTAGGCGCGCATACAAATGTAAGTATTTCATTTGTTTATTGTTGTTTTATTGTCAAATTTGTTTTACATTGAGTTGAATGTATGTATTAGTGATTAGTAATTAGTGATAAGTGATAACATTTATTTTTCTTGTTGGAATCCATCAAAATATTTTGCGGGGTCGAAAAAGACCCCTTGCCCACATATGTAACATGATTCAGGTTAAAAGTTTTATATTTTGGGTCTCGTCGTGTTCTCCAAATACATGAGATACTCGAAGTTTTGGAAGACTTGGAACCTGAGGAAAATTTCCAGGGCATCGATGTTTTCATGGACCCTCCTGCCAACGGCATTGCGTCTGATAGTGATTCCGGAGATGAGGACTGCAATGACGTTAACAGGTTGAATCGGAATCAATTACTTGCTCCTGCTGAAATTGTTACGTTACATCGGGAAGAACGTGATGATGAGACACCACCACGCCTGAGGTCAGTGTCACTACTTCGTCTCCACTCGCGACAACTGTCAGACCACGAAAACGCCAGCATGATGGTGAGTCTTCCACAACCACGCAACCTGCTAGGACTGATGACGAGAATTCTCATCCGCAATCAACGCGACGTGTAGAGCAGCGAAACCGTAGACCACGAAATTGGGTTAAAAGGGATTTGCGTCACCAACCAATCCACTGGCCTTCTCCAGCCCCCCGAGTAGTGCTCACCCTTAACAAACACAGCGAACCAATAGAGTTCTTCGAACTGTTTTTCAACGAAGATGTTGTAAGACATATATTTCGACATTCGGTAATGTATGCAGTTGAAAAGCATAATACCAGTTTGAGCCTTTCAATGGACGAAATGTACTGTTTTCTGGGTATATTGATCCTCAGTGGCTACGTGCCCTTACCAAGACGTCGCATGTACTTGGAGTCCAACGAAGATACTTTGAATATCTTAGTATCTAATTCGATGCGGTCTAAGCGCTTTGAAGAAATTTTTAGATATTTTCATGTCGCTGATAACAGCAACCTTCCCAGTGGTGACAAAATGGCAAAAATACGGCCATTATTCAAAATTTTGAACGAGAAATTTCTCATGTATGCCCCCATCGAAAAGAACTTTAGTATCGATGAATCTATGATACCATATTATGGGCGACACGGCTGTAAACAGCATATTCATGGCAAGCCTATACGGTTTGGATTTAAAGCATGGGTTGCAGCCACACGTTTGGGGTATTGTATTCAATCTGATTTATATGAGGGACGATCTGAAGTACGAGAAACTGGACTAGGAGAGCACGTTGTTACCAAATTGACTAATTTGGTAAAAAAAGAATACCCGGAAACACAGTTTTCGGTTTACTGTGATAATTTTTTTACGTCTCCTGGATTGCTTAGTTCTTTGCAAGAAAGTGACGTGAAAATTACTGGAACAGTTCGTCAAAACAGAGTCGACAAGTGTCCTCTGATGGATGTTAAGTCTTGCAAAAAACAGCCCAGAGGATTTTATGATTATAGACTAGATACGAAAGATAATATTTGCGCTGTTCGATGGAACGACAATAGCGTAGTGACATTATTGTCTAATGAATTCGGGGTAAACCCCATCCAAAAAGCGCGCCGATATTCAGTTGCTGCCAAACGGAAAATTGATATTGACCAACCAAATCTTGTGCATCGGTATAACCAATTTATGGGGGGTGTGGACAGACTGGATGCTAATATCGGTGTTTACCGCATAGCCATCAGGGGAAAGAAATGGTACATTCCCATCTTGATGTTATTGATTGACGTCGCTGTCAACAACGCTTTTTTGCTCGCTCGATCATATGGGGCAAACGTGGACACACTGAACTTTCGTCGATCGATTGCAAGGACGTTGCTTCTGAAATATGGAGTTGCTTCATCTCGTCCAGGGCCACGGCAACCAATAAAAACGGTTGTGAGAAAACATGCAGCTGAGCATATTATTCAAGCTGCAGAGACCAGAAAAAGATGTGCGCTATGCAAAAACAAAACTGTCAAAATGTGCACCAAATGTGGTGTAAATCTTCATGCCAAATGTTTTGCCCAATTTCATTCTTAAAATGTCTTTTTCTACATTTTTGTTCATTTTCATTATTATTTCATAGTTTCTTTTTACATTGAGACTGATAAAACCTTAATATTAAAGCCTAATTTGCAATAAAATTGTGTTTGATTTATTGCCATTATACTAGTATAGGACCATATAAGCGCAAGGGGTCGTTTTCGCCACATTAAAAAAACACTAGTTTCAGGACTGAAAACGAAAAATCACAGCTGATTTTTAGAGCCCATAATAAATTACATATGTAAAAATCATAAAAATCGGAGATGAAAATAGTTCTGCGCATATATGGGTTAAGAACGCTCAAGGTTATGAATTTTCAGTTCGCGCTTTAATTGATAACGGTTCGATGAATGACTTTGTTACTTCTCGGCTGTGTAAACGTTTGTCTTTAAATATAGATACACTGCCCGAGCAGGTTACTGTAAATGGTTTCGGTGGTTCGTCAAAGACTGTGAAAGGTACCACAAATGTAAAAATTTATTCTCGTTTTAACCGTAATGTTTCCTTTGACTCGAATCCACTCGTTGTGGATACCATCACGGATCACTTACCGACATCCTCGATTAATACGTCGATGTTAGGTTACCTCTCTCGCACACCTCTTGCCGACGATACGTTTTCCGAACCCGGAGAGGTGGAGATGCTTATCGGCGCGCAACTGTTCCCTCGTTTACTTTTGAAAGGTCACATTCAGGGTCCACCTGGAACTCCTGATGCGATTCAGACCACGCTCGGATTTATTTTAATGGGGACCGCTCCCATTTCAAACGCTTCGATTAGTTCAAACGCTCGTGCGTCTTCGCGCGCGATGTCGCATACTTTATGCGCTATTACTGCTCAACCACTTGATTCTCTTTTGAAGAAATTTTGGGAGGTAGAAGAAATTTCTACTCCACGCAACGCTGTGCTCTCAGAAGATGAGCAACACTGTGAGCTTATTTATAAATCCACAACAACTCGTGAACCCGATGGTTCTTTCGTACTCGCACTTCCATTTAAAATCGATCCTTCAGTTTTAGGTGATTCGCGCAAGGCTGCTCATAAAAGGTTCCTTGCTTTGGAGAAGCGTCTTACAAACGCTCCCAAATTACGTTCTGCATATGATGATATCGTAGTGGATTACTGTAAGAAAGATTATCTTGCTCCCGTCTTATCCGATGACAACTCATCCGGTTACATCATACCTCACCATGGCGTTATACGTGATGATAAGTTAACCACCAAGGTCAGGCTTGTTCTGGACGCAAGTGCTCGCACGGATACTGGTATTTCACTTAACGAAGTGTTACATTCAGGTCCAAACCTGCAATCAGACTTATTCGTCGTTCTTTTAAATTTTCGACTCTTTCCCATCGCTGTCTGTGGTGATGTGGAACAGATGTATTTGAGAATTAAATTGTATCCTGAATTTCACAAGTATCAGAAAATTTTATATCGTTTTAACAGTTCTGATCCTTTACAAATTTTTGAGTTTAAACGAGTCTGTTTTGGCTTATCTTGTAGTCCATATTTGGCTTTACGCACACTACGATATCTCGCTGAGCTTGAACGTTGTAGCTATCCACTCGCCGCCGACGTCATTGAGCGTGGTGATTATTTCATGGATGACGTACTCTTCTCTGTAGAGTCTTTATCATCTGCTAAAGAGATAACTTCGCAACTTATTAATCTGTTTGCTGCTGGAGCTTTCAAACTCCATAAATGGTCTAGTAACTCGCAAGACTTAATTAAATCTTTACCACAAGACCATTTACATCCTCAAATTGTTAATTTCGATTCAAACTCGACGCAAAAGGTATTAGGAGTCACTTGGGATCCCCCAAATGATAATTTCAAATTTACTATTTCTATAAATGACGTTGCTTGCACAAAGCGCAATATACTTTCGGTAATTGCACGATTGTGGGACGTCATGGGGTTTGCTCCTCCGCTGATTTTATTCGCCAAGCTTCTAATAAAGGAGCTCTGGTTGCTCAAGATGGACTGGGATGATGAGCCGCCTGCGCACATTGTTGCTCAATGGTCGAAGTTTCAAAGTGAACTTCCTATTATATCCAAACTCGCTGTACCTCGTCATATTGGTGTGGTACCATCTTGCAGTGCTAGTCTGATGGCGTTCTCTGATGCGTCTGAGAAGGGCTATGGAGCCGTAATATACATACGCGCGCAGCATGAAAACAAGGTAACTGTAAGATTATTGTGTGCAAAGTCAAAGGTAGCTCCTGTTCAGACTGTTAGTCTTGCTCGCCTAGAACTCATGGCAGTTCATCTAATGTCAAAATTAATTAAAATCGTTGTTTCAACTTATTCAAACCGCTTTACACTTACCAATATTTTTGCCTTTTGTGATTCAACCATCGCTTTGAGCTGGGTTCATTCCAGCCCACATCGCCTTAAGACTTTCGTTGCAAACCGTGTTGCAAAAATTCAAGAAAACATCGATCCGCAACATCTTTACCACATTTCGGGCAAGGATAATCCAAGTGACTGTTTGTCTCGAGGTCTTACACCGGCGCAACTCATCGCCCATCCCATGTGGATGAATGGCCCACCATGGTCATATCTTAAATTAGACGCTTGGCCAATCAAGCATTTTAACGCTCTAAGTTCGAAGGAGTTGCCAGAACTTAAAACTATAACTTTGTCTACATCTCAGAATAAAGGTGAATCTTTTATCTGTAGATTGTCCTCTCGTGTTTCTCGCTGGACAAGGTTATTGCGCATTGTAGTTTACGTTTTACGCTTTACAAAAACGCTCACTTCTCGTGGTGATATAAACGCTGCTGACTTAAACAAAGCCGAGTCAGTAATTGTTAACGCTGTTCAACAAGAACATTTCGCATCTTTTATTAAGTTGATTGAAACCGGTAAACAACACCCAAAATTAATTCGTAAGTTGCGGCCGTTTATGCTTAACGGCATTCTTCGTGTGGGTGGCCGCCTGGAAAATAGTGACTTAACATATGATCACAAACATCCGGTGCTCCTGCCAAGCAAGGACCGAGTTGTCAATCTTATCGTCGATCATGTTCACCGCACTGCTTGTCATGCAGGGCCCCAACTTCTTCTCGCTCTGTTAAGACAAAAATATTGGATCTTAGCAGCTCGTCGTCTAGTTCGCGCGCGAGTACATTCATGCTTTCAATGTTTTAAGGTACGCCCTAAAGCAAATCAACCTCCGATAATGTCAGATCTTCCTTTATGTAGACTACAAATTTCGAAGCCGTTCACACATACCGGCGTAGATTACGCAGGACCTCTGTCAATAACATTTTCTCGTCAACGTGGCATAAGAACTCACAAGGCTTACTTATGTATTTTTATATGTTTAACTACAAGGGCAGTGCACGTTGAAATAGCGCCTGATTTGAGTACTGATTCCTTTTTGAACGCATTTAAACGCTTAATTTCCCGACGAGGTCCGGTCGAGAGGCTTTATTCAGACAACGGTACGAATTTTGTAGGCGCGAAGGCATATTTAGACGAACTTCATCAATTTTTAACTTCTGAAGTCTTTATTAATAATTTTAAATTCGAACTATCTACTAAACGCATCGATTGGGTTATGATACCACCCAACGCTCCCCACTTTGGTGGTGGATGGGAAGCAGCAGTCAAGTGTTTCAAGACACATTTATCACGCGTCATAGGATCGCAGATTTTAACCTATGAAGAGCTGTTAACGGTGCTCTGCCAAATTGAGGCAATTTTAAATTCGAGACCGTTAGGTATTTTAAGTGAGGATCCCGCGGAACCTTTACCATTAACTCCATCTCATTTTTTGAACACAGCGTCTTTAGCCTCTCTTCCCTCGGTGGACGTTCCAGAGCAGAGCCAACAGTTACTTTCGCGCTATATGCTACTCGATAGGCTCGTTCATTCATACTGGAGTAGATGGCGTGACGAGTACTTACATACGTTACAAACCCGTGAAAAATGGAACACTGACTCGCGTCCGGTTAGAGTAGGTGAAGTGGTTTTAATCATGAAAGATAATTTACCTCCACTTCATTGGCCCTTAGGCATTATTGAAAAGGTTTATCAAGGAGTTGACGGTCATGTTAGAGTCGCCTTGGTAAGAACTAAAACTGGTACTTTAAAACGTCCAATTATTCGTCTTTGTCCGTTACCTAAATTAGATTAGCTATAGCTACGTATACATTTTAGTTATAGTTTAATTAGTAGTTACTCCAGATAGCGCTATAAAAATATTTCGTTAATTTTCACGCTCTTAAGGTGTAACTTTAAGATATTTTTTTTGTTTGTGAGATTATCATGGCAACGCTCTAAGTTTAAATTTAGAATTTATTCTCGCTTTTTTACGCATTGCTCTATCTAGGACTTGTTCTAGAGTCAGATTAATCTTGTTGCGCGTTTCCACTAGGTAGTTGAAAGGGAGCCTTTCAAGGCGGGGAGGATGTTTTGGCCGTTTTGTTTTCCTTTGTACAATTTTGAATAATTCCCTGAACCTTTGTGGAGGCGCTTCGCCTGCGTAAAATGAAACGCAGATTTTGAAGTTGACGCGTACTTCACGCAGCGCGCAACGGTGACGGTTGTGTGCTAACTTTATAATTCTCTTCCTACTTGTTGGAACTATACATGTGCTGTGATGAGAAAGTGATTTATTGAACTTATTGAACATTATCTACAGTTTATTCGTACTAGTGTCGACAGTCTAAACGCTACGTATAAGTGTGACTCGCCAGCCAAGAGTCGTAACCGGGACCCGAAACAAGAAAGGCTGAATCCTCAAGTAAGTGTCTCCACTTCTTCTTGGTGAAGGGTTGATTTCGGGGTTGTGCTGGGGACGACAAAACGGCCTACAACAGGGTTTAATACTATTCAATACCATCTCGTAGTTGTGCTGATACGGATTTTATACTATCGTGCTACCCGCTCGCTTAAAGGCTCTGAAGATTTCTGGAGCTTAGTACGCCCAGTATGTGGCGCGTACAAAAGGTATAAGGGCTTTTCCAACCCTTCAACTTGGAAATTAAGTGTAGTGGCGCCATCTGTTGTCGAGTATTTGAACTTCATTCATTGTACACAATATGGACTTAAAAGAACAACGATTGTTTGGGGTGCATTTCGAAAGGCGCTGCGAGCAATTGCAGCATGTGTAGTAATGGCGCGAAATTTAAAATCGCAATTTCAATAAAGTCTTAAATTACATTTGTTACTATAATAAAGTTATTACATTTTGTGTATTTATACAGCAGTAGCTAACTTATATTTTGGAGTTAAAGCGACATAATTTTAGTTTTTCGAATTAGTTCTTTAAACATTTTAAAATTTAAGTTTTTAAATTTCGCGCCTTTATTACGTATGCTACAGCTGCAGAACCTATTGTTACGGCGGACGATAATGTCGAGAGCATTCTAGAAGGTGTGAGAAATAAAATATTCCCAAACTTATATATACCCAAACTTACTATATAAGAGCCCGGTGTTGCCCGCCAGAGTTAGTTCGATTTAAACAGTGAAATAAGCGATTTCGAAATGAAAAAGTAAGAAGTTATCTGTAAGCCTTTGTTTTGAAGTATCACGTGTAAGTATTTTTAATAATTTGTTTAATTAATTCTCGATTTCGAAGCGAAGAAGAAAAAAGTTTTCTGTGAGCCTTTATTGTAAAATATCAAATGTGAGTATTTTTAATAGTGTGTTTAATTAATTCTAATGGTTTTTTTTTCTTTTCTTTTAATTGTAATTCCCCTAAATATTTTTTTTCTTTGTCTCAATGTACCCCACGTTTACGTTACAATATATTTGTCTATAAAATGTTTATTTAATTTATATTTTACAGAATGCAATGCCTAGACGTAAAAGAGAAGGAGATCTTGCCAGTTCTGCAGCGAAACGGTGGAAACAAAATATCGAAGAAATGAAACGGAAGAAGAGCACGAAACACGTTTACAAAATCAACGAACCAGAATGAGCACACTGAGAAGCAGAAAAAGCGAAGAAAGAAAAGAAAATGAAAGTTTTAAAGAATCGAGAATTTAAAAAAATAATCTAACAAAGGCAGCATTCCACTACGAAAAGAAGAAAAAATATTACAATCATTAATATGTTGTAATCGGAAAAATTAATAACATTTGCCAATTTTGCTACGCGAAAAAATTCAGTAAAGAAACACCAGGTATCTGTTGCATGAATGGAAAAGTTCGATTACCACCACTGGAAGCACCTCCGCAGGAATTTCTACATTACGTGACCGGGGAAACGCTAGAATCAAAACACTTTCTTCAAAATATAAGATCATACAACTCCTGCTTTCAAATGACTTCTTTCGGTGTTACTTCTACTAACACTGATAGAGATAAATTTGAATATGTATTTTCAATTCAAGGGCAAATTTATCACAAAATAGGATCGTTACTACCAATTTCCAACGAAGACTATAAATTTCTTCAAGTATATTTTATCGGAAATGAAGAACAAGAAATTGATCAACGATGCACAAATTTTAATGGGTTGAGACGCGAAATAATCCAAGATGTACAGAGAATCTTACACAAATACAATCAAATGATTTACATATTCAAAACCACTGATTTCTGATGACTATAAAATTGTAATTCGAGCCGATAAAAGACCACGTGGAGAACTTTAATGCACCTCAGATAGATGAAGTCGCCATCGTAATTGTGGACAACGAAAATACAAGCCGTGACATAATTGTACAATTGCAGAGACACACCGTTTATATGATGCTCTTCAATATCCGTTAATATTTCTGCACGGAGAGGACATCAGAGAGGATATCATTTAAATATAAAACAAATTCATCCTGAAACAGGCATAGAAACAAACAAAAAAGTCGCTTCCAAGGAGTTCTATGCTTACCGCTTAATGATCAGAGACAATGAAATATACAATCACATTCCCAACACTCGCCGTTTATTCCAACAATTTCTGGTAGATATGTACGCAAAAATAGAAGCAGAACGGATGCTTTACATAAGACTGAATCAGAAGAAACTACGCACAGAAGAATACATCCATGTGGACCATTAAACATCCATGAAGCCATGCATGGGTGATGGAAAATGTACAAAAAAATATCTAAAACCATACTTGGACGATACAAAAACTGAAGATTACTGCTATCCCAAATATAGAAGACGATCATCGGAAAACGGTGGCTTCACAGCAAAAATACGAATACAAGGCAAAGACGAACTGGTAATAGATAATCAATGGGTAGTACCATATAACCCACTACTTTCCAAAATGTTCCAAGCACACATAAACGTTGAATACTGCAATTCAGTAAAATCTATTAAATATATATGAAAGTACGTAAACAAAGGTAGTGATATGGCAGTAATACTACAAGTAGTCACACTCACAGCTTCAGCTGAACAAATTTGAGAGTTATTCGCCATAATTCTAACAACATGTAACCCATCAAACCCAAAACAGCTATGGGACTCTTTCAAAAGGAGTATGAGTGATGATATCCAAGTCAAACCCAACAAGCTAATCCAGCACTGACTATAGAATTCAATTACGACATCTTCAATGAAACACTCATTCGCTTAGAAGATAAATGTTTAGCAATAAATAACCAGGCCTTAAAGGAACTTGGAATGCCAGTACTACAAAGAAATGCTTTCAGTGTGCTAAACTACGAAATTAAAAAGGAAAAAAGCTACAACGTCAATGAACTACTTAAATACATTGCTCACAACAAACCACTCCACAATGACAATCAAAAAAAAGTTTACAACATTATAATGAACCGGATAAATAACAACACCGGTGGAATTATTTACTTGGACGCACCAGGAGGCACCGGTAAAACGTTTCTAATAAATTTAATATTGGTGAAAATACGTGTTAAAAAACACATTGCACTGGCACTAGCATCATCCAGCATTGCAGCCACACTTATGGAAGGAGGACGAACTGCCCATTCTGCCTTACAACTACCGTTGAATATAGCCGACCAAATTCCCGGTATGTAAAATCTCAGGAACATCTGGACGGGGTCAACTTCTAAAACAAGTTAAAATAATCTTCTGGGATGGATACACCATGGCCCAAAAATCACTAGAAGTCATGGACAGAACATTACAAGAATTGCGAAAAAGCTCTGAAATAATGGCAGGAGCTCTACTCATACTCTCAGGAGATTTTCGACAAACACTTCCAGTTATTCCCTAGTCAACACCAGCAGACAAAATCAATGCATGCTTTAAAAAGTCACATCTCTGGCCACAAGTACAAATACTGCAATTAACAAAAAACATGAGAGTTGAATTATTAAAGATGAAACAACAGCACATTTTGCTAAAATACTTTTACAAATAGGCGAAGGTACATATCCTATTGACCAAACGACCGGCCTCATTGAACTCAGTAGTGATTTCTGTAACATAGCCACTACTGAAAACGAACTAATCGACTTTATCCAAATATTGTTCAAAACTATACCAACGTAGAGTGGTTAGTTAAAAGAGCAATTTTGGCCACTAAAAATGATATTGTTGATGATATCAATTTTAATATTCTAAAAAAAATACCTGGTGAAAAGAAAATATATCAATCGATCGACACGATGGTATCCATTGAAAAAAGTGTCAACTTCCCTACTGAATTTTTAAACTTTTTACAAGTACCAGAAATGCCATTACACTGGCTTCGTCTGAAAATTGGATCTCCAATCATACTACTCAGAAATCTCAACTCCCCAAAATTATGTAATGGAACGAGGATGATCGTAAAACAGCTATCGAATAACGTTATTGAAGCTGAACTTATTTCTGGAAAGAATAAATGAGAAAAGAAGAATGAGGTGGGACGGAGTCGCGGTCACTTGCAGTGACATTAACGGCGCGGGGGCGGGTGTTGAAGACACCGGGGTGGGTTCGGATGTTTATTTATTTATTTATTTATTTATTAGATCACCAACAAGTTTACAACAGAAAATGCACATTCGGACCATAGTTTTAACAAGGTATTGCAAGTCGTAGACTCAATTATATGTGACAACAGCATGCAATGTTATGACAACAATCAAAATATTTAAGTATATAAGTTAGTTACATTATGTTACTTACATTATGTTACATAAGACAGTTAATTAAAGTATGTTAAAAAATTAATGAATGAGAATTTTCTTATTACTTATACTTATACCTACTTATACAATTACTAGACAGATCGTACAAATATAAACAGTCACTCATACTTTTGACCAAGGACTAAGGAATTAAACTGATTTATTGAGTTACAGAAAATATCAATATTAATATTAGCAGATTTAGACACAGAATTATAATAAGAAGACATTCTGTTTAGGAGAGAGAATGAGCCTTAGTTTGTTTTGGAACTCCAAGGTGTTATTAAATTGTAACGAGAAATACGAGGCAGTTTAAAAGGAACATTAATGTTTATCCGTGACAGTAATTGTGGACTGTCAATGAAGCCATTTATAAGTTTGTGGAGAAATACCGAGTCTAGCATGTTACGTCGACTTTTTAGGGAGTTCATTTTAAAATAACTCAACCTGTCATTGTAGTGAGGTAGCTTTTTGGCTAAATTGTGGTTGTACGTTAAGTGGCACAAAAATATTTTTTGAACACGCTCAAGCTTTTTAATATAAACGTCATAGTGTGGATTCCATACCACACTACATTATTCCAATCCACTCCGCACGAGGGCGTTATATAATGTTATTTTTGTTTTAGTGTTTTTAAATTCTTTACAATTCCTTAAGACGAATCCGAGAATTTTAAAACCTTGTGTGACTATATTTTCTATATGTGTATTAAAACGTAATTTAGTATCTAAGGTAAGTCCCAGATCGCGAATATATTTTAAAATTTTAAGTTTTTCATGTCCAATAGTGTATTCTCCACTAGAGGTTATCCTGCTGCACGCAAAATTGATAACAAAACATTTATTTGTATTTAGAGACATATGATTCTGTTCACACCATTTAACTAAGTTATTAAAATCATTTTGTAGGAGTTTAAGGATTTTGAGATCGTCAGCAAATAAATGAAATTTAGAATAATTGAAGCATTAGTAAATGTCATTGATGAAAATGTTAAAGAAGACTGGTCCGAGAATTGAACCCTGAGGAATTCCAGAAAAAGCATGAATAGGGTCCGATCTGAATCCGTTTAGAACTACTATAGATTTACGATCGTTCAAAAAGGATTCACATTATTTCAGCAAGTTACCAGTTATACCAATAGAAGATGATTTCTTGATTAATAATTTATCGTTGACTTTATCAAACGCTGTGCTGTAATCGGTGTAAATAACGTCAACCACTTTTCTTTGGTCTACTGTTCTTGAAAGATCCTCCATCAGAGCAACTAGGTTTGTGGAAGTTGATCTTGTCTTTACAAAGCCATACGGATGTGGTGACACCATCTGCCGAAAATGCCAAGGAATTATAGGCCGTAACAATACCTCAAAAACTTTTGCAAATGTAGAAAGAATAAATATGGGTCTATAATTTTCAATACTACCGACGCGACCTGTTTTGTGTAATGGTATTATTAACGCGGTTTTCCAACTTGAAAGACATATACCTGTGCTTAGGGATTTTCTGAAGATGCGCGAAAGTGGATATGCAATAACTTCAGCACATTTGACAACAAAAACTGATGGTAAACTGTCTACACCTGCCCCTTTGCATAAATCAAGTCTTTTTAAAGCTTCATAGACCTGATCCCTAGTGAAAGAAATAGAAGCAAGATATGTATTTCCAACATTTCTGGCATAAGTGGGTAAGTCATTGGTACGTTCTGGAGAATCGTTACAATACATGGATGAAAAATGAGATGCGAAGAAATTTCAAATATCAGAGCCATTCGAAGCAACCCTTTCTCCAAGAGTCATTTCCGCGGGGAAAAAACTTTTGTTTTTTCGTTTACGTTTTATAAAAGACCATAATAAAAGTTTGGGATTACTAGTTATGGATTGTTCTAAGGAACTTATATACCTATTATATGAGACTTTCTGTAATTTTTGAACTCTACGTTTTAATACGTCATATGCTAAGACGTCTCGTGGATTATTATTATGTTTCTTAATCTTCATTCTGTATTTATATTTTTCCTTAATTAATTTTATGATACCCGAAGAATACCGAATATAATGTTGAAGACACCGTGGCTTTTTTCGAATGCATCTTAGAGCGTTTGGTGACTAGCTGGAATGGAGGTTAAGGTGGCGGCGTCCGATGACGCATCAGACGCGGAGTCTGAATCCCGGTACGCTTGTGGCGCGATGTGCGAGAGGATGTGTCCACAGTCCATCTTGGAGGGTACGGGAGATGCAGGAGGAGAGCTAAAGACCTGAGGGGTCTGGGCGTTGGTGGCCTGAGGGGCCGAGATTGGGGCCTGAGGGGCCGAGGACGCGTTAAAAGTAATTAAGGCCTGCGTTATGAACTCATCTTTGATCGGGACACCCGACGCGGCGAGTGCCTGGGCGAAAGCCTTCGCATAGTTTAAAAAACTCTGCGAATCCATTAGGGAGGGGTTGGGACCAATTATATGAATATATAAAGAGGCCTAGATTTCCTAAAAACCTAGCGAACTCTAGCGGCTAAGCCGGGGAGAATAACTTAAAACTTACCGTAGTTCGCCGAAGGCCGCTACCTAGAATCCAAAAAGGGTACACAGGTAAAGAGTTGACCGCGGTTGGGTCAACCTTTACCGACAAAAAGGACAAATATGCACGGAAAGACACAAATATGATAAAAATAGAATAGTAAATAAATAAATGTGTAGAAAGGAAATAATATATAATATTATTATATATTTATTAGTATAAATATAATAATAAATAATATATAAAATAATGAGCACTACCCGCTAAAAAACCCCCTGTCGGCTCGTGCAATTTTTTGCCACGTGAATTAATTTGCATTTACGTTAGAATTAGGATTTACGTTAGAATTACAATTTACGTTACAATTAGAATTTGCGGCCAGAAGGGCTTCGAGATCGGCTGACAGTCTAGTGGAAGAGTACGCTTGCGCATTCCTAGGCCTAGTGACTTTGAACTTCGAATCTAAGACAGGAGTAGTATATGAGACTGAATCACGAACTAGAGGATTGGGATGGGTTTCGGAGCGTTTGAAGAACGCTTCAGAGAGTGTTTTAGGGTGTTGTTGTTTTGTAGGCAGTTCAAGATCTCTGTGCAAGTCTGCGTTACGCACGTACCACGGTGTGTTTGTGGCCCTGCGGCAAAAGAGGTTTTGATCTACCTGCAGTTTGTGCAGGAGGGAGGGTTTGGCGTGGGCAAAGATTGGCGAGGCACATGTCATGACGGGTCTAACGCAGATCTTGTAAAGTGTACGTTTGTTTTTGAAAGACATTTTACTTTTTCTACCTAACATGCTATTTAGGCGGCCTAAGTAGTGACGAGCGAGTTTCGAAACTCTTTCGACGTGTGGCTTGAAAGAAAGCGTCGGATCTAATGTAACGCCTAAGTATTTAGTACTGCGCTTCCAGGGGATGGGAATGCCTAACATTCGAACGTGGGGATCGCCAGCGGGACGACGGCGTTTGTGGTCGAAGCGCATCGCAGAACTCTTTTCAGGGTTCACATCGATGCGCCATTTTTGAAACCATACACCAAGGGTGTTTACGGCCTTTTCGAGTCTGGTTACAAGGTGCGGAACACTGTGGCCTTTGGTATAGAGTGCGGTGTCGTCGGCAAAGAGGGCGAGTTCGACGCCTTTCGGCGGGATGGGAATGTCGTTGGTGTACACGGTGTACAACAGAGGGGCTAAGACTAAGCCTTGAGGGACTCCAGCCTTTATGGGACGAGGCGCACAAAGCGTGCTTTCGTGTTGAAATTGAAACGTACGGTCTTTGAGAAACGACGCTATTAACCTGACTAGGCGATCCGGTAAGCCTATTTTGTAGAGTTTATAAACGAGACCGCTGTGCCAAACTTTATCGAAAGCCTTGGCTACGTCAAATAAAACCGCGACTGTTTTATAACGACGCGGATAGAAACCGTCAAGTATATACTCAACGATTCGATGGACTTGCTGAGGGCAGGAGTGCTTAGCGCGAAAGCCGAACTGATGGGGAATAATGAGAGGATCGCCATCCGTTGGAAACAGATGGTTCCGCATTCGAGAGAGTACGACCCTCTCGAGAAGTTTAGACATTGCCTTGAGGAGGCTGATGGGTCTGTGATTTACCGGGACGTTCAGAGGTTTGCCCGGCTTGGGAATGCCTATGACTGTCGCTTCTTTCCAAGCTTTTGGAAAGTAGCTATGGTAAGCAGGCATTGAAAATGATAGCTAACAAGGTAAGCACCTGTTGAGGCAGGTGCTTAAGTGCGTGGTTGGAAATTTCATCCGCACCCGGAGCCTTTTTGGACTTTTGATTTCTAATGAGAAACGAGATTTCCTCATTAGAGACTTTGACGGAGTTGGCGGTGATGGGGAGAGAGTCTCTGCGAAGGACTTTGTCCTCCACTGCCTGGATGTGTGAGGAATCAGCAGGTTGCGTGCTGGGCGAGCATTGAGCGGCAATGCTGTCAGCGAAGCATTGGGCTTTCTCTTCGATTTCGAAGGCAGTAGTGCCATCGGGACGAGTGAGAGGAGGAACGTGAGAGGCGGTGTCTACGCGTAAGGCTCGGGCCATACTATAGTACGCTTGGTGGGACGGAGAGATATGCGTCATGAGATCGTTCATCTGAGCGTCTCGCAGTTCTGCGAGGCAAGACCTAACTTTACGTTGTAGCTGATTCGCAGCTAATCTATAGGCGGGCGTGGGATATTTCTTGGCTCTCCGGAGAGCCGCGTTCTTAGCTTTAATAAGATTGCTAACGGCTAAGGGAAGCGTGGGTTTACCTTGCTTAGCAATCTTTTCGTTGTCACTGATGGCTGAGTTGATAGCATCAGTGAGAGAATTGACTAATAAATCTATTTTATCCGGACTATCTATTTGATCGGGTGAGATCGCGAGCGGAGAGTTTGGGGCCTCTAAGGCTGAAACTAACGTATTTTTAAAGCCTTTCCAATCGGTAAAGGTCTTAGCAGAGGTGACGTTATTGTTAGGCGCACCTAGCACGAGGGAGTCGGGGCGGTGGTCAGAGCCTAGGTCATCGAGCGGTTCGATAGACCTGAGGTCGAGGTTGATTCGCTTGACGATTGCATAATCGAGGATGTCAGGAGAGTGGTTTGGGTTGTCGGGATAGTGAGTGGGAGTGATGGGAGAGATGACATCTAAGTCGAGTGAGTTTGTGATGTCGAGGAGAGCGATACCGCTGGTGTTGGTTGATAGGCACGTCCAGTCAGTGTGTTTGGAGTTAAAGTCCCCGAACATAATGACTGAATGGCCGAGGGCGAGAATGGCCTCAAAGTCGCTACGGATTGGTCTGGTGCCACTAGGTATGTAGATTGAAGCTATGATGATGGTAGGATGACCAGTCATAGCCACTCTACACACAGTGGCTTCCATGTTGAGGAGACGAGGGGTAGGGAGAGGACAGCAATGGAATCCTCTTTTGTAATAAATGGCAGTGCCGCCGAAACTGTCGGAGTTGGGCCTGTCGTTACGATTAAACGCGTACTTGGGAATAGCGAATCCCTCGGAGCGGTTTGGAGTTAGCCACGTCTCTTGAAAAAGCAATAAGTCTGGCTCGTTGTTCTGAAGGAACAGTTTGAGCTCAGGAAGGTTAGTATTAAGGCTACGAACGTTAAAGGAAACTAGGGATAAGCCCTTGGGTTTGATACGACTGGACGCGGGATTTGCGGGTCTAGACATTATAATTATTTATTAAGTTTATATGAAAAATGGAATGTATAAAGAGCTTAGTAGCGAGTGATGCTCAGCTAACGCAAAAAGATGCTCTTGAGGAGAGCGGGCGGCTCGCAGTTTGCGTGCGAGTAAGGAGATTTCCTTAATGTCGACGTTTTGAATGACGTCAAACACGGTCTTCATGTCCTCAGCCAACGACGACTGAGGTGGAGATGACGGAGCGGTACGCGGGCCTACGGGAGCTACGGGAGCTGGGATAAGACGGGAAGGTGCAGATGGAGCGGCCGGACGCTGTCTCCAGGACAGAGCCGGAGTAGGCGTCTGCTGCACGGGCTTTGCTTCCGGGGGACCCCGGTTGCGCAGGGCGGGAAGTTAGCAGGAGTGAGCGGCGGCGCCGGTTTAGGCGCGACCCTCTTGGTGGTGGAGCGCGGAGCGCGCGGGCAACCCCTGTAGTTAGTCCAATCCGGTGTGGCCAGTCCGGCCACACAGCACACAGGCAGGGGGGGAAGTGGATTCGGGAGTGCGAGTGCACTCCTTCGTTATGTGGGGATCCAGGCACTTAACGCACCTGGGGGGAGCTGAGAAGTTAGCCGCTGCGTGGCCATAGAGCTGGCAGCGGTGGCACTGCCCAGGGTGACCACGGGGGTTGGGACGCTCGACGGAGATATTCGAGAGTCCGCAAATAGTGCGAGCCTCTCTGAAGATCTCCTTCGAGTTGGGTGTATTGGACAGGATTACTAGAGCTAAAGGAAAACGCCTACCGCGGTCGGAGTGCATCTTGTGCACTGCTTCGGCCGGGAAACCCTGAGACTTAAGGTCCTCGAGGATTTCTTCGTTCGCGAGCTCGAACGGGACGCCCCGTAGTACTGCGCGGATCTTACGTTCCTCCGGGAGGGCGTAGGTGTGATAAGCGATTTGTTTTAATGAAAGTAACCTGGTGAACGCACGAAAGTCGTTGATGGTCGCGACCTGGATTTTAATTGAATCGCCAGCGTTGGCGGCTTTTAAGTAATTAATTTTGTGCTCTTTGCACAAGTTAGAAACCGCGGTCCAGCGCGCTTTTTCGCGGAGGAAGACGGGCGGAGGGAGCTGAGGCTTCGGTGGGACGGGAGCGCAGCGCGACGCTGGCTTCAACGGAGCCGACGTATTCGCAGTCACTTGTAGAAACATTAACGGCGCGGGGGCGGGTGTTAAAGACACCGGGGTGGGCTCGGTTGTTGAAGACACCGTTGCTTTCTTCGAACGCTTCTTAGAGCGTTTGGCGACTAATTGAAACGCGGGCTCAGGAGAGCCGGTTAAAGTAGCGGCACCCGACGACGGTTTGGACGCGGAGTCGGAATCGGAGTCGCTCCCGGGAGCGGTACGCTTACACCGCGACGCGCGAGATGACGTGACCGACGCGCAGTCCATATCGGATGGAACGGGAGACGCGGGAGGGCTGGTAAAGACCTGAGGGTTCTGGGAATTGATGACCTGAGGGGCCGGGGACGCGTTAAGCGCAGATAAGGCCTGCGTGAATACCTCGTCAGAGATTGAGACGCCTGACGCGGCTAGCGCCTGGGCGAACGCTTTCGCGAAGTTAATTATGCTTTGCGAATCCATGGGAGGGGTTGGTATGAATACTAAGGAGTGTATATTTAAGTATATAAAAGATGCCTATAGTTGTCTAAAATAAACCGAGCGAACCCTAGTGGCTAACCTCCCTACCTGTGGTAGGGGGGCTGGGGAAAATAACTTAAAACTAACCGTTGTTCGCCGAAGGCCGCTACCTAGAAACCTAAAAAAAAGGGTACGCAGGTAAAGAGTTGACCGCGTTAGGGTCAACCTTTATTGACAGAAAGGACAAATACACACGAAAATACACAGATATGATAAAAATAAATATGAAAATAGGAGAAAAATAAATTAAAATAGAGAAGAGAAATAAAATAAAAATAAAAGGACTGGTTCAGTACAAATTCGTTGTCACCGTTAATTATCCTTTGTACTGAAACCAGACTACTTATGCTGGGCACAACACTGCACCCAGCACAAGCACAACACAACTTAGCACATCACTTTGAAGACTAAGGGGCTTAGTAACAAACAAAAATCACACTTCGATAGCACTCAGAGGGAGGTGAAAAACCTTGAAAACCGTAGCACGGAACCAACACGCTAAACTGTGACGTCAGTAGACTGAGCGCCACGGAATATCGGGAAGTGACCGATCAACGGAGAACGGGGTCTTGCACGTCCGTACCGGGCGGCGATCGGAGCGAGAATGAGTTAAAAGAGATGCGCTCTCGGATTAATAAGTCCTCCGCTTACTTCCGAGTCGTCGTGTAGAAACGCTTAACTCATGTCAGTGTGTACCACGGTGGCGGTCCGAGACATATTTAATTATTTTAAATAAATTTATAAATTCATCGAAGTATATGACATTATTGTTTACGCATTCTGCTTGTGATTGGTCTTTTATAAAAATCCTAAGCACGTAATTAATTACGTACGTAAAGTAATTAACAATAGTAATAGGAATAATAATCATAAATAAATACCCAAAGTGTTATAGATGAACAAACAGCGAACTGATATACACAGTGAAAACAGAATAAACATACGTATATAAATACAACAACCGTGACCTGAGAACAAACAACTGTGTTCATCACACAAATGAATGCCCTCGCCAGGACTCGAACCTGAGACCTCCATCGTATTACGCAGGGCTACAGCCCACTACACCTCTTGTAATTTTGAATAATCAACGAATATATATAATAATTATTAAAAAAGAGCGTAAAATACTAAAAACGTTTTAGTTTTATAAGTTGGTAGTTAAGAAATTAAACATTATTTACAATATTTAATCCTCCGTTTTGAAACTTTTTTGTTATAAAAAAAAACCTGAAATAAAATTGATTTCCATATGTAATTTTCATAAACAAACAGGAAACGTTTATATCATGCAATTTCTTATTTTTGAACTTACAGAATAATCGTTAGAATTACGTCGCTCATAGCAATTTCAATTAGCGGCATGTGGGGGGGTATAGTGTGTCACTCACTCTACGGTTGCCATCAATTTAGCCCACTTGTTTGGTTTCCATCAAATTATTTATTTCAGGGTGTAGTTCTTTATTTTCTTAAAATATTTACTGTATTTATTACTGATTCTAGAAATTATTAGTGCTGTAATAATTTAAATATAAAACATAAAATATAAAGAAAAATAATGAAGGTCTGAATTTGTAGATAATAAATAGTCGTTGAAATGAAATTGCGATGTAACCTGATTCTAGAAATTGTAAAATATTGTATTAAAAATTCAGTGAATAGTTTTATGGGGAATAATAATCGTTGCAGTTAATTGGGATAAAGTGATGGGTTCCCGATTCTATACATACTTGACCGGGCACAAGATTAACTTTGGTGAGTCAATGGTGAGTTAATTTCCTTGAAACCTATTTACTATTAAGGGATTATGACTGAATGTATCTAATGAAGCTATTTACATCCATTTTAATTGATTTTCTAGTTTTTGCTATGACATGATAAAGATTAATTTATATTATATTGAATAAAAATCAGACGACTCTCGTGTGGGAAATAAGCTTGAACACCCTGTATTTTAATATCGTACTCGTGATGCGCAGCTTTCTTTTACTTACTAGTACTTGTTACCTCTCCGAAGCCCACGCCAGTGCTCATGTTGTGTCCGTGCTAGTGCTACATCAACACTCATATCACAGATCATCAATCTCAAAGAAGAAAATTCCAAATATTTGCCATGATCGTGAATACTAAACCCCAAAATATTGAAGTAAATACCAGTCAAAGGGAAATGAATGATTCATTCTCTTTTTTTGGACCCATGAGAATGGCTTTCTACGACGATGGACAAGCTATCGAAGAAACTGATACTGTTAAAATTATTTTATCCATCTGTTTAGCGGTAATTATGATCTTGAGTATAATCGGCAACGTGTGTACTTGCGCTGTTATAGCTCGAGACAGAACAATGAGAACACCAACAAATTGCTACCTACTGACCCTGGCAATAACAGATCTAATGATAGGATTGTTTATTCCTATGGAAATTTATATGATTTGGGTCCCCGATAACTACCCACTCGGAGAAAAGGGGTGTCGTTTACATTTCTTGATACTTGACTGTTTGAGTAATTGCAGTATATTAACTATAGTGGCGTTTACAATTGAAAGGTATTTGGTGGTATCCAAACCTTTCTTACGGCAGAAACTGGCCTTGAATCGAAGAGTTTTTAAAATCGTTGCAGTCATCTGGATAATTTCTTGCATTTTCTGCATTCCTGATTTCTTCTACATTGACCTGCTGGAGAGAAAAAAATTTGCCTATTGCTATTTTTATCAGCCAGATCCCCTGAAAGTTCTTATTGTCATTGAAATTTTAGTTTTCTTCATAATGCCTGGAGCTGTTTTATTTATCTTTTATGTCTTAATTGCATTGAAACTTAAATCGACGCAAATAAGATTGCGGAGTAGCCCCATTGATAACAGGCAGAACCGGGACAAAGCAGTAAACTTATTAGGTAAGATTCTCTGAATTTTATTTAAAGAGTAAAAGTAAAATTAATTTAACTACGTTTGACATGCGGTGTGTAGAACCACGTGATAACGAGTATCTCAATAAGAGCATATTTATCGATCTCCAAGAACAAAATTCATAAATAATATCGAAAAGATACTTTATTGGATTGGTTTCGTTCATAAATTGAAGTTTGTGTTGCAAATAAATTTATTGCATAATAATAAATAACTTGATCATTTGGGTATGTTAGGGATAAATTGATGTTTCGTAAAATTATTACAGGAAATATGTTCTCACTTTGAATATATACGAAAGTTGTTGTAGGTTCTCTTACTTAGCTATAAATAGAAGTATACAAAGTATTGAATTATTTGTTTTGATCAATGAATAAATTAAAAAAATATATATCTGCAGGCAGTAAAGCAACAGAAATTAATAAATTTCGCCTTTATTTTCAGCTGCTGTAGCAGCGTCGTTTTTCTTTTGCTGGACTCCATACTGCATTTTCCGGGTCATGATGGTCATACCTGAGTTCGAAGAAGAGGAATATTATTATGTAAGTTTCACAAAACACAAACATTTACAATAAAATCTCTAGTGAACATGATTAATAAATATATCTGGTTTCTTTTTAAGTCTTATTATATTCAATATGAGAAATGTTGTTCATTTGCAAAATCGCTTTTCTGTTCTATTTTACCGGTATTTGCCATTAATTTTTAAAAGTCAAACACAAACATTCACGAGTATATATTAATTTATCTAAGTATTTAACTTCTACAGGGTGGAATTTCACAATGCCACCTGGAGGGGAAGTAGATACACTTAATACTCTTAATTTTCTATTAGGAAAAATTACTTTTATTTAAAAGAGAAGAAAAAGTATATTAAAAGCTATTTTCAAAAAAAATATTTCACACCCGGGAATCTAACCCTCTGAAATTAAAAAAAAATAACTAATAGGAAACTAAAATAATATATCAGTTGCGCAGCGGTAAGCGTACGCGGAAGACGTGTTTTTTGTCGCGAGAGCTTTTACTAGTGAACGGTTCGTGCGGTAGGCAAGTAGTTTATCGCGCGTTCTTTTGTTCACGTCGAGCTTGGATGCTATTACCAGTGAGCGTTATTATGTTAATCTATCCTAATGGATGAATTACTAGAGAATCGGACTGGTGATAGCGAACTAAGGACACCAAGCCTGTCAGCCTTTTATAAAGAACAGTTGAAATACGTGAATGATATGATTAAATAACAAATTGAAGATGATATTATGGAGGGGGAGAGAGATTTAGAGAACTTGGGGAAAGAATATATACAAATGGAGGCTACGAAAAGAGGAATGCAAGTGTTATCGGAAGAAGAAAATATGAACGAAGGGAAATGGATTACACAAAGGAAAAAGAAAATTAAGACTGAAAGTAAACTAGAACTATACGTCTCAAGTAAAGATAAATTACCAAAACAGTTTTCTTTGGCAAACATTTTGCAAAATTTAGATACTACGAAAATTCTTAGAGTGAAATATTTGTCACCGTATAAAATACGAATTGAATTTAAAAATGCATCATACTTGGAAAAGATGATCAACTGTGAAGAACTCGCAAATAAAGGATGGAAATTTCATAAAGCCTTTGATGTAAGTTATACTTACGGTCTAAATCGAAATTTCGACTTAGAGCTGAAAGAAGAAATCATATTAGAGAAAATCATGTGTAATGATGAACGAGCTTCTATTTCTTCTGTCTTGAGAATGAAACGAAGAGACAATGAAGGAAAGTGGGCCCTTGCGAATCTGTTCGGCCCAGTTTCAAAGGTTTATATTTACCAACATATATTTATGTAGACAACGTACGTATTAAAGTAGACTCTGACGTTTTTCTGGTTTCCCAGTGCTCGCGTTGTTGGCAATTAAATCATACAGCTTCGAGGTGCCCCTCCACTCAAATTTTATGCCTAAAGTGTGGTAAATTCCATCAAAATTGTGAAACAACCAAATTTTCTTGAGTGAAGTGTAAAGGGAACCACATATCTTTAAGTAGAAGTTGCCCAGTTTATTTGAAGGAGAAAAGAATCCGTGAGCTATTGTCAGAATATATTTATACTTACAGGAGGGCACTAACAATGTTTGTGGAAAAATCTCCAGTTAATCTTGATCAACCAGAAACCTCGCAAGTTAAATATTTTCAACCACACATGAAGGAAGAAGGTTTTGTGCCCACTGTGCCGGATTTTGGTAAATATTTTAATAGTCAATTAAAAGAGTCACCATTGTACACTCCTTCTGTTGTAAATGTTTTGAATGTCCAAGCAGACATACATCAATCCAAACAAAAGCCAGAAACTCGACAAAGGGATGGATCAACAAAGAAGAAAGCCAAGGACCCGGTATGCACTGATTTTGCCGAATATGTTTCAACCGAGGAGTCTACATATAAAGAAGTAAAAGAAGCCCCAAAAGCTAAAAGTACGTCTTTCTCGGAGTTGCTCATGAGGCTAAAAGAAATTATATTTTTAAGTAGCTTATCTGTTTCGGATAAATTTAAAAATGTCATCAAATGTTGTTTAGAATGGTTTATTATAATAGTGGTTGGTAATGTTGCGGAGTGGACGATGTTAAAACTTGTTTTAGATTACTTCAATGGATAAGATTGGTAAAAATATAGCTGTAAATAGTATAAATTGGAACGCGCAAAGTTTGAGACCAAAGTTTATTAGTTTTGAAAATATTTTATGCCAGGAAAAGATCCACACTGCAGCCGTATCAGAGACATGGTTAGAACCTGGTATTTTTTTTAAAATTAAATGGTTATGATATCTATCGATGTGACCGAAGTGATTCATATGGTGGGGTAGCCATTTTTGATCACAAAACTTTGAAATCTAAGGTAAGTAACATAACTTTGTCCAATACAGCAATTCAAGCTTTATCAATTGAAATTTTAAATTGTGTACATATTGAAAGAGTCATAGCTATTTACTGCCCTTCTACAGTGCGTACCTCTGTGTCTGATTGGGGGACTTTATTTTCAGTTTCAAATTCAAAAACTTTGATATTGGGTGACTGTTAAAGTCACCCAATATACCATATTAATTGGTCAAATAAAATGGATAACAGAGGAATTCAGATTTTTGACACTTCCACTGAAAATCACTTTGTTAGTTTGAATGACGACTTTCCTACTAGAATAAAATTAGTAGACGGGTAGTAGGCCCATAATCCAAAGACAAAAAGAAATTTTAAAATGTCTGATTGGGATTCTTATTGTAGCGTTTTAGAAGATTTATTTAAGAACTTCACTTTTTATTCGGATCTTCAAAAGAATTATGATGTTTTTGTGGATTTTATTAATATTGCCGCTGAGCTATGTATTCCATATGTTAAGTTCAATCAAAACCCTTGCAGTAAATTTGTTCCACGTCCATATTGGAGTTCTATTTTATCTAAAGCAGTAACAGAGCGCCGGTTGGCTCTTTCTAAATTCCGCCGAAACCTTACCCCGAACAATTATAACATTTTAAAGAATAAAATTGCAACGGCTCAGAACCTAATACGCAAAGCAAAAAGTATTAATTTTCAAATATTTTGTTCTTCAGTAGACCAGTCGAAAGTGAAATGGATTAAAGGATGTAGGCAGCATAAACTTAATGTAGATGAGAATGTAGCTACAGAACTTCTTCATAGTTTAACACCCGATTTTGTAACTCCCGATTGTTCTAAATTTTCTTCAGAAAATGTCAAAATAAATTCTCCATTTTCATTAACAGAGTTGAATAAAAGTATACCTTTCAAAAATACTTCCCCAGGACATGACGGAATATGTTATTTAATGTAAAAAAATCTTCCTCTTAATGCAAAAATAATAATGTTGCAGTTATATAACAGTTTTTTTGAACAACATTTTATCCCTTCGCAATGGAGAGACATAGTCATAATCCCGATTCCAAAACCAGGGAGATTGCAAAATGATGTTTCATCTTTACGGCCAATCTCTACGATGTCTTGTCCTTGCAAAGTATTTCATTATATTTTGAGTAAAAGATTGGAATGGTTTTGTGAAAAAATACAATTATTTTCACCAAATACCACAGGTTTCCGAAAAGCTACTTCGTGTTACGACAATTTAAGTACATTAGTTACCAGGATATTAATTGGGTTTTCTGAGAGGCAGGCAACGCTTGCTTGTTTTGTTGACATTAACAATGCGTACAATAATATCGATATAGTTTCTTTACTTGCAATTTTAGATCGGATCGGAGCAGGAAAGAAGCTTTGCATGTATTTGTGGAACTTTCTTAAACATAGAAACTTAAAAATTTATTTAGATTCAGTTAAAGTTGTAAGAACTACAAATATGGGCTTAGCGCAAGGTGATCCGATGTCTCCTTTATTTTTTAATATAGCAACTTATAAAATATGTAATGAAATCAAAAATGTTTTTATATCCCAATATGCTGATGACTTTGTCATATACTCTACTGGATACAACATTTTAAAAAGTACCCAAAAAACACTGGAAGCGGCGGGGCTTTTAGTAGAATTTTTAAATGAAATTGAACTAGAGATATCTTTTGGAAAAACAAAATTAAAAAAATGGTTACTAAATTTACCTTAAAAATTGATAATAATGACATAGAAGTTGTAAATAATATAAAATATTTAGGTCTTTGGTTAGATCGTGGTCTTACATGGTCAAAACATATAAATGAACTAAAGGAGAGAGTTTGTAAATTTATAAATATATTGCAGATATTAAGAGGTCCAGGTTGGGGGGTGCATCAAAATCACTTACGTCGACTGTACATAGCGGTGGTAAGAAGAAGAATTGACTATGGCTGTGTTTTTTATAATAGTAGTTGTCAGTCTAATTTATACAAAATTGATAAACTGCAAAATAAAATTTTAAGATTAGTTGGAGGTTTTATTAAATCCACTCCCATTCACGTGATGGAGAGTGAGCTGGGACACACAGCTCACTCTCCATCATCACCCTCTCTCTGTTAGGAGAAAATATCTAGCTGCAAAATACTGGCTGAAATGTAAGGCCATGAAAAATAGTACCTCTATTGAATGTTTAATGTGTTTGGAAGAGTTATGTCACAATGTTTATTGGCGTCAAAATAAAATTCCATTACTTGTATAAATTCAACAGGTTTTTTATGGAATTAATATATTTCAAAGCGAAATTTTGGAAATGTTTTCTCTGGATACATGGGTCTGCAATGTGGATCTTGATATAAGATGTTATTTACCATTAATAGAAAAATGTAAAAGGAGGTATTGTAAGCTTAATTTGAAACAAGTTTGTCATCATGTTATACGTAAAAGTTGCACAGATTACTTTAAAATATTTACCGAATAGGGAACTGTAACAGTGGAGCGGCTTTTTTTGATGCCCAACACAACACTCACTGTAAGTTTAGCATCAATGCTGATGTATCTATAATGCGGGTAGCATTAATCGCAATATTCGAAGCTCTTTCGTATGTGGAATCTTTGAATTACAGTAAGTTTGTCATTCTATCAGACTCAAAAAGGGCACTGCAACATGTATCTCTTTGTACCTCGAGCGCTCGAGGCTCTCCGTTAGGCTACGAAATTTTAAAGCTGATTTGCAAGTTGGAGGGTACTAATAAAAAGGTCGTTCTCCAGTGGATACCTGCACATGTTGGTCTCGAAGAAAATGAGGTTGTTGATTCTTTGGCTAAAGAGGCTATTAGTGAGGGGATACAATATGATTGTTTGCCATTTCATCATAAACTATTATTTGAAGTGAAAAACTGTTGTACGAAAGTGTGGAGCGAGTATTTTGACGAAAGGTCGTTGAATGCGGGGATCTGGTACAGAACCATTCAACCAGTCTTGAACAGATCTCCTTGGTTTGAAGGAAGCAACATGTGCAGGCGAGACGTAGTTACTGCTTCGCTGCGGACACATTGCCCTAAACAGTTTTGCATTTCTAATGCGTAAGACGGCTTCTCCGAATTGTGCTGAGTGTGATGTGTTTGAAGATGCGTACCATATTATGATGGAGTGTGTCCGGAACGAGCCGGAAAGACACGAATTCTTTATTAAGATTGATTTTAATGGTGAAGTGGGTATATGTAACAGTATATTAGCTCGTCCTACCTCTGAATCCGCAAAATTACTGTATAAACTAGTTATGATTTGTTTAAAACGTAGGTTAAGTTAGGTTGATTTGTTCTAATTAATTGTATTTTGTAAGAACTATGAGGGTGAAGTCTTCTAAATTAGAAGAAACCCTCAATAATAAATAAAGAATAAAAAAAAAAAGTAATAGTAATATATACTTATTGATTGCTTTTTATGAATATCTGAATTTATTGTTTAAAATAATTTGAGGTAAAGTCGTTATTTTAAATTATTTTAAAATACGAGTACTTAAAATTGTACCATGAACCTTCGTTTTTGACTCATTAACAGTTGCATTGTGTATTTCATGTCGTAGTCAAATCCCACACTTCAAATCTTCACAATCACACTATTTAATGTACTTTACAGTTTTGAAAAAAGAGTGTCGAAAGGCGTTTCCACCGGCTTCTTTTCTTCTCCGTCTACTCATTTTACCTTTTAAAAGCCGAAGTTAGATATGTGATGATAATGATGAAGCAAAAGATGTATATACCCACTTTGTCAAGCGTTAAAGTCCTGTACTTGTGATGAAATAAAATAAATTGAATTTCGCATAGCTTTTTTGGTAAATATTTTTATTGGTAGTTTTTAGTTAGTAAAGATAGTTTTGTTGGTATTATTTTTTTAATTTCTTAAGGTCCTGTGGTTTCGCAGACCATTCTATTTTGCTGTTTGTACCGATCCTGATACTGAAATGGGTAGTTAAACCGTGTCAAGTTCCGATAGTTTTATCGCTGAGTTATAAACAAGCAACTATTAAAATGCTTTCGAACTGTCTCAAGGAAAGCATAAAGAAAAAATGAAGAAAAATGTACTCTCGTATCAAGTGTGAAGAGTCAAAATGTTTAAGATCGACAAGGGCTCATTGAAAATATGATTTTAGCGTACATTTCTAAATTTACAACCTTTTCATTTCTCATTTAAAAATAAATTGTCCACTCCACATATTGTTTAATTTTTAAGCCAGCTCTACACTTACGTGTGAAGTCGAGTCGTGAATTCACGCCGTGAATATACGCCGCGATCCACGCGTGAATTATTGTGTCCCTCCACTCTCGCATTCTTGCACTCAAGCTTCACAGTCTTGTTCGCGACATCTTGTACGCTACTGCGGAAAACTACGAGTGTAGATGCATTCATGTCGCGTTCTCGTCCACGCGTCGCAAACTTTGTCGCTTAACTTTAACTTAGTTCATTTAATAATTGAAAACGAATCGGTTATTTCGGTTAAATCGGTTATTTATGAAATTACTTAGCCGATTTCAAAAAATATATAAATCATTGTAACTCTCCCTGTGGACGTTGAATAACTCGGACGTGTCTCATTATTTTAACTTATTAAGTCTTAAAATATAATAGTGCAAAAAGAAACCATAAAATATAACAGTGAAAAAACCATTGTTCAATCACAGGAGCCATAATAAATCCAAGGAGAAAAGCTGTGTGCGTGTGTGTTATCTTGAATTATTTTTATTTACCAACGGCAAACTAACGAACTTGCATTGCTGGTTACATACCGCGCGCACAACTTGTCATCACTGCACACCGCACTTTTATAAAGTTGAACTCATAAAATACGAAACAAAGGAATAGGAATACATATTCAACTAAATTTAATATTAGGTCTTTACCTATGAAATTGCCGTTTTTCACGAAATAAATGAAGCGTAATTTTTTTATATATTTTTTATTTCTATTAATCAACATAATCACCCATGCAATCAATGCATCTTTGCCAACGCGTTGGTAGCTTATTGATGCCTTTCTTGAAGAAATCAGCTGGACGGGAGGCAACAAATTCTTCAAAGGCATTTTGTACTGCCTCTCGGGTATTTAATTTTTTTCCCGCCAAGAAGTTATCCAAATTCTGGAAAAAGTAGAAGTCTGTAGGCGCAAGGTCTGGAGAGTACGGCGGATGACGGAGAACTTCCAACCCCAACTCTTGTAGATTGGAGACCGTCTGCTGTGCAGTATGAGGTCGCGCGTTGTCGTGCAGGAGCAGTGGAGCCGAACGATTGACCAAAGCTGGTTGGAGACGTGCGAGCTTCTCCATCATTGTGTTCAGTTCTTCACAGTACACATCTGCAGTAATGCTTGTCCCGTTTGGCAAGAAGCTGTGATGAATTACACCCGCGTTAGACCACCAAACAGTGACCATCACTTTTCTAGGGGTAAGTTTTCGTTTAGGGCATTGTTTGGGTGCTGAACCAGGGTCCAACCAACTTGCTGAGCGCTTACGATTGTCAAACAGGATCCATTTTTCGTCACAAGTAACAATGCGGTTCAGAATTCCTTCATTTGTATGCCTGCTGAGCAGTGCAAGGCACGTCTCCACGCGTACTTCGCGCTGGCGGTCATTGAGTTCGTGGGGTACCCATTTGTCAAGCTTTTTTACCTTGCCAATTTGACGCAAATGGACCAATATTGTTTTGATGCTAACGTCGAAAGCTGCTGCTAATTCAGCCGTGGATTGAGTTTCATCAGCTTCCACAATTGCCTTTAATTCGTCATTGTCGACCAAAGTTTTCGGACGACCACGGGGTTCATTTTTCAGATCAAAATTTCCAGAACGGAAGCGGGTAAACCAATAACGGGTGGTGCGTTCGTTTGTAGTGTTCGCTCCGTAAACGTCGTTGATGTTGCGTGCCGCTTGTGCCGCTTTGCTGCCACGACGGTACTCATACTCCATAATTACTCGAATTTTTAACTTTAACCATGATGACGAAAAATGTTCGAATGCGTTGAAAACAAAACACTAACTACTAAACAAATGACGATTTTAGAAAAAGAATTCCATGTTTGTCAAATAAAATTAACATGAAATTAGAATTATCAGTCAAAAAAAAAATATTTTCATTTGAAATGGCCAGTACGGCAAAACGGCAGTTTCATAGGTAAAGACCTATTATTTCCTAAACTACAAAACGTATTTGAATAACAAATAATCGGCGACCCAATAGGAGGGTAACTAGTAACTTTCTTACTTCGAATGTAAAAAATTGCTATACACTCTTAACCGTCGCTCTGGATTAAAGAAACATCATGTCAACGAAACGTACTCCACCTAAGTCAAAGGGTCAAAGGTCTACCCAAAAATCACAAGAGGTTAAAAACAATGAACTACAAGTAAAATATGATTCTGAGACAAACGTTAGCAATGAATCAGAAATTGAGACTTGCTCTGAAAGATCCTTAAGGCGCACGAAGCGTAGACATGATAATGATTTTATGAGTGAAGTTAAAGCTATTAGGGAAGATATGAAACAAATGTTTGAGGCTTTATAAATTGAGCAAAATCTGAAGTTTGAATCTATCATAAAAGAATTAAAGGAACAAAATCGGGAATGTATTCAGTCTATAGAGTTTCTGAGTGGAAAATACGACGAAATGCAAAAACAATTTGAGCTCACCAAGATTGAATTAACTGAAAGTACTAAACGAATCGATTCACTGGAGATAAAAGTCGACTTGCTTGAAAGAACGTGTAGAAACTCTACTATTGAAATAAGAAATATTCCGACCATGCACTCCGAAACAAAGAAAGATTTACTAAACACAGTTAAAAAACTGGGACAAACAGTTAACCAAGAAATTGAAAACTCGGACGTCAGAGATGTATTCCGTATTCACAATAGAACAGGCAATCGACAACACGGCCATATCATTGCAGAATTCTGTAGCGTCATACTAAAAGACTCTTTTCTAGATTGCGTAAAAAAATTTAACAAGAAAAAAGGTCAACAACTTAACTTATCGCATTTACAACTAGAAGGCTCATTACCCATATATGTATCTGAAAGTCTTACAACGAAGACAAAGAGGCTCTTTTATTTGGCCCGCCAACTGGCTCAAGAAGAAAAGTACCAATTCTGTTGGACCTCAAAAGGTGTTATATACTTAAGGCAGAAAGAAGGTACTCCAGCCCTAAGAATCTGGCAAGAAAGCGATCTAATTAAAATTAGGAACTCTAAGTGAATAATTCAGTATCATTGTATAAACTTATTTTGTCTTATTTTTCTGTGCTTTAAAAATTGTACTCAAAATATTTATAAATTAAACATGTTGCAATATAGAAAAGCCAAATACCACTTATCAAAGACAAACATAAACGTCAATTCAGTTAATTTCACTTTCGTTAGCAAAATCCGTTTAAGCATATTTGCTAATCAAAATTTATCAGGCAATGTAATGAGTTGGATGATTTGGATTTTAGGATTATTTATCAACGATCATTGTTTAATGGTAATTCTGTGTATAAAATACATTTTTAAAATATATTATTTATTTCAGGTTCTAAATTTAAAATTTTACTGTCAATTACTTTCATTGCCTTCATGTAAACAAAACCGATTCCTTTTATTCTCTCAAATTGAACTTATTAGTTGCTTAACAATTTTAATTATTCTTTTATGCAAATTTAATTCCATACCTCATTTTAAAATATATTTCAGGACTCTTTACTTTAATTATAATGGGCAATATTATTGTATGAATTATGTATTTACTTTGCAGACAGCAGCATGGACGTACTTGTTCATAGAAGATAAGTTATTTATTCATATTATCTTTAATAATGATTGAACTACTCAATACTATTTCAACAGGTATCGACGATATATCGGTGGCGTCAGCATACAGATGTAACACGGAGGGCTGTAATAATATAATAAAAAAGTCAAGTCATTCCTTAAGTATAATAATACAAAACATTCGCAGCGTATACAAAAACCTTGATGGATTCATTGCCCATATGTCTCGATTAATATTTGAGCCCGATTTAATAGTCCTGACCGAGTGCTGGCTAAATGAAAATAAATCAGTGCCGCATCTTACGGGTTATATTTGTCATTATTCAAAACAATGTCTGAATCAGAATGATGGAGTTATTATTTACGTTAAGCAAAATATTCATTGTGTTATTGAAGAGCCAAAACCTAGGGAAGCTAATTTTTTGGTAATAAAATTGAAACCAGACATTGTTATACTCGCTGTTTATAGATCGCCCTCCTTTTATTGCATCGATAATTTTTTGAATTCCTTGGATAACATTATGAAATCTATTAAATCCAAAAATATATTTCTTGTAGGTGATATCAACATTGATATAAAAAGCGAAAATTGTGACAGAAACCGTAATTCTTACTTAAACATGACCACCGGTTTGGGTCTATTACCCGGCCATACATACCCAACAAGACTTAACAGCTGCCTCGACCACGTGATGGTTAAGACCGTGTTCCCGACTAAAATCGTAGTCATGGATTCTACAGTTACTGACCACGCCTCCGTAATAATAAATATATCTCTCGACTTAAATCGTAAAAAACACAATTTATTTTTAATACAATTAATTATAAAAATGCCATAATAGATATATCGAATGCTGATTTTTCATTTATTTCTGAAACGTGTAATGTAGAGTCTGCTGCTGACAAATTTGTTGATATCTTATCATCAGCTATTAAAAACAACACGCAGCAAACTAAAATTTCTAAGCGCAGGAAACCTCTTAAGCCCTGGATATCCCCTGGATTAATACGGTGTATACGCCATCGAGACAATTTACACCTTCAGTCAAATAAGTACCCTCAAAATGAAGTTCTGAGACTATCCTACACGCGTTATAGAAATTTTTGCAATCAACTTCTAAAAAAAGTTAAACGCCAATATGATGAATTTCTTTTGAAAAAGGCAAAAACGAACAAAGAAACTTGGAAAGCAGTTAAATCAATAGCTGAAATCACAACTAAAAAGACCTCTGCAGATGAACTCTTACAGGACGATGGTAATATCACCAACTCAGTCGAAAAAGCTAACAAATATTTTTCTGGTATTGGTAGAGACTTGGCAAATAAAATCTCTAACAATAGTGTACCTCTAACCGCGAGACCAAAAGTAAGGAAAACATCGCTGAACTCTTTTGTGCTTATTCCACCTGACGAAGCCGAAGTAAAGTCACACATCTTAAATCTTAAAGATAGTTGCGCCACTGGTTGGGACTCTATGTTAAATTCCTGAAAATGATAACACCCCATATTTTGTCACCACTAACAGTACTCCTCCAGGTTTGTTTCAGAAACGGTTGTTTTCCTTAAGCTTTTAAAAGAGCTCTTATTACTCCCGTTCACAAGGGTGGGCCCGGGACAGTGTTGAAAACTACAGACCCATATCTGTTTTGACTGCTGCTTCGAAAATAATGGAAAAGATGCTAAACAACCGTCTAATCAATTATTTACAGAGGTTTAATATCCTATCAGACTCACAATATGGATTTAGGCCGGGAATCAGCACGGAGGATGCTGTAAGTAACTTGGCAGGCTATGTGACCAAAACATTGGAGGAGAAGCATAAATGTGCTGGGGTCTTTTTAGACCTTGCTAAGGCTTTCGATACTGTGTCGATACCCATTCTTGTGAACAAATTAGAAAATATTGGCATTAGGGATGTGGCCCTCTCGATTTTTAAGGATTTTTTCACAGAGCGTGCCCAAAGAATTAAAATTAATAATCATATGAGTTCTGATGCTTCTGTGACATTTGGAGTTCCCCAAGGAAGTATGCTTGGTCCGAGTCTCTTCCTAGTTTATGTAAATTACCTCTGCAACATGGAAATCACAAATGGAAAAATATTTACCTACGCCGATGACACTGCTTTGATTTTTCGTGTAGCTACATGGGCTGAGGTTCAAAATGTTGCCGAGAGAGAGCTTCGACGGGTGGCACTATGGCTTAGGTCTAATTTGTTAACATTGAACGTTTCTAAAACATCTTACATACAGTTTCACATGGTGAAGTCTCCTCCATCTCATATAGATATTAAAGTGCATACTTGCAATGAAACTACACCTTCCTTATGTTCGTGCCTTCACACCAATAAATCTCAGATCATAAAATATCTTGGTGTACTTCTGGATGATAAATTGACTTGGACTCCCCATATAGAACTAAATACCGCTCGCACACGTAAACTTATCTGGACCTTTAAGAAACTGAGACATGTTGCAGATTTTTCCGTGTTACGCACAACGTACTATGCTTTGGTTCATTCTGTTATAGGCTATTGTGTAGGTGTGTGGGGAGGAGCCTGTAAGACAGTTGTGATTCAGCTTGAAAGAGCGCAAAGATCGGTATTGAAAACAATGACATTAAAACCCTTTAGATACTCAACGCAATTATTATATAGCGAATGTAAATTGCTTACGGTAAGACAATTGTTTGTACTAAATCTGATCACAAAACAACATGCTCAAACTCCGTATGATCGTGCACTTTGCCGCAATAGGCGCACTATACCTAATGTGGTCAACAATATTCATCTACTACCGCTTTTGCTAGGCGCCAACGATATTATCTGTCGTGGTTTTTATATAATAAAATGAATACGATCTTGAATTACTATCCTCTGTCTGTGCGTGAATGTAAGATGAAAGTAAACGATTGGCTATTAACTTTAAGTTACGATGAAACGGAGGCCCTGCTTTGTAGTAGAATCTGATATGTTAAATGTCTTGAATAATTAAATTATCTGTCGAATAAAATAAAAAAAAATATTATATATGTATAATTAAAAAATAAATAAACTCATCATAATTTTATCGAATGGATTTTAGTAATTGTGCACATTCTGCCTGGCTCCCTTAAGGAGACTGGACGTAGAAGTGTACATGTACTTTTCATGTATAAACTTAGAAGATAGAACTTAGATGGCTGTAAGTATACCTATTGTTAAAATTATATGTACTTCTGTTTAAAAATCTGGGAGAAGTCACTGACTCCTATGGTACAGATTTTATCTAGTTTAGGAGTCAGAGTCTTCATATAAATTATTACCCTTATTGTGTGAATAAATATTATTATTATTATTATTATTGTTGTAATGTTGAGTTAATATAGGCTACATATTTAATCCAGAAATTCCTACGGGATCATTATGTCGTAATCCAGTTACGTCGGTAAACTGTTATGAAATTTTTAAAACAATTGTGTTCTAAGCACGTGCTATTCCTACAGAGGTCTGGTGCCGTTACAGGATCGATTCAACCAATTTGGCAGTGATGATGTTTGGATTACTGTAATGAATATCATTCCGAATGTAAATTGATTTTTACTAGTGTCGAAGTTGAAAGCTGTAAAGCAGAATTATCAAACAAATAACTACTGCAATACATTCTATTTTCTTATAAATATATTTGGATTTCAGATTTGGCGCATAATGAACTATTTGTCCTACAATGGATACACATCGACCGCCGTAAATCCAATTCTCTATAGTCTGATGTCTCGCAAATTTCGACAAGCTTTTAAGGTACTTAAATTATTACATAAAAAAGGAATCGTTCATTTAGTCTAATAATAAAATCAACTACAAGAGGATTAAGTGCTCGTTTGCTAGCTACGTAAATGGGAAAATTTTAAAATTATTTAGCTGTTAGCTTAGGTGTCAATCAACTCATACTAAATGCAAACAAATCTGGAATTAAAACAAACTTTAAAACGTTGCAAGTAGGAACTTTAAAATTTTTTTTAGAATGAACCTTCCATGTGTATAATTTTTGATATGTTAGTATCCGCAAATCAGCAAAAGTAAGAACCAATATATAAGAAGGTATTTTATTGTATAATATAATAAATTCTCTTAATACGAAACAATACATTTTCACCAATAAAGTGACTGCAGCTCCAATAAAACATTGTTCTCTTATGTAAGTCAACTTTGACCACTTTATTATGGTATTTACATTACATGGTCACTGACATATGTTACTAACACTAGACTGGCTATAGTCTAATCAGTTTTTGTGCTTGTTTAATTTCCTCCATATGGCGCTGGAGGCAGCGGCGTGATTGATAACCAAATAAAAAAATATCTTTACAGTTTTATTATGTATCCGACAACTGAAAATTTTATGGTACATTTAAATCGTTGCTACCTTATTTTGTAATTATCATAGCTTCTATAGATGTTGATGGAATATGATGGATGATTGCTTTTCTTTTTGCATGCAACTACAGGATAATTAGGTATTTAAATAAAAAAGACTTTGTATGCGTTTATCATATTTTATTTAATGCGCCCTAGTGACCTCTCTTTATTCAATTCTCTACGAGTGCTGTCGAAACTATTTATCTTTGATATTTGATTTATGGTAATGTATAAACCTTTTATAAGGGCATTATCTACGTAACGATATTTTCATAACAAACACCGAGTTTTCGAGTAGAATCATTTTTCACAAATTTGAATAATTTATCACTTAACATTGTCAATTTCTGTTTGTTATAAGTTTTTATTAAGTTTTGCCAGGGTGACGGCGATATGAATATTATGTCAAAAGGGATTGGATTGATTATTATGGAATGGCTTAAGGGTGCCACTTAGTGTTGAACGCTTTAAACTAAAGCTTCACGCAGTTTTGGAGCTGCGTGGCGGGAACAAAGTTACAGTCAATTATTTATAGAATGACCATTTATAGAGTTGTAAGTTTAAAATCCTGAGCTCATCTTCTTTCACTGGAGGTCAATTTGTGGACCACGCTAGGTCTTGAAATTACATTGTAATGAAAATATTTAACATTAGTCTAATTCTATGTTTATCTATATTTCAGGACTTCCTCAAAGGAGAAAAAGCTGCAAGATCTCGTAAAAGAGAAGGATCTACGGAAAACACCAACAAATGTTCAGCGCAGTATATGAATGCTCGCTTTAATTGAATTTCTAATACTCATGTAATTTATTTATCATAAAGAATTGTATTTCTTTTTTCTCAGAAATATTTTTATGTAACTGTTGTGCCACAATTTTAAGCAACACCTGTTCTGAAGATATAGAATAATTAAAAAGTTATTCGAAGTATTAAAAGTCTTTTATTAAAAATATACAGTTCAAAAACCTGATCGCACAATCCGATATTTCTATTTCAGGCATTCCCATAATGGAATGTCATTAGGTGTGAAACATTTCTAAATAAGTTGTCTCAGTAAAGCTTATATGTGTTAAGTAACAAAAGTTTTGGTTTGTAGTATTAAGCGCATATATTTTTCTGTTGGCCTTGTACACTATGTAACTAAGGGCTGATTTTTCAATGCTCAGATAACTTTTATCAGTAGAATAATTTCGACAAATTTCTGTGAAAAGTCTGGTCAAGGGTGAAAGCTATTCTCTAGATAATAGTCATCTATCGAATGAAAAATCAGCCCTCATTAAAATAAAGACAAATGTTTGACAAATAGGGCTCGGCGCAATCACTCACTGAGTTAAAGTAATTTGACTCAGTAACTGAGTTAAATCAGTAAAATCCTTCAAAATATAATTTTTCCATCTTTCCCCTGTACGAAAAAAAAATTTATTCAAGGTCAAAGATCAAAAAAATAAGTTTTTTGCGTTTTTTAGCAAAACGGTAAATTTAATCATGAAATGACCCCAGATATAAAATTGTAGATCATATAATTATCTAAAAAAAATGTATCAATACTTTTTCCTACGAGCCACTGATTCCGCAATATAACGATTCAAAAAGTTACACGTAATTGCTGCATCTTTTCGACAACGCAAAATTTTAGTTTTCAATAATAAACATCAGGTAAAGACTACCTTTACCCTAAATCATCACATGAGGCACTTGATTTTCAACTAGCTTTGCAAAACTTGCTAAATATTAATGCTATTTCGGAATGTTCTCACGTTGCCGGTAAATTTTTGTCTAGTGTATTTTTAGTACCGAAATGTAAGGGTCAAAAGCATTTTATTTTAAATTTAAAAAAATTGAACTAGTTTGTTACTAATTCACATTTCAAGATGGAGGACTATCTTACTCCCTCTAAATTAATTACGAGTAACTGCTATATGGCGTCGGTAGATATAAAAGAAGTGTATTTTTTTTTATTTCTGTTAAAAAAATTCACAAGAAGTACCTACGTTTCCAGTATAATGATAAACTGTATCAACTCAACTGTTTACCTTTCGGTCTTAGTACTGCTCCTTTAGTTTTTACGAAAATACTTAAGCCTGCCATGGAATACTTACGTTCCCGGGGTTTTTTGTCCGTGATTTTTCTAGATGTTATTTTTTGCATAGGTAGAACACTTACGGAATGTCAAAAAAAATGTCAAGGATCGATGTCACTCTTGCAATCACTAGGTTTTATTATTATTGTTGAAAAAAATTCCTTGATCCCAAGAAAACAATGTCAATTTCTTGGTTTTATATTCGATTCTAAAAATATGGTACTGAAATTACCCGATTCTAAAAGATTAAAGATAAAAAACGTTTTAAAAAATTTTTTAAACATCAAATCTGCTAAACTCGCATAAAGAATATTGGCAAACTCTCATACATTGTTAGTACCGCTTTTATTTCCGCAGAGCATTCACGTATTTCAAAATGAATATGTGGGTTTGACTGTTTGAATGGCGGTTAATCGAAATGCAATGATAAGATTTATATAGAAGTTGGGAATAAAAAGTCGAAATTGTAATCTAACCTCAAAAAACACGTGAAACAGACTTGAAAACGATGTTTACTTAATAGGACGAATACGGTTAGAGGGTAAATACGTTCATAGGATGATCAGATGAAGCTATTGAAATTAAAAAACACTCTAATTTCAGTTATTTTTCATACAACAGCGAACCGTGACAAGACAATTGACATAAGGGCTCATTGAAATGGCGGCTCAATGTCTTTGAGGTTTGACAGATTGACAGTATATATTAGGTCTTTACCTATGATATTGCCGTTTTTCACGAAATAAATGAAGCATAATTTTTTATATATTTTTTATTTCTATTAATCAAAATATTCACCCATGCAATCAATGCATCTTTGCCAACGCATTGGTAGCTTATTGATGCCTTTCTTGAAGAAATCAGCTGGACGGGAGGTAACAAATTCTTCAAAGGCATTTTGTACTGCCTCTCGGGTATTGAATTTTTTTCCCGCCAAGAAGTTATCCAAATTCTGGAAAAAGGAGAAGTCTGTAGGCGCAAGGTCTGGTGAGTACGGTGGATGACGGAGAACTTCCTACCCCAACTCTTGTAGCTTGGAGACCGTCTGCTGTGCAGTATGAGGTCGCGCGTTGTCGTGCAGGAGCAGTGGAGCCGAACGATTGACCAAAGCTGGTTGGAGACGTGCGAGCTTCTCCATCATTGTGTTCAGTTCTTCATAGTACACATCTGCAGTAATGCTTGTCCCGTTTGGCAAGAAGCTGTGATGAATTACACCCGCGTTAGACCACCAAACAGTGACCATCACTTTTCTAGGGGTAAGTTTTCGTTTAGGGCATTGTTTGGGTGCTGAACCAGGGTCCAACCAACTTGCTGAGAGCTTACGATTGTCAAACAGGATCCATTTCTCGTCACAAGTAACAATGCGGTTCAGAATTCCTTCATTTGTATGCCTGCTGAGCAGTGCAAGGCACGTCTCCACGCGCACTTCGCGCTGGCGGACATTGAGTTCGTGGGGTACCCATTTGTCAAGCTTTTTTACCTTGCCAATTTGACGCAAATGGACCAATATTGTTTTGATGCTAACGTCGAAAGCTGCTGCTAATTCAGCCGTGGATTGAGTTTCATCAGCTTCCACAATTGCCTTTAATTCGTCATTGTCGACCAAAGTTTTCGGACGACCACGGGGTTCATTTTTCAGGTCAAAATTTCCAGAACGGAAGCGGGTAAACCAATAACGGGTGGTGCGTTCGTTTGTATTGTTCGCTCCGTAAACGTCGTTGATGTTGCGTGCCGCTTGTGCCGCTTTGCTGCCACGACTAAATAAATAAATAAATAGCGTTGTTACGGGAATAAGATTTTATTATATTTCTAAGTATCCCCAACAACTATCTCAATATTTGAGCTTGGTCAATACATGTCTAATATTGAACTATAAACTAAATATAGCCCGGTTTTGATATGATTACAATTTATAAATATTACAGGGTACCCAGTCTGCCATTCTCTTTTGCTCGTCTTATTGGTCTTTTGATTTCGGCTTATCCTGCAATACATTATTCCTCGTTGCACACTAAAGAATTAGAATGGCACAAATACGATATTTACGTTTATTAGGCAATGATAATTACGAACCACATATTTTAATAACGGAATCGTTGAAGGACGATTTACATTGGTGGATGGCACATATTGATAACGATGTTTCAAATTTCCGTTTTAATAATTATAAATTAGAAATATATTCCCACGCGTCAACCACTGGTTGGGGTGCGTTCTGTAACGGTAACGATGCATTCGGGTATTGGAAAGACAATGAATTAAACATGATGGTCAAACTCAATATGGGATTTTGACCTGCTAATGGTCAGTAGTACGCATAAAATATGAACTCATGAGTAACCTTTTCCCCCTTAAACTTCCCTAATTTTAAATCTAAAAATCTTGTAAAAAAATAATAAATAATTTGCGAAAAATCAATCATAAGTTACCATGTTGTTTTCTATTGAATGTATCAATGTCAATGTCAAAAAAAGTAACACAACGATGTCGAATGAACCCACAAAACAGTAATGGACGTTATTGGCGGATTAGTTTTGACAGTCATTCAACAATCTCACAGTTCTTTTTTGAATGAATTAACTAGAGTGAACCCTAAAAAATCGGGGATAAGATATATTTTAGAAAAATATCTTACAATGGCAGGAAGGTCTATATGTTTAAACTAATGATTATATGATAATCCATATTTATTGGCCTTTAATTTAATATACTGACTATTAGTAGGTCGTTTTTTGTACTACTATTTGTACATATTAATGAGTTGGAGATTCGTGCAGGTTTTTTCGCATTAAATACATTTGCTAAGGATTTATGCAATTGTGAAATCTTGTTGAGAGTTGACAATGTTACGGCGATTTCTTGTTTGAACAAGATGGGTAGTGTACAATACCCACATTTAAATAATATAACTAGACAGGTTTGGCAATGGTGCGAAGACCATAAAATATTTATTTTTGCCTCATACATAAATAGTAAAGAAAATTGTGATGCGGATAGTTTGTCTAGAAAAAAGCTTACCGAAACGGAATGGAAGTTATTCAATTACGCTTTTCAAGAAATACTATCGAAGTTAGGGTGTTCAAAAATAGATTTATTTGCTAGTCGACAGAACGCTAAATGTAAAACTTAAGTAACCTGGACACCAAAATGAAGCTGGAAGCATAATGAGGGCTTTTCGTTTCTTTTTTTTGAAAGATATTTCATTGGAAACTAGATGGCGTTGAACAAAACTCAAGAGTCAATGTCAATCTCTTTGCTGGTTGACTGATTGTATGTTTATATATATATATATATATATATATATATTATTTTTCTTATATATAATCTTATATTATAGTTATATATAGTACAAATATATATATTTATATATATATATATATATATATATATATATATATATATATATTTGTACCAGTTACATATTTATCATATATTTATTTTCAGTCACACACACACATCTCATAAAAGATAAATAATATAGTGTTCCTTGAAGTAGATAACGTTATTTTATTTTATTCGTTTTTTTTCTTTACGTAAAGTTTACTGAAATTGATACCTTTGGCTCCTTCACCTTGCACCCGTACGCATAATATCATAAGAAGCCCTTTTGGGCGCATATTTTTTTTTTCTATCACTCACTCAGTCATTGCTGTCATGTCATACTTTTTTTACATTGAGTTTTGATCAGCGCCATCTAATGTTGAAAAATGAACTATTTTTTTATTTTTAGTCCTAGAATGAAAACCCCTCATTGGAGATCAAACGAACTTACCAAGTGAAGTTCGATCTAGATGCGTTTTGAGTTAACATAGTGTAGTATGCGGTACCACGAATCAGCCTTGCACGGTTATTTAAAGATAAACAATTTTTATCACTAATTTGGCAATACGTAATTAGCCCTAACACACCTATTTTCCATAACCATGTATAAATTAGCTGTAAGTTTTCCAAAAAGTGTTAAATAAAATAAAATAAAATAAAATACTTTCCCCACCACCACAAGTTAATGCTAACTGTCATCGATGCACTGAAAACTCTAGTCCAACTTCTTATCCAGGAATGTGACCGCTTGGAGATGAGAAGCTATCGCAAAATGCTATGAAGTCATGGGGTTCCTGAATCCAAAGCTGAAGATATTCTTAAATGTTTTCTTAAAATACAAATCAATAACTTAATTTTCCTACTATTATCAAGGATGACATCAGTTTCTGTGGCTGGCTGGGAAAGTCAGTGCGCGAAGACAGACCCAGGTCTATCCTCGTCAAGTTCAAAAGCAAGACTCGTGAAAATGTCGCTGAAGGGTACGGGCATTGCAGTCTTCGAATATCTCACACGGCTCCGGCATGAGATTTTTATCGCAGCGAGGCAGCGTCTTGGTATATCACGTTGCTGGACTCGTGATGGAGATATCTACGTCACTGATGCTGATGGGGTTCGACGACTTATCAGAACTTCCAATGATTTGAACAGCATTCCGGAGGCAGTTTGCATTACGGAAGCACCCAATAAGGAAGGGAAGCAGCCTTAGGTGACTGCTACTGGTAGAAATCGACGTGCCATATGTAAAAAATAAGACTGTATTTTGAGTTTTCCAAGTAGCCTTTGCTGGGTCCATGTTAAGTGTTCTCTGCACCATTCATGTCGACGAGCGCGATTCCCGTGACGTATTGATGGGCACCTAATTCGTCGTCGTGCATGTAGGCCGTACTCATGCAGTCGACTTCACACGGTTTGGGTGCTAACAACAAAACCACTTGTGTTTTGTAGTAGCCTTAAACCTTTTTTCGGGCGGTTCACATCGGCTGACGTCTTGCTGTCAGTTGAATGTATCGGTCTTGCCGAATAGTTGTACTTCTTCCGCGGCCTGGGCTGCTCGGCAGGATCTCCCGTGTTAGAGTGGCGCTGATAAAGACGGCAAATAACGCTTCTGTTAACACCAACATATGGTGATCCCTCAGATTGATTGCTTCCCGCTTTCAACATCCCTACGGCTCTTAGCATGTCGTTTGAAGTCAAATGACTTCGCACTATGTCTAAAAACAATAAAATTTCATAGCAGGTTATTTACGACTAGATTGAATATTTATAATGGAGTTGAAACAATTATCATTTGAGCGCGATCTCCTTATTAATAATTTACAACGTATTGCCATTTGCATTAGTAATGAATCAGAGTGTCACCAACGCCGCCATGGCAGCACCATGTACTCACGCGCAGAACACCCAACACAAAATTCAATTACCTACCCTGTCTTTACCTACTTTTGATGGGAATTTAACCGAATGGAATTCGTTCTATGATCTTTCTGTATCGTTAGTACATAGTCGTAGGTACGCCAGTGTCACACTGGAGTTTCATGCTGTTAAATGTTTTACTTCGTAAATTGTCGCCGCATATATGTCGTTGTTTTGAACATTCTTTAGCGTCAAGTAGCGAGATACCTACTGCGGTCCAACTTCTGGAGTTTCTGGACAAGGAACTATCCACGTCACAGGTGATGAACGCCAGCACTGACTAGCCGCCTTTGTCCAGTGCGAGCCGGAGTGTGACGTAATCGCTGATGCCTACTGAACCTGCGCTAACGTCGCGGTATTCGTTGTCTCGCTTGCACTCGCAGAACGTGCCTATCCGTACGCCGAGTAAGCATAAACCGGTGCATAATATGAGTGTTCACTTCAGTTAATAATCATTCTTGTAAATATAATTGTATGTATTGCAATAATGATAATCATTTTTTACAACGATGTGAAACCTTTAACAAACTTACTTTAACAGATCGAAAACATTTTATCAAAGAACAAAAATTTCCACAAATTGCTTATACGTCGGACATGATTTCAATAACTGTTAATTGAAATATAATTGTAGTGTTTGTTCTAAGCGGCATAATACTTCCTTACACGAAAATGTGCCAAATCCCCATAATGTTTTAATTAGTGAGTACAACTCCTATCTCCCCCAAGCGAACTTGGTAGTGGATATACATACGTCGACGCCTATACAGGGTGTCTGCGGACTGTCGTCAACACCTATACAGGGTAAATCGTCCCCGCCTATACAGGGTGTTTCCAGACTTTCACGCGCGTCTTCAAGAATACTTGGAGATGGCGCACATGGAGCTGGTTTCCAATACAGATTTTAATTTCCCCCTTTATTTTACTCCTCACCACTGTGTGGTGAAGGAGTCCTTTGCCACTACAAAAATGAGAGTAGTTTTTGATGCCTCGGGGAAACTAAAAGGAAAGAATTCCGCAAGCTCACAGTAGGTATTTCCCACAACTTCATATGTTATTTCCGTTAAATAAACATTAAACCGCATTACACGTCGATTAGCAGTAAAATATTTGTTTATAGAACTTTTATGCAAGCTCCAGTTTGAAAAGAGCGCCAAATTAATAAATGTTTGAAAAAATTAATAAGTCGTTCCTAGAAAATAGTTATCTTGAAAATAAAAGTTTGATTTACTGTTAGTTAAAATTTTATTGAAAATGAGGTAGTATTACATATAATTAGAATAACAAAAAGTTTTAAAATGTCTGAAAGTAAACCTTTTTGAGAGCATCTATTATAACTGTACATTTTTTTAACATTGGGTTGTTAAATAATAAATTAAAATGAATAAATCCCCAGACTAACAAACCCACTGTGTAGCCCAAAATTAAGTACAGTTTTTGTTATATTAGATTCTTACATATAAAATTGGCGTTTTGTCGTACTAGGCACTTTTATCTGTATTATCTCCTCTTTGGTTAAGAACTCCAATTTTAAATTTAAACAGCTATTTACGCACGCGTTTATGTTTCGAAAAACGTAATAAATTTGTTTTTTTTTCCTTTTTTGGTTTTTTCTTTGCGTCACTTAGTTTACAAAATGGAAAATTTGATTTATCGCGTCATTAACGAGTACGAGTTCCACCGTAGCACCAGTGCTGAGAAAACCTCTCGAAGTATTAATGCTGTGTATTGCGGCCGTGTCACAAAAGAAAATACAGTGCGTTTTTGGTTCCAACGTTTTCGTTCTGGAAATTTTTACCTGCAGAACAAGCCCCGTGGACGGCCGCACACCAAAGTTGATAATGAAGAATTGAAGGCTATTGTGGAATCGGATCCATCGCAAACCACGTCCGAGTTAGTTGTAGGCTGCAGTGTTAGTGACAAAAATGTTTTAATCCACTTGAAGCATTGGGAAGGTGAAAAAGCTTGAGAGGTGGGTACCTCATGAATTGAATGCAGCAAACCGGCAAACGCGCGTCAACTACTGCGTTACAATACTCAACCGGTACAATAATGAAAGAATTTTAAAACGAATCATTGCCTGTGATAAAAAGTGGATCCTGTACAACAATCGGTAACGCTCATCGCAATGGTTGAACCCTGGTGAACCAGCAAAATCCTGCCCCAAGCGAAGATTGACTCAAAAAAAGTTACTTGTGAATGTTTGGTGGACTAGTGCCGGTGTCGTTCACTACAACTTTTTTAAATCTGGCCAGATGATTACGGCAGATGTCTATTGTCAGCAACTGCAAACCATGACATAAAGCCAGCTGCTAAAGAACCGAGGCTGGTCAATCGCTCTAGGCCAGTGCTGCTTCGGAACTCTAGACCATACACTGCACAACAGTCGGGTACGAAATAAGAGGAGCTTCAATTGGAATGTCTTAGACATCCACCGTACTCCACGGACCTTTCTCTAACAGAATACTCCTTTTTTTCGAAATTTGGATAACTTCTTGCAAGGCAAAAAAGTCAACTCCGATGGCAGTCCAAAGCGCCTTAAAAGATTTTATTGATTTCCGTCCGAACGGTTTTTTTAGTAAAGGGATCAATGAACTACCTATGAGATGGCAAAAGTGCATAGATAGCATTGGTACATACTTTGATTAAATAAATATATTATAATTTTGAAAAATTGACTTTATGTTCCTCCCTTACAAAACGCTAATTCCACATGCAATGACCGAATAGATGACCATACAGCGAACCACTCGTACCTATGATACTACCCACTACTCCACTTCGTCGTCAAATACTTCGATAAAACTTTGAATTTAATTTTCGTGCAAGTTCCAAATCGGCCACGACTTACTCTTGGTTAATAATGACGTGTAGAACATACCTTTCTGCTGTAAACAGAATAATAAGAAGTTAACACTGCGTATGTTGTTTCAAATAAAAATATGGTCCATTTACTAATTTCATCATTAATAGATTTCTAATTTTCGTAAACTTGAATGAATTTCTTAATAAGTTAAACAGATGCCAATATATTTACCGCCCCTAACATGTTACGCAAGCGAAGTCGCGGGCAAAAGATAGTATAATAAGCTTACTTGAATTCAAATGAAATCAGGGTATCCGTTCTAAGTTAATTGTTATGTATAACTTAGATCTTAGATCTTTTTAAAATACCTTTACAATTTAAAAGTATTTTAAAAACTTTATTCACATGTACTGTTGTAATGTTGTACATGTACAACTGAATCTATTGAATGCAGCGTAGCTAAAACGCTGGCCGAATTACCACGCCAGATCCCAATAGAAATTTATACATCAATAATTATTGCTAACGTATGAAAGCATACTGATTATTTTGTCCTTCATATGGACATAGTTTTTAAACAAGAACCAACCCCCATAAAATTACTTTCGAGATAATTAAGTTTTTGTTTCAAAAGTGTGAAGAAACCAATACGCAAGTTATTTTAGATAAATTATTTAAAAATATTAAAGATAATATGAATTATTATATTCAAAAGATATTGTTTTTTTTAATTTCTCTTATTTATTATTTTTTTTTAGATCAAAAACCTGCTGGTTGCTTTTTACAAAATTACCTTTTTGTGTGTGGGTTCTTTTGGGCAATATGTTAAGGTCATGCAGGTAGGTCGATTAAATGAAATAATTTAAAGATATTCATATTTTAAAAGTAATTTTACTAAAAAATATTGCGTTTTAATGCACACCATTTTGCATCCTTTTATTATCTTCTATTCTCTTCATCTTCTTCTATCTCAAAATCAAAATGTGCTCAACACTTACATCTACCATTAATTTTTTGCAGAAGTCCTGGGTGTCCTCTAGAATCAGATGCAATGAACTATTTAAATCATTTAACTTTGCTTTGGGAATAGCTTTACCATCTGGCCAAAGTGGATTCATGAGATTTTTGGGTAATGGAACTGTATGACCTCTCAAACTCTTCTTCAAAGATACTTCGCCGTAGTCATCTTTGAGGTCGGATCGCATGAATATAGAACCTTATGTGTCTCTTTTTATCAAAAATCTTTGATCTTGAGCCAAGAAACTTTTGATCCATCCATGGCTTTCTTTCGGTTTATACATTTTTTGACAAATAATCTTCTTTTGTCATTCGATGTACTTTAATTAGCTTATTCTAGAAATCGAAGCCTGATGGTCTGAAGTGTCGGATGATCGCCTACTAAAGCCTTAATCATTAATGTCAGTTTGATGTTCAGATTTTGACCACCACAAGCCCCTCCAAAGTATGAGGTTCTTAACGTTTTCGCCTATTCTCTCCGTGACATGCTTTAGAATGCAAGAATGTACTTCCTGAGATCCTCTACCCGTTTCTCCTTGCACCCAAACGTTGCAATGGGCTTGGTCGTCACTGCCAGAATGAATTCTCAAGATGTAAACCCACAGTTGCCCTTTGTAAATTACCACATTAGTGGGTATACTGCGAAGGGGTAGATTTTATTGCAGGTCGAATGTGATTGTTTCAGTGGACGGATCTTCTTTGGCTAAGTTCATGTCAATTTAAAGTCGATTTTGCAACATTTTTGCCTTTTTCAAGTGATTTCTGTGAGCATCTTCCTTTTCTTCTTCTGACCCTTGTTTATTTTTCGTAACAAAGTGGTCGCATTTATTGCAGTGTACTTTTTTAACGGCTTTGTGCGAATATTAAACTTAGTTAAAAATACAATTTTAACTTTCGAGAAAGAGAGAAATTTTTGTCCAGCTGATTTGGCTTCGTCACTGTATAACTCATACATTTTAGGAAAAGTTTCATCTGGTCTTAAAAATGTTGCGTCGTTATAATTTGCTCGCCGGTAGTGGGAGACATATGTAGGCAATTTTTGTATAATTTTGATAATGAATTCTTCTTTTTTGGAGGTGGCTTTACTATGTCCACCGTGGCTGCCACGCTTATCTTTAATACATTTGTAGCGTTTTTGATACAGGGATGTATTCACCCTTGTGGATAATCTTCGAAGAGTGTTTAAAAACATTTGCTTGCAAACAAGAATATCCTTCAGATGATATTCGCGAGTATAGGTGTTTTTTCTTGATTTGCCAGTACTAGCTGAAGCGTATGAACGTTTTACTGGCCATTCTTTCAAGCAATCTGCAATAAGCATATTTTGAGTTTCATAAGAACCTAAGTCATAAAACTTTTTGAAATCACTTAATCTATTCTCCCTAGAAATATTCTGTTGACATTTTTTAGGACAGTTACAGATATAATCTATGAAGGACTTTAATTCGATGTTGTGTTTTTTATAACTGATGTAGGACATATTTTTATACTTCCTTTTTTTTTCTTTATTCACGGGTGTGTTCAAGCCCACAAAGTTTAGGGTGATTGGCATCAACAATAGGCAAATCTGCAGAAGAAATAAATCAAATCAAATACAAATGTTACCTTCTGTCATTAGGTATCACAATGGGATGTGCTTGAAATAATTATTGTATTATTATTTATGTAGAGGGATTATTAAAAAATAATCTTGCCCAAAAAGTTCCAAAATATCATGAAATTAGTTTAAGAAAAGAAACACCCATCTACCCCTTGATAGATGTAGATAGATGGGTGTTTTTTTTATTTATTTTATTTTATTTTCTTATTCATATATATTCCACCAATGTATTTTATAAAGGCAGCTGTGTATTACAAAACTTTTAGAAGTATTCGCATGTAAACTACATTTTTCTACTGTGTGTTTTATTTATTTAGTAAAACCAAAAAAAGAATGTTCATGTTCTTTTCATGAAGATATAAATTTTTAGATAAGATGAAAGCAACTACAATATAAATAAATGGTAAATAAAACCATTTTTAATTTTCTAAATAGTCATTAAAAATATTTAATTCGACAAGGACAATCATGTTTTAAGTAAGAGGTATCGGTGTCATATTTCCAAAACTATTTATTACGATGCTATGATTATCGATATTTATTTTTCATGTTATACATACCGATGTTCTTAGCACTATTGTTTTTAACTTTATCATCTGAAAGGTCTTCCAGGCAAGCACTTACAAGTGCTCTTGTTCGAGCACTTAACTTTTTATACGTGATTTTATTATTTAAACTTTGAAAAAAGAACAAACATTAGCACACAGTAGAAACGAATGAATTAAGCTGCCAGGTAACGTTTCGTGATGCTGTTCGCAAACATGGTGGTTGTTGGTAGATAATAGTAGAACACAGGAAACGGTTCTGCATACATATTTAAAATATAAGAACTCATACAGTTTAGAACACCTTAAATATAATTTATAAAACTATTTTATCGCAGTAAGAGTGTCGGTACTTTTCTAGTCCTAACAATCATCATACCTTGCCAAACGCAAAATGTACCCATACATCAAAGTTCTTTGATTTACTACTGATTTTCATTAATGTAATTATCGATATAGAACTAAGCATATTGGTTCCTTAATAAGCTATTTTATTTGATATGCAAAATAGAACCAAACATAATGTTCTCTGTAATACAAACATAATTAGATTTTTTGTTCTTTTCGCTTAGCGAATGCTCTATATCTACAAGAACCGTGTGTCATGGGTCCATTTAACTTTTTTAAATCACTTTTTGGGAGTTAGTACCCTAGACAGCTGTAATATAGTAGGTTGGTATTTTGGCCAGGATCTTTTCTAATAAGGTCAAAGACACGGTTGGGAGTACAAATCAATTTGTAACTCAATTTCACCTGAATTGTGGGTTGGTTCTATGTTCAAATATCATTCACGTTAATCATATAGTCCAGTCCAGCCAGAAATAGTATACCACATTCCTATAAAATATTTGAATATATATGAGCTAATCTTACTGCCATAAAATAATTAGTTTGCATGTTTGCCGTGACAATGTAGAACGCAACCTTATGACAAATATAACGAATCGTCTATGGCTGTTTATATACCATAACTAATATCGTCTATAACTGATATCTTCTCTTTTCATCTACGACACCAAGAAAATTAGATTATAATTGTCGTATCTTATACTATTGCTGGATTATTATAAACCGTGACTGGTATATGAAAGATGATATTATGAGAATGCCAGTATACGGGAGCAATAATTGTTAATGCATAAAACCGTGTTATTCTAGAAATGTCTCTACTAACAGGATCATTTTAATCCGTCATTTTGATAAGAAATATATAATCCGTCTTCTCGACTATTATACCTAATCTTACAGTTATATTTGCACTGTACATCTCTCATCATTGTCTGTTCATTCATGCAGGAAGCAGTGCAACGGCTGCTGCTACTACTCACGAATATTTTTTGTTTTCATTGACTCTAAGATCGGAAATATCTTGATTACAAGTTTTGGAAGACCATAGGCAAATAATATAGTTGCAATTGAGATTCAGATGCTGTATACTCATTAAATATGTAATCCGATAAGCATAATTATATTGCGTATTAATACTTTGAGATTTAGTATTATTACCCTAAAGAAGAGAACCTTTACGTTCTCGTTCGGGTATCGAAGAATTCACTATAATTTTCGTTTTCATTGCAGGAAAGAAAGGCTCTTACATGTATATTTCATTTTAAAGTAAGGCAATATGCACAAACAATTTATATTCATTAATTCAGTATTGCATTTATAGAAACAGATTTATTCTGAATTTACTTTACTAAAATTATTTCAATTAAAAGTAAGAGCCCGAAGTAAACATCACTCTGTCACTCTGTCCATATCGCGACCTTCATTCAGACGCAAATGTTTCTTGCTTAAATCCTGGTGCTACATCTGTCACCTAAATTACTCCTGCAACTTTTTTATTCGTATAAAATAATTATGAAGGTGCGTAGAAAAACAATTAATGTAATTACAAATAAATGTACATTCAAAAGATCCTACTCGCGATACTAAAAGTAAATTTGATAAAATTAGGAGGAGCTGATTCAGAAAATAACACTTCCAATCGATCGATGACACAGCTCTCGGCAGTGGCAGGTTCTTCATGACTCTGAACTAGTTATATCTTTCAAACTATTATTTTTAATGACATGGTGTGACAGACAGTTTTTAATTATTAATGAATTGAAAAAATAAGCAGTTCGAAAATGTAATAAATTTTTTAGTAAGTACCTAATACGTAATAGATCAACATAGTTATAGTGAGTATATCCCATGAAATAAATATACATATGCCATAACCACACTGTAAGCTCTCTTATTTCTAAATTTTGCTTCGATATATCTCCTTAATAATTATATCTCATTATTCGAGCATAACCAGCTCCATCCAACGTTGATCATTGTGTAGACACCTCTACAACACTTTCACTTCAGATTTACAACATACTGTCTATTATTTATTGCCCATCAACGTACTTACCTACAGCAAGAATATAATATTTCAAAACAATGTTTTTGGTATAAATATTAAAAATAAAAAAGGGTTCGAATGCAGGTCCCAAAAAATAGTCATCTGTCAACAATCGCGTCACAATAGACGAAACCTTTTTTTACCGAGATTTTCTTATAATATAAGATAAGATTTCGTTCAAAATGTTTATAAATCGTATACATTGTTCGTACATCACTTTTTTATTTGTAAGACCAATTAAATCCGGTTCATGGTATTGAAGCGGACAAACAGAGTAAAAACCAACTGTGTTTTGTACTATGCAGTGTTAATGATAACATTATAATAGCAGGCTTTTGCTATATCGCACAGGCGACCAATTTCAACAAAAATATACCGGCTATTATGATAACTCAAATCTATCGTTATATCAATATATATAAATATATATCAAAACCAACGTTTCTTTATACGTACACCTTATCAGTAGCGCGCGCTTACAAATCATGTTCATCGAGTAATAAATAGATAAGAGATATAGATATTTTATAAACTATAAAATAACGTAACTTAATTAATAAGTAAACGTACTGTATAGATGTCAATTTACTAGGTCACTGTGTTATTTTAATTTACTTCTACCTAAACAGTTCCTTGCGTCAACTCGTTCGTCTTGGTTTGTATTATCTAAATCTAATTGTAAAATTTAGAAAATATATATTAAAATTAAAGAGTCCAGCCTAGCCTTTAATCGATACTCTGAGCTCTACAAATGCTTTGGACATATCATTAAATACCACTACATTGTTGGATTAGCTGCGGTCTAGAATCGAGGGTATTCCATGCTAGCCCGGCTGCCTCATAAAACGAAACATTTATTAAAATAATTATTTAAGTTCAGGGCTGGCACCAAGCCAGACTGCAGAACGTGTGGAGATCTTGACAAAGGGTACAATTCACAGTAGAACGATGTACTGTTATATAAAAAAGATATGCATTAAACGTTTTGCAAGACAGACATAATACTGTTCTTATCGGATTAATTTGAAGCGTAGTAAAGTTATACCTTTATTTCAATCAGGTAGTCCTACAGATGATTTGCATTTATCTATAGACTGGGTGGGCTGGAGCTTGGCACTACGGAGAGATGCATTCTTTGCTTTGATAAGTTTGCTAATCGCTAAGGGAAGCGTAGGTTAATCTTGCTTAGCAACCTTTTCATTGACACTGATGGCAGAGTTGACAGCAACAGTGAGAGAGTCGACTAACGAATCTATTTAGGCATATTAAAACTATCGTTGGCTGTTATAGGTTTAAGGGGTGGGCGTTATTAATGGGGACTACTACAAAGGACTACTTGATGTTGATCCAAATCTAGGACATCGAGGGGTTCGATAGACCTGAGATTTAATTGATTCAATCTCTTAACAACTGCAAAATCGAGGATGTCAGGAGAGGAGTTCAGGTTTTCTGGATAATGAGTATAACTCGCTGGGGTTCGTGAATAGACACGTCTCAAATTCAGTTTTACGTTTCAGTCTCCAAACAAACGAGAGGTGATCCAAAAGTAATGATAATAAATATGAAATAAGGGTATTTTAAATTTAAAAAAATATTTCTGTACATATTCTCCTAGTAAGTCAATTTAGTCCATCTTTATTCTAAACCCATAATTGCCTTTGAAAAAAATTATTTCTTCCTTGAGCCAAGAAAAGAGGTAAAAGTCACTGGGAGCCGCGACTAACGAAAAGGGTAGGGGTTCGAAAAATTTTAATCCTGTTTCTTGAATAGCAGCCATTGCAACGGCAGCTTTGTTAGCTGATCAATGAGCTGCAGCTATTTCAAGTATTCTACCATAATAATTCCTTCAGCGTTCCAAAAAACGGATGCCATAACCTTTCCTGTCGAACTTGACACCTTGAATTTCTTTGGCGTCGGGGAAGGTGCTCATTTCCAAGACCAGACTGCTGTTTGGTTTCCAGATCAAAATGGTAGATCTAGGTCACGTCCATGGTCCCGAAACGAGACAAAAAATTTCCTGATCCATTTGGAACTTTTCGAGATTCACCCTCAAAATATTTATCCGTTATTTCTTTTGCTCATTGGTTAACATTCTCGGCACCCAACGTGCAGAGACCTTTTTCTTATGCAATACGTTCTGAGTGACCTCAGTAACATGCCTTATAGTCACTCTTTGATATGCCAACACGAAAGCTTCAACTTTTTCACGTTTTTTGCAGTGAAATGGGCACCCCTTGATATGTTCATCTTCAGCTTAAACTCCTTTACCCGCAACATGGAGGAGCAGAGTCCCCCAACGTTTCCACTAGGTCAGTGTATGTCTTTTGGATTGAATTTGAATGGCAGTTCCACCGCCTGAAATGGAGGCAGGCCTGTCATTTCGTATTATAGAGTATTTTGGAAACCCTGAACCAGTTCTCAAGTCCCTGGTGTGTGTTGGTTTGAACCATGTCTCTTGGAAAGCAATAAGTCTGGCTCATTGTTCTGAAGGCATAGTTTGAGCGGGTACGAAGACTGCATTAAATGAGGTCAAGGATAGTTCACTGGTTTAATACAACCAGTCATGGTGATGGAAAATCTGTTCATTATGGAATTTGCAATGAACTGAGAAGGGAATGGTGCTTACTCCGAGTTAGGACAAGCTTTTCAGGAAAGCGGGAGGCTCGCAGTTTGCAAGCGAGCATGGAAATTTATTTAATTTTGACATTTATTAACTCTTGGGTTGCGTGTGAACCCCGTATGCGCGTGCGTCCTGTGTAAGTCGGTTGGCCAAACTGCCAATTACCTAGGATGACTCAGGGTGTTCCGTGCCTTTTGTTTTTATAAAACTATAGAATTCCGTCCTAGAATATTTACGATTGCACACATAATATGATAAATGATTTGCTGCTCTAATCTAGCCAAAATTTTCAAAATGCTAACTAATGTTTGTTGCAAATTCTTATAGGGTAATCATTACCATGGTTATCTTTCTTAGTTAATTTTAGTTAATTCTAATAAATATTTCACGACGCAAGGGTGTTAATATACCAAACTAACTCCCTCGTTGTGACAAGACAAACACTGCAAAAGTTGGTGTGTTTGTCTGGGGATTTATTATTATTATTTATCTTTTGAAACTTTTCGCTCAAAGATTTTCTAATTTCGAGTTTATATAGTTCACAAATATTCCTTTTCTGCAGAGTAAAGCCCGTTTCGATGTCTGCAGCATGTCCCCACAGTAGGCTAACATAAGAGATAAACTATGAACATATCTAAAATATACCATACTGTCAGTGGACAAATTCTATTTATTGCGAACGCTGCAATAGAAATTCTACGACCCAAGTGTGGAATGTGAGCTGCAACAATTGTTGTACTTTTAACCTGTTACTGTTAACATGCAAGTTAGATTCGACTTGCTTTACATTTGGTGCAGAACATTCTACTTTTATCTAGAGGTAAGGAAAACTTTTAGACTTCCAACAAATCTGTTATATAAAGAAGCGTCCTCGAAGAAATGTCCTCTCTATCGGACAAATATATACCCTTAAGTAATATTAAGAACTCGTGGCAAAATTCCTCCTCCTACACTTCATATACGGAGAAACTTTATACCAAAAACAAAACATTCTTCTACCTTTGCTAAAAATGAATTCTACATAATAAGTACGTTAATTTATAAACGAATTAATAAAGAGCATAAAATAATCCACCTCAATATGTACGAAATAAACAAAAAAACAAACTAAATGGCTTAAAGAACTACCTTTTTTTAAGATTACCAGAAAACAGAGGAAATGCTAGAAATTGTGACATAGTGGAACACACACAATTACACATAATACACAGATGCACACAAACTCACGAACATAGTCACTCACTGACACACACTCACTTACATTCGCATATTTATTTATTTGTTTATTTATTTATTTATAGATCACCAACATAATAATACTGTAATTACATTCTCATTATTATTCACATAGATATTTAAAATTTAATATTATTATAATTGGGTAAGTACATGAAAATTTTTTTTTATTTCATATTTAAATAGTTTATCAACAGTTAATAAATATTGCAAAAGTAACAGTATGTTTACAATCAATAGTTTTCTAGATAAAGCGATGTGTTCGAGGAGCCGCTGCGAGTCGCCGAAAAACGCTCCATACAAAACGGTACTGAGCTGTGACGTCACGACTTGTGAATCATACTAAAATTGTATGGGCGTTTGGATAAAATATATAATAGCTACGTAGATAATGCGTTTACATGCATACTGTCATAGTAAAAATTGTTATATTTACTGTCAGTAAGCTAATGATATTTAAAAATTTAACAATACTATAATAAGTTTTTGCTTCTTTTTTTAAGTTTTCAAATCTATATAACTTCGATTTTAAATTGAAAACTATATTTTTGAAAATACCCACTAAAAACCCCCTGTCGGCTCGTGCATTTTTGCCACTCAGCCTTCATCTGAGCGACGGCCAATTGGAGAAATAGGCCGCGCTAGCGGGGCCTTTAAGGGGTCACCCGCTGGGAATTACATAGCACTGAAGGTGCTCAAAAAATGAAAAGTTAATAATAAACATTAAAAATTGACAATTAAATTAAATTTGCATTAATTCAGATTTACGTTAGAATTAGAATTTACGTTAGAATTAGAATTTGCGGCCTGAAGGGCCTCGAGATCTAAAGTTAATTGCGTACGTTCGCTTGTGTGCGCGTTTCTCGGTCTAGCGACTTTGTATACCGAATCTAAGACAGGAGCAGTATATGAGACTGAATTTCGAACTAGAGGATTGGGATGGGATTCGGCGCGTTTGAAGAACGATTCTGAGAGTGTTTTTAGGTACTGTTGTACTGTAGGCAGTTCAAGATCTCTGTGCAGGTCCGCGTTGCGCACGTACCAAGGTGCGTTTGTGGCCCTGCGGCAGAAGAGGTTTTGAACTACCTGCAGTTTGTGCAGGACGGAGGGTTTGGCGTGGGCAAAGACTGGCGAGGCATATGACATGACTGGTCTAACGCAGACCTTATAAAGTGTACGTTTGTTTCTGAAGGACATTTTACTTTTTCTACCTAACATACTGTAAAGCCGGCCTAGGTAAAAACGTGCGAGTTTCGTTACTCTATCGACGTGAGGATTGAATGAAAGCGTCTGGTCTAATATGACGCCTAAATATTTGGTACTGCGCTTCCAGGGGATGGGAGTGCCTTGCATTCCCACTTGGAGATTGTCGGGGATACGACTGCGTCTGTAGTAGAAGTAAACCGCAGAGCTCTTCTCTGGGTTCACATCGATACGCCATTTTTTAAACCAAGCACCGAGGGCGTTTACAGCCTTTTGAAGTCTGGTGACGAGACCCGAGGCTCTGCGGCCTTTGGTGTAAAGGGCGGTGTCGTCGGCAAAGAGAGCGAGTTCGACGACTTTCGATGGAATGGGAATGTCGTTAGTGTATACGGAATACAAAAGAGGGGCGAGGACTGAGCCTTGAGGGACTCGAGCCTTAATGGGACGAGGCGCGGAGAGCGTGCCTTCATGTTTGAAACGAAACGTGCGGTCTTTGAGAAACGACGCGATTAGCCTAACTAGGCGAGCCGGTAAGCCTATTTTATAGAGTTTATAAACGAGACCGCTGTGCCAGACTTTGTCGAAAGCCTTGGCTACGTCAAAGAAAACTGCGATCGTTTTCTTTCGATTCGGATAGAAGCCATCGAGTATGTACTCGACGATTCGATGGACTTGCTGAGGGCAGGAGTGCTTAGCGCGAAAGCAGAACTGGTGGGGAATTATGAGAGGATCGCCGTCCGTTGGAAACAGATGGTTCCGCATTCGAGAGAGTATGACTCTCTCGAGAAGTTTAGACATTGCCTTGAGGATGCTGATGGGTCTGTGATTAGCCGGGATATTAAGAGGTTTACCCGGCTTGGGTATGCCTATGACTGTCGCTTCTTTCCAAGCTTTTGGAAAGTAGCTAAGGTCGAAGCAGGCATTGAAAATGATAGCTAACAAGGTAAGCACCTGTTGAGGCAGGTGCTTAAGTGCGTGGTTGGAAATACCATCCGCACCCGGAGCCTTTCTGGACTTTTGACTTTTGATGAGAAGCGAGATTTCATCATTAGAGACTGTGACGGGGTCGGCGGTGATGGGGAGAGAGTTTCTACGGAGAACTTCATCCTCCACCGCTTTGATGTGAGTGGGATTCGCGGGTTGCGTGCTGGGCGAGCATTGAGACGCAACGCTGTCAGCGAAGCATTCGGCTTTTTCTTCGTCTTCGAAGGCGATAGAGCCATCGGGACGAGTGAGAGGAGGGACGTGAGAGGCGGCGTCTACGCGTAAGGCTCGGGCCATTCGATAATACGCTTGGTGGGACGGGGAGATATTCGCCATGAGATCGTTCATCTGGGCGTCTCGGAGTTCAGCGAGGCGAGATCTAACTTTGCGTTGTAGCTGATTCGCAGCTGCTCTATAGGCGGGCGTGGGATATTTCTTGGCTCTCCGGAGAGCCGCGTTCTTAGCTTTAATAAGATTGCTAATGGCTAAGGGGAGCGTGGGTTTGCCTTTCTTAGCAACCTTTTCGTTTACACTGATGGCTGAGTTGAAAGCATCAGTGAGAGAATTTACTAACGAATCTATTTTATCCGAGCTATCTAATTGATCGGGCGAGATCGCGAGCGGAGAGTTTGGGGCCTCTAAGGCAGAAACTATCGTATTTTTAAAACCTTTCCAGTCGGTAAAGGTCTTAGGAGAAGTGACGTTGACGTTAGGCGGTCCTAGCACGAGGGAGACGGGGCGGTGGTCAGAGCCTAGGTCATCGAGCGTTTCGATAGACCTGAGGTCGAGGTTGATATGCTTGACGATTGCAAAGTCGAGGATGTCAGGAGAGTGGTTCGGGTTGTTGGGATAGTGAGTGGGAGTGATAGGGGAGACGACGTCTAAGTCGAGTAAGTTTGTGATGTCGAGGAGAGCTATACCGCTTTGGTTGGTTGATAGGCACGTCCAATCAGTATGTTTGGAGTTAAAGTCTCCGAACATAATGACTGAACGGCCGAGGGCGAGAATGGTCTCAAAGTCGCTGCGGATAGGTTTGGTGCCACAAGGTATGTAGACTGAAGCTATGATGATGGTCGGATGACCAGTCATAGCCAATCTACATACGGTGGCTTCCATGTTGAGGAGAGGAGGGGTAGGGAGAGGACAGCAATGGAATCCTCTTTTGTAGTAGATAGCGGTGCCGCCGAAACCGTCACAGTTAGGCCTATCGTTACGTGTAAACGCGTACTTAGGAATAGCGAATCCCCTGGAGTGATTAGGAGTGAGCCATGTCTCCTGGAGAAGTAAAAGATCTGGGTCGTTGTTCTGAAGGAACAGTTTGAGCTCGGGAAGGTTGGTGCTTAGGCTACGAACGTTAAAAGATATTAGGGATAAGCCCTTGGGTTTGATACGACAGGACGCGGGATTCGCGGGTCTAGACATTATCATTTACTTATTTACGAATTTATACAAAATTAAAGAATTTACAACGAACTTAGGAGCGAGTGATGCTCGGCTAACGCGAATAAACGCTCTTGAGGAGAGCGGGCGGCTCGCAGTTTGCGTGCGAGTATGGAAATTTCATTAATGTCTACGTTTTGGATGACGTCGAACACGGTCTTCATGTCCCCAGCCAACGATGACTGAGATGCGGATGGCGGAGCGGGACGCGGCCCTACGGAAGCTACGGGAGCTGGAATGGGTCGGGAAGGTGCAGGCGGGATGGCCGGACGCTGCCTCCAAGACAGAGCCGGAGTAGGCGTCGGCTGAACAGGCTTTGCTTCCGGGGGACCCCGGTTGTGCAGCGGCAGGAAGTTAGCAGGAGTGAGCGGCGGCGCCGGTTTAGGCGCGACCCTCTTGGTGGTGGAGCGCGGAGCGCGCGGGCAACCCCTGTAGTTAGCTGTGTGGCTGGACTGGCCGCACAGCACACAGGCAGGGGGGGAAGTGGATTCGGGAGTGCGAGTGCACTCCTTAGTGATGTGAGGATCCAGGCACTTTACGCACCTGGGGGGAGCTGAACAGTTAGCCGCTGCGTGGCCATATAGCTGGCAGCGGTGGCACTGCCCAGGGTGACCGCGGGGGTTGGGACGCTCGACGGAGATGTTCGAGAGTCCGCAGATTGTGCGAGCCTCTTTGAAAAACTCCTTCGAGTTGGGAGTATTTGACAGGATTACTAAAGCTAAAGGAAAACGCCTACCGCGGTTGGAGTGCATCTTGTGCACTGCTGTGACCGGGAAACCCTGAGACTTAAGGTCCTCGAGAATGTCTTCGTTACTGAGTTCGAACGGGACGCCCCGTAGTACTGCGCGGATCATACGCTCCTCCGGGAGGGCGTAGGTGTGATACGCGATTTGATTTACCGAGAGTAACCTGGTAAACGCGCGGAAGTCGTCGACGGTCGCTACTTGAATTTTGATTGTATCGCCAGCGTTGACGGCTTTTAAGTAATTAATTTTGTGCTCTTTGCACAAGTTTGAAACCGCGGTCCAGCGCGCTTTTTCATGCAAGAATACGGGCGGAGGGAGCTGAGGCTTCGGCGGGACGGGAGCGCAGCGCGTCGCTGGCTTCGATGTGACCGACGGAGACGCGGTTACTACGAGCGATTTTAACGGCGCAGGGGCTGGTGTTGAAGACACCGGGGAGGGCTCGGGTATTGAAGATACCGAAGCTTTCTTCGAGCGCTTCTTGGAGCGCTTGGCGACAAGTTGAAACGCGGGCTCAGGAGAGCCGGTTAAGGTGACTGCATCTGACGAAGTATCAGACGCGGGTTCGGAGTCGCTCCCGGGAGCGGTACGCTTACGACGCGACGCGTGAGAGGATGCGACCGATTCGCAGTCCATCTCGGACGAGGCGGGAGACGCGGGAGAGCTGTGGACCTGTGGGGTCTGAACGTTGGTGGCCTGAAGGGCCGGGGTTGAGGCCTGAGGGGCCGGGGACGCGATAGTTGCCTGTAAGGCCTGCGTTAGAATGTCATCTGATATGCTGACGCCGGACGCAACGAGCGCCTGGGCGAACGACCTAGCAAAGTTTACTAAGCTTTGCTGGTCCATTGGAGGGCTTGGTCCTACGATATATAATATATAAATATACAAGAATGCCTAGGTTCCCTAGCAAACCTAGCACCTAAACCTCCCTACCCGCGGGCTGGGGACGACGCGAATTGGTGCCCCTAGCTCGGACAGCACTGTACCGTCACCCTGGGAAAGGCCCAAGTGCAATGGGATCGGGTCAGCCGGTTTCTCCTTAGCCTGAAGGGCCTTGGAAGCGCACCGGGGCAACGCTATCAGGCTTAGTTGTCACCGTTAAGTATCCACCTGATCAAAAGCGAGTCTACTACGGAGTGTGTCGCCAATAAATTGACAACAAAAACCGGCCGTAGACCTGACGAAGTTGGGTTGCACTAAAAGTGCGGGATTGACTACGTTACGACCGGCCGGAGCCGGCCGCAGAGCGAGTCTCTGACTACGTACAGGCGCCAAGCGTCAAGTACACAGCCAGAAAGACAGCCCGAGTCTTGCTAACCACTATCGAATTTAATCGACCGCGGTAAGCTCAACCCTGTTGTTGCTGCACTCACCGAGGTGAGGTTTTTACTTCGAGGGGTGCACAGAGTGCGGGATTGACTGCGTTATGACCGGCCGGGGCCGGCCGCAGAGCGAGTCTCTGACTACGTACAGGCGCCAAGCGTCAAGTACGCAGCCAGAAAGACAGCCCGAGTCTTGCTAACCACTATCGAATTTAATCGACCGCGGTAAGCTCAACCCTGTTGTTGCTGCACTCACCGAGGTGAGGTTTTTACTTCGAGGGGTGCACAGAGTGCGGGATTGACTGCGTTATGACCGGCCGGGGCCGGCCGCAGAGCGAGTCTCTGACTACGTACAGGCGCCAAGCGTCAAGTGCGCAGCCAGAAAGACAGCCCGAGTCTTGCAAACCACTATCGAATTTAATCGACCACGGTAAGCTCAACCCTGTTGTTGGTGCACTCACCGAGGTGAGGTTTTTACTTCGAGGGGTGCACAGAGTGCGGGTTTGACTACGTTACGACCGGCCAGGGGCCGGCCGCAGAGCGAGTCTCTGACTACGTAGCAAGCGCCAAGCGTCAAGTACGCAGCCAGAAAAACAGCCCGAGCTTCGCGAACCACTATCGAATTTAATCGACCGCGGTAAGCTCAGCTCTGTTGTTGCTGTGCAAGAGACCGACTTACTTGCAGCCGATCGAAACCGACCGCAGAGTAAGCCCTAAAGAGGCTAACAGCGTATGAGTGTTGCTACGAGTTGACGTCGTGAGACGACAATCGTGACTCAACTGCTGGAGCGACCGCGAACACGTCCGAGCAGGGCCGGACGCAGAACGGATCTGAGAGTGGCGTTTGAGTATTGATACGAGAGAAGTCGTGAGACAACAATCGTGACTCGGCAGCCGGGAGCGACCGTCAACACGTCCGAACGGGTCCGGACGCAGATCGGGTCTGATTTTTACATTGTGTCATCTACCCAATTATAGGTGATGACTACATGCAAACAAAAAAAAATATATATGTCAATTAAAAATACAGTGAAATCAAATTCAAAATGTCAATAGAAATTTAAAAATAAAAACAACAAGTGTACAATGATTAAAGTTAAAAAAATATATATCTATATAGTTACTTATTTTTTATGTCGGTTAGATAATAAATAAAAATAAAATAAAAATTAAGTAAATATTGAAAATGGAAATTATTTACAAAAAATTAAAATTAAAATACAATCAAAAACAATAAAACATACAATTTAAAAAAAAATTACATGTAAAAAAAAAGGTACAAGTAAATACAAATTTTAAATTAATTAAAACATAGAATTAATTAAAACAGAGAATTAAAAATACAAAAAAAAATTTGTCCTTTGACAATTTTATTAGCATGGTTTTTTTCACTTTCGTTGAACTGTCCGAAAAAATATCAATATTAATATTAGGAGATTTAGAAATGGCATTATAATTCCTTAAAAGCCTAGGTAAAGGTGAATTATGACCTAGATTGGACTTAAAACAATTTATTTGGAACACGTTGAACCTGGAAGCTCTTGGGAGTCTTGGAGGTATGTTAAAAGATATATACTCAAGCGATTGAAGAGCATCCAGGATTCTATTAACTAGCTTATAGAGAAACATGGTATCCAGCATGCGTCTTCGCACGGCTAAAGAATTCAAATCAAACAAGCGCACCCACACTTATACAAATATAGAAGGACTTAATGTTCTATTTTCAAAATAACACGCTGTTTGCAGAATATCCTATTAGTATCTATACATAAATGTATATAAATTTACATGGTTGAAAACCCAATAACCCCTAGTTAAGGAAGCAGAGCATCAACCTCAAAGCTACTGCTCTTACATACTTCTGCAAAGTAACGTAAAATCTTACTTAAATGTTAAGCTTAAACACATATTATAATTAATTAGTAGTTTAAGCTTTTGTGTGTAATTTTTTCTCAATATAACGATTATTATTATTATTATAAATGTAAATATAAATTTTCTATAAGACGCGTAAAAAGGATTTTTCTATTTCTGTGTCGTATACCAATATGTACCGTTATGTCTGCACTCCTTAACGGCTTCAGCTGAAAATCAGCGCCTCAGTCTGTGCTGTTGGCATTATGTTGGTTTTCTACTTGTGATTTTTTGTTCGTTGTTGTTTTGTTAATTATTGTTATTTTTATTAATTATTCTGTTAAATATATTTCATTTTTATTTTTCAAATACTTATACGTTTTTTTCTTGTTATTGTTGATAGCTAGGTTTAATACATTACACCACTGCACAACGTCAGAAAAAATATTGTTTACTTCGTTAACTGAAAATTACATCAAATTGAAAGAACCCTCGCAAATCGAGATTGTTCACCATGAAGTAAAATAATGTTTGTGAATCGAGCCAAAAGTTTCCAAAAAATTTACTACAGCTAGGCAAGATTGATATTGGTCTAAAATTAGAAGGCTCCGTAGTTCTACCCGATTATATTAAGAAATATCTAAACAGTTTTCTTTAGACCGATCAGTTGTGGTTTTAAAATCAATAGTCTTAAATGTTTTAATAAAGTTCCAGGTGTCTATGTGATGTTATTTGAAATCCACCTTGCACGGTTTTTATCCATGGTTTGGCAGCCACGATAGTTTCGCCATGCCCCTATTTTTTTTCGCCAACGTTCATCTACACTCGTATTTTGCCACCCAATATACTGTGCAAATATGATGGTAGCGCCCTAACGGCACTAGATGGTAGTAGCCCAGCTGATTGGATACCCTAGGGTAGCCGGGTAGAATAGATGATGACAAAATTGTTAAGTCACTGACTCTTCGATTTGACTTCCGAATTTAGTCCCGGAGTCTGCTAAATATACCATCCAGTTTTTTATACCTGTTAAAATGTATAGTCTACTGAGCCAGCCCAGCCGACTACTCTGACGGTGATTGGAAGTATCGTGCGTGAGCTATTCCATTTTTACTTAAGATGTTATTATTATTTGTTTTTTTTTTGTTCCCGTCCACGGGAAGGGCAGGAGGATAAAAAATGCTCTGACGCATACTCTGCGCGCGCAATCGGAGTTATGTGGGACTCGTCCCGACGCCTACCAGAACCATACCCACTTAAAAACCCCCTGTCGGCTCGTGCAATTTTTTGCTACTCAGCCTTCATCTGAGCGACGGCCAATTGGAGAAAGAGGCCGCGCTAGCGGGGCCCAGAAGGGGTCACTCGCTGGGATTTACATAGCACTGAAGGTGCTCAAAGCACTGAAGGTGAATTCATAGCATTGAAGTTACTCAAAAATGAAAAATAAAATTTAAAGTTACATTAAATAAATGATAAAGAAGTTAAATTAATTCGAATTTACGTTAGAATTAGAAGTTGCGGCCTGAAGGGCTAAGAGATCTAGCGTCAGCTGCGTCGTTACGTTCGTATGCACGTTTATCGGTCTAGGAACTTTGAATTTCGAATCTAAGACAGGAGCAGTATATGAGACTGAATCTCAAACTAGAGGATTGGGATGGGATTCGGCGCGTTTGAAGAACGATTCTGAGAGAGTTTTGAGGTGCTGTTGCACTGTAGGTAGTTCAAGATCTCTGTGCAAGTCCGCGTTACGCACGTACCACGGTGCGTCTGTGGCCCTGCGGCAGAAGAGATTTTGAACTACCTGCAGTTTTTGCAGGACGGAGGGTTTGGCGTGGGCAAAGACTGGCGAGGCATATGTCATGACTGGTCTAACGCAGACCTTATAAAGCGTACGTTTGTTTCTGAACGACATTTTACTTTTTCTACCTAACATACTATATAAGCGGCCTAAGTAAAAACGGGCGAGTTTCGTAACTCTATCGATGTGGGGCTTGAAAGAAAGCGTCTGGTCTAAGGTGACGCCTAAGTATTTGGTAGTGCACTTCCAGGGGGAAGTAAACCGCAGAACTCTTGTCTGGGTTCACATCGATACGCCATTTTTTAAACCATGCACCGAGAGCGTCTACAGCCTTTTGGAGTCTGGTGGTGAGACCCGGGACACTTTGGCCTTTGGTGTAAAGGGCTGTGTCGTCGGCAAAGAGGGCGAGTTCGACGTCTTTCGGCGGAATGGGAATGTCGTTAGTGTACACGGTATTAAACAGAGGGGCGAGGACTGAGCCTTGAGGGACTTCAGCCTTTATGGGACGAGGCGCGGAAAGCGTGTGAAAGAATGTTTGGAACGAAACGTGCGGTCTTTGAGAAACGACGCGATTATCCTAACTAGGCGAGCCGGTAAACCTATTTTGTAGAGTTTATAAACGAGACCGCTGTGCCAGACTTTGTCGAAAGCTACGTCAAAGAAAACTGCGATCGTTTTCTTTCGTTTCGGATAGAAGCCGTCGAGTGTGTACTCCACGATTCGATGGACTTGCTGAGGGCAGGAGTGCTTAGCGCGGAAGCCGAACTGGTGGGAAATGATGAGGGTATCGCCATCCGTTGGAAATAGATGGTTCCGCATTCGAGAGAGTATGACTCTTTCGAGAGGTTTAGACATGGCCTTGAGGAGGCTGATGGGTCTGTTATTAGCCGGGATATTTAGAGGTTTACCCGGCTTGGGAATGCCTATGACTGTCGCTTCTTTCCAGGCTTTTGGAAAGTAGCTGTGGTCCAAGCAGGCATTGAAGATGATGATTAACAAGGTAAGAACCTGTTGAGGCAGGTGTTTGAGTGCGTGGTAAGAAATACCATCCGCACCCGGAGCCTTTTTGGACTTTTAACTTCTAATGAGAAGCAAGATTTCATCATTAGAGACGGTGACGGGGTCGGCGGTGATGGGCAGAGATTCTCTGCGGAGAACTTCGTCCTCCACCGCCTGGATGTGTGAGGGATCCGCGGGTTGCGTGCTGGGCGAACATTGTGCCGCTATGCTGTCGGCGAATCATTCGGCTTTCTCTTCGGCTTCAAAGGCAATAGTGCCGTCGGGACGAGTGAGAGGAGGAATGTGAGAGGCGGCGTCTACGCGTAAGGCTCGGGCCATACTATAGTACGCTTGGTGGGAAGGGGAGATAATCTCCATGAGATCTTTAAACTGAGCGTCTCGGAGTTCCGCGAGGCAAGTCCTAACTGTACGTTGTAGTTTGTTTGCAGCTGATCTATAGGCGGGCGTGGGATATTTCTTGGCTCTCCGGAGAGCCGCGTTCTTAGCTTTAATGAGATTGCTAACGGCTAAGGGTAGATTGGGTATACTTCGCTTAGCAACCTTTTCGTTTACACTGATGGCTGAGTTAATAGCATCAGTGAGGGAGTCGACTAATGAATCTATTTTGTCCGGGCTATCTAATTGGTCGGGCGAGATCGCGAGCGGAGAGTTTGGGGCCTCTAAGGCTGAAACTAACGTATTTTTAAAGCCCTTCCAGTTGGTAAAGGTCTTAGGAGATGTGACGTTATCGTTAGGCGCAACTAGCATGAGGGACACGGGGCGGTGGTCAGAGCCTAGGTCATCGAGCAGTTCGATAGACCTGAGATCGAGGTTGATTTGTTTGACGATCGCAAAATCGAGGATGTCAGGAGAGTATTTAGGGTTGCCGGGATAGTGAGTGGGAGTGATGGGAGAGATAACGTCTAAGTCGAGTTGCTGATTGATTTTAAGGAGTTCTCTACCGCTTTGGTTGGTCGATAAGCACTTCCAGTCAGTACCCTACCACTCCTCTCCTCAACATGGAGGCCATTAAGTCATTATGTTTTGAGTTAAAATCTCCAAACACAATGACTGAATGGCCGATGGCGAGAATGGCCTCGAAGTCGCTAAGGATAGGTCTGGTACGATGGATGTCACTAGGTATGTAGACTGAAGCTATGATGACGGTCGGATGACCAGTCATAGCCAATCTACACGCAGTGGCCTCCATGTTGAGGAGAGGAGGGGAAGGGAGAGGAGTGCAGTGGAAACCTCTTTTGTGATAAATAGCTGTGCCGCCGTAACCGTCGGGCCTATCGTTACGAATGAACACGTAATTGGGAACAGCGAATCCCCTGGTGCGGTTTGGAGTGAGCCACGTCTCTTGAAGAAGCAATAAGTCTGGCTCGTTGTTCTGAAGGAACAGTTTGAGCTCAGGAAGGTTAGTGCTGAGACTACAAGCGTTAAAAGAAACTAGGGATGAGCCCTTGGGTTTGATACGACCGGACGCGGGATTTGCGGGTCTGGACATTATATTTGCTAATTTATTACGAGCTTAAAAGTGAGTGATGCTCGGCTAACGCAAATAAACGCTCTTAAGGAGAGCGGGTGGCTCGCAGTTTGCGTGCGAGTACGCAAATTTCGTTAATGTAGACGTTTTGAATGACGTTGAACACGGTCTTCATGTCCTCAGCCAACGACGACTGAGGTGAAGATGACGGAGCAGGACGCGGCCCTACGGGAGCTACGGGAGCTGGGATAGGACGGGAAGGTGCAGGTGGAATGGCCAGACGCTGCCTCCAGGACAGAGCCGGAGTAGGCGTCGGCTGCACGGGATTTGCTTCCGGGGTACCCCGGTTGCGCAGCGGCGGGAAGTTAGCGGGAGTGAGCGGCGGCGCCGACTTAGGCGCAGCTCCTTAGCTGAAGAGCGCGAAGCGCGCGGGCAACCCCTCTAGTTAGCTGTGTGGCCAGACTGGCCGCACAGCACACAGGCAGGGGGGGAAGTGGATTCGGGAGTGCGAGTGCACTCCTTGGTAATATGAGGGTCCAGGCACTTAACGCACCTTGGGGGAGCTGAACAATTAGCCGCTACGTGGCCATAGAGCTGGCAGCGTAGGCACTGCCTAGGGTGGCCGCGAGGGTTAGGACGCTCGACGGAGATATTCGAAAGTCCCCAGATTGTGCGAGCCTCTCTGAAGATCTCCCTCGAGTTGGTAGTGTTGGTGAGGATAACTAAAGCTAGTGGAAAACGCCTACAGCGGTTAGAGTGCATCTTGTGCACTGCTTCAGCCGGGAAGCCCTGAGACTTAAGGTCCTCGAGAATTTCGTCATTACTGAGTTCAAATGGGAGCGTAGTTCTGCGCGGATCTTACGCTCCTCCGGGAGGGCGTAGGTGTCATACGCGATTTGTTTGATCGACAGAAACCTAGTAAAAGACCGAAAGTCGTCGATGGTCGTGACCTTAATTTTAATTGATTCGCCAGCGTTGGCGGCTTTTAAGTAATTAATTCGTCGGCGACCGACGAAGCTTCGGACGCGGCCGAGTCTGAATCGCTCCCGAGAGCGGTACGCTTCCGACGAGATGAGCACGAGGATGAGACCGACGCGCAGTCCATATCGGATGGAACGGGAGACGCGGGAGAACTATAGACCTGAGGGGTCTGGACGTTGGAGGTCTGAGGGGCTGGGGTTTGGGCCTGAGGGGCCGGGGACGCGTTAAGCGCTAGTACGGCCTGCGTGAATATGTCGTCAGAAATTGAAACACCCGACGGCGAGTGCTTGGGCGAACGCCTTCGCAATGTTTATGACGCTTTGCTTATCCATTTGGGAAGGGGTTGGGACTATGATATGAATATATAGTTATATAACAAATGCCTAGAGTTTCTAAATAAAAACCTAGCGAACCCGAGCGGCTTACCTCCCTACCAGCGGTAAGGGGGCTGGGGAGAATAACTTAAAACTAACCGTTGTTCGCCGAAGGCCGCTACCTAGAAACCTAAAAAAGGGTACGCAGTTAAAGAGTTGACCGCGTTAGGGTCAACCTTTACCGGCAGAAAGGACAAATACACACGAGAATACACAGATATGATAAAAATGAATATGAAAATAGGAGAAAAATAAATAAAATAGAGAAGAGAAATAAAATAAAAATAAAAGGTTCAGTACAAATTCGTTGTCACCGTTAAGTATCCTTTGTACTGAAACCAAACTACTTACGCTGGGCACAACACTGCACTCAGCACAAGCACAACACAACTTAGCACAGCACTTGGAAGTCTAAGGGTCTAAGGGGCTTAGTCACAAAGAAAAATCACACTTCGATAGCACTCAGAGGGAGTAGAAAAACCTTGAAAACCGTAGCACGGAACCAACACGCTAAACTGTGACGTCAGTAGACTGAGCGCCACGGAATATCGGGAAGGGACCGATCAACGGAGAACGGGGTCTTGCACGTCCGTACCGGGTGGCGATCGGACCGAGAATGAAGATGTTATTGAAGAGATGAGCGTATGTATAGAATAGTAAAGCGTACAAATTGATTCCAACCATACCCCCAGTAGGCCGTCATACAATTGTTACAGCCTCTCTGACTCTGGTCCTATATTAAAGAATATTTTCGGCTGAGTGTACCATAGTCTTAAATGAAAAAGCATGCATTGTTTGCATAGTATGTTAGTACTCTGGTGAGTATGTATGATGGTTCTTTTTTATTTAGTTACAACAAAAATATTGCGTAAAAGTAAAATCCATGAATTGTATAATACGTAGGTTCCTATTACTGCTCATCAAATAACTTTTAAGGCTATTTTGTTTTGCGATTGCATATGAAGAAGCTCGGCTTTGCTTTTTTTCTTTTGTAAATAAATCAAAATAGACTATCGACTATTTATTTATTAATTTTAGTGACTTCTTATTACCAAAACCAACTGTATGGCCCCAAAGTAAGCAGAGCTGGTGTTATGGATGACCATACAGTGAACTGGGGGGGAACCCAGAATAATAATATACATACAAATATCAACAACCATGACCAAAGAACAAACAATTATGTTCATTACACAAATGAATGCCTCAGCCAGGACTCGAACCTGAGACCTCGAGAGAGAGAGAGAGAAGCAGCTACTAACTACTACGCTAGTCGATCATCAAAAACGACTTGTAGAACTTTACTTTTCATACTGTGAAGCCGTTGTAGTTCGTCATAATAATGTATCCATTTTTGACTGCTTAGTATATTAGATTTCAGCCTCTGGCCTTACGAGCTTTTCTGAATGTATATATTTTGAATGTGTAAATTTTGACAATAGCCCTATTAATTCGACTTCCATTATAAATGTGTGGTTACCGCAGTTAGGAAACCGCCTGACTTTATATTTATTGATGTTGGTAGTTTGGTAGTGGTTCAAAATAGGCAAGCGTAGTGGACTATGAATTGCCTGACACCATACGTTAGTTGGGTGCCCCTGCAGAGGGATTATAAAACCTGTTGTGAAGTTTTCCATCTCGCTTGATACAAAGTGATGATGAAATTATGGTATACGTGGACTCCAAAATTATTTCCATTCGGGATATGGTTGGTTTGTTTGCCTTATAATTTTTGAGACTCATTTTAAATAATTTAAATAAAGAATACAGTGCAAAACTGTTTCTAACGGCGCCACGCTACAGAGCTGTGCGAGGAAGCTTGACAGTGTTGGATTATAAAATTTGAAATGAAGTTAACTTAATAGTCACATTGTTCCTCATAAATTGCACATCCCTGAGATAGCTTAGGCGGATAGGTTACGCATGACATAACTATATTATTATAAAATAAAAGATAATATATTTTCAAATCGTTTACTACATACCAATGTAACCAAGTAACACGCTACATAATTTAGTCTTAATAAATGGTAAGTATTTTTATAAGTTTTTTTTTTTCAAAAAAACTAAACTTATTCCTGTAATATAGGAATATTTAATAAATTATTAGTCATTCTACCTAACTAAAAGTATCACAAGACTTCACTTTATTAGTTTACATAATACAACGATGATGATTTAGTATTTGTCATCAAGCTCTTCTTAAAAATAAGAATTTTATAATTGTTTCAATCACAAAAAGAAAAAAAAGTACTTTGATCCTTGAAATAAAATTATTACATTTTATTTTTTATATAAAATTATTTTGCAGTTTGAGCAAAAAGTTTACGAAAGATAAAATGTACTTTTTACAATCATTAACAAGTAAAAAGACTCTAAGAAGAGCTCATTCAGTCTTAACAGGATTCTCAATGGTAGCTTCTACTTTATCCTCTTTTGGGACATCCTTATCATCCCAACCCCAGACATGGTGGCTTCCATCACCAGTCCTCTTCACTCTCTTCTCAATGACATTAGTGGAGACGGTTTTGAGATCGTAAGCCCAGCCAATTTTTGCCATAGTGTCAATGAAGAGCTTGGAAAAATTCAGTGAATAGTTTCCTAATTCAGCTGTTTTGTAGTCCCAAGGGAACGTGTGATGGTAATTGTGGAAACCCTCACCAAGGACGACTAAAGATACTTTCAGATTTTCGACAGGATTAATGGTTTTGTCGTACGGTTTGCTGCCAAACATGTGAGCTGCAGAGTTGACAAGCCAAGTGACGTTTAGAACGTAGACGTAGCGGAATATAGAGCAGACGAAGAAGCTGTTCCAAATACTTTCGCCCCAGAAGTAGTTAGGTAGGACTGTTGGTAGAATGAAGCAGGCGAGAGGCATCAAGATGAGATAGTGCCTGAAATAAAAATAATGCTATATTAAATGTTTGGAAACACACATTCGTCCACAGTGACGTGAATTTTCGTTGATTAACACTGATTATGATCATTGTTATAATATAGATAGATAGATTAATGATGAGTTACCAATCAAAAGTATCAGTTGGAGTTGCGTTTATCTTAGTAATTTTATTGGCGGTTTTTTCTCTTTGATCTGAATAAAACGATGTGAACATGATTGTAATGGTGGTCAAAATAGGAAGGACGAGATTTAAGTAAAAGAAACTTTACTATTACATCATGGTGCTCTGAACCTGGATGTATTCGTTGTAATGATTGCTGAATATGTCTGCTTCTACATGTATTTTAAATTACGTACTAACCTAATATTTAGCAGTTGCTAAATAGCTTTACGAAATTAATATTACTTGAAGTATTTTTTTAAATGTTCGCACCTTTTTTGGAATTGCAGTACCGGGTCAGACCAGAGGTCGCTCATATCAATCGTGTGACCTTTGGCCTTGATTTGAGGATGTTTCTTGACCAAGAGCCAGCCGACGTGGGAGAAGAAGAACCCTCGGGTAGCGTTGTGAGGATCAGCGTCTGTCTCCGAATACTTGTGATGCATTCGGTGATCACGTGCCCAGTCGATCACGGAATCCTTTAAACAAAATAATTACTATGAATTTCTTAATTAAAAACGCTTATTTATAAATTTAATTTGAATTACTAGAAAACTAGACAGTTATGAAATTAAATTGATTTTAATCAATAGTAGATTAAAATCCGTGTATCTAGAGTAAAAAAAGTGCTCTATGTCAAGAAAGTCAAGAATTGGGTAAAAAGGAATTAAAGATTTTTTTTTTTACTTGAAGCCTTGCCCTTTTATAATCACCGGGTAATGTTGCTTTATTATGAAGACAGTTTTTTTTTGGTTATTCATTACATATAAACAAAACAAAGATATATTTCCTTTCCAAATAACAATGACCAACAATTATTATGAAATATAAAAAAGAAGAATTGTATTATAATTATCTTTAAAAAGCAAGGTAACATGTATTGTGTACAACATGTACTTCGCTTTTATTAGAGCTTTCATAATGTGAAACGTTTAATTTCGAAATCTCATATTAATTTACAGTTGATGGGTAATAATTATTAAAACCGCTCTTTTAGGAAGCATTATGTTAATATTATGTTAATATGATCAAGGATACATTTCACTATGTAATTAAATACAAATTAATTATGTCAATTTTATTATATTTTATAAAACTGCAAATGTTCGTTTTCAAGTTTTTATTTACTCGTAATATGTTGCGGGTATTTATCCAAAATGAGTGAAGTTTACATCAAATAAACAATGTTGAAAAATTTCTCAAAATGTTTCGAAAATGTTTACTTTTCCTATTGTAAGTTTTCCTATTGTTACACGAATACATAAAGATACATTATTTAACTAACGTGTTGTTAACTTTACAACAAGAACTTTAAAATGTCAATACAAAAATGAAATTCGCAAATATTTACTATGAGAAGTAAGTTAGTTAAATAAACCTTTAAAAGTTAGTAAAGATAAATTATAAATTTGAACAGGAAATAATAATATTCAAAATTCAAAACTTTTCAGGAATCAGCGCAAAAACAATGACTATTGGTTTTTACAAATTTTCTTAATCCGTAAACATTTGAAATCTTTATAATTAATTAGTAAGATATCGTGCTAAATTATTCTACGTGATATCGTACGTCACGATCGTGCGACGTAGATTATCAGTTGTATAGAAATATAAACATAAATTGGCAAGACATATCGCAAGCAATAGAAATCATTGGATGACAAGTCAAGGTCGCCGAAAGCATCACGTTCACGCGTCACCGGCCCATCCGCACACCCAACCCGAGGGTTAACTATATTTTCGTGACCTGACTTATGTATTGATATTATATTGCTTTACTCAGATAATTCATTGATACCTAAGGGGAAAGCTTTTATTGTGCAATATTTGATTCTGTGGTCAATTTCTTGCCTAGAGTTTCCTGGAGATCATCAGGTACGATGAGAATAGGAATTTAATAAAGTAATTTTGAAGAAATAATATTTATATTTTTATATTTTAAAAGTTTTAATGTCCTTTTAATAATCGTATCTTAAATAATTATGATAATTTAACAATTCCTACGCATTTGAAGGAACTTACAAAAATAAATATTTCTTCTTTTTCTAGAATATCTAATCTTTGGTGATTGTTCGCATCGTCAAAACAACATAGGTACTTATTTGTTTTTTCTTAACGTTTATTCTGTGTAAAAATAGTTTCTCGGTCTATAATTATACACAGCAATTCTTAATGTTGATGTTAAATAATTATTATGATAACCTATTTATCTATAACCTAATAAAAAAAATAACTTCGCGAGTATTTTCACTACCAAATTTTACTTATTATCTGAATAAGATGAAGAAATGTGCTAAAGAAATATCAATTACGGAGTGTGAACTACGTGTCTCGTGCAGAGCGCATGATAGTTTTATCACACACGCAGTCTACCTGACCTCAGTCACAATGAGTGGGCTCCTAATATGAGGTTTAATGTCAATGTTTCAGCTTTGTTTATTCGATATTATATTTTTTTTAAGTAACAATAGAGCTTAAATTGGTTTGTATAAGTTAAGATATTTTAATTATGAGTTGGAAACCAAAATAATAATAATAATTTTTATTTTCCAAAAAGATTGACATAGGGTACTTAAGCCTATACTTAATCCTATGTACAATTATTTTAGGTTCCGCATCTGTTGCCGAACTGGGTATAGCCCATACTTCAGCAAAATATTCTATTAATTTGTTTAAGAAAGTATATTACTGTGTCGTGACAATTTAAATGACAAGTTCGTGGCAGTCGCAGTTGTATATTGTTAAAATTATTAAAAATTCCAGTTAAAATATTCTTGATTGACAGAAGTGATTTTTTTCCAATCAAACAAGGTATGCATAGGTATCTAATATTTCATTAAACTTAGTACGTACATATTTATTTCTTATTTAAATATTTATAAGCTATGAAGAATTATTACAAACATTATAAAGAAACAACATTTATTTTGCAAATTTTTTACCCAATCCATATTGAATAAAAGCATGCGTTAAGTATACTACTTTACTTACTCAGTTACTTAAGGCGCTAATGAGTATAGTTTTTACTTTGCGTATTATTATACTTTTTATACTTTACTATTTTTGCTGAGCAAACTTTATAGTGAAGACTGCGCCCTAAGTAACTAATTAATTGACTTTCTGTACTAAAACGTTTTGCGGATTTTAGTAAAGTAAAAACGATATGCGGTTATTGGTAAAACGTGTTTATAGCCTGAATTAAATATGTTTTTTTATGGAAAAAGGATGAGACGTTTGTCTTCTATCTCACCTGATGGAAAGTTACGATGAAGACGAAGATATTACACGTCTATCCACGAGATGCCTATTCAATCGAACTATGTATAAATATAACTATATGTAAATGAACTTTATAAACTAGGTATGAAACTTTTGAAATTTTATATTTGCCTTTTTTATAAGATAAGCTAGGCAGTACAATCTTCAACAAAAGATGCGTCTTAGGAATTTATCTATTAATCTATTTCGCATCGAATTTGTGTACTCTAGATTTTACTTTTACTTTCAATTTATATCTGTTTCATTAGTTGCCTCTGTGTATATTTCTAAAAGAACAATTTCTAAGAGTGCCAAATGTGCAAATATTTTTGTTGTAATTAAAAATAGGCTGAATTTATTTGATTGTTTTGTTGTGATCTATAATCACTGAGACTACTGGATAGATTTCAAATATACCTTTTTGTACGTGATGACAATCCTTTTAGTGAAAAGTGATGTATTTATGTGTAGTAAAAATCTAGATTTGTTGAGGAATCACCTTTATTTGGAGACGTATATTTCCTACTCAGTCTTAAAATGAAACATTAATGGCTAGAAATGATTTTTTACTAACCTGAAATGCGATGGTATTGAATGTTGTGAGCAAGATTCTGAGGGGAAGTTTCGCCTTATAAGACTTATGAGCCCAGAGTCTATGTGCGCCGGCGGTGATGCCTAGCCCGGAACACAAGTACAGGATGACCGCTGTGGAAGAGAAAACAAAGTATTATTGATGCATAATTTAAATACTTTACTCCTTCTTATTTTTCGTGTAAGGACGAAGCAATTTCTGGATTCAAAGTTGATCAAGCCGCCTCTGGGAACTCCACAAGCCTCCAGGCACCGTTATCCCTAAATAACTCTTCATGCATGAGTTTATTGTTTATTATTTTTATCTTTCAAGTGATATTTTTAAGAAAAAAAAATATAAATATTATTTCACTTTGTGTAGTAATGACAATATGACGCATGAAATTAAATATTATTTCGGTTTGTATGGGTGTGTTTTTAATGGTTATTTCATATTTTTGACATTGTTCTCATATATCAAAAATATACAAACCACATACAAACAGGTTAAATATTTCTGCAAAATTCTGACTAAGATTTCAAATTCAAATCAAGTTAATTGCTAATTACTTAAAGATATATTAGGTTTACTACAAAAGGATGACTCAATATGTTCCCGACCTTGTTCAAATTGTAACATTAAATAACAGACAAAGCATTGTAATCTAATGCATATTACGTAAATATAAAAAAATATTAAGAACACTGTCCTCAAAGTGGCGCTGTATTAAAATAAATTCTGTGTTAAATGAGACTAGGTATTGTCATAATAAAAAAAAAAAACTTTTTTATAGTTAGACTAGCTTCCATTATTTGATTCATGTGGTTGCAAAGAGAGTAATTTTATAAAGTAAATATTTACTGATGAATATATCAACGCACTCTTTTAGATTAAAGATTTGAATGTGTGGATCATTTTTTATATAATTTATAATAATAAAACTATTTTGTCGTTTTGCTATGTTAAATTACAGCGTAATATACGCTGTAATTTCGGTTTGTAATAAATAAATGACGTCTATGGGTACGGTTGGCACTTACCAACAAGTGGGTGGTGTGCACGTTTGCCGACTATGAAAACAAGTAAACATAACTTTGCTGTCGAGGTAGATTAGATAAAATAATAATTATTAATGATTACCTAAACATATATAAACTTACTTAATTTAATAGTAATCTATTAATATACTTAGCTCTTTCTATCGGGCAAGATGAAATTATTGATTAATAAAAGTAGGCATTATTAAAATAGACTGTCTGTGAGCGATATGTTATAAGTAAACCAGTATTTATAATATAAATAAAATACTAACCGCACAATTTTGTAGTCCACATCGCTTTGAACAGGAAGAGGTATGCGCCATAGACGCTGGCTATATGCAGCAAGGCAAAGAGGATGATGTTTCTCCATACGAACTGCAATTTTCTCTTCTCAGCAGATGGGGGTACAGGAACTGCCGCTGACTTGTCTTCTGTCGCTGCGTCTGCTTCATACAGCACCCACGATTCCGCTGATCCTACTTGAGGAGGCATTTTGTTCTGTAAATTCACAAAAACAAATTACAATGACCTTCTTGTAACCTTTGTCTATCAATAAGAGTTTTTGTTATTATTGCTTTCAATCGTAATCTTTATCGTGCAATTTACGATGTAATAATGGTAAGGTGTGGAGTAACTCAAATCGAGAAGTTATCATTATTTAATGAACTTGTACTGTTAATAACGTTTTGTTTTATTCTATAACTAAAAAGAATTATGTTATGAGTTTGGACTTTGGAATTTTATTTCAATTTGATGATCCATAAGGTTCAAATTTGTTTAATCTTACAGTAACAAACAGGAGTCTAAAATTATTTGCGAGCGTTGTGGTAACATTACGCGCGAGAGTGGCGTGATCAATAAGGCCCACATTGTATTGTGATGAGTACAATCATCTTAGGAATTGTCCGCGACTATCTGAATTGTGTATAATCCGCATTTTATAACTCAGTTTAAATTGGAGCGCTTATATAGATAAGTGATTCGTTTAGCAGTAGATACTTATTTTTTATTGGAAAATAAGGTAATTCCATGTATATTAACGACGTTATCAACCATTTTTTCTCTAATATTTGATTACTTAAAATACATTCAAACATATTGCAGTTTTAAAACGATATGATGTTTATATATATATATGTCAAGACACTCAAACTATATGCCTGTTTTTCATACAAAATAAACTGCAGATTTACTTCATAAATATGAACAACGAAATTTCAAAAAGGATATCTTCGCGAACAGGTCGAATCCGTGAATATTATTCAAACAACAAACAGACATGGCAGGCTCAGAGTATTTTATGTATTATACAAATGACATTTCCTCAGGATATTGTGTTTGTTTCACTCGTAGCTTAAAGGCAAGCCTCTATTTGATGCAGGAAGTTTAAGGTCACTCAGAAACGTGCTTAAGATACACATTAAGCGACCAGTTTTGGGTAAGTAAATAATGTAATAACTAATATTTAATTAAGTGGATTTGTTACTAAGAATATAACACGGCTAAATTAAGACCTTGTTTAGTGAAATTAATAATGAACTAATTATACAGCGTGGTGGTAATTTATACGATTTTCTTACAACACGTAATAGGAATTTCATAGGTAGGAATGTTTTATTTAAAATGTTCATTATATTCTTACATATCGTGTTATAACTTTTAGTGATAATGCAAGTATAAATAGTTATTGGTTTTACATATAAACACCGAAAACTCATAAAACGTTTTGAATTACACACTATTTCCACTTATCACTTTTACAACACTTTCGACACTTTTAAACACGAGTAACGTTTTATCACTTTTTAAATAGATAAATTTCTAGATTTAGGCCAAACTGTCATTAATAATAGTAATTTTCCAACGTACCTGTTTAAATAACTCCTAATGTATGTAAAGTGCACTCAGTTGAGTTATCACAAATAGTTGTTAATTAAGTTGTAGACCCATTTAATGGTGGCTTAAGACTGCAGGCCTGGCTCCTCGAGCGCTGTATATATGCGCCGGCGCGTGCACTATGAACCTAGCACGTTTGAATTCAGCACGAAGGAGCTCCTTGGATTGCGTGATATTTACATTTTTTATATTTACATTACATTACATTTGCTATCTGTAAAACGACTCATCGCTCTGTGCGACCAACTTTTTATACTGGACACATAGAACTAATTTTGAACCATTTTTTAAAGTACATTTTTTAGTAATTATTCTTGTAATTGGAATCAATCCTGATATATCTAATTAAAAGATCACCAAAAGGGCGGTTACTGTTGTTATTTTTGTCGAAAATTTCTATACTAAATGTTCTGAGTTAGCCGTTAGGTAGGAAATGAACCGAGATGTTCCTGACTATTCCAAATTATCGTAAATGTTATTTACAATCTTTTTATTGCAATTAGGAGACGAGTTTGTCTTCCACATCACTTGATGGATACGATGATATAATGCTAACAGAATCTGAGAAGAACTTTTAAAAATTCTAAGACTTTATGTTAAAAAACTGATGACCATTGGCGGTGTGAACCAAACAGGAGCTGAAGAGTGTAGTCACCATGACTTATCATTTATTTAATAAACCTTTCAACACAATTTTTAGTTCTACAGAATATTTACTTCAGTCTTTTGTTAATAACTTAAAGACTTCACTAATAAATTATATTAACTAACTTCATATCTAATAGCTAGTATCAAACTCATCTGATTATATGGAATCCGGGTCCACCAAAATATTTACCTAAGACTTAACAAGTGAATGTGCAAAAAAATCTGATTGAACAGGTCCATGGAGCGTAAATGGATTGTGACTTGAGTGAGAATAGCTGTTTGATCCAGTATTTTAGCAGTTCGTCCTTCCATTTAAACAGAACGACCTTTCTCTTTCTCTTCTCACCTTCTTCTTCTTCTTCTCACCTTTAATATAAATAAATAACTATAGTTGCCTGAGAACGTCAAAAACTATTTACTACTGTAAGTAATTCCAAGTTTTCAAGTTTCTCTAATTAATCCTAAAGTTCATCAGTCGACTTGTTACAATTATTGTTGAGAATATTCATAACAATTTCACCACGTTCAGGGGGCATCGAACCCGCGCCCTTCGACTACCGGCGCCTAATCTAACCACAAAATTACAGAGATACTTAAAATACAGTTTGAAAATAACTAATCTTTCATTTATTTCCACGCTATCCAAAATTGAGAGATTCAGCTTTCAAAAGCGGGAAAAAGACTATATTTTAAAGAGAATCTAACAATATAAATAAATATTTACCGTTATCGTAGTCATTCTAGCAAATTATATAATCTTCACGAAAGTCCAATTTTACTGTATTTACAAACAATAAACAGGCGTATCAGTAGAGAAACTCATACAGTATAACAAATTAAGGTTTGTACAGTCAGGTGTGCTGGAGCACGCTCAGTTTCGGATTCAAATCCTTCGTGGTACAGTGGTCCCCTAGTATGCGAAGCCCCTACAAGTGACCGAACAACGCGCAAGCGATTCTCGCACTTACCGGGGCCGGCCGCTGAGTGCGCGGTACCTGCCGGTTAACCGATAGCGGGAACGCCACATGAAGCGTGATCGGACCACGCAGTGTACATGATGTTTATTATTTTAGTTAATTGTGCTATTTATAGAAAAGGGAAGTGGGTAATTTTTTTTTTCGTTTTGAAAATTTACCCACTGGTCTCATTTAGTATTAACGTTTCTCTTTAATATTGTTTTGACATGCAACTGCGAGTGATTGATTTCAAAACTAAGAATAACTGAGCTGTATAAGTATTGGATTCACGTAAAAGAGAAAGTGACCATAGACCATAGGAAAGTTACTACCAAATTCGCTTGTATGTGTGTGTGTGTGTGTGTGTGTGTGTGTGTGTATTATAATAGACCGTTTTAATTAGGTAACCGATTGACGTATTATATTCTAATATTTTTAAAGTTCAAAACCTAATATGAGGCTATTCAGTGACATGGTTTCTCTGGGCTATTCAATAGCTTTACTTTTATCAGTTATGCTTGCTTAAAGTTATAAAGTTGAGTGACCCCAAAATATTGTAAAAATGTTCACGTTGTGTTATTTTTTAAATATTTATTTATTTATTTATTATGGCACGAAACAGTAATACAACGAAAAAAATTTTTTACTAAAAGTATTTCATAATAAGAATACAACGAGAGCCGAAAAGTACTTTATATAAAGTTATGTTGTTTGTTACACTCATTATGCATAATATTTTGTTTTTACTTCTTGTACTTAATGCTAGCATACTAATTACAAATTATGTCTTTTAGTCAAATAGTGTATGTTTTAAATGTTTTTATCAAACAATTTATCAAAAAGTGTTTTCTTAAATTCATTAAGAGGATTACAAAAAAGGTCAATATCAAAGAATTCCTTATTTGTAGTTAGTGACACAACGAAAAAAAAAGTTATTACGAGTGTAATTTTTACGAAGCTTATTTACTAGGTTTACTTTAAGCTTACTAATATATTAAGGCAACGTGACGAGCGAACTGGAATGCGAGCTTTAGATATAAAATTTATTTTTGCCATTATTGTTGGGTTGTCTATGTGATTATTTAGTATTTTAAACAAAAAAGATGTATCAAATTGGGTTCGACGATATTGCAACGAAAGAAGTTTGTATTTGTTAAGTGAGTCTAGGTACGATATATTTGTATTATGATTACGGAAGTTAAGTTTTTTATTAATTTTCGTTGGACCTTTTCAATCCTATTTATGTGATGCTTATAACAGGGATTCCAAATTACGCTACCGAAATCGAGAATAGATTTACGAAGCTAAAGTACAGAATTTTTAAAGTAATCTCCTTTTTTAAATGGATTAGTGACTCTTACGATAAATCCAAGATTCCTAAAGGATCTCTGAATAATTGCTTCAAGATGATCGTTAATGAAAACCTGACAATCCCAGATGATACCTAAATCGCGAGTATATTCAACTCTTTGTAAAATATTGTTTTTAATTTTACAATGAAATAAAACAGGATTTTTTTTGCGTGTAAATGTTATAATGTGACATTTTTGATTATTAAGATAAACTTGGTTAATAGAACAGTAATCAACAAGAGCATCAAGGTCTTGTTGTAATTTAATACAGTCGGCGGTACCAGTAACCCCTCTAAATATTTTGGTATCATCAGCGTATAATAGATAATCTAAATTTCTAAGAAAATCACCTATGTCGTTAATGTACAGTGTAAATAAAACGGGGCCGAAATGCGACCCCTGTGGTACTCCGAACGGTACAGGGAGGCCTTGATACAGACAGCATAAGAGCGATTCCGTATATATAATTCAATCCACTGCAGGAGGCTGCCATGCACACCAATTCTCCGAAGCTTTATCAGAAGCGAGTCGTAGCTAATCTTATCGAAAGCTTTGGAAAAATCGGTGTACACGACATCCACCTGAGTGTTTTTATCTATAGCGTTAACAAGGTAATCAACAAAAGTCCCCAAATTTGTTTCCAGACTTCGTGATTTGACAAACCCATGCTGATTAATATTTATTTGATTTTTTATAGCAAAAGAAACTTGATAGGCGACTATTTTTTCCAATATTATACCAAATATACACAATTTCGAAATGGGTTTATACTCTTGTATCAGATAACGTTTGTTGTTTTTAGGTATTGGGGTTATAAGTGCTCTTTTCCAAATACTAGGGAAAATCCCCCTAGTAAGTGATTGCTTAAAAAAAAGGAAAATTTTAAGGAAAATTCAACGACTTTGCGTTGGGTAGGTTGCAATTGAAGATTTGATTGTATCTTTATAAATTCACTGTTAGATGATTCTTTTTTATATAACAAATTGTTGTGTTTTACTTGGCACTGTGTGAACTATGAATGTCTTACTTTATTAAGCAAGCAGTCAATGATTTAACACTAGGAGGATTTAATTTTAAACAGCGTTCACAAATTTACATTTACATTTACATTTTTGATTGTTATGTATCCTCGTTTTTAATTTTTTGAACTTTGAAATAAAAGTTAACATCTGTTAAAATGAGGAAAAACCGTTTGTTCAGAAATATAATGGTGGCAACAGGCAATATGATTTATGACTATATAACGAAAATGTTACCATTAATTTGTAAAATACGAAGCTGTTTAAGCCATAATGGCTTTCATTTACAGGATTCTTACCACGGGATCTCGGGAACTCGAATATAAATAATAAAATTGTAGTAAAAATAACCTACATAAATATACATATAATATACAAAATATATAATATAAAAATAATGTAGATAAAAACAATGACAGCCGACGTCAAATAGAGACTTAGGCGGTCCCAAGTTTAGATTTTGCTTTGCGATTTATGCTTTATATATAATTAATCTAAGCATAAACTATAATTCAGAGCGCCCTCAGTAACCGTTCGTCAATAACGATTCTCATGTTTTGGCCAGGTTTCTGTTCTGGCGGTAATGTTCGGCCTCAGATACAACTTAAATTTAGCTTAACATAATTAAATATAAAATAAAATATTTACTGTTTTAGCATGGATATTCTTTTATATTCGTCGTTATCGAAGTAATAATAAAAAATCTCTACCACCTGTTTGGAAAGACAGCAGCAAAAAAAATCGGTGGTAGCACACTTTTTTAGTTATGATTGATCAATTCCTTTTGCGTTAAGATATTATTTTGTAAGTATTAAGTAATGGGAAATTATAAGTCAAGCCACAAATTTCTCTATCGGCCACGTGATCAAACTTCTAATTTTATATCTTAGCCACGGGAAAATGAGATAACCTCGAATAAAATAATTCGTCTTTTTTGCAACGCCTACTAAATATTGTATAGAAAGCGTAGTAGTTAAATTTGGGTTCGGTTAATTTTAGGTTGTAATTATCGCATGCGTGAGCCGAGCGAGCGAAGCGAGCGTGATGCGGCAGCTCCTGGCGAAGCGCCATAATCGAAATTGGATGATAATTCAAAATTTTATAGCAAAAACATCATGCAACAACATATTTTTAGTGGCTAAGATTGTATCGTTCAGACGCTCGCAAATTATGGCTGACTTAGTAATTTAGAAGGTAATGTAAATTTTTTGAGGCGAATAATGCAATTAAAAAGAAGTCTGTTTAATAAGTACCCAATAGTAATTTAATTTTAACGTAATGGGCCATACGTTAGAAATACATACACCGTTCAGATTTAACTGATGCTATACTTTTTGTACTTTTGTAGATAAGAGTTGTATAATTATTGTAATGATAACACTAATACGACTTACATATACTCGTCAATTTAAGTAATTAGTAATAGAACGAGCGATAAATTAAAAGGGTTGTTAAAATTTGACGTGTCGGTAAAAGATTGCTCCAATGGTTTATTTCAATGTTTGTTGTTTTCTCTTATGGGCTTACCAGACAGCCCCAACCGTCATTTATGCCTCGCCCACGTTTTGAAGAGGACCTGTACCACCGACTCATGTAATGTGTTCAAAATTAAGCCGATAGGTTTGAACTTTTTCACGTTACCAACTGTCGCAAAAGTGATCTATTTTTTTTATTTCATTATGTATTCGGATCTGGTTTTAAAATTGCTCCTTTAAAAGACAAAATCATGTTAATTGTTAGTTTATTTACATTTTAATCATTTTATATTTATAGTTTATATTTTTCAGTTTTCATTACAGCCGACTTAACCAGATTAATTAATGATTTACTCAATAAATATTTTAAGTATCTTTACTAAATTAATATTTAAAAAAAATGATAGGTTCAAATATGTGAGCCCTGGGTATAATGACGAGTTTCTATTCATTATTATTGTTACCCATATTACTACGGCACGTCTTAGTGCTGTCATTGTGAAAACTACTTTTTTTTAAATCTACATTTTTAGAAAATAAAATTTACTTGCCTTTTTGAAATACGTTTACATAAGCTTCATATGTAAACAAATCTGTGAAGGTTACTTTTACCACATTAAAAATTACTAATATTTGCATTCTCATACACAGTATATTGGATAGAAACGTAAAAATTATAAATGAAAAAATATATAAATATTGACCAAAGAACCATTGGTCTACAATTAATAGTTTATAGTATAAATCGATACGAGTATATACCTACAGAAAGCATTTGCAAATGTCCGCAGAACGCTAGAAACAAAATGGTACTGCGTTGTGAGGTTATTACAAACTGAATGTATGAAAATACGCACAATATTTACACTATGTTTATACATGTTCCAAGAAAAGCTACCAGATTCGTAAACATGACCTCCAATAACGGAGGCGTCACTACTGACACTTTGAGTACGTCACTAAGCTATACTATTAAATATTCGTAAATAAAACAAACTCACTTCGTTTCTTACCTCAAAAACAAACAAAACGCGAATGAAAGGGGCTCTGTCGCTAGCCTATTTATACCCGCTTTTTCACCTCCTAAGTAAAATTATCATTATTCATTGCTAAAGTCCACTGCTGTACGAAATTTATATTATTATCTATATATTATCTAAAAATATTTATTTAATAATCTTTGTAGAATCCTATTATGTTTCTATGACGCAGCGTCATTTGAAGGTCGCGCGATGAACAAAGCATTTTTAATTGTGTACGCGTGCGAAAGCTATATTTCTGCTTGCACTTATCGCCTGGAGTATTTTAGACTTTTTTTTCGCTTTAGTACGGGAACGGTATTTTTAGCATGCATATTTGCTCCCTACATTATTTACCTACGACTATTTAAAATATTTACGAATACTCTGATTTATGCCATCCAACAAATATTTGGTTGTCAATGTTCCTTAGATAATTCGACCAATCATCACGGACAGCTGTATTTTTTTAAATCGTGGACTTATTTATATTAAGAATAGAGTAAAAATAAATTTTTTGGATGGCCATTATATCGACTCAGCTTCCTTGTCTTCACTTATAAGTATAACGACCTCATTAGTTTAATCGTTGAGACGTGACTATAATTATGAGGTTATTTAAAAAAGTTTCGTTTAAAACGTACAGGATACAAAGTGAGACCTATATAAACATCTGGCTATCCGCTTAATTCATAAGTTGTCACATCTTTGTGGGCTAATAATGGTGAGTATCTGCTTATAACATATTTCTATAATTCAAATATAAAGTACTTTTTTTTTCGAACATGGTAAAATTATATAGATCGTAATATAAATTTTACAATTTATGAAATGAATCAATAAATAATTTTAAAATATAAAAATAAAAATTTATTTAAGGCTCACATCTGTATAGGCTAGAATATTCACTGTTAAAGCAAGAATACGTACTGGTGTAATATTTTTTTAAACATTTAGGACTTCTTCTATACTTTCCACCAAGCTTGCGCTTGTTATCTAACACCATATCAAAAGTAATCCTGCTTTTACTAGGGCACTCAAATAAGTTATAGTATTTCATAAGAATAAAATCGTAAAAGAAGTAACAATAACAAAACCTTTCCACTGAGGTAAACTACTCAGAAATCACGTGAAATCATCAAATCATTGATGTTATTTAAAAAATTGAATTCATTATTAGTTTTGTGAAATTTTATTAAAGTATATAGTTTACTCAACTTGCATCTTACTATGCTTTTTACTAATCTACTAATATAATAAATGTGAAAATTGTGTTTGGAGATTTTTACTCTAGTACGCAAATCGATTGAACAGATTTAAATAATTGTTAGTATATATAATATAATATATAATATAATATAATATATATAATAATATATATAATATATAATATAATAATATAATATAATATATATAATAGAATAATAATATATATAATATAATATATAGAATAACTTGAAATAAAATACAGACTACTTATTCAGAAATTTTAACGAGATCGGGAATAATCGCAGGATCAGTGGAACTTACACAGAGAATTTTGTGATTATTTTATAAAAATGTTGTAACGATTTATTCTTTTTGAATGATTTTGTAATAAATTATTCGTTTCGAATAAGTATTTTTTTTATTATTTACATACATGTACATATACATTGTTCAAACATCGTTATTTTAATCATATTATTGTTCATAGTTCAATTTATCCATTATTTATTGCTGCACGTCATGAAAGATGCTATTTTGTAACGACATAACGAGTCGCATAGAGACATACCAAATGATAAATTTAAAGCGTAATTTAAATTTTTTCGGAAAAACTATGGTAGCCCGGTCTCCCATGCGACGGTTAGTACTCTTGGGTTAAGTTACGTTATAACAAAATACATCTTTTACTTACATCCTCACTTTTTTGTCTATGGTCGCACACCTGTGTGTCACCTAGTGTGTCCATGGAGTCCGTCTTCTTAAATAACACTCACTATATTGTTATCGAAAGTTGTATTGCGTGTAAGAACCCATTAATTACACATACAACAAAAATATTTCATCTTCCTCATATATTTTAAGCAACAATATCTTAGCACAATGTTTTAGCGATTATTATACGAATTAACTGAAATCAATAGTCAAAACGATAAAAATTTTGAGTTATCATCTAGTAATTGTGATAAATTGTATTAATTACAAGATTGATGTCCTTTATTGAAATGATACAAGTACTTGTTAATAGAAGTACCACATAAAAACTTAATTTCTCTAAGTAACAAAGAAATTTAGCAATGCCTGACTTCTCTTGTCATCAGCGAATATATTTTTGTTAACATTCTATGTTTCTAGCTTACGTATAAACCCACTGCAAACCTGACGTACTTTGCGTACAAGAAAAGGTTGTTATTTAAAAAAAAAATTGTAAGTCTTTGTAGAGAACAAATATTGGTAGAAACAATAGTTTCTATAGAGATTAATAAACTCATAGTGATCTAAAGGATACAAAATATTCATTCATAGTTATCTGCATCAAACAACTCATATTAAACATAAATTAATTTTTCACGGCTAAATATATAATATAATATATATTACATTAGACTTCATGTACATTTTTCAAATTGACTCCACTTGTTATGTGTTAATATATATATTTACATCAGGTTATGAATTTATTGGTGGCATAAATTGCTTCATCTGTGAAAGGCTTCTTAGCTGACAGAGTCTCAACGCGATCGTACATGAAGTACTCTTGTTGGTCGGATTAAGCAATTTGACAAATTTAAACATTACATTAATAACACTAGAGATCCCATCTTAGATACTTTTTCGAACTTAATACTCTTCTCGATCGGTCGAGAGGAGTATTACAAACAAAGTACAAGGTGCTGACAAAGATTATAATATATCAAGAGTATTTGTATCGGTTTTCAAGGACTGAAAGGATTCTGTCAGTTATAGTTTTTTTTTAATTTATTTATCAAAAATAAAAAAAAAACATTCTCATATTATCATTCACAATAGTAAATTTATTTATAAAAAAATATATCAACAGCATACATATTATTGGATAACATTACATCAACATATAAACCTATTACAGGTACACAAAGCATTGTTATAAAAATATAAGTAACTCAATATATATGAACAACTTAACTACTCAACCAAATGTACAACAAATTTTTTTTGAAAGCATAGAATAAATCGTTCAAAATATCCAGCTCTGGGTATTAAGATATTATTTGGTTATATTTCGACATAATTCCGGAGAGTGGTTGATGTAGGCTCCAATTAGTACAAAGTGGAATATGGAATAGTTTGGGTATACGTGATCTGGGGTATTTAAACGATAATGATAGACTTACTTTTTTTAGAATGACATGAATTTTTACGAGTTTATGTAGAAATAAAAGATCAGCCGTACGAGGACTGTTGAAAGGACGCATGTACTTTATGTTTATTTAAAGACATTTAATCTAGCTTCACTTCCATAAACCATTGCTGGTTTTACACATTAAAAAAATAAATTTTTAATACATTTAATCAAACTATCCGAACATTTTTGTATGATTGTACTATATCTATATAAGTTTGACTAACTGACACACTTGGTTACTAGTTATTAACTATTAAAACAGTACAATACTTAGGCAGAACCACATACTATTTAAACAAAATTTGATACAGTATTTTACATGGTCCCAGATTAGTTGCGAAGTAGGAAGTAGGGTGAGAGGGAAGACTAACGAGTAACCAATTTCAAACGTTGGGTGACAAAATTTTGATAATAAATGAACTTGTAAAATAATGTTTTTAATAAATGGGAACCACATGTATGAAAACTTTTGTTATAGCAGTATTGGCAAATACATCCTTATGGCTACTGTGAAATTTTTCGAATATGGAACGGTGTAAATTTCTAAAAAAATGTACTTGACGTTTTGAGTTACATATTCTTACTAATAAATATCTATCGATTTAAATGAAAATAACTGATGAACAATTTTTTTTTAAATCTTAACTAAAATGCCAATTACATAAATTCAATCCTTTATTTTACTTTCAGATGTACATATTGTTGGTTTTCACAGTGTTTGCCACGGCAGTGCAAGCAGGTCGGGAAATTCGCTCTCCAGGTATGCAAACCATGACTGAGATTTCTTATTTCTAGTGTAGCTTACGCTATTTATGTACATATGGGGCCATGGCACTTGCTTTTTGATCGTATACCCTAATTTCGTGCCGGTGACTGTTAGTTTAGTTGGTATAAACATTTCAGAAGCGGATCACAAAGCGATAGCCACTGCTAGTAGGTATAGACTGAGCAGGCCTACACCCCAACGGTTGATATCGGGAAGTTATATATGTAAAGCTATAGATATTAATATGGTTTGTTGCAAGATCTTCCACGCATCGTGTTTGGTCGTTTGCGTAGCGGTGCTACAAGCCGATCTCTTAAAAAGTAGAAAACTTTGGAAACAGACCCAGATTTAGATGGCTTTCAAATGATGTAAATCTGACGTTCATTATCCAGGAGAATGTCAAAATTGGAAATCAGTTGTCCAAGACCGCATTTTCAAAATTTACAAAGACATTAACAATGGGACGTAGTTTAGCAATAAGGATCCAACCCACAAAAAAGTAAAAAAAAAACTGGTCGACGTCGATCGACGGTCGATCAATTGTTAGCCCCTCACCGCGTTTTTGACTTTTTTGTGGGTTGAATCCTTATTGCTAAACTACGATGGTACTATTTCTATTGGTCTTTTGCATTGTTAAATAATGCTGCGTAATACTAGTTTGATAATTTAAATGAATTATGACAAATCACAACGAGTCAATGTACTACCTCACACAAAATGTCTTGCAGCAAGTAAATAAATCATCAAATAATGTGCGTCTTCCTCGAAGATTAGAGCCAAAACAATTGTTTCAAACATTGCGTTAAAAAGTTGTTACAAATATAATAACGCTCGCTTGTTGGTTAAAACTCATTACCATACATATATCGAATACTCGTATACTGTATGTATACAGTACCTACTAGTACGTACTAGGGTCACTTGAAACAATAGAAGTTCAAACAAAATGTAACTGTTGAAATTACCAATTAACGATAAACTTATTAATAGATATGATGCATAAATATAACTAAAAAAACCAAGTTACACATTCAGGTTTTTACCATTTGGTATTACCTAATTGTTGATCACCATACGTTAAATTAAAAGCAAAAATGTATATAAATGTTTGAACCCCGTAATTAAACCTAGCGCGAGTGGGTATCGCTGTTATACAGACCTATATAATTTATGCGTGGCTTCTCCTGGATTTACAGCCTCAGTCTCGGTCTGCGTGCGTTCTCGAGCGCACGTCGATCGCAGACGCCTTCCCGCTCTTTTAGCCCCCGCGCTAATTGAGCACCCAAATTTCACTGGTTGTTGTCGTAATATATAATTTCATAGTTGTATACCGTAATAAGTTTCTAACGCCGTTTTCACGGCGGACAGTGGCTCGTTAACCGTACTTCTAATAAGTTTCTAACGCCGTTTTCACGGCGAACAGTGGCTTGTTAACCGTACTTCGTGGAACGTGAGCTTCGTCGACGGGAATTCGTTGTTCCAGGACTTCAAGTGCCGTGTTCGAGTAAGTTATTCGCGTCGCAACCGCCCTACTGCGTGTAGGGTGGTTTTAGGAAGTTAGTCATCTTTGTTAGGTTCATATATTGTCCCTCCCCAACCCCTCCGCAATGGCTTCCCTAAGCTCTGATGAGATTAGGAAGAAGTTACTTGATAGTACTGGTGCTGAAGGCATGTATATAAATGCTGACAAGTACCGTTTCTTAGATTCTCTCATCCCTCATTTCATGACGATAATGTCCACAATGGCCCCTCAGGCCACCCCAGTTCCCCAGACCCCCCAGGTCTTAGGCCCTCCCGCGTCCCCTTCCTCCAGTGACATGGAGTGCGAAGTAGACGCCCCTCTGCGCCGCAAGCGCGCACCCGCGACTGAGTCTTCCTCGGACGCCACCCCAACTGGCCCTGAGCCTCCCTCTTTCACCCTTGTTAAGAAGCGCTCTAAGAAGCGCTCGAAACAAGACCCGGCGCCCTCCACGCCCGTCCCTACACCCCCTGCTGCGTCTTCAACGCCAGCTGCCCCGGTGTCTTCAACACCCGCTCCGGCCCCAACTTCTGTCAAGGCCAAGGTCCCACCACCCGTTTTCCTTCGGGAAAAGGGTAAATGGACTGAGGTCTCGACACTGTGCAATGAGCACAAGATCCATTACACCCGAGCGGTAAACTCGGGTGAATCTATTAAAATCACTGTCTCGTCGATAGACGATTTCCGAGCTTTGACTAAGCTCCTCACCGATAAGCAATATGCTTATCACACTTATGCTCTGTCAGAAGAGCGTAAGATTAGAGCGGTACTCAGGGGAATCCCGTTCGAATTATCGAACGAGGCTATCCTTGAGGATCTGCAGTCCCAAGGCTTCCCGGCACTCGCGGTGCATAAAATGCACAGCAAGTACGGGAGGCAACACCCTCTCGCTTTGGTGATTCTCGCCAACGTCCCCAAGTCTAGAGAGATCCTCAAAGGGGTTAGCTCTATTTGCGGCCTCTCTGGGATCTCGATCGAGGCGCCTCATCGCCGCGGTCATCCCGGCCAGTGCCATCGGTGCCAGTTGTACGGGCACGCGGCGGCCAACTGCCGCGCACCGCCCAGGTGCGTCAAGTGCCTGGTCCCGCACTTCACTAAGGAGTGCAATCGCACTCCTGAAACTCCCTCTCCTCCCGATTGCGTGCTTTGTGGCCAGTCCGGCCACACCGCAAATTACAGGGGCTACCCTCGTGCACCCCGTTGTATGCGCTCCAATTCCAAGAGGGCCGCACCCAAACAGGCTCCGCGCCTTTCTCAAGAAAACTTTCCGCCGCTGCGTAGCCGGGTTCCTCCGGCTGCTAAGCCTACACAGTCCAGGCCTGCCCCAGAAAACTGGAGGCAGCGCCCCGCATCGAATCCCATCCCGGCTCCTCGCCCATACAAACCCACTCCTCAATCCTCCGCAGCAGACGATATGCGTATCGTCTGTGACGCTATAAAAAATGTCGATGTTAGTGAAATCGCAGTCTTAGCCCGTAAACTTAGGGCTTCACGTACTCCGCCAGAGCGTTTGCTAGCTCTGGCGGAGCATAGTTCCCTTCTCAATTCATTATAGGTTCATTTAAATGAATTGATCCCTAAATCATGCTTCGGCCGACCTCTGCCCAGAACGGCCACCAACTCATGTCCCTTTGAGCACCTTCAGTGCAACTTTCACTACAGGCGGAAGACCCGCTAGCGGGTCTCCGCCAGCGCGCCCAACTTCCCGACGGGTGTCGCTTCCGATGAAGGCTAACGGTAATAACTACAGCCAACAGGTGGTTTTTAGTGGGTAGGTGCCATTCTGGTGAGTCCCACATAACCCCCCCGCAGAGGAATTTACCTGCGGGCGGGTATGCATGACGCATCTTCCACCTCCCTCCCGCGAGGGTGCCTAAAGCAAAAAAATGGATTTACAAACTTTACAAAATTTAGAAACCTTGTGACAGTCAAAATACATGTATTCCGGCCCATGTGAGTTTTGTGTAGCGCTTACATTTTGTTATTTGTCACAATCTTCGCGTTTGATAATATGTACTCATTTCAAATATTAACAATAATTTTCAAAGGATATCATCATCTTTTGTAAGTGTTGCTCTCGGAATTATTCGGCACAGCCGACGGCAAAGTCGAATATGTGTAAATGCACGTTTGGGAAAACTGTTTTTGACTTAATGGACAGCCTGATCGGCACAAGCCGAATATCTGTTGTAGATGCTTCGGGTCGACCTTAACATTCAATAAATACCGCAAACCCAAACATGCCAGCTGAGCATGCGGATAGCCAAAATTTTTAAGATATCACCAAAATACCTACTTAATATACGGGATAGATTGTATCGAATCTAATCACAATACATAATTTGTTATATTACAAGATAGCACTTTATACAAGAATATAGATATGATAAACAAAGAATACAAATATATTGTTTCGTGTATATATAATATTTCGATTCCCCACTAAAAATCTTTACTCTCGTTTCGATGTTTTATCCGTAAGACAGCTTTTCATCCTCTTCACTATTCTAAAACAGCACTCTTTGCTGAAATTTGACCCCTCTGCCAAAGTGAATAAACGGCACAAACACTCAGTCTGTCATTCCATTAAATTGTGGTCCACTGCCATGTCGGGTAAATTTTTTGGATTCTTAGGAGGATATTTATATAACAAAATTAATAAAGAGATTGATATATATCCCCTTACAAAAAATGAATGTAAAAAAAAGGTAACTGCCTGGTTGAAAAAGCTCGACTATGCTCAGACTGAGGATCTATTCAAGATTTTATCGTGATTGCTCATAGATACGAGTATGCACACACGCACACATATATACACATACGCATGCGTACTATTCACTAAGACACACACACACACACACACGCATATACATACACGCAGTTGCGCGCACATACACACACGCACATACCACACATACATATATAACATATACCTTATTTTTAATATAAACCTTATTATAAATTATAGTACCATCACATATCACACTATTTACCATGTTATCCACCTAGGCCAGAGTTGGAGAGGCTGGTAATCTGTCATACAGGTCTCCTAGTACAGACACCAGTCTCTCACATAGACTTATTTTTGCAATGTACTTTCTAAATTTCGTTATAGTAAACATAAAATGTACTTTATTCTGTGTGAGAGAAGAAACAATAAATCAATTATTATTATTATATTATATTATTGTGCCCTGTACATTGCGTTTTTATATCAAGGCTGCACGTGCTTCTCGTTTATTAAAATTTTCACATATACTTTTTTTATAATAGTCCCCAGACAAACACACAACTTTATTTAAATACTTATTTATTTTTTTAACTTTATTTATTTATTTATACACACAACTTTAGGCAGACCTCCGGCGTATGAGGCAGGGCTAATAACCAATACGCTACTCGGTCGTCAATATTTATATAGAAAACTCGTTATTTTTTAATCTATTTGTTTATAAATAAACTCTTAGCACAGTAAGGGTGTTACCACACCAATCGATTGACGTCGATGGACGTTGCCTGTTCAATGCTACCATCGATCGACGGTCGATCGATTGGTGTGGTAACATCCTAAAACGTCATGAACTGTAGCGTTATAATTTTGGAGTGTTAATGAATGTGGTGATGTAAGGTGTAAAACATTTACTATAAAATATTTTTTTTTATTATTCAAGGGTATAGTTTATACCTGCATGCACCGCTTGTACCTTTACATACCTAATGTAATATTCTTGTTTTATTCAGATGAGTCTGCTTTTTTTTTTTTTTTTGTTCCCCTCCGCGGTAAGGGCAGGAGGATAAAAATGCTCTGACGCATACTCTGGCGCGATTGCAAAGTTATGTGGGACTCGTCCCGACGCCTACCAGAACCATACCCACTAAAAACCCCTTGTCGGCTCGTGCATTTTTGCCACTCAGCCTTCATCTGAGCGACGGCCAATTGGAGAAAGAGGCCGCGCTAGCGGGGCCCTTAAGGGGTCACCCGCTGGGATTTACATAGCACTGAAGGTGCTCAAAAATAAAAAGAAAATAATAAAACATTAAAAATTTAAAAATTTAAAATTTAAAAATTTAAAAATTAAATTTGCATTAATTCGGATTTACGTTAGAATTAGAATTTACGTTAGAATTAGAATTTGCGGCCTGAAGGGCCTCGAGATCTAAGGTTAATTGCGTACTTTCGCTTGTGTGCGCGTTTCTCGGTCTAGCGACTTTGTATACCGAATCTAAGACAGGAGCAGTATATGAGACTGAATTTCGAACTAGAGGATTGGGATGGGATTCGGCGCGTTTGAAGAACGATTCTGAGAGTGTTTTTAGGTGCTGTTGAACTGTAGGCAGTTCAAGATCTCTGTGCAGGTCCGCGTTGCGCACGTACCAAGGTGCGTTTGTGGCCCTGCGGCAGAAGAGGTTTTGAACTACCTGCAGTTTGTGCAGGACGGAGGGTTTGGCGTGGGCAAAGACTGGCGAGGCATATGACATGACTGGTCTAACGCAGACCTTATAAAGCGTACGTTTGTTTCTGAAGGACATTTTACTTTTTCTACCTAACATACTGTAAAGCCGGCCTAGGTAAAAACGTGCGAGTTTCGTTACTCTATCCACGTGAGGATTGAATGAAAGCGTCTGGTCTAATATGACGCCTAAATATTTGGTACTGCGCTTCCAGGGGATGGGAGTGCCTTGCATTCTCACTTGGAGATTGTCGGGGATACGACTGCGTCTGTAGTCGAAGTAAACCGCAGAGCTCTTCTCTGGGTTCACATCGATACGCCATTTTTTAAACCAAGCACCGAGGGCGTTTACAGCCTTTTGAAGTCTGGTGACGAGACCCGAGGCTCTGCGGCCTTTGGTGTAAAGGGCAGTGTCGTCGGCAAAGAGAGCGAGTTCGACGACTTTCGATGGAATGGGAATGTCGTTAGTGTATACGGTATACAAAAGAGGGGCGAGGACTGAGCCTTGAGGGACTCCAGCCTTTATGGGACGAGGCGCGGAGAGCGTGCCTTCATGTTTGAAACGAAACGTGCGGTCTTTGAGAAACGACGCGATTATCCTAACTAGGCGAGCCGGTAAGCCTATTTTATAGAGTTTATAAACGAGACCGCTGTGCCAGACTTTGTCGAAAGCCTTGGCTACGTCAAAGAAAACTGCGATCGTTTTCTTTCGTTTCGGATAGAAGCCGTCGAGTATGTACTCGACGATTCGATGGACTTGCTGAGGGCAGGAGTGCTTAGCGCGAAAGCCGAATTGGTGGGGAATTATGAGAGGATCGCCGTCCGTTGGAAACAGATGGTTCCGCATTCGAGAGAGTATGACTCTCTCGAGAAGTTTAGACATTGCCTTGAGGAGGCTGATGGGTCTGTGATTTGCCGGGATATTAAGAGGTTTACCCGGCTTGGGTATGCCTATGACTGTCGCTTCTTTCCAAGCTTTTGGAAAGTAGCTAAGGTCGAAGCAGGCATTGAAAATGATAGCTAACAAGGTAAGCACCTGTTGAGGCAGGTGCTTAAGTGCGTGGTTGGAAATACCATCCGCACCCGGAGCCTTTCTGGACTTTTGACTTTTGATGAGAAGCGAGATTTCATCATTAGAGACTGTGACGGGGTCGGCGGTGATGGGGAGAGAGTTTCTACGGAGAACTTCGTCCTCCACCGCTTTGATGTGAGTGGGATTCGCGGGTTGCGTGCTGGGCGAGCATTGAGACGCAACGCTGTCAGCGAAGCATTCGGCTTTCTCTTCGTCTTCGAAGGCGATAGAGCCATCGGGACGAGTGAGAGGAGGGACGTGAGAGGCGGCGTCTACGCGTAAGGCTGGGGCCATTCGATAATACGCTTGGTGGGACGGGGAGATATTCGCCATGAGATCGTTCATCTGGGCGTCTCGGAGTTCCGCGAGGCGAGATCTAACTTTGCGTTGTAGCTGATTCGCAGCTGTTCTATAGGCGGGCGTGGGATATTTCTTGGCTCTCCAGAGAGCCGCGTTCTTAGCTTTAATAAGATTGCTAATGGCTAAGGGAAGCGTGGGTTTGCCTTTCTTAGCAACCTTTTCGTTTACACTGATGGCTGAGTTGATAGCATCAGTGAGAGAATTTACTAACGAATCTATTTTATCCGGGCTATCTAATTGATCGGGCGAGATCGCGAGCGGAGAGTTTGGGGCCTCTCCTCGACATCACAGTAAGTTGGTGATGTCGAGGAGAGCTATACCGCTTTGGTTGGTTGATAGGCACGTCCAGTCAGTATGTTTGGAGTTAAAGTCTCCGAACATAATGACTGAACGGCCGAGGGCGAGAATGGTCTCAAAGTCGCTGCGGATAGGTTTGGTGCCACAAGGTATGTAGACTGAAGCTATGATGATGGTCGGATGACCAGTCATAGCCAATCTACATACGGTGGCTTCCATGTTGAGGAGAGGAGGGGTAGGGAGAGGACAGCAATGGAATCCTCTTTTGTAGTAGATAGCAGTACCGCCGAAACCGTCGCAGTTAGGCCTATCGTTACGTGTAAACGCGTACTTAGGAATAGCGAATCCCCTGGAGTGATTAGGAGTGAGCCATGTCTCCTGGAGGAGTAAAAGATCTGGGTCGTTGTTCTGAAGGAACAGTTTGAGCTCGGGAAGGTTGGTGCTAAGGCTACGAACGTTAAAAGATACTAGGGATAAGCCCTTGGGTTTGATACGACAGGACGCGGGGTTCGCGGGTCTAGACATTATAATTTACTTATTTACGAATTTATACAAAAATAAAGAATTAACAACGAACTTAGGAGCGAGTGATGCTCGGCTAACGCGAATAAACGCTCTTGAGGAGCTCTCCTCCCGCCCGATCGGGCGGCTCGCAGTTTGCGTGCGAGTATGGAAATTTCATTAATGTCTACGTTTTGGATGACGTCGAATACAGTCTTCATGTCCTCAGCCAACGACGACTGAGGTGCAGAAGACGGAGCGGGACGCGGCCCTACGGAAGCTACGGGAGCTGGGATGGGTCGGGAAGGTGCAGGCGGGACGGCCGGACGCTGCCTCCAAGACAGAGCCGGAGTAGGCGTCGGCTTAACGGGCTTTGCTTCCGGGGGACCCCGGTTGCGCAGCGGCGGGAAGTTAGCGGGAGTGAGCGGCGGCGCCGGTTTAGGCGCGACCCTCTTGACGGTGGAGCGCGGAGCGCGCGGGCAACCCCTGTAGTTTGCTGTATGGCCGGACTGGCCGCACAGCACACAGGCAGGGGGGGAAGTGGATTCGGGAGTGCGAGTGCACTCCTTAGTGATGGGAGCACTTTACGCACCTGGGGGGAGCTGAACAGTTAGCTGCTGCGTGGCCATATAGCTGGCAGCGGTGGCACTGCCCAGGGTGACCGCGGGGGTTGGGACGCTCGACGGAGATGTTCGAGAGTCCGCAGATTGTGCGAGCCTCTTTGAAAATCTCCTTCGAGTTGGGAGTATTTGACAGGATTACTAAAGCTAAAGGAAAACGCCTACCGCGGTTGGAGTGCATCTTGTGCACTGCTGTGACCGGGAAACCCTGAGACTTAAGGTCCTCGAGAATGTCTTCGTTACTGAGTTCGAACGGGACGCCCCGTAGTACTGCGCGGATCTTACGCTCCTCCGGGAGGGCGTAGGTGTGATACGCGATTTGGTTTAATCCGAGTATCCTGGTAAACGCGCGGAAGTCGTCGACGGTCGCTACTTGAATTTTGATTGTGTCGCCGGCGTTGGCGGCTTTTAAGTAATTGATTTTGTGCTCTTTGCACAAGTTAGAAACCGCGGTCCAGCGCGCTTTTTCACGCAGGAATACGGGCGGAGGGAGCTGAGGCTTCGGCGGGACGGGAGCGCAGCGCGTCGCTGGCTTCGATGTGACCGACGGAGACGCGGTTACTACGAGCGATTTTAACGGCGCGGGGGCTGGTGTTGAAGACACCGGGGAGGGCTCGGGTATTGAAGATACCGAAGCTTTCTTCGAGCGCTTTTTGGAGCGCTTGGCGACAAGTTGGAACGCGGGCTCAGGAGAGCCGGTTAAGGTAACGGCATCTGACGACGTGTCAGACGCGGGTTCGGAGTCGCTCCCGGGAGCGGTACGCTTACGACGCGACGCGTGAGAGGATGCGACCGATTCGCAGTCCATCTCGGACGAGGCGGGAGACGCGGGAGAGCTGTGGACCTGAGGGGTCTGAACGTTGGTGGCCTGAAGGGCCGGGGTTGAGGCCTGAGGGGCCGGGGACGCGATAGTTGCCTGTAAGGCCTGCGTTAGAATGTCATCTGATATGCTGACGCCGGACGCAACGAGCGCCTGGGCGAACGACCTAGCAAAGTTTACCAAGCTTTGCTGGTCCATTGGAGGGCTTGGTTCTACGGTATATAATATATAAATATATAAGAATGCCTAGGTTCCCTAGCAAACCTAGCACCTAAACCTCCCTACCCGCGGTAGGGGGGCTGGGGACGACGCGAAGTGGTGCCCCTAGCTCGGACAGCACTGTACCGTCACCCTGGGAAAGGCCCAAGTGCAATGGGATCGGGTCAGCCGGTTTCTCCTTAGCCTGAAGGGCCTTGGAAGCGCACCGGGGCAACGCTATCAGGCTTAGTTGTCACCGATAAGTATCCACCTGATCAAACGCGAGTCTTCTACGGAGTGTGTCGCCAATAAATTGACAACAAAAACCGGCCGTAGACCTGACGAAGTTGGGTTGCACTAAAAGTGCGGGATTGACTACGTTACGACCGGCCGGAGCCGGCCGCAGAGCGAGTCTCTGATTACGTACAGGCGCCAAGCGTCAAGTACGCAGCCAGAAAGACAGCCCAAGTCTTGCTAACCACTATCGAATTTAATCCACCGCGGTAAGCTCGACCCTGTTGTTGCTGCACTCACCGAGGTGAGGTTTTTACTTCGAGGGGTGCACAGAGTGCGGGATTGACTACGTTACGACCGGCCAGGGGCCGGCTGCAGAGCGAGTCTCTGACTGCGTAGCAAGTGCCAAGCGTCAAGGTACGCAGCCAGAAAAACAGCCCGAGCTTCGCGAACCACTATCGAATTTAATCGACCGCGGTAAGCTCAGCTCTGTTGTTGCTGTGCAAGAGACCGACTTACTTGCAGCCGATCGAAACCGGCCGCAGCGTAAGCCCTAAAGAGGCTAACAGCGTATGAGTATTGCTACGAGTTGACGTCGTGAGACGACAATCGTGACTCAACTGCTGGAGCGACCGCAAACACGTCCGAGCGGGGCCGGACGCAGAACGGATCTGAGAGTGGCGTTTGAGTATTGATACGAGAGAAGTCGTGAGACAACAATCGTGACTCGGCAGCCAGGAGCGACCGTCAACACGTCCAAACGGGTCCGGACGCAGATCGGGTCTGATGAGTCTGCTAAGGTAGGTAAGTTTATAAACTCTATCAGACTACTTTAGCGATCGCGCGGTCACAACACGAGTAGGCGCCAGCGACTGCCTCTATACTGGCACGAAGTGTTTACACGGGCTGGAACAGGTGATTGGCCTATTCCGATCCAGCGCCTGATCCTGGAGGCTGTATTGGATTCAAACTGCTTACATTGATACAGTAGCTACAAACATTTTCGACTTAACCTGCATTCCTGAAAACGTTGCCTGAAATGAATAAACCGGATTAAATTCACTGCTCAATTCGTCGAGCGTAAGATAATCCGTAAGCAAAAATTTATTTTACCATTAAACCTGTTATTATGAAAATAATAATAAAGTGTTGATTTTCTTCTTTTTTTTGTTCCCCTCCACGGACTGGGCAGGAGGATCTAAAAAATGCTCTTACGCATACCCCGCCGCGTGCGATTGAGGTTATGTGGGACTCGCTCCGAGCCTACCAGAGCCTCTACCCACTAAAAAAATCCCCTGAATGATCGTGCAATTTTTTGACGTCTCGTCGATACGCCATTTTTGAAAACATTCGCCGAGAGCGTTTACGGCCTTTTGGAGTCTGATGACGAGACCCGGGACACTGAGGCCTTTGGTGTTAAGGGTGGTGTTGTCGGCAAAGATGTCGAGTTCGACGCCTTTCGGCGGGATGGGAATGTCGTTGGTGTACACGGTGTACAACATAGGGGCGAGGACTGAGCCTTGAGGGACTTCAGCCTTAATGGAACAGGGCGCGGAAACCGTGCCTTCATGTTTGAAATGAAACGTGCAGTCTTTGAGAAGGCAGTCTTGAGCCTATTGTATAAAGTTTATAAACGAAACCGCTGTGCCAGACTTTATCGAAAGCCTTGGCTACGTCAAAGAAAACAGTGACCGTTTTCTTACACCGCGGATAGAAGCCGTCGAGTATGCACTCGACGATACGATGGACTTGCTGAGGGCAGGAGTGCTTAGCGCAAAAGCCAAACTGATGGGATAATAAGGGGATCGCCAACCGTTGGAAACAGATGGATCCGCATTCGAAAGAGTATGACTCTCGAGAAGCTTAGACATGGCCTTGAGGAGGCTCATGGGTCTGTTGTTAGCCGGGATATTCAGAGGTTTACCCGGCTTGGGAATGCCTGTGACTGTCACTTCTTTCCACGCTTTTGGAAGGTAGCTAAGGTCAAAGCAGGCATTGTAAATGACAGCTAACAAGGTAAGGTAAACCTTACCGCATTTAAGCACCTGTTGAGGCAGGTGCTTAAGTGCGTGGTTGGAAATTCCATCCGCACCTGGAGCCTTTTTGGACTTTTGACTTCTATGAGAAGCGAGATTTCATCATTAGAGACTGTGACGGGGTCGGCGGTGATGGGGAGGGAGTCACTGCGGAGGACTTTGTCCTCCACCGCCTGGATGTGGGAGGCATCCGCGGGTTGCGTGCTGGGCGAGCATTGTGAAACAACGCTGTCAGCGAAGCATTTGGCTTTCTCTTCTACTTCGAAGGCAGTAGTGCCATCGGGACGAGTGAGTGGAGGAACGTGAGAGGCAGCGTCTACGTGTAAGACTCGGGCCATACTATAATATGCTTGGTGGGACGGGAAGATATTCTCCATGAGGTCGTTCATCTGAGCATCTCGGAGTTCCGCGAGGCAAGACCTAACTTTACGTTGTAGCTGATTCGCAGCTAATCTACAGGCGGGCATGGGATAGAGCTTGGCTATCCGGAGAGCCGCGTTCCTAGCTTTAATAAGATTGCTAATGGCTAAAGGAAGCGTGGGTTTGCCTTGCTTAGCAACCTTTTCGTTAACACTGATGGCTGAGTTGATAGCATCAGTGAGGGAATTGACTAACGAGTCCATTTTATCCGGGCTATCTAATTGGTCGGGCGAGATCGCGAGCGGAGAGTTCGGGGCCTCTAAGGCTAAAACTAGCGTATTTTTAAAGCTTTTCCAGTTAATAAAGATCTTAGGAGACGTAACGTTGTCGTTTGGCGGTCCTAGTACGAGGGAGATGGGGCGATGATCGGAGCCGAGGTCCTTGAGCGGTTCGATAGACCTGAGATCAAGATTGATATGCTTTACTTTTGCAAAATCGAGGATGTCGGGAGAATGTTCCGGGTTGTCAGGATAGTGAGTGGGAGGGACGGAAGAGATGACGACTAAGTCGAGTTGCTGAGTGATGTTAAGGAGTGTGATTCCGCTGTTGTTGGTCGATAGGCATGTCCAGTCCGTATGTTTGGAGTTAAAATCTCCGAACATTATGACTGAATGGCCGAGGGCGAGAATGGCCTCAAAATCGCTGCGGATTGGTCTGGTGCCACTAGGTATGTAGATTGAGGCTATGATGTTGGTCGGATGACCAGTCATAGCCAATCTACACACAGTGGCTTCCATGTTGAGGAGAGGAGGGGTAGGGCGAGGAATGCAGGGGAAACCTATTTTGTAGTAGATAGCTGTGCCGCAGAAACCATCGGAGTTGGGCCTATCGTTACGAGTGAAAGCGTACTTGGGAATAAGGAATCCCCTGGAGCAGTTTGGAGAGAGTTACGTCTCTTGGAGAAGCAGTAGGTTCGGCTCGTAGTTCTGAAGGAAAAGTTTGAGCTCAGGAAGGTTAGTACTAAGGCTACGAATGTTAAATTAAACTAGGGATAAGCACTTGGGTTCGATACGACCGGACGCGGGATATGCAGGTCTACACATTTGATTTACTGTATTTTTAAAGAATCTATACTAAATGTACAATTTACAAGGAACTAAGAAGCGAGTGATGCTCGGCTAAAGCGAAGAGACGCACTTGAGGAGAGCGGGCGACTCGCAGTTTGCGTGCGTCATGTGTTGATAGACAACTCTATTTTAAGTAGCTTCATGATACATCATCAAGTTTTACTATTTACGTGACAATGCAATGAAAGATAACAGTTTACTTAATGACCTTTTATTAAACCTTATCCAAATCTTAAAATGCGAGTGTGGATTCTTTCTCTTCAGAATTTTATTTCCTTCAATTTGGCCCAATAAATCGAAAACCGCTCTTTAGTACTACGCCGGGTTGTTGTAGCTAATTACCTACAGGGTACTATTTGATTATTGCTGAAGATAAATTTTGTTTTCATGCTTTAAATTTTCAATTGCGATTTTAAATTCCTGCACAACACATTCAAGACAAGATAAGCTTTATGGTATCAAATTGATTAAAACTTATAGGAGCCAATTAAAGGAGTAACGTTGACATATTGGCTGCCTTACTATTCTTATTCACGTTTAAAAGTGACGGTGACCATCCTGTAAATCCAAAACAATCGATTTTTGTGACAAAATACAGCCTATGTATTTATTTCAAACAAGTAAAATCTTTCAGTATGCGTGAATAACTAGAGTTAGGCCATTTATATAGGTAACATTTGACAATTCATCAAAATCAACAACGTAACCTTGTAACAGCGGGCATAAAATATTATATTTTTTCGTTTTGTTAGAACTGCACAATTGTTTAACTTTTTTCAATTACGATTACATATTTGTTGTAATAATGACCGATACGAGTAATTTTACAATTTGCTTTCACTAATAAACCATTCGAAACATAATAAACAATTTCTGATCTAGAGAACTGAACGTCGTTACAATGTTGCGTAAGTTAACCCTTTTTCTTTTTAACGTATGGGATGTTTATCTAAAAATCGAAAGCTGATAAGTTGAATCGAAAAGAAGCCCGACTTATTATATGTCACGCGGGATCAGCTTCTCAAGTTTTATTCCAGACTGCCTCCTCGCATTCGCCTCTAAAACTACAAGTGATTACCATGAGGAAATGAACTTTGAGGTTTTTAAACAGTGGTTTGAGAAGCTGCTAGTCAGCTTAGAAAACCCGTCGAAAATTATAATGGACAATGCACCGTATCAATGTGTACAAGTTGATAAACCACCAAATCAAGAAAATAAAATCCGTATCGATTCATTCACTTTAATCGATGTTTTTAAGCAGGTCACCTCACTATGAAGATAAAACTGACAGACGTCAAATGTTACCTATTAAAATGGCCTGACTATAATACATAGGATCTATTACGTCATAATTACAAACATTATATGTATAATACTTTTACTGCAGATAGATATATCACCATTTTAACAAATCTACAACTGCGAGTATAGAAATTTATGTGTTCATGTTTAGATAATCCAAAAATTTTATTATTTTTCAGGTGGTCATGGTTGGCAAGGAAACTTCGGTAGCAATCAGCCATCAATAGTTGCCGCCCGATCGTCTGGCTGGGCAGGGTCTGGTAAATCATCCGCGTCATGGGATTACTCAAGCAATGCACCTTTTGGAAGAAACTTAGTTTGGGGAGCACATCCTAGTGGACAAGCATACAATGCAGGACCCAACTGGGGCAGTTACTCTAGGAGTTCACAACCAGCCTGGCAATCATTTTCTGGAAGAAGTGGATATTCTAATCAAGGATGGAATGGAGGGAATAATAGGTATACTAACGCTGGATCTTCTTGGTCTAGGGCTGGTCGAAACAGCTGGGATTCTTCAAGTTGGTAGACTAGTATATACGCAAACCGGTTTTGATTATCATGGTGATTAAAAATAAATTAACAATGCAAATTAATTAATGGTGTCTATTTTTACAACTCTTCTCATGTTCCGTAATTCTATAGCATTTGATTCGATTAATAGAAAGGTCAATTCAAATGTATATTTCTAAACATTGACAACTACTTGTTCTAATTGACGTCAAATAAAGTATGACGCTACCACCAGTAGGAAAAACCTTCGCGAAGAAGAACCGGCAAAAAACTTCATAGGTATAATTTTTTTTAAATTATAAAGACGAACACCCTCAACGGCACCCGTCCACGAGTTAAGGCGGAATCCAGCCATCGCCCTCCTCAACCAAATTAGAGGGAAGTTAAGAGTACATTCCAGCTTTTAAAATAAACAACTTCATATGCAGTGTTGACATTTCACGGATTCTCCGACTTTGAGTATAAATCCAAACCATGACATAACTTTATTATATAAGGTTTTCATTCATATTGAAATTTATACCACCAATCTCATCTTGACTACTTAAGTTCGAAATGCAGTCTTAAAACTACCAAGGACCTCGAGTATATCGCATAAGCTTCAAAAATAAAAGAAATAAAAGTTATTTTTAAAAGGTGTTGCGAAAAACTAAATTTAACATAAGACAATTAGCTAATAAATATTAATGAGGATATCTTTTTCATTGTTTAAGCCTCGTGAATTTATTCATATACAAATTTAACATGAAAAAATATGCTTAGAGCCTTTGAATAAATATAATTTATTTTTACCTGACAACAAAGATTCTTACTGATACTATAAATAAGAAAATAACTCTATCTGCCTGTTACATTTTCACGCTTAAGCAGATGAAGCAATTTGAATGAATTTTGGTAAAAATATAGATAGGACCTTGGAAAAGATACACTGTGCGGCAAAAATTTAAGTTACATGGAGTGAAATGGCAAACTTAAATTTTATGTGGGAACACAATATTTTCTTTACTAAATTATACATACATTTAATCAAATCCAAAGTGTATGTTTGGTAGGTGTTTTTAATCAAGGGTTGAGAACAGGTCGAATTTTAACATGTTTAATATGTAGGTTCCCAACTCAATCTTAGAGAAGATATACATATCATTCACTTATTTATATCACATAGCTTCAAATACAAAAAAAACTTTTATTTTTAAAAAGATCTTTGAGAATTTAAAGCTTTTGTCAATTTTAAAGCAAAAATTGTTTTGCCATAACTGATCATTCTAAAATACTCCACGTGTTGTCGCGTATAACGTAATGCGACTCTTCGTGATGTTACGGCACAAGCATTAAAATACCAAATAAAGCACACGTTTTTACGCCCCTTTTTTACGTAGGAATCTGCAGTTTTAAAGTACCATACCTGAAGGAGACGCTTGCGAAGCCATTGGCAAAAACTAAAACGAAAAAAATGAGGAAATTATCTTTATACATTAATTTTATACTTATAAGCCAAATGCCAGATATTATATAAACAAAAGAATAATGTTTTAAAAGTTATACTTCAGTTGGTTTCTTAATAATTCATCACCTTTACACAGTACAATTCAAAGTCGTAGTTAATAATAATCGGTTCATAATACAAATATACCTTCACTGAACACTATTCCATACATTTTATGTTCTTTTTGAGATCCCGACAGAATATTTGAGATAAAATACAGCCTAGTTACTTTGGGATACTATCTTACTGCTAGTGAAAGAAATTTTCAATATAATTTTAATTGAATTAAATTTTGCGGATCTTATCTATTAAATATAAACAAAGACACAAGCAAATCTTTGTTCTTTGTAATACTAGTATAGACGATAGTAAACAAAGGGCTGTTTAAGAAACCCTACTGCTGCTTAGGTTGCAATTATACTATCCAATGTTACTGAATTTATAAAACAAGACACTTTAACACGGAAGAGGAGGTGTTTCCAGCCGGCAATCAATCTATGCTGCAGTGATAATCACTTTCTCACAATAAGGTTTAAAATAAGATACTGAAAAGTAATAATGAGAAAACTTTCCACCCATAAAGGTATAGTAGATGAAACGTTTTATCATAAACTTACATAAAACACAACGGAACATTAAATTAAATAGTACTTTTTCTGGTTTTGTTCAATTCCTGATAGTGTTAGTAGAGTTTATTTGTTAAGAATCGCCCGGGATCGTACTTATAGTCTTTGCTATTTTGACGGCCATAATATTAACTGTTACACGGTCTTATTCCGGTTAAAGAGAAGGAACATCAATTAAATTACTGAAACAATGGTAATTTCAATTGAATCCTATACGTTTGCGTGCTCGTTTGGCAGCTAAGACATAGTTAAAAAATGTCGTGAACATTGTTTTAAAATGTAACCTTGGTTTTTGTTCTGTTTGTTTTTCATACAATTTGCATGATAGTCTAATGGCGGCGAAGTCTTTGTATCTCTGTAATAAGATATAGAATAGATCTAAGAGGGAAGCGACTCTGAACCCTCATCAATCTTCCTATCTTTTAGTTCCAATATTACTGCTGAAAAGATAACTTAATGGCACTCGTGGTACTGTACATTTACATAGAGTTTGAAATTCGGAATTAAAAAATCAGATAATTCAAATTCAGAATTATATAATTCGGAATTTTCGGGCGTTCCCGTTTAACAGTAACAATACAATATGTCTATCTCTTTTTAACAAATGAACTTGAATAACGCCTGTGTCGCCGAATGGCAAAAAATAACCTGCTGTTAAATTTAAAAGTTACAAAGTTGTGCGAATTTTAATTCAAGAAATAAGAACAGATAAATCAAATTAAGATTATGGTATACTTCGTAATTTTTTATTTTCCCGATTTAGTACGCATGATGCTGAAGATGTTGCTATTGTTTAAGTGTTTTAATTTTTTATGTCGAGAATAACTATATGTTTAGGTAATTTTTAGAAGCATGAGCAAAAATTTGGCTTTACAATTTTTTGTTACAAAATTTTATTGAAAATTCGTTACTTTTTTTCAAATTTGAATAAGTTGCAGAAGAAGTAAAATTTTAAAAAGTCTATTCAGAATTTACACTACTATTATGTAGAATACATGTTTATAAACTACTCTTATACGAATTTTCATTTGATTCCAACGAATAGTTTTCACACTAGAGTAATTTATGTGAAACGACTAGAGAATTTTTTTTTATCGTTCATTCTATACCATACATTTTTTTCTTTAAATAATGATTTTCTAATGATTAGTCAGGATGGATCCTTTAAATAAAAAAAAACTCTGTGCTACTATAAATGGACCACCCTGTATATTTACGTAAATGACCTAAACTCCCGCCATTTCATACGGCATTTCCCACTTTTCATAAAAACGTGTTAGTAACGAGTATTTTTCATTTTACTTAAAGTTTTACCAGAATTATTATAATAAAAAAGATATATTTTGAAACCTTACATTTGCGATATGATATGAAAACCGTTTAATACAACACTAAGATTTCTCCAAATTTAACAAAGAAAAAGAAATTAACTTTTCTACTGACTAAAACACCACTTGAGCTTGTTTGGAACATTATAGAAGTTCCACGAAAATAATATTGTAATTTCCTTTGAAAATATATCTTCAAGTAAAAAAGTTCAAGTAGAATTTTATATTACGAAATTTTTAGTACAGATTAGAAAGGATCCTGAAACATTAATTGTCAAGTCATCAAGTTGAAAACGAGATTTCAAAACGAGACCTGTAAAGTAATTTAATTCTGATTCAGATTAAGACAACACTTTCTATTTTAAGTTAGAAGATTACATATTTGAGACAGGCTATATTATTGTATACTTGTTTTAGAAACAATACATTGTGTATAGATGTGGTCCTTTATTGTCTCCTTGGCAACATGTTTGCAATACTGTACCATTATCAGTTGAGTAATTTAGGTGTGTAAGAATGAAAAAAGGTTATTTCGCATTAATTATATAAGAGTATTGCGATTGAAACACAATCAAAATGCTCATATCATATTAAATCATATTAAAAACAAAAGAAACACGCAGGATAATTAAAATGTAATTGAAAATATATGCTGCTATAATCTTCATTACAGAGATAAACATTCGAGTTACTAAAGATGTGATAGATACAGTGCTCTTCTACGCACCCAAACATTGATTTGAGTCACTAAGGGCACCAGCTTTACAACATAGCTAACATAAAATAAATTTGTAACTTACGTCGCACCAAGTAATCCAACACAAAAATGTGAACATACTCGAACTTTTATATTCCTTAGCTTTTGCTTAAAGCTCTACTTATTTCCATTCCACTTAATGATTTGTTCACCTGTTAAATTTTTAAGACTGTCCACAATATTTATGAAACGCGAATTTTCAAAAAATGGTTTTACAACAGAAACTATGAAAAAAAAATTCAGATTAACTTCACTTATAATGGACAAAAGAAACAGTAAGAAAGTAAAAATACAAAAAGAAAAGATGTCACTAAAACCACCGTGTAAAGAAGCTTGTAGAAAAAAATGTACTTTTATTTTCTTTGAAATTGAAAGAGAAAAGATAGGAATATAATAATTTAAGGTATTAGTGGACAAAAAACCTGTAAATAGAAGAAAACAAAGCGCTGCAATAAAAAAGAATATAACATACGTTTATAATTTTATTAAGGAAAATGACGGAAAGAAAGAAGTTCGTAAGACATTTTTCTTATACACCTTAGGTTACGATGTTAAAAATGATACGAGAGTGTTAGCAGCAATATCTAAACCTATTGACAAACAAAAAGATTTAAGAGGCAGTTATGAAAGAAAACATAAAATAGATCGAACAATTGTAAAGACTCATATTATGAAATATAACCCATCTATATCGCATTACAGAAGAGAACATGCCCCAAACAGGTTATACTTACCGAGCGATATAAACATAACCATGATGTTCAATGACTTTCGCAGTGAACATCCTGATAAAAATATCTTGTGAAATTTACAGAAAGATTGTAAGACACGATCTTAACATCTCCTTCCCTCATTTAGGTCATGAAGAGTGCGAAACTTGCGAAATTTTTAAAGAGCACAACAAATCCCATTGCCAAAGTCCGAGTGAAACTTGCGAAATTTGCCAAAATTTCCAATTACATAAGTCCAAATACATTACTTGCCGAAAAGAATACCGAACAGATGTGCAAACCTCAAAGACTTGCTCAAAAGATGACACGGAAATAATTTTTCATTCAGTAGCTTTACAAAAAGTTATTATGCTGCCAAGAATGAAACAGTTCAAATCTGCTTTGTTTTGTCCCCGAATCATTGGATTCAATAAATGTTTTGTTCCCTTGGGGCCTTGGACCTTAATCCAGAATACCTTTCGCAGCTATTTGGCCTGAAACAGTTGCAGGTCAAGGTCAAGAAGACATTATTTCAACGTTTAGAGCTTTCTTGATACACGTGCGTGATTTTAAGCATATCGTTCTGTGAATGGACAACTGTGCCTCTGAGAACAAAAATTGGGCCATGTTTTCATTTTTGGTTTATATTATTAATAGCAATGAGATCGGCTCTGATACAATTACATTTAAGTATCTGGAACCGGGGCACACATTTATGTCCGCTGATAGTTTCCACCGTCAGGTGGAATTGTTGTTACAGCACAAAAAAATCTATGACTTTGATGACTTTGCAAAAGCAGTCAAGCAAGCAAATTCCAAGAAAAATCATGTGAAGGAGATGAACATTAGTGATTTTTTTTACTACAAAGATTTTTCTTTCCAGGCCCGTTTAAAGAAAAGAGAACCGAGATGCTACTTAAAAGATGTCATGTCGGTAAAAGCACAAAGGGGTCAATTTCATTAAACATATAAAACTTGTCACTCCGGAACTGAACATATCGAACATTCTCGCTCCGATCGCCACGCGGTGCGGACGTGCAAGACCCAGCTCTCCGTTGATCGGTCCCTTCCCGCCATTCCGCGGCGCTCAGTTTACTGACGTCACAGTCTAGCGTGTTGGCTCCGTGCTACGGTTTCCTAAGTCTTTCTACTCCGTCTGAGTGCTTTCGAAGTGCGATTTTTCTTTGCGACTAAGCCTCTTAGTCTTCAAAGTGCTGTGCTAAGTTGTGTTGTGCTTGTGCTGAGTGCAGTGTTGTGCCCGGCGTAAGTAGTCTGGTTTCAGTGCAAAGGATACTTAACGGTGACAACGAATTTGTACTGAACCAGTCCTTTTTACTTTTATTTATTTCTCTTCTCTATTTTATTTATTTTTCTCCTATTTTCATATTTATTTCTATCATATTTGTGTGTTTTCGTGTGTATTTGTCCTTTCTGTCGGTAAAGGTTGACCCTAACGCGGTCAACTCTTTACCTGCGTACCCTTTTTTAGGTTTCTAGGTAGCGGCCTTCGGCGTACTACGGTTAGTTTTAAGTTATTCTCCCCAGCCCCCCTACCGCTAGTAGGTAGGTTTGCCGCTAGGGTTCGCTAGGTTTTTATTTAGGAATCCTAGACATTTGTTATATATTATAGGCATACATTATATATTTATATATTACATTTTATAATTCCAAGTCCTCCAATGGACCTTGTTAATATTCTTAAGTCGTTCGCCCAGGCGCTCGCAGCGTCCGGCGTAAGCATACCCGCTGACGCACTAACGCAGGCCTTACAGGCATCTATCGCGTCCCCGGCCCCTCAGGCCTCAACCCCGGCCCCTCAGGCCTCCAACGTCGAGACCCCTCAGGTCTTAAGCTCTCCCGCGTCTCCCGCCTCGTCCGAGATGGACTGCGAATCGGTCGCATCCTCTCACGCGTCGCGTCGTAAGCGTACCGCTCCCGGGAGCGACTCCGAACCCGCGTCTGATACGTCGTCAGATGCCGTCACCTTAACCGGCTCTCCTGAGCCCGCGTTTCAACTCGTCGCCAAGCGCTCCAAGAAGCGCTCTAAGAAAGCTTCGGTATCTTCAATACCCGAGCCCTCCCCGGTGTCTTCAACACCAGCCCCCGCGCCGTTAAAATCGCTCGTAGTAACCGCGTCTCCGTCGGTCACATCGAAGCCAGCGACGCGCTGCGCTCCCGTCCCGCCGAAGCCTCAGCTCCCTCCGCCCGTCTTCCTGCGTGAAAAAGCGCGCTGGACCGCGGTTTCAAACTTGTGCAAAGTGCACAAAATTAATTATTTAAAAGCCGCCAACGCTGGCGATACAATCAAGATTCAAATAGCGACCGTCGACGACTTCCGCTCGTTTACCAGGTTACTCGGATTAAACCAAATCGCGTATCACACCTACGCCCTCCCGGAGGAGCGTAAGATCCGCGCAGTACTACGGGGCGTCCCGTTCGAACTCAGCAACGAAGACATCCTCGATGACCTTAAGTCTCAGGGTTTCCCGGTCACAGCAGTGCACAAGATGCACTCCAACCGCGGTAGGCGTTTTCCCTTAGCGTTGGTAATCCTGTCGAATACTCCCAACTCGAGGGAGATCTTTAGAGAGGCTCGCACAATTTGCGGACTCTCAAATATCTCCGTCGAGCGTCCCAACCCCCGTGGTCACCCTGGGCAGTGCCACCGCTGCCAGCTCTATGGCCACGCAGCGGCTAACTGTTCAGCTCCCCCCAGGTGCGTAAAGTGCCTGGATCCTCACTTCACTAAGGAGTGCACTCGCACTCCCGAATCCACTTCCCCCCCTGCCTGTGTGCTGTGCGGCCAGTCCGGCCACACAGCTAACTACAGGGGTTGCCCGCGCGCTCCGCGCTCCACCACCAAGAGGGTCGCGCCTAAACCGGCGCCGCCGCTCACTCCTGCCAACTTCCCGCCGCTGCGCAACCGGGGTCCCCCGGAAGCAAAGCCCGTTCAGCCGACACCTACTCCGGCTCTGTCTTGGAGGCAGCGTCCGGCCGTTCCGCCTGCACCTTCCCGACCTATCCCAGCTCCCGTAGCTCCCGTAGGGGCGCGTCCTTCTCCGTCTTCCGCACCTCAGTCGTCGTTGGCTGAGGACATGAAGACCGTATTCGACGTTATTCAAAACGTCGATATTAACGAAATTTCCGTGCTCGCACGCAAACTGCGAACCGCCCGCTCTCCTCAAGAGCGTCTATTTGCTTTAGCCGAGCATCACTCGCTCCTAAGTTCGTTGTAAATTCTTTTATAATTTATAAATTCGTAAATAATAAATTATAATGTCTAGACCCGCGAATCCCGCGTCCAGTCGTATTAAACCCAAGGGCTTATCCCTAGTATCTTTTAACGCTCGTAGCCTTAATACCAACCTTCCCGAGATTAAACTGTTCCTTCAGAACAAAGAACCTGACTTATTCCTTCTCCAGGAGACATGGCTTACTCCAAACCGCTCCAGGGGATTCGCTATACCTAAGTACGCGTTTATTCGTAACGATAGGCCCAACTCCGACGGTTTCGGCGGCACCGCTATATATTACAAAAGAGGCTTCCACTGCTGTCCTCTCCCTACCCCTCCTCTCCTCAACATGGAAGCCACTGTGTGTAGATTGGCTATGACTGGTCATCCGACCATCATCATAGCTTCAATCTACATACCTAGTGGTACCAGACCAATCCGCAGCGACTTTGAGGCCATTCTCGCCCTCGGCCATTCAGTCATTATGTTCGGAGACTTTAACTCCAAACATACTGACTGGACGTGCCTATCGACTAACACCAGCGGTATCGCTCTCCTCGACATCACTAACTCCCTTGACCTAGATGTCATATCCCCCGTCACTCCCACTCACTATCCCAACAACCCGTCCTACTCTCCTGACATCCTCGACTTTGCAATTATCAAGCGTATCAATCTTGACCTAAGGTCTATCGAACCGCTCGATGACCTAGGCTCCGACCATCGCCCGGTTTCCCTCGTGCTAGGACCGCCGAACGATAACGTCTCATCTCCTAAGACCTTTACCAATTGGAAAGGTTTTAAAAATACGTTAGTTTCAGCCTTAGAGGCTCCGAACTCTCCACTCGCGATCTCTCCCGAGCAATTAGATAGCCCGGATAAAATCGATTCATTAGTAAATTCTCTCACTGATGCTATCAACTCAGCCATCAGTGACAACGAAAAGGTTGCTAAGCAAGGCAAACCCACGCTTCCCTTAGCCGTTAGCAATCTTATTAAAGCTAAAAACGCGGCTCTCCGGAGAGCCAAGAAATATCCCACGCCCGCATATAGAACAGCTGCGAATCAGCTTCAACGTAAAGTTAGGTCTTGCCTCGCGGAACTCCGAGACGCTCAGATGAACGATCTCATGGCGAATATCTCTCCGTCCCACCAAGCGTACTATAGCATGGCCCGAGCCTTACGCATAGACACCGTCTCTCACGTTCCTCCTCTCACTCGTCCCGATGGCACTACTGCCTTCGAAGTCGAAGAGAAAGCCGAATGCTTCGCCGACAGCATTGCCGCACAATGCTCGCCCAGCACGCAACCCGCGAATCCCACTCACATCAAAGCGGTGGAGGACGAAGTCCTTCGCAGAGACTCTCTCCCCATCACCGCCGACCCTGTCACAGTCTCTAATGACGAAATCTTGCTTCTCATTAGAAATCAAAAGTCCAAAAAGGCTCCGGGTGCGGATGGAATTTCCAACCACGCACTTAAGCACCTACCGCAACAGATGCTTACCTTGTTAGCTATCATTTTCAATGCCTGCTTCGACCATAGCTACTTTCCTAAAGCTTGGAAAGAAGCGACAGTCATAGGCATTCCCAAGCCGGGCAAACCTCTGAACGTCCCGGCTAATCACAGACCCATCAGCCTCCTCAAGGCAATGTCTAAACTTCTCGAGAGAGTCATACTTTCTCGAATGCGGAACCATCTGTTTCCAACGGATGGCGATCCTCTCATTATTCCCCATCAGTTCGGCTTTCGCGCTAAACACTCCTGCCCTCAGCAAGTCCACCGAATCGTCGAGTATATACTTGACGGTTTCTATCCGCGTCGTTATAAAACAGTTGCGGTTTTCTTTGACGTAGCCAAGGCTTTCGATAAAGTCTGGCACAGCGGTCTCGTTTATAAACTCTACAAGATAGGCTTACCGGATCGCCTAGTCAGGATAATAGCGTCGTTTCTCAAAGACCGTACGTTTCGATTTAAACACGAAGGCACGCTTTCTGCACCTCGTCCCATAAAGGCTGGAGTCCCTCAAGGCTCAGTCCTCGCCCCTCTGCTGTACACCGTGTACACCAACGACATTCCCATCCCGCCGAAAGGCGTCGAACTCGCCCTCTTCGCTGACGACACCGCACTCTATACCAAAGGCCACGGTGTTCGGCGCCTTGTAACCAGACTCCAAAAGGCCGTAAACGCCCTTGGTGCATGGTTTCAAGAATGGCGCATCGATGTGAACCCTGAAAAGAGTTCTGCGATGCGCTTCGACCACAAACGCCGTCGTCCCGATGGCGATCCCCACGTTCGAATGTTAGGCATTCCCATCCCCTGGAAGCGCAGTACTAAATACTTAGGCGTCACATTAGATCCGACGCTTTCTTTCAAGCCACACGTTGAAAGAGTTTCGAAACTCGCTCGTCACTATTTAGTCCGCCTAAATAGCATGTTAGGTAGAAAAAGTAAAATGTCCTTCAGAAACAAACGTACACTTTACAAGGTCTGCGTTAGACCCGTCATGACGTATGCCTCGCCAATCTTTGCCCACGCCAAACCCTCCCTCCTGCACAAACTGCAGGTAGTTCAAAACCTCTTTTGCCGCCGGGCCACAGGCGCACCGTGGTACGTGCGTAACGCGGACTTGCATAGAGATCTTGAACTGCCTACAGTACAACAATATCTCAAAACACTCTCTGAAGCGTTCTTCAAACGCTCCGAAACCCATCCCAATCCTCTAGTTCGTGATTCTGTCTCATATGCTACTCCTGTGTTAGACTCGAAGTTCAAAGTCGCTAGGCCTAGAAATGCGCAAGCGTACTCATCCACCAGACTGTCACGCGATCTCGAGGCCCTTCTGGCCGCAAATTCTAATTCTAACGTAAATTCTAATTCTAACGTAAATCCTAATACTAACATAAATGCGAGTTAATTCAATTTTATTTTGCAATTTTTGTTTTAATTATTGATTTTCATTTTGAGCACCTTCAGTGCTACGTATTCACCTTCAGTGCTTTGAGCACCTTCAGTGCTATGTAATCCCAGCGGGTGACCCCTTCTGGGCCCCGCTAGCGCGGCCTCTTTCTCCAATTGGCCGTCACTCAGATGAAGGCTGAGTGGCAAAAATGCACGAGCCGACAGGGGGTTTTTAGTGGGTATGGTCCTGGTAGGCGTCGGGACGAGTCCCACATAACTTTGGAATCGCGCCAGAGTATGCGTCAGGGCATTTTTATCCTCCTGCCCTTCCCGCGGAGGGGAACAAAAAAAAAAAAAAAAAAAACTGAACATATATTGGATTTCCTCGTAACAAAAATTAAAAAAAAAACGTTTTCCTGAAGTTTTCCCAAAATCAACTCCACGAGGAATTGACCACACCAGGAAAAAACTAATTTTGGAAAAATTGGTTCCCCTAATGCCTGAAAACAGGAAAATCTTTTGGTACAATTTGCCCTCAAATTATTAATAACTTACACTTACCTAACTGCACTTTATTTTTAACTATGTACTAGTTTTTAAGAAATACTGAAACTTAAGTTTTCATGTCACAATTATAAAACATAAATTTCTTTAATTACTTAAATTTACGTTTTTTTTCTGCGTAAATGCAGTGAGATATCATACTGCAAACTTGTATTACTAAAAACAGATTTCACTTAGTATAAACACAGTAAGAAGCACTGTATTTATGGGTTGTTTTGCCCAATAGAAAAGTCCCGCTTTCCCTTGAATAAACACATATTTTTTTTTTGCATTTTACAAGTTACCTATTTATTAACATATTGGTTAATCATTTATTTATAAGTTTAATTTACATTTAGTTGTGTATTGACAAATTTAAAAATTAAATTAAATAAATAATTATACGTTAAAATTATACTACAAATAAAACACTAAATCTAAACTTGAATGCATTGAGGGCAACGTAGCCAAAAAAGGCTGGCTGAATTACTACGCTGGATCGCAATAGAAATTCGTTGTGCGAGGTAGGTGTATTAATTATTTTTAATACACTAAAGCTATCTAGTAGATTTTTTCATTAAATACAACTTCCTAAGCCTTCATTTTATGTCAAATAAATTCATTTACTTAAAAAAAAACTCATACAATTCATGACATAGTAAAAACACTTTGAAACTTTGAGCGCCATTTACTCAAAACTAACAAAATGCACTCACTGTATTTATAAATTGCGCGGCAGAGTTGTGAAACTTAATCATTTTTGACCGTTTTTGGCCACTATTTTTCAAGAACCTTTGGGAATAAGCTTAAAAGTGATTTCTGAAAATGATGAAAATGATTATTCATTATTAAAAAAGTTTGTTTCTCTAATTTTTCGTAGCTAATAACGATAATTAGATTTAATTCCTGTATAGTAGTAGTCAAACCCAGAAAGTGACTACATATATGTTCCTATATTATTAACAAACAAATTTCAGTGACGAAGATACTAAGAGCTGCCTCACCTACCTGGCCGACGTTTGAGAAGATGCATTGAGTCAAAATGCAATCTGTGTCTCTCGTGTGTTACATTGGTCGATCATCTGCATACGAGGGACGCCCGCATAAAGAGTACTTCCCACAGACAACAATGTAATGCTGATATCGTGTAAGGCACCTCTTGGATAGCGTATACATAATGTTCAATGTCGCATTTCTATAAAAAAATACACAGATTTTCCGTACGATACGGGGTCTAGCAACCAATGAAAACTCTTTTCCGCTCTACGTGCTTTCAAAGCTCTCATTAAATGTTTACGTCATTTCGTTCATTTCCCTGCTTACTCTTTGCTCCTGGAATAATGGCAAGAACAATGTCCTAGTAGAATTAAAATTTAAATTATAATGAAAATAACTTAATATACTTTTGAAAAGAAATGCCATTTATTCCCATACTAATCTGGTCAGGTGTACCAAGTTTTTATACAAAGCAAAAAGTTTAAAATAAAAATATAAAAAACGAATCCAGGAGTATTACAACAACAAGAGAAATCGCATTCAAACCCATGAGAACAGGTGTGCGAGACATATAAAAAACCATAATAATTTTAAAGCCGTAATAAAAAGCTAAATCCGAGAGCTTCAAATTGACTGCAACATACTTAATCATACAACTGTACTTAATTAAGTGTACGGTACCAAGTATAATTTGTTATATTTGTGACACTCATTTTCATTGTAACACTCGTTCTCATACTTAAGAAAAATGAATTTAATGAGAAGACAACGTCCTGAGGTTTTTATATTATTTACTATAAATGCATAATTTAAGATAAAATGCGTATTAAGATACCAAATTTCGCCACCCCGCTTACTTTTATGAATTTACAGTTCTAACGAATTTGATGTCTTAGTATGTTCATATCCTATATATTCACTTAGTGTGTTTCCCGCTATTTCATACTAATCCCATCCGTTAAAAAATTTTGAATAAAAATTAACCCATGTGTCATATTTCTTGAAGCACTTTTTTAAAGTCACTTTATTATACAAATGCACGTTAAAAATATAAGTAATATTCACGTAGAAGAACTAGCTACAATACTCTATAGTACGAGTAACTACAGTTCTCATTTGCTTTGGGTGTTTTATACATCAGCTACGTTAATATTTAAACTAACTTTCTGTGAAGTGAAACAATAATATTTTTCTTCTATGTTTATTTCCTACAGCCCAAAAATCACAAAAATAAAACCAAAACGCCTAAAAATGTTCATCAAATAATTGAAAAGACTGTACAAAGTACCTTTCTTTGGGTTCCAAAAAATAACTACATGAAACGTTTTCTGTTGGGTTTCTCAACAGCTTGCTTTGTGCTTACCAACTTTACTCAAGTTATTGCTTTATACTTATCACGGCACGATGGAAATAAGCTATTCAAGTGTTCCAGCGTCCTGACATTTTGCACTATGGGAATGCTGAAGCAAATATCTTTATACACTAATTCAGAAAGTTGGAAAGCTATCCTAAGACGAATCAGAAAACTTGAGACGGAACAATTGGACCAAAGTAGTTTAAACATCGAAGTGGAATACGAAAGTGATTCTTCGGACTTCAACGTTCCCAGTCACATCGATGGGTACACCAAGAGATTTAAATTTGTATCAAATTTGATGTTCAGGATTTATACTGCAACGCTTATCATCTACATTATTTCACCTTTTGTTGAATACGGTCTGCGTGTTTTCAATAAGCAAGAATTTATTGAATATCCACATATATTGCCAGGATGGAGTCCCTTGGACAAAATAAGTCTTATTGGATATGTTATAACAATTTTTTTTGAATTTATAGCTGCAGTTTACTGCGTACAAGTGCACACATGTTTTGATTTAATGACGGTTGGAATTATTGTATTTGTTTGTGGGCAATTTAAGTATTTGCAATACTGCTGCGAAAGAATCGGTGGAAAAGGCAAATCGTGTTCTATATCTAACGAAAGAGATGCAAGAGCGTTGCATCGTATAAAGGATTGCCATTACTTACACAGCGTGCTTCTCGAGTAAGTATCTTTTCCTACGGCGTTTGTTTGTGATCGATGTTATTATATAAACTCAATGTTATTATTTACATTACAGGTCTATACGCGGCCTTAATAAACTTGTGAAGAATATTCTGGGTCTGTACTTTCTGGTTGACGCGTTGACACTCTGCTCTATTGCAGTTCAAATCAATTCGGTTAGTTATTCAGTGATACAATACATACTTTTTTGTTTAAAATCGTTTATTAATCGTAAAATAAACGTCCGAGTGGTTCAAAGGCATATTTTCTACTTCAAACATGTATATTACTCATCAAATTTAACTACGAATAGCTTCTCTGTGTGTAAACAAGCTGCATAATATATTTTTATTTTCTGGACAATTTCTGGTCTACAGGAAACATCTGCGCCAGTGAAGAAAAACTTACATGATAAATTAAAAAAAAGAACGAAGTAAATCACAAATTTGCAAAAAATTTAAGTAAACGCAAGTTTTTTTAACTATAATTTTTCTAATATTTATTAGTCACGTCCTAACAAGGAAATAATAATATTTTAATCAAGGATTACGAGTCTATACAACTACACATGCACAGAAGCCCCTTAGTATAAATAAGTTATTTAGACCTAGTCTTAATTGCAGATGGACTAAATTTAAACCTGATTTTGATAATATTTCTATATTCACAGGAAGCCCGAAGCGTGACACATTTAATCTCTTTGTTTCAATATATGCTGGGAATCTTGATTCAACTGTTTCTACTTTGCAGTTTTGGAAATGATCTTTTTAGCCAAGTGAGTAATTACGATTAACAAGTTTATAGTTGCTAGCTACTTTCCGCGGCTTGCGTCGTCCGTATTCCCAAGGGCATTTCAGGATTGAATTATTATACATTTATTCTCTAATGTAACTAGTATAAAATAATTATTTGACGAGTATTTTCATTGCAGCATTGGACTGTAATTAGTAAAAATAAAAAAGTGATAACATTAATAAACTGCTCGATATAGAGCTAAAAGAAAATCGATAAATATGGCCCTGGGACCAATTTGAAAAAAATTCTGCACAATAACTAATATTTTATTTTATTGTTAATGTTTTTTATGAATCATTATTTACATTTATCAAAAATAATGTGTTAAAAGAACGAAAATGGGACTTAATAACCAAGGTGACGTCATTGTGAATCTCGTCGGGGACTCCCCTAAGAACGGCCTTTACCTTGCGCTCTTCAGGGAGAGCGTAGGTGTGGTAGGGTATTTGTCTGAGGGTTAGGAGCCTCGTTAGGGCCCTAAAGTTCTCTATAGAGGGGACTGAGATTTTAACTGACTCGGGGAGGTTCGTCGCCGTTAAACAGTTTATTTTATTCTCCGAGCATAAGCTCGAGACAAGAGGCCATTTGGCCTTTTCCCGTAGGAATACGGGGGGAGGGGTCTTCGCTTTCGCGAGGACCGGGGAGCAGCGCGAGGCTGGCTTGGTGGTGGCGGCGGTCAGGCCGGCGAGGAGTGTCACCTCGAGTGACATAAGAGGGGCTGGGACCGGCGACTGTGGCGCCGGGCAAGCGGTTGGTGTCGGAGACACCGGCCGGGAGGTGGGTGACGGCGACACCGGGGCTTTCTTGCTCCTCTTGGAGCGGCGTTCCACCAGCGTGAAGCTGACGGTGGGCTCAGGGGAGCCAGTGAGGGTGTCCGTTTGGGAAGCAGACTCGGCGCTGCTGCTTGACGCAGTGCGTTTAGAGGGACGGGCGGCGGATGAGGCCGAGGTTGATATAGCCGTCGATTTTTTTTTTTTTTTTTGCTGCCGAGGCACCCTCGCGGGAAGGAGGTGGAAGATGCGTCATGCATACCCGCCCGCATGTTTTATATTCCTCTGCGGGGGGGTTATGTGGGACTCACCAGAATGGCACCTACCCACTAAAAACCACCTGTTGGCTGTAGTTATTACCGTTAGCCTTCATCGGAAGCGACACCCGTCGGGAAGTTGGGCGCGCTGGCGGAGACCCGCTAGCGGGTCTTCCGCCTGTAGTGAAAGTTGCACTGAAGGTGCTCAAAGGGACATGAGTTGGTGGCCGTTCTGGGCAGCCTCCGGTGAAGCCGGGGCTGGGCAGAGGTCGGCCGAAGCATGATTTAGGGATCAATTCATTTAAATGAACCTACAATGAATTGAGAAGGGAACTATGCTCCGCCAGAGCTAGCAAACGCTCTGTCGGAGTACGTGAAGCCCTAAGTTTACGGGCTAAGACTGCGATTTCACTAACATCGACATTTTTAATAACGTCGCAGACGATACGCATATCGTCTGCTACGGAGGATTGAGGAGTGAGTTTGTATGGGCGAGGAGCCGGGATGGGATTCGATGCGGGACGCTGCCTCCAGTTTTCTGGAGCAGGCTTGGGCTGGGTAGGCTTTGCAGCCGGAGGAACCCGGCTACGCAGCGGCGGAAAGTTTTCTTGAGAAAGGCGCGGGGCCTGTTTGGGTGCCGCCCTTTTGAAATTGGAGCGCATACAACGGGGTGCACGAGAGCAGCCCCTGTAATTTGCGGTGTGGCCGGACTGGCCACAAAGCACGCAATAGGGAGGAGAGGGAGTTTCAGGAGTGCGATTGCACTCCTTAGTGAGATGAGGGACCAGGCACTTGACGCACCTGGGCGGTGCGCGGCAGTTGGCCGCCGCGTGCCCGTACAACTGGCACCGATGGCACTGGCCGGGATGACCGCGGCGATGAGGCGCCTCGATTGAGATCCCAGAGAGGCCGCAAATAGAGCTAACCCCTTTCAGGATCTCTCTGGACTTGGGGACGTTGGCGAGAATCACCAAAGAGAGAGGGTGTTGCCTCCCGTACTTGCTGTGCATTTTATGCACCGCGAGTGCCGGGAAGCCTTGGGACTGCAGATCCTCCAGGATAGCCTCGTTCGATAATTCGAACGGGACTCCCCTGAGTACCGCTCTGATCTTACGCTCTTCTGACAGAGCATAAGTGTGATAAGCATATTGCTTATCGGTGAGGAGCTTAGTCAAAGCTCGGAAATCGTCTATCGACGAGACAGTGATTTTAATAGATTCACCCGAGTTTACCGCTCGGGTGTAATGGATCTTGTGCTCATTGCACAATGTCGAGACCTCAGTCCATTTACCCTTTTCCCGAAGGAAAACGGGTGGTGGGACCTTGGCCTTGACAGAAGTTGGGGCCGGAGCGGGTGTTGAAGACACCGGGGCAGCTGGCGTTGAAGACGCCGCAGGGGGTGTAGGGACGGGCGTCGAGGGCGCCGGGTCTTGTTTCGAACGCTTCTTAGAGCGCTTCTTAACAAGCGTAAAGGAGGGAGACTCAGGGCCAGTTGGGGTGGCGTCCGAGGATGACTCGGTCGCGGGTGCGCGCTTGCGGCGCAGAGGGGCGTCTACTTCGCACTCCATGTCACTGGAGGAAGGGGACGCGGGAGGGCCTAAGACCAGAGCGGTCTGAGGGACGGAGTTGGCCTGAGGGGCCGGTGTGATAAGTGGCATGATTAGAGGGAGAAATGATTGCAGTGTGCGAATCATATGAGGGGCGCAGTAAGTGCCTTGGGCGTCGTAATCAGCGATCAGCTTATTCAGGAGCTCCTCAGGGCTTAGGGAAGCCATTGCGGAGGGGTTGGGGAGGGACGACAATATATAAATATATATACTATGAACCTATCGACGATGACTAACTTCCTAAAACCACCCTACACGCAGTAGGGCGGTTGAGAACGACGCGGATAACTTACTCGAACACGGCACTTGAAGTCCTGGAACAACGAATTTCCGTCGACGAAGCTCACGTTCCACGAAGTACGGTTAACAAGCCACTATTCGCCGTGAAAACGGCGTTAGAAACTTATTAGAAGTACGGTTAGCGAGCCACTGTCCGCCGTGAAAACGGCGTTAGAAACTTAGTACGGTAAACAACTATGAAATTTGGGTGCTCAATTAGCGCGGGGGCTAAAAGAGCGGGAAGGCGTCTGCGATCGACGTGCGCTCGAGAACGCACGCAGACCGAGACTGTAGCCGTCGAGGCGGCGTCCGTAGTTTCGACCTCCATTGAGGAGGCCGAGGATGCGGGAGCGCTGTGAAGCAGATTTTCGGCCTAATTCGGACAACGCTGGTTCCGTCACGCTGGGTAAGGCTCCGGTTTGTTGTTAGCCTGAAGGGCAAACTATGCGCACCGGGGCAACGCTAACTGGTTTCGTTCTCGACGTCTTGAGCTCGGCGAACTTACACTCGAAGCACCTGGAACGACGAACTCCCGGCGACGTAGTTGTCGTGCGAAGATGTACGGTTAACGAATCAATCGCCGTGAAAACGGCGTTTGTGAAAATGATACGGTAACAAATAGTGAAATTTGGAGCCAAGTTAGCGCGGGGGCCAATAAGATCGACGTGCGAACGAATCCGCACGCAAACCGAGACTTATTTTAAAAGTTATTAAGGTGAAAATATCCGGCGGGCGCAGGGCGATCGGGCACACTGAATACGGGAGGGGGAAGAGGCTGGTTCGATCATTTCCGAGTGCGCGAACACCAATCAACCCAGGCGCGGGCAGATGACAAGTCGTAAATGCGAACTTTAAGACATTTGTGATCGCACTGTGTATGTAATTTATTAGGTAGGTATTGGAAGGATTTTTTGGTTATTAGTTACTTATACCAAGCCACTTTGTTTTAATTTTAATTAAAAAGAGGGTAAGGAATTAATTTATTTTTTGGTTCGTTTATATCAAAAGCTTTTTAAATAATACCACGGAAGTGTTGTTTGTCTATGTAAGTTTGTCTATGTAATTTTGTTAGTGTTATAAAGAGCATTTCTTAGTGTTATAGTTATTTTACTTCATCATTACTTAAAGACCTCCATTTGGTAATAATTTGCATGCTTTCTCTATATTTTTATTTAGCCTACTGTAGAGCTGCGCTTCGCTAAACTGAATACTTGCAAACGTAGTTTATGTTACAGGAACTTGCACGACTGCATAGTTTCGTATAGATATTAGAGATATTTTTAGATATTTGGAAAACGACGTTTTATTTAATAAACCTATTCTGATCTCATAATTGTAAAGATGTTTACTTAAACTAAAATCTGACAATTACTTCATTTAGGTATCTTCAAGACAAATATTTTTATCAGTCTTATTTTTAAAAACAACAGTCACGTAAGATCTCAAAATATTGCTCTATGCGAATTAATGCAAACTGAAATGTCTATTTTGATGGTATAATATTTTATCCTGTCCAAAAGCGTTACCAAATTTTCGAATTACATTTGAGTTAAAATAAATTTCAAAAGTTTTTGATTAGTTTTTTATACAATGTATAAAAAAATAAAAAATAAATTTTCTTTAAGGAAATAAACCTTTTTTTTTATTTTTTATTTATTTGTCCTACATTGACTCCATTTACTAATAATATTCTCAAAAACGCCGAAAAAGATTGTAAGTATATTTTAAATATCTTGAAAAAAATAAGATTAAAATATCATATTTGTAAATTCCTGGAAAAATATCAAAGACACAACAGATTCTTGAACGCTCCACAAATATAATTATAATTATTCAGCGCAACGAACCGTTATTCGAAAATAAGGTATATTTGATTTTGTAAAGGTTAATTGTTACAAACAAATATTCGTGAACTGTGATTGTAATTTAAAATAATTATTCATGTGCACATTTCATACGTTGTCACTTAATTAGGAAAGTAATTATATACAATGTTCGTTGGTACTTACATCTAACGTAAGGCTGGAAGTGATTGGTTCTTTATCAAATTTGAATTGTAATTCTAATTTAAAATAATTATACGTTTGTGGAGTGTGGAACTAAAAAGGATTTAGAACCACTAGGATAGAATCAAAAATCGAGTTAAACTATTTGTTTCATTCAACTTTTTTTTAGTTCATGGTTACCTTTTCCGATACATCTTAAAGTTTGTGGCGTTTAAACTACGTCTTTTTATTTTGATTTGATAATAAATAAATAAATAATAAATATTTCTTACAATCACACCACCCACATTATCTAGCCCAAATTAAGTATCATTAAGAACTTGTGTTACGGATACTAGATAACGGATAAACAAACTTAAGAAATATTTAAGCACAAATAGATTTTTTTTATATATAAATAAATATATTAGAAATAAACTTAAATAAACATACATACACATCCATGACTAGAAAGCAAATATAACAAAATATCTGCCTCTACCAGGATTCGAACTCGGGACCTCTGGCATGGAAGGCAAGGCTACTTACCTCCACACCAATCAGGCCGTCAAATGCTTTTATTCAAAAGGTTTTATCGTTTACAACTACAAATAAAAATCAGGATTTTTTTTCTTGCAGACGTCTTAAGTATTGTCAATGTATTGCATTCCAAACTAAAGTCAACTTAAACATTTGCACACCGTCACAACGGTTGAATATGCTGTACTCACTAATTGTATCATCTAGCCTAGAGAATATTCTGCAAATAAATTATTTCTTTCTTTCTTTCCCTCAGGATCATTCTTCAATAAACTTATAACTTCAATATTTTTTATATTTTAATTCTCACATTTATTTTTAAAAAGTTTTTAGGTGTAATTTGGAAAAGCCTTCGGTTTTTGTAATTTAATTTACCGATTTCACCCATTGCACCCACCCTGGAGCACTACCACGTTCACATATAGTTTACAATTAGGAATATTGATGTCCTCAACAACTACTGCAGATAAACTTATTCAGAAATATTATATATAAACCGACGTTCAGACCAACATTATTAATAAACTACAAAATATTAAACTACAATATTAAACTACAAAACATCAACAAAGCGTTTCAGGCCTTTACTGTACTTATTACTTTCACAGAGCTCGAATGGGATGGGAGAAGGTCCTTACGGTTCAGCCTACTGGTGCCTCAGTCCTAAGGTTCAGCGACAACTCCTGATCTTAAGCAATGGCATAATGAAGCCACAGACGCTCCAGGCTGGAGCGTTCTTTATGCTGAACATGCCTTCATTTTTTCAGGTATATTATAATATATCAAATAAAATAAATATTTTTACCGATAATAAAAACAAAGAATGGGACGAAATTTAAATGTTGTTTGAATGAGGATTAATAATTCTACATATTCAAGCATAACCACGAACTGCGTTGCTGTGGCTGATGATTGGTAAGTGTACAGTGAGATTATTAAGGCTGTCGTGAGTAAGTATGTATGACTGGGATAGAGATTATGAAAGCGCGTATTGGTATGAAACGAAATGAAATGAAATGCAATATCTATTTCTCAACATTGACAATTAATTGTTCTTATAACGTCAAATAAAGCATGACTCTACCACCAGTTCGGAAAAACCTTCGTGAAGAAGAACGGGCAAGAAGCTTCACGGGTATATTTTTTACAAAATAAATTTACAAAGTCTGTATATGTCTATACAAAACTATTCTTATATGCATCTGTTAGCTCGGCAAGTCTTCCTCCCCAAGTATCCAAACGAAGAACACCCTCAAACGGCAGCCGTTCACGAGCTAACGCGGGATCCATCGCCCTCCTCGTATCCTCCTCGTGGTTTCGTCCACCAATTTGCTTTCACCATAAAAGCAACAGGCTTCGGAAAAAATAGCTTCTTTATCCAATTTTTTTGGAGGCAGATGTTAGGATATGCTTTTAAGTTATGTAAAACTGAAAAAAAAAGTGTTTACGCTGTCCGCATTCCAAATACTTTAACCTGCTTTTGAAGATTCAAAGGCCAATTAATCAAATACAACATTACTCACTTATTTTACCAGCCTTCACTTGAATTTTTTAAATCAATAGTGATTATATTTTCATAGCATTAAGTCCTTAAGAAACAGGTCAAAGTAGGAAAAGCGGATTAAGGCTCTAGTATACAATAAACTGACTCTATTTAAAATTATAATATAACGGAAACATTTGTTTTTTTTTATTTATAAGTAGTCGATAAATTCTTAAACTACCAAAATGATTTTTATGCTTTTTGGTATTAAATACAATAGTAGCGTGTGTTTGTGTACAGTATTAGCACGACAGACTTAAGGAGGAGATAGTTGAGGAAGTGACCATTCTCGCCCCGATCGCCGCCTGGTACGGACGTACAAGACCCCGTTCTCCGTTGATCGGTCCCTTCCCTATATTCCGTGGCGCTCAGTCTACTGACGTCACAGTTTAGCGTGTTGGTTCCGTGCTACGGTTTTCAAGGTTTTCTACTCCCTCTGAGTGCTATCGAAATGTGATTTTTCTTTGTGACTAAGCCCCTTAGTCTTCAAAGTGCTGTGCTAAGTTGTGTTGTGCTTGTGCTGAGTGCTGAGTGCTGTGTAGTACCCAGCGTAAGTAGCCTGGTTTCAGCACAAAGGATACTTAAAGGTGACAATGAATTTGTACTGATCCAGTCCTTTTTATTTTATTTATTATTTCCTTCTACTATTTTATATTTTCTCTTCTATTTTCATATTTATTTTTATCATATTTGTGTCTCTTCGTGTACATTTGTCCTTTTTTTTCGGTAAAGGTTGACCCTAACACGGTCAACTCTTTACCTGCGCACCCTTTTTTGGGTTTCTAGGTAGCGACCTTCGGCGAACAACGGTTAGTTTTAAGTTATTTTCCCCAGCCCCCCTACCGCTGGTAAGGAGGTTAGCCGCTAGGGTTCGCTAGGTTTATTTTAGGGAACTCTAGGCATATATTTTATACTTGTATATTCATATAATTCCCTATAATTCCCTCCCTAATGGATTCGCAAAACATTATAAATTCGCGAAAGCGTTCGCGCAGGCGCTCGCTGCTTCCGGCATCCCCATTCTAGACGAGGTCTTCACGCAGGCCAATTAACGTGGCCCCGGCCCCTCAGGCCCCAATCCACCAATCAGGCCACCAACTCCCAGACCCCTCAGGTCTTTACCAGCTCTCCCGCGTCTCCCGTTCCGTCCGATATGGACTGCGCGTCGGTCACGTCATCTCGCGCGTCGCGGCGTAAGCGTACCGCTCCGTGAATCCGCGTCCGAACCGTCGTCGGGCGCCGCTACTTTAACCGGCTCTCCTGAGCTCCCATTCACATTGGTCTCTAAACGCTCCAAGAAGCGCTCAAAGAAAATCGCGGTGTCTTCAACACCCGATACCATCCCGGTGCCTTCAGCACCCGTCCCCGCGCCGCTTTAGTCACTCGAAGTGACCGCGTCTCCGCCAAAGCCTGCGACGCGCTGCGCTCCCGTCCCACCGAAGCCTCAGGTCCCTCCACCCATCTTCCTCCGCGAAAAAACGCGCTGGACCGCGGTCTCTAACTTGTGCAAAGAGCACAAAACCAATTATCTTAAAGCCGCCAACGCTGGCGATACTACCAAGATTCAGGTCGCGACTATCGACGACTTCCGCGCATTCACTAGGCTCCTATCACTAAGGCAAATCGCTTATCACACCTACGCCCTCCCGGAGGAGCGTAAGATCCGCGCAGTATTACGGGGCGTCCCGTTCGAGCTCGCAAACGAAGAAATCCTCGAGGACCTTAAGTCCCAGGGCTTCCCGGCTAAAGCAGTGCACAAGATGCACTCTAACCGCGGTAAACGTTTTCCGTTAGCATTAGTTATTTTAGCTAATACTCCCTACTCGAGGAAAATCTTCAGAGAGGCTCGCACAATCTGCGGACTCTCGTATATCTCCGTCGAGCGTCAAATGGTTGTGGACACCCGGGGCAATGCCATCGTTGCCAGCTGTACGGCCACGCAGCGGCTAATTGTTCAGCTCCCCCCAAGCCAGTCCGGCCACACAGCAAACTACAGGGGTTCTCCGCGAGCTCCGCGCTCTTCCGTAAAGAGGGCCGCGCCTAAACTGGCACCGCCGCTCACTTCCGCTAACTTCCCGTCGCTGCGCAACCGGGCTCTCCCGGAAGCAAAGCCCGTACAGCCGACGCCTGCTCCGGCTCTTTCCTGGAGACAGCGTCCGGCCGCTCCTGCACCACCTTCCCGTCCTACCCTAGCTCCCGTAGGCCCGCTCCGTCGTCTTCGCCTCAGTCATCGTTGGCTGAGGACATGAAGACCGTGTTCGACGTCATCCAAAACGTTGACATTAACGAAATCGCCGTACTCGCACGCAAACTGCGAGCCGGCCGCTCTCCTCAAGAACGTCTGTTCGCGCTAGCCGAGCATCTCTCGCTACGTAGTTTAAAAATTATAAATTCTATATTTCGTATAAATTCGCTTAATAGTATATATAATGTCTAGACCCGCAAATCCCGCGTCCTGTCGTATCAAACCCAAGGGCTTATCCCTAGTTTCTTTTAACGTTCGTAGCCTTAATACTAACCTTCCTGAGCTCAAACTGTTCCTTCTGAACAACGAGCCAGACTTATTGCTTCTTCAAGAGACGTGGCTAACTCCAAACCGCTCCAGGGGATTCGCTATTCCCAAGTACGCGTTTATCCGTAACGACAGGCCCAACTCAGACGGTTTCGGCGGCACTGCCATTTATTACAAAAGAGGATTCCATAGCTGTCCTCTCTCTACCCCTCCTTTCCTCACTGGAAAGATGGAAGCCACTGTGTGTAGATTGGCTATAACTGGTCATCCGACCATCATTATAGCTTCAATCTACATACCTAGTGGCACCAAACCAATCCGCCGCGACTTTGAGGCCATTCTCGCCCTCGGCCATTCAGTCATTATGTTCGGAGACTTTAGCTTCAAACATACTGACTGGACGTGCCTATCAACCAACACCAGCGGTATCGCTCCCCTCGACATCACTAACTCACTTGACTTAGATGTCATCTCTCCCATCACTCCCACTCACTATCCCGAAAACCCGAACCACTCTCCTGACATCCTCGATTTTGCAATTGTCAAGCGAATCAATCTGGATCTCAGGTCTATCGAACCGCTCGATGACCTAGGCTCCGACCACCGCCCCGTCTCCCTCGTGCTAGGTCCGCCTAACAATAACGTCACCTCTCCTAAGACCTTTACCAACTGGAAAGGCTTTAAAAATACGTAAGTTTCAGCCGTAGAGGCTTCGAACTCTCCGCTCGCGATCTTGCTCGATCAATTAGATAGCCCGGATAAAATAGATTCATTAGTCGACTCTCTCACTGATGCTATCAACTCAGCCATCAGCTATAACGAAAAGGTTGCTAAGCAAGGCAAGCCCACGCTTCCCTTAGCCGTTAGCAATCTTATTAAAGCTAAGAACGCGGCTCTCCGGAGAGCCAAGAAATATCCCACACCCACCTATAGAACAGCTGCGAATCAGCTTCAACGTAAAGTTAGGTCTTGCCTCACGGAACTCCGAGACGCTCAGATGAACGATATAGTATGGCCCGAGCCTTACGCGTAGACGCGGCCTCTCGCGTCCCTCCTCTCACTCGTACCGATGGCTCTATCGCTTTCGAAGTGGAATAGAAAGCCGAATGCTTCGCTGACAGCAGTGCCTCTCATTGCCGCCCGGCACGCAACCCACGCAACCCACGAATCCCTCCTACATCCAGGCGTTGGAGGACGAAGTTCTCCGCAGAGAATCTCTCCCCATCACCGACAACCCCGTCACAGTCTCTAATAATGAAATCTCGCTTCTCATTAGAAGTCAAAAGTCCAAAACGGCTCCGGGTGCGGATGGTATTTCCAACCACGCACTTAAGCAACTGCCTCAACAGGTGCTTACCTTGTTAGCTGTTATATTCAATGCCTGCTTCGACCTTAGCTACTTTCCAAAAGCTTGAAAAGAAGCGACAGTCATAGGCATTCCCAAGCTGGGCAAACCTCTGAACGTCCCGGCTAATCACAGACCCATCAGCCTCCTCAAGGCAATGTCTAAACTTCTAGAGAGAGTCATACTCTCTCGAATGCGGAACCATCTGTTTCCAACGGATGGCGATCCTCTCATTATTCCCCATCAGTTCGGTTTTCGCGCTAAGCACTCCTGCCCTCAGCAAGTCCATCGAATCGTCGAGTTCATACTTGATGTTTCCTATCCGTGTCGTTATAAAACAGTCGCGAGTTTCTTTGAGGTAGCCAAGGCTGTCGATGAAGTCTGGCACAGTGGTCTCGTTTATAAACTCTACAAAATAGGCTTACCGGATCGCCTAGTCAGGTTAATCGCGTCGTTTCTCAAAGACCGTACGTTTCGATTTAAACATGAAGGCACGCTTTTCGCGCCTCGTCCCATAAAGGCTGGAGTCCCTCAAGGCTCAGTCCTCGCCCCTTTTGTTGTACACCGTGTACACTAACGACATCCCCATCCCGCCAAAAGGCGTCGAACTCGCCCTCTTTGCCGACGACACCGCACTCTATACCAAAGGTCACAGTGTTCCGTCGCTTGTAACCAGCCACACGTCGAAAAAGTTTCGAAACTCGCCCGTCACTACTTAGGCCGCCTAAATAGCATGTTAGGTAGAAAAAGTAAAATGTCGTTCAGAAACAAACGTTCGCTTTATAAGGTCTGCGTTAGACCAGTCATGACATATGCCTCGCCAGTCTTTGCCCACGCCAAACCCTCCGTCCTGTACAAACTGCAGGTAGTTCAAAATTTCTTATGCCGCAGGGCCACAAATGCATCTTGGTACGTGCGTAACGTGAACCTGCACAGAGATCTTGAAATGCCTACAATACCACAACACCTCAAAACACTCCCTGAAGCGTTCTTCAAAAGCTCCGAAGCCTATCCCAATCCTCTAGTTCGAGATTCAGTCTCTTATACTACTCCTGTCTTAGATTCGAAGTTCAAAGTCGCTAGGCCTAGGAATGCGCAAGCGTACTCATCCACCAGACTGTCAGCCGATCTCGAAGCCCTTCTGGCCGCAAATTCTAATTGTAACGTAAATTGTAATTCTAACGTAAATCCGAATTAACTTAACTTCTTAACTTTAATGTATTTTAACCTAACTTCTCTTTGCGATTTTGAGCACCTTCAGTGCTATGAATTCACCTTCAGTGCTTTGAGCACCTTCAGTACTATGTTAATCCCAGCGGGTGACCCCTTCTGGGCCCCGCTAGCGCGGCCTCTTTCTCCAATTGGCCGTCGCTCAGATGAAGGCTGTGTGGCAAAAAATTGCACGAGCCGACAGGGGGTTTTTTTAGTGGGTAGTGGTTCTGGTAGGCTCGGAGCGAGTCCCACATAACTCGGATCGCGCGCGCGGAGTGTGCGTCAGACCATTTTTTATCCTCCTGCCCTCTTCGTGGAGGGGAACAAAAAGAAAAAAAAAGGAAGTGACCTGACATATAACAAAAGAATCATTCATTCAAATACTAATCGACAATATAAATGCAGAATTTCGTTAAAAATTTATCTTATAAAATTAGAACTAATTGACTTTAAAAGTCAATTACTTACCTACTTATATTTGTACACATTTTAGATTGACGTAAATGTTTTATAAGCTAATTGAAAATAAAATGCTAGCAAATTTTTCCAATCATACGTATAACCAAGACGACAAAATAAATTGTTACCCTTCTATGAATTTTTTAGAAAGGCACGCACTATCCATCTTATGAAAACACGACCGCTATCGCGTAGTTCAGTAACTTACACATATAAAACCCAGATCACTAGTACTGAATATGATAAACTTTGATCTGAAAGTTAAGCTCTTGTTAAACAGACTTGCATGCATCACGTCAAGAAACACGTGATTTTTAACCTTCAGCCCGAATGACAAAGTACGCCGAGTGACTGGGGTTTAAATAACATTACTATCTCTAAATAGCCCAAATAATGGAAATTGATAATATTATGAATAATTAAAACTTTGTGATTGAGGTTACTTAGGTTACATACCTAAGTAATTCTTTGTTTTGTGTTAAAAACAAATTGGCTGTTACAATTTGTAGGCGGTAAATATTTCACAGAAGTGTAAACGATATGGTATTGCAATCAATATTGATGTTTTTATACTTTAAAGGACTTTTTTAATACAGCCTTTTTTCGTAACATGGACGGAAAATAACACGATAATTTATCGATTACTACAATCGTTTCACTTTTTGACAAATTGTGCACTTTTCACTGGAATAAAATGGGCACTATTCGTCAAAATGAGACACGCACGTATTTTTGTAATGTATTTATTATTTATTTATTTTATTTTACAAATTTTTGGGAAGCTAGTAATAATGCTGGGCATACAAGGGGTACACAGTTATAATATATTATCAGTGATTTAAAAATTATAATATTTGAAGTTGGACTTCAGTTACAATCGGTATACTTAATCAAAATCAAGCGACACAAACCAAAAACTTATACAATAACAATAAAGTGAATACAATTAAATTATAATTTATTAACGTCATTGCTTAATCAACAACTAAAATTTAATTATTTTAATTATAAACTCTGGCTGTAAGTATGTCTTAAGATTGTCTATCACCATCGTCCAGTTTGAATGTGGTTTCTTTCAAATTAACATCATATTTAAAAATAAAATTAAGCTTATACTTTTCAGCGTCATTCATTGTTAAAATATATTGAAGCTGTTTTTTTTTTTGCGTATTTAAGAAGGTACCTATATTATCTTGTAGTCTATAAGCATTGTATTCGCGATTAATATATGCCCGTAGCTGTGAAGAAACATACTAGCCGCGAATGAATGCAATTTTTTTGATAATTGTCAAAACGCATTAACTCCTTCGAAAGTTTAGCTAAGAAAAGCTTTTTTTATCGAAATTCTAGATTGAAATGTATCGTTTTTCAAATGTTGATTATGAAGTCATCCCTAGAAAACCAAGGGGAAGTGAAGGAAAAATAATTGCAGTGTTTTAAAATTTCAGGTTTGATTTAGGACATTTTGAGGTTGAGTAAACCAAAATATCCTTCTCTCGTCCATTACGTCCAAAATTACTGCAGGAGTCAGAATATTTTCAAATGCGCATATATTAATTTTAACATAAAAATAATTTTGCAGTCAAAATTGTCGCTCCGAAAACATTTTTTCCTGCAGAGCCACTTCCACTTATGAGTGAAGCAAGAAGCACATTTATTGTCATTACACACTATGTCAATAGGTCAATTCATATTTCGTAATATTTGAAAGTTATTGTTAAACACTTTATTTCGTTAAGCATCCTAATCTGTAGATTAAATATATAAAATCTGCGTAAGTCGATATGCGACTTTTAAAAGCAACACAGCAGTTACAGAAAGTAACAGAATAATTTAAAACATAAACAAAACAGGGCGGGGCAACAATACAATAAAATGGATAACCTTTGAATTGCCGGTGGAGGCGGTCACGATCGGTTTACTGATTACGTGTCTTTGTTTTTAATAACCTTAACTATATAGATAGGCATGTTGGTCAGTAAAATTTAAAATTCGAATTAACCTTCCAACGGTCGTATTAGCACCTATCCTTAAATGAAATAAAGCATGCCAATGACACAACAAAACTGCTTTGAAAGTTAGTTAAGTAAAACCTTAATACACGCTTGGTTTTAAAAATACACTTGGTAACAGGATTCTGCTGATGCATTCTGATATGGATATCCCTCGCTGGACTGACTTGAGCACTGTCCCGCGCTGTTTACACGCGTCTAGTCGATATCGGTAAATCATCGGGGTTACGACACGTTCCTGAAAATTAATGACTCGAATCAATGACTCGAAAAATAGACAGCTGGTCTATTCCGATCTATCACTGGATACTGGAAGCTGTACTGACTTCAAACTGTTTTAAACAGGATCCGTATTAAATCATACAATCAGTTTATCCCTCTCGCAGTTTTCTCCTCGGGGAGGGAGGTGGAAGATGCGTCATGCATACCTCCGCAGCCGTCTGCGAGGTGATGTGGGACTCACCAGAGTGGCACCTAGCTACTAAAAACCACCTTTACTGCTGTGGCATGGGAATGCAATACAGCCTTCACCGGAGTGATACCCGATTAGGGAAGGGTGTGCGCAAGCGGGGACCTGCTAGTGGGTCAGCCGCTGAGATTAAATATCGCTAAAGGTGCTAATAACAGGTTGGAGGTTGATTCGGCCTGGGCAGCCATTAGCTGGTCCAGATTTGCAAAGAGTTGATCGGGGGTATCCGAGAGAGCGTTTCTCGGCCTACGGACTTTGTACTTCAACGGCAGGGACGGAGCAGTGTAAGATACTGTCTCGCGAATAAGGGAGTATGGATGCTCTTCGGACCGCTTGAAGAAAGCATCTTTAGATGTTGTTGTATCGTAGGTACGTCGAGTTCCTTGTGCAGGTCTGCGTTACGCACGTACCACGACGCATCCGTGGCCCTGCACTGATTCTGGAATACTTGATTATACAAATCGGATTGTTTGGATTGTTTAGACGATTCGAAAATGTGATCATAAAAGTGGTCTGATAAAGATTTTTTTTAGTTTGTGTCATTATAATACAAGAGAAATGCCTTTATAACCGCGGCAAAACTATGTGGAATTAATTTCGATTTGGCTTTGATTGTCCTAAATTATACACATGCGAGAGACTCACTTTCGTGAACGTAGAGTTACCCCAATGATTTACTGATATCTGCCTGGACGCGTGTAAACAGCGCTGGTCAATGCCCAAATCAGTCTAGCGAGGGAAGCTTGTGACACTGACGTGCACTGCTGCATCAATGTAAGCCAGCCTTTACAATTCTTCAGTGAGGGAAATCAGTGAAACTGGCCTCGGCTGCTGTGTCAATGTATATCAATGTATACCGGACTTTAGTCTTTCTACTTCCTATCTTTGCTTCAGATAACTTTCTTACGTCGAGAAATCGGTAAATACAATCAAGCTTAAGAAACTTGACGTGTTGACAGCAATGAAAAGATAACTCTTATTTCACGCAACAAAGGCCCATATAGAATTTTAAGATAACATTATAAACTCTTTCACACAAACTGTCGGCGGCTATGACGGACGGTGTCAGGTAGGCGCCCAAGGAGTTTCCGGAACAGTACAGGGGTACTAACGACCAAAATTCCTTCTTAGTGAAGTTAAAGGAATGGCTGGTTACCAGGTACTAGCTAATAGGAAAGCCAGTGCCTTAATCAGTGGCCCTATAGCTAGGGCCTCAGCAGAGTTAACATACTTAATCGAGGGACATGGGTTGAAATGGGATTTTTATGTTTTTAAAAACAATTTTATCAAACATATAAGATATATTTACAACTATTCTTTTTTCCAGATTATACGGACTGCTTATAGCTATTACGCAGTGATACGAGAAAAGACACAAAAAGCTTAAAGAGGTCAAAAAGGCATCTGCTCGACTTATCAAAATATTTTATTCAAAATACACTTTTTGATTGCCTTTATCATTATTTCACGAAATAAATAAATATTACTTTTTAGGTAATTTTTGCACAGGAAGTTGGCAATATTGTTTCTTTAGCTAACAACCCCTCTAGGGTGGTCTTGTTAGGCTGTCTTATATTATTTTATTCCAGTTAAAACAGACAACGAGTTCCAGGAATAAAGTCATTTTCAACTAATGCATCAGAAAGCCATATATAAAGAAATAATTCGTTCATAAAATTTTATGAATAAAGAGCTTTTTTTATGATTACCAGTGACACCAATGTAAATTTTTGAGTTATTTAACAAATATACAAGCACAATAAATTACTGATGCAACTATTTCCTACTAGAAATAAAACTTGTAAAGAATTATGGATTTCTTTTTACTGACCAATGAATTCCTTTCTCAATATGTTTTAGGTTAGACAAAAATAGTATTTAATTTAATTTAATTTAATTTGACTTATTTTAATTTAATTTGACCAGGAGTCAAATAGGTCAAACAGTTAACTTCTCACAATTTTGACTTAACACATTACTTCTGTGGGTATGTGGATTATTTAACGATTTTAACCTTCAACGTTCCGACGTGGTTCAAGTAATCAAGACTTATTGGTACAATTTGAGAGTCACCGAGATAGGGCTTAGGTCCGCAGATGCGATCCAGCAGGCCAGCGCCTAAAGTGCGCTACCAAAGTGTGCCGCAAGTAAATATTTTAACACAATGTTATGATCATCTTCACTACGACAACGGTCTGGAAGTAAACTTAATAAACTTAGGTACATAAATAGACTGAAATCTTAATACTACATACTCAGTTCTTTAATAGCCTCTAAAACTCTTATTTTCTTCATATTATATTTTAAAACATTGAGTTACCATAAAAATCTATTTTTATCTGACAAATGTTTGATGATGAATGATTAATGATCCTGATTAGAATCAAACCTGAGATCGAAAGTAAAAATGGGGCACGCTAAATGGGGCGGAAGTTGCTTGGAAAAGATTCCAGTAATAAATATACATAAGTTCACAATCAAATATAATCGGCCAGGTAAAATCAGAGGTACCTTTTTTTATTAAAATATCTTTGCCTATAAACCATGTTGGTTGTCAAAGCTACTAAGAACAATAGCTACAGAGCATAAGATAGTGATGGAAGTTAGCAAAAAATCGATTGGTATGGTTATTGGAAAAAACGCTGTTTTTTTGACAGTGAAAACCTATCCGCCAAAACTCATCATCGTAAGCGAAATTTGTTTAGTATAGAAAAAAAGGAAACAATTAGTGTTTTAATTTTAATTGAAGTTAAAAACTTACTTTAAATAAACTAAAATTATTTCTTTATATTAGTTTTTGTCGTTATGTTTGTTAAGCTTCATGTACATAAGTTAGAATTGATATTAAGGTTGGCTATGGCTACTTTAAAAAAAAATTGTTGGCGGAAAATAAACAGGTGGTATAAGAGATAGTAACTAGGTACTCTGGCGTCCGGCCTCTTTATGTCGCCGCCGCCGATAATGGCAACTTAAAACCAAAGTAAGAATCGAATTTGAATATCACAAATACAACATTCCCTGACATTACAAGAAAACAATGTCAGTCGTTTTACGGACCGTTCGTGTTCGGTCGATTTGTATATATACGTTATGAAATAAATATCAAATCAATGTATAACAAAAGTCTTTAAATCCCACAGCAACGCCCCCCAAATCCCCACAGTACCTAGATAGGGCAATAGGTACCGTAAAACTAAGTGAATTGTGGCAAAACTAAACTTTGAACAAACTTTACTAGTTTCTCGTAAAGATAAAATAAATAGCATACCTATTCAGACTGACTGTGGGGTCCATAGGAATGAGCAAAGAAATAATTGCGAAAAATTCTGTTTGATTTATTGCAAAAAACATAAATACATAACACATGTCTGTGTGCATGTTATACCAAGTAAGCGTAAGGACGGCGCGCATAGTTTCTTAATATTGAAAAAATTACTGACCAAAGGCTCCGATTATGCCGGAGAGGTAAAATTATTCTATTTTTGATTTACAGTTATCCAATGTAATTTTAAAATCTTTTATTGGCCTTTTTATGAGGCACAAATTACTGAAAATTTTGTTATCTTCCTATTCACCCCGGAACCCCTGTTCACCCCATTCTACGCGATCAAAATTCATTTTCGGTTTTGTCTCTATGCACTCCGCAGCCTTGCACACCCCATTGTTCGAGGAAGAGAGGTAATCGTATAGATATTATTGAACTTCAAATTTGTTTTTCCTGCTTAAATTGGTTGTGATTAAAATAAAATGAATACATTCTCCGAAATAAGACTGGTATTTCCATTTTAGCCTGGAATTATAGCACAAAATCAAGTTGTATAAGGTGACTTGTTCACCCTCGACTTAGGGTGAATAGGAACGACGTATGGGTTGAATAGAAGACTAACCTAGGGCTGAAATTTGTTTAGCGGCTTTTCCTAGCTGTCATAATTATTATATATAAGATTTTTTTAAATTACCTTAATACTTATTCCAGAAAATAAGATTAAAAAAATCCTAAGCAACATTTTGTAGTAATTGCTTATTTAGACCTACCTAAGTACAAAGTAACGGATTATCTGAAAACTAATTTTATCCGAACGGTAAGTAATCGAAAAATAAAAAAAATAACAATGATAACCAAAAGTTTTTAGTTTTTGTTGTTAACACTTAATCTCGGTTAATCTGAACCAATTTCCTACAAATAAAATAAACTTATCAAAATATCTAAACGCGTACATGCCTACTTCAAATAACATAAAATTAATTTAATCCTTTAAAATAATTATGCTACATTTAAATACGCTATTTAATTAAAACGAAATAACCGCTAAAACAAAACCGTCGGCGGCTCTTCCCCAACCGCGCGCTCCATGCGCGCGAGTCGCGCGACCGCTTTTGATTGCGCCAATCTTCAGAAGCGCGAACTCAAGCTCTGATCGTCGGAATTTTTAAAATATTTCTCCTAGTTACGAAGCTTAAAAGACAATGTTTATTTACATTAAATATCAGAAGTATTTATTCTGAAAGTAATAAGTCTTTTACCGGAAAATGTGCATTGTTAGTAGAGTATCAATTATTGTATTTTTAGTTCATTATTTTGACAATAATGACTTACACATAAAATATAGATGTATGTTGTCGTGGACTTTTTTGTCGAACTATTGTAATATATTTTCATAATATTTCATGTTCGTGCAACTGTTAAGGTTCTTAAAATGCACGCTAAAATAGCTCGCAGATGGCAGAATTTTTGATACCTTGGGTTACATTATTGTAATTTTTTAATTGTGAGGGATATATAATTAAATAGGAAATATAAGATAATTTTGGTAGGGATCTCCTTTTTTTTTATATAAAATACTGCATATATTAAAAAGTAAAACATCAGTTTAGTGATTTAACATCAGTTTAGTAGATTTTGTGTTTATCCACTACAAACATACAAACACAGAAAAGTTGAACAAATTAAATCTTTCCTCTTTATGATATTAGGGTCGAGTCTAAATGTTTATTATATTAGATTTCAAAATAATAGGAAATACTCTTTGTTTTGTAGCATTGTCTCTCAAAAAGACGGAGGTGGAAAATTCCACATAGGTCACATGACACACGTCACATTTTCACGAAATTTTTACAATATACATTTTTTGATTTCCAGTACAAAAAGTACATTGTTTTGCCGACAGCATGTCAATTTTTAAACAATAGAAGCATCAAAAATCCTATCAAATATATTCTGTGAAATCCTATTAAAATATCATTTATATACATATATTATGTATTAGCGGAATGTGACGTAGTGGAGATATAAAGTTTTGTTTTAAATAGAAGGTTTTAAATAGTTCTGGTTTTTTTTCTAAGATAAACTAGCCTAACCACTTGACATTATCAATTATCAAACTACTAACATTATTATTTAAAGATGAGCACACATTTTAAGGCGGAAATCCCGCATTATTATTGTCAATTTTACTATTATTTGTTGAACAAAATAGCTTCTTTGTACATATTGAAAGTCAATTTCCTTAGTTAACAGTGTAATACTTTTTTTTAATTTCTTACGTTTACAAAATACGTACAAGATTCAGATTTTTACTATCGAGTTTCCGATATTACGGCACTGTTCTTGCAATCCTTGCCAAGATTATGAAACTGAGAATATAAAAAATCGAAATCTTGGTAAGAATCCCGTTTATTTTTTAAATAATCGCGATAATCTATTACAATTAGTAGCTAATTTATAAATTCTAGGATAGCACAAAAATACCTATGATTTAGAACCCCAACTGTTTTGATTCTTTTAGATTTTTTAATTTGGTGTATTCCATTTCGTTACGTTCACTTATTTTTAAAAACAATTACCTATCTAAGATAATATAGATAGATTATTTATTATCTATTATAAAATTATAAATCGAAAAGTTCTTAACTGAATACTTGATATTTTTTCCGAACGCCATCTATTTCCGATATTAGAAAACAAAATGGAGTTATTACATCTAAAGTACAGATTCCAAACAGGTAAGAAGTTAAAAGTATAGATGTCGCTAAATTAAGTTATTGTAAGCGCTAACATGATGGTGTCACGTAAAGTTACAAGGAACATTATATAGATGGCATAAAATAAAAAATAAAAAAACACGATTATGCCATATAGACAACATGAAGTTAAATAGAAAAGACACAATGTAAAACAGTACGATTGGTATACCTACATGAAAATAAAATCATGAAAGAAAATGGTTTGGATATGGATTAGACGCTGATCCCTCAGCACCGCGCTTTGTCACGACGGCATTAACGTGTACCTACCTAGTTGTAAGCGCCTAGTAGAGTAGTTCGAAATTAAAATATAATTTAGTAAGTAGGCATTAAAATTATAAAAATAATTCATTAAACAATCAACTTGGCTTTTGATGTGATTTTATATTATGCCTCAGTTTACTTTAAAATAATGAAGAAAATTGCTAACACTCTGTCATAGTAAATAAATACACATAATTATTAAATTATCGCTAATTAAAATAAGAAGGTAGGTATGTACAGTACAAACAAATAAATTAATAGATATAGTAATTAAAACTGATCGTTCGGCCGGCGGCGTTCACAGGCGGACACCCATAAAGTGCGCCTAGGTGGATACTGACCTTGTCCGACGTTAATTTACTTTAGTGATTGAACGAGAACCGTGCGGGGCGCCCTAGGAGACCTAAGATACCTAAGATACCTGAATATCTCATAACTCGTATACTAGTGAGTGTCTAGGGAGAACAAATTTTAAACTTACTCGTAAAGGCGCAGTATCTACAGTCAACCAATCAGGGACATAATGAGTAATTAACTATAACCACTTGTGAGTGTTGTGTGGTGATTCTCGTCATATCAAGAACTTATTTGATTAAACTAGGTTAATATTAGTAAATATGTTTATTGTTAAAATTATAACATAAGTTTATAGCTATATTATAAACAACATGAACGTGAGTGATGCATTCGATGATGGTTTTCCTCTTGTTTATCTCCTTGATGTAGTTTTGAAATTGTCGAAAGATTTTCATCCGTTTCATCTCTAACATCGCACGAAGAACTGTCTTCATCCTTTTCTAATTAAAACACTAAACCCTATTATCGAGTGTAAATATTGGATTCTTTAGAGGAAACTACAACCGACCAACTAGCACCAATGCACTCTAGAGTTTAATATCAAATATTCCATTTGTCTAGGATTCTAGAATAGATCCCTTTCTGCTTGTATCAAAAGTACCAAATGGATTTAACAGTTTCAAATACTATCAAATAAATCAGAACTAATATAGAAATACCTACTACGTTTATTGTCCAACGCATACATAGTTAACACAATATAATGTTTGGATAAGAAAAAATTACAAAATACACTGCACCTACTTACTTGTCGATCTCAATGGCAATCCATAACATTAATACACATGTCACAGATTCAGGTTGATTTAAATTATAGGGCACGTTGCTTTTATCCGCCATTTTGTCGCAAGTATAGGGCACGTTGTTTATATCCACCATTTAGAATTTTTATCAGTCAGTGTGCTCACCGGCACAGGCGTATCCTCGATGAATACAGCTCGATTGACCACTGAAAGATATGGCGTTGACAACGACAAATTCCCTCTCGTCTTGCAATTATTTAGTATTTTTACAGCTACACAAAGTATGGTGCAATGATTCTAGTTAAATTAACCATCTTACGTTCATATAATTACTAACATACACATGTTTTTTTTTCTTACAGCGCTTTTGCATGATAATGCTAAAAACAACGCGTAAAATATTATATCTTTGACTACGAACAACCTAAGATTTTAACATGTACATGTTTTCTAAACAATCACGATGGTTAGGAGTATCCTACCTACGTATACGTTTCCTTCGTAAAAAAACATTTTGATGTGGTACATAGTACGCTTGAAGTTGGTAAACGAAGTATAATTACGTTTTGGAGAAAGTACAAATGTGACAAAATGCTTGCATCTGCATGAAACCTTAGATCATATTTTAAACTATCGAACCGGCCGGGCTTCTCACACGAAACAGAGCATATGTGCCTAAATTCCTTTTCTGTCGGAGGTTGCAGCAGATTGTTGCGCTGATTTTGTAATTATTTTTTTAATATAACGTTTATTAATCTCACTTGGAGTATCTCCAAAGTATTTATTACCTACTTGCATAGGTAATCTTACTTGGTAGGTAATCTCGAAAACGTAAAAAATCGCTACATATTATAAAAACAAATAAATAAAGTGATGAAATTTAATCAATCAATTATTATGATGAAATAAGTAAGTGCCTACCTACCAAACCTGAAATAACACAAACCAAAAATTAATCTTAAATGAAGTGATTAACGTAACGACGACGTATACCAAAACCAACGTAACTGCAACGTTCAATAAAAACTATATAAAAAAATATCAAACAAATTTGAATATTTGACTACCTCAGTCTTCGATCACAGATCAAATTTTTATACATGATCAAAAACCTAAGTACCTAAATAAGCACCTAACACCACAGGTATCAAAAACAAAACAAATACAATCATTATATATAATAATACATTATATATAATGATTGTATTGTTAAGTTATTTGTTAAGCCTTATGATATATCATACGGCAGGTAACCGCAAGGCTTATACTTGTATAGCAACACTGGGTGAATTTATATTGTCCCGCTATAGTTTTGTTTTTGCAATAACTTCTAAGATATGAATTAAAAGTGTATGGTGTTAAGGGAAATTATGATAAGCGTGAAATGCTTAAGGTAACTAACGTATTTAACTGATCAAGGATTCATACCGTACCACAAAATATGTAATTGTTTTTTAAAACGTTAAAATGGAAATTCGTCGGCAAATTTATCGCACACAGACAGACATACTGACACACGCGGCCGGGTGGCACTTTGTTTTATAACATGTATTGAGCTTGTCGATTCAATGAAACTAACTCTCCAGCACATTAAGCTCACCTTAAGAGCGATTTAACCTTCCCGACATGTAAGAGCTCTCGTGTAAAATTCTAAATTTCACAAATTTTTTTGGGAGGGAATTTTCGTTCGGTTACTATTAGATTATTGTAGAATATCCTCGTGGAGCATCTTCTATTCTATAATTTATTATCGATTCGCTGAAGATATTGTTGACACAAACTGTAAGCTCCGCTTGGGGTTCGCAAGCGAAATAAGTTTATGATATTCTAAGCCGCGTCTTAAACCGAATACAGAATGTGAGAACGGTTATCATATCCATTCATTCATTGCCGTTCATTGTAATAGCTAAAAATTAAGTTAAGAAAATCAGCTTAAAAAGTGTAAGATGATGCAAAGTTATACTTAACTGGGTGCATGTTTTGATGAAATTGAAAGACTTCGAAATCCTAAAAAATTACTATAATACTCAAGTGATTATTAAATTAACGTGAATCAAGCTTCACTACCCACATTGAAATTCTTTTACTGAAAATAGCTGTATGTATCTGATTTGTGGCGGAAGGCATACCGAGCTTTGTCATGTTCATAGAAATACCTAAAATGGTGCTGAAAGGTCTTTTTTCCGTCGGCTTTTTTCGTCTCAGTCTACCCTTTAAAAGTCGAAGTATATAGTCGTAGATTTATCGAAATTCATAAACAGGTACAGTTTGAACGTGGTTTGAACAAATAATGATATCTTTTTTTTTTATGAGCGGTCTATTTAACGAAATATTTCCTACCTAAATTTTTTATCTTGCGATAAGCTAAGAAATTTACGTACTTTAGATTAAACAGTTGATATTCAACTGTCGCAGTCGTTGGGACCCAACGTTATGTAAACTGCAATGTTGCAGTGTCTTCCCCATCGATATCTTTCTATTTTTGTAACAAAATGAAAATAAAGAAACATCTTTAACAAAATTTGCGTTTAATAAATAACTTAAGCTATGTCTAAATAAAACTAAATAACATTCGATAAATAGTTCAAAATTTTGTAAACAACTAAAAGCAAATATTTTCGACAATATTAGTTTACAAAATTTAAAACAAAATGATAAGTTTATTATTTAGTCAGTCCGAGTTTAAAGGATTCAATCCTGAAAATAAAATTAATGACGTAGATATCTAGTTAATTAAAACTAAGTAAATTAGCTTAAAGTAATAGTAGCATTCTCTCAAGACACTAAAAATGAAAACACAATATTTTTTAGATGCATGTTGGAGGCTATTTCGTCATTCAAGTGCTTTGCCAGCAATTTCCTTCACAGTTTTATTTTTCATACAACTGTGATAAGTGATCTCCATTTTATGACCATAACGGTTGATTTTTGAAAGCTTTACCACTAGCCTCTAGAGAAATTAAGCTGATAGGTCTATAGGAAACTCGGCTATGAGCAACGGAATGAAGCGCCAACTGGATTGGTGCATTTTGCTCATCAAAGAAACCAAAAATAATGGATTTGATTGCCTTAAATCTGTTCGTTGTTGTGTCAGAGTAAGTCAGTCAGCCTGTTTACTCTTTGTACAATAAATATTACCACCAAAATTTAGGATTCGAATATAAAAATACTTGCGTTTTTATGAAATTTATGCAAATAAATAACTAGAATAAAAAATGTTCAATAAAAAGGTGTCTGTCCGTATTAAAATCTTCAGGAAACTTGATTTATAAATTAACTTATATCTAATAATAATAAAAATTACTCTTTATTTATTTGAGAGTCGAGTGCAAAATCGTTTAGCAGAAAACAAAAGTTAAAAACTAAGAGTTAACGGATATATACTCGATCTAATATTCAAGTAAACAATTCAAATTCCTATTTTCTTCTCAAAAAATTATATAATATCTTATTGCACATATTTCATTAAAAAAGTTACAACATTTTGCCACAAAAATATAAGTTAAAGATTCTATAAAGTTAATCTTAATTTTATCCTAGTTGATTAGAGCCCCGTATTCAATGCCGTCAGTATGGTATCCATAATGGGCATCGGCTATAATCTCATCGTTCCGAGCTTTAAATCTATTGGAATTTTTAAAAGCATTAATTATCATAAGAATTAGCGCCAGCTTTCCTACTAACAGAGACTTGACTAACATCATTTTCAGAACGCTCAGGAAGAATGGCACAATTGCTGATTGAACCAGGAATGGCATTAGGAACATCGGCAAGATTCTCTCCAGTAGCTTCTTCCTTTTGCTTCGACCTGAAAAGGAGAAAACATGAATGGATGAAAAAATGTAATAAAAAAGAAATACAAAGTATAAGCGTCATAAGTAAATACGTGAAAGGTAGATGGTATCATTAACCGTTAAACTAAACGGCTATTATGTACGGCTATTAAGTAGATCTTTTCAGCTAGCTGGTTAGCCGTCATGTGAAATAGTTAATTATGAAACAAGGGATCTGAGATCCGTTCATTATTTTTGTACAAACTTCTTGATATCTGCAATTTACGCAAGCCGAGCGAACAAAACGAGCGTGGCGCGGCAGCATTCAGCAAAGTGCCGGTATAAAAATTTAAAAGCATGAAATAGGTTGTTTTATTAGAAGTCTTATCGTACCACCCACTTGCGACATTATGCATCAGCACCTTAAAGGTTGTGGCGCTGGCTTCTCTGTCTAGAGGTCCGGAATTAATTCCAAATGTAACACTGAGTTTTAAGAGCTTGTGTACTTACGTAAGATTAACTTGCGTAAGAACTACTTTTAATTCATGTTTCACCCAAACTAGCACGTTGGGAAAATGATATCAAAATGTTGATGCCACTCCAGGCTTTACCGCAATACCACAATCATTCAGAGCACTCGAGGATTTTCCTCATCCAATTCTTCTGACAAGAAAAAAGTTATTTGTAATTTAATTTAAGGCGAGATTTCCATCCAACAACTGAAGGAATGTTATCTTTTTAGTTTGCCTGATTAGCTTTGCTAAAATTTTCAATCTAGTATAAGTTTTTGAATATATAAATAGAAAATTACCTGCCTTTTTATTAGCCGTTAGTAACCTTCCCCTCCACAAGCTCACCTAGCTTTCACATGACTGCATTCTATCTCTAACCTAGCAACCCGGTCCGGCTTCGCACGGGTAATAGTGCATGTTTGTCTTAATTTATTTTCTATCGTAGTGATGCATCAGACTGTTGCGTCGAGCATGAAGTTAGATTTCAATGTAACGTATATTTAACCTATATGAAGCATTTTTAAAGTTTTTTATTTCCTATCCTGCAATCAATTCAATGTAAAGAATGGCTGCGTAATATAAAAACAAATAACTAATTTGATGAAAATGACATTTAATGAAATTTAGTCAATCAAAGATCACGACAATCTTAAACTTTAGAGTGATTCACCACGTAAAAGTTTAAACAATACCAACTTAACTGCAAACTTCCATAAATGCACTAAAAATAAAACTATTCATAAAATTTCACTACCTCAGTCTCCGATCACACATCAAATTTTTATACAATGATCGTAAGACAGTCGTTAAAGACTGGTAAAGCCCCTACGGCAGGTAATCACTGAGTTTAAATAGCAACAGTGGGCGAATTTATTTACTGACGCACCATAGTTTTATTTTTGAGATAATTTCTAAGATATGATTTTAAAGTGTATGGTGACCATGGCAATTATAATGATAATGAAATGCTTAGGGTACCTAACTTATTTAAATGGATAAGGATTATCATCGTACCCGTCTAGATAGCTCTTTAATTGCCAAATTTTATGTGACCATTTTTTTACATTTAAAGGGGTATAGTAAGCTATTCGTGAAATATCGCGACGACGAATACATATGCCATTGGGGATTTTTCTCTAGAAATATAAAATACGATGGAAATGTCTCCCACATTTCCATCGTACATTATTTTGGTTTATTTCAAAAGAATAAGACGGCATTTTCGATGAATGCCTCTCAGTCAGCTTGATTTCTTCCGATATCAAGATATATGTACGCTAAGATTCTTTAAAGTTTTGAATATGGTTTTCTTCAATAGATAGAGTAATTCACTTCTTGGGTCAATACAAAACCGGTAAAACATGACATATGCACATTTAGCATAAAGAAATTAATAAAATAATATTATGCCGACTGTTACAATGTATCGATAAAGCACTGAACGATAGCTACAACCCTTTTTGTCAAACATCCATGTTTGGCCACGCTGTGCACTAGGCAGCCAGAGCTAGATGCGCGGTCTGTATCTAGTAATAAAAACTCCATGAGTATCAATAGGCTATTTCAGTGTTTGGTCAGCATTAATCCTTAATTATGTTTGTCCTTTTTATCAAAATGAACAAAGAAAATTTCGAACACTTGCTTAACAAAATCACAGAACGAGCAAATGCTTATTATGATCTGAGAATCTAAATGAGTCAGATAAGAAAACTGCTGGGGAAGTGCAGCACCGAAACTACGGTAACAGAATTTTATAGAGAAAAATAACGTATCGAATTCCTATGTAGTGTAGTGAGAACTATGTACATGGAGAAAAAAAAGTATTTGTGATATTTTCGTTTGAGAGTTTCAACGCTCAAAATCAAAATATCAGTTTTAATATGTATGTAGATACGTACGTTTTGTTTGAACTGTATTATTTTTGAATATTCTATTTATATTATTTAGTAAAGCTGTGGTTCACATACTTTAATTTAATGCGAGAGTGTATAGTTCATTTATTAAAAATAAAGAAGGATACGTTTTTATGAATCATTCAGAAGTCAGGCCTTTGTTTTCCGTCTCCTCTGATGGAAAGAGAAGAAGAAGACGAGGGTGTAACACGCCTGTCTAAGAGGAGCCTACTCACTCTACGTTTGAAAACCCCAGAATTGTATTTATCTGAAAAAAGGGTTTTACAAGTTCATAGAGAGCATTCGCACTCTTCATAGAGAGCATTACATTAAAAGACCGATAGACTTGCGGCTTTTCGACGGTAATCGAGACGTCGCATTCGCAGGTTTACCGTCATTGATGATAGACTCATCAACTCAACTGAATCGCTTATCGCTTGACGCTAAATAAGTTAACTAAAAAGTTAAATAAGTTACTAAAAACATGCTTCATTCACTTAATACTGCCATAAAATGAACTAATTTATTAGCTACATCCAGCAGGGAAAACAATTTGGAAATCAAACGAATTCAGAATATGCCTTGCCCGAGCTTTCTAATTTCTAACTGTCTTGGCAATATAAGCAATCAATGATTGTGATTGGCGGCTTTTGATGGTTAGATATAGATTAAATATTCAAAACGACTGCAAAGTCTACATAACTTAGAGGTAAGAATTCGTAGATAATTCCTGTAACTTTAATACACAATTTTTGAAATGACACTACGATGGAAACCTTTTACGAGTAGATTATGTCAAAAAGGGATAAGACCGAGTAACATTTTCTGAGTGACATTTGCCTAATTGATTTTCTAATTGTTAAATTATTAATGGCCAGTTCTTTTAACTTTCCCTAAGCCCAGTTTTTGATACCTTGTATTGTATACCATTTAACAGACGATAGCTGCATTACTTTTATTAGATATATCCTCTTGGTTTCTTTATTACTATTTGATTACTTCTCATTCTTTATTTATGACCTTTTATCAAAATTTTTATTAAAGTTTTAGGAGTGAAATTAAACTATTTGAATTTCCACAAGCGTTACCTAAGGAAAAAGGATGTACATAAAATCTTCGCTTTGCATTCATCAAAACTGTAAGAAAACGTAGACAGGGACTTCAAAGGCAGCCACTGCTTTCATTCGGATGGAAACATTGAGACAAGATTTTTCGCTTTTAGGCTTTGAGCAGCCCCCCTTCCATAGCCCTATATCCCAACACAACAAAAAGGTGTGTGAAGAAATTAGTCTTTCCATTGCTTATTCAATTTTATCTTAAATAAATTTAACAAAAGTATTTCAAATTGCTGAGGTCCGTAGTTTTAGAGCCCAAAATATTTTACAAAGTATTTCATTAAAAAAATATTTGTAAAAATTTAAGAAGAAGGAAACAAAATTCCAAGTCACACCGAATTCTTTTAATTTGTTTTATACTATGATTATAAAGACGTTTTCTTTTTAAATTATCATGCTTATACCTAATATGTAAATTATATATCTTCTGGTTATATTAGGTCTTTACCTATGAAATTGCCGTTTTTCACGAAATAAATGAAGCGTAATTTTTTTATATATTTTTTATTTCTATTAATCAAAATAATCACCCATGCAATCAATGCATCTTTGCCAACGCATTGGTAGCTTATTGTTGCCTTTCTTGAAGAAATCAGCTGGACGGGAGGCAACAAATTCTTCAAAGGCATTTTTTACTGCCTCTCGGGTATTGAATTTTTTTTCCGCCAAGAAGTTATCCAAATTCTGGGAAAAGTAGAAGTCTGTAGGCGCAAGGTCTGGTGAGTACGGCGGATGACGGAGAACTTCCAACCCCAACTCTTGTAGCTTGGAGACCGTCTGCTGTGCAGTATGAGGTCGCGCGTTGTCGTGCAGGAGCAGTGGAGCCGAACGATTGATCAAAGCTGGTTGGAGACGTGCGAGCTTCTCCATCATTGTGTTCTGTTCTTTACAGTACACATCTGCAGTAATGCTTGTCCCGTTTGGCAAGAAGCTGTGATGAATTACACCCGCGTTAGACCACCAAACAGTGACCATCACTTTTCTAGGGGTAAGTTTTCGTTTAGGCCATTGTTTGGGTGCTGAACCAGGGTCCAACCAACTTGCTGAGCGCTTACGATTGTCAAACAGGATCCATTTCTCGTCACAAGTAACAATGCGGTTCAGAATTCCTTCATTTGTATGCCTGCTGAGCAGTGCAAGGCACGTCTCCACGCGTACTTTCGCGCTGGCGGTCATTTTTTACCTTGCCAATTTGACGCAAATGGACCAATATTGTTTCGATGCTAACGTCGAAAGCTGCTGCTAATTCAGCCGTGGATTGAGTTTCATCAGCTTCCACAATTGCCTTTAATTCGTCATTGTCGACCAAAGTTTTCGGACAACCACGGGGTTCATTTTTCAGGTCAAAATTTCCAGAACGGAAGCGGGTAAACCAATAACGGGTGGTGCGTTCGTTTGTAGTGTTCGCTCCGTAAACGTAATTGATGTTGCGTGCTGCTTGTGCCGCTTTGCTGCCACGATGGTACTCATACTCCATAATTACTCGAATTTTTAACTTATCCATGATGACGAAAAATGTTCGAATGCGTTGAAAACAAAACACTAACTATTAAACAAATGACGATTTTAGAAAAATAATTCCATGTTTGTCAAACAAAATTAATTTGAAATTAGAATTATCAGACAAAAAAAAAATATTTTCATTTGAAATGGCCAGTACGGCAAAACGGCAGTTTCATAGGTAAAGACCTATTATATTCTTCTGGCAGGTTCTTCTTCAACGTTATATTACCTACCTTTCTTAACATTTCTTCAATGATAAATATACACAGGGTGGCCAGAAAAGTAAAATTCAAAAACTTTTTTAGGTGCCTCGTGTTGAGAGGTATCTGAATCACCCCTGTGTATGTTATATAAGATTTTTCATAGCGATTTTTCATAGCATAGATTACTCAAATTTTTCTATATTTAATAACAAATATTTTGTACATTACCTTTTTTTATTTTAATATTGTAACTATTCGTATTTGTTTCATTTTACTTTCTGTTTAGTTTTATAATGATTATCTAATGTTTTGTGTTTCATTTTTTATTTTTATGTTGTGCATGTTTATTTTGATTTACTTATTTTGTACATTTTATTTTTCGGATGCAAATAAAAAAATTGTCTATTTATTTATCTACTTAACCAACAATTTATAACACAAATTGATAAATCGCTGACTGACCCTTATAAGCATGCATATCATTTGAATGGACGAACCGACTTTGTTAGGTCAAATCGTAACGGTTGTATGAGAGATACAATGGCACCGTTAGACAAACAGATACACACTTAAAACGTATATGCAGATTATATCGAGGGTAAATAAGATTTAAAATTAATTGACCAAGTGTTTACAGTTTCCGGGACCGTTAGGCGAAGCTAAGGGCGAGAAGAAAAATTAGAAGCTACACAATGAAGCTGCGCTTCCAAAATTTGCGTGAGGAAATGTCTTCTTTTTGTAAGAAAAATTATGTAACTTTATTGGTGAAATTTTTCTGTAGAAACAAGGTTAAATCCATCGAAGTAAGCAAAAGTCTTTCAAAGGTATTCAAACCTTCCTGTTTAGGCATAATAATATTTTACTCATCTGTTTTTATACATTGAATGCTGTATCTCCGTCCCCAATATCAATAAATATCTATTTGGATCATAAGCATTGTGCAATTGTACAAAAAGCGACAACGCTAAAAAAATTTAATTCATTGCAAACGTCTCAACGGAGTTATAAATAAAAAATCCGTTAAGTATTTCAAGAAGTATATCAAAAAGTACTTCACCATACAAAATACTTACATTTATTTTGAAATTTTTAAGAAATACCGTTCCTTTTGCTATCATATATTTTTTTATTTTTTATTTTTTATTTCATAGGATAACAAACAGTATTTTATAATCTATGTATAAAGCAATATGAATAACTTTTAACCATTTACATGTTATCACAAATTACTATATATAGCTTAATTTGTTCTTACATTATAAAAAAAAATACAAATAACAGAGAGAAAAAGTAACAGTTATGATGTTAGAAAACAACCAAATTATAAAAATAAAAACTAAAAATAATACTAATAATAACAGGAATCGCGCCAAAATAGATCCATAATAAAATCGGTTCAATGAATATTGTCGAACCAGAGTTTTGACAATGCTCGCTTGAAAGGGACCAAACCAGAGGTAAATAAATCTAAATCAGGTAATTCCGCAAGTTTATTTGCGTTATTCGCTGATCTAGGAAAAAAGGATTCTTTTCTGTAATTGGTGGAGCTATGTGGTATAAAGAAGTATGAAGGATGTCGCACAGTTTTCGTTGGGACCCGCAAATTTATTTTGGAAAGAAGATGTGGGGAGTCAATTTTGGACTGTAAAATGTTTAGCAGAAAAGATATGTCAGCAATTTTACGTCTTTCTTTCAGTGGTAAGATGTGATGCCGTTTGCATCTCAGCTCATATCGTTCGTCGTATTGTTTACACTTGTATCCTAGATGTTTTAGAAACTTTCTTTGAACTGCTTCAAGACGGTTTATGTAAATTTCATACTGCGGATTCCAGATTTGCGAGCAATACTCGAGAATGCTTCGTACCAAACTGCAATATAGTATTTTTACAATTTTTAAACTACTAAATTGAGAACTCGACCTTATGACAAATCCCATTGTTTTGTTTGCTTTTTTAGCGATATGGTCAATATGCTTTTCGTATGTTAGTTTGGTGTCAAGAAATACTCCTAGGTCTTTGATGTCATTGACGCTATGGTATAGATAGTTCAATCCATATGTTATATAATTTTTGTTGCTATAGATTGGCAGGAGTTTGTTTTCCATCTCACCTAATGGAAAGTGATGATGAAGACTAGGTTGGTACATGCTGTTCCAAGAGGTACCTACTCACTATACACTTGAAAGCTTCAGGGTTTTTATGAAAACTGGCAATTTTTTGGAAATACTGACCTCTGGTTTGGCGACACGAGCCTAAAAAACCAACTATCGAGACGCTTTGTTCGGCTTTTCAGCACGTTATCCATGAATTCCAAAAGAACAGATTCAGATCACATTTGTTTGTAAGCTTTTAGGACCACAGATTTGAATATTCGCTTTAACATATGAAAGGTATTCCTACGCTTCCTATAAGAAATTTAAAATGTAAAAGTTTGTGCCTGCTTAGGCGCAAAACAAAAAGAAAAAGGTATATGAAACCGAATACAACTGACATTTTCTCTAATTCCTTCACCATACGCGCAGTTAAGTTGTGGAAGGCACTTCCTTGCATATTCCGTGAATCGAATATAATATTATAATATCGAATATTATATTATTAGGTCTTTACCTATGAAATTGCCGTTTTTCACGAAATAAATGAAGCGTAATTTTTTTATATATTTTTTATTTCTAATAATCAAAATAATCACCCATGCAATCAATGCATCTTTGCCAACGCATTGGTAGCTTATTGATGCCTTTCTTGAAGAAATCAGCTGGACGGGAGGCAACAAATTCTTCAAAGGCATTTTGTTCTGCCTCTCGGGTATTGAATTTTTTTCCCGCCAATAAGTTATCCAAATTCTGGAAAAAGTAGAAGTCTGTAGGCGCAAGGTCTGGTGAGTACGGCGGATGACGGAGAACTTCCAACCCCAACTCTTGTAGCTTGGAGACCGTCTGCTGTGCAGTATGAGGTCGCGCGTTGTCGTGCAGGAGCAGTGGAGCCGAACGATTGATCAAAGCTGGTTGGAGACGTGCGAGCTTCTCCATCATTGTGTTCTGTTCTTTACAGTACACATCTGCAGTAATGCTTGTCCCGTTTGGCAAGAAGCTGTGATGAATTACACCCGCGTTAGACCACCAAACAGTGACCATCACTTTTCTAGGGGTAAGTTTTCGTTTAGGCCATTGTTTGGGTGCTGAACCAGGGTCCAACCAACTTGCTGAGCGCTTACGATTGTCAAACAGGATCCATTTCTCGTCACAAGTAACAATGCGGTTCAGAATTCCTTCATTTGTATGCCTGCTGAGCAGTGCAAGGCACGTCTCCACGCGTACTTTCGCGCTGGCGGTCATTTTTTACCTTGCCAATTTGACGCAAATGGACCAATATTGTTTCGATGCTAACGTCGAAAGCTGCTGCTAATTCAGCCGTGGATTGAGTTTCATCAGCTTCCACAATTGCCTTTAATTCGTCATTGTCGACCAAAGTTTTCGGACAACCACGGGGTTCATTTTTCAGGTCAAAATTTCCAGAACGGAAGCGGGTAAACCAATAACGGGTGGTGCGTTCGTTTGTAGTGTTCGCTCCGTAAACGTAATTGATGTTGCGTGCTGCTTGTGCCGCTTTGCTGCCACGATGGTACTCATACTCCATAATTACTCGAATTTTTAACTTATCCATGATGACGAAAAATGTTCGAATGCGTTGAAAACAAAACACTAACTATTAAACAAATGACGATTTTAGAAAAATAATTCCATGTTTGTCAAACAAAATTAATTTGAAATTAGAATTATCAGACAAAAAAAAAATATTTTCATTTGAAATGGCCAGTACGGCAAAACGGCAGTTTCATAGGTAAAGACCTATTATATTCTTCTGGCAGGTTCTTCTTCAACGTTATATTACCTACCTTTCTTAACATTTCTTCAATGATAAATATACACAGGGTGGCCAGAAAAGTAAAATTCAAAAACTTTTTTAGGTGCCTCGTGTTGAGAGGTATCTGAATCACCCCTGTGTATGTTATATAAGATTTTTCATAGCGATTTTTCATAGCATAGATTACTCAAATTTTTCTATATTTAATAACAAATATTTTGTACATTACCTTTTTTTATTTTAATATTGTAACTATTCGTATTTGTTTCATTTTACTTTCTGTTTAGTTTTATAATGATTATCTAATGTTTTGTGTTTCATTTTTTATTTTTATGTTGTGCATGTTTATTTTGATTTACTTATTTTGTACATTTTATTTTTCGGATGCAAATAAAAAAATTGTCTATTTATTTATCTACTTAACCAACAATTTATAACACAAATTGATAAATCGCTGACTGACCCTTATAAGCATGCATATCATTTGAATGGACGAACCGACTTTGTTAGGTCAAATCGTAACGGTTGTATGAGAGATACAATGGCACCGTTAGACAAACAGATACACACTTAAAACGTATATGCAGATTATATCGAGGGTAAATAAGATTTAAAATTAATTGACCAAGTGTTTACAGTTTCCGGGACCGTTAGGCGAAGCTAAGGGCGAGAAGAAAAATTAGAAGCTACACAATGAAGCTGCGCTTCCAAAATTTGCGTGAGGAAATGTCTTCTTTTTGTAAGAAAAATTATGTAACTTTATTGGTGAAATTTTTCTGTAGAAACAAGGTTAAATCCATCGAAGTAAGCAAAAGTCTTTCAAAGGTATTCAAACCTTCCTGTTTAGGCATAATAATATTTTACTCATCTGTTTTTATACATTGAATGCTGTATCTCCGTCCCCAATATCAATAAATATCTATTTGGATCATAAGCATTGTGCAATTGTACAAAAAGCGACAACGCTAAAAAAATTTAATTCATTGCAAACGTCTCAACGGAGTTATAAATAAAAAATCCGTTAAGTATTTCAAGAAGTATATCAAAAAGTACTTCACCATACAAAATACTTACATTTATTTTGAAATTTTTAAGAAATACCGTTCCTTTTGCTATCATATATTTTTTTATTTTTTATTTTTTATTTCATAGGATAACAAACAGTATTTTATAATCTATGTATAAAGCAATATGAATAACTTTTAACCATTTACATGTTATCACAAATTACTATATATAGCTTAATTTGTTCTTACATTATAAAAAAAAATACAAATAACAGAGAGAAAAAGTAACAGTTATGATGTTAGAAAACAACCAAATTATAAAAATAAAAACTAAAAATAATACTAATAATAACAGGAATCGCGCCAAAATAGATCCATAATAAAATCGGTTCAATGAATATTGTCGAACCAGAGTTTTGACAATGCTCGCTTGAAAGGGACCAAACCAGAGGTAAATAAATCTAAATCAGGTAATTCCGCAAGTTTATTTGCGTTATTCGCTGATCTAGGAAAAAAGGATTCTTTTCTGTAATTGGTGGAGCTATGTGGTATAAAGAAGTATGAAGGATGTCGCACAGTTTTCGTTGGGACCCGCAAATTTATTTTGGAAAGAAGATGTGGGGAGTCAATTTTGGACTGTAAAATGTTTAGCAGAAAAGATATGTCAGCAATTTTACGTCTTTCTTTCAGTGGTAAGATGTGATGCCGTTTGCATCTCAGCTCATATCGTTCGTCGTATTGTTTACACTTGTATCCTAGATGTTTTAGAAACTTTCTTTGAACTGCTTCAAGACGGTTTATGTAAATTTCATACTGCGGATTCCAGATTTGCGAGCAATACTCGAGAATGCTTCGTACCAAACTGCAATATAGTATTTTTACAATTTTTAAACTACTAAATTGAGAACTCGACCTTATGACAAATCCCATTGTTTTGTTTGCTTTTTTAGCGATATGGTCAATATGCTTTTCGTATGTTAGTTTGGTGTCAAGAAATACTCCTAGGTCTTTGATGTCATTGACGCTATGGTATAGATAGTTCAATCCATATGTTATATAATTTTTGTTGCTATAGATTGGCAGGAGTTTGTTTTCCATCTCACCTAATGGAAAGTGATGATGAAGACTAGGTTGGTACATGCTGTTCCAAGAGGTACCTACTCACTATACACTTGAAAGCTTCAGGGTTTTTATGAAAACTGGCAATTTTTTGGAAATACTGACCTCTGGTTTGGCGACACGAGCCTAAAAAACCAACTATCGAGACGCTTTGTTCGGCTTTTCAGCACGTTATCCATAAATTCCAAAAGAACAGATTCAGATCACATTTGTTTGTAAGCTTTTAGGACCACAGATTTGAATATTCGCTTTAACATATGAAAGGTATTCCTACGCTTCCTATAAGAAATTTAAAATGTAAAAGTTTGTGCCTGCTTAGGCGCAAAACAAAAAGAAAAAGGTATATGAAACCGAATACAACTGACATTTTCTCTAATTCCTTCACCATACGCGCAGTTAAGTTGTGGAAGGCACTTCCTTGCATATTCCGTGAATCGAATATAATATTATAATATCGAATATTATATTATTAGGTCTTTACCTATGAAATTGCCGTTTTTCACGAAATAAATGAAGCGTAATTTTTTTATATATTTTTTATTTCTAATAATCAAAATAATCACCCATGCAATCAATGCATCTTTGCCAACGCATTGGTAGCTTATTGATGCCTTTCTTGAAGAAATCAGCTGGACGGGAGGCAACAAATTCTTCAAAGGCATTTTGTTCTGCCTCTCGGGTATTGAATTTTTTTCCCGCCAATAAGTTATCCAAATTCTGGAAAAAGTAGAAGTCTGTAGGCGCAAGGTCTGGTGAGTACGGCGGATGACGGAGAACTTCCAACCCCAACTCTTGTAGCTTGGAGACCGTCTGCTGTGCAGTATGAGGTCGCGCGTTGTCGTGCAGGAGCAGTGGAGCCGAACGATTGATCAAAGCTGGTTGGAGACGTGCGAGCTTCTCCATCATTGTGTTCTGTTCTTTACAGTACACATCTGCAGTAATGCTTGTCCCGTTTGGCAAGAAGCTGTGATGAATTACACCCGCGTTAGACCACCAAACAGTGACCATCACTTTTCTAGGGGTAAGTTTTCGTTTAGGCCATTGTTTGGGTGCTGAACCAGGGTCCAACCAACTTGCTGAGCGCTTACGATTGTCAAACAGGATCCATTTCTCGTCACAAGTAACAATGCGGTTCAGAATTCCTTCATTTGTATGCCTGCTGAGCAGTGCAAGGCACGTCTCCACGCGTACTTTCGCGCTGGCGGTCATTTTTTACCTTGCCAATTTGACGCAAATGGACCAATATTGTTTCGATGCTAACGTCGAAAGCTGCTGCTAATTCAGCCGTGGATTGAGTTTCATCAGCTTCCACAATTGCCTTTAATTCGTCATTGTCGACCAAAGTTTTCGGACGACCACGGGGTTCATTTTTCAGGTCAAAATTTCCAGAACGGAAGCGGGTAAACCAATAACGGGTGGTGCGTTCGTTTGTAGTGTTCGCTCCGTAAACGTCGTTGATGTTGCGTGCCGCTTGTGCCGCTTTGCTGCCACGACGGTACTCATACTCCATAATTACTCGAATTTTTAACTTATCCATGACGACAAAAAATGTTCGAATGCGTTGAAAACAAAACACTAACTATTAAACAAATGACGATTTTAGAAAAAGAATTCCATGTTTGTCGAATAAAATTAATTTGAAATTAGAATTATCAGTCAAAAAAAAAAATGTTTTCATTTGAAATGGCCAGTACGGCAAAACGGCAGTTTCATAGGTAAAAAGCCTATTAGTTTATAAGAGAACATTACCTTTCTCGAGTCTATTAGCATCCCTTCTTGTTTTTGTAAATTCGTAGTATTATTATTTTCTTATTTTCGTTTCTTTTCAATATTTATAAAAAACAAGTATACTCTGTATACAGGGTGACTGGTAATTCGATATCCCTAATACCAAGGAGGCTCGTTATCGAGATATTCAAAATTTTTGGTTTTGTTCAAAAAATCCCAAATTGACTACAAAAAATTAATTAAATAAAAATCTGGTGTTTGATTTAAGTTGTTTAAATTTTTATCAGTTACCAATAAATCAACAAACATTTGATAATACTAATACTGGCAAAAATATTAAACATTTTAAAATAGCAAATACATTGTTATAAAATTTTGTTTTGATTCACTAATTTGGTCAATAGAAAACTCAATTTATTTTGAAAAATCAACAGTAAATTAAGCTTACAAGCTACTCAAAAAACTTCCTTGTTCTATTAGTTACCCAAAAACACTAAATTTTTACACAAAAAGAAAGGATTCTCAGAAAAATTGAATAAAATAATGATAGTAAACAGTAAAGAAAAAATGGAAATTTAAAAAATTCTTTTATTAATCAATTTTGCGACACGTTTTACAAATCTTGTTCAAAGTGACCTTCCCTACGGTGAACACATGCCTGCACAAGCTTCCTTATCTCTGTAACTGTCAGTCTTGAAGTGAAATAATGTCGTATTTTTCAGCCACTTCGATATTTTTTCTCGCAGGATTTCGACAACCGGTGTCAGGTTGGGACACCGTGAAGGCCATGGAATTGGACCATCCCTGTCAATCCAATGCCTTGGGAATGAAGTATCCAGCCACAGCAATTCGATAGTGCCCTGGACAACCATCGTATTGGAATACCATTCGTCTCCTTGTTTCTAATTTCACATCTTCAAGCAATGGCCCTAGCTCATTCCTCAAAAATTCCTCATAATTCTCACCATTTAAATTATTGGGCAAAAACCCAATCAAATGATTTTTTATGACGCCCGTCTCAACATTCAACGAAAAGCGTCTTTGTGTTGGTATTCAATATAAACCTACAATATTCCAATCGCCGTACAGAGGTATGGGTAGAGTCCGGTGCCGTGAACTATCGACCATACCTCATATTGGGACATTCCCAATCGAGCCGCTATGATGCGAGTCGAAGTAGTGAGATTGTCAACTACTTGTTGGATAACTACTTCTTCATTTTCAGCGGTGTAACGGCGTGGTCGATGTTGAAATTGGCCAGTTTTAGAAGAATGACGATAAATTGCACTGAAGACTGTAACGTGAGGCGCTCGTCGTTGAGGGTAGCGAAGAATGTACTCTCGTCGAGCATCAGCCGCGTTGCCATCACAGAAGGAATAACCATAAAAAATTTCGGCACACTCGGAATTAGAGTAATCTGCCATAGTTAGTGATTAAAGTTAATGTAACTATGGGAGATCGCGTTGGTAGTAGCCAGAAACAAAACACATGCTTGCACAACGTAGAATCAAATCGAACTGAATTATTTTGTATAAATTTCTTGTTGAATTATCTAGTGGGTCATCATTCTCGCTCCGATCGCCACGCGGTGCGGACGTGCAAGACCCAGTTCTCCGTTGATCGGTCCCTTCCCGCCATTCCGTGGCGCTCAGTCTACTGACGTCACAGTCTAGCGTGTTGGTTCCGTGCTACGGTTTTCAAGGTTTTTCTACTCCGTCTGAGTGCTTTCGAAGTGCGATTTTTCTTTGCGACTAAGCCCCTTAGTCTTCAAAGTGCTGTGCTAAGTTGTGTTGTGCTTGTGCTGAGTGCAGTGTTGTGCCCAGCGTGAGTAGTCTGGTTTCAGTGCAAAGGATACTTAACGGTGACAACGAATTTGTACTGAACCAGTCCTTTTTATTTTTATTTTATTTCTCTTCTCTATTTTATTTATTTTTCTTCTATTTTTCATATTTATTTTTTATCATATCTGTGTGTTGTCGTGTGTATTTGTCCTTTATGTCGGTAAAGGTTGACCCTAACGCGGTCAACTCTTTACCTGCGTACCCTTTTTTAGGTTTCTAGGTAGCGGCCTTCGGCGTACTACTGTTAGTTTTAAGTTTTCCTCCCCAGCCCCCCTACCGCTGGTAGGGAGGTTGGCCGCTAAGATTTTGCTAGGTTTTTAGGAACTAGGCATCTTTTATTATACTTATATTTATATTACTGTCCCAACCCTCCCTAATGGATCCGCTAAGCGCTATTAACGCGTTCACCCAGGCGCTTGCTGCGGTAGGCGTCTATATCCCGAAAGACATCATAACGCAGGCCTTGCAGGCATCAATCGCGTCCCCGGCCCCTCAGACCTCAAACCCGGCCCCTCAGGCCTCAACCCCGGCCCCTCAGGCCTCCAACGTCGAGACCCCTCAGGTCTACAGCTCTTCCTCGTCTCCCGCCTCGTCCGAGATGGACTGCGAATCGGTCGCATCCTCTCACGCGTCGCGTCGCAAGCGTACCGCTCCCGGGAGCGACTCCGAACCCGCGTCTGATACGTCGTCAGATGCCGTCACCTTAACCGGCTCTCCTGAGCCCGCGTTTCAACTTGTCGCCAAGCGCTCCAAGAAGCGCTCGAAGAAAGCTTCGGTATCATCAATACCCGAGCCCTCCCCGGTGTCTTCAACACCAGCCCCCGCGCCGTTAAAATCGCTTGAAGTAACCGCGCCTCCGTCGGTCCCATCGAAGCCAGCGACGCGCTGCGCTCCCGTCCCGCCGAAACCTCAGCTCCCTCCGCCCGTCTTCCTGTGTGAAAAAGCGCGCTGGATCGCAGTTTCTAACTTGTGCAAAGAGCACAAAATTAATTACTTAAAAGCAACCAATGCAGGCGACACAATTAAAATCCAGGTCGCGACCGTCGACGACTTCCGCGCGTTCACTCGGTTATTTTCTTTAAAACAAATAGCTTATCACACCTACGCCCTCCCGGAGGAGCGTAAGATCCGCGCAGTACTACGGGGCGTCCCGTTCGAGCTCGAGAACGAAGAAATCCTCGAGGACCTTAAGTCTCAGGGTTTCCCGGTCACAGCAGTGCACAAGATGCACTCCAACCGCGGTAGGCGTTTTCCCTTAGTTCTGGTAATCCTTACCAACACTCCAAACTCGAAAGAGATTTTCAGAGAGGCTCGCACAATTTGCGGACTCTCGAACATCTCCGTCGAGCGTCCCAACCCCCGTGGTCACCCTGGGCAGTGCCACCGCTGCCAGCTATATGGCCACGCAGCGGCTAACTGTTCAGCTCCCCCCAGGTGCGTAAAGTGCCTAGATCCCCACATCACTAAGGAGTGCACTCGCACTCCCGAATCCACTTCCCCCCCTGCCTGTGTGCTGTGCGGCCAGTCCGGCCACACAGCAAACTACAGGGGTTGCCCGCGCGCTCCGCGCTCCACCGTCAAGAGGGTCGCGCCTAAACCGGCGCCACCGCTCACCTCCGCTAACTTCCCGCCGCTGCGCAACCGGGGTCCCCCGGAAGCAAAGCCCCTTCAGCCGACGCCTACTCAGGCTCTGTCTTGGAGGCAGCGTCCGGCCGTTCCGCCTGCACCTTCCCGACCCATCCCAGCTCCCGTAGCTTCCGTAGGGCCGCGTCCCGCTCCGTTATCCGCACCTCAGTCGTCGTTGGCTGAGTATATGAAGACCGTGTTCGACGTTTTGAATAACGTCGATATTAACGAAATTTCCGTACTCGCACGCAAACTGCGAGCAGCCCGCTCTCCTCAAGAGCGTTTATTCGCGTTAGCCGAGCATCACTCGCTCCTAAGTTCGTTGTAAATTTATTTTATTTTTTTTATTTTCGTATAAAATCGTAAATAAGTAAATTATAATGTCTAGACCCGCGAATCTCGCGTCCAGTCGTATTAAACCCAAGGGCTTATCCCTAGTATCTTTTAACGCTCGTAGCCTTAGCACTAACCTTCCCGAGATTAAACTGTTCCTTCAGAACAAAGAACCTGACTTATTCCTTCTCCAGGAGACATGGCTTACCCAAACCGCTCCAGGGGATACGCTATTCCTAAGTACGCGTTTACTCGCAACGATAGGCCCAACTCCGACGGTTACGGCGGCACCGCTATATATTACAAAAGAGGCTTCCACTGCTGTCCTCTCCCTACCCCTCCTCTCCTCAACATGGAGGCCACTGTGTGTAGATTGGCTATGACTGGTCATCCGACCATCATCATAGCTTCAATCTACATACCTAGTGGTACCAGACCAATCCGCAGCGACTTTGAGGCCATTCTCGCCCTCGGCCATTCAGTCATTATGTTCGGAGACTTTAACTCCAAACATACTGACTGGACGTGCCTATCGACCAAAACCAGCGGTATCGCTCTCCTCGACATCACTAACTCCCTCGACTTAGACGTCATATCCCCCATCACTCCCACTCACTATCCCAACAACCCGACCTATTCTCCTGACATCCTCGACTTTGCAATTATCAAGCGAATCAATCTTGATCTCAGGTCCATCGAACCGCTCGATGACCTAGGCTCCGACCATCGCCCCGTCTCCCTCGTGCTAGGCGCGCCTAACGACAACGTCACATCTCCTAAGACCTTTACCAACTGGAAAGGCTTTAAAAATACGTTAGTTTCAGCCTTAGAGGCACCGAACTCTCCGCTCGCGATTTCGCCCGACCAATTAGACAGCCCGATTAAAAAAGATTCGATAGTCGATAATCTCACTGATGCTATCAATTCAGCCATCAGCGACAACGTAATCATTGCTAAGCAAGGCAAACCCGCGCTTCCCTTAGCCGTTAGCAATCTCATTAAAGCTAAGAACGCGGCTCTCCGGAGAGCCAAGAAATATCCCACGCCCGCATATAGAACAGCTGCGAATCAGCTTCAACGTAAAGTTAGGTCTCGCCTCGCGGAACTCCGAGACACCCAGTTTAACGATCTCATGGAGAATATCTCCCCGTCCCACCAAGCGTATTATCGAATGGCCCGAGCTTTACGCGTAGACACCGCCTCTCACGTTCCTCCTCTCACTCGTCCCGACGGCACCATTGCCTTCGAAGTCGAAGAGAAAGCCAAATGCTTCGCCGACAGCATAGCGGCACAATGTTCGCCCAGCACGCAACCCGCGGATCCCTCCCACATCCAGGCGGTGGAGGACGAAGTTCTCCGCAGAGAATCTCTCCCTATCACCGACGACCCCGTCACAGTCTCTAATGATGAAATCTTGCTTCTCATTAGAAAGCAAAAGTCCAAAAAGGCTCCGGGTGCGGATGGAATTTCCAACCACGCACTTAAGCACCTGCCACAGCAGGTGCTTACCTTGTTAGCTATCATCTTCAATGCCTGCTTCGACAATAGCTACTTTCCAAAAGCTTGGAAAGAAGCGACAGTCATAGGCATTCCCAAGCCGGGTAAACCTCTGAACATCCCGGCTAATCACAGACCCATCAGCCTCCTCAAGGCAATGTCTAAACTTCTCGAAAGAGTCATACTCTCTCGAATGCGGAACCATCTGTTTCCAACGGATGGCGACCCTCTCATTATTCCCCACCAGTTCGGCTTTCGCGCTAAGCACTCCTGCCCTCAGCAAGTCCATCGAATCGTCGAGTACATTCTCGAAGGATTCTATCCGCATCGTAAAAAATCAATCGCGGTTCTCTTTGACGTAGCCAAGGCATTCGACAAAGTCTGGCACAGCGGTCTCGTTTTTAAACTCTATAAAATAGGCTTACCGGTTCGCCTAGTCAGATTAATCGCGTCGTTTCTTAAAGACCGTACGTTTCGATTCAAACATGAAGGCATGCTCTCCGCGCCTCGTCCCATAAAGGCTGGAGTCCCGCAAGGCTCAGTCCTCGCCCCTCTGCTGTACACCGTGTACACTAATGACATGCCCATCCCGCCGAAAGGCGTCGAACTCGCCCTCTGTGCAGACAATACCACCCTTTACACTAAAGGTAAAAGGATCCCGTATAACATCACCAGACTCCAAAAGGACGTAAACGCCCTCGGTGTTTGGTTTCAAAAATGGCGTATCGATGTCAACCCAGAAAAGAGTTCTGCCATTATATTCGACCACAAACGTCGTAATGGCCGCAACGATCCCCACATTCGAATGTTAGGTCTTCCCATCCCCTGGAAGCGCAGTATCAAATACTTAGGCGTCACCTTAGATCAGACGCTTTCTTTTAAGCCACACGTCGATGGAGTAACGAAACTCGCACGTTTCTACTTAAGCCGCTTAAATAGTATGATAGGTAGAAAAAGTAAAATGTCTTTTAGAAATAAACGTACGCTTTATAAGGTCTGCGTTAGAGCCGTCATGTCATATGCTTCGCCAGTCTTTGCCCACGCCAATCCCTCCGTCCTGCATAAGCTGCAGGTAGTTCAAAATCTCTTCTGCCGCAGGGCCACAGACGCACCTTGGTATGTGCGCAACGCGGACCTGCACAGAGATCTTGAACTACCTACAGTGCAACAGCACCTCAAAACACTCTCAGAATCGTTCTTCAAACGCGCCGAATCCCATCCCAATCATCTTGTTCGCGATTCAGTCTCATATACTGCTCCTGTGTTAGATTCGAAATTCAAAGTCGCTAGGCCGAGAAACGCGCACACGGGCGAACCTACGCAGTTAACTTTAGCTCTCGAGGCCCTTCAGGCCGCAAATCCTAATTCTAACGTAAATTCTAATTCTAACGTAAATCCGAATTAATGCAATTTTTATTTTTCATTTTTAATGTTTTTATTTTTACTTTTCATTTTTGAGCACCTTCAGTGCTATGTGAATCTCAGCGGGTGACCCCTTAAGGGCCCCGCTGGCGTGGCCTCTTTCTCCAATTGGCCGTCGCTCAGATGAAGGCTGAGTGGCAAAAATGCACGAGCCGACAGGGGGTTTTTTAGTGGGTATGGTTCTGGTAGGCGTCGGGACGAGTCCCACATAACTCCGATCGCGCGCGCGGAGTATGCGTCAGAGCATTTTTTATGTCCTTCTGCACTTCCCGTGGAGGGGAACAACAAAAAAAAAAAAAAATCTAGTGGGTCTAATAAACAAACGACGAACGACTTATAACAATAGCAACTAAAATATTCCAGGAATTTATTGGAACGCTGCAACTTAAGCCACGTTACGATAACAAAGGCTTTTACAATGCACGTGCTCTAAGTACGGTTTTTTCTGGGAATTTTTGTTGTGTCTTAATAATTTAACTTATTTGGATAGCTAATAGAACAAGGAAGCTTTTCAAGTAGTTTGTATGCTTAATGTACTGTTTTTATTTTTTTTTTTAATAAATCTAGTTTTCTATTGAGCAAATTAGTGAATCATAACAAAATGTTATAAGAATTCACTTGCTATTTTAAAATGTTTGATATTTGTGCCAGTATTAGTATTAATGAATTTTGTTGATGTATTGTTAACTGATAAAAATATAAACAACTTAATTCAAAACACTAGCTTTTTATTTATTGAATTTTTTGTAGTTAATTTGATATTTTTTGAACAAAACCAAAAATATTGAGCATCTTGATAACGAGCCTTATTATTTTATATTAATAACTATTATTAGAGATATTACAGTTAAATTTGTTGGAAATTCGTTGTATTATCACATCCTAAGAGGAATACGTCGAATTACAAGTCACCCTATATATTAGTTTTCATATATTTGTATATCATGGAAATTCTATTTAAATGTAGATGAATAATTTATATTTAACACAATATGTAAGTATATTAGCATTGATAGTATTAATCTTATGTATAACAATATATAATTTAGTACACACTAAATTTGCTTTTAGTCACACTCTGCAGTCTGTTGGAAGAAATTTGTTTTATAAATATGCAGTACCTTTGTTTATAAGAAATACATATGAAACAAAATCAGGCGAAACCAGACAAAACATTTATATATCTACATTTAATAAACTATCAAAGCAATAGTATCCTTATATATGCACATCCCACTTTCTTTTCGTAACTTTTTGTTAACATTGTCATACAACAATGGATTCTATCGATTTGCTCTAATAAGTATTCATTGGGTGAATTCAACGATTCCTTTCTGATCGAGTTTCGCGTGACAAGTATAATGCATTACAAACAAGAATGCGTGATTAGAACGCGGTGCCCGTGGCCTGGTTCTTATGGTCTATTTGATATGGAATTTTAAAAAAAGAATGCAATGAAATACAGTTTCTATTTTAATAAAAATTTTTTAATGTGCGTTATTAATGAAAGTTATCTAAATGGATCGATTTCTTTTTCTGTTACCTATTTGTAAGTTGATTTTTTTATTTATTCTGATAATGTAAAAATTCAAATATAGTAATATTGATAATATAAAAACTCAAAAAATTAAAAACTTTTGTTATCGTTCTTGTATACGATTGAAAACTCTGAAAACTTAATATTTAGAAAATTTTTAAAGGCAATTTATATCCTACAATGTTTTTGAACTTTAGTTTGCAGGTTAGCGTTTTACAAGATTGTGTATACTTTCAAATTCATATAATTTCACTTCCTTATCTCTAGAATACAGGAAAGAAAATCAATTCTTTAGCCACGTTATATATAAAAAGAAAAGAAAAATTACGATCACTATATACTATTATAGTATTTATACTATTATAGTATTTATACAATTATAAATCGCCACCTAGGTACATCTGCCAATCCGCGATCATGGTGCTTGCAACAGCATCGAAATATCGGACGCGCGAAATAAAAATCGGAAATCTTGGTAAGAATCCCGTTAAATTATTCGTTATAGTGAAAATAACCGCGATAGTTTAAAACAGTCATTAATTTAAAAAAGAAATATTATGAACGCAGCGATAGCAAAAAGTAAATGGAACTTCACTTTCAGAGGCGGCGGTTTATTTAATATTTACATTATACTTCTACAAATAGATGCATTTGCAAAGACAAAATGCAAAGGTTTGTAAAGTGTAAAAAGAGGGGTTTATAAAAAAAAATAATAGTAACCAACCTTCAACAATATTATTCGTATCAAACTCCAAAGAAAACATTCGCCCCGTGTCGTTGACATTTTTCGGTATGTTCACTGAAACGCCTCGTGTCAGTTCGACTTTTGATTCTAAGCCATCTTCATATGTTTTAAGAATCCGCTCTTGAGACACTGAATGTCCGTGTATGTGACTGATCACAAATAATAAGCAGAGAGTGAATAAGACTGTCCGTACGTCCATTTCGCCTGGTGACTGTATGATGTGTCTCGATTCCTTCCCCTCTCCGCCGCCTGGTCCACTTTTAGAACTAACTAATGTTTTATCCAACATCTATTAAGTAATAGATGATCGACACCGAAACTTTTCTAGTTCGATTTTTGAATTTAAATTGGGTATTTTCACATATTTTTCTAGGCTACTAACTTGTATTTGATGTAATATTATGTGGAATTTTAACATATACTTGCGTGGAATACAAATGTTATAAATAATTGCGGATTTAATTATTGATTATTTTTAAAAGTATAAAAAAGTTGTTTTGCGTTTGAAAATGACGCGGATGCAAATAAAACTAAAATATATTAAATAGTTTACCAATTACGAATTGTTTTGTGGCTGCGATTAGTGGTTTAAATTATTATACATATCAGGTTTTATTTATAATGAATGAATGTTTAAAACTGTTTTTTCTTATTCCACTCAAAAATGTTGTTTCTTTAACTTAAGTAACACAACAGCACAAACGGAAAATTTCTATTTTAGATAAATATTATTTTTATTAAATTAGATGCATATTATGTCGTCAGAAGATCGTAGATTTGGCTACATACATACATTCTTAAATAAGAAATAGTTTTAATGGTACCTATTTATAAATTTCTTACTCTACTGATGTTATGAAAAAAATATATTTCCATACAGATATTTTAAAGTAAATTATATCGAAAAACGACATCAAAGATTTATTTATTGTCTCTTTACTCCGAAAAAGTTCATTTCACTTGAATTCAATATGAAGTTAAAACTTGTTTAGTTATAAAATATTTATAGTTATAGTAATAAAACATCGTACTACAGTAAAAATACCAAATGATGTCTCACCATATCATCACGTCGTTTTCTGACTCTGATGTTCTACGTCTAAGTTTAAAAGAACACAATAACACCCAATGAAGCGTATAATTAACGTTTTCCGAAGGCCAGCGTACACCGTTATAAAGTGTTGTGCTCCAGTTAAATTATTATTATTGTATATTTCATAAAAAAACAATAAAAATAAAAAAAGTAGTACAATTTATTAAATGGGCTCATGTATAAGATAAATATTGCGAGAGTGTCTTAACCCTAACTCGAAAAGAGGGGTGTTATAAGTCTGACGTGTCGGTTATTGTTGTTGTCGTGGTATTTATTTGTGGGTCTGTCTTTGGCACCATACCTCCCCATCACTGAACCAGTTTGATGAAGTTATTTTTGTTTAAAAGCTGAACGAATCGAGAGCGTTCTTCCCCAACCGGTTTAGCCGTTCAATAGTTATGCGTGATTATTATCGTCGGGGGTTTGCTAACAAATAGCTTGTTTATGGTTTTCATTCGCTTACACTCTATAATATAACAGTTAATTTAAATTTCCGTGATAACACCGACCGTACTTTCATTTTTGCTACTACGAACAACGCAATGTAATTAGTATGTATAGCTTTTCTATATAAACTTTCAATTATATCAAGAACAAGTTAGAAACCAGTAGGACCCGTATTCTTGTAGGGAACTTTAATACTTTTGTCCTAAGTATCAAGAAACTTACACACTGATAATGAACTTATAGGTTTGCTTAACAATTTTCTCCTGAAGTATAAATAATCAAGATATTTATGACGGAATCTTTCTTTTTGTATCTACAACGGCAGAAAAAATTGAAGTTTTACATTTTATGTGTGACTAACTAAAGTCACAATCCTCCTGATGGCACGTGGCATCGGTGCCCACGGATCCATTAATGAATAAACTTAAATGTTAATCCAATGTATTGTTATCTACCTCGAAATACAGTTTTATTGTTTTATAAATTAACTAATTATTATGCTAAATTTAGAATGCTATATATTGCCTAAACACTTGTCTGATTTCGTGACTAAATAATTTCAATTTCTAAATTGAGCCAACTGTAATAAGCCCTTTAAGTGCATCGCAAGGTCGATTGCAGATATGAAAATGAATATACAATACCATATAAAATGTACACGGCTGTTGGTATACTACGCGCTGTTTATCGTCTGAGCCGCACGATTCACATCAAACTAACATCGAGAAATAAATCCCATGAAACTTAAACATGTTTAAAGTGCGGTAAGGTTTTGTTCTCAAATGCATAGAGAAAACAGTATTCCCAGCATTTAACTTATATCATATATTCAACTAGATTTCTTTGTTGAAGCAAAGAATTTGTGGGAAAGCGTCCGTTATATAACCTTTTTAATTCATCAATTTTATTTTAGTAAGTATGTTCACGCTCAGATATAAATATTAATTTTATTAGCCTAATTACTTTAAAATGGTTTATTTGCGTGCTATTCTTCATTCATAATTTTTTCTTTTACCCGTTTAGAAAGTGTTAATGCAATTAAAATTATATTTATAGTAGGTATATGTTACATAGTTATACGTGTGGCGTAAATGACGATGGCATTTTATGTCGAGTCAAGTGTCTGTTGAGCCGGCTCGTTTTGGGTTCTCGATAGTCAGAAAGTTAGGAAATTCGATGTCTATAGATAAATAATTTTTACCTACGATTTCGTTTGTAAAATCTCGACCGACACATAATTCTTTTTACATATGTGATGGAAGATATAGGAATCTATTAAACACATAATTTTTAATCAAAATTCACAACGACTTTTAAAATGGGGTGTTGATCGTTAAACGTGTTTGTACTAAAAATAGATTACCTAAATCAGTTCAATCCCTGCCTCTCAACAAGTTTAAGATAACTTTTAAGGAAACACTATGTTGAAAGATTACTATGAAATCAAAACCTTAAAGGACAACCCCACAGGCTATTTCATTATCTGATTCTGAATAATAAAATATATTAATGCTTGTGATTTTTTAAATTAACTATGAAACTAATAATATGAATTACAAACCTACTTAATATATTGCTATATTAAAGACTTATATAAAAAGCTATAACCGAATAAATAAGTAAATACGCAGAACTAAAAGACAAAGCATCTAGAATCTGGAGAGAGGAGACAAGAACAAGTATTTGTAGTACATACCGATAGTCAACGTTGAACTTACTGAATATACATAATTAATGTGATATTCAGACCTATTTATCAATATACTTGTTAGCCAAGCAAGACTGGACATAAATAGAACCATGTCAAATTTACTTTTATATAGCAACGGTTCTATGTCTTTTTTGTTGATAAACATTATTGTCACTTGATCATGAGCTCTTCATAAGTAAGTTAATTTAAAAATTTCTCTTTACAAATATCCTGGGTTTATCTCCTCTAGATTCTCTGGCTAACAGAACTTACGCATTCCAGTATTACATTGTTTAAAATAAGGTAAGACATCTACACACTTCTACTCAAAAGCCCTTGACTTCCGATTAGCATAGAGGTAGTAGGCCTACCTCATACGCCGGTGGTCCCAGGTACGAGTCCCGGTCAGAGCATCCATTTGTGTGATGAACACAGATGTTTGTTCTCGGGTAACCGTGGTTTATAGTTATATATGTAGGTTTATTCTGGGTTATGTGTTTTCTGTATGGTCATTAATAACTTAAGCTTTGATTACTCGGAGGCCATACAGTCGGTGTGTTTGTCAGAGGAAATAAAATGAAATAAAAGACGCAATACTAAACACCTGTCGCATTGTACGAAAGTTTCTGCAAATGGATCCAGACCCACAATAAACAATAAGTAAAAAAAAATTAGTCTTAGCATGTGAATGCAGTTAACACCAGCACAACGCTGAGAACCCACTGGTACGCATGAAAAATTGTAATAATATTTCTTTCATGTCGTAGTCAAATGGTATACCTTTTATTCCATGTATTGAATATCTTGATAAACAGTGCTGAGAGGATATTTTTCTCTTGATCTAGGTAGGCGGAGAGGAAAACAGTAATACCTTTTAAAAGGCGAAGTCTGAATGGCCCGCCTGTTCAGCCGTGCCGAGGTTAAGCTGGCGTTTTCTTGTCAGTTGAGGTTTATTTTTATTTGTGTTTACTTTTTAAATTTTTATTTAAAAACTTTAGTTATTCAATTAGGTTTCAGTATCGTAAACATTTTTATTACCAACGTGCCTCAGAAAAGTGATATGTTTAGTAGGTGCTTAATAATTCCAAATCGATATTTAATTAGCAATAATGTTTATAATAATAGATAATAATAGCTACTTTTATTATAAATACATAATTATGACACTATGGTACACCGACGTTTTGCCTTTAAATTAATAACTGCTAGGTAAATCACAAATTGTTAACTTACAGAAATTTTGCGAACGGAATCCTAAAAATATAGAAGTATTAAAAATAAACAAAGTATTAAGATAGTTCATCAAACACTCTATCTGCTAAATTACTGGATTTTCTGTATAATAGCCGAAAATCGTTGCTTTTTATTAGCTGTAGCTGCGCAAACTTGTGACATTGGGTAAAATTGTTTTTTTTTTCTTAATTTTATTGTAGAAGATATATTTTAAGAAAAATGTTAAGTAATAACCAGTGTTATCATTGTTCTGCTTAACATATCATAGAAGAACGATTAGGGGTCAAATAAAATTAAGCGTGAAATTTGAAATGAATTTCATTAATTGCAATAATTCGCTTACGGAGATAACTTTAATTTATTAACTTAACCATTTGTTCCAAATGTAGCAAATCAGTACAGTTTATTACCGAATAAATACACAAATCAAAATTAAAAGTTAAAATCCAGAGATGAAGTAAATTTTTTGGAAAAAAAACTATCAATATTTACCAAACTTAGTCTACCAGAACGACTTTTTACTTTCGGTCTATTTATTACCAACGTGCCTCAGAAAAGTGATAGTGACTTGATATGTTTAGTAGGTGCTTAATAATTCTTAATAATTGTACTTAATTTTTTTATAGATTGCACTTTGGAGGGTGTGCAAATGCTCTTTTTCAGCTGATCGAACCTTCCCCCTTTCTCCACCGATCAACCAGACGCAGACAGAAGTTTCACCCGTTTGTGGTTAGCGTGCCGAAGAGCCGAACTAAACGGTTCGATAGCTCATTTTTGGTACGTGTTGCCAAAGAGTGGAACGATTTGCCTGCGTCTGTTTTTCCAGACAAATACAGCCCTGGAACTTTCAAGTGTAGAGTGAATAGGTACCTCTTGGACAGGCGTGTATGATCCTCGTCTTCATCGTCACTTTCCATCAGGTGAGATGGAAGACAAACGCCTGGTAATTATTTATAAAAAAAATTTTTATGTATTTGCTAGACGAATAACTATTTTCTGACAATAAAATAACAGTTGGACACAGTTCTAAAATTATTTTCGTTTAAAAAGTTACGTAAGCACTTTACTCATTACTTTCCCTATACATAAAGGTACAGTTTAGAGTCATAAATTATAATAAATCAGAAACATTCCAACATTTTAACTCCTTCACACAAAAGTTTAATAAACCAATACATTTCAACGATGTTGGTTAAAAATACGAGGTTAACTGCACAATACTGATTAATTACTTGATAGTAAGCTATAAGCGTTTACTCACACATTTATCTTTGATATCAAGAGAACAGTAGAAATGTAAAAAGCGTAATAGCAGCCAAGCCATGCGTAAAATTTGTTCAGAGTTTTATGAATGTAAGGAGTATAGAAAATATTAAATTTTTAACCAGGGGTAACTTTGGAAAAAGATATGTCCCTTTGCAATTGATATCTTATGAAATTACTGAAGAATATCGCCTTTGATGACTGATTTACCGATACAAAAAAGACACGGTACATCAAAGAATGTACAAGCGAAGATACAATAGAGCTGTTTAATAGCGAGAAATAGACGTAGATGTCTCTTGTCTGTCAGATAGTTTGGTCAATCAGGCATCACCGCAAAATGCTTCACTCAAAATAATGTTGAAAAAAAAAATCATTTTAAATTCCATTACTTTGAATCCAATTTCAGTTGAGGTGGAAGTGGAACCCTTACCCACAGCCATTATTATAATGTATTTCTATTTGTAAATGTCTGAGACTGTCTTAAAAGCAGTAAATGCGTAAAGAAATGAATAAACTGCTAAACTGCAGCGACGTTCCGCTTTTTAAGTCAAATGCGCAGTTGCTTTTGCGATAGGATCTTCATGGGTTATTTGTTTAGAGATTTGTGGATAAATATCAGAAGTAAAGAGAAAAAGGTAGTTCTGTTTTGTTCCTATTGTTGTGCATTTGATGTCAATACTAAATTACAAATTCTCCAGAAAAACTAACCTCAGATCATGTGCGATCTGGGGTATAGAGAGTAGAACGTGTGTGAATAGAAAATTCCCCTTACGCGTGAAAATTTATTCCTTCCAAATTTAAATTTCGCTCTAAATTTGTTTACCAGTAACTTTTGTGTGTCAAAGAAAAATGGATCTGTGTCGAGAACATTTTCATGCAATGATTTTTTGCGACTTCAACTCCAACTTGAAATATTAAATCGACTTCAATTAGCTTTAATGAACAAAGCGCCTTCTAAAGCAACGTAAAAAGCTGGTATAAGGAGTTAAAGCGTGGTTGCTTAAATTTAAAGAACGAAAAAAAATTTTTGAGTATTTGCGGAAGAAAACGCGCTCCATTTGGACTACAATTTTGCAAGATTTGCTCAACAAGTGAAAAATTTGGATTATAAAAATCGGCAGATTTCATACGAAAAGATTCAAAACAATCTGCAGATTTTCTTCTTCGATAGACTTCTTCTCGATCCCTATATTAAAAATCAGCTCAAGGGGATAGAGTCTCATCGTCAAAAGATGCGCTAACTGCATTCAAGAAGGCCGTTGAGGAAGTACCTACTGCAGACTGGGAAATTTGCTTTGAAAATTGGTACACACGCATCAAACTTTGTTAAGACGCTAGTAGAGAGTTTTTTTTTGAAAATATGTAGAAAAAATATATCCAATAACACATTTTTATTTTTTTTCTCCCCTTAAATTTTCTAAATCTCCCGTTATGACAAGTTTGTGAATAATAATTTAGTTTTTCTTTGTTTGTTTTCACTTACAGTTTGGGAATTAAAATGGTTTTTCTTTTAATAAAACTGTTATTAACTTAGGCTTCTACGGCTTATTTTGCAATTTGGAAGTATTTTATATATTTATTTGTGTTAGTTAGATTTTTTTTATCCAGGAATAATTTTCTTTGGGATTTTCACTTTAATATTTGTTCTAGGGAGGCATATCATAAAAGCCACAACCCCTACCAGAGCAGCTAAGTGAGATAGCGTTCTGATTCCCTTATTTTCTTTTTTCCAATATTTTCCCTTTTTAGTTTAAGAAAGTATTATCTATACCAAATTCAAAAAAAAACTTTGTAAACAATGAAACGTCAATGACCCTTTGGCATTTTAGTGATGTTACCCATACTGATGATTGAATTATTAAATCTAATTGCTTTGGCAAAGCGATAATCAACATCAACAAATCAACAAAATTATTTTTTAATCAAAAATATAATATCTTCTTATTAATACAATAGAATTAAAAATCAATCAGTCTTCTTTATATTTTTAAAATAGTAGAATCAGACTAAACAAAAATAAACTAAATGTTATGTTTTCTTTCCAGATTACACATTCAAAACAAAAAAACAAATCAAATGCACTTCGAAAATAAATTTTTATTTTTTATTCATATTATATAAGAGTTATTCTTTAATCAGACTTTGTATTATTCAGAATCAGTCACATTTACTACATAATTAGTATGATATTCCTCAAAACAAGCAGGGCAGAATTTTCCTTTAGCTACACAGAAAGCAATTAAGCTATTTAATGTTCCTCTTTGAATTTTCTGTAGTCGGAATGTCTTCAGGCCAGTGATCATTGTAAACTCTCTTTGCTGGCTGTTGCCTTGGCCCTGGCCTTAGATTGTAGCACAATCATTTGTGCGGCTACTGGAATAAATACTTCCTGTTCTGATAACATCTTTGCCCTTTAAGTTACAATCGACTTTGTCGAAAATGTCGTTACGAATCGGGATTCGACACCTGGCATTCATTCATTTTCATACAATGTCGATGGGTATCCCTAATGTTTGCATTAGAAAAAAAAATAGCCTCAAAGTTTTTTATCTAATAGTATTTTTTTAGTTTTGCAAGTTTTAGCTCCAGTTACTACTTTAAAGTTGTTTAATAAAAGGGCGGCAGTATTTTCTGAGTTACTGGTGTGCAATTATAGTGTCTTAAAAGTGAGATTCTTGATGAAATTTACGAATTTAGGTATATGCGGCAATGGTTTGTTTACAAAGTTTTTTCTTGAATTTGGTATAGATTATACACATTATTACACATTATTTGGACACTACTTACTTCTCATATGATCAGCTGTATGTCGGTTTTTCCGAGTGGCTCCAGCCCTGCACCATACGCCGGTGGTCCCAGGTTCGAGTCCTAGTCGGGGCTTACATTTGTGATGATCACAGATGTTTGTTCTTGGCTCACGGTAGTTTTTAATTACGTAATTATGTTTATATTAATTATACATAGCCTTTATGTAATAATTTGGTGTCACAAAGTTAGTGTTTGTCTGGGTATTTATTATTATTATCGAGCGCCAAAATATACATACTAGCATAAAATAAATTATCGTACAAATTCGTCTAAAGAAGTATATTAAAATTTCGCGACAGTAAAGAAATCTAACTTAATTTATCTAATATTTTGTCAAGTTTAGTCAAAAAAGCCATTGTAAATAATTGTAAATAACCTGACACATATTATGGTATTGTTTTAAATGAAATACTTAAACTCCTATGTAACTCCTTAATTGCATTTTATTTTACAGGCATCCATTTCTCCTTATCATTTCAATTCTCATTAACATAATTTCTATATAACAATAAAACGTAGTCCTAATAAAGATTTACGGAACAATAATTTGTTATTAAAACGAAAAAAGAAACAGATTTATAAATTCCAGGCCTTTCAATTTAGGAGCTTTTGAAAAGACTTGTAAAAAAGGTTTTTTTTAGTTTACGTCATTAAGGGTCTACTAAAGTTTCATATATTTATAAACAAAACAGTTACCCTCATTTACAAATATATGCCAAATAATAGGTAGCAATGAGTTTTCACAAAATAAATTCATTAACCTGACTGCTCAAACAGTGACGAAAAACATCTCCAGGAATCCCTCATGTATAAAAAGTGATTTTGAACGTATGAGCAGGTAAAGTCTGCAAGCTGTAATGGACCCTTGTTACTTGGGTGAGGTGATCCCGGGGGGATTACGGGGTTATTAAGGCTGTCGTGGTCTGTCAATCAATAAGAGTTATTATTATTTAGCAACGGCCCTAATATATATATTTTTTATGATAATAGTACCTAAAAAAAAGCGACGGCCACCTAATTTGTCTTATTAATACTACAAAAATTACTGAAACACAAAGCATATGTTACAATGATTTTATTTAAATAAAATAAATATTTAATATTTTATCTTAAAGTGTCGTCGTCTATAAATCATAAAACAAAAGTCACGAAAAATAGACGAAGCAAAATCCTTAAATTATAAATGCGAGTTATTATGTAATAAAGCTAACGAGGATGTATGGATATTTGTAAATTAGTCAAATTTCGAGAACTCACGAGGCCATATGAATAAATATAGTAGATTGGACTAATATTACTAAAGTGAGAGTTAGTAACGTTCCATGTTCGTTATTCTTTGACACAAAAAGTAAAGCTTACATTACGATTAAATTTAAATAAACCTTTAACTATAATCGGGTCTGAAGCATTGGATATTTGAGTTCTCCACTTAAATATAGTTAAAAATTAAATTGTTATTAAAATACGTTCGATAGATTTGAAACAATAAAAAAAATCGATCCAATAAAGATCACTTTAAGGTCACGCACGTGATAAATTTTCGAATGCTCAAAACACTTCAAGAAACGCAAACTCTGAAGTACGAAACGCGGAATCATATTAAGGGAAATTGGAACCAAAGTGGTTTCTACACGTGATAGAAATATAAAATGTACTTATCTCCGTCATAATTGCAGTTCCCGTGAAGTTTCCATACGTACTCATAAAAGACCTTTTGAACGTGCAAAAAATTAATGAGATAATTTTCTTGTGAAAGTTTAACAAGGTTTTTTGTTATTAAAATGTACAAACTACCTATCTCATTTAAGTTTTAATTTAGAAGCAAAGAACTCGATATTATTTTTGTTCAAAAAATAAAAAAATTAATCTTACGAAATTCTCAATTGTTTGGTTTCAAACTAAAATTTAATATTATCCATTCAACCTCTGTTATCATAAAACAGCCACATAACCTCAATTTAACTAATTAGTTGGGCTAAATCTAGTCTGAAATGGTAGCATCGTTGTCTGATCTTCCCCATGGAGATAGAACTGGTGCTGGTGCAGCCCAGGGTGCAGCCACTGAAGCCGGAAACAGTTCAGCTCGAGGATGGAAGACGAAAGGAGAGGGCGCCGCTGGAGTGCCGACAAATAGCCTTGAAACCGCCTAAGAAAGGTATGTAGGTAGTTAGTAGAGTAACGTTGTTTTTGGAATATACATTAGTTCAATCTATTAAAGGTAAAATTATCATAAATTACTATCAGCATTTAAAGTAGCAAGGTTCTTAACGGTCATTGAATGTTTTATGTTTCTGTATTTTGAAAGCTGCTGTTTATTATAAAAAATAATAACTTATAATAACCTTATATATAACCTCATGTATAACATAATAACTTAAAATAATAACCTTTTACTGACATTTTTCAAAGAATATGCATTCTCAATTAGAATTAGAAATTATTGCTATTTAAAAAAATATTTATCCTGAATTTAAGTTCAATTTGTTCTATGAAAGATTTGCGAGTCATTTTCAATTATATAATTATATTAAGACTGTCAATTATATGATAACTAGTCGGACCGTTTCGAGAGTTAGACGTAAGAAATAGCCGTTAGTATATTATATAATCAATTTGTTAAATTATTCCAAGAAACTTAAAAATTAACGCGCAATGAAAGTGGCGTGTCCGGGCATGATGGTCCTCAGTTCATTTCCAGTGACTGTCAAATGTATCAATGAGTATTTACATGAAGTGAAGGAAAACATCGTGGAACCTACACACCTAAGAAATGTTTATGAAGGTACAGTCGGGGAAGTCGGCGGAGGCTCTGGCGAAGGTGAGAATCGTTTCGCGTTGTTCAGTCTTTGTAGGCGCCCCGCATACTAAGACGCCACAACACTGCATGAGATTTGAATGCGGCTCTGAGTCTGCACACAGTACCCTGACTGCACGTGTTAAATATATATTACTTTCCACCGTTCTTGGCAAATGACTCCTAAATAATACAGGTTTTTTTACCTGCTTCGGTCTAACTTGTGAAAAGCCGAAACAAAATGATTTTCCAGCTTTAGCAACAATTATCAATAATCTCAGGTTGCACGCTGGGGTTTGTTTGCTAAATAAGATGATGATAATCATGTATCAATGTTAGTATAGAAATGACATATTTATACAAGACACACTAATGCGTACAAGAACTCACGCACAAAAGGCTTTTCTTAACTTATTTTTCCTATGGTTAACTTTTAAAACCGAGTGGTGTAGTGGTAAGTGCCTCATACCTCATACGTCGAAGGTTCCAGATTCGAGTCCTGGCCGGACATTCATTTGTGTGATGAACACAGATCTTTGTTCTCGGGTCATGGTTGTTTGTATTTATATATGTAGGTTTATTCTGGGTTCCCCCCCAGTTCGCTGTATGGTCATCCATAACACAAGCTCTGCTTACTTTGGGGCCATACAGTTGGTGTGTTTTTCTGGGGATTTATTATAATTATTATTATTAAATAGCTCACCTGGCTAACAGCAACTACCAGAAGAATGACACCAATTGCTAGATTCTTAACAGAAATCACAGCTAGTGCCATAAGAAGCGTTGAGATGACTCCCAGAGTGAACATAACAGGCAGGAAAATAAACGACAGTCGCTTGAGTGCATTGTGGCCAAAAGTGCGAGCTACGTTTGTATCTGAAAGTGAAAAAAAAACAATTGAAATGAGTAAGGTATTTTATTGTAAGATATTTAAGAAATAAGTTATTATGTTGCTTTTTGGAAAGGTAATTTAAAACGTGTTTGAAACATTACAACGTTATGTAAAATGTTTCTTATCCTCTTACTGAATGGTGTCAATTAAAGCAATCTTATATTATTTGTGAACTCTGACCTAGTAACGTCAAGAAAGGTATACGAAAATCTGTGTATGGTTTATTTCTCAAAACTATGTAAAAACTAACTTTTGCTTTTGCATAAGATAACGCGTGTTTTTTTCTCCATTACACAGGACCATTCAATAATTTTTTTATTAAGAAAAAGTCTGTACCAATCATAATATGCACCCCTGACAGGAGGCAGGGGTAGGCTACACTAATGCCACTTCTATTGCCTCTAACAACAGACGGATACAAAACGTCAAAGGTCTTCAATAAATATTTTTATTTTGGTACCTAGCTGCTGCAACAATAGTATATGGGATTTTCATTTTAAGTATTTAGGATTAAAATGAATCAATACAAGTCGTTACTTACAATTACTTTTCATATAAATACATAATTAGAACAATGTCTAAAATAAATTTATTTAATATTTTATAATAAATTTAATATTCATTAATATTATGGTTTAACTATAGGTTTATCCTCGTATAGTACTTTTACCTCACGAAGCGACGTTCGCTTTACTTGTAGTGTCCACACACGCTACGAATCTGTACGTCACCGGGCGGCTCGAACAAAGCTCGCGTTCACGCACACATGTATACCTTGTTTGTAGATGTTGTGGTCATTTATTTACTTCAAGTGAAGCGAACGTTGCTTTATGAGAGTAAAGAACTATACATCCTTTGGGCGGGCAATCCGTACCGGGCGGGAATCAAGGCAAAAGAGACAAAAACCGGCGAACAATTTGAGCTGTATCAAGCAATAATACCGCTTTAAGCAACCATCGACGAAACTTTACCCTTTGAGGTGTTTGACTGGGATTGTGGCTGGAATAAAATTGTTATAAATACTATGAACATTTACTGTAGGCGTTGCCTTGACAAGCCATAGGGAGCGACTTACCTACTGCTATGTGAACAGTTCAAATAATTTTCACGGATTTTCTAGTTTGATAACTTGGTTAATTTTTATTCAATAGTTTCAATTTCGATTGAATGCTGTTCATAGAAATTTTTCTAAGGTGCTTTGTAAAATGATATTAAAAATCATATACGCAAACTAGCCTTAGTAAACCGTTAGACAATCTGATAATTGCACCTAAAATGTAAAAAATAACTCATAACACAGTTCAGAATTAAAATTCTCGAGTATTATATAATTCCCGCATATTACGGGGACCGCGAAATGATACAAGTTATTATTTAAAGTTGATTAACGCCAATGAATAAATTTGGACAAGATCATCTTGTTTTAAATGAAATATTTGTGTAAAGAAATTATTGCGGCGGAATTTTTCGGAAGGGTATGAAGATTCAACTTTATTTATAAAACTCAAATTATAAAGAATCCTTTATTTTAAACGTTTTCACTAAGCCATCAAGGGTAAATGCGGAATATACAAAGTTGAATAAATCTGAGACTCGTAAAGAAATCCCTTTTTACACATATTTGTACCAACCTGAATTAAAGTCAGTGTGTGTGTGGCAGGGCTTATCTACGGGAGCCATAAGTTGTTAAAAAATAAAACGAACCTTTTTGGAGATAATCCTTTACACCGACAGGTTCACAACTCACAGCCGACACAAAAACTGCTACATACGCCAAGGACAGTAACATCAGTTTGCTGCACATTTTGACTGCTTTTACTTTTCTAAATTACTAATTAATTAATTATCGATGATTTTCGTTCGACTGCCTGAGTATGAATGATCGTTTATTGTCAATTTGGCAGGATATAAAGTGTCCTGTGGAATACAATGTGTCGGTGAGTGACAAAACGATCACGACTTGAAAAGAAAGTCGAGAAATGCGTGACCACAGTGTAGAAATGCTGGCCCCGATTCCTGGCTCCTTATTAGTGCTCATATTGGCCGTTAGGTTTAGGGTCCCGGTGGACGTACAATTGATGTTCCTTATCTATGACGGTGAAAGTGACGGCTGTTAACTAGAATGAATGTCATAATGCTTCCTGTTGGGATGTTATATTTAAGATGGTGATCGGTTAATTATACTTCCGAAGATTTAAATGGTTTTTGGTAAGAAATTCACTTCCTTAATAGTAGGTTACCACTACTAAAGGAAATGAATACCTCATAATAAATAATAAAAATATCATATTTACAAGCACACATAGGGCCCAAACAGACACAAATGACTTGAACCATCTACCAGAGAAGTAAGCTGCTTATAACAGATCAAATAAATGACGTTAGATGCGAATACAAATTTAAAATTTTAATATATTAATATGTATAGGGTGTCTCATTAAGAGTGCACTTTTTCATTTTAAAATAAAAACAAGTATTTTTTGACAGATTTGTGATATTTTTATTGTATTGTAAAGAAGACATGTTCCGATTAAGTATGGAATAAAATATCCGGCAAATGATCCCCACGGCGCCGATGACAGGCCATTACTCTTTTCATGAAATTTTCCATGACTTTTGCACAGAGATGTGGCTGTATCTCACCGATGACGCGTTGGATTTCCGATTTGAGCTCAGGAATTATTTCGGGTTTATTCGCATAAACCCGAGACTTCACAAAAACCAAAAAAAAAAAATCGCCTGGCGTTAAATCGCATGGCGTTAAATCGCACGATCTTGGTGGCCAGTTGATATCAGAATTTCGTGATATAATGTGTTCTGGAAATCGTTGCTGCAACAAGTGGATTGTTTCATTGTGGCAGGTTGCGCCGTCCTGTTGTCCAGAAACCACATGTTGTCCAGATTCATGCCGTCCAGTTGAGGTCACAAGAAGTACGTTATCACATTCTTGTATCGAATGCCGTTCACAGTAACTGCAATTTCGACCTCATTTTCAAAAAAGTAAGGTCCAATCACGCCGCCTGACCAAAATCCGCACCAGACAGTTACTCGTTGTGGGTGCATTTGTTTCTCATTGATTGCATGAGGATTTTCTGAGTCCCAAATTCGACAATTTTAAGTATTCACGAAGACATTCATATGGAAATGCGCTTCATCGGAGAAAATGACTTTTTTCGAAAAATTGGCATCGACTTCACTTTGCTCCATTACCCACCCATTAACGAATTACCGGCGCTTTCCGTGGTCTGCTGGTTCGAGCTCCTGAGTTAACTGAATCTTGTACTCATGAAGGTGCAGGTCTTTAGTCAAAATTCGCTACGTAGTGCTTCGTGAAATTTGAGGTTGTTGAGAACGATGTCGAATTGATGTTTTCGGGTTTTTGGCGACACTCTCGTTTACCGTTACCGACCGGTACGTTGACGCAAAGGATTCTTACTATCCATAATTGACCCTGGTTGACACATTAGGTGCACTTTTTCGGCTGAAAATTTGGCAAAGTTTGCGAGCGGTTTCAGCGTAACTTTTCCCATTTTTGTAATGAGTTTTCACAATTATAACGCGTTGTTCTTTCGAAAAGCGCTCTATTTTTAATAATCGGAATAAACAGAGGTGATAGCTGTCAAATTTCAGAGTTGACACTTGCATGAAAAAAAAAATTCCAATTTTAAAAAATGCACTCTTACTGAGACACCCTTATAAATAATGAACTAAATAAAAGTTTATGTTACGATAATGATTTTAAGAATGAATGCTAATTGCGACAATTGATCAAACTGCTTAATAAATGAAGCCATATATCTGTTGGCTTCAGAGTTCTCACTTCCCAACAAGTTATATATCTCATACGTCTCATATTTTACTATTATAACTATATTATATATTATATAACTATATTATAATATATATTACTAGTCATATTTTGTTATGTTGTGTTTCAATAAACCTGAAGAATTTAATATTTTTCATTACATGTATCTTGATCTGAATTTGTATTTGGTTTTTTTAACAGTAATCTTCAAGCTAGATGTCAAGCAGACTCTTTGCTCCATCAGCTAACGCAGGCCCCTTAAAAAAAATTAAGTACCCATTTATAAAATGAGCATTAATATTAAAACAGTAATGTGAGCTTTAAAGGTCATTGAAAAGTCGAAAGTCTGAAGTCTGACTTTTACCAACCATCTCACGCAAACAAATGTGTTAAGATATTTCTAAAAGCTTTTAAATTGTTTATCGTAGTTTTATAAAGTTTTCAAAGCAGACCATTTGAACTTTGAGAAAAGTTTTTCTTAATTGAAATAATCTCCAGGAATACAGATTTATTTTAATTAGAGGATTGTTTAATAATTCAGACAAATACAACTCTGGAGTTTTCAAGAGTAGACTGAAAGGTACCTCTTGGACAGGCATGTATCAAACTGCTTCATCTTCATTATCTACTAGTTGAGATGTACGACAAACGCCTGCCAATTAACAAGACGCTTACTGGAAGTTTCAGGTAACTGGTTCAAATTCAAATTCAATTTCAAATATAGATAATAATGATAAAAGCGTCTGCACTAATTCTTTTACTTTCCGAATCCAAAATAAAAAGGGTTATCCGACCAGTGTAGAGGTATCGAGTAGCTTGTAATATAGTTAGTTGTATGTGAATGTTAAAGAAAGTGATATAATCTAGAAGTTTTGATAAAATGTAAGGGACTTAATTTATAATTAAGTCGAAGGACCTCATAATTTTGCGCCCGAGTTTCTAAATACTTTTTGGGATATTTTATTCCAATGTTTGTATGCCGAATTATGAAATAATCGTAAGTTTTTCGCTTGTTTTTAGGATATATGTTTATAGGGGTAACATTTTTCTCCAACAAAATTAATTTAATAAAAAAATTATATTACCGAGTAAAAAGAAGTGACATGGACACTGCTGCTATTCTTTGTAAACCTTTTTTAAGTCCATAGATTTCTTGGTTTTCCGAGCATCAAACGCGGGTTTTCCGAAAATGCAAACTTAATTCTACAGCACTATTATCTGCCTTTATAGCATCCCAAAATGTAGAATGGTCCGAATTTTTGTTACTAATATTGAATACAATTTATTTAATTGAATTATTACTAACAATTTAGTAGTAGTACAGGTTCTTACGTTAAGATCTAGTCTAAAGCGGTACTACATAATACCGGGACTTGGTTGTGTTCTGGATAAAGGAAAGGAATATCCAGTGTAATAATTGGAACAAAGGCAATCTCAACTTAAGCCTGTGGTCAGCAACGCATCCATTCATTGAACAATCAATAAACAACAATTTAATTAATCAGTAAAGTCTCTGATTAAAGATTTCTCTAGGCACGGATGCCACTAACCATCAGGTTGAACGCGTGCTCGTTTGCCGACTTTTACAAAGTTGGAAAAAGTTGTTTCTGCTATCAATATATTTTTCGTTTATCAGTTTGTAACGGTGTACGTAGGCCTAGGAACAAGCTACACCGTCTTTGTGATTTATACGCTTCATTGGGCGTTATTGTGTTCTTTTGCACTTGACGTTCAACGTCAGAGTCAAAAACGACGTAGAGATGGTGGCGAGCCATCATTTAATATTTTTACTATGAATTTTATCTGAAAAATTGTAATCATATATGTAGTGTGATTTAAAAAAGATAATTTTAAAATAAATATGAATATACAGTTGAAATCTTTAGGAAAGAAATCTCCGATGTCGACGTTGAAATAATTCAGTGATAAGCAACACCATAAAGATCGTTTAAGTAAGTAATGTATAACATTCCATGCGTAACTTAAGTTATGTCTAAGGACAGATCTATTTATTTCTTTAGTATGTCCTTTTGTTTTTTTTTTTTTTGGTTAGCTTTTTTACAGGCCTTTTTTGTATACCCTAATTCTGTAATAACCAAATAAACATTTACATAACAATACTAATGTACTTAACTATACTAACGTATTTTAGTTAAATAGAAAACAATAGATAAGTTTATTTTGGAATAATATGAAAAGATAAGAAACACAACCATAGAATATTTTGTTGTAACTGAATTGACAGACAAACTTAAAGCTACAACTTTCTTTGAAAGATTAATAAGAACTGCTAGTTATTACCTGCCAGTTATATACAACAAATACAAAGGTTTACTGGCTTTTGGATTTATCATCCCAGTCTTTTCTAAACCACCTCCCTACGCTGAAGAAACATCGTTAAATTTAAAATATATAAAAAGGTAAATATTAAAATTTATAATGACCACTAATGTACTGGTTCAGACTGCTGTAACAAGTCCAATAATAACATTGTTATTTCTGCTAATTGTAATACATGTCAAACCGAAAAGAAAAAGGAAAAACTTACAAAAACTTACGCTACAAGGAGTACAGCAAGAATCTTCTCATTTTCATGAACATTTTGCTATTATTAAAAGTTTTTTTTAAAAATACATATTTGAAACTCAATATGTTTTAAGAATATTTAGTTTGACTTGCTTTTGTATGTGAAGTTATAAAGCAAAACAAGTTAATTTACGCATACACAAATTCAAAAAGACCCTCGGCTGACTAGCATGCATATCTTTTGAAAGGCAATACTGATTTTATTTAAACGTGGCTAAGAATACTCACATCAAATCATCAAAATTGGTTCATTAATATGGAAGATACAATGCCACAGTCAGGTAAACTGGTATTTAACCAGATAAATGACCCCTCCTTTTTGTGTCCGTGTTCGACTCTTCATACAAAATCGGCAGCTGACCTGTAGACATTTTAAGTTTATTACAATATTTTAAATTAATTATATATTATTTAAATTAATGAAACATGATAGGCGATCACCGCGCAATTATGGCTCACCTGATGGAAACTGACGATGAAGACGAGGATCATACACGCCTGTCCAAGAGGTACCTATTCACTCTACACTTGAAAGCTCCAGGGTTAAATTTGTCTGGAAAAACAGAATAAAGTTGTATAGTGAATTAAATAGAAATATTATGTTACTATCTAAAAATTATACCAGCTGTTAATATGTGGACTTGTTAAAATTTAATTCTTATAGCAATTCATTAGAAGATCTCTGTTTCTATTTGAATACAAATTGCCGCCGAATGTTACAGAAAAAAATACATTGATGGTATTAAAAATAAATTTAAACCGATTTATAAAATTTTTGAAAAAAAGGGGACTATTCCGTATTATTTAAAAAAATATGAAGGCGCTTCTAATGATTTAAATATTTTAAGTCCTAAAAAAGTAGATAATTTTAACTTACGGATGAAAAAACGTACTACATATATTAGATTATTTCACACCTATCAACAAACCGTTTTTTCGAACTTTGTGATTCCACAGTATCGATGTCTTTGCTTCCAAAATATAGTGAGTTTGTTAAATAAATTAGATTTTATCGAATTAACGATACAGGATCCTCTAGAAAACAATAATGAACTTAGATTTTTGTGCTTTACTGAAACTTTCGTAGAATGTGGTTGTGAATCTAATATGAAAATACGGAACTATAACTTAGCAGCTTCTTTTTGTAGAAAAAATCAAAAACGAGGTGGCACATGTATATTCGTTCATAAAGATATCGAGTTAATGTCTGTTGGCTTTTCTAAGTTCATAAAACCTGTGGAACTTCATTTTGAATACTGTGCAGTTAAAATACCCGCCTTCCAACTAATTATTATTTGCATTTATAGAACACCAACTTCAGATTTAAAAGCTTTCTTAAATAGTTTAGATATCTTACTGTCAAAACATAATTTAAAGAAAGAACAAAAAATAATTTTTTGCAGAGACTGGAATATTAATGTGTAAAAACTAATATAGTGTCCAAAGAAATTACTAGCATATTAATAAATAACACTTTTTTAAACCATATTACAGTAACAACTAGAAAATTATCCTGCATAGATTTAATTGTCAGCAATATATCAAATGTTTCAATTATTACACTTAGCCTTGTCAGATCATGAGACAGCATAAACGGTATCAATTAATTTAGAAAAAAAGGTAAATCAAAAATACCGAAATGCCAAAAATATGGTTTAAAAAAATGTATAGATTTTTCCAAAGATTATCAGCGCTATCATGATGTCCAAGCAATGATGTCCTAGCTGAAAATGATCCAAATAAAGCTTTTGACATATTTCATGACCATTTACTACTAATTTTCAATCTTTGTTTTCCATACATTATGGTTAAAAAAGTTAAAAAATGAAACTAACAAGTTGGCTTAAAAAAAAGGCTTACGAAAAAGCTGTATCAAAAAGAGAGTGCTTTACCTAAAACTTAATTTGTATCCCTGGAATAAAATGAGAAATAAAATTGAATACTTAAAATATACCAAAATATAAAAAAAATGTATAGTACAATCTCAAACATCAGCGAATAAAAACTATATTAGAAATGCGTCAAGGACGTGTAAAGCTGCGTGGAATTTAATTAATGCTAACTTAGGAAAACAGAAATGTAGCCAATTCATAAATTCAATTTGTTTTAAAAAGCATTTTTTATGAAAACGCATCAGAAATTACTAAAATATTTAATAATTTCTGTATTAATACTAAGTGCAAAACTAACAGTTATAATAATAATTGTCAAACCCTCCCATCTGTTGGTCAAAAAGCAAATTCTTATCGCCAATTGTACCTGAAGAAATACATAGGATAATCAAAAATTTCAAAAATACTAATACGACAGGATATGATAACATAGATACAAAAATTAATAAAATTTGCTCTCTGATATTATTAAAACCTTTAACACATTTGATTAATTTAACATTAAAGGAAGGCATATTTCTGGATCGCCTAAAGGAGTCCATCGTCAGGCCATAACATAAAAAATATCTACTACTAACATCAATAATTACCGACCTATAGCTTATAAAACTATATTATAAATCACTTATATCAAAAGTATTTGAAAAAGTGATATTACAAAGCTATTGCTCTGATTTCAATCTTTTGGATAATAACCAATTCGGATTTAGAAAAAACAAAAACACTACTCTTGCCTGTTTTTCTCTTACGAAACATGTGACGGAATCCCTTAACTCGGGGTCACAAATCGTCTCTATATTTTTAGATATGAGTAAGGCATTTGATTTGGTCTGTCATGCGACTCTACAAAAAAAGGCAGACTCATATGGTATAAGGAAAAATGCATTAAATTTACTAAGAGTTACTTGCAGCATAGGGATCGATGCGTTGAAGTATCACAAATGTGTGGAAATAGGGTAAAGGAGTATAAGTCGTTGTTTCAAAAACAAAATCCATTTGGAATCCCCCACTAAATTGTAATTAACTGAATCTATATTTATAAGTTTGGGAATCATAATGTTTTGTTATGTTTTGTAACATTTAAATATAATATCTGTAAATACTATTTTGATATTATTTAAGAATAGGTTTTTAGATAATAAACATTTTCTAATGAGCTTCTTATAAATATTTGCACGCTGTTTAACAGTAAAAAATTTAGAACTGTCAGTTTTAATGAGGAACTTTCTGTCCACATTTTTTCGCAAATAAATGCATTTGATTTGATTTGATTTGATTTGATTTAGAACTAAATAGGATTTTCAAATACGGAATAGGAATCACAAAATAAACTACAAGTGCTATTTTGAATTGGTAACCTGCGCGGGAATCTGACCTTACATAGTAAATTACTTTACTAATAATTTTTACTTCAAATGTGAAGCGGAAAATGCACAATTTTCTATTTCTCGTCTAGTTTTATGTCATAGTTTTGGCACTTTTTTGATTTTTCTAACATTAATTATTATTTTTTTATGTTTAATATTACATTTTATATTACATCTGCTTAAAAATATGATTATCGTTTCTTAACAACTGTATCGACAAGTCAATAAAATATTTAAATAAAATAATATTCTTCCACAAGTTGCACATAGTCTGTAGCTTGGCATCGTTACTTGCACTTTCAGTAATAAAATGTAAAGCGACAGTTGGTTATTATCAATATAAATTGTTACATTCACACGATGCTTCCTCAATTAAAATATTTTCTGTTTTTTTATGTAGTTTCAAACTAATAGAGTCGATTTCCACAAAGTAACGCTTCAGGTAGCACGCTTTTTATTGTCAACCGGGAATAATTAGCGTTTTGCCTCGCGTGTATGTCGCATACTTTAAGTATGTAGGTATATGAAACTTATTTAAGTTGAACGGCCAAAATGGTATAAGCCGTAAAAATGTGTTTCTTGGTTCTATTAAGTGGTATAATAATCCTACTTTTCAACGTCAATCTACGGATGGAGGTAACATTAGCCATGGGTATGCCCACGGAATTAGCCTGAACTAACTTCTTGCACCCTCGTTTAAGTCATATCCGCTGAAGAACCTAAACCGTTCCAGTGTCATGCTTTAACAAATATTGTTTTCCAGATAAAGGGAACCAGCCAGTGTAATTATAGGAACACAGGTAATTCCAACTTAAGCCTACGGTCGACAACGCATCGTTAATCGATAGCCAAAAAAAAAAAACAATATAATTTATCAATAATAAATAAAATAGTAAAATGTCCTTTATATTTTACTGTATACATTTTTATTTGCAATAAAATATGGTAATTGTAATACGCATTTCTATAAAAACATCTTGGCTTACTCTGTTTTACCAGCACGACTCTAATAACTGCAGTCAAGTCACGTAACGAAATTCGTTTCATGTGCGCAGGCGACGTGTATGACTGCCCATGACCGCGACTTTGCTAATTTCACATTGTATTTGGCGATGCAGAAATTTCCTGTCAAAGAAATGCTAGTTAGTAAATTTAACTAGTCCATAGGCTTACCTACTAACAAAGCATGTAATCATTGAATGTAACAAATTGATTGACAATAAATAGTACTTTTATGTAATAAGGATAATAATATTATGTGAGGTATATAACTACATAATATTTTATAAAGAATTTCAATTAGGAAAAAGGATAAAATTCTTCTATCATTTGATTTTTTTATAAAGGTGACATCGGGGTTCTTGTGGGTGTGAATTTATTTTAACTTAAAAGTTGTGTGTAGACCATCAAAACAATTGCACAACTAAACGAATCACGTACAATTGTGATAGTTGGTCAGACGTCAGTAGAAATATAACTTTAATATATAAATTTAATGTAGTGCAGATATTGTTTAAAATGTTTTGAGTAAGTTTGTTTATTTTCTAAATTCCCTTGAGCAGAGAGAACAATAATGTTCCATAAAAACTATTTTCATAGTAGCTACCAATGTAAACAACAGGTAATGTCAATAATTATCACCCAGCTTAATTACTATTGAATAACTAACATTCATGCTACAATAAGCTACTTCATTTAAAAAACCAACACACTATTAGATTGTCATGTAATTTAAGTTATTTATACAATAATGCTTAAACACGGGAAGTCACTGACAACTATCGCAAAAACGTTAAACTGTTAGGCAGAGAGCTGGTATTAGGCGTTTCGCTTTCATTCAATGCTTTTCTGTTGGTCCCTTCCATTCTGCAAGGTTGTCAGCCGTGGCAAGTCGGGGGCTCAGTCCATCTAGAGCACGATGCGAGTGCTTGCCGTGTTCGCGGCGCTGGCGTGCGGTGCGCTTGCGCACGACCTTAGCGATCGACTGCCGACGCTCCTCTCCGCTCTACACGTCAGAGAGGAAAGTCCGGTTTTCCGAATAGCAAATTGCGCGCGCGCCCTAGGCTCCATAAAATGCATGAGCACTTTTACTTCGTGGCGCGCGGAAAAAGCAATACAAGCTTTCACTGACCACCAGAAGTTCCAGTTCAACTTGACCGCCGATGTAGAGCAGTTTCCATGGGAACGATACGTCAACGTGTCGGACGAGGATGCTTTTGCGCAGCTCTGCGATCGCACCGAGGGCTTGTTACGACAGCGCTCGTTGAAACTGGCACTGCTTGGATACGAACTTGATTTACATTCCACTGCTAATGGAAAGATTGTTGTTGATGTGTTACGCAGTAAGTAAAATAAGGTATTATTTATCGATTTTTGGGAAACACAGGTCGATTAAACAACAAAACGCAACTCTTACATTGTAATTTATATCTATACTATATAATAAATATCAGTACAAATTCCAAAATAAATTGATTAAATAAAGAGCTCAAAGAAACACAATACTATAAACGTAAGCAAGAATAAAAAATATGACTTTAACAAACAATAAATAAATAAAATTTTTATATAGTTTCATAAATTTCCAAATTCGTGAACTTACAATTTAATTAAAGATAGTCTTGTAAATGAGACATTAAAAATTATCTTAAAAATTGTAACGAATATTATTAAGCACAAGTACATTTCCAAAAGTTTGACTATAAAAAAAAAGTCAGTAAATATTATTAAGCCATAATTGGTATGAGCAGAAGATCCTTGAGACTAGTTATTTTTTACTTGCGGCGATGCGAGTACATTTTCTGCTATATCTAGGAGTCTACCTAATTATTTATCAGTCTATCAAAGAAAACCAGATGTTTTATCAAACAATAGTTCTTTAGGGAAAAAAGAAACTTGAATTTGTCGGTTAAAGAAATTAAAACGAAATAGCTTTTGTCTAAGGATTTTCTAATGGCATGTACCGACTGAGAATAAGGAAAATTCAATTTCAATAAACGGTTTGTTACTATGTTATCCTATTGTATTTTAAAACGTCAAAAAATCTACGCAGAAAAATATGGACGACAAATTTTTCTGAAACTCTTTAGTGGTACATACAAAGTCTTGATTGAAAACCGATTGTTTTACCGAGAATACTTATTGAAACGGATCGTACCATTACACTGACGGTCGTGTGGCGTAGTGGATAGAAGCCCTGCCTCATACGCTGGAAGTCCCAGGTTCGAGTCCTGGTCGGGACATTCATTTGTGTAACGTACGTAAATATTTGTTCTCGGGTCGTGTTTGTTTATAGTTGTATTTATATACGCATGTTTATTCTAGGGCTCCCCTGATTCGCTGTATGATCATCCATAACAAAAGTTATGCTAACTTTGGGGCCATACAGTTAGTGTTTGTAAAATGAAATGAACCCTAACAATACTCTAATAGGAGCTCAGCCACCGGTACCTAATGTTTAACTGGGTATACGAATATTACGGCCGCCCTCAGAAACGGTTAATAGTTTATTAAGGCTAACTTAAGTATATAGAAAATATATCTAGTGGTAGTAGAGGCTGTACTAGAGTCCTTCCAATTTAAACTTCCACAATAACCACGTTTACGTGGTTCTTTTCGGGATAAAGGGAATTACATTTCTTTCTCTTTCTTTCCTGTAAAGGAACAATGGCAATTCCAACCTTAGCCTACAGTCGGCAACGCATCATTTATCAATAAATAACAATATTATTAATCAATAACATCTACGATTTATGATGTCTATGGGCACGTAAGGCTCTCACCATCGCCTATTCGTTTGATCTTTACTACAAGTATAGATTTGCTTTAAAAAATATTTACTCAATACTCAATGTATTTATTGCGTTCACATGGTAATTTACAATGGTATTCAATATTTAATGATCACATGTGAACCCCTTGGGATGTTGCAATAGAGAGGCCCACGTGTCATTTTATAAATTAATTCAAAAATGTCAAATTTATATAAAGCATAGTATAGTGTCATAATAATTAATGTCATATATTTTTAATAAGAATGTTATATTTAGTATTATGTCATTGCGTGTTTATTATTAAAGAATTCGTTTAGATTGTAATAGGATTTACCTATTTATCAAAATTGTTTTCAGTAACTTTAGGAATTTTATATATTTTTTTAATTTTGTATATAGGACGCGATTTGATTATAGATTTTTATACACATTATTTATGCATATAATGTCGGTCAGTTTAATTAGTGCTTATGGATTAGGTAGCTTGTTGTACGTAGAAATTTGTGGTAGCTTTTTTATTGAACTTAGGACTTTGTGGCTGGTTTCTCATTAAGTTACGATATTATTGAATGATACCGGATTTTATTACGTTCAATATCTGCTTAAAATTTTCATTTCAACTAAATTAATAATATGTTTGGCGAAGAAACTTGTTTTGACAACCTGTTTTTGTGGTTCTATTCTCTTTTCAAATAGTTGCGTAATAATCAATAGTAGTATATTTTAAGATTAAGAAAACGTTAAGAAAGTGGTTCGTTCAAGACGAATATTTAAATTTTTCCTTATTGCATAAAAGCAATGCATTCTTAATTATGTAGATAGATTATAATAATAAATCCCCAGACAAACACACCAGTTGTATTATAGCCCCAGAGTAAGCAGAGCAACTTTAAATACAAAATAATGTAAAGTGGTAGCTCAGTCATATTATGTTCAGTTAATTTTAATTTATATTTTCTGGTTACTTTACAGCCAATTATATATAAAAAAGGATTATGGCTCAATAAAGATTTAAAAAAGACCTTAAAAGCCGAGTATAATAAAATTTATGAAATCAGTTTTACCAACAATCATATATTAATATCTAAAAATTCTGAACTGTTTTCCACAAAGGCGATGGATTTATTTTAATACCACCTGTTCGCACCCATAATTAAATATTTCATTTGTATGAAAGTGAAATATGAATAAGGATTACTTTATTGAAAAACGGAAAAATATAAAATATTATATTTCATTATAGGTAAAACAAATTAAACTTGATGAAATTCTTCTTTTTACTTCATGTTCATCGTCAAAACGAAAATACACATTTAACTTACCTTTAAAATCCGAAGGAAAAAAAACCTTTTGGCACTCTCGCTCGCTATAAAGAAAAAGTATACATAATAAGTATTTCGATTATGAATGCTCGACCACTGAGATATCTTAATAACACAGATATTTTCCTTTCTAACTTTACTAGAATGCTACTGTAAAATGAGAATTTTATGTACAAAATCAATCATTTAGTACAATCATTTAGTGAACAACAGTGATTTAATTAACTACAATCTCAAATTTCAAATGTTGTAAACTCTAACCGTCTAACAAATAAACGTGGTATAAGGTTATGCCTTGTTATGCCACTCAAATGAAAGACCGAACAAAGCAGTACAGCAGTGAGTGTCCAATAGAGCATGTAATAACATCTGACTCTAAGCTAATATTGACAGAAAATAATCTTGAAAAGTATATAATTATACATTTTATTTAATATTTAGACGATCGAGTGGTGTAGTAGCCTTGCCTCATACGCCAAAGGTCCCAGGTTCGAGTCCTGGCCGGGGCATTAATTTGTGTGATGAACACAGATGTTTGATCTCGGGTCATGGTTGTTTGTATTTATATTATGTATGGTTATTCTGGGTACCCCCCCAGTTCGCTGTATGGTAATCCATAACACAAGCGCTGCTTACTTTGGGGCCATACAGTTGGTGTGTTTGTCTGGGGATTTATTTATTTATTACCTATGTATAATTTTTTGAAATAAACAATTTTCTTTGTTTACAGAACAAGAAGCAGAAACAGTTACTGGCAGGGGAACTTTGAAAAAAGTCAAGAAAAGGTTTTACGAACTATTACCGTTCCTAGTAATACCAGGATTCCTTATGTCAGCTGTTATTCCGTTCATACTGCCTCCACTGAAAATGATGACCATGGCAGCTGTACTTATAAACAACATGGCTTTGTCAGGCGCAGTATTCACAATGTTAAGAAATAACGCATTTGACGATAGTTATCATAAGAAGGTTATTTACGTCAATGAGGGATATAATAATGAGAGGCTTTCTAATCGTCCTATCAAGATAAATCGTCCTGTTTATGCGTCGTCGTCACACCATTATGAGGTCATTGATGCCAATGAGATGCCTCTGCCAGAAGAGGTGGAAGTAGTCGAAGAATTTCCTGCAAACTGGATGAACCAGTACCAAGTTGGTGGTAAAATGACAACGCAACAGAAAGCTCAAAATACTATAGCGAATATAAACAAGTTTAACGCCGCTAGCTTTGCAACATTGGCCAGTGCTGGCGCTTCGCCTTTCCCGCAAATCGCTAGTCCTGCTGGCTTTGCTCCCGTGTCTAGTGGCGTACAAAACTTTGGATTAAATAATCAACCGCTGCAGTTCTTGCCAACAGAACTCAATCAAAATATCAGAAGGAGTCAACTTAATGAAGAAAATAATGAAAGTGGCGAAAAGAACAAAGAAGAACAGCCACCTAAAATTGATTCGGAATTAGTAAATTCTGCTCAGGTTAAATAATGAAGGTACAGTTAACTCTACTTGTATTTCTAGCTAAATAGCAAACATTGAATTGTAAGCGCTTCGTGTAATTTAATAAAAAGGAAACGTAAACAAAGAGGATAGTTGCATTTTATCTGGATATTATGCAAAACCACTCACGCGGACATGCGTTTGCACGCAAGGTTCATTATCTATAATAATAGAAAGGTGGTATTAAATTAAGAATCACATCGCAGGTTAGTAAAACTGTTAAATGTTTGAAATTTCGTTCCAGAAGTACCAGTGGTTTATGTATCAGGTAATTAATTGTCTTAAATTGTATTTATCTTTTATTAATTTATTGTATTTATTTATTAAGTAGATATTATTACTTTACGCTAGTCTTACTTGTTTAAGCTAATGTTACATTTTTAATTAGTTTTTTTTAGTAAAAATTAAAAAAAATTAAATTTGTTTATTTTTATTTTACCTTGTTGGGAATGTTAACCCAAAACAACCGATTGTTTTCAATGAAGTGCCGGGTTTTTTTTTAATTCTCAATTCTTTTGCTTTTCCATAATGCCATTAAGTATAGTGAGTGTCTACGAAGTCAGGTCCCACTACTGTTTTGGTCTATATATTGTAAGATGCGAGTACATTAAAACATTAACACCAAAGGCCGCAGTGTCCCACAGCTCATCACCAAACTCCAAAAGACCGTAAACGCCCTCGGAGTATGGCTTCAAAAATGGCGTATCGATGTGAATCCAGACAAGAGTTCTGTGGTTCGCTTCGACCACAAACGCCGCCGTCCCGCTGACAATTCCTACGTTCGAACGTTAGGTATTCCCATCCCCTGGAAGTGCAGTACTAATTACTTAGGCGTTACCTTAGACCCGACGCTGTCTTTCAAGCCACACGTCCATAGAGTATTAAAACTCGCTCTTCTTTACTTAGGCCACCTAAATAGTATGTGAGTAGACATAGTAAAATGTCTTTTAGAAATAAACGATCGCTCTGTAAGACCTGCGTTAGACCTCGCCAATCTTTGCCCACGCCAAATCATCCCTCCTGCACAAACTGCAGGTGGTTCAAAATCTCTTCTGTCGCAGAGCCACAGAACACCCTGGTACGTGCGTAACACGGACCTGCACAGAGATCTTGAACTACCTACAGTGCAACAGCACCTCAAAACACTCTCGGAAGTGTTCTTGAAACGCTCCGAAATCCATCCAAATCCTGTAATTCGAGAGTCCGTCTCGTATACTCCCCCTGTCCTAGACTCGAAGTTTAAAGTCGCTAGGCCTAGGAACGCACTCGCGTACGTAGTCACGCAACTGAGAGCCGATCTCGAAGCCCTTCAGGCTGCAAATTCTAATTCTAGTTCACCTTAAGCACCTTCAGTGCTATGAATTCACTATTAGTGCTTTAAGCACCTCCAGTGCTATGATATTTCCCAGCGGATAACCCCATAAGTCTTTTTCTTCAATTGGTCGTCGCTTCAGATAAAGGCTGTAAGGCAAATGATTGCCAGAGTCATTAAGGGGATAGAGGCTTTGGTAGGCTCGGAGCGAGTCCACATAACTTCGTACCGCGCGCGGCGGGCCATGCGTAAGAGCATTGTATCCTTTATTCTATCCATTGAGCATTAGATCTTTCTGCCCTCTTCACGGAGGGGAACAAAAAGGCTTACCATACCAATCTTTGGAACATCTTTACAAACAATGTGTCTAAATGACCATTTTCAATTTGTTTAGCTTGAGATCTTACATAGGTTATTTATTTTTGTATTTCATTTTTTTTTTCAGAAGAGTAATGGCCTGCGCAGACGACGGACTTTTCTCCGCGACGAAGAAAAAAGTACGCTCCGCTAATAATTAGTCCGCCGCGAATTTACTACGCCCGGAAATGTAGAAATAAACGCGGACTACATTCCGCCATGTGCGTTGCTTCGCCTAGTCACACGAGTTCTCTTTTTTTTTCGGGGACTCCCCCGTACTTTTGTCCGGTCCTCTCCCTGCATGTCCTCGGTTTTTCGGGGGACTTTTTGTACGCGGTACTTTTAATCCCTCGTTTGCGTTACTCGATACAGTTGTAAGCGATATATTTTAGCGGACAAACAGTCCGCGGACAAAACTCCGTCGTCTGCGCAGGCCATAAATGATCGTTCAGCAACCCTGCATTATTTACAAATTGTAAGACTAGCTTACAAAAAATGAGCTAGCCTGTATACCACTCTTAAACCAGGCGTTACTTTACTTAACTTTATCTATAAATACAAAAAACTGTCATACTTAGCCGCTGGCATGATTCTGAATACAAAGGACATTAAGGCACAACATTATTACCACAAATGTACTTTTAACAATACTTTCAAAAATAGTATCGGATTCAATTAAACAGACACTAGTTGAAAAAAAAATTAACTATTGATTGAAACAAATGGATAAAATAAAATTTTTATTTCGTAATAAAACTTAAACTAACATAAAATTAACAACATGTTTCATTAGATAAGTTTAATGTAATAACACAATTATTTAATAATATGCAACAAAAGCAGCATCAAGGAGATAATATTACAAACATAGTTTTAACTTAGTTATTAAAGCTTCTTCTAATTAAACTACCCCCAAGCTAAGTTGATTACAAGCACAATGTTAAGCGCCGACATAAAAAAGTGAATTATAACAGCACTTAGAGACGCCAAATGATAACTTAGGCGCCCCTACCTAAAGATGTTGGAGTTTGGAGATTTTGGAATTATACTTTATATATACTATATATGACTGTATATTTGCTAAGCAAAATGTAAAAGTAAGTGCACCGTAAGTAACCGTTTGACATCTGAGTGCAGCCGTAAGGTGCTCGTGAATATTACAAGTCAAATATGGTTGATGTCTAAGTTACCCATTGCATCAGAGGACGTAATATTAATTCCAATTACAATTTAACATACACACTTAAAATGTGAAAAGCATGTAATAATATCCTCCAGAGTTATGAGCCTTTTATTGCCCGCTGTTTAATATTGGTGTAATATTGTTAAAACAGAGTATGCCAGAACGGCATTCGGCCGCGTATACAATATTATTTCTAATCAAATTTTCATTATACTCGTGCACGTTTTAGAAATGAGTTTTTCGTAAGTTCTTGAATAAGTTGTTAGTTGAACGCCGGGTTAAAAAAAAAGTTCAAATAAGAACGAAAAGGTATCATAGAGCTTTTATTACATTAATGATTTCTCTTTAATTAAAGTTTAACTTTTGTTTGTACCTAAATAAAAAATACTGCGAGTTATATGCGAATACTGTTGTTTCATGTTTGCATTTACCACAAAATTTTAAAATAAATATGTAGGTTTGGAAACCCACGAGAACTGAGTCTAGTGCAAATCCATATGTAACTAAACAATTTAAATCCGTTATAGTAAAATGTCACATCAATTAAAATAGTTTAAAGTAGACCACATTTGCAGTGGATTTAAACTTTACATTTTGGTTATGAACTAATCTAATTCTATTCTACGTTTTTTAATTATTCCACTAAATTCCATTCCACGTAGCATATTAAGTATCTTATACGTAAAATAGATCAATGTCAAAATAATAGATAATGTTTTTTTTAATATAAAAAAAAACCAGAAACTTGCTAGTCCATTGCTAGATGCTTTTAATAATCGCTTTTGGACCATTTTTTGTAATGTCAATTTTGTTTTGTAGTTCTCATTGTTTTAATGATAAGAATTTTCACAAGTAGAATTTATTCAAAATATACTCAATATATGCTTAATGCATACGGAGAAAAGTACTTGATATTTTATCTAATAAACTTACATTTGCTTTTCTTATCAATTTAAAAAACTCATCTGATAAAACTGTCCAAGTATAATGGCAATTAAATAAAAAATCTCAATAATATACATTACAATATCACAGAAATCATGAAAAAATTGTGCTTCGTAGGAAAAATGTCACGTGTTGAATTTTCTTCTAATAAATAAGCTTGATACTCTATGAAAACCTTTGTCACTTGTTTTTTTTCATGAAAGTAATTTTAAATTATTATTTATAATATAGTAAGTATAATAATATAGTATAATAAATATAGTAGAAGGTCTAAAAGTACGGTGCTATCAACATTACAAACAATATAAACAGTATCAAAAAAGTGTTGATTGTCTTTTACCCTAGAGGTGTAAATCTTATTCTTATTTTTGTTAGTTTTAAAAGGCAGGATATTTGTATAAATACTATTTTTAAATCACGACAATTGACAACATTTCAAAAGTTTAAGCAGTTGAAATTCGAAAACCGTTTTCAAATTTATCATTACAGAACACAAAAAGAATATTTCGGGATTTATCTTTTGCAAAATTTCGGAGAAAAAAGAAAAAATACAAAAATATGCTGATGACGGCTTTCAAGTTTTACGGTCTTTATTTATTATTAAAATATGAAAACGTACATATTTAACAATTAACAATATACGGGTCCTGTAATAAAATTGTGATATCTTTTAGAAAATCATATAAAATACATAAGCAAGGTTTTTTTTAATGTTGTCAATTATCTATTTGCATATTCTGCGTGGATTAGGAATAGTTACGACAAATAGTTTTGTTTGTAATATGATAAGTGGGTTACATGGTTTGTTTATCTCAAATCAATTTTATCTATATTTATTTCATATACGTACATTATCAGTATAAGTTAAATGGTAAGACAATATTTCTTCGAAGTCGTTCAACGATGATTTGGTCTATAAATGTTATGGGGTTCGCATTTTATTATGTACGTGAAGCTCTTTCTGAGGTAGTTGGTGCATAACAGGTTCTATCAGGTTTAATCACACATGCCCTCTCAAAAAAAAACTATGGGGTAAGTTGAAAAAGTTATCCCGTGTTTATTTCTTCTTAGAACTAGCTAGAGTAATGGTTAGCCTCAGTCAAACAAGGAATAAAAGTTTAATTACATTAAACAACATTTACTACGAATAGGGTATGGAAAGAAATGGTCTAAATTAAAAGTCGATTGCAAAACTATTAAGTGCCTTCATTCACAGGATATAAGTGAGTTGGATTGTAGCAAATTGTGATCTTAAAATTTTACTTAGGCAACTGCACAGCTCTGGAACTGCTAGCGCTAGGCCAAATATTGCTTTATGTCTCTATCAACTCAATAGAAATAGAAAGTGACGAACGGAGATTTTAACTAACTGGCCGGTTAGCCTAGGCCTAAGTGGAGCTACGCAAGTGTCTCTTATATTTCTAATACTTTATAAGGACAACCGTATCTATAAACTTTTTTTATTTATAAGAATAATTTAAATCTGTCCTTTCTATTATATAAACAATCTAGTTGATTTTTTTGTCATTCGGTTTGGTGTCTGTACAATCTGGGTGTGGTTCTTCAGACTCGTCAAAAGTGCCATCACCGCATCGCTTCGCTCTGTTCGATATCATTTCGTTCGTTGCCGCTTTTACTGAAACGGTTAAAATTATGAATTTAATAATAATTATAATAATAATAATGGCTAAAGCCGATTACTATCCTCACTATTCACCTTAATTTAATGTTATAATTGCAAGCGTGAGATTGTTTGTAACGCTTTCATCTTAACTACTTTACTGATCATCGTGAAATCAACAAATTCTGGAACTGAACCAATGAAAAGCAACTGAATAGTAATACTCACAATCGTAAGCCCATCCAATTTTAGCAAAAGCATCAATGAACTGCGTGGAAATATTTATTCGTCCAAGTTCTGACGTACGATAGTCCCAAGGGAACACGTGGTGGTAGTTATGCCAACCCTCGCCAAGTGCAGCTAAACTTACTACGGTATTTTCAACTGATTTAATAAACCTGGAAAAAGTGAAACATTGAAATGATGAAAACCAGACAGCTACGGCGGTTAAAAGGCACTGGGCGTTGGCTTTTTTATCTGTATTTGATCACCTTGATTGACTTACTACTTAAGTGTCGTAAATATGTTTACCAAAAATTTCGCGATATATACCAAACAACTCAACCTTGGTGCTTAAAACTTTGACACGATTTAACTTGATATATTTATTTAGATGGCATAATATGACATAGAAAAATATTAGTGAAAAATCACAAGTATTTCATTTTCTAAAAGCAGATTCGTATAAGAAGTTCCGTAAATGCAGAAAAGTACTCTGCGCATATAAATATTTTTGTTGATTGAGATTTGAAGTTTAACCTCCATTTTGTCTCATTTGAACGGCCAATACATCTGCGTATCCTGTCATCCCCATGCCTCGAAAAGGTAATATTCGTCTGAAAGTCCATAACAAGCAATAAACTAACTAAAACTATTCTTGTTATTGCTCACCTGTCGTAGGGTTTATTGCCCCACAAATGCGCAAAGCTGTTTACGCAATATGCTATGTTCAGTGTTATTGTGAATCTCAGGACGAAGCTGACCACAAAGGCGTTGAGCAATGTTTCATGCCAAAAATAGTATGGCACAAATATTGGTAGTATTATGTTGAGGAGCGCAAATGATGGAATGAAGAAACTAAAACAAAAAGAATACGTTATTCAATGTTCGTTACACCGAAATGATTGAATGAACATTTATGCTTTGATAAAAAGGTCACCTTGAAAGATTTACTTGTAGCTAAGTTATTAAATATCAAATGTAGGTACTCATATATATCCACATGAGAGAAATCGAAAGTACATATATGAAGAATTCAACGATTAAAACCGATTAAATTAAAAGTTACTCTAGTTTTGTAGGCATGGGGGTTTGTGATATTTACATTATATAAATAATTTAAATACTAAGACAAACACACCAACTACAGAGTATAGGTACTTAAAATGAAAAAGTTGGATTTCAGTCTAGTTTGTCGCAGTTTTTGATACACTTGAATTCTTACAAAAGTAATGATTTTTACTTCTTATTACTAACAAAGATGTTACTAATGAAATAAAACAGTGAAAATTACAGTTATATATAAAATAAAAAGATAAAGTTATACCAAGACTAACATTTTATTTTAAACACGATTTTTGTAACTACCAACTTTTAAAATGGGTAATAAAGGTAGGAAACAATATAATTTAAAAAGAAAAAATCGTAGTGGTGGCCAAAATAATAATATCATGAAGGCTAGAGAAGCAAAAAGGCACGTTATCTTATTATTATTTATTCATTCATTCATTACACATATTATTTAGAGCTGCGAGAAGGCTCGCACCCTGCAGTGGATTGAAAATTGGTTGATGATTATGATGATGATTCAGAGCTATGGTGGCGCAGTGGCTGGCCTCTTAATCCTAGGGTCGTTTGTTCGAACGAACCCAGCCGCGTAATAACAATCTTTGAAAAATGTATGAGCATATAAAATCCTGCACTGACCGGTAAAAAAATAACCACATGAGGATACCGACATGTCTTAGAACCCAAAGTTCAAAAAGACATTCGCCAATCCGGAGGAGGCACTGATGCCTTCTTAATATATTGCGATATTGTCCCTCTGGGAGGAGGCTTTTAATCAGTAAAAGGCACCGATGCCTTCTTAATATAATGCGATATTGTCCCTCTGGGAGGAGACTTTTAATCAATAAATCTCTCAATCTCTTCGTTAAGCCCTTATTGTACCCCAATTTTATTTCGTCCCATATTATCCTTACCAGGTATTTAAATATCTTACTTTGCAAAACATAACTCAAGTTATAAATTACATAAATTTATATTTCTACAAATCCAAAGTAAAACATAATAACGTAAAATAAGTCAAACATAATTGAAAAAGTATTAAAACCTATGCGGACGCGCTACTTCACGACCAGCGATTTAATCATACAGCACTGCAGATGTGTGCGTTTAACGGATACGTGTGCGTGTTGCAGTTTACCGATTCGGGAGAGCGTTGATTTGTACAAAGGCTCTTAAGTTGTTGTCAATGTTGACTCGATTCTCGCTCCGATCGCCGCCCGGTACGGACGTGCAAGACCCCGTTCTCCGTTGATCGGTCCCTTCCCGATATTCCGTGGCGCTCAGTCTACTGACGTCACAGTTTAGCGTGTTGGTTCCGTGCTACGGTTTTTAAGGTTTTTCTACTCCCTCTGAGTGCTATCGAAGTGCGATTTTTCTTTGCGACTAAGCCCCTTAGTCTTCAAAGTGCTGTGCTAAGTTGTGTTGTGCTTGTGCTGAGTGCAGTTTTGTGCCCAGCGTAAGTAGTCTGGTCTCAGTACAAAGGATACTTAACGGTGACAACGAATTTGTACTGAACCAATCCTTTTATTTTTATTTTATTTCTCTTCTCTCTTTTATTTATTTTTCTCCTATTTTCATATTTATTTTTATCATATCTGTGTGTTTTCGTGTGTATTTGTCCCTTCTGTCGGTAAAGGTTGACCCTAACGCGGTCAACTCTTTACCTGCGTACCTTTTTTTAGGTTTCTAGGTAGCGGCCTTCGGCGTACTACGGTTAGTTTTAAGTTATTCTCCCCAGCCCCTCTACCGCTGGTAGGGAGGTTAGCCGCTAGGGTTTTGCTAGGTTTTTAGGAACTAGGCATCTTTAAATATACTTATTTATACATATTATTGTCCCAACCCTCCGTAATGGTGCTTAGCGTCATTAACTTCACGAACGCGTTCACCCAGGCGCTTGCTGCGGCAGGCGTCTCCATTCCGAAAGACATCCTAACTTAGGCCTTGCAGGCATACATCGCGTCCCCGGCCCCTCAGGCCCAACCCCAGCCCCTCAGGCCTCCAACGTCCAGACCCCTCAGGTCTATAGCTCTCCCGCGTCTCCCGTTCCATCCGATATGGACTGCGCGTCGGTCTCATCCTCGCGCTCATCTCGTAGGAAGCGTACCGCTCCCGGGAGCGATTCACACTCCGCTGCGTCCGAAGCTTCGTCGGTCCCCGCCACCTTAACCGGCTCTCCTGAGCCCGTGTTCCAGTTAGTTGCCAAACGCTCTAAGAAGCGTTCGAAAAAAGCCGCGGTGTCTTCAACACCGAGCCAACCCCGGTGTCTTCTACACCCGCCCCCGCGCCGCTCATGTCACTCGAAGTGACCGCGTCTCCGTCAGTCCCTTCGAAGCCAGTGACGCGCTGCGCTCCCGTCCCATCGAAGCCTCAGCTCCCTCCACCCGTCTTCCTTCGCAAAAAAGCGCGCTGGACCGCGGTTTCTAACTTGTGCAAAGAGCACAAAATCAATTATCTCAAGGCAAATAACGCAGGCAATACTATCAAAATCCAAGTCGCGACTATCGACGACTTCCGCGCGATCACTCGTTTACTCTCGCTTAAACAAATCGGATACCACACTTACGCCCTCCCAGAGGAGCGAAAGATCCGCGCAGTATTACGGGGCGTTCCGTTCGAGCTTACGAACGAAGATATCCTCGAGGACCTTAAGTCCCAGGGTTTCCCGGGTGAAGCAGTGCACAAGATGCACTCAAACCGCGGTAGGCGTTTTCCGTTAGCTTTAGTTATCTTGGCTAATACTCCCAACTCGAGGGAGATTACCACTTCCCCCCTGCCTGTGTGCTGTGCAGCCAGTCCGGCCACACATCTAACTACAGGGGTTGCCCGCGCGCTCCGCGCTCCACCGCTAAGAGGGCCGCGCCTAAACCGGCGCCACCGCTCACAACCACTAACTTCCCGCCGCTGCGCAACCGGGGTCCCCCGGAAGCAAAGCCCGTTCAGCCGACGCCTACTCCTGCTCTGTCTTAGAGGCAGCGTCCGGCCGTTCCGCCTGCACCTTCCCGTCCTATCCCAGCTCCCGTAGCTCCCGTAGGGCCGCGTCCTGTTCCGTCATCTTCACCTCAGTCATCGTTGGCTGAGGACATGAAGACCGTGTTCGACGTCATTCAAAACGTCGACATTACGGAAATTTCCGTTATCGCACGCAAACTGCGAGCCGCCCGCTCTCCTCAAGAGCGTTTATTTGCGTTAGCCGAGCATCACTCGCTTCTAAGTTCGTTATAAATTTTATTATTATTTTTTTTTTTGTATTAATTCGTAAATAAGCAAATATAATGTCTAGACCCGCAAATTCCGCGTCCGGTCGTATCAAACCCAAGGGCTTATCCCTAGTTTCTTTTAACGCTCGTAGTCTCAGCACTAAGCTTCCTGAGCTCAAACTGTTCCTTCAGAACAACGAGCCAGATTTATTGCTTCTTTAAGAGACGTGGCTCACTCCAAACCGCACCAGGGGATTCGCTGTTCCTAATTACGCGTTCATTCGTAACGATAGGCCCGACGGTTACGGCGGCACAGCTATTTATCACAAAAGAGGTTTCCACTGCACTCCTCTCCCTACCCCTCCTCTCCTCAACATGGAGGCCACTGTGTGTAGATTGGCTATGACTGGTCATCCGACCGTCATCATAGCTTCAGTCTACATACCTAGTGACATCCATCATACCAGACCTATCCTTAGCGACTTCGAGGCCATTCTCGCCCTCGGCCAGTCAGTCATTAGGTTTGGAGATTTTAACTCCAAACATACTGACTGGAAGTGCCTATCGACCAACCAAAGCGGTAGATAACTCCTTAAAATCACTCAGCGACTCGACTTAGACGTCATCTCTCCCGTCACTCCCACTCACTATCCCGGCAACCCTAACTACTCTCCTGACATCCTCGATTTTGCGATCGTCAAACAAATCAACCTCGATCTCAGGTCTATCGAACCGCTCGATGACCTTAGCTCTGATCACCACCCCGTCTCCCTCGTGCTAGGACCGCTTAACAATCACGTCACTCCTCCTAAGACCTTTACCAACTGGAAAGGTTTTAAAAATACGTTAGCTTCAGCCTTAGAGGCCCCAAACTCTCCGCTCGCGATCTCGCCCGACCAATTAGATAGCCCGGATAAAAAAGATTCATTAGTCGACTCCCTCACTGATGCTATCAACTCAGCCATCAGTGTAAACGAAAAGGTTGCTAAGCGAAGTATACCTAATTTACCCTTAGCCGTTAGCAATCTCATTAAAGCTAAGAACGCGGCTCTCCGGAGAGCCAAGAAATATCCCACGCCCGCATACAGAACAGCTGCGAATCAGCTTCAACGTAAAGTTAGGTCTCGCCTCGCGGAACTCCGAGACGCTCAGTTTAACGATCTCATGGAGGATATCACCCCGTCCCACCAAGCGTACTATAGTATGGCCCGAGCCTTACGCGTAGACGCCGCCTCTCACATTCCTCCTCTCACTCGTCCCGACGGCACTATTGCCTTTGAAGCCGAAGAGAAAGCCGAATGCTTCGCCGACAGCATAGCGGCACAATGTTTGCCCAGCACGGAACCCGCGGATCAATCACACATCAAGGCGGTGGAGGACGAAGTTCTCCGCAGAGAATCTCTCCCCATCACCGACGACCCCGTCACAGTCTCTAATGATGAAATCTTGCTTCTCATTAGAAGTCAGAAGTCCAAAAAGGCTCCGGGTGCGGATGGTATATCTAACCACGCACTCAAACACCTGCCTCAACAGGTTCTTACCTTGTTAGCCATCATCTTCAATGCCTGCTTCGCCCACAGCTACTTTCCAAAAGCCTGGAAAGAAGCGACAGTCATAGGCATTTCCAAGCCGGGTAAACCTCTGAATATCCCGGCTAATCACAGACCCAGACCACATCAGCCTCCTCAAGGCCATGTCTAAACTTCTCGAAAGAGTCATACTCTCTCGAATGCGGATCCATCTGTTTCCAACGGATGGCGATCCCCTCATCATTTCCAACCAGTTCGGCTTCCGCGCTAAGCACTCCTGCCCTCAGCAAGTCCATCGAATCGTCGAGTACATACTCGACGGCTTTTATCCGAAACCAAAGAAAACGATCGCAGTTTTCTTTGACGTAGCCAAGACTTTCGACAAAGTCTGGCACAGCGGTCTCGTTTATAAACTCTACAAAATAGGCTTACCGGCTCGCCTAGTTAGGATAATCGCGTCGTTTCTCAAAGACCGCACGTTTCGTTTCAAACATGAAGGCACGCTTTCCGCGCCTCGTCCCGTAAAGGCTGGAGTCCCTCAAGGCTCAGTCCTCGCCCCTCTGTTGTACACCGTGTATACTAACGACATTCCCATTCCGCCGAAAGACGTCGAACTCGCCCTCTTTGCCAACGACACAGCCCTTTACACCAAAGGCCAAAGTGTCCCGGGTCTCACCACCAGACTCCAAAAGGCTGTAGACGCCCTCGGTGCATGGTTTCAAAAATGGCGTATCGATGTGAACCCAGCCAAGAGTTCTGCAGTTTACTTCGACTGCAAACAACGTCATGTCGCTGACAATCTGCACGTTCGAATGTTAGGTACTCCCATCCCCTGGAAGCGCACTACGAAATACTTAGGCGTCACCTTAGACCAGACGCTTTCTTTCAAGCCACACGTCGATAGAGTAACGAAACTCGCCCGTTTTTACTTAGGCCGCTTATAAAGTATGTTAGGTAGAAAAAGTTAAATGTCGTTCAGAAACAAACGTACGCTTTATAAGGTCTGCGTTAGACCAGTCATGACATACCTCGCCAGTCTTTGCCCACGCCAAACCCTCCGTCCTGCAAAAACTGCAGGTAGTTCAAAATCTCTTCTCTTGCACCATGGTACGTGCGTAACGCGGACCTGCACAGAGATCTTGAACTACCTACAGTGCAACAGCACCTCAAAACACTCTCAGAATCGTTCTTCGAACGCGCCGAATCCCATCCCAATCCTCTAGTTCAAGATTCAGTCTCATATACTGCTCCTGTCTTAGATTCGAAATTCAAAGTCGCTAGACCGAGAAACGTGCACACGAACGTAGCGACGCAGCTGACGTTAGATCTCTTAGCCCTTCAGGCCGCAACTTCTAATTCTAACGTAAATTCGAATTAATTTAACTTCTTTAATATTTATTTAATGTAAGTTTAAATTCTATTTTTATTTTTCATTTTTGAGCACCTTCAGTGCTATGTAAATCCCAGTGGGTGACCCCTTCTGGGCCCCGCTAGCGCAGCCTTTTGCTCCAATTGGCCTTCGCTCAGATGAAGGCTGAGTAGCAAAAAAAATTGCACGTGCCGACAGGGGGTTTTTTAGTGGGTATGGTTCTGGTAGGCATCGGGACGTGTCCCACATAACTCCGATCGCGCGCGCGCAGTATGCGTCAGAGCATTTTTAATATCCTCCTGCCCTTTCCGTGGAGGGGAACAAAAAAAAAGTCAATGTTGAGAAAAAAAAAATATTTCATTTCATTTCAACCTTCAACAAAAAAACAGCCAAAGCGATAGTAAGGCTGGGTAACTACCAAAGCTGTTTGACGGAAGCGCAGTGTAATTTAAGAAATTTCCAATATACGATTACTTCATTACCCTAAGCAAAAAATAATCAAATAAAAGAAAATAATGTCTTCACTACTGAGTAATCCCCCAAAATTACTGTACGGCTGTGTATGAAACTTGACATACTTATAGTCCGGTCAATCTAGATATTTGAAGGTACATAAATTTACAACAAGCTGAAAATCAGTAAAATCGTTCAAAATATAATTATGAATAAAATTTGAAAGTTCTCCATCTTTCCCCTGTATGGAAAAAACTTTATTCAAGGTCAAAGTTAAAAAAAAATGAGTTTTTCGCGATTATCAGCAAAACTGACCGTGTACAGAATACTTACAGCTTCTGATATCTAACAACTGGATCTGCCATTAGATCATCTGAGGTCTTGCTCAGCGCCACTCTTCGGTTCTCCACTGCTGGGTGTGGAGTTAGCACCAACCATCCAACGTGGGCGAACCAGAACCCTCGCCTGATATCATGGGGATCTGCCACGGTCTCTGTGTATTTGTGGTGCACTCGGTGGTCTAGAGCCCATGTGTATATGTCCCGCTGAAAAATCAATAGTGTTTATTAGGTTTAAATGAAATTGTAAAAATACTAGACTATAATACTGCATTCAGTTTAATCGCATCAATATAGTAAGAAAAGCTTGTATTATTTTATTTAAAAAAAATTAAAATAAATATTTGTATAAAAACATACCTACGCTGCAAATATTTTTATTTATGTTTGTGTACCTAACAGGAGTATCATTCAGGACGATCTACAAGATACACGCAGCTAGAATTCATGATACCGTAATTATATGCCCATAGGTGTCCTTGAAAATAACTAAATGACTATTTATTTATTTACACTTTAATACACCTTTATAACAAGAAATACTATACAAATATCGCTACACACTGATCTCTACCAGACAACCAGAAACGTTGATGTAACAATCAAGAGTTATATTAGGATAATTTTTTGATACGTTAGATACGTTAAATACTTAGAAAGCATAATTTTATCGTTAGCGTCAGGACCCCTGGACCAAGTGCAATGTTTTATGTTTGGAGACTATAAAGTTTTAATACCTTTTTGGTACTATTTGATACCTATATTTCATGATTTAGTACCTCGACGAAAAGTGAAAAAACATGAAAAGAAAGTGGCCAGACATCCTGATTTCATGTTGTCTGTACCACATTTTTTTTACATAGTTATATATTTCTATTATATATATTTCTTTGTAAATATTCAATACCTTTTAAATACCTTAATATACATACTTTTTTCAAATTTTGTTGCATCCCAGAAAAAAGTTACGGATGAATGAAATTATTCTATATACATTTTCCCTCTGAATAAGAGTAGTAATGAATAAGTAGTATTCTTATCAAATATTAAATTCAAAATAATGTAAAAAAATCAGAACCTATTTTTGTTGAGTTAATAAGGCATTATTTTTTTTCGTCATCTCCCTAAGTATAATATTATGTTAGTTTCATACCAACTCAGGGGTGGCGTCAGACAATTATAGGCTATGAAGACTACTGTGACGTCGACTGCTCTGTTCTGCCATCGATTGACGTCGACCGGTTAATGTCGATCTACGGTCGATCGATTGGTGTGGTAACACCCTAAAACGGGTATATTTAAAAAATAATAATCTAAATCTCCTGTCACACAAATTAAAATTAATAAGGCACGTTTTGAAATTATACAAATAAGGCACGATGACGAGCGAAGCGAGGAGAAGCAGTTGGTCTGTATGTAGATAATGCAGTGCGAGCCGAGCGAGCGCAGCGAGCGTGCCGCGACAGCGGCCGGCGAAGCGCCAAAAAGGGATTTGCACTTCAGTACATAAGGTATATATTTGACGTCAATAAGAACAAGTAGTTGTCTATGTTGAAAAATAAATATTTCATTTCATTTCATATACTCAAAAAATAACTCGGTGCAAGAAACTAAATAAACTTTCTCATTTCCAGCTGACTACTTGAATGCTCGAACGTATAAATTTTTGTGCTCATGCAGTTTTACAAGGCGTTTGTTATTGCAACTAATATTATTCGGAATTTTGATATTCGGGATTCGTATATATGATATTTAGGATAATTGTTAATTCGGATTTTTTATGGTTCGGTATTTTCAAATTCGGCAAATTGATTTTCGTAATTATAAAGGTTCGGAACTTTGGAGTTTCGAAGAAGAAAAATTCGGAATTATGAAGCACGGAGTTTTCATTTTCGGAATTATGAATCATTCGGTGTTATGACATTCGGAATTTTGAAATTCGAGATTATGACTATCGGAATAAATTTTTTCGGATTTATGTAGTGTACCCTTCAAAAACATCTCTGATTATGAAATCGAAATAGAAGACGCTACTAAAATTTTGCAGACGTCATCAAACAACAAGTCTCTGTTTTCAAACTACAAATCGAACATTGATAATAAGCAGTTAAGTGGAAAAAATTCTAAATGGTACTATGATGCTATTGATACTAAAAATTTATTGCTCGCTCTTACTGACGGTGATTGTGAATTACACGAAAACTTGTATTATTTCCCAAAATTTCTAACAACTTTAACGCGATACTTAAAACGTAAAATGAAACTTTTCAATCAGAAATATCACTCCCAACTTCGTCCAACGTCGCAGTTTACTTTAAAATGGTAAAAAACTATTTATCCCAGATAAACACCAAATCGGAGAGATATCGTATAGACGAATTTATTGTAAAACACTCAGAATCTACTTCGGGACAACTGAAAACGGCTAGCAGTAAATTAAATAAAGACAATAAAAAGAAAGAAATACGAAAAGAAAACAAAAACGGTTAACAACAAAAACGATACGATAACTAATAATCAATTTACAAAAAGAATAAACAATGAATAAATTTTTTCAGATACGCCTTCTATGCTAGAAAATTGGCGGGGATTAGCTATAAGCAAAAGAAACCAGAAAAAAAATAAATGATAACAAGGATTACTTAGAAATGGCTCCTTAACCAATTTTGCTAATAAAAATACTATTATTTCAAATACTTTCGCTTTTGATGCAGTTACACAAGCAATCACAGTTGGAGTTGCTGATAACTACGCATTAAATAGACTCATAAATACCAATGAAGATGACGAATACTTTAAATTAGTTAAAATGATTGTTGCCAACGATACACAAAATGTTTACAAACTGCGTGGAGAAATACTGAAAAAACATTTCAAAACAAAGTTCGTTGGCGACAAAATGTACGTTAGTTGTGAATGCAATGTTACATACGCATTTGAAAAAAAATTATTAGATAAAATCTATAGTCCAGACATAAAATAAATATGTACAAATTCTAATTGTCCTATAACCCACGTCAGCAGGAAATGTGCTTTTTTACCACTTGATTTTAACAAAGATACATTAAGTGAATTTGCAAATTAAATGCTTAGCAATGATGGTAAAATTTCAATGTGCAGACACTCTGGCTGTGATGGCATTAGACACATAAATTAAAATTTGAAAAATATTGCTGTTTTTGAGCCAAATCCCGAAGCACAAATTTGCATTAAAGATTTATCACAAAATTCTTTAATATTCTGAGTACCATCTGTTGTCTGTAATCGAATTTGTGCCATCCGACGAAGGTGTAGGACATTACAAGTCACATTGCTGACGTGGGTCAAAATGGCAATGTCACGACGATATGTCAAGTAGAATAACTGTACGCAATAAAAAATTACTTTTCATGTTTAATATATGCCAATAGTACGTAGTTTTTTCAATTATCCATAATATCATATTAAATACAATTCTGATTAATAAATTAATCAAAATCAATCAATCAAATCATTTATTCATAATCACAGGAAGATTTTACAGGTGGTGAGACGTTATTATTTGTACAGCCATGATTCGCCTTAATGGCATATGAATTCTAATAGTTATAAAAAATTTAATGTATTACAATTTCATTAATGAATAAGAATAACAATAATAATAATATAAAAAATTAGGAATAAAAGACAATAACGATAATAACAATTAATGTATAAATTATGTCAAAAAATGATATCATTAATGTCAAATAACAGTCAACTTATTATGAATTTCAAATGTAATACAATGTCATTATTTAGAATGAAAAGAGAATAAACATTTAATATCAATTTTAATTATGGGTCATGTCATCAAAAAATCTTTTATATCATAATATGCTTTTTCAGCAAGAAAACCATTGAGCTCAGATTTAAACTGTGTGTTGTCTGGTATTGCCCTAATAGCTCGCGGTAGTTTATTATAGACAATTTATAATAGTGTATTTATTTCTAATCCACTATGAAAATATAAATCTTAAACCACATGATATATTATTATCGTCATCATCAGCCTATATCAGTCCACTGCTGGGTTTAGGCCTCCATAAATCGCGCCCACAAACCCTGAATCTTCATCCAGTCCCGTCCAGTCATAAATATACATAATATTCATTAAATAAGTTTTGCTTTTAGTCCTAAAGAATTTTATTCCTCCGTAACTTTTTTCTGGGATGAAATAAAATTTGAAAAAGGTATGTATATTAAGGTATTAAAAAGGTACGGTATTGAATATTTACATAGAAATAATTTATTTATAATGTCTCTAACTATGAGAAAAAAATGTGGTCTAGACAACCTGACCTCAGAATGTCTGGCCACTTTCTTTTCATGTTTTTTCACTCTTCGTCAAGGTACTAAATAATTAAATATAGGTATCAAATAGTACCAAAAAGGTATTAAAACTGTATAGTCTTCAAACATAAAATATCGCACTTGGTCCAGGGGTCCTGACGCTAACATTTTATCCCGTAACAAATGCACTATCCTAATACGAGTAGTAAGTGGCATCGGCATCCATGAAAATTATAAGTCTTAGGTGTATTATTATTTATCGATATTTGTTAAATTTGATGTATAGTGTAATCTTATAAGGGGTTTAAATCCTTTATTGAATCCTTTATATATAGTTTATTACAATGATTACAATTAAAATAAAAATTTATATAAACCAGCGAATATAAACAAAATTTTATGTGATTATAAGATTGACCAATAATGCGAACTGTAGGCTTTACTTGGAGTTGCCTTGTTCCAATAATTGCTCCGGCTATTCCTTCGTGATCTTCGATCCTGTTTACCACTTAAACAACTGAATATAAAAAAACTAAATACAGATGCCATTTGGAAATTCAACAGCTTACAGTCTAAATAAACACAAACTCCCTACTTATCCCAAATTTCTACAGAATGAGATTTAAGTAAACTTAGTAACATGCCAAACCAAGACGAAAAAAATTATCGATTGCCTAAATTTGGTAAGTAATAAATAACATTAAGTACACAAAGCTAACCTTGACAATGTAGGTGAAACCTGACAATTTTTCAACTATTGATGGATATTCGATAGCTTTTTTCCATTTCATGAGCACTTTACGCATAACATAATGGTGTGACATATTGTGTTTTCGTGGATATTATAAATTGAAGACACAATCATTGTGACAAAGTAATATGTTTTGTTAAACCTCACCTAACCTTCGAATGCATGAAACTGAAAATCAATGAAAAGGGTGAAACTACGAAGCCTAAGCGACCGACTACATAAGATACAATAATTTTTTATTCGTATATTCGAAATTTTTTAAGTAATTTACATTGACATTAATTAATTATTTGCTTCTTAAGTTGCTGTTTGAGGCCATGTTTTATTGTAAAAAGGAAAGCGATATTGAACTTTTTGAATTATATACCTGTGATTACTACTCCGCTGCAGAGACAAAACACCGTTTTGTTCAAATATTTACGTAAGCAGCTTGTATCATTGTAACAATGAATCACAAATAAAATCAATAATCTAAGAGTTTTCAAATTAATTTTGCTTTAATATCATTGTACTCTCACTTAAATCCATAAGCGATTCTCAGAAGCTTAATTACAACAATAATAAATGATAACGCCTTTGTTGGAAATGGCGTGGTAGTACCCTGACCCAATCTAATGGCTGTTGATTTCATTGCTACAGACTATTGCCAGGTGTGCCCTCCACATCTAAGTAATGGCATTTTTATGACTGACTCATTGTTCTATTAGCTTATTGAACTCAATATAAAACCTGTGCTCTTGTTTTTCTATTAAATTTAAACAGTAGTACTTGGGTAAAAGTCAAATAAGTATATTTTTTTGAATCTTCGATAGTCCTTGTTCTACGTAATTACCATTCTACCATGCCAGATTATCAAGATGGAAAAGTATGTTTAATTTATTTGTGTATGCGTAATATGCAGTGCAAGAAGAGTTTCTTTTGTTTTTTGTTTTGCGGATGCAGCTTACCATCAGGTGTCGCGTGCGGTTTGCGCGCAATGACGAGAGTAAAAAAATGTTCAAACCAGAAATGCTTTACAGTTCGAAAAGCTAATTAAATAAATAATATATCCAACTTACCTGGCCGGTGATAGTAAAAAGAAATGCCAAGAGGATTCTTAAAGGCAATTTCGCTCGATATGATCTGTGAGACCATAACCTGTGAACTCCAGCTGTGATGCCGAACCCAGATGTGTAGATGGTTGCTAATGCTGGAAATAATAGTTATATCAATTTATCAATAAAAAACATCCGGAGTGTCGGTGGCTCATTGGTTAAGCTTGACAATGTTAAGGTTCCAGGTTCGATTCACCATATTACCAAAACGATTATTACGGATAGAGTCAGGTGTTTGTTATAATAATAATATAATATGAACTATGTCATTGGATTTATGCGGACAATACCCGGAAAGCTTTTAACGTAACTTGCGAAAGTAAAAATCGCGACATTTGCTCGACAATTGCTAACTGTCAAAAAAACCGTTTGACGTTCCGAAAGGCTTTTTATGTCAAATTCAAAGAAACATCGTTAACATCGGAAAAAATAAAACTGAATTGATAACTTAATATTGAAGACCTTCAAAATTCAAAACTAATCCTATTTGCCGCAAAAGTAGAAAATAAAGATCAAAATTTGAACTACATTTCATAGACACGAAAAATTATAAGAATAATAAAAATCAGTCACAAAAAATGTTTAGGTAAAAATTTATGAAAATGAGTTATTAATGAAATGTTATTAAAGCAAATTTTTGGGGTAAACTGTATCAATGGTCAGTATGATTAGATATAAGCTATTATTCAATACGGATATGACCGTGAACAATGTCTTTCCTCACGCTTCTGACTGCATCATTTTAGAAGCACCTACTCACCTCGGAACAATAAGAAACAATAGGTAATTGCAAAATGTGCTATGTAAATAAAGTATAATAGGGATTCGAACCTCTTTGGCATACCTAACTGTCCACAATTTTGAAAAAATCTTGATTTTAGCGGCCAGTGTATAAATATTACGAACTTATGTATATATTGACGAAGGTAATACACTTTGAAAAAGAACTCAGTTATACAATTTTAAACTAAAAATTAATGTAATCTATTTTCTACAACTAGCAGACTAAAAGAAGTTATTACGCTACTTTTAGTTAGCTAACTTCAATTTCTTAAGTTTACCAACACCAGCCACTGTCAGGAATCAGGTGGGTGACCGTAGCTATTAGTTATTTCTGAAATAGAATTGTAGATATTTCTGGTCTGTAAGTCACATACCTACTAATTTCCGGTTTAACATTGACTTACATTTAAACACAGTCCCTACCCTATGCACTCTTAAGTACCTAATAGTATAAGTAGGCAGCATCGAGTAGCAGGTAATATAAAATCAAACTACAGGGTAAAACATAAAGGAAGCATAATACTTAAGGGTCAGTAAATATACCATTGTTAGAACATACTGAAAAAGCATTGGAATTATTGGGGCTGGTTAAGACTTCCATGAGATTTTATTTCAATTGTTTACTTCAACATCTTCGTTTTTTTTTTTTTTTTTGCTGCCGAGGCACCCTCGCGGGAGGGAGGTGGAAGATGCGTCATGCATACCCGCCCGCAGGTAAATTCCTCTGCGGGGGGGTTATGTGGGACTCACCAGAATGGCACCTACCCACTAAAAACCACCTGTTGGCTGTAGTTATTACCGTTAGCCTTCATCGGAAGCGACACCCGTCGGGAAGTTGGGCGCGCTGGCGGAGACCCGCTAGCGGGTCTTCCGCCTGTAGTGAAAGTTGCACTGAAGGTGCTCAAAGGGACATGAGTTGGTGGCCGTTCTGGGCAGCCTCCGGTGAAGCCGGGGCTGGGCAGAGGTCGGCCGAAGCATGATTTAGGGATCAATTCATTTAAATGAACCTACAATGAATTGAGAAGGGAACTATGCTCCGCCAGAGCTAGCAAACGCTCTGTCGGAGTACGTGAAGCCCTAAGTTTACGGGCTAAGACTGCGATTTCACTAACATCGACATTTTTTATAGCTTCGCAGACGATACGCATATCGTCTGCTACGGAGGATTGAGGAGTGGGTTTGTATGGGCGAGGAGCCGGGATGGGATTCGATGCGGGGCGCTGCCTCCAGTTTTCTGGGGCAGGCCTAGACTGTGTAGGCTTTGCAGCCGGAGGAACCCGGCTACGCAGCGGCGGAAAGTTTTCTTGAGAAAGGCGCGGGCCCTGTTCGGGTGCCGACCTCTTGGGATTGGAACGCATACAACGGGGTGCACGAGGGCAGCCCCTGTAGTTTGCGGTGTGGCCGGACTGGCCACAAAGCACGCAATCGGGAGGAGAGGGAGTTTCAGGAGTGCGATTGCACTCCTTAGTGAAGTGCGGGACCAGGCACTTGACGCACCTGGGCGGTGCGCGGCAGTTGGCCGCCGCGTGCCCGTACAACTGGCACCGATGGCACTGGCCGGGATGACCGCGGCGATGAGGCGCCTCGATCGAGATCCCAGAGAGGCCGCAAATAGAGCTAACCCCTTTCAGGATCTCTCTGGACTTGGGGACGTTGGCGAGAATCACCAAAGCGAGAGGGTGTTGCCTCCCGTACTTGCTGTGCATTTTATGCACCGCGAGTGCCGGGAAGCCTTGGGACTGCAGATCCTCAAGGATAGCCTCGTTCGATAATTCGAACGGGACTCCCCTGAGTACCGCTCTAATCTTACGCTCTTCTGACAGAGCATAAGTGTGATAAGCATATTGCTTATCGGTGAGGAGCTTAGTCAAAGCTCGGAAATCGTCTATCGACGAGACAGTGATTTTAAAAGATTCGCCCGAGTTTACCGCTCGGGTGTAATGGATCTTGTGCTCATTGCACAGTGTCGAGACCTCAGTCCATTTACCCTTTTCCCGAAGGAAAACGGGTGGTGGGACCTTGGCCTTGACAGAAGTTGGGGCCGGAGCGGGTGTTGAAGACACCGGGGCAGCTGGCGTTGAAGACGCCGCAGGAGGTGTAGGGACGGGCGTGGAGGGCGCCGGGTCTTGTTTCGAGCGCTTCTTAGAGCGCTTCTTAACAAGGGTGAAAGAGGGAGGCTCAGGGCCAGTTGGGGTGGCGTCCGAGGAAGACTCAGTCGCGGGTGCGCGCTTGCGGCGCAGAGGGGCGTCTACTTCGCACTCCATGTCACTGGAGGAAGGGGACGCGGGAGGGCCTAAGACCTGAGGGGTCTGGGGAACTGGGGTGGCCTGAGGGGCCATTGTGGACATTATCGTCATGAAATGAGGGATGAGAGAATCTAAGAAACGGTACTTGTCAGCATTTATATACATGCCTTCAGCACCGGTACTATCAAGTAACTTCTTCCTAATCTCATCAGAGCTTAGGGAAGCCATTGCGGAGGGGTTGGGGAGGGACAATATATGAACCTAACAACGATGACTAACTTCCTAAAACCACCCTACACGCAGTAGGGCGGTTGAGAACGACGCGGATAACTTACTCGAACACGGCACTTGAAGTCCTAGAACAACGAATTCCCGTCGACGAAGCTCACGTTCCACGAAGTACGGAACACGCCACTGTTCGCCGTGAAAACGGCGTTAGAAACTTATTAAAAAAACGGTTAACGAGCCACTGTCCGCCGTGAAAACGGCGTTAGAAACTTATTACGGTATACAACTATGAAATTATATATTACGACAACAACCAGTGAAATTTGGGTGCTCAATTAGCACGGGGGCTAAAAGAGCGGGAAGGCGTCTGCGATCGACGTGCGCTCGAGAACGCACGCAGACCGAGACTGTCAACATCTTCGAGAGCCCTAAGTGGTTTCATACCTACTATAAACATGGGGCGCAAGGGGGCGCGGCGCTCGGGCGCTTGGGCCCAACGGAATTGTTACTTAAGTATGTTGGCCTTCATAACGTAGTGTGAATCATATACAGACAACCCCCTATCAGAAGCGCCACTTCACCATGTGATTGACGTCCAAAACATGAATATCAGAATGACGGGTGTACGTATAAAAATTGTGATTCTGTACACATGAAAGCAATGTTCTAGCAATGTGAGGAATGTGCGTAAAATTTAAAGCAATGTGCTTTTAAAAAAACAAGGGTTATTTTCGAAAGTTAATGAGCCGCCAGCCTGATATCAGTATGACGGGTGTATTTTAATAAGAACAAATTACTTAGTATCTTAGGATGAAAACATTACCATATCAAAGTTCCGACAATGTGCTCGAACACACCAAAAGCACAATCGGATGCGGTGAAAGGTTTAAAAGTAAATTTCAAAATTTCAACGCCTGCTGATTTCTTACAGGCAATCCGACGAATAATGTAAAGGACTTTTAAACTAAAAGGGTTTTATGTCATAATTCATTTATGTTATTCCTATAAACGCAATCACAGTTTACATTAGCAATCATACATAAAATAAGGTAAATAAAATATTCCCACCACAACCATATACGAGAAATGCGTGAATTTGGCAGTCTGAAATTGAAGCCTGTATACCTAATCAGTCCACTTCAAAAGAGTTATCAAATTATTCTCTATCAAACAATAAATTAAACTTATTAACCACTATTGCCAAAATTATAATTATTGTAACAATTAATTAAAAGTCATATGGTAAGAAAAAGAAATATCCTTAATAATTAACCTACGTTAGTGAAATCTAAATTATAAAAGAACTGAATTTCTAGAATTTCTAGAATTGTCTATACCGGTTCTCGTTCTGATACCATTTTGTTACAAGAGAACGTATTTAATTCCTTTTTAGTTTTGCAGTTTTGTAAGTAAGACTGATTTTCTGCGAATATTGAATCATCAGAGGTTTCTGTTTTCTTCCCAATATCTTTCTGTTCTTTCTTTCTATCCTTTTTCAATTTCTTAACTATAGATTGTTCTTTAATTATTGCCGTTTTGCTTTCTCCAGCAATAAACTCAGAATGCTTCATAATACTTTCATAATACATAAACTAATATTAGATTCATGTACAGTTATCATTTTATTAGACCACAAAGGCACTTGGGAAATCAACCAAGACAGATTTGGTATCAGAGACGGCAAAAATTTTCATGTGTACTCATCTCATTGTCATCATTTAGAGACACCATTAAATTTTCTTTATCAATTCGGCGAGTGTACCATGATGAAAAATTGGATTTAGTGTTAATTTCACCAACTTTTGTACAAGCTGAATCATTGAGTTCCGGTTTTTCACAATTTTCATCTATTTGGCTTATTTCCGTGTTTTTAAAATGAAATAAAATGTTTTAACCCTCTCATCGATTATCAACTCTCAACGATCGATATCGTTTGTTAAAGCCTGATAAATTGTACAGTATTTTTATCAATGGACTAACGTCAATACGAATAAATGTGTCATCTGGCGTGCAATTACGTGCTTCTAGTTTATCAAAAGAGTTAGCTACATATTCTGCTGTAGATTAGGAAGAAGTGAAAGCCTTAACAGCTGCTCCGACTAGCGCCGGAGAATGATCCAGAACAACTTCATTGGGACGTTTCTTTTTATCTTTCCATGTTTGTATTCATCGAAATATAGTGTCCATATTATGTATTTCAGACAACATTTGGGTTATTGGTATACTTCTACCATTATTTTCATCATACAAGACACCGGAATACAAAACTATATGATTGGTGTTTGTCATATCTTTTGTAGGACCAATTTCCTTTAATAGACTTCCATAGGTAGCATCTAAACTAAGAATAACCCTGTTTTGACGAGAATATTCTTTATAATGTTGATCTTGAGCAGATGACTAATAATAAACATAAAATGGAAATAGAGATATATGCCTTTTAATATTATCGAATGGACTAATTTTGGACATAGTTCACAATGCCAAAACATGGTTTTCATGGTAATGTTCGCTGCACTGCCGCTCATATTTTATTTGCCTCAAACAAGCAGTTGTTGGTAGGTGTGAAGGCTCTGCGTCACCAACCTTCATAGCGGAATCTATCAATTCATTACGTACCACTATCAGCGATTTAAACTTCAATCGCAGGCAAGTTCATTTCTTTTTAATGGTTATATTTTTATTTTCTTATGAGGGTTGTGAGTAAATTTTGGATCATAACCCATAATGATGCCCTTACAATGAGCAATATTGTCCGTGAGCCACTTGATCACAATTTTTATTTCATCACTGCATTCAGTACACTGTCTAAAGCACGTTACTTGTTCTCCATATTTTATGGAATGAGTTAAGAATGCAAAACAACAAGGAATTTTTCTTTTGCTCCAAGTTTCCTCTCACAATAAGTGTGTCCATTCATGCTTTGGAGGAACATATTTTTTCTGGTATTTATTCCTAGATTTTAATCGATTTCGCACTGTAAGCTTCGATATAGGTTGTATTCGTTTCCATTTGTATACGTCTAAATTAAAATAAATCACCTCATGATGAGTAGACTCTTCATCTTCTTCAGAACTATCAACAGCGTTGGGTTCATTTTGACTCGTTAGTTCACCATCACAATTGTCTGAGTTGTCAATATCAAAAAAATAGCTATAGTTTCTTTTCAGTGATATACAAAGCTTGGTCGGACATTTTGCCTTGCAATTCTTTGGAGATGATGGTAAAAATTTCTTCGGATGCTGATTAAGACCGCGGTCCATCGCGCTTTTTCGCGAAGGAAGACGGGAGGAGAGAGCTAAGGCGGGGACGGGGCCGCAACGCGTAGCCGGCTTAGAGGAAGCCGAGGGGGCGCGGTTACTTTCAGTCACATTAGCGGCGCGTTGGTGGGTGTTGAAGAAGACACCGGGTCTTGCTTGGAATGTTTCTTAGAGCGTTTAGTTACTAGACTATACGCGGGCTCAGGAGAGCCGGTCAAGGTAGCGGCGTCCGACGACGCTTTCGGTGGAATCAGAGTCGCTCCCGGGAGCAGTGCGTTTGCGACGCGTCGCGCGAGATTATGTGTCCAACACACAGTCCATCGCAGAGGGCATGGGAGATGCAGGAGAGCTAAAGACCTGAGGAGTCATGGCGTTGGAGGCCTGGGGGGCCGAGGGGACGGCCTGAGGGACCGAGGTTGGAGGGTTGAATGTAATTAAGGCTTACGTGATGATCTCGTAATTGATGGGGACGCTTCCCTTCCGTTAGGCTTCCATCTACTGAGCGCAGGGACTAGTACGGAGTGTGTGGTCAACAAATTGGCAACGAAAACCGCGCGTAGATCAGACGGCTTCGCGACGTGAACTCATGCTTGCCCGTATTAGGGGCACCAATTCACGTTGGCTCCAGCCCCCCTACCGCCTACCTCGGGTAGGGAGGTTTAGGTGCTAGGCCTGGATAGGATAGTAGGCATTCCTATATATTTATGTAGGATTATGTAGGATTTATGTAGGATTATAAAATTAACTCTGTATTGTAGTAAGAAAGATATGAATGGATGAATAGGAGTGAATGTAAGGAATATGAAGTATAGACTGATGTTTGTACGAATGAAGTTTTAAAATCTCAATGCTAACCGCTGCGAATGAGTGAAGACGTGTGTGCCATAGTTAGTTATTAAAAGTTGTTAAAATAAAACACCGAAGTCTTTAAATATAAACCTGTGTTTATATTCATCCCCCACATTTATATATTATTTTTCCCCCGCTCCCCAAAGCTTGATAAACTTTGCGAGGTCCTTCGCCGAGGCGTTCGTCAGCGTGTTCCTATTCCCGACGAGGTCATAACGCAAGCCTTACTAGCGCTGAACACGTCCCCGGCCCCTCAGGTCCCAATCCTGGCACCTCAGGTCTTTAGCTCCCCCACAAGCAACGTGCTGCGCTTCCGTCCCCGCTAAACAACAGCTCCCACCCTCGTCTTCCTTCGCGAGAAAGTGCGATGGACTGTGGCAAACCTGTGCAAAGAGCACAAAATTAACTACGTTGGCGCGTCTAATTCAGGCGATTCATATAAAGTCAATGATTTCCGGAGCATAAGATCCGCGTGGTCCTACGGGCTGTCCCGTTCAAACTAGTGAACGATGACATCTTTGAGGACCTCAAATCCTAGGGCTTCCCGGCTGAAGCCGAGCTTAAAATGTACTCAAACAGGGGCAAGCGTTTCCCTGTCTCCCTCGTCACCCTCCCGTCCAGTCCCAGCTCCCGTAAGCGCGCACCCCGCACCGTCTACACCTCAGTTTTCGTGGGCGAAGATACAAAGACTGTGTTTGACGCTATCCAAAACATGGATAGCAGGGAAATCGCTGTGCTCGCATGCAAACTGCCTCTCCTCAAGAGCATCTTAGCCTTAGCGTTACTCACTACTTAGTTTCTTATAAATTTGATAAATATTATAAATAGTATAGTGATTAGACCTCCTAACACTGCGACCGGTCGTACTAAACTCAGGGGCATAACCCTATTCTCATTTAACGCTCATAGCCTCTCTACCAACCTTCCTGAGTTCTGAGATGCTTCAGAACAACGAGGCAGATCTATTGCTCCTACAAGAGACGTGGCTCACTCCATCCCGCTTCAGGGGCCTCGCCATTCCTAAGTACGTGCTTAGAGGAGGATAGGGTAATGGGAGCCAGCGAGTAATGGAGGCAGAGACAAAACTATAGCTCGTATTTACTCGGTTGTCAATCGGGCGCCTTCGTCACACTGCGGCCCCGTTTTCCTGCCACGCTAAGCTCGCCAGTGCCACGTCTCATGTGTCTACGAACGCTTGTCGATTTCTTGCTCCACGCTTACAAAAAATACGAAATTTCAAAGGCCAGCTAAGTGTGAAGTTATATGTTTGTTACTATCAAACCTGTTTTATTTTATAGCTAATGCAATTTTAAGTATCAGTACATATGATTTCATTACGAGCTAGATTTAAGTTATTATTTTATTCAATTTCAAGATGGTGGTATTCTGGTAATCACAGCTTATTAGGCTCTGATCTCTGGATTCAAAGTGACAAGAATTTTTCCTATGAACCCTGCTGTATTTTCAGAAGATGATTTTGTTGCCGTGAATGAAGACCAGAACCAAGTTAATGAGCAAGCAAGTTCAGCTGCTGTTACTCAGTCTCAGAGATCCGTTTCTCAATAGCTAGCTACTGGTTACTCTGACCCACTTCTGTCTACATCTCGTGGTGTTCAACAAGAGCTTGAAATGGATAGCTCTGTCCTGATCCAATCCACGCCAAATATTAAACAAGATCACTCATGTGCTGTTATAAACCCAGCAGAAACAGCAGAACTCACCTACAACAACCGACGTTCAAGAACAGTCACTCTATACAGACCCAACCATATCAAACGATACACAACAGCAGTCAAACATTCTGCAGGCAACTGTTCTCTTTTATGCCTTAACATCGGATTGTCCCATACCTGCAGAAGAATCAGATTTTGCGACAGTTCCTTTAATTGTGAGTCCACTACCTAACATATCTAACAAAAATAAGACTTCGCGACAAAAACAACATTCAGTAATCTTTTCTAGCACGCCAATGAAAACAGTGTTGGAAGAGAAAGAGAAGAAACGTTTAGAGAAACAATTTAAAACTAAGATCAATCCGAAGAAGAAGGGCAGCAATAAAGAAAGAAAATGTACCGCAGAAAAAAATTAAAAAACGAAAGAAGACAACCAGCAAAAAAGAAAAAGTGAAAAGAATAAGAAAGAAACTTTTCGAGGATGAAACTGACACGTCTGAAGAAGAAGACGTTGAGAATTTTGGCGACGATGAGTCAGAATATTCAGAAGAAGACACACGTGTGCAATTTTTTGTGACACAGGAAGAAGTAGCGAGATGTGGTACCGTTGCAGAGGTTGCGGTAAATGGGCTCATAAAGAATGCTCTGGTTCTGACAGCCTGGTTGCGTTTTTTGCTTGGATCCTTAAAGTTAATTATTATACGGTTACGTTTCTATTAATGTTTATATGAATAAGTGGGATTTCAGATTGACTTATAGAATTTTTTGAGACTGACTTAATAATTAAGTAGCTCCCAATACACATATGGTAATTTATAGGCTCTCATTTCCCGCAAAGTTGGGCCATGCGAGCGATTCTGTTTTTGTCAAAAAAACTTATCTGTGGCCAAATGCCTAATAATGTAACGTTGCGCTATGATTTAATGATAGTCAAGTAAATAAGGATTTGGTTCCTAATAAAAAGTATCTAAAGCATTCATAAATTTGCTTTTTATTGAACTTTTTCCTTAGTATGCTCCAAATCCCCCCTGCTCCCCTACACGTAACGACAGGCCCGACTATATTCCTAAATAAATATATTACTAACAGACTGATCTTCACACACGACGCGGTGAGATTTTTTTGGAAAAGTTGAAGTGGCCGAAATATATGAGGAAAATAGTTTTCCACCCTAAAATCAAGATGGTGGCTAATAACGCAGCGGTTATATTTGATCGCAATTTTGAGTCAACACTCCAAGTGACTCTAATTCGGTACGTCCAGTAAATTTAAAATAACCGTTTTATGTGATGACTCCACGGATTAGTTATCATTTTAAAATTACATTACAAAGTTTATATTTCTCTACAATTATCAATGGATTCTTGTGACAGTTATTTATTGTTAACTTTGACTTGAAAGTTTAAGCTACTTAAATAAAAAGAAGACAGTTCTTGTGGTTTTTAAAATTAAAAACATGACACACCCAATTAGTAATGTAAAAATATACATATACCTATGTATTTTATAGAATCTGAATAAATTCATATTAGTGTACGTCTGTATATTTGTTAAAAGAGACTATGTTAACTCTTGGATTTATTATGTATGGTTATTTCATCAGTTTCGTTATCTTCTAAATTAATGTCAGGTGTTTAAGAGCTTCTTAAAGTATATAGTCTTGTCTTACGTAGAGCGTTATTATACAGGTTTAAGATATCAAATTTGAAAACTCTTTCAACTGAAAGTTGAAATATAGTCATGTTTTAGTTTATTTATTCAATGGTTTGCAAAACGCCACTGTGCATATGACACCATCTATTATTCGTGAAACCTTAAATAATCTCATATTTATTTGTAATAGCTTTTACCAAGCCTTGCGATCTAGCGTTGTATTGTTCCAAATACGCTGTCACGACCGTTTGATCTCAATCCTATGATTTACTTTTTCAGAGGCTAACAAACGATGAAAAAACATTTAAGCTGAAATCAGTAGTAAATACGCACATATTAAAATACAGGGTTGCAATAAAAGGGTGATCACTCTTTTATGTCTAAATATATAACGCAGGTAAATAAAATAAAAATTCTCAGAGTTAAAATAGTCGGCATCAACTGACATTTTACTTTTGCTGGGTTATATATTTGGGCAGAGTAAAAATGGTCTTTAACTTTTTTTGTAGTAAGACCGCAAATATGTCTAATTATCTTAAATCAAATCGGGACACTTTTCGAATTGTACTAGACACGACGTTCATTTGTTTCTACGCCAAAACGGACGTTCATAAAGCAAAAGGTTCAAAATATAATCAATAAATTTATATTTATATTATTTATTGCATATTTGACATATATATATATATATATATATATATATATATATATATATATTGTATTAATATGATTCCGAAGTAATCGATACTATTATGAACTAATCGATAGTTTGTGATAAGTAGGTCGCCTTTAAGGTAAAATTCTGGTATGACTGGTTATGGTTTAAAAATGCTATATGGCTTCCCATCATGACTCAGAACGAAATAATTACAATTCAAGTTCAATCAGATTTATAAAAACTTTACCATCGAGTAAATGGTGCCTTCTTAAAAGCATACTGTGTTTTTCCAATTTGTATTTAATTCGTTATCCATAGAAATATCTCACTGCGTCGTGTGTGAAGAAGATCATTGTGGGTGCAGGTGTTAGTTATAGATAAATAAATAAAAAGGGATAAAATTTATCCCGCCTGTACAAAAATCAGTTAATTTATATAGAATCAAAATATTCGTAATGAAATGTAAATTTTTACGTTCACTGTGTGGGTTGTCTCGGCGAAAATAAGGCTACTCTAGGAAAAAAATACCATGATGCCTTAATTTAAAAGCATTTTATGATTTCTGGTATTCTAAATAATCTGAGCTTGTTTTATGGATGACCATACAGCGAACTGGAAAGGAACTCAGAATAAACATACATATACAAATACAAGAACAAGAACAAACATTTGTGTTCATCATGCAAATGAATGCCCCAACCACGACATGAATCTGGGACCACCGGCGTTTGAGGCAGGGCTACTACCCAGTTCAAGGTAATGTATATTAAAACTAAACATAATAAAATATTTAATATTTCAAACTCTGGAATTGTACAGTAGGTTAAAGTATTATGAATCATAAGATAATTCGAATTCGGGTGTTTCGGTATCGGGTACTTTTAAATAAAGGCGGTATTGTTTTCTGGGATTTTAATATGTAACCCTTGTGACCAAAAATCAATGACGAATCTATTTCAATTTAAAAAAACTGTCTTCAGAAGGTACGAGTCATCCAGACATAATAAAGGCTAAAATATTGACGGTATAAATAATGACGGCCTGTTTTGTATGGAGGTAAGTAGCCTTGCCTTCCATGCCAGAGGTCCCGGGTTCGAATCCTGGTAGGGGCAGATATATTATTATAATTGCTTTCTAGTCATGGATGTGTATGTATGTTTATTTAAGATTATTTCTAATATTTATACATAAAAAAAAATCTATGTTAGTTTATTATATTTCTTAATTTTATTTATCCATTATCTAGTATCCATAACACAAGTTCTTAATGATATTTGGGCTAGATAATGTGGTGTGATTGTTAGATATATTTATTTATTTAATTACTGAAAGTCTATAAATAATAACATATCTTCTTCTACACCCGTTAAAAAATGTGCATTCCAATTGGTTTGTTTTTATGGACATGGTAAAAAGTTCTTTTTTGTTCCCGAAGTTAGAAATTATTTTGAAAATTGTGTAAAAAAATCTCGTTTAAACGTTGCCCGTAAAATAATATGTATTTGTTACGCAAATGTATCAGAAATCAACCCCGAGGAATCAGAATTGAACTTGCTTAAACATTCAAAAATATACCTCTAAATTAAAAACTAATGAAAATAAATAAATTACAAAATAAAAGAACTCACCAAACAGCGTAGTCAGGAACTTCACTGAATTACTAAGAACCAAACAGAGTCCATAGAAACTACACGCGTGAAGAGACACTTGTACAGCTAAATCGGGCCATCTGACCTGTGCCCTGAATTCTATTTGTTCATATTCCTTGATATCAAAGTCCAACGAATCATTTTCATTGTCACTTTTGTTTATTGTATTATTATTGTCACTGCAAGACAGATCATTTAAGGCATCTTGCTTTAAGATCTTCATTGTTTCTTCTTGTATTGAATCATCGTATGTAGTAACGGAGTGCGCAGGCGCCATCTGTAAGAAAGTAAAAAAATTAACAAACTATGATATGTTTATACTTATCGTCAAAAGGATTATATGAACGGTTTTATCTTGAAATATCTTCGAGCTAGGTATTAATAATAATTGACTAAAATGTATGCCAACAAAATTTAAATGTGTAGGTACTGGATTATTAGGATATACATTACAGTCTAATATTTGATGGTTCCTCTGCAGGACTCGGACTCAGTCCACACTTGACCAGCCATATCTTTCACCAATATTTATCACATTAAGTCTGAAATATTGTTTTTTCTTGTAACATGAAAATTGTGTAATAAGAATAAATATGCCAACAATAGGTCTAACATGAGCATTCTTCGCTACGTCTTTTATTCATGAGACATTACAATCCTCAAGTAGAAAAAAACTCTTTCTTCCTAACATGAGACGCTAAGAATTAATAAAAGAAGACAAAACTTCTACTGAAGGAAACGTGCTATCAAGGAAGACCAAAGAAAATAATATTAAATTGTGGCCATTTATATAAAATTGTGTGTAAAAATCATTCACGTTATTAAATATTTAAAATTTTTGTTTTATAAAACGAAGAAATTGAATTGAAATATAGAACTTGAAACAACATTAACATTTTTCTTAATATTTAATGTTTAAAAGATCTTTATTAACAACAAAGACAAAAAAATATTTAATACTAAATAATATCTATTTAGTACGTAAATAATTAATTTAATGTAGTAATAATACTAATAGCTTACTAATGACTTATTTAAAACTCAAATACAAAAGAAATCTTACCAAACAAGCCTAAAATATTGTTGTTCGCTATATCTCAACCACAGTAAAGAAAAGTCTAAAAGAAATCTAAGAGTAGGAGTGTGAATTTTATCAAATTTGCATACTTTGTTTGTTATATGCATGTAGGTATGTGGTTTTGGAAAAGAAATTTCAGTAATACTTAAAATATTTGTATTGTTTTCCAAAGGAGTTTTATTAAGAGAGTTCAAATTGCAAAATAAGATTAATCTCAGAAAAAATTTAAAATCTAAATAAATTTCGGCAACTTCAGCTTCACTTAAGCAAAGCAAGAACAATGCATGCAAGTGCATCGAGTGCTATAATAGAGCGATGCAAGTTCTAAAATAGATACACTTTACTTATTACATTAGGTACTTGCTTACTTTGTAATATAATCAGAACACCTGATTACTACCTACAAGTGCTAATATTGGAAGATAATACTCGTATTCTAACACATCAAAATCTGAATCATCATTCACGGCAATAGCGACGATCAATAGCGGTTTTCATATTAAAATGATTCATACACAAATAAATTGCTTGTAACACTATCTGGTAAGTATTCCATCCTTTGCAAAGATAACAGGTTCTTGCCTGTAGCTTGTAGTGTATGTAGGTTTAATGGCACGGAAAGTATAAGAACGGTACTTTTTTTCCAATATTTATTTTTACCATTTTTCAGTTTTCAGTTTTCAAGCTCCAATTATGGGAAAAAATATTTTGGTCACACATTTTTCTTTTTTTAATTTTTTTACAAATTTTATTACAAAAAACGGAAATGACATACGATATTCTGAAACACGTGCAGTCACACTATCTCTTATCATGGTTATCTTATTTGGATAAGTTTTTTGTTAATACAGGTGTGGGTATACGAATGTGCTTAGATAATTCAAATCTATTACAAGGACAATATTGTATCGTATTTTTAACTCACATATGTTGGTGGATTTTGCGCTTAAAATGTTCTGAGTTTAAGCGGACTTTGCTAAATTGGGCTTCTATCTTTATGACACAGCAATGAAAACGAACGATCAGCAGGCTTGACACGGGCGATATAAGACTTAAGCCACAAAACAAGAAATTGACCGGCCCCAGTTTTCGTATGACTCTTAAATGTGACAATCTCTAGCTGCGACTTACACTGTCTTGACGCGGAGTAAAAATTAACGAATTAATGTGATTATACTTGTCAAATTGGGACATAATCCATGACATAAGTGCTGTTTTGGCTTGCCATGCTACGGCTGCAGTCTTTTCATTCGTGCGCGATAACTCACTCCTGTTGCTTACTAACATTGGAGCATCGAAATATGTGTGGATTTTTCAGTGTATATTCTATATTAATGAGTGATTAATATAGCTATAATAAGTGATAAAGATTTGTGTTATGAAGTTAAGTGCTAGTTGACGAAAAATCATGAGGAGCTTTGTGTGTCTTGGCGCATATTACTCTCAAAATTCGGGAACAAGTGGATCATTATAAGTGCATTCCATTATAAATCTCGGTGCAATAAGAGAACTGAAAAACTGTATCACAAAGAAGAATTCTATCCTGACGGTTAGTGAGCCATCTTTTCTTTATTTACACCGTTAAAAGTTGAACTACAATCCAATAACACAGCAATACGTAAATTTCGTCATAACCTATGCGCATTGCGCATGCGCTTTGTTTGTTTTGTTACCACAATGCGCACAGATAACATAGATGTTTGACGTTCCGACGGCTGACAAGTCGAATGAATGAATGAATGAGTGTTGCCAGAAGAAAAAATTATATATATATATATATATAGGAATCAAATTAAAAAAAAGGCTTCTACGTACGATCAAGGTTAAATTATTTCAATTTTGCTACTGTGGCTTAATTATTTGGCATTTGCTTAAGTTTTGATTGGTTTGCCTTACGTACAGCTGAAATAAAATGCCTCCAAAACCGAAAAGCTGTATGTGTTGTTAAAAAAAAAATAACAACTCGTTAATTTTTATCTTGTAACTTATGTACTGACACTTATGATATTGAATGCGTAAATTTCTCACAAAAGTCATTTTGCTTATTGGATAAAGAAAAGAAAGACAGCTGGAAATGCCCTACATGCAAAAGTAAACAGAAAATGTTTGACAATAGCAACATCCTTGTACAAGGCTGTCGTATGGATTTGCTTTCATCTACATCCGATCAGATAGCTGTCAATCTTGATTAATACAATATAACGCAACGCAAACCGTCAGAGAAAAAGGCAATCTCCCCTGGTTGTGTGAATGATGAAGTTTTAGTTAACATTATACGTCGTGAAATACAACAGTCTGTAACGGATGCTGTTGAATCAGCGGTCAAAATGTATTTTTCTAAGGAAATTGATGAGATCAAATGCGAATTGGCTACTTTGCGAGAGATCAGTAATAGTGTTGAATTTCTTAGCTCTCAATATGACCTGCTGAATTCAGAGGTAAAAGACCTACAGACTCGACTTGCTTTGGTTACTAAGGAAAACTAATCTCTGTCCAGTCAAGTGACAAATATCTCAGATAGACTTATTCTTATGGAACAACACTCTCGCGAAACGAACATTGACATTAACGGCGTTCCGGAAAATAAGACTGAAAACTTGTTATCATTAGCTAAACAACTTTGCAAGACTATATCCGTCCCTTTGATGGATGCTGAACTATTATCTGCAATTCGAGTTAGAAAAATGAACGAAAATAATGATCGCCCTCGTTCTATTATAATCAAATTGCAACCCACAGTGAAACGCGACGAGATGCTAGTGACGGTTTCCAGATTCAATAAGAAGAACACAACGGATAAACTCAATTCTTCTCATTTGGGATATGGTGGTAAAAAGTACCTATATAAGTTCCTAAACATTTATCTCCGCATTACAAAAAACTACACGCCAGTACCAGAAACATCGCACGCGAAAAGGGATATCAATATGTCTGGATTTGTAATTGGTCGTATATTTGTCCGTAAGGAGGATGATACAGCGGCAAAACAAATAAAATGTTACGAATCACTGAAAAACTTGTGAAAAAATCAAATAAAATGCCATATTGATACTAAGACCGTGACGGTTGAAAAAAAATTCAGTATATAATACCAAAATTTTGGAGGCCTTAAAACTAAGACGAACAACATTAAGCTATCAAAAACAGGTTACCAATTTTGATATAGTTGTGGGTACGGAAACATGGCTTTATGACACAGTATTTGACGGAGAATTATTTGACGCAAATTACAATGTTTATAGACGTGATCGCAACTCTACCCATGCCGCTGGCAAGCAAGGTGGAGGTGTCTTGATAGCCGTATCTAATAAACTCTGCTCTAAAAGAGTTAAACATTTTGAGAGCCGTTATGAAGACTTATGGGTTTCAGTGAAAGTGAAAATTAATGAAAAACTTGCGGACGTTTTGATTTGTGCAGTTTACTTACCCCCACCGTTGACTAACAGTTTGTTTTTTTATTTTTTTATTGAAAAAGGATTAAACGTTTGTCTTCTATCTCACCTGATGGAAAGTGACGATGAAGACGAAGGTGTTACACGTCTACCCACAGATACCTATTCACTCAACGCTTGAAAGAACAGGGACTATAGATTTCTGGAAAAACAGACGCAGGCAGTTCATTCCACACCTTGGCGACCCGCACCAAAAAGGAACTATCGAAGCGTTTGGTTCGACTTCTTGGGATATCTACCATGAAGGGATGGAAGGTCTGTCTGCGTCTAGTAGTCCGATGCAAAAAGGGTGTCGGTTCAACCTGATCAAAAAGAGCATTCGCGCACTCTCCAAAATGTAATCGGTAGAAGATTGCTAAACTGGCAAATTTCCGACGATGGTCGAGGCTTTGCAGTTTTTTGGTGGTGAGGTCAAAGTTGTTAATAATTTTAATGGTTTTTCGGTCAACTGCGTCCATCGCTTCTAGTTGGTACTTTGCAGAACCATCCCAAAGGTGGCTACAGTCTCCATACAAGATCGAACTGGAGCAGTATACAAATTAAGTAGCTGTTCAGGGCTGAAACACCGTCGGACCTTCGAGATGATTCCCAACTTCTTTGAAGCTGTTTGAGCCATGGACACAATTTGTTGCCCGAAGTTTAGTTGGGACGACATAGTTACGCCCAGAAGCCCTAGGTGGTTAAGGGTACAGAAACATTTTGGAAAGTGGGCGTTGGGTCGAAATTGCTCTTTTTCGCGGATAATAAACACGCCTGTGTTTTCGACGGGTTAAATTTGACCAACTTGGACTCGCCCCAATCGGACACTTTCTTTAAGGCCAAATCCACCCGCTTAGTCATGGACTTTCTCAAAGCCCGGATTTCTTGAGGACTCGCTCGCGCATTGGACATGTATCTCTCTACAACGGTGCTGTCATCAGCGTAACCAATAATGCCTGGGGTTAGCAAGTCGTTAATGTGCAGCAAGAATAACGTTGCAGAGAGAACAGATCCCTGAGGTCGGGGTACCTAATTAATTGTCATTAGGTCAGAAGAGCAGCCGTCTAAGACTATTCGAATTGACCGTTCCCTCAGAAAATCAGATATCCAGTTGCAGAGCCCTTTAGGTATTCCGTATGCTGGAAGCTTACTCAAGAGACCATCATGCCAGACCCAATCAAAAGCCTTGGAAATGTCTAAGGATACAGCTATAGCTTCACCGTGACCTTCCAAGGCTTCGCTCCATAAGTGAGTGGCATACACAAGAAGATCTCCAGTCGAGCGTCCACTGCGAAAACCATATTGGTTATCACTAAGGAGCTCGTTGTACTCAAGGTATGCCAGGAGACGATTGTTCAATACTCGACTCAATACTCCATGACTTTGCAAAGTATGGAGGTGATTGCAATAGGTCGATAGTTGATGGGATCTGCACGGCTTCCCTTCTTTGGTACTGGTTGCACGTTAGCCAGCTTCCAGGATTTAGGGACCTTTCCAGATTCCAAAGAGAGTCGATACAGGCGCGTTAGTATGGGAGACAACTCGGATGCGCAGTGTTTTAACACAACGGCAGGTATGCCATCGGAGCCGCTAGCCTTGTTCACGTCTAAATTCTGCAAGCACTTAAGAAACTCCTTTCGGCAAATATGAACGGTACCCATTTTGGGTCCGAACTGAGGGAACTGGGGTGGGACTTTACCTTGACTATTAAGACGTGAATAGTCTGCAAAAAGATAAGCAAAGAGGTCTGCTTTCTCTTTTGCGGCGTGGGCCAGTGTACCGTCAGGCTTCCTCAGAGGTGGCAGCGATGGGCGACAGAAGTTCGACTCAACCGACTTGGCTAAAGACCAGAAAGCTTTGCTTCCTGAAGGATATGACGCTATCGTGTCTCCGATGTGGCCAATGTGGTCAAAGCGAGCTTTTCTGATCACCTTTTTGCAAGACTTTTTCTTCAGTTCATGCGAATCCACGACTTTGCTTCTGCGAGCGTCAGCCCAGGCTTTGTACGCTTCTTGCTTAAGCTTTTCAGCTGTGAGGCAAGCAGCATTAAACCATGGGCGACCTTTGGTTTCAAGGGATAGGTCAGCGTAAGGGACGAAATACTCCATTGCTTGGCCTATCACACTTGATACAGCATCAGCGCAGCACGATGGATCGGTTGATGTAAAACAAGTCTGCCACCAAGGATAAGACGTGAAAAATTGCCGCACCTCATCCCAATCTGCTGACTTGTATCGCCATACTCGCGTAGCGCCTTTTGGGCTGGTGTCAGTCACCGAGTACTGCGACACAGATTTCACCACGCAGTGGTCGGATGTCCCTAAAGGTGCAGTTACGGACACCGAGCACCTGTCAGGAGCAGTTGTCAGCAGAAGGTCTAAGCAATATGCAGTGTGGCCGGCAACGTCGGGAATGCGCGTGGGCTTGTGCACAAGCTGTGAGAGGCCTTGAGTCACGGAATACTTAAAAGCCTCTCTTCCAGCGTGGTCAGAGTCCTGATATGGGTATAGCCATTGCCCGTGATGAGCGTTAAAATCCTCCAGGAACACCAACTGCGCTGAGGGAAAACGTTGCCGAACCTTATCTGCTGCATCGCTGAGATACTCCATGAGCCTCGTTGTCTCCCGATCTCCGCTATGTGACCAGTATATACCGGCGTAGACCAATTGGTCAAGGCCGGTATCAGTGTGAACCCACATAACGGAAAAGTCCAGATCTTCCAAGTAACGGAGACGCTGACAACAGATCTCGTCACTGGCATACCCCGGCGTTCGGGCGGAAATTGAACTCCAGGATGTACCCTGGATAACAAAGGGCATGTTTGGTGGATTTCTAGAAAATTTTAACATTGTTATGCAATCATGTAGTAAAGACATAATAGTTTTGGGTGATTTTAACTTGAATTTTATAGACTGGTCCGTTGATGCCAATTCCATTAATAAGTTGACTCCTAACAACTATCAATGTAATTTAGGCTTTCAGTTCATTGATTTTTTGTCATTAAATAATTTATCACAATTTCATGCTGTAAAAAACTCCAATAACAGAACACTCGATCTTGTTTTAAGTAATTTTAATTATATAAATGTTACGTTATGAATAAAACCGACCGTCGTCATCCTGCTATAGAGATAAATGTACATATGTCAACACCGCAGCTGCTAAAAAGTAAATCTTTTGCTACTCACAACTTTAAAAAATCTGATTATACTAACGTTAATTTTTGTTTAGGTAAAGTTGATTGGGATTTTGAATTTCTGGATTGTCGTGATGTGGATGTCATGGTGTCTAGGTTTTATAAAATACTTTATTCCGTTACAGATGAATTTGTACCCAAAACGAAACCACGTAAATTAAAGTTTCCTATTTGGTTTAACCGAACTTAATCAAATTGCTGAAAGAAAAAGAAAAGATCCACCCAAAATTTACAAAAATCCAAGAGACACGCTTGAACTTAAGCTCTAAACATATCGGGTTAGGCCGTTGGTGTCTAAAAGTTATTTGGATTATATTAGTGAGACTGAAAAAGGCATTAAATCGAATCCAAAAAAGTTTTGGTCGTTCGTTAATCATCACAAATCCTGCGTTTCTGGCTTTCCAGAAGAAATCTACCTAGACAATCTCTCGGCTAACAGTGGCGTGGAGATATGTAATCTTTTTGCCCAACACTTCTCATTCGTGTTCTCCCAACCCCACAGTCACACAACCCCTGTTTTATCCGATGCGTTTCCACAAAATAATCTGAATGACATAGAAGTTACTGAACAAATAATTCTCAGAATAATCAAAATATTAGATATTCATAAAGGAGCGGGCCCCGATGGCATTCCTCCAATTTGTATTAAAATGACTTCTTAAAATCTAACCCTACCACTAAAATTAATATTTAAGAAATCTTTGTCCACCGGATCTTTTCCATCTGAGTGGAAACGTTCTAATGTAATACCAATACAAAAGAAAGGTGATAAAAATAATGTACAAAATTACAAACCAGTGTCGATAATAAGTTTAGTGTAGCCAGTTTTGACTAATTACTTAAAAAATCTTATCATAGATTCACAACATGGGTTTACTAAAAATAAATCAACTTTTAGCAATTTAATGGATTATGTCATGAAAGTAGCAAGTGCCATGGATGATCAAATGCAAGTGGACTCCATCTACACTGACTTCTCTACCGAATTTGATACTGTGGATCATAAGTTACTTATAACTAAACTAAAATCATTTGGAGTACATGGACATTTATAAAGATGGTTAGAATCATATCTAGACAACAGATTACAAAGTGTAGTAGTTCATGGATATAGGTCTAATGAATATGTTGCTCAGTCAGGCGTGCCTCAAGGATCACATATCGGCCCTATTCTCTTTTTAGCATTTATTAACGACATTACCAATAATATAAAATACAGCCACTGCTCCATTTTTGCCGACGATTTAAAAATTATTCAGCGTTACTAGAGATCAGGAAGATGTGCTCTGTTTACAAAATGACCAAGATGCCGTTAATGAATGGTGCATAAACAACAAAATGACACTTAATCCTAGTAAATGCACCTTCATTAAATTTACAAAGAATAAAACCACCGTTGCCTCTTGTTATTCTATTGAAAATGACCTATTAAGAGAATCTAGTTCCGCCCGACATCTTGGGGTTATCCTAGATAATAAACTCCTAGACAATAAACTTGTGTAAGGACTTCAAAAATGCTCAGACCCTTATTACAATTTATAATCCTTTGATCCGTAGCAGTATAGAATATGCTTCCGTGATATGGAATCCTCACTATAAAATTCACATTCAGAGAATTGAGCGTATTCAAAAAATCTTTACACGGTTCATCGCTTACAAAGTTAAAAGATGTTCCTACTATGCCGACTATGATACTAGACTTGCACAGATAAAAATGACATCACTGGCTGACCGTCGTTAACTATTGGACCTATTAACACTTCATAAACTTCTGCATAGTAAATTAATTTAACACACTCTTTGTTGCAGCAAGTTTGCATGAAAATCCAATATCATACTTATAGATGGGCGTAACTGTTATATTTTTCCAATAAATTATACTGTTATAATATATTTTTCTAACTGTTATATTATACTGTTATAATATAAATTATATTTTTTGTATAAGTTATTCCTATAGCAAGAGTTGACTGTTACATTTTAAATAAATATTATAGTATTATTGATTAAATAGGTATACATATGGAAATTATAACGTTTATTGACCACGGGACAGACTAAAAAAGAATAAAGGCGAATCCTTATTTAAGTAAACAGTAAGCGTTTAGAAACTAACTTTTGTTTATTCTTTTTCTTATGTAAATTTCCATAATATTAGCTTCATGTGTAGATGTCTCCAAAAAAATAGTTGATTTATAAAGCTTGATTTGACTTGATCAGTTTGTATTAGCTCCTGTCATTTTGTATTACGATACATAGGATTGATTACATTGTGTATTATAGCACGAGTATTTGATTTTGTAATATAATTTTTAAATATAGGTAATTGTAGTCATCAGAATGTAAAGACTCATTTTTATGTAAGAATTATAACTAATTACACAATCACTTTTATCCACAAGATTTATCACTAATTATTAAAATTATATCTAATTACACCTATTTATACACACACACACACACAATTACTTTTATCCAAAAAAGATCCTTTCGAAAGTCTATAGCACCGAAAACAAATTTCAAAGCAGTTACTGTTTCTACGCGAGAAGGTATAAACATTCAATTCCTCAACTCTCTCTCATTCGTAACATAAACAACATAATGAACGAAACATTTAAATTGTTACCAACTCACTCACAAATATAACATTTTGAAGCTAATATTTTCATACTGTTCTATTTTAATGTAAGCAAAAATTGACTCTTATCTTTTAGAAATAAAGCTCATATTTGTGTGGTCCAATGATAAATTTTGTGACTTTTTGTAGTCGGGACACATGAGGATGAAATTGGTTTCATACGACTTGTAAAGTTACCTACTGTTATTTTGATAGATGGCGTTAGTTGTCTTATACTTATCATAAAAATATTATAACTGTTATGGTTCTTTATTTTTAATGTGTTGTAAGATTAGAAAATTATAAAGTGTTATATTAGCTGTTATATGTTATAACGCCCACCTCTAATCATACTCCTAGACACCCTATAGCTAATATTTTTAATAAGTATATCCTTTAATATATCTTGGCAAGTTTTCTCCATTGAACAGATGTATGAGACCATATAACAGTCTAAACAACCATGACATTGCATTGAAAAGTACTGAATGATTCTAGGAAAATTAAAACAATAATATACATTTATTATAACGATTGTTGCTTGAATTTTGTTTTTGGTTAAGTTTTGAATTGTTAATAATTTTTATTATTGTTGTATACACCTATAAAGACGTATCTGTTATCCTAAAATATTATGTATCTTTGTGAAATTGTATATTGATATTGTTGTTGGTGTAGCTATTTAAATAAATAAATAAAATAAATAATAGAGACCTTGAAAGATAGTACAGATTACTATATATTTCTAATTGAGTTTGTGTCTTGGCTCAATTTTTGGTGGCCTTCATCGGAGTCTTGACATTGTTCTGATTCGGCTGCGTGGCCGCTTATTGTAGACCTAAACAAATAGTTACACTTTATCAGCTGGCAATTTGGACCAGTTTTTTTCACTTTAACCTCTGACGAATTCTGTAGAATCCAACAGAAAGCCAAGTATGTGTTTTCAGGATAAGTACTCATATTTTGTTACTTTGAAAATCATTCCAGTATGTATTTACAACAAGAATAATAATAAATTAACAAAAGGACTCTATCTAATATTTTAATAATATCAAAATTCCGCCAGCCTGTATGAACAAAGTAATTTATTCGTGATGTCTTTATTTCCTTGTTTTTATTTTTCCTATAGAGTAATAATTTTTATTTATTTTATTTGTCAGTTACAAAAATTATAAGTATGTCGTAAAGGCTGCAAGCAATAATTAATTCGCTTGCAACTGAACCAAACGACAACTCAATCCGGTCATCATTCGACTTCCAAATACTTTTTAATTTAGCGTTATTATTATTATTATTATTAATATCTCAACCAGAACACCTCAATTTATAAATACAGACCGACCAAAAAATCGTGAAAATAATGTTTAAAGAAGTAAAATAAGTCTGATTATGGTAATCATCAATTATTGACACATCATTGCGTCACTGTTATGTTATCTTTGATTGAGTGGTGCACAACTCTTCAGTTTTCGTATTATATTTCTATTTTTTTTTTGGAGTAATAGTTGTTGCTTGTCGTCACTATTATCATGAATAAAAAGAAATCGAATAAACCGATACGCAGTGGAGCTAGGGAAGTGGTTTATAACGTGTTCCAACGGTGTATTGCGAAATTCCAAGCTGGACGCTTATCATCTGATTTGGAGGACGTTTATACCCGTACAGTATTAATGACAGGTATGTAACAGGGATATGGTAAATGTTTAAAACGAAAAGGTTTATATTAACATGGTTTACTGTTTTTCTCAATTTCTTGATTTGGTTACATTTCTGTATATAGAGGCAATGTAAAAATTGACAAGGAGTTATTTGAAGATTGGTCGATGCAGTTTGATACTTTGCCATTTTATATTAATTTAGTAAAGAAGTTATTTTTGTTCTTATGTATTCTTTGTTAGTTTAGATACTAGCCCTACTAGAATAGATTTTAGCCCAATTGCGACTTATCGGGTGTTGAATATCTAGATGTATGTGATGGATAAATATGTAAAAAATACTTAAGATGTTTTATTTATAATTATTCAATTGCACTCTGGCTGAATTAAAATGGTCTTTGCATGAGTGTTGTATGTACGATGATCCTGTTGTAGAGTCTAAGTTTTTGCAACTCATAATTGTAAAGGGAAACAAGTTTTACAGAGTATTTCATTGTATCAAAGACCTAATAGTTTCGGCTGTATAATATTACAGAGGTTACTTTTTATGCATTAATACTTACCGCAGGTTATAACTTAATTATATATTATATTCTTGATAACTTGGTGAGTTTTTTGATAAATTAAGTAAGCAGTAGGTACATGTTTAATCACATTTGCTATTTTAATAACATGCGTACTCTAAACTCTTACGAGCTAAAGGTTTCCGCAGGCAAAAGCTAGTACAAAATATTATACTCGTGCCTCTTATTGTAGAATGCCATTTTGATAAACAAATATCATTCGATAAAGCTGTTGGAGTAACCAATACACATTCATTTGGTTAGTTTAAGCGATTTAAAATTTTTAGATTTTGAGAAAAATATATTTGGAACCATGATAATGCAAGATTTTTTTTATCTTCCACAAAAAAAAACTCTCAGACAATTTTTATTAAATTGTGCTTTCTTAATAATGACTCAAATGATATGATATATTTCATGATTCGCCACCAGTATTTTTAAATTAAATTGTAAATTTTTTTTCAAAATAAATTTATTATAGTTGGTTTTATTATTGTATTATTTTATTGACATATTATTTTCAGTAAATTCGTTTCTTGATTTTCTTAACTTAAGTTTTATTAATGTGTTTTTATTTTCGTTTTTGACATTATTTGTAATTTTGTAATTTGTAAAAGCTGATCATACCTAATTATGACATATGTATCAGAACTATGACTTGAAATTGTAATTAACTATGATTATTTTAATATGTATGTTGTTGGTGTGACTTTAAATAAATAAATCTCGGGATTTCGAAATAGTTTTAATTAGTTTAGCTTTTTTAACACCACTAAAATTATAACAATACTCGTGAAACTTGCATTGGTTGGTTACTTTTATAATTAATGAAAATCTGTTTGTCTTTGTTTATCAGTATAAACGATAAGCATTTGATTTTTAAGCTTTTAATAAATAGCCCAACCAAATACAGTTAGAAAGACAATTTACGAGTATAGTGAATCGAGCCTTGCAATATATCTACACCATTTTATAAACTAACATAATCAGAATATACTTAGGAGCGTTTTTGAGTTAACGGAATGGGGAAATGGAATGAAAATAAATAAACCTAATTATTTTCCCGTTTCAATGTATGTTTTTTCAGATCTTTCAAAAAGTTTATTTATACCCAAAAAAAAAATGATTTCTCTTTGTTGACTTTTGACCTCTTAATCGGTGGAAAACTTCTTATCTTTGAAATTTTTTTATCTTTGGAAAAAGATAATAATCACTGGGGGCTAGGTCTGGACTGTAGGGTGAGTGATCCAAAATATCGAAGCCCACCACATGCAGGGCAGCCAACGCAACGCGACTCTTGTGAACGGGGGCGTTGTCGTGCGAAAGCAGGACACCTTTCGTCAGTTTTTCCCGTTTTTTCTAGAATAGCTTCTTTTAATTTTTTTATTATTGAAGCGTGGTATTTTCCAGCGTTGGTCCTTATAATTTATTTAAAGAATCCCTTCTGAATTCCAGAAGACCGTCATGAGTTTCCCAGCCGACTGTGACACCTTAAACTTTTTCGGCGGTGGTGTGCCCTTCTTATGCCACTGCATGGAATCTTGTTTAGACTCAGGATCATGATTCAGGTCCATAGTGATGAACCCAAGTTTCATCTCCAGTAACAAGCCCATACAAAAGGCGTTCTTTGTCTTCACTGCAGAGGTCCAAAAACGCACGAGAACACTCTACGCGCTGTAGTTTTTGTGCGGCGGCGTGAGCATTTTCGGAACCCATCTTGCACTGACATTAGTCAAGCCAAGATCATGTAAAATTTTAAAAATGGTTATATCGGTTACTCCATCTATTTCTGAGAGTTGTTTCTTTTTAAGTCGAGCATCGTCGAGTACTGATTTTTCAACTTTTTGAAAAATTTCTGGGGTCTTCCAGTGATTCCCTGCCTTATTTGAATAAGCTGTGCTACTTGTAAACCATGGTTTTTCCTGGGCAAGAGTCCCCGTAAACCGAAGACATATAATTTAGTATGGTCTGAACAGATTTTACTTGCTTGGTAAGGAATTTATTGGACGAAACGATATTCGATATGTTTATATATTTATTCAGAGACGACGATTCAAAGACGACAATTCAAAGACTAATGGTCTATTTAAGTTGTAACTTAGTATTTATATTAATTATGAGTTACTAAACACGTTACAACACAAAAAAAAAACAATGATCATCCCCTTCCGACCCCCTCATTCCGCGAACTTAAAGACGCTCCCTCGTTATTACTTACGAAACGTGTTAAAAAGACAATTTTAAATACATATCTTTAATTTCAAACTTAACTATAAATATCACATGACCAAAAATAAACTTATTCTTGGTGCACGAACCCAAATTCTTTTGAAGAAGCTGTTAGTTTCTTTAATATTATTTTCTGCTAAACTACTTTCTCCATAAGTGGCATCTATCCGGTAAAATCTCGCAACAGTTGAACATATTTCAATAAAGTAAAATATAGATTTGGGAGAAGGATTTTTAAGATGAAAAAAATTTAATACGAGACATGAAGGCACCGAACAAAAACAGCCTAGAAAAGCAACTGGTGAACCTGTTGATAACTAGACTTCGAACAACGAACTTCGAACTTTTGTTTTACTTTAAGAGGAATATAAGTGACAAAAAAGTTACTTCATAAAATTATTGACAATTGATGAAATAAACATTCTTGGTCTGAACGTATGAGCAAGTCGGAACCTAGTAGGGGTCTAGCCATATTACAATCTATCTACAATCGCTAACGCTATTGAACACACTTAAAATATGTGGTGCATATCAGATGATTATCGGTATATCACGTTGTGCTCCATACAGTTTACGCGTCTTTGATAACGTTAGCGATTTTAGATTGTAATATGGCTAGACCCCCTGGCGTCAGAGATGATCAAGTCGCCTCTGGAAACCCCATAGGCCCCTGACGTGGTTTTACGACTTCTAACTGGCGACAACAACGGGACCGACATTAATAAACATTTAAAATGCCTAATTAAAGTAGGCGTTGTTTTTTTGTTCCAATGTTCAGATTAACGAAAAGCTACCTAAATAATAATATAGTAAAACTTTTAGACATCATTTACTATTAGCGTACCTTTTCAGGACATCGGGGTTTAAACATTTTGATAATATTTTAAATTTTATTTTCGTGCAAGTTAGTAACGGCTGATTGCTCAATGCTAGATAGGTTTCATAATTTTTGGAATTTGATATAATTTGGTATGTAGGTATATGAAGTTATTTAGATGTATATATTATTAAATAATATTTACTTAATAAGGTATTTTGGGAAAACTTTTTTGAATATTTCTGGTTTCTGTGCGATAATTTTTTTAAGGGAATTCACACAGTGACATTACGAAGTAGTTATCTAAAGCGCATTGCAAAGTTTGTGATACTACCTACAATGAATAACTCTACAATTTTCTATGGATTCTTGATGACAAATATTTTATTATATTATTTAACCAAACTGAAATAAGAAAATAATGCTGCTTGATGTCGTCTTATAGAGGTTAACTGTAAGTCAAACTATTATACACATTTTCGTAAAAATAAGCTTAATCGCTTTTGCCTACGGCTTCTACATACAAAATATATTATAAAAAAGTGATATCTCGAAATGGTTTTTTAATTTGAATCCGATCTTTTTTCTTTACCTACATACCGAATTTGTATGAAAAGTGTAGTGTCAAAGTTATTTTGAAGATAAAAGTTATTTAAGTATTAAACAACCAGCCTTTGATAACGACTTTCTCCTAGGCTAATAAGATTTTCTTGGGATAATCTGCTTTAAAGCTCACATGTTTATATTATGTTATTTTTGGGAGTAATCAATATTTGTTTTAAAACATGTTATTATTTTTACTGTATCTAGTAATAAGTTCAAGACAAGCTCATATTTTTACTAGCTCTAAAATTGTACGCGAGTTTGTTTAATTTTACAGTATTTCTAACCAAATTATTTCCTCAGTGTTTTTAGCTTCGGTGATGAAAATGGGACAGAAGTGTTTTGAATGTAGTGTTTTTTTAAATTTGTAGATCAGGCCTTCGTCTATATCTTCCCTTTTGTTTCTTCTTCCTAACTTTATGTTAAAAAGGCGCTAACAAATTTTAGAGCTTACCCATGACAAGTATTCACTTTACGGTTAAAGTCATTAATAAATTAATAAACATGAATGTTGAAATGTTACGTAATTTTATAAAATTGAGCTCCCTGGCAACCTTTTAAAAGCCAAATTTACATAGACAAAGATGTAGGACCTTTCAGACAGTCGATTTAATAGAAAAAAATATTTTTCAAAACAGAATTTAAACTAAGCAATAGCAATGTTTTATGTAAAACCAAAACAGACTAATATGTTTATATAGTTCGAATATTATTAGGTACACTACAAATTTCAGATTGGTCAATATACATAAAAATTACGAACAACCTGAACATTTTTTGCACCCGTGTAATATACACTCCTGTTAACATACTGCATTCATACTATCGCCGCCATGACACTGACCCAATAGTTTCTAATGGAATAAATAAGTATTCAGTTGGCAGTAGTCATTAATTTTAATAAGAGAGTCACTGGTGTTGCATGTAAGTGTTGTTTGTCGCGTGTTGTTACATGACACTACGTTGTAAAGGAGACATTTCGGTATTTAAGGGGCGCTTGGCTAGCTTTTGCACGGGTGTTCCACAGATCCCATAAAATAAATACAACGAGTATTAAATTATTATAATTTCGTTTAGTTTAGTTCTTAGGAAAACATTTTCAAATCCGAAAAGCAGCTACACTACATAACGAAAACTTGGCGTAATCTCTCATGTTGATATGAAACTTTTATTTTAAGTTTTGGGTTTAATTCTGTTGTTACTTTTATTTTTCCTATTTATCGCTTTTCACCAATTTACGAGCTCCTTTGGAGAGTTTCATTATTCATTATCATTGTTGGTTTAATTATTCTACTATAACTATTAATTACTCACTATTAATATAACAAATGCAAATATTTTGTATTTATAATTGAGAGATATGTAATGTGTAAAGGATATTATGATTATTTTAGGTTGCCAAAACGAATTCGATTTTTGTAATCGATTATTAAGCACCTCCAAGGTCATTCAAATGTTTGATTTACCTTATATTTAAATGTTTTTGTAAGTCGTTACGATACTTCTTGATTTACCTCAGTTTTAAATATTTACGGTAAACTTACTACTTCGTAACTCGTGATGCAATCGGTTATTGAAACCATAGGTTCAGTTATAGTTTGACCAAAACGGACCGAAACAAACAACAGACAAGAAAGACAACAAGTTGCCGCAGACTCAATGATACAAGCATGCCGTTTCATATTTTCGATAAACATAGCGGAATATGAAAACGTCACCTTTGTGGCCAAATTATATTTTGTTTCTAATTTCAAAGTAGAATATAATGCAGAAATAATTTTTAAAATATTTAAGTGTGATTCATAAATTTTTTCATAAATTTTGAACTGGTGTACATGGCACTAACCGAAAATGAAATATCTCATTTATTGAAAAGGATACTTTAAGATATTTTAATAAATATAAATAAGCGCAAGTTTTCAATCTTAAATTTATGCAAATTTGAAACAAGTTTCACGCAATGTCGATAGCACCTACTAATGTTAAAAATACAGTTCACAGTGAATAAATAAAAAATACATTCATGCCAATAACATAAATATCATAAACATATCACAAGAAAAAGCTTTAAAAAATAGTAGTTGTACATACATATAATAAAAATAGTAATCAAAAAGTTCCCAAAACGGAGGGGTTGGTGGGGTTAGATACACTCGGACCTGGCACTAGTTGAGCAACTCATTATATTATGACTTAATCGGCATATTAACTTTTGAGTTATCGACGTTGAAACAAGTTAATCGGGAACAAAATAGCCAGTATGGAGAAAATTGCAATGCGAGCCGTGATTACGTTCCGCACCAAACAAGGAAAAACACCGCAGACAATTTTTTAAGACATGTTAGCAGTTTATGAAGACTCTGTCCGTGGTAAGACCATGGGTTACAAGTGGCATGGCCTTTTCAAGCAAGGCAGAGACTCCATTGAAGACGACCATTGCTTCAGACGGCCAATTGTGGCCACTTCCCCAGCCAACATTGAAAAAGTAGAAAAATTAGTATCGGAAGATGCCAGACTGAAGAAAAAGCAGCTAGCAGCAATAGTTGGTGCATCAGAAACCACAATTTTTGGAGCTCTGTGGAGAGAAGAAAGAAGAAGTTATGGCCCGAATTGTTACCGGGGAGGAAACTTGGGTTCATCACTATGAACCTGAGTCAAAATAAGAATCGACGCAGTGCCATAAAAAAGGAACACCCCCTACAAAAAAGTACAAAGCATCGCAATCGGCTGGAATAATCACGGCGATTGTCTTTTTGGACACAGAAGGCATTTTGTTAATTGATTACAAGAAACGTGGCGTTTCTATTACGGGACAGTATTACGCTTCTATACTGGAGCAATTAAAAGAGCCCACCAAGGCAAAATGAAGAGAAAAACTGAGAAAGGGTGTGATCCTTTTGCACGCACCCGTGCACACAAGTCATGTTGCGACGGCTGCCCCATTCACCGTTGCGGCTTTGAACTGCTGCACCCCCCCCCCCACACTACGTCCAGACCTAGTCCCCAGTGATTATTATTAAGATGACGATGAAGAAAGACCTACGTGGAAAAAGTCAGCAATTTTGGTTTATTTCAACGATAAGGACAAATCATATTTTTCGATGGATTAAATAAATTATTTGAACATCTAAAAAGTTTATTAGGGTTAAGGAATAATATACGGAAAAATAAAAATATTTTTTTGTTTTATTAACACCCCACCCTCCTCATTCCAGGGACTTTTTGACCTCCCCTCGTATATATCTAAGTAGATGATCAATGATAAAAGTAACTTCTTTAACGTTTGTAAAAATTATTGCTTTCTCTTTAAAACGGATGGATAATCGGTATTTATTAATTTTAATATCTCAATTAATAATTTACATTTTAAAAATATCAAAATCACTATTTTTTGCGGTAAAACATTTAATTTTACTATAGTCATATAAGGTTTTTCCTCGAAAGAAAAATCCTTAGTTAATAGTAAAGAATTTAATCAAAACCAACGATTGTCAACTCAAACTTTTGGAATGGTCAAGTGAAGTTCAATAACCTAAGTTACATTGAAAGGGCCAAAGTACAATATCAAACGATGAACCCAAGACTGGTTTTATATTCATTCGACTATTTTAAAGTCAAACTATTGATGTTCTTTGTACTGTACAATTACTAGGAGTGGACCGGTTGATGGAGCAATACATTTTTATATTCTCTTGGGTACCTATGTGATTTCGTTACGCTAATGTGTATTGGATATAGTAAGAAGGTTAAGTCCGGTGAAATTTAAAAGGATAATACCATAAATAAACTGTCCATTTCGAAAAAAAAGACAGCATATTCTTTGTTATATTTATTTATTTATTAAGATACACCAACAGTGAACATATCAAACTTACATAGTTATTATTATATGCTACATTAATTAGATAGTTCTTGTAATAATATAGAAGAACTTACAGGAGTTAAATGATAATAATTTATAATGACTAATTACTTGACTTAGTTTCACCTATATAATACCAGATAGGAACATTGGGATAAAATATAGCCTATTTGATGGTGAAATATATTTGAAATCGGTATAGTAGTTTATCTATTAGGTACGCATAAACAAACTAACAAAGAACAAATCTCTCCTTTATACAGTATCAGTATTGATCTACATAATATCAACTCGATTTTACACATGGCTTCATCGTGTTTCTTTTGGGAGGCGTTTTTTCCGGGACAAAACGTACTTTTATAAAATGTTTAGGCGTGAAAACTAACAAACGAACAAATCACATTCACATTGATTAATTATATTACATGACTAATTTATATTTATTAAAATTTTAAATAGTTTATCAATAATAAAGAAATATCGCAGAAGTAACAGAATGTTTACAATCAATCGTTCTCTAAATACAGCGATATGTTTGAGGAGCTGCTGCGAGTCGCCGAAAAACGCTCCATATAACATGGTTCATTAAAGAAAGGAATCATAAATGGCAGCTCGTACTTGCATTTACAGATAGTACAGTTAGCAAACAAAATTTCAAAAGATTTTTATCTATTCAAAAATAATAAAAACAAGACTGGGTTTTCAAACTAGCTTCTGACATCGGCTTCGTCGGCGTGAAAGTTGAAAGACACGTGGCGCCATCCATTATCATTACAACGTTATTTTTTCATCGGAAACAGTGCGTTTTTCGGGATAAAAGGACCCTATGTCCGTTTCTGTACACGTGGCAATTTAAATGACAAAACTTCAGGAGAATCCTTATTATGATGTTGGTTAAAATAAAACACGAATATTATTTATATCAAGACTAATTTTTTTGTACTTACCGTACGCGAGAGAGTGAGTATAGATGGCACTAGTGTGCGAGCGAGAGAACATGATAAGCACCACCATTTTCAATTTCTTTCTTTACTGAACCATGTTATACAAACCGATACCGAGTTCTGACGTCATAACCTGTCACAATCATACTAAAATTGTATGGAAGTTTGGATAAAATATATAATAGCTTCGTAGATATTGTGTCAGTAAGCTATTAATATAAAAAAATAGCATATTTTACAATAAGATTTTTGCTTCTTACTAAGTGTTCTAATCTAATATGATTTAGTTATTATATTCAAAACTTTGTACTTAAAAACATTTATTGAGTCAAAATAATGTATATTTTCTAAATTAATAAGAGCCACTTAAAATAACCAAATGTTGTTTAATACCCAATTATATATGAGGGACTTTTTTTATAAATATAACCTATGTTTCTTTAGAACATTCATGATCTTCTTTATATTAAATATTAAAATTAAAAACAGGTATGAAAAATATCTTAAAAAGCATTTTGGACGTCACGTAATTTTTTTTACTTTATTTCTAACAAAATTAGTGACATACCATTTTGAATATAATTACTAGAAATCATGGATGCATATTTTTCGGTAGAACTAGTGTGCAATATTTTACTGACGTTTTTTTGACGCTTGACGATTTATGATTTCATATTGTAGGTATGTGCTTATTATACATAAATGTCTCTTTAATTTGAGTACAAATAGGGCTGTTCGTTTTTTTGTATGTAAGATATTATAACGATATTTCTCTGGTTTTATTATTTGTTTCTGGCAGATTTTAATACCATGAAAAGGCTACATTTAAATGATTTCATAAATAAATATTTTTGGAGTCGCTGCCAGCCTTTGTGGCATGCTAGGTGCGAGTCGTCTTCTAACCTAAAGGAGCTGCTGGCAGCAACCACAAAAATAACTATTTATCGTATGTAGAGTCCGGGAACTTGGTGCTCAGATTCCCATCCGAAGCCCCTGCAGTGTTGTCACTTAGTAAGCGAAGCGTCTACAAATGACAGAAAAACGCGCGATTCTCGCCTTAGCCTGGAAGTGGAAGTGAAAGAAAAAAAATAATAACTTTCCTTTGAAAGTTATGGAATCGCATGGAAAGTTATTTTTTTTTCTTAGTAGTTAACTGAGGTTTGAAATCAGCTTTAAATTTTTCTATTTGACAATTTCAGAATTTAAAAAAAAATTGAATGACAGATAGATGTAACTAGTAAATATTTTCTCCAACTGGAATTCAAGATTGTCTTGTGGTAAACACAAACTCAAGGATTTTACTACTTAAGGGTTCCACATCCACCTCTTGACTTCATCATCAGAAGCTTTAGAAGAGTTTAGCTGGGAAGTGTGTATACCTTATTACCTTCAAATTTCCCCGTTTTTATCAAATAAGGGCTGACGAGCATATGAGTTACCTAATGTAAAGTAACCACCACCGCCCATGGACACTAGCAACATCGAGGTCATTACTGATGCGTTGCCGACTTTGTTGTACGCTTTTTTGTTAAAATTCAAATATTTACTTATCAACATTGACAATTACTTGTTCTTATTGACGTTAAATAAAGTATGACTACCGCCAGTTCGGGAAAACCTTCGTGAAGAAGAACTGGCAAGAAACTTTACGGGTATAATTTTATCAAAATAAATTTAGAATATCTCTTTATCTCTATGCAAAATTATTCTTATCTGCATCTGATAGCTCGGCAAGTCTCCTTACCCCAACTATCTAAACAAAGAACACCCTCAAACGGCACACGTTCACGGGGTTAACGCGAGATCCAGCCATCTTGAAAGCCTGAATATCGTAAATGCGCGGAAGACCGCTGATGGAAATTTGTTTCACCACTTTCAGGTTCTTGAAACTTTTAAGGTAGTGTAAGATTACCATCAAGCGAGGACTATGAAAACTCAAGTAGTTTTAATAGTCCTCGCTTGATGGTAATCTCGCTGTTTTTAAATCAGAAATTACAAAATTTCTACAGTAACAGCATCATATTACCAACCACAAGATAGTGCAGCAGACCTATTACTGGAGAAAGTAGTACAGAACAAATTTAGTGTGTAAAACTATATTTAAATAATATTTAAAAAAATACAATACAGTAAATAATCATAAAATAAACATATAAATTAACTTAAACCCATACTTAGAATTCTAATACTTAGATACATGCGTACATTTATAAACGAATGATTTATATTAATATTCTACACAATATACATACATTTTGGACATCAACACATTTTATGGTTGAGAAAGATAATAAAGTACCGATTTTGCTTCGCGTATTTCATAAGGAAGTGAGTTCCATAGTCTGACGGCATGAACAGTAAAGGAGTGGGAAAAGAAATCGGTCTTATGAGGTTTAAGGTAAAAGAGAGTGCGCTTGAGAGTTCTGCAAAGTTTATCTTGGGAAACCGTAAAAGAGAAACGCTCACTAAGATATCGAGGAGAGGATGGGTTGTACAGGACATTATAAAATAGACAGAGAATGCGAGTGTTCCTTTGCAACTGAATCGGTAGCCATCGGAGTTGCTTTCGATATTCTGAAACGTGATCATATTTTTTAAGACCGAACACAAACCGAATGCATAGGTTCTGCAGACGTTCCAGCTTATTTAAAAGTTCTTCTGTAGCATCTTAGTTACACACATCTGCATAATCTATGATTAGCTGGATAAGCGCCTGTGCAAGGGTTATTTTGGTTGGATAAGGCAAAAGACTTTGGAGACACTTGAGAGTGTAAAAAGAATAATGGACTTTACGACCGATTTCACCGATATTAACTTGCCACGTGAGGTTTGAGTGAATTATCACGCCCGAGTTTTTAACACTATCGGTAAAAGCAATCGAAGTACCATTTAGGAGTACAGTTGGAAGAGCATCCATATCAAGGCAACTAATTGCCAAATTATTGCTTGCGACTTGCTAGGATTTAAATGGATTCCAAAGGATGAAGCCCATTTACTAGTGTTGCCAAGATCTTTATTAATCGTGGCAATGGCAGAGCCAACATCGCTATCAGTGAAATGGCGGTAAAAACTGCAAGTTCCGCATAGAGTCCGCATAGAGGTGGAAATTACTTGAGATAACTTTAGTGATAGAATTAAAGAACAAAGAGAAGAGTAATGCAGAGAGAACACCATCCTGAGGTACACCCGCAACGAGATCACACCACTCGGAGAAGGACCCCTCGCAGCGGGCTCGCTGAGATTGACCTCGAAGGTAAAAACTAAACCAAGCAACCGCCCCCTCTGCAGTTGCTTGGTTTTGTTCTTACCTTCGAAATTCAGTGATTCTAGCACTCCAAAAAGAATATCAAAGTCAACACAACTAAAAGCATTACTGAAATCAAGTAGAACTAACAATGTAAGCGATCCACCCTCCATGGCCCAACGTATATCGTCAGTCACGTTAACAAGAGCAGATACTGTGCTGTGCCTTGACCGGAAACCGGATTGGTATTTGCTGAGGAGATTATTAGTGGATACAAACTCTAGAAATTGTTCACGGACAATGTGCTCCAGAACTTAAGACAAAAAGGACACGATAGATATTGGTCAGAAATGTGAAAAAGAGCTAGGGTTTGTAACTTTAGGCAATGGGATTATATGTGCGAGTTTCCAGGAATTCGGAAAAGTACCGGTTGACAGGGAATAATTAAATATGTGGGTAAGGACGGGTAATAAGATGGGTGACCATTTTGGAGCATATCTTGCCATCTCCCACAGATGCTGACGAAATGGAAAGAATAGATCGCCTAACATTATCCACTAGCACAGTATTCAAAGATAATGACGGACATGCATTTGTAGCATTTGGCAAAAACTTAAAGTGCTGGCTTTGACACTCGGATCCAGAGTTAAGGCTGGTTTAGCAAATTGGTAGTATAAAGCATTCAAATCAAAGTTGTTATGATGACTAGTGGATGGATGATTTACCAATACCATTAGATTTCAAGAATTTCCATGCCTCTGCAGCGCCTTGGTTGACGTCTTGACGACTTGGTTAGCGTCTCGACAAAGTCGTCTGCAAAGGTTGCGTGGATTTTTATAGGCCGTGAGGTTTTTTTCAGATGAACGACGTTTATACCTGATCTTGGCTCTGTCTCTAAGAGACATGGAGTATTTTATTGAGTCAGTTAACCACGGTGTTTTATTTTTACAGATTTGAGAGGAGCATGACGATTATACAGGCCAAGGAGAAGATAATTGAAGCAGTCAACTTTGTCATTAATATCAGCACCATTCAAAACTGGCGACCAATCGATATCTCTCGCGTCTCGCTCCAAAGATTCCGAGTTAATGGTTTTCCATTTGAATTGCCATAATATGGCAATAACATATTATGTTTTATTCACTGGCGATGACAACAAACTCGGATATGAATGAATAAAAGGAAAATCTGACTCATATTAATCACCTGATATTATGAAGAGGAAAAATGATAATAGGGTAAATAAGACAGGAAATTTTAATTTTCCATACTACCTTATATGACATATTTAATTTGATTTTGTAAAGCAATTTAAAATCTAATTTAAGGTCTAAGCGCAACGTTGCTGTTTGTCATTCTTATGCTGAACAACGCTTTCCACTAGACAACTTTTGACATAAAAACTTTAAAAATAAACATAACTCTTTAGATATTTATAATTTGACAGTTTTCATTTCAAATATAATTTTAATCTTGATATTCAAATTCGATAAGAGACTTACGAACATAAGTCTAAATATTACAAGTATACGACCAAATCCAATATTGCTTATTGTTTTTTTATCAAACCGTTCCGGTATTGTTTGATGGAATTATTTTCTGAATGTATACATAGGGAAATATTAATCTTTTTTTAAATAAAAATCAATTTGCACTAAAGGGTTGTCGTTTATTGGTAGAAATAAAAGAATATTTAGAATAGGTAGAATGGCGAAATATAAAAGGAAGAAAGGATAGTGACTTCTGCTCTTAATTTCGTATTTAGTATTTATACATAATATTATTAATAAAATAAAATAGAGTAAATACTGATTGGATTTTTAGGCACTTTAACAGCTTAAATACACAAAAGTAACAAAAATTCATCCAAAATTATTTTAGTTAATTAAAAATAACTCTTAGGTGAAAGAACGGGTCGCCGTTACGTTGCTATTGCTTTATGGGACTTTATCGTTCTTTTTTCAAAATTCAACTCAATACTAGCAATATTAGTTCCGTGAAAAGCTGTTCATGGGAGGGGTTTTTACCGGGAATCACTTAACACTTATCAGCGAGTGTAAATAACGATAAGTGGTGACTCAACATTAGCTGTAGAGGTAGGTAATAGGAACATATCGATGATGCCACAACTCCGATAGATATCATATCGGAACGTTTTTAAAAACACGTTTCTTGACAGTGTTTTAATAGATATACTGAAGAATGAATTGCCAATTTGTTTACTCGGTTATACAATGTGTCATTCAATAATAAATAATAACTATAATTATAATAAATCTCTAGACAGACACACCAACTGTATGGTCCTAAAGTAAGCTGACCTAGTGTTATGGATGACCATACAGCGAACTGGGAGGGAACCCAGAATAAACATACATATATAAATATAAACAATCATGACCTGAGTCTATGTTCATCGCACAAATGAATGCTCCGGCCAGGACTCAAACCTGGGAGCTCCGGCGTATGAGGCAGGGCTACTAACCACTAAGCCACTCGATCGTAAAACGTCATTCAATAAAGTTGATAATGTAATATATCAATCTCAATAATATTTTTAACGTTATTATGTTAAGAAAATAATATTTAATAGTGCCTTTATTGAAATATATAACTAGAAGGGCTCCAGTACGATCTCACCCGACCATACATTTGGCTTTGACATCGTTTTAAAACAAGAGAAGATTTTCACCAAATTCTTAAACATATAGAATAATATTATCACATATAAAACGTAACCTTTTACCAGTAAAGGTAAACAAAACCGAACTAATGAAGTATGAATTAGTTTAAGAGTTTGAATACAGATTACAGCTCTATAAAGTTTACATGAATTTTGAGAGTAAATATCAAAGTTCTAACTTGTGGTTAAAAACTTGTATAGAGTTTAATATACATATAAAGTTATTTATGTTCGCGTTAAGCTTAAATTTATACACCATTGTGTGTGCGTGACAATTGTATGTACGGAATTGTACTGATTGCCTACGCACACCAAAGCGATGAGAACACAGTTTGACAAAATTAGAACCGCCACACAAATTAAGGTTGCATATGTACAAGTACACCTACCCACACAAAGGGCAATTTATATCGCGTCATCATGAATCTCTTAATCTGTTATTTTTTGTTAATTTTTAAGTGTTTCTAACTTTTATTTTTGTGTTGTACTTATTTGTCAAATAAATGAATGAATTTAATTTTAACTGACAAAAATTGTATACATTAAGTCTTTACCTAGTTACCCGTTCTAGTAAAACTTCGGATATCTATGAGTTTGGACAAGAATTCGCAAATTGCCCAAAATTTGTTCTATAAAAAAATGATGACTTTATTATAAAGGAAGGTATAAATTACTTATGCTGAGACACAGTTCTTGATTCTAATCCTTTATTTTCGTACAGTACTACATTCGAAACATAGTATTTTATGCTAGTTCACTCCCAAAGTTACCCAAGTTGCAATCTATGATCGCTAACGCTTTAGAGAACTTTTAAACTGTATGGAGTACATCACTTGACTATCGTTATATCACGTGACGTGATGCTATCCGTACAGATTGTGAGTTTTCGATAGCGTTAGCGACTGTAGATTATACTTCTATAAAAATATAATTTCTCTTATTATATATAATACGAAAAAGTATTAATATATAATACGAAATCGTAAAAAATATCGCTTTTAAAACAAAACCGTAAAAATATGTAACCAATTTCCAATAAATGGTAGTAATAAAAACGCATTTATGTAAATGTGTTGATGTAGATTGTTCGTCCGACTTTCTGGTTGGTCTTCAGCCTTGGCCGATTTTCGTAAAGCATTAAATAGCCATAACAATTGAAGTATGAAGCTCTTGGTAATGAAGTTGTCTCGATATTTCTTCAGATTTGTTTTTAAAGATTTCATTAATAAAATTATTTCTTTAATTTAAATTATTTTAACTAAATAATTTTAGTGAAAGCTTTTTTTGTTAATGGTTTTCAGACGACTTTTTAATGAAACGATTCGAATTTTTATAATACTTTACCTATCATTCGGGTAATGGGTCGCGCACTTCCCTCTAATATGGTTGAGGAGGCCCATGGCTGGATCCCGCGTTAACCCCGTGACCCGGTGCTGTCTGAAGATCTTGGTCGTTTGAATAGTTTATGGTGAGACTTGCTGAGCAAACAGAGCAGATAAAAATTATTTATATAGACATAAGAGCCAATGTAAATTTATATTGAAAAATTATAGTGTTATATTATTAAAGAACAATAATCAAACTGTCCTTTGTTTAATTAATTTATTATTGTTGTATTAATTCAAACAAATGTTCCTGTTCGGCTACATTGTTGCAGTATTACCGCACACTTACGTCAATAAAATATAAGAATGAAATTTGCTTAAGTAATATGACTATTTCCGTTTGATTAGAATGAAAACAAAGCCGTTCTGTTTAAAAATTGTTTTGACCGTGACACTTTTGATAAAAATTGAAGTTAGATATATTACTGATACAAATGACTCGCTGTGTGAGGCACCTCTGTTTATTAAACTACAATCGCTATATATTAAAAACTGCGTTATTCTTGCATTATATTGAATAAATTAAATATCTAATAACTCTAACGACTTTCACAGTCGTCAAGTGGTTACTTATGGCGCTATACAGTATAGACTTTGCTTAGCAAAATTATACTTTGTACATACTACATTCAAGTCTATATTTGCTTAAAAAAATCTATAATTAAGAGCACCCTAAGTAACCGTTGACGTCTTTGAATACAGCCGTAAGTAGAAGAGTAAACGGAAATGTTTTAAATAAACTGTTTAAAAGGTTCGTTCTTTCAAAATAGAAATAGACAATAAATTCGTGAAAAAAATGTGTATGCAAAGGGTTTTCAATTCAACACACGACATACGGGGTTGTTAAAACTATTCTTTAAGAAATTAACGGTATTTCTATCACGATTTTATATTTTAATTATCGAGTTTCTAAATAGTTTAGTTTAATAGTTTAGTAATAGCGTAGTTTCTAAGATATTTTTGCAGGTCTTCGTAATCGTGGTACTTGCAACGGTGCCTTCTTTGGAAACTGTATAGAGTTTTAATATTGCATGATGAAAATCAAAATCGTGGTAAGTAACCCGTTAATGGGGTGACTTCTTTACTTTTCGGGAAAAACACGCATGTCAGACAGATTAAAAACCTGAGAAACTTTCCGAACACAACAATTCGAGTCTCCATCGGAGTAGTGGAGTAGTCAAATTTTTTTAGCGTTTTTTTATCATTTTACAAATGGTAAAAGCCGGAATTTTATCCCAAACTCCCACGGATGTTAAAGTGAAGCCGCACAAGGATATCTCGTTTAGTATAAATGCGATGAACTAAATGATGACAAATTCTATATTAAAATATAATATCTTTAATGATTGTTTATGATATGAGAATAGATGTAATATGGAAATTATTTAAGGTATTTTCATGTTAATCTTTATTAATTAGTCTTCGTTAACCAACGTTTCATTGTAATAATGTAAAAGCCGTAATATGTATTGAACTGTTATATTATTGTACTATATTAATGTTTAATAATACATTCACCAAGTTGTATTGTTGTATCAGTAATAAAACTTGGCTTTTAATAATACGTTGACACGAGAATCATTTTGAGAAGCGTTTTTTTAAAGATTTAAAGCGGCCCTTAGCGCACTCTTCGGTATTTATAAAGCGATTTTTGTGGAAAATTTTGTAAAATAGCTCTAACAAATTCACAGACAGTACTGTAATGCAGAGATTGAAGATGGGTCTATTAATTTAATTTCGTGAACTGACATTTGAACTGGGTGATCATATTTTCACATCAGTCAAGCAGTTTAAGAGGTTATTGAATATGAAACAAACAATTTTCCCTCTATCCTATAATGGTATAGATAAGAAATGCCAAAAGTTAGGTCAGCTTTTTATATAATTTTGCTTAAGAATCACTAATTTAAGATATAATTTTTATTAAAAAACAGTCGGTATATTGGTTTTATTTTTTATTTGTATCATTTGGAATAATGTAGGATCGAGTAATTTCTCACACAACACCAACGGGTGTATATGATTATAAATGCCATTCAATAGAGTAGTTTTTAATTATTGTACAGCTGAAGCAATAATGCAATTTTTTTAGTGATAAGAGACATTCTTTTGTTTGTTACGCGTATGGGTGGGGGCTGCCCTAATACCTCCTTGACGTGGTTGTGTTCCGGTCTTAGAGAAGAAATAAGCAGTAAAATTACTGGGAGAAAGGTTATTTTAACTGAAGCCTACAATATAAATATAAAGCCACTTAATGTTGTTAGAAGATATTATTTATACTTCATTTGCCAAAAACATAGTTCCTATCTGCACCTTGTTGGCTGAGGAGGAAAAAAGTTTGTAAAAGTTATTTGAAATTCGAGTCATGCGTTTGCACCATAAATCGTAAGTTGAAATGATAAACTGGTTTAATTCAAATTTTTGGTTTCTGTAAAGTTCGTTACTTGAGTAAGTGAAAGCAAAGTCATTACAAGATATTATTATTCTATGTTTTAAATAATAATGTTGATTAGGTAAGATATGAACTAGTTCCAGGCTTTATGTCTACTAAAATTTTATAAAAAAAGTCTCAGTATTTGTGTTTGTACAATTTTAGAATTTTTACTGAACTAAATTATTTTAACTTATATTATTTGGCACCGTTTTAGGTATATTTTAAAAATGTTATGTTTTTTAATGTTTATAATTACATTGCCCATAGATTATCGAATAAATAATCGATAATCGACAAATAACCATATTGTCTATAGGCAAGGTTTACCTCCAGATGTACCGCGTGCTTGTTTTCCGTTTTAAATAAAAAATCTAATTTTAGATTTATTTTTTAGTTACTAAGTCTCCTAAAAGTCGACGTACAGAAAGATTCTGTGAGATAAATGAGTGTGTACATTTTTTAGTTAATTTATATCGTTTATAAATTACATATATCGTGATTCATATGTTTTTGTTATATAGGCATTCACACGCTCTGAAACATGCATAAGTAAGAAATTATTTGATAAAAGATATGTGAAGCAATTTACAAATGCCGTGTTAGGGTTCTGTTTTAAAAGGGATTTTCATCCAAAGATAGTATTTAATCCGAACTTGGTATATTATAGGCAAATTTGCGTATCCCATTTTTTTTAGTCGCCTAAGCAGCACTCTCCGCGGGGCGTGAGGAGGAAGATGCGTCCGCAGGCACTGCTATGCAGGCTGATGTGGGACTCACCAGAGTGGCACCTACCCACTAAAAACCACCTTGCCAGCTGTGGCATGGGAATGCTAAGCAGCCTTCATCGGAGCGTCACCCGGTTAGGTAAGGGGATGCTACTTTTTTGGTCTATGCAGCGTAGTATGCGACCTCGACCGAAAAGTAGTGGGGTGCTTTCGTGGATTTCACTCACTTGAAGTGATAATTTGTATAATAATTTAGATAGACATGACCCACAAAGCAGATATGTTTTCTCTTTCATAACTGTTATACAGATTATAGAAGGAGGAAATAAATACATACATGACCTTAGAACATACTTCAGTGCTCATCACACAAATTAATTATGGCGTATGAAGTAGGGTTACTAACCACAAAGCCACTCGGCTGTCAAAATTTGATGGTACCTATGAGTGCTTTATAGGATACTTTCAATTAAAAAAATGAATTTGCTAGGATATATCAATGAAAGGGATACCGTTTTCATTTCAAATCAAAGAATATTATATTTACTCACATGTTAATAATATCAGTTCTATCAACTTTATTTTAAATTTGCCACCTCAAAAACAATAGAAGCAACGTATGGCCACGTTGTAAATGTAATTCTAAAACTCAAGGTTGTCACAGATGGTTCAGCTATATAGGTATACACTGCTACCAACTTATCTCTCTAGTAGCAAAAACTGAAATTATAAAATATTTATTAAGTGACTGAATGTCAAACGGTATTCACACATAGACCGCAGCACCACCCGTTTCTGAATAGTTAAATTGGTCTGAGTGTACTATTGTTTTATATAATCCAACTATAATGTCATTAAAACTTGGCTCAACAATTTTCGTTGACGATAATAATGTACAAACTTTGGTATATTACTCAGACTGCGGTTCATTTTGTAACAGTGGTGTGGTCATCGCGCTTAATAAATATGACATCACAACGTTACTAGCACAACCAGCCACTTATTGATTTCGCTAATTTCGAATTTAGAACTTTAACTAAAATTAATCAAAAATTCAACTAAATTACATCTCCAAAATAACGTTTTCTTAATACACATTTGTCGAGTTATCTTCTTACACAAAACGCAAGACAAACAATCCTTACGCGACAAATATTTCAGACCGTGCAAAATTATTAAATTTGCTGCTCTTAGAAAAACATGTCTTAATACAAAAGTAATTAGGCTCACTTTTGCCATATCCATACACTGACGTGATAAAATTAATTATCAGAAGACAATTGCAAAAACAATGAGAATGTAAAATAAGAAGTAAAACGTCAACATTGAAACAATATTGAAACAAATATCATTCGAATATAAAGCATTTTATATCGATACTCTCAGTAAAAATTGAATATACAACGCTCTGTTTAAAATATATAAAAGAAAATTTAAATTGATTCACTTGATTCGTTTCACTTGATATCTACAAAATATCTCCGCGTAACATTTCGTAACAACAATCCTACTAATATCACAACACAACTCAAAACAACTTTCGACATACCTGTGATTTCGGTATCAAATCTTCACGCACTGGATTTTTCTATAGGTCACTATAAAAAACCGGCGAACAGCAGAAATTTCCGAATACACTTTTAGTTAATAGAAACGAACTGTTTTGCGCGACCTTGGGAGTCTATTGTACGGTGTACCAATAAAGCATGCCGCCAGTTTTTGTTGGATTCAGACGGGCACCGCGCATGCTGGCCTATGGTATACTAAATAGTGATGTGACTAAGCAGGCTGATGTGATGGGGTCTTGGTCGAACGAAGTTGCATCTATCTACATCTACGTAGTTACTAGCTTGACATTGTGTTATTGTAAAGCGCTTGTAAGCAGATTAATCTGGGGATATTTCTTATGAAATCTCATAGTATGGGGTGATAAAAGTCTATCTCGCCTACTATTTATGACGACATTAAAACAAGTCAACAAAAACGTCCATAGGCAAAATTTGCATTATAATTTCGTAAATGTACTATTTTATACAGTTGCATTATTTTTGCAATTTTAGGCATAGACTGGTCGTCATTAATCGGTCTTTTTAAAATACGCATCGGTAATATATATATATATATATATATATATATATATATATATATATATATATATATATAATTAACGATGGATAATTCTAAAGACATAGTCAAAATACATTTCTTGCCGTTTAATGAAATATAAATGTACCCTGGCTTGAAGTAACTTTCACGTGCGTTATCTTGAGATCTGTCTTCGGACAGCATTACCACTCGATCAGTTTTGTTATGGTGTTGGCTGCCGGCACCGCGACGCCTAGATTAACTTGGACGGCCCACGCACGCTCCAGTGCCCATGGCTGGGTTATGAGAGGCGATAAAAGTAAGATAAAAAGCTTTACCGTTTAAAGTTGATAACAAAATACGAGCATTCATTCTTAGAATCTTTTTTAGTAGGTAACAACGTTACTGAAACGTAGAATTCAATTAACATTAAATTGTCAAATATTACAAAGCATTTTGCATTGATATGCATAGTAAAGTTGAGGTAAACACTTATTTAAAAACTATATAGTTATCATTCATCACTCTGTACACCTATGATTGCACAACTTTTTAATATTCTCCGTTACCTACCTATTTCACTGTCTTTTATAAACTTGGTACTCATCTCGAATTTTCCTGTTTACCACTCATTAATTATATAACTAGCCCAAATTAAAAATTGCAATATTGGTGGAGTCGTAATGTCCTTATATACCGACCTAGGTAAACGAGTTATTATTATCATTATTTCTATTTTAGTTTTTATTTTATTTTTGTAACTGACGGCATTGAAAGTAAACTAAAATAGAACTTCATACTACCTACCACTAAATAATTTGTTCGCTACTTACAAGGTCACGAGATTTTCGCTGAGACATCCAAATATTATGATACTCAACAGGTGTCCTGTCTGGCTGTGGTACGCAGGCTTTTCATCATATTGAGTTTTTGGAGTTGTTACTTAATAAGTCTTCCGGTATGAGTATGTATCATTTCGATAGATTCACGTGTAAGGGCTTACGACATATTCAAAGTTGCTATAATATTACAACAGTTACCAGGAATCTCGGTCAGGTCTCTATGTACTTGAACGCGCTACATAACTACCGCTGGGTCACCGGCGGCCCTTAGCAGACTACCGTATCGCGTTCCTTTTTGCATGCATTCGTCAGCACGCAGAGAGAATAGGTTTACTCAAAAAAGGCGGGAACGTTAATTTATAAATGGAGTGGTTTCTCTGTTACAAAGAGCCAGGAAAAATACAACCCATAGAATTAATAATAAATAATCATAAATCCCCAGACAAACACACCGACTGTTTGGCCCCAAAGTAAGCAGAGCTTGTGTTATGGATGACCATACAGCGAACTAGTTAGGAATCCACGTACATATACATACGTACATAAATATTTACAACCATGACCAGAGAACAAACATTTGTGTGTATCACATAAATGAATTCCCAAATGAAAACCAGATTACTAACCTGGGACCTCCAGTGTAAGAGGCAGGGCTACTACCCACTATGCTACTTGGCCGTCAAATAACTACAGACTTTCCGCTATAATGGAAGAGGACTCAGCCGAGTCATGTTTTTAAGGACGGATATCGTGGTCAATTAGTGGCAGGCCTGCGTATTTTAGTCAAAAGAGTCTTTTTTTGTTCCTCTCCGCGGGGAAAGCAGGAGGAAGTAAAAAATGCTCTTACGCTAACCCCACCGCACGCGGTACAGAGTTATGTGGAACTCGCTCCGAGGCTACCAGAGCCAACTACCCACCAAAAAAACTCCTGAATGACTGGCAATCTTTTGCCTCACATCCTTCACCTGAAGCGACGACCAATTGGAAGAAAAGGCCGCGCAAGTGGGGACCCATATGTGGTCACCCGCTGGGAATTACATAGAACTGAAGGTGAATTCATAGCATTGAAGGAGAATTTGAATAAGAATTATAATTAGAAATTGCGACCTGAAGGCTTCGAGATCGGCTGACAGGTGCTTGTTTCTCAGTCTAGCGACTTTGCAGTTCGAATCTAGGACAGGGGTAGTATACGAGACTGAATCTCGAATTAAATTATTGGGATGGGTTTCGGAGCGTTTGAAGAACGCTTTCAAGAGTGTTTTGAGGTGCTGTTGCACTGTAGGTAGTTCAGGATCTCTGTGCAGGTCCGCGTTACGCATGTACCAGCGTGCGTTTGTGGCCCTGCGGCAGAAGAGATTTTGAACCATCTGCAGTTTGTGCAGGAGGGAGCGTTCGGCGTGGGCAAAAATTGACGAGGCATAAGTCGTGAAGGGTCTAACGCAGGTCTAAAAGAGCGTTCATTTGTTTCTAACAGACATTTTACTATGTCTACCTAATATACTATTTAGGCCTTAGTAAAAACGGTAAAGTTTCGATACTCTATCGACGTGTGCCTTGAAAGAAAGCGTCTGGTCTAAGGAGACGCCTAAGTATTTAGTAGGAGATGGGAATACCTAACATTCGAACGTGGGTATCGTCGACGACGATCCCCAAGATTACGACGGCGTTTGAAGTCGAAGCGAATCGCAGAATTCTTGTCTGGATTTACATTGATACGTCATTTTTGAAACCATTTTCCGAGGGCATTTACTACCTTTTGGAGTCTGATGATGAGCTGCGGGACATCGTGGCCTTTGGCGTAAAGGGTGGTGTCGTCGGCAAAGAGGGCGATTTCAACGGCTTTTCACGGGACCGGAATGTCGTTAGTGTACACGGTGTACCACATAGGGGCGAGGGCTGAGCCTTGAGAGACTCCAGTCGTTATAGGATGAGGCACGAAGCTTTGAGGATGGTAGGAGGACCTCTCATAGCCAGTCTACATACAGTGGCTTCCATGTTGAGGAGAGCAGGTAATGAGAGGAGAGCACGTGGAGAGATAAGTATGTCAGAGAGGGAAATGGCACATTGGTCTCAGTGAAACGGCTGATTAACGATCTCCGACTATTAGTATTATTTTATAATTATAATATGATAGGTTCAGCTAGATCATTATTGTTAAATTTGACATTACGGATTTATCGTAGGTTATCATGAGAAATCGAATTCGTATTAAGAAAAAAACACAAAACACACAAGATCCAACGAAAACCATATTTAATGGACAGAAAGCGACGCCATAAGAATTACTTCTATCGAAGCCAGTAAGTATAAATCTAAAAAACCTGTCAATCTATGGAAATGTCAAAGCACGCTCATAGATGGATTGCCTGTAATACGGATTTTTTAATATTGATAATTTACACGTAAACTTCTCTACAATAATAGTGACCAAAGAAAACCGTCCTTTTTAATGTTATTTTGAACATAATATTACTTAATGAGAGCGCTACTTTAGATTAGGAATAAGCAATGTAAATGGCGGTGAGATGATTTCAATTGACACTGAAAACATTGCCCATTTTTTTCAAGCTGTTCTATTCTAGATGACAATACGAGAATTTATCGTAACATATCTTCATTAATTTTCTTTAGTTTTGTAGTTTTGAACATTTTATGAATTATAGTATAACTTCCAATAATATTTTTTGCGCAAAAAAATAGTTTTAGGGCTGGAGTAGAGTAATATTTAAGCAATCATCATTGTTTGATCGAGGGGCTTCTGTCTAATTTAATTTATTTAATAACACCTAAAACATTTACATTTTCTTAGCATAATTAGGACTAATAAAAATAAAGGTAAAAAAGTTGTAAAAAACAAGAAAATGTAATAGAAAATGTTATATTTTACAATGTAGATAAGGTTCTACCAAAATGGAATATAAAGTTTCTAAATTCATTTTCATCTAAATTCATTTAAAATATATTTACAGAATCTTTAATTCCTTTTATTAATGATAAAATTCGCCTCTTAACAACACGAATCGTTTATTAAATGAAACGTAGGGTGGGATACCTTTAAACTCATAACATAATTTTTTTTTTTGTGGATACAATTGCATGTTATCGTTAAAACAAACACAATTTTCAGTTAAGTACGAAATTCCCGTAATTGATACACTAAGTTCAAAGGTCTTGTTTTGCTTATATTGTATTAAAATCTTTTGTTTGTAATTCTGTGATTGTGCACAAAACTAATTATTACTAGCTATAAATGACCTTGTCAATTAAAAAAAAACTTGTTAATTAGGTATCTATGAAATTACAAACATAGTTCTGAGAATACATGTGTTTACAATTTTGGAGATTATCTATAGTTACCAAAAAAATAATTTACATAAATAAATAATAAAAGAAGTTATATCTTAAATATAAACAACTATATTGTCCTAATAACACGAGGCATGTCATTTAAATCTAAAGGTACTGGTAAGTTACGAGAATTAGGTAAGTTCGAAAGGCTATCTACTAGTTCTTGGTACATTTGCATAGGTGTGATTACCGAAGGATGCATAATATTATTTCTAATAAAGATTTTATTAAATCTGCTGATTCAAAGGAAATTGACAATAAACTAATCTCTAACGTGTTTAATCAGATAAGTTCTTAACGTTGCTCCTCCTATTATTTATAAATACAGTGAGCCTTTCCTTAGAAAACTCTCAAAGTTTCTTTTTTGGAGCCTGTTTGTGCCTTGGTTAAGTTTTGATGTTACAGTAATACTCAGAAGCCCTACTGTTCCGTAATCGGTTTCGATACGTATTGGAATTTGTGCTTAAGGTGAAATGTGCTCTTTTTAGCGGAGAAGAGACACGCATGCGTCTTAGGTGGGTTGAATTTAACCAGATTGAACCCTGTCGATCATCGACTTTCTCAGACACTGGAGTCGCTCTTAACAACAGTGCTGTCTTCCATTTAACCTGATGCTTATTCACTCTACTTTTGAATATTCCAGGATTATACGTTTTAGGAAAAATAGACGCCGGCAGCTCATTGCGCATTTTGGCATTGCGAATTAACAAAAAGTTATCGCTAAGAGTTATATCGTTCGATTAAACTTTCTCTGCCAGCACCTAGTTGTCTGATACATCAATGGTAAGGGCTCAATAAGTTCAAAGAAAGCACAATCACCAAAATGTATCCGGGTAAACATGCGACTATGCAACGGTGCTCAAGACTCTGCAGTTTTTTGACCTTTTGATAGTTTTACGGGCTCGTTGGTTAACTGAATCCAAAACCTTGGGTTGGTACTTTTTTAGAACCATCCCAAATACACATATTTATTTCTCATCAGTGACAAGTATTTGTTCTCATGACGTTAAATAAAGCATGACACAAGTTCGGAAAAACCGTTAAAAGTGGTAAAAAGGTTGGTTTTTAACTGACCCTGCGTGTAACCAAATTGCATACAAGTCATCGAACTGTTACTATAAAAATGTGAACGTAATTGATTTAAAATTAAGTTTTCAAACATCTTACTGAATATTAGTAGTACAGATAGGTCTTAAGTTATTAGGATCAGACACACAACCTGCCTTGAATATTAGAATGACTGGTGTTTCCAAATAGAATGCTCAATTTCATTAAATCAGGAAAATACACCATTATCAACAAGTCATTAAATAAACTTGCTAAGTGTGGGTCTATCCCTTCAACGACAGATTGAATAATTCTAACAGAAATTCCATCTGAGTCAGCAGTATTTTTTACTTTAATGCTTTTTTATGCGTTTGAAACTTGTGAAAGAGTGACATGTTTAAAGTTGAAATCAATATCGCATAAATGTACAATTCCCTTGAGAAGTGACTGTGCAAGAGTGGAACATGAATTAAAACTCAAAGTGGCTCACCAAGGGATGCCAGTAAAAAAAATGTTTAAATGCTTCAGCAATTTCTCTGTCGGTTGACAACAATTTATCTATAATTTTTAAATTATACTTGGTGTGTGGGTCTTTTGCTTTCCCAGTTTTAATTATTGACATGTAGTTTTTGAAATATTAATACTAAGTATATTTAAATTTATTATTAATGTAATTAAACTTACTTACACTGTATACTCGTTTAAATAATTTTGAATACTTTTTAACATATTCTTAAAATGTCTTATTATAACATAAGTTCTTCATTGTACAATTTATATAATATTTTTTCTACTTCTGCACATTCTGTTGCACAGTTACTGAACCTAAATAAATTATTATTTTTAAATAGTTTCTTTGTTGTTAAAACATAATCATATTTATTTTTAATTATATTATGAATAGGGTTATATTATATTGAGTAAAAGGATCACTACAGTGAACGAAATTAAACGTTTTTCAAACACATTATTTCTAAATGTTTCTAGCCGACTCTCATTCACGGGTATAAAGGTAATTTATCGTTTTAGAGTATTTTTTTGCCCAATATCAAAAGAGGCCAACTGCCCATCATGATCTGATCATAGTTTATTAATTACTGACTTTCTATAAGGCATTAAATTTGTAATAATATTTTCGAGGCATATGGCTTAAGTCGCTGTGATTGGCGCAGGCTCTAAGAAAACATTTTTTGGGTTGAAACAAATAAAAAGATTTAAGAATCGTTTACTTTTGGTAAGGAGGTAGGACTCCACGATATATCCAGCTGTCATGATATGTCAGCTGGGCTGTGTAAGGGCGGGTGTTATCGTGCTGTAGAATGTCTCCTTTTGACAAGAGTCCACGGCGTTTGCTCCTGATCTAACTTTGTGTTCTAGTATCTCAGAGTAGTATTGACTATTGATAATTCGCTGATCCTGAAGGAAATCGCAATAAACTGGACCCTGTGAGTCCCCAAAGATGGTCAGCATCACTTTACCGGCGGAAGGTGGAACCTTGCATTTTTTGAGAACTGGAGAGCTAGTGTGTTTCCACTCCATACTCTGCCTTTTGGTCTCAGGGTCGTAGTGATAAATCCAGACCTCGTCGCTGGTCAGTATTCTTTCAAAAAAAGCATCTCCTTCAATCAAACTTCGTTGCTTTAAGTCTTGCCTAATGGAAAGCCTTGATTCTTTATGAGCGTCAGTAAGCTGTCTGGGAATCCATTTGGCACACGTTTTTCTGTACTTTAAATTGTTCTGAATGGCATTGTGAACAGTTTTAACACTTACTTCAACTTCCTCAGCTATCATTTCAACAGTAATTCTTCTGTTACCACGAATACGTCCATCAATCCTCGATTCCAACGAGGGACCAGAAACTTTCACTGGACGTCCACATCGGGGTTCATCACCTACACTTGTTCGGCCACATTTAAACCGATCAACCCACTTGTAAAAATTCGCATGATTAATACAACTTTTCCCGTACTGTATCAACATCCTACAAAAAAATTCACTTGGTTTTACACCTTCTGCGACTAAAAATCTAATGACTGAGTACTTCTCTTCTAAGGTGCAATCTTCTAGTGGACTTGCCATGGTAAATTGAAAATATTGAGGTTATGTTGGCATAAAATGACGAAACAGCTTATCAGAGCATATCCCAAGGTTGCCAAATAACACCCCTGAAAAGATTGCACACTTTCATTGAATAGTTTTAAAATTATAGAATTTGTCTCTTTACTTATTGAATGACCCGAGTATATGCGACAATTATTACATAATTATAATATACCCCATATATTATAATTATACCCCAATATAATTATAGACAATATTATAATTATGCCCCATAGATTTTTTCAATAATAAGTTCTGCAGCAGTTCTGACTGTTTCGATAATATGTATCATTTCAAAAATATGTACACAATGTAGTTTTGTCAGATATATATTATTATGACTATTATAGTGATTGCGGACAGGATGAAAAGTAAAAATGTTCCTTAAAGGATTTCTGCACATGAAAAGTCTAAAATTATTGTTTTAAAAGAATACGGACACTCTGTAACGGATATTTCATACTATTAAATACTAAATACAAAGCATTAATATTTCAAGCCGTTTATGCGGCACTGGTGCCACGGTGGAACTTGTACTCGGAAATAACGCGATATTTCAAGTTTTCCATTTAATAAACTAAGTGACTCAAAGAAAAAACCGAAAGAGGAAAAAACTAATAAATTACGGTTTTTGAAACACAAATGCGTGAGTAAATAGCTGTATAAATTTGAAATCGGAATTCTTAACCAAAGAGAAGATAATACAGATCAAAGTGGGCAGTACGAAAACCGCCAATTTCATATGTAAGGGCTTAATATAAATATCACATATTTCATTTATTTTGTAATGCACAAAACAAGTTACAACCAATACAAAACATAAATGAAATATGTAGATAGTAGGAACTGGGAAAGATTAATTATTATGTTTATAATTGGTTGTACTATAATTATTTATTATATTGTTTCTAATTGGAGGTATGGTATAATTAGTTTAATTTTTAGCCAAATAAAAATTACATACTACTTAGTATATTATAAGACAAAATAACATATTATCGTTGGTTTTTAAACTTTAAATTTAGCATTTTGATGATAATCATAATATGGATTTATCATAACAATTAAAGTTACATTTATTATTGTTTTAGTGAAAATTAACATTTATGACATTATTTTACATTTATTTAACACATATAAGTATTACCTATATGGCATAAATATTTTTATTTATTGATGTAAATAAAAATATCATATTGCATTAGAGTCCCAGTTCGCTGTATACAGCTTTATACCGTACAGTTGGTGTGTTTGTCTGGGGATTTACCCACTCACCCACTACTGAATAGAAAAATAAATGACACTATGATTCTATAAAATCTTTTACTACATACTAACCAATCCCACAAAATAGTCTAAACTTTTTGTTGAGTCATTTATAATCAAAAATATTCCATACACGTTGCTGTGAAAGTCTATCTATATAATCTATAGAATACTCACTTTTGATCGATTACTTTCGATCGCCTTGTAAAAGAAGTAGAAAATTGAGTAACTTTACATTTTTTTTTATATAAGAAAACCAGTAGTTTGCCACCATGTTTCCACACCCGATAAACGTAATATCACTAGGATCCCAAGATCCAGATATCTCGTACTCGGGAACGCAGACAATTCTTACTTGTAAGAGTACTGCCACGACATCACAGACAACATGAATCAAGTTGTCGAATCGGAGAACAAATTTTTGACTTCACCATCTCCCGCAAATAAAAGAACGCAATCAGTAACAAGGATACATTCTGAGAATACAATGTTGACTACAAATGCCTGTCCGGTGTTAATCATATGCATAAAATCAATACAATGAATAGCATATACCAATCTCCAATCGCATCAACCCGATCTTTACAAAATACATCGTACCTCTCCAAAAAACCAACATCATCTCGTTTTTAAACATCCACTCTACCACATCCAAGGATTTGCCAATTTAAATTTAATTGCCAAGTTAAAATTAAATAAATAATGTTAATTTAATTTAAAAAAACCCTCCGACGAAACTTACCAAAATAAATTCTTCAATATACAGAAGATTTTTTCTCGGAATCCTTATTGTGTATTTACATTAAATAGTAATGTTATTTTTACGGAAGTTTTAGTAAAATTCAGGTCCGAGTTAGAGACGCTTTAATCTGCAACTTTTTTTACCTAATCTATCTAAACGGTAAGCAATTCTTTACAATCTGACTTCAAAGATACTGAAGTAAAAATTTCTAAGATTGTTATTCAATTTGCACATCCTCCTAAGTCACATGATCATAACTTTAGAAATAAAGGTATTTTATAAACATCATTCAGCAGCATTAAATAAACCAATAAAACAAGGCTCGACTTTAAGTCAATAAGTTGTAGATAAGTATCAATTTTGTTGACTTTTTGGGCGTACTTCTCAACCTCACTCTGTAATTATTAAGGCCCATCGGATTTGTTTTCTGGAATATGATTAATCGTACTACTAGATTTAGTAAAATTATTTTTATACAATAATAACCAGGTCCTTGCAGACAATCTAAGAAAACAAGACAACAATTTCTGTAATATCTCTCAGACAAAGCTTTTTTAAATATTTAAAGTAAGACTTTAATTAATCAAACAAGAAAGGAGTTCACAAGAAAGGATCGCTTATTTAAAATAAAATCATAAAAGAGAGAAACATTTTTATTGTATTTACTTGCAAACCCCTGAAGTTGTTGGATAGCAACACTGCATCAAAATGTTTTTTACAAATTCCAAACAACTTTTTATTAGTAATACAATTTTTCTTATGGAATAAAAAGTAATTAATTACTTTATATTCATCTCCGGCGGGGATACATTAAATTCATATAATATTAATATACAAAAATACGTAATACGTACAAATTATACATACAAGAAAGCGATGTACAAAACACAGACACTCCACACATATTTGAAAGAAGTCCTCATTTGGGTTGAATTTATACTAGACTATGAAACACATTCGATTATTAATGTTCAGATCCCGACGACGCTATTACAACAAGGAACGCCGGCGTTCCAGTTAGAAATAGGGCAACATGGCATTCGAATCGCCTAACCCACTTCCTGTCCTTTAACCGGAACCCAACCACGTAAACGTGATTCTTGTTTAATGTGGCAATCTGGAAATAGGGTTGTAGTAAGTACCACCCCGGACGAGATCATAACAGGCTGCGGAATTTGATAAATGTAAAACCCAACCGCTAGAATTATTTTCCCGTGTTATTTCTGTTCTGGATATTTCTGGGAAAAAAATAAATCCAATGTTGCTCCCACAGATGAGAAGAATCAAACGAAGGTGTCGTTTCAAATCATGTTTCAATCGTTTCGTTCAAATCATGTTGAAATTAAATGGTTTTGGGTGTAGAGCGTGCCAAAGAAATATAAGCACACACATACACTTGAAAAGAATATAACCCTAATTCTGACAGTTGGGTAAAAAAATACCATAACACCAATAAAACCAGATTTTCCCTACAACTTGCAATCTTACATGTCTGTACTCGTCGTAAATAGTTGGAGTACAGAACGATTTAAAGATAAATTCACCACAAACCTTATTTTTGTTAAATATAAATGCGCACTGAAGTTGTTTTTTCTATAAATTTTGACAAAGTTGTGTGCCACTTGTGAGTTTAGCAAAGTTTAGTAAGACTACTTAAAATCCAATCCTTAAAAATCATTTCACAACAAATTATTAAACTCGAAGTGCTTGCAAATTACAAATCATCAGTAAGGTGGACTAACTTTATCTTAGAGCCTTCTTAATTGAATGAGCAAAGATTTCTTTTCATGAACTTGCAAAATAACTTATCGCTATCCGACGATAATATGATTGTAATAAACTTTGTAATAACTTTATTAAATCATAGATCAGCACTGTAATATTTATAGGTCAGAGTTATGAATAAATTCATTTCTTGTTTTATCGCTAGACTTATATTTTCATGCTTTGCTTAGGTGTTCTATGGTGTCAACTGTTCAGAGTATCAGGCAAGCATTTAAAGTACTGTCGTTTACATATTTACCGGCAATTTTGAATTTTAGACTGTTCAAATTTGTTTGAATTCCACTCTGAAAACAATTGAAAATATCATAAGTATTGATGTTTAGACATATTATTGTTTTCAATCTTTAAAGTCACGTACAAATGAATCTTATCAATTGTCCGTACAATCATGTTCTATAAGTTTCAAGGAGGCCTCTTACGTATTTTGAAACACGATGTTCCACGATGAAGCCGTATCCTAATCTGTATCTGTGAACTGTCAAACGCTGGTACGTTCCAGTGTGAAAATACAAGTCTTAGTGACAAACCTCGTAAAGGACGTCCAAAGTCCGTCTTCACTGAAGAAAAGATCTTTGCTGTGAGACAAAAAATTCTCGAAGATCGTTATGTGACATATCGACAGATATGTCACATCACGGCTGATATTGGAGATCTTAATTATTGATTGTCAGTGAAAAAGCTTCTATTTTGTGTTACGGCGTAACGTCATCTGTAATTTAAAATATAAAACTACTAGGCGAGCCGGTAAGCCTATTTTGTAGAGTTTATAAACGAGACCGCTGTGCCAGACTATGTCGAAAGCCTTGGCTACGTCAAAGAAAACTGTGATCGTTTTCTTTCGTTTCGGATAGAAGCCGTCGAGTATGTACTCGACGATTCGATGGACTTGCTGAGGGCAGGAGTGCTTAGCGCGGAAGCCGAACTGGTGGGAAATGATGAGGGGATCGCCATCCGTTGGAAACAGATGGATCCGCATTCGAGAGAGTATGACTCTTTCGAGAAGTTTAGACATGGCTTTGAGGAGGCTGATGGGTCTGTGATTAGCCGGGATATTCAGAGGTTTACCCGGCTTGGGAATGCCTATGACTGTCGCTTCTTTCCAGGCTTTTGGAAAGTAGCTGTGGTCGAAGCAGGCATTGAAGATGATGGCTAACAAGGTAAGAACCTGTTGAGGCAGGTGTTTGAGTGCGTGGTTAGAAATACCATCCGCACCCGGAGCCTTTTTGGACTTTTGACTTCTAATGAGAAGCAAGATTTCATCATTAGAGACTGTGACGGGGTCGTCGGTGATGGGGAGAGATTCTCTGGGGAGAACTTCGTCCTCCACCGCCTGGATGTGGGAGGGATCCGCGGGTTGCGTGCTGAGCGAACATTGTGCCGCTATGCTGTCGGCGAAGCATTCGGCTTTCTCTTCGGCTTCAAAGGCAATAGTGCCGTCGGGACGAGTGAGAGGAGGAATGTGAGAGGCGGCATCTACGCGTAAGGCTCGGGCCATACTATAGTACGCTTGGTGGGACGGGGAGATACTCTCCATGAGATCATTAAACTGAGCGTCTCAGAGACCTAACTTTACGTTGTAGTTTGTTCGCAGCTGATCTATAGGCGGGCGTGGGATATTTCTTGGCTCTCCGGAGAGCCGCGTTCTTAGCTTTAATGAGATTGCTAACGGCTAAGGGTAGACTGAGTTGATAGCATCAGTGAGGGAGTCGACTAATAATGAATCTATTTTGTACGGGCTATCTAATTGGTCGGGCGAGATCGCGAGCGGAGAGTTTGGGGCTTCTAAGGCTGAAGCTAACGTATTTTTAAAACCCTTCCAGTTGGTAAAGGTCTTAGGAGGAGTGACATGATTGTTAGGCGGTCCTAGCACGAGGGATACGGGGTGGTGATCAGAGCCAAGGTCAACGAGCGGTTCGATAGACCTGAGATCGAAGTTGATTTGTTTGACGATCGCAAAATCGAGGATGTCAGGAGAGTAGTTAGGGTTGCCGGGATAGTGAGTGGGAGTGACGGGAGAGATGACGTCTAAGTCGAGTTGCTAAGTGTTTTTGAGGAGTTCTCTACCGCTTTGGTTTGTCGATAGGCACTTCCAGTCAGTATGTTTGGAGTTAAATTCTCCAAACATAATGACTGAATAGCCGAGGGCGAGAATGGCCTTAAAGTCGCTAAGGATAGGTGTGGTATGATGGTTGTCACTAGGTATGTAGACTGAAGCTATGATGACGGTCGGATGACCAGTCATAGCCAATCTACACACAGTGGCCTCCATGTTGAGGAGAGGAGGGATAGGGAGAGGAGTGCAGTGGAAACCTCTTTTGTGATAAATAGCTGTGCCGCCGTAACCGTCGGGCCTATCGTTACGAATGAACACGTAATTGGGAACAGCGAAACCCCTGGTGCGGTTTGGAGTGAGCCACGTCTCTTGAAGAAGCAATAAGTCTGGCTCATTGTTCTGAAGGAACAGTTTGAGCTCGGGAAGGTTAGTGCTGAGACTACGAGCGTTAAAAGAAACTAGGGATAAGCCCTTGGGTTTGATACGACCGGACGCAGGATTTGCGGGTCTAGACATTATATTTGCTTATTTACGAATTTATACAAAAATTAAAAAAAATTAAATTTATAACGAACTTAGATGCGAGTGATGCTCGGCTAACGCAAATACTCAACAACAAATACAACTCTTGAGGAGAGCGGGCGGCTCGCAGTTTGCGTGCGAGTACGGAAATTTCCTTAATGTCGACGTTTTGAATGACGTCGAACACGGTCTTCATGTCCTTAGCCAACGATGACTGAGGTGAAGATGACGGAACAGGACGCGGCCCTACGGGAGCTACGGGAGCTGGGATAGGACGGGAAGGTGCAGGTGGAATGGCCGGACGCTGCCTCCAAGACAGAGCCGAAGTAGGCGTCGGCTGAACGGGCTTTGCTTCTGGGGGACCCGGTTGCGCAGCGGCGGGAAGTTAGCGGGAGTGAGCGGAGGCGCTGGTTTAGGCGCGGCCCTCTTGGCTGAGGAGCGCGAAGCGCGCGGGCAACCCCTGTAGTTAGCTGTGTGGCCAGACTGGACGCACAGCACACAGGCACGGGGGAAGTGGATTCGGGAGTGCAAGTGCACTCTTTTGTTATGTGAGGGTCCAGGCACTTGACGCACCTGGGAAGAGCTGAGCAGTTAGCCGCTGCGTGGCCGTAGAGCTGGCAGCGGTGGCACTGCCCAGGGTGACCACGGGGGTTGGGACGCTTGACGAAGATATTCGAGAGTCCGCAGATTGTGCGAGCCTCTCTGAAGATCTCCCACGAGTTGGGAGTATTAGACAAGATAACTAAAGCTAACGGAAAACGCCTACCGCGGTTTGAGTGCATCTTGTGCACTGCTTCAGCCGGGAAACCCTGGGACTTAAGGTCCTCGAGGATATCTTCGTTCGCGAGCTCGAACGGGACGCCCCGTAATACTGCGCAGATCTTACGCTCCTCCGGCAGGGCGTAAGTGTGGTACGCGACTTGTTTAAGCGAGAGTAAACGAACGATCGCGCGGAAGTCGTTGATAGTCGCGACTTGGATTTTTATAGTATCGCCTGCGTTATTTGCCTTGAGAAAATTGATTTTGTGCTCTCTGCACATGTTAGAAACCGCGGTCCAGCGCGTTTTTTCGCGGAGGAAGACGGGCGGAGGAAGCTGAGGCTTCGATGGGATGGGAGCGCAGCGCGTCGCTGGCTTCGATGGGACCGACGGAGACGCGGTCACTTCCAGTGACATGAGCGGCGCGGGGGCGGGTGTAGAAGACACCGGGGTTGGCTCGGGTGTTGAAGACACTGCGGCTTTCTTTGAACGCTTTTTAGAGCGTTTATGCAAATAATTGAAAAGGATGCTCAGGAGAGCCGGTTAAGGTGGGGGCGTCCGATGACGCATCGGGCGCGGATTCCGAGTCGCTCCCGGGAGCGGTACGCTTACGGCGCGACGTTTGAGATGATGAGACCGACGCGCAATCCATATCGGATGGAACGGGAGACGCGGAAGAGCTATAGACCTAAAGGGGGTCTGGACATTGGAGGCCTGAGGGGCTGGGGTTGGGGCCTGAGGGGCCGGGGACGCGATTGATGCCTGCAAGGCCTGCTTTAGGATGTCTTTCGGAATGGAGACGCCTGCCGCAGCAAGCGCCTGGGTGAACGCTTTCGCGAAGTTAATTACGCTTAGAGAATCCATTAGGGAGGGTGGAACAATTATATGTATAAATAAGTATATCAAAAGATGCCTAGTTCCTAAAAACCTAGCGAACCCTAGCGGCTAACCTCCCTACCAGCGGTAGGGGGCTGGGGAGAATAACTTAAAACTAACAGTAGAACGCCGAAGGCCGCTACCTAGAAACCTAAAAAAGGGTACGTAGGTAATGAGTTGACCGCGTTAGGGTCAACTTTTACCGACCTAAAGGACAAATACACACGACAACACACAGAAATGATAAAAATAGATATGAAAATAGGAGAAAAATAAATAAAATAGAGAAGAGAAATAAAATAAAAATAAAAGGACTGGTTCAGTATAAATTCGTTGTCACCGTTAAGTATCCTTTGTACTGAGACCAGACTACTTACGCTGGGCACAACACTGCACTTTGAAGACTAAGGGGCTTAGTCACAAAGAAAAATCGCACTTCGACTGCACTCAGAGGGAGTAGAAAAACCTTGAAAACCGTAGCACGGAACCAACACGCTAAACTGTGACGTCAGTAGACTGAGCGTCACGGAATATCGGGAAGGGACCGATCAACGGAGAACGGGGTCTTGCACGTCCGTACCGGGCGGCGATCGGAGCGACAATGTTGACGACGCATTCTCCCTCTGTTAAGAGTAACAATAAGTAAAAAGTATTCTTACTAAATATGGTCTCCTTGGTCCAGGGGTTCTGACGCTAACATAGAAAACTGGACTTCGTAGGGAACATTTTCGCGCTATGAATTTTTACAACTTCAAGTCCAACTTGAAACTTGATGACGGTCGTTTAATCGACTTCAAATAGCTTTCCTAAACAAGGCGCCTTCTAAAGCAACTGTGTATTGCTGGTATAACGAGTTTAAGAAAGAAGTAGTCGTCGTTTGACTGCTGTTACGGAAGAGAACGTGCTATAAGTAAAAAAATTGATTCAACATAGCTTTGGTTAATCAAGCAAATAATATTGCCATAAAAATTTGAAAGCAGTTTCATCCAGCTGTGTTTACGATATCATAATAGGTGATGAATTTTGGATTTATCAATATTATCCATAAACAAAGCGCCAGTCATTAGTATGGCTGTTTCAAAACGAACCAACGCCTACGAAAGTGAAACGATCGAGAAGCGCTGGAGAAATTTTGATCGCCAGTTTTTTTCGCCAAACAGGGTATTTTTATTTAGTATCAATTCCCTTAAGAAACCAAAGTAGCGTCAATGCAGAATATTACAATACCAAATGCTTACCAGAAGTTTATGCTGCTGCGAGCAACAAGCGACCGAACACGAAATTCCGAGGCCTTTTGCTCCACCATGACAACGCGCCCGCTCTCTCTGCAGTCCAGTCGAGGGACTTCCTAAACAATGGTAAAAATTATATCGACGGCTCCGTGAGTTTTGCTGAAAAAATGCCGCTCTCTCACAATTGGGGGCGTAAACCGTGCCTTGAGTTCTGTTGTGCCTTTAGATAAATACAGCTAATCTTAGTCATGTGCCCAAAATATTAGTTCGCTGTGTAAGAGATACCTAAGCGAATGTTTACTTAGGTCGTCTGTAAGTGACAGGTTTGTTAAACAATTTATTTTATGTGTAATTTCACAGCTGTAAAAATAGAAGGTGCTAGTATGGGTAGTATTTACTTACAGTTAAGTTTTCTATGCACTGGACATAATCATTATTTTCGTTGAGGTGATTCACAATTTCGTTAGCTAGAGTACTTCTGAATAATTTTATCGGAATAAGTAATAATAATCCTGCATATTTTTACTGTAATATTAATAGGACTGATAAAATTAATAGGAACGATGCTAATTGAGTTGAAAAGTAAAATTTTGGAAACGATTTTTTTACACTCCGTGTTTTTCCATAAAACCAATTATTTATATTCTGCCGTCATAAATATAATTGTTTAATTAATAGTAATTTTAAAAAAACATTGTAGTTTTATTTATTTAATTAACATGGAAAATAATACTAAATAATACAACACCAAGTAAATCTCAAGAAAGATTTATATCTGTTATTATGCCATTAAATTGATTCACCTTTAACCAATAATTGGTTCAGTAAGTACATATACAACAACAAATTATTGTTTGGCGCTCACTTCACAGTTCATATTTATTATTTTTTTATCAACACAAATGCAAAGACTAACCAACAAATCTGTTTGATGATCGTAAAATTTCTTCTCTTGCTTTGCCAGACTTTCTGTATTCGATTTACCGTAACAAAGGTATTATCAATAAAATTCTTTCCTCTTCATTTATGGGCAACATTTCTCATCATTCCGAAGCCGAAAGGAACTAGAATATGAACAGTTTAGCTGTTCCACAAATTCTCACGTCACAACGTCAGTAGGCCGAGGTACGTTGTATTTTAGAGCGGAACAAACAGCTAAATACGCGAGCGCTCGTTTGCTAGCAATGGGTTCTTGGGAGTCTGGGTTACGGTTGCATGCGCTTCCATCGTCTAACTTGGGGACCCTTTTCGAAAACCATAACTTCAGGCTTGCCTGCAGTTTACATATAGGAATAAAATTGTGTACTCGACACCGCTGCCGCTGTGGCGTGTTGGTTGATGAGTTCGGTCGCCATAGGCTTTCATGTTCTCGCTGCAGTGGCGAATATCCCGCCATGCTTAAGTTTAAATGACGTCCATCGTTCTATTTTTACCTCGAACACTCTGTCGGTTCTTGAACCGTCGGGACTGTTGCGTGATAATAGTAAGCGGCTTTATGTTATGACTCTGGATAGATAGATGGATAGGCCATTGGTGTGGGATGCAATCCGCGTACATATCGTCGTGGCTTCCCATCTTCCTACAACTAGAGATAATCTAGTTCTGCTGCTATGCTGAAAGCCTTAAACATAGAAAATATCAGAATTTGGGTTTTGGAATTGAAACCACGGGGTCCTGGGGACAACGGGCTTATCGCCTTTATTCGGACCTAGCGAGGCGATTGGTGAGTCAAACTTGTGACTTAGGCTGGCACCTACCTCGTACAACGAATTTCTTTTGCGATCCAGCGTGGTAATTCGACCACGTTGCCTTGAATAGATTCTAGTTTAGGTTAAGTTTTTTATTTGTAGCATTATTTTATCTTATAAATTATAATTTAATAGACTTATATGTAGATTTTAAAATATTATAATTAGTGGCATATTAAACATGCATATTTCAGGATAATATAACGTGGTTACTTATTTAGTTAGTTATTTGTTACTAAATAGTAATAGTTCAGTTTCATTTCGGTTTAGTGATTCTCTTCTATAAATCTAATACTGATTTTGAAAAAAAAAACGATTACCGGTAATTTATAATAGTGAAAGAGCCTATGCCAAGAACGTGCAGAAAAAGTCATGTTCAAAGAGCCGTCAAACACCACATAAAAATAAACCGCTTTATTAACCTGATATAAGGTGTTATTATTTGCTCAGTGAGACCGGAAGGGCTTCGGTTATCGCTTTTGTCGCCGGGAAAAACCATCGATTCGGACTTTTACTGCCAACAGCTAATGAAGCTGAGGTGGAATTGAGCAACAAGAAGGATGCAGTTTTTAATTATAATAACGCCAGACAACACACTCGATTAGCTACTCAGCAAAAATTTAGAGAGTTTGGCCAAGAAGTATATATGCGTTCACCATACAGCCGCGACTTCATATTCCCACTTGTTTCGGTTTCCTTAAAATTATTTTGGAAGTGTAAGGTTGACATTAGGAGAGAACGGTCAAAACTGCTAGAAGCAATTTTTTTTTATCAGAACTCTGAAAATTTCCTCAGAAATGACATCATGTATGAACTAAAAGATGGTACTTATTATGCTTAGTCGACACTAGTGTCTGATGCGTCCACACGGTAAGCAATTTTGAGTATCGACAATAGTGTAAACATCGAGTGTCGCGGCTGAAGTGTATTGGCTGTCTCCACGGAGCGATGTGCAAGTCAGTGTCAGACATTCCATCACCATTAATCGACGTGCTGCTGCCGCGATTGTCACGATATTTGTTTCAATCAAAATGCGTCGTCGTAAAAAGAGATCGATTTGGGTTAAGGATTGGATTAAGAGAAGAGCACAGCTGACAGCTGGGGGCATTTAATCAGTTATTATCCGTACTGAAAAACGAAGATCCAGAATGCTATAAGAACTTTCTTCGGATGAAAGTAAAATGAAAATAACTTTTTAACTGGATTTTATCGCGTAGTTATATTTAATTTTCGCTTTTATAGATAAACTAAATAAAATCACCCTGACCGGGATCGGAACCACTGGTCTACCGCTTGCCAGGCGGGCGCTCTAACCAACTAATGCAACTAAGCTACCGGGCCCTGGCTGATACCATGGACACTATTTAGTATCTATATAGGATTTTTTCGTTATATTGCTAACGTAGCTCCATCTTGGGTTAATTACAAATAATAGTTTTGTGTTAATATACAATTAAAGACTTTGTTTCGTCTGCAGTCGACGTGAATGACGTCATGTTGCTCTAACTAGAAATTTTGCGCAGGTTCGATAACCACGACACTCGTGTCTGACACTGCGCACGTTGCGTCTCCACGGCAGTTAGACCGATACTGAACTAGAGCACCGGTAGATCTGCAACTAATGTGCGGTTTAGATTTTTTTTTTTTTTTGTTCCCCTCCGCGGGAAGGGCAGGAGGATAAAAATGCCCTGACGCATACTCTGGCGCGATTCCAAAGTTATATGGGACTCGTCCCGACGCCTACCAGGACCATACCCACTAAAAACCCCCTGTCGGCTCGTGCATTTTTGCCACTCAGCCTTCATCTGAGCGACGGCCAATTGGAGAAAGAGGCCGCGCTAGCGGGTGACCCCTTATGGGCCCCTTGGCTTATAAAAATTAAAAAAATGCAAAATAAAATTGAATTAACTCGCATTTACGTTAGAATTAGGATTTACGTTAGAATTAGAATTTACGTTAGAATTAGAATTTGCGGCCAGAAGGGCCTCGAGATCGCGTGACAGTCTGGTGGATGAGTACGCTTGCGCATTTCTAGGCCTAGCGACTTTGAACTTCGAGTCTAACACAGGAGTAGTATATGAGACAGAATCACGAACTAGAGGATTGGGATGGGTTTCGGAGCGTTTGAAGAACGCTTCAGAGAGTGTTTTGAGATATTGTTGTACTGTAGGCAGTTCAAAATCTCTATGCAAGTCCGCGTTACGCACGTACCACGGTGCGTTTGTGGCCCGGCGGCAAAAGAGGTTTTGAATTACCTGCAGTTTGTGCAGGAGGGAGGGTTTGGCGTGGGCAAAGATTGGCGAGGCATACGTCATGACGGGTCTAACGCAGACCTTGTAAAGTGTACGTTTGTTTCTGAAGGACATTTTACTTTTTCTACCTAACATGCTATTTAGGCGGACAAAATAGTGACGAGCGAGTTTCGAAACTCTTTCGACGTGTGGCTTGAAAGAAAGCGTCGGATCTAATGTGACGCCTAAGTATTTAGTACTGCGCTTCCAGGGGATGGGAATGCCTAACATTCGAACGTGGGGATCGCCATCGGGACGACGACGTTTGTGGTCGAAGAGCATCGCAGAACTCTTTTCAGGGTTCACATCGATGCGCTATTCTTGAAACCATGCACCAAGGGCGTTTACGGCCCTTTGGAGTCTGGTTACAAGGTGCCGAACACTGTGGCCCCTGGTATAGAGTGCGGTGTCGTCAGCAAAGAGGGCGAGTTCGACGCCTTTCGGCGGGATGGGAATGTCGTTGGTGTACACGGTGTACAGCAGAGGGGCGAGGACTGAGCCTTGAGGGACTCCAGCCTTTATGGGACGAGGTGCAGAAAGCGTGCCTTCGTGTTTAAATCGAAACGTACGGTCTTTGAGAAACGACGCTATTAACCTGACTAGGCGATTTGGTAAGCCTATCTTGTAGAGTTTATAAACGAGACCACTGTGCCAGACTTTATCGAAAGCCTTGGCTACGTCAAAGAAAACCGCGACTGTTTTATAACGACGCGGATAGAAACCGTCAAGTATATACTCGACGATTCGGTGGACTTGCTGAGGGCAGGAGTGTTTAGCGCGAAAGCCGAACTGATGGGGAATAATGAGAGGATCGCCATCCGTTGGAAACAGATGGTTCCGCATTCGAGAGAGTATGACTCTCTCGAGAAGTTTAGACATTGCCTTGAGGAGGCTGATGGGTCTGTGATTAGCCGGGACGTTCAGAGGTTTGCCCGGCTTGGGAATGCCTATGACTGTCGCTTCTTTCCAAGCTTTAGGAAAGTAGCTATGGTCGAAGCAGGCATTGAAAATGATAGCTAACAAGGTAAGCATCTGTTGCGGTAGGTGCTTAAGTGCGTGGTTGGAAATTCCATCCGCACCCGGAGCCTTTTTGGACTTTTGATTTCTAATGAGAAGCAAGATTTCGTCATTAGAGACTGTGACAGGGTCGGCGGTGATGGGGAGAGAGTCTCTGCGAAGGACTTCGTCCTCCACCGCTTTGATGTGAGTGGGATTCGCGGGTTGCGTGCTGGGCGAGCATTGTGCGGCAATGCTGTCGGCGAAGCATTCGGCTTTCTCTTCGACTTCGAAGGCAGTAGTGCCATCGGGACGAGTGAGAGGAGGAACGTGAGAGACGGTGTCTACGCGTAAGGCTCGGGCCATGCTATAGTACGCTTGGTGGGACGGAGAGATATTCGCCATGAGATCGTTCATCTGAGCGTCTCGGAGTTCCGCGAGGCAAGACCTAACTTTACGTTGAAGCTGATTCGCAGCTGTTCTATAGGCGGGCGTGGGATATTTCTTGGCTCTCCGGAGAGCCGCGTTTTTAGCTTTAATAAGATTGCTAACGGCTAAGGGAAGCGTGGGTTTGCCTTGCTTAGCAACCTTTTCGTTGTCACTGATGGCTGAGTTGATAGCATCAGTGAGAGAATTTACTAATGAATCGATTTTATCCGGGCCATCTAATTGTTCGGGAGAGATCGCGAGTGGAGAGTTCGGAGCCTCTAAGGCTGAAACTAACGTATTTTTAAAACCTTTCCAGTTGGTAAAGGTCTTAGGAGATGAGGCGTTATCGTTCGGCGGTCCTAGCACGAGGGAAACGGGGCGATGGTCGGAGCCTAGGTCATCGAGCGGTTCGATAGACCTTAGATCAAGATTGATTCGCTTGATAATTGCAAAGTCGAGGATGTCAGGAGAGTAGGACGGGTTGTTGGGATAGTGAGTGGGAGTGATGGGGGATATGACGTCTAGGTCAAGGGAGTTAGTGATGTCGAGGAGAGCGATACCGCTGGTGTTAGTCGATAGGCACGTCCAGTCAGTATGTTTGGAGTTAAAGTCTCCGAACATAATGACTGAATGGCCGAGGGCGAGAATGGCCTCAAAGTCGCTGCGGATTGGTCTGGTACCACTAGGTATGTAGATTGAAGCTATGATGATGGTCGGATGACCAGTCATAGCCAATCTACACACAGTGGCTTCCATGTTGAGGAGAGGAGGAGTAGGGAGAGGACAGCAATGGAAACCTCTTTTGTAATATATAGCGGTGCCGCCGAAACCGTCGGAGTTGGGCCTATCGTTACGAATAAACGCGTTCTTAGGTATAGCGAATCCCCTGGAGCGGTTTGGAGTAAGCCATGTCTCCTGGAGAAGGAATAAGTCAGGTTCTTTGTTCTGAAGGAACAGTTTAATCTCGGGAAGGTTGGTGTTAAGGCTACGAGCGTTAAAAGATACTAGGGATAAGCCCTTGGGTTTAATACGACTGGACGCGGGATACGCGGGTCTAGACATTATAATTTATTATTTACGAATTTATAAAAGAATTTACAACGAACTTAGCAGCGAGTGATGCTCGGCTAAAGCAAATAAACGCTCTTGAGGAGAGCGGGCGGCTCGCAGTTTGCGTGCGAGCACGGAAATTTCGTTAATATCGACGTTTTGAATAACGTCGAACACGGTCTTCATGTCCTCAGCCAACGACGACTGAGGTGCGGATGACGGAGAAGGACGCGGCCCTACGGAAGCTACGGGAGCTGGGATGGGTCGGGAAGGTGCAGGCGGAACGGCCGGACGCTGCCTCCAAGACAGAGCCGGAGTAGGCGTCGGCTGAACGGGCTTTGCCTCCGGGGGACCCCGGTTGCGCAGCGGCGGGAAGTTAGCGGGAGTGAGCGGCGGCGCCGGTTTAGGCGCGACCCTCTTGGTGGTGGAGCGCGGAGCACGCGGGCAGCCCCTGTAGTTAGCTGTGTGACCAGACTGGCCGCACAGCACACAGACAGGGGGGGAAGTGGATTCGGGAGTGCGAGTGCACTCCTTCGTAAAATGTGGATCCAGGCACTTCACGCACCTGGGGGGAGCTGAGCAGTTAGCCGCTGTTTGGCCGTAGAGCTGGCAGCGGTGGCACTGCCCAGGGTGACCGCGGGGGTTGGGACGCTCAACAGAGATATTTGAGAGTCCGCAAATTGTGCGAGCCTCTCTAAAGATCTCCCTCGAGTTGGGAGTATTCGACAAGATAACTAAAGCTAACGGAAAGCGCCTACCGCGGTTAGAGTGCATCTTGTGCACTGCTTCGGCCGGGAAACCCTGGGACTTAAGGTCCTCGAGGATTTCTTCATTCGCGAGCTCGAACGGGACGCCCCGTAGTACTGCGCGGATCTTACGCTCCTCCGGGAGGGCGTAGGTGTGATAAGCTATTTGTTTTAACCCGAGCAACCTGGTAAACGCGCGGAAGTCGTCGACGGTCGCTACTTGAATTTTGATGGTATCGCCAGCGTTGGCGGCTTTTAGGTAATTAATTTTGTGCTCTTTGCACAAGTTAGAAACCGCGGTCCAGCGCGTTTTTTCACGCAGGAAGACGGGCGGAGGGAGCTGAGGTTTCGGCGGGACGGGAGCGCAGCGCGTCGCTGGCTTTGATGGGACCGACGGAGACGCGGTCACTTCGAGTGACATGAGCGGCGCGGGGGCGGGTGTAGAAGACACCGGGGTTGGCTCGGGTGTTGAAGACACCTCGGCTTTTTTCGAACGCTTCTTGGAGCGTTTGGTAACTAATTGGAAGGCGGGCTCAGGAGAGCCGGTTAAGGTGGCGGCGACCGACGAAGCTTCGGACGCGGCGGAGTCTGAATCGCTCCCGGGAGCGGTACGCTTCCTACGAGATGATCGCGAGGATGAGACCGACGCGCAGTCCATATCGGATGGAACGGGAGACGCGGGAGAGCTATAGACCTGAGGGGTCTGGGTGTTGGAGGCCTGAGGGGCTGGGGTTGGGGCCTGAGGGGCCGGGGACGCGATTGATGCCTACAAGGCCTGCGTTAGGATGTCTTTTGGGATGGAGACGCCTGCCGCAGCAAGCGCCTGGGTGAACGCGTTAATAATGATTAGCGGATCCATTAGGGAGGGTTGGGACAGTAATATGTAAAAATATAAGTATTAAAAAAGATGCCTAGTTCCTAAAAACCTAGCAAAATCAAAGCGGCAAACCTCCCTACCAGCGGTAGGGGGGCTGGGGAGAATAACTTAAAACTAACCGTAGTACGCCGAAGGCCGCTACCTAGAAACCTAAAAAAGGGTACGCAGGTAAAGAGTTGACCGCGTTAGGGTCAACCTTTACCGACAGAAAGGACAAATACACACGAAAACACACAAATATGATAAAAATAAATATGAAAATAGGAGAAAAATAAATAAAATAGAGAAGAGAAATAAATAAAAATAAAAAGGACTGGTTCAGTACAAATTCGTTGTCACCGTTAAGTATCCTTTGCACTGAAACCAGACTACTTACGCTGGGCACAACACTGCACTCAGCACAAGCACAACACAACTTAGCACAGCACTTTGAAGACTAAGGGGCTTAGTCGCAAAGAAAAATACGCACTTCGATAGCACTCAGAGGGAGTAGAAAGAACCTTGAAAACCGTAGCACGGAACCAACACGCTAAACCGTGACGTCAGTAGACTGAGCGCCACGGAGTATCGGGAAGGGACCAAACAACGGAGAACGGGGTCTTGCACGTCCGCACTGGGCGGCGATCGGAGCGACAATGTTGACGACGCATTCTCCCTCTGTTAAGAGTAACAATAAGTAAAAAGTATTCTTACTAAATATGGTCTCCTTGGTCCAGGGGTTCTGACGCTAACATAGAAAACTGGACTTCGTAGGGAACATTTTCGCGCTATGAATTTTTACAACTTCAAGTCCAACTTGAAACTTGATGACGGTCGTTTAATCGACTTCAAATAGCTTTCCTAAACAAGGCGCCTTCTAAAGCAACTGTGTATTGCTGGTATAACGAGTTTAAGAAAGAAGTAGTCGTCGTTTGACTGCTGTTACGGAAGAGAACGTGCTATAAGTAAAAAAATTGATTCAACATAGCTTTGGTTAATCAAGCAAATAATATTGCCATAAAAATTTGAAAGCAGTTTCATCCAGCTGTGTTTACGATATCATAATAGGTGATGAATTTTGGATTTATCAATATTATCCATAAACAAAGCGCCAGTCATTAGTATGGCTGTTTCAAAACGAACCAACGCCTACGAAAGTGAAACGATCGAGAAGCGCTGGAGAAATTTTGATCGCCAGTTTTTTTTAGCACTCAGAGGGAGTAGAAAGAACCTTGAAAACCGTAGCACGGAACCAACACGCTAAACCGTGACGTCAGTAGACTGAGCGCCACGGAGTATCGGGAAGGGACCAAACAACGGAGAACGGGGTCTTGCACGTCCGCACTGGGCGGCGATCGGAGCGAGAATGCGGTTTAGATGTATTTAAGTTAAGTTAAATAGTTAAGTCGGTGTCACAGACCCGATCTGCGTCCGGACCCGTTCGGACGTGTTGACGGTCGCTCCTGGCTGCCGAGTCACGATTGTTGTCTCATGACTTCTTCTTCTTCTTCGTAGCAATACTCAAACGCCACTCTCACATCCATTCTGCGTCCGGCCCCGCTCCACCACCAGCCGTCTCACGACGACAACTCGTAGCAATACTCATAAGCTGAGATTCGTACAAATCTCGCTTCGTCCTCGACGACTTAAGATAAGCCTTTGTAGGACTTACACTGCGGCCGGTTTCAATCGGCTGTAACTAAGTCAGTCGCGCAGTAAAACCAGAGTTGAGCTTACTACGGTCGATTAAATTCGATAGTAGTTCGCAAGGCTCGGGCTGTTTTTCTGGCTACGTACTTGACGCTTGGCGCTTGTTACGTTAGTTAGAGACTCGCTCTGCGGCCGGCTTCGGCCGGTCATAACGTAGTCAATCCCGCACTCGGTGCACCCCACGAATAAAAACCCCACCTCGGTGGGAGCAGCAACAACAGAGTTGAGTTTAATACGGTCGATTAAATTGGATATTAGTTCGCAAGGCTAGGGCTGATTTTCTGGCTACGTACTTGACTCTTGGCGCTTTTTACGTAGTCAGAGACTCGCTCTGCGGCCGGCTTCGGCCGGTCGTAACGTAGTCAATCCCGCACTTTCCGTGCAACCCAACCTCGCCAGGTCTACGGCCGGTTTTTGTTGTCAATTTATTGACAACACACTCCGTAGTAGACTCGCGTTTGATCAGGTGGATACTTAACGGTGACTACTAAGCCTGATAGCGTTGCCCCGGTGCGCTTCCAAGGCCCTTCAGGCTAAGGAGAAACCGGCTGACCCGCTCCCATTGCACTTGGGCCTTTCCCAGGGTAACGGTACAGTGCTGTCCAAATTAGGGGCACCACTTCGCGTCGTCCCCAGCCCCCCTACCGTGGGTAGGGAGGTTTAGGTGCTAAGTTTGCTAGGGAACCTAGGCATTATTGTATATTTATATATTATAAATTGTAGTTCCAAGCCCTCCAATGGACCAGCAAAGCCTGGTAAACCTTGCTAGGTTGTTCGCCCAGGCGCTCGTTGCGTCCAGCGTCACCATTTCCGATCACGTACTAACGCAGGTCTTACAGGCAACTATTGCGTCCCCGGCCCCTCAGGCCTTCAACGTCCAGACCCCTCAGGTCTACAGCTCTCCCGCGTCTCCCGTCCCGTCCGAGATGGACTGTGAAGCGGTCACATTTTCTCGCGCGTCGCGCCGCAAACGTACCACTCCCGGGAGTGACTCCGATCCCGCGTCCGATGTGTCATCAGATGCCGTCACCTTAACCGGCTCTCCTGAGTGCGCGTTTCAGTTAGTCGACAGTTAGCGACTACGTCGGCTCCGCCCAAGCCAGCAACGAGCTGCGCTTCCGTCCTACCTAAGCCTCAGCTTCCTCCGCCCATCTTTCTCCGCGAAAAAGCGCGATGGACCGCGGTATCTAATCTTTGCAAAGAGCAAAAAATTTATTATATCAAAGCAACCAACGCAGGCGATTCAATTAAAATCCAGGTCGCGACCATCGACGACTTCCACGCGTTCACTAGGTTACTTTCAATTACACAAATCGCGTACCACATCTACGCCCTCCCGGAGGAGCGCAAGGTCCACGCGGTATTACGGGGCGTCCCGTTCGAACTCAGTAACGACGACATTCTAGAGGACCTAGAAGTCTCAGGGCTTCCCGGCTGAAGCAGTACACAAGATGCACTCTAACCGCGGTAGGCGTTTTCCACTAGCTTTATTTATCCTCACCAACACTCCCAACTCGAGGGAGTTCTTCAGATAGGCTCGCACAATCTGCGGACTTTCGAATATCTCCGTCGAGCGTCCCAACCCCCGCGGCCACCCTGGGCAGTGCAACCGTTGCCAGCTCTATGGCCACGCAGCGGCTAACTGCTCAGCTCCCCCCAGGTGCGTTAAGTGCCTGGACCCACATATCACAGCCAGTCTGGCCACACAGCTAACTACAGTGGTTGCGCTCCTCGCTCTTAAGCTAAGAGGGCTGCGCCTAAACCGGCGCCGCCGCTCACTCCCGCTAACTTCCTGCTGCTGCGCAACCGGGGTCCTCCGGAAGCAAAGCCCGAGCAGCCGACGCCTGCTCCGGCTCTGTCCTGGAGGCAGCGTCCGGCCGCCACCTGCACCTTCCCGTCCCATCCCAGCTCCCGTAGCTACCGTAGGTCCGCGTCCCGGTCCGTCGTCTTCACCTCAGTCGTCGTTGGCTGAGGACATGAAGACCGTGTTCAACTTCTTTCACCGTCGACATTAACCAAATTTCCGTACTCGCACGCAAACTGTGAGCCGCCCGCTCTCCTCAAAAGCGTTTATTTGCGTTAGCCGAGCATCACTCGCTTCTAAGTTCGTAATAAATTTTAATTTTTTGTATAAATTCGTAAATAAGCAAATATAATGTCTAGACCCGAAAATCCCGCGTCCGGTCGTGTCAAACCAAGGGCTTATCCCTAGTTTCTTTTAACGTTTGTAGTCTCAGTACTAACCTTCCTGAGCTCAAACTGTTCCTTCAGAACAACGAGCCAGACTTATTGCTTCTTCAAGAGACGTGGCTCACTCCAAACCGCTCCAGGGGATTTGCTATTCCCAAGTTCACGTTTACTCGTAACGATAGGCCCAAATCCGACGGTTTCGGCGGCACTGCTATATATTACAAAAGAGGGTTCCATTGCTGTCCTCTCCCTACCCCTCCTCTCCTCTACATGGAAGCTACTGTGTGTAGATTGCCTATGATCGGTCATCCGACCATCATCATAGCTTCAATCTACATACCCAGTGGCTCCAGACCAATCCGCAGCGACTTTGAGTCCATTCTCGCCCTCGGCCATTCGGTCATTCTGTTCGGAGACTTTAACTCCAAACATACTGACTGGACGTGCCTATCGACCAACACCAGCGGTATAACTCTCTTCAACATCACTAACTCACTCGACTTAGACCTCATCTCTCCCATCACTCCCACTCACTATCCCAACAACCCGAACTACTCTCCTGACATCCTCGATTTTCCAATGTTCAAGCGTATCAACCTCGATCTCAGGTCTATCGAACCGCTCGATGACCTAGGTTCTCACCACCGCCCGGTCTCCGTCGTGCTAGGACCGCCTAACGATAACGTCACCTCTCCAAAGACTTTTACCAACTGGAAAGGCTTTAAAAATACGTTAGCTTCAGCCTTAGAGGCCCCGAACTCTCCGCTCGCAATCTTGCCCGATCAATTAGATAGCCCGGATAAAATAGATTCATTAGTCAACTCTCTCACTGATGCTATCAACTCAGCCATTAGCGATAACGAAAAGGTTGCTAAGCTAGGCAAACCCACGCTTCCCCTAGCCGTTAGCAATCTTATTAAAGCTAAGAATGCGGCTCTCCGGAGAGCCAATTAATATCCCACGCCCGCCTATAGAACAGCTGCGAATCAGCTTCAACGTAAAGTGAGGTCTTGCCTCGCAGAACTCCGAGAAGCTCAAATGAACGATCTCATGGCGAATATCTCCCGAAGAGTATGGCCCGAGCCTTACGCGTAGACGCTGCCACTCACGTCCCTCCTCTCACTCATCCCGATGGCTCTATCGCCTTCGAACTCGACGAGAAAGCCGAATGCTTCGCTGACACCGTTGCGTCTAATGCTCACCCAGCACGCAACCCGCGAATCCCTCTCACATCCAGGCGACCACCATCACCGCCGACCCCGTCACAGTCTGTAATGATGAAATCTCGCTTCTCATTAAAAGTCAAAAGTCCAAAAAGGCTCAGGTGCGGATGGTATTTTCAACCACGCACTTCAACCTTCAACCTTGTTAGCTGTTATATTCAATGCCTGCTTCGACCTTGGCTACTTTTCAAAAGCTTGGAAAGAAGCGACAGTCATAGGCATTCCCAAGCCGGGTAAACCTCTGAATATCCCGGCTAATCACAGACCCATCAGCCTCCTCAAGGCAATGTCTAAACTTCTCGAGAGAGTCATACTCACTCGAATGCAGAACCATCTGTTTCCAACGGATGGCGATCCTCTCATGATTCCCCATCAGTTCGGCTTTTGCGCTAAGCACTCCTGCCCTCAGCAAGTCTATCGAATCGTAAGTACATACTCGACGGCTTCTACCCGCGGCGTTTTAAAACGGTCGCAGTTTTCTTTGACGGAGCCAAGGCTTTCGATAAAGTCTGGCACAGCGGCCTCGTCTATAAACTCTACAAAATAGGCTTACCGGATCGTCTAGTGTTTTTTATTTATTTTTACTCCTTCCTCCGGCATGGGGGCCGGCGTGGGGATTGAATTCAATTTTTTTATGATTGCTTTACACACTGCTATATTTCTAATTTTATTATTATTTAGTTTACTATTATGCTTTATATTTGCAGAATTTTCCTTTTATGTCCTTTTAAACCTTACCAGCTTTCATTTACTTCTTTATACACTTTCCATTTTACTCTTAGCTCTACTTCATCTTAGGCTTTCTTTTTCTTATCTCATAACGTTCATTCATTTCATAGCTGTTGTCTTGCACTCTCCCGCATCATTAGTCGTTCATAAATAACCTACAACGAAGTTTTTCCATAGTTGCAAATGCCACTTACCATTAGGTGGGTGAAGCGTGCTCGTTTCGTCGTTCGTCGTTTGAAAACATATCCTTTTTTATTACCTTGTTATTTGCCACCTTTCTATTATGTTTTTATAAATATTTTTCAAAATATTTATTCAACATCTTTATATTCTTATTGCACAATTGATAGCTATCACGTTTGAGAGAACTACATTCCGATTTGGACGCCATTTTTGCTTGAGAGGAAACGTGGTTTTCTAAACTTCTCTACCGACTTATCCTTTCTGATTTTGTTTTTGGGAACTTGACTGACCACTCTGGTGACGGTTTCTCTCATAGTTAAAGAGCCAGCCCCGTTCCCAACCGTGCTCTCAATGATGTTTAATGCTCTACTTTTGACAGTAGGAAGATTTCCCAGGCTTATACGATTATTGCTGTGCTTTGGTGTCCTGCCCATGACAATTTTAGCAGTATACCACAGCAGACCGAGCCAAGACGTCCCACCGCTGACGTACCGGGCATGCCTGGCTGAACACATTATGGTCTGTCTGTGGCATTTTTGCAATAGCACAATTTTTGCTAGAGGGGGCCGTATCTGCCAGCCGTTCTGCGCATTCTTCCCTTACGTGTGGCCCACCACAGTGACTACACAGATCCGATCCTCCCTCACATAAACGCTTGCTGTGTCCATATCCGACGCAGCGTGTGCACTGGATCAGGGGAGATTGGTCTTCAACCCTGATCTGCTGCAGGTCTATGTGCATAGCTCCCCTCTCAATTGCCCTTTTCCACAATTCTGGAGACACACTCGCGATGACGTTGCATGTCTGAGGGTTCCTGGCATTCCTTCTGAATTTAATCTCTATCCTGTCATCGTGTTTTCCGAAACCCTCAAACATGCACTTATTTTGTTTCCGCATAGCTGCGAGTATCTCCTCGTCCGTCAAACTCCGAGCACACCCTTGAGGTGCAGGAGGGGGTCTTTATTCTTCACTTCTTCGCACCTCAGGTTTTTTCCGCTATTCTCAATCCTATCTTTTACTTTTCTGCGCTCCTCCTCTGTCCTGCAGCTCAGGGTTTTACGGACCCTTTCCACCTTTATCCAGCCCTGTTTGCCTTACCTTACTCCCTTACCTTACTCAATACATTTTCGCTCGTATCAGCTGTTTCTTGCGAGGTAATCACTACGGAGTGCAGTGTCGTTCTTTCGAAAGTATCAACTTTCAGCCGGTGTGACACTACCCCCGCGTAGCTGGTTGGAATGTTCTCGGGCCGAACCTCTTTCTGACTATCTAGTGAATTCTTAAGTTCCTGCATGTGTGTATTGTTTTCTTTTATGTTCTCGGAAGTTATTATCAATTGGGCCATTAATTCGTCATTTGACACTTTGCTTTTTTCAGTTTCTGTTTCTTTTTGGTATTGTGTTCGTTGCAACCCTTTTACCCCCGTTTCTCTTATTTCTAACTCCAATTCTTTTACTAATTGATAAAGTCGATCGCATGCCTCAGTAAACGCGTTCTTTATCTCACTTTTGAGATTGCGTGAGTTGCCCAGATGTTTTTTGATGCCTTACTGAGGCATGCTCTCACTTCACTGGTCCTGTCTTTGTATTTTGTTTTTGTTTCAGACCCAGCCTGTGCAGATCGTGTCGATTTTGGTTAATGGGAGATCGGATATACTCCAACGGCTTCCCATTCTCCTATGCTGCGTCGGACTTTATTAATAGTTATCGTCTTGAGAGGCGATTTTTTCGAGTCCAAGACACCATTGATTATCTTGGTTGGAGTTCTGTAGAGTGCCATCGGAGGAGTTCGTCAAATTGTATATAATTGTATAAGAATTTTTGTTAAATATTTGTAAATAAAATGTTACACTTGTCTAACTGTATTTATAAAAATAGGGTCTATAAAATATTATTTACACCTTTATAAATGTCAGGTTACAATGCGCACATACACTTTTGTAAACAAATCTTCTCTCTAAAAAGTTTTTACCGTCCGATCGGGGCGGTTGATGTCTCAATCGACGCAGACGAAAAAAATGAGGCTATTGAAAATAAAAAATATAGAAATGCGGTGGAAAATTCTGAAAATAACGAAGAAAAACACAAATTTTAGTCATATAGATACAAATACTTATATGTACTAGTCCTATTGCAAACCGGTCAGAACAGTGATTTGTCTACAAAAATTTTGAATAAAACGAGTTTTCCGGGATTTCCACGAGTTCCAAAAGAGAAATTTTCACTCGAGCCTTGAAATAATGCGGGCGATGTTAAAACAAAAATTTTGGTATATTGAACTCGAAAATTGACCAACAAAAACTCAATTAAATGTTTATATTTGTATAATTTGCCTAGTTAGAATAATAGCGTCCTTTCTCAAAGATCGTACGTTTCGTTTTAGAGATGAAGGCACGCTTTCCGCGCCTCGTATCATAAAGGCTGGAGTCCCTCAAGGCTCAGTCCTCGCCCCTCTATTGTACACCGTGTACACTAACGATATTTCCGTCCCGTCGAAAGGCTTCGAACTCGCCCTCTCTGCCGACGACTCTGCCCTTTACACCAAAGGCCTCAGAGTCCCGGGTCTCACCACCAGACTCCAAAAGGCCGTAAAAGCCCTCAGTGAATGGTTTCAAAAATGGCGTATCGATGTGAACCCAGAGAAGAGCTCTGCGGTTTACTTCGACTGCAAACGCGGTCGTATCGCCAACAATCTCCACGTTAGACTGCAAGGCATTCCCATCCCCTGGAAGCGCACTAACAAATATTTAGGCGTCACCTTAGACCAGACGCTTTCTTTCAAACCTCACGTCGATAGAGTAACGAAACTCGCACGTTTTTACTTAGGCCGCCTTTAAAGTATGTTAGATAGAAAAAGTAAAATGTCGTTCAGAAACAAACGTACACTTTACAAGGTCTGCGTTAGACCCGTTATGACATATGCCTCGCCAATCTTTGCCCACGCCCAATCCTCCGTCCTGCACAAACTGCAAGTAGTTTAAAATCTCTTCTGCCGCAGGGCCACAAACGCACCTTGGTACACGACCTGCACAGAGATCTTGAACTACCTACAGTGCAACATCATCTCAAAATACTCTCAGAATCGTTCTTCAAACGCGCCGAAACCCATCCCAATCCTCTAGTTCGAGATTCAGTCTCATATACTGCTCCTGTCTTAGATTCGAAATTCAAAGTCGCTAGACCGAGAAACGCGCACACTGGCGAACCCACGCAATTAACATTAGATCTCGAAGCCCTTCAGGCCGCAACTTCTAATTCTAACGTAAATTCGAATTAATTCAATTTTTAGTTTTCATTTTGAGCACCTTCAGTGCTATGTATTCACCTTCAGTGCTTTGAACACCTTCAGTGCTATGTAAATCCCAGCGGGTGACCCCTTCTGGGCCCCGCTAGCGCAGCCTCTTTCTCCAATTGGTCGTCGCTCAGATGAAGGCTGTGTGGCAAAAAATTGCACGAGTCATTCAGGGGGTTTTTTAGTGGGTTAAGTAGTTAAGCTGCAGATTGTGCTAGCCTCTATGAAGATCTCCCTCGATTTGAGAGTGTTGGAAAGGATGACTTAGGCGCGAGGGAAACGTCTGCCGCGGTTAGATTGCATTTTGTGCATGGCTTCAGCCGGGAAGCCCTGGAACTTAAGGTCCTCGAGAATGTCGTCTTTCGCGAGCTCAAACGGGACGCCACGTAAGACTGCGCGGATCTTACGCTCCTCCGGGAGGTCGTAAGTATGGTACGCGATTTATTTAACAGAAAGAAATCTAGTGAAAGCGCGGAAGTCGTCGATGGTCGCGACTTGAATTTTTATTAACTCGCCTACGTTGGAGTTTTTTACACAATTGATTTTGTGCTCTTTGCACAAGTAAGAAACCACGGTCTAGCGCGCTTTGTCGTGGAGGAATATGGGCGGAGGGAGCTGAGGCTTAGATGGGATAGGAGCGCACCGCGTTACTGGCTTGGGCGAAACTGTCGGGGTCGCGGTCACTTGCAGTGACAATAAAGGCGCGGAGGCGGGTGTTGTAGACACTGGGGTGGGATCGGGTGTTGAAGACACCGTGGCTTTCTTTAAACGCTTCTTAGAGCACTTAGACGAGACTTAATTAACGGGGGCTCAGGAGAGCCGGTTAAAGTAGCGGCGTCCGACGACGCTTCGGACGGGGATTCCGAATCGCTCGCGGGAGTGGTTCGCTTGCGGCGTGACGCGCGAGAAGATGTGTCCGATACACAGTCCATCTCGGATGGCACGGGAGACGTGAGAGAGCTAAAGACCTGAGGCCTGAGGGGCTGGGAGGGCGGTTTGAGGGGCCGGGAAGGTGATCGTTGTCTGTAAGGTCAACGCGGGGGTCTACTACGGAGTGTGTTGTCAATAAATTGGCAACAAAAACCGGGCGTAGATCTGACGGCTTCAGCAATATTTGTTTGGTGTGATACCCAGAATATTTGTTGATTTATCAGTACATTTCATTTATTTATCAAGGGAAATAAATCTGACCCCAAAATATGGGGCCGTAATATTTTATAACTACAATAAAAATAATACTGATGCCAGCGGAATATATGATATTTATTAATGCTTTTTAGATAACTATTTCCTGAAACTTCATTAACTGAAAAAGCGTTTATGTGTTACTTGCGTGAGTGTAAATCTAAAATTATATGCAGGTTATTATAAACAAGGAATATCAACTCCTCCATGAAATAGCAATTTTTAAAGAATTTAATTACTGATTAAAAACTCACTATAAAGCTTTATATAAAATTTTACTTAATAAAAATAAAACTTGGATACTGAATGGTGCTTGTTCCTTGTTAAAATCCAAATTTTTTTGTAATACTTACACTAAAAAACTAAAAACACTTTTAAACTGTCCTGCTCCAAGTGGTTGTTCTCGTATAAAAGTACATTCTCTATACATAATAATATCATAGCAGTATTATAAACATCTGACCACTCGGTTGCATAATTTTTTTTCAGTAGGATCATTGACAGGTCCGGTTGTAACCCACTCGATCTTCAATGTAGCAAGCTTGATTGATGACGGTCTGAAAAGCTTTGCATATAATCCAACTTAAAAGATTAAAAATAGCGCTTGAAACGGTACCGAAATATCGGAAAATCTATATTACAAATCAAAATCGCGGTAAGAATCCCCTTATTTCCTTTAATAATAGATTAAAATAATATTAAAGATATAGTTTAAAACTTCACATTATAATTTATATCGTTCAACTTTTTACGGAAAGCTGGTGAACAAAAATATTATTTACTGTGTCAGTTAATTTACAAACGCAAAAGCAAAGCAAAATTAAAGAGAAATTATTAGGAAAGAAAAGTCGGTATAGATTTTTCTTAAAGATTTAGATTTAGTCCCAACCCTCGCGGCCACCCTGGGCAGTGCCACCGCTGCCAGCTCTATGGCCACGCAGCGGCTAATTGTTCAGCTCCCCCCAGGTGCGTTAAGTGCCTGGACCCTCATATTACCAAGGAGTGCACTCGCACTCCCGAATCCACTTCCCCCCCTGCCTGTGTGCTGTGCGGCCAGTCTGGCCACACAGCTAACTACAGGGGTTGCCCGCGCGCTCCGCGCTCTTCAGCTAAGAGGGCTGCGCCTAAGCCGGCGCCGCCACTCACTCCCGCTAACTTCCCGCCGCTGCGTAACCGGGGTCCCCCGGAAGCAAAGCCCGTGCAGCCGACGCCTACTCCGGCTCTGTCCTGGAGGCAGCGTCCGGCCGTTCCACCTGCACCTTCCCGTCCTGTCCCAGCTCCCGTAGCTCCCGTAGGGCCGCGTCCTGCTCCGTCGTCTTTTCACCTCAGTCGTCGTTGGCTGAGGACATGAAGACCGTGTTAATTAACGAAATTTCCGTACTCGCACGCAAACTGCGAGCCGCCCGGTCTCCTCAAGAGCGTTTATTTGCGTTAGCCGAGCATCACTGGCTTCTATGTTCGTTATATATTTTATTTTTTATTTTTTTGTATAAATTTGTATATAAGCAAATATAATGTCTAGACCCGCAAATTCCGCGTCCGGTCGTATCAAACCCAAAGGCTTTTCCCTAGTTTCTTTTAACGTTCGTAGTCTCAGCACTAACCTTCCTGAACTCAAACTGTTCCTTCAGAACTAAGAGCCAGACTTATTGCTTCTTCAAGAGACGTGGCTCACTCCAAACCGCACCAGGGGATTCGCTGTTCCCAATTACGTGTTCATTCGTAACGATAGGCCCGACGGTTACGGCGGCACAGCTATTTATCACAAAAGAGGTTCTCCAGGAGACATGGCTTACTCCAAACCGCTCCAGGGGATACGCTATTCCTAAGTACGCGTTTACTCGCAACGATAGGCCCAACTCCGACGGTTACGGCGGCACCGCTATATATTACAAAAGAGGCTTCCATTGCTGTCCTCTCCCTACCCCTCCTCGCCTCAACATGGAGGCCACTGTGCGTAGATTGGCTATAACTAGTCATCCGACCGTCATCATAGCTTCAGTCTACATACCTAGTGACATCCATCATACCAGACCTTCGAGGCCATTCTCGCCCTCGGCCATTCAGTCATTATGTTTGGAGATTTTAACTCCAAACATACTGACGGGAAGTGTCTATCGACCAACCAAAGCGGTGGAGAACTCCTTAAAATCACTCAGCAACTCGACATAGACGTCATCTCTCCCGTCACTCCCACTCACTATCCCGGCAACCCTAACTACTCTCCTGACATCCTCGATTTTGCGATCGTCAAACAAATCAACCTCAATCTCAGGTCTATCGAGCCGCTCGATGACCTTGGCTCTGATCACCGCCCCGTCTCCCTCGTGCTAGGACCGCCTAACAATCACGTCACTCCTAAGACCTTTACCAACTGGAAAGGTTTTAAAAATACGTTAGCTTCAGCCTTAGAGGCCCCAAACTCTCCGCTCGCGATCCCGCCCGACCAACTAGATAGCCCGGACAAAACAGATTTATTAGTCGACTCCCTCACTGATGCTATCAACTCAGCCATCAGTTTAAACGAAAAGGTTGCTTAGCGAAATATACCCAATCTACCCTTAGCCGTTAGCAATCTCATTAAAGCTAAGAACGCGGCTCTCCGGAGAGCCAAGAAATATCCCACGCCCGCCTATAGATCAGCTGCGAACAAACTACAACGTAAAGTTAGGTCTTGCCTCGCGGAACTCCGAGACTCTCAGTTTAACGATCTCATGGAGAATATCTCCCCGTCCCACCAAGCGTACTATAGTATGGCCAGAGCCTTACGCGTAGACGCCGCCTCTCAAATTCCTCCTCTCACTCGTCCCGACGGCACTATTGCCTTTGAAGCCGAAGAGAAAGCCGAATGCTTCGCCGACAGCATAGCGGCACAATGCTCGCCCAGCACGCAACCCGCGGATCCCTCCCACATCTCTCCCCATCACCGCCGACCCCATCCCAGTCTCTAATGATGAAATCCTCTAGTTCGAGATTCAGTCTCGTATACTGCTCCTGTCTTAGATTCGAAATTCAAAGTCGCTGGACCGAGAAACTTGCACACGAACGTAGCGACGCAGCTGACGCTAGATCTCTTAGCCCTTCAGGCCGCAACTTCTAATTCTATTAATTTAACTTCTTTAATATTTATTTTATGTAATTTAAAAATTTTTTTTTCATTTTTGAGCACCTTCGGTGCTATTAATTCACCTTCAGTGCTATGTAAGTCCCAGCGGGTGACCCCTTCTGGGCCCCGCTAGCGCGGCCTCTTTCTCCAATTGGCCGTCGCTCAGATGAAGGCTGAGTAGCAAAAAATTGCACGAGCCGACAGGGGGTTTTTTAGTGGGTATGGTTCTGGTAGGCGTCGGGACGACATAACACCGATCCCGTGCGCGGAGTATGCGTCAGAGCATTTTTTATCCTCCTGCCCTTCCCGTGGAGGGGAACAAAAAAAAATTAAAACAGCAGTCTATTTCAAGCCGTTCTTCCGACAACATCTCCAGTCTATTTCAAGCCGTCCTACCTATAACATCTTGAGTCTATTTCAAGCCATCCTACCGATAACATCTTGAGCCTATTTGAAGCCGTCCTGCCGATAACATCTCCAGTCTATTTCAAGCCATCCTACCGATAGCATCTCCAGTCTTCTGCAAGTTACTCTGAAGCAGCCTCCTACTGAAGCTGCCTCCTACTGAAGCTGCCTCCTACTGAAGCTACCTGACTCTGAATCAACCTGATTCTGAAGCTGCCTCATGCAGAAGCTACCTGAGGCTGCCTCATGTTGAAAACCCCGACATTGACGCCTGATCCTGCTCCTGCTGCTGACCCTGAAGATGCTGCCTACCACCTTCTCCTGCCTGCTGATCCTGTATACCGCCTCATCCTGCCTGCTGATCCAACCTGCACCACCTGTTCCTGCTCTCATTGATCTTGCTCACTGGTCCTGCACGCGCCAGAGTGACAGTCGGCGCCTGAGCGTCTGCCGCTGACCCTGCACGCGCCAGAGCGCTAGTCAGCGCTTGAGCGTCTCCACTGACCCTGCACGAGCCTAAGCGCCTTTACCGTGGAAGCCTTTGCCTTCGACGACTCCTCCGACTAACTCATGTCGTGATAGTTTTTATTTAAATAAAAACTTTTATTATTGACGATATCTAGGTACAGAATTGACAAATTCCTTGACATTCATCACTGTTCATTTTCATTGAACTGATGAGCTTAACTACTTAATCCTATTGGACACACAAGTGACATGGAGTACCTTAAAATTTAGGTAAAATTTAGTTACCAACTTAACTACTTAATACATGTAGACCGCGCATAAGGTTCATACTTCTGTTTAGTTTATAGCGTTGCCTGAATATGCTTAACTGAACATATTCTTAAACATACTCCAGCAGGTTGTTGTTAACTTTTATAGCATTTTATTACTGTTAATATTAAGTAGTAAAAGTACTGTGAGTACTCTAACTGTAACTGCGTTATTTTTTGATATTATTTTACGTCGTGAGACTGACAGACAGTATAAATTGATATATTTTTGAGCCTATTTTGTCTTGTTTGGCTCTACTCTTGCTTTATTTTATTATTATTTTCGAGTGAATGTATGTATATTTCTTTGGCACGCTCTACAGCCTAAACCGTATGACGGATTTCAACATATAAGGTTTGAGTTGATACTTTGCACATTTGTAAAGCTTTTCAAATACTATTTTTGGGCTACTGAGTCGAAAGCATTGGCATAGTCAAGTAGTAGTAAAAGGAAGATACAAAGTCCATTATCGAACGTGTATGGATATCGTCGTTCCAAAAGATTGTTTTTCTAAAATCTGCTTAACATGCCAGTTGGTGTTCTTTGGTTTATAATATAAGTCGGGCTCGAAGATAAGAGGTGAATAATTTATACATCCCATTGCTACCTAAGGGATGGTAATTGCCAATATCTGCTGAGTCACCTTTTTGTATACAAATGTTACATCAGAATAATAATAATAATAATCCCAGACTAACAGACCAACTGTATGGCCCTAAAGTAAATAGAGCTTGTGTCATGGATGACGACACAGTGAACTGTGGGGGAACCTAGACTAAACATACATATACAAATATCAACAAATATGATCCGAGAACAAACATCTGTCTTCATACACAAATGAATGCCCCGGCCAGGACCCGAACCTAGGACCTCCGGCGTATGAGGTAGGGCTACTAACCACTACGCTACTCGGCCGTTAATTTTATCGTAATTGTCAAATCGTAATTGTTTGACAATTACTTTTAAAAGTAATTGTCAAATACTTGACAATTACTTTTGTTCCTCTAAATACACCTATAACATTAGTCCATCTTTTATAGAAGGGAATAAACAAGCAATTGTCTATACCTCAAGCCTAGACATACATTACGAGTATACTTACTTGACCGATATGTTGGCGTTGAGTGTTTTTAGTATTGAATACAAATACGCTACCACCTACGAGAAACTATTGGCAATTTCACACAGGTCATGTTAGTTTCATTCAATTACAATTCTAGTAAATTCATATTCAAAATTATTATTATTTTTAAATAATTCTTGCATGTCACAGAGTTGACAGTTGTCACATACTCATGAGACAGTGTCTGAAACCACCTAGTAGTGTAATGGAAATTGCATGTGTCTCAGGAGGCACATCTCTTCTATAAATCACATGTTGTACTTTTGTAAAATGAACAAGCGGGTCGCCCCATCATCACGTGATAAGTAGAGCAAATATGCCTGTATTTTTTTGTCGTAGTGATGAATCACACGTGTCCTGTTGGCGCGGTGTGATATTGATTGAATTTTTAAAATATGTATGTAAAATATCAAGCGATAGTTTTAATGTAGTGATAGCTAACATATTCAATTTGATAAGGATTAATATCGTACCCGTCTATTTAGCTTTCCAATTACCCAGCAAATCAAAAACTTATAGCAAATAAGATCTGGTAAAATGGAATATAATAATAATAATAATAATATATCTTTATTTTCCAAAATTTTAAATACAATTGAATACAAGCTCTGACTTCCAACATTGGTACGCAGACCTGTTTTTCAGAAGTCAGTTCCTTCCTCGTTACGTAATTCTCATTTAATACTTCGTGCTAACAGATATACTTATACTATGGTGTACTTATACTATATTATATGGTACCATATTATATGGATATATAATATGGTGAGCTATTCTTTACAAAAAGAAACATACCTTTGTGGATTTGTCTGTAGACAAATGAAAAAGGAATAATTCTACCGTACATTATTTTGTTACTACTTAAAAGTATAGGGCAGTGTTTTCGAAGAAGGGTAGCCTGTCAGCTTGATTTTTCTGACGTCCGTAACAATTATTATTATATTTCAACCAATTTACGTACAAAATTAATCAGTTATACATAAAAACCTTCTCTTAAATTACTCCGTCCATTAATAAAAACCGTATGAAAATCCGTTTGGTAGCTTTTGAGATGATCGCGTTTAGAGAAACAGACGGCATACGTAGTTGGGCGTGTATGTGTGTGTGTGCAGTGAAATCAGTGATGAATATATATTAAAAAAACGGCAATAACGCAAGAAAATCAAAAGATATTTTAAGTATTTTCATTTCATACATGTTTTAATTTTGTATAGTATAGTTTAATGTTTTTAGCCAGTTCGAAAGAACAGTTAAAGAGGTGCCGCATTCCTTCTTGCTAAACGACCCAAAAAAAAATAACGACTTAATTTAAGAAGAAGATTGGAGCATCCGCATTACGTCATTTATCTATAATGAGATCTACGGAGAATGAATTAATTCAAACCTCATTTCATTAGATCTAAATTATTGCTGTATTTAGATATGAAACAATTTTTTTTCAGGTACTCATTGAATCGTATTGACACTTTCAAATATGTTGAAAATTTGCTTTAATCACTATGATACCTCAATTATAAAGAATATCTGTTTTGAATATTTATACTGAAAGCAAATTTACATACATCATAATTTTCTTATAAAATACAGATAACTAATTCAAAAAGTAAATATTAAAACTAATACAAAATACAAAATAATTAAAATGTTACAAAACATTACAAAAGAAAAATTAATCATATACAACCTTATACAATTATTTTAAATTTCGAAAAGTCAACCCCGTGCTATACCAGACGTAAATGTGCCCATCACACTGGCCGCGTTACCTTGTTGGACAGCTATGGATAGCCTTTGCATCAGGTAAGGCCCGGAACGCGCATCTTCAACCCTCTCTATAAGTCAACGGCTCAATTCTTTACAGAAGCTCAAAGCTTCGGACCCCTAACAGCCTAGGGTTTCGAATGCGAGTGGCACGAAGTCGTAATTTGTCGTCAACATTGCGTATTTTTCTTTCTTTTTGGAGGCTACTGCTTCGGCGGCTGCCCCAGCTGATACTAGTGTCCGACTTAAATGGGAGGCTGCAAAAGTGTTGACACAGTGGCAACCCATAAGAGACACTGACCCCTCTGCCATGGCACCAGAGTAAATCCATCTGGTCTTTTACGACCGACCTTTTGGAATGGCTGAGGCCCGATGAGACTATCACGCAGGGGATGTGGGCAGAAACCAATGCTCTGCGAACAATGTCATTTAGAGCATGGTATCACGGAAATCTACCGGAACACCGACAACAGCCGAATGTTTGATGGCCATTAGCCTTCACCATAGAACTGCAGATGCATCGATGAGTTGACAAATATCGCAGCCCAGGCGTAGTGCCATCGCCACACGCATGGAGTCCAGGAGAGTTCCCGTATAATGGTGAAGGTACAGCTCGCAACCATGCTCGAAACGGATTTAAGTCATGCCAAGTCAACACCAGCAGCCTGTGCAAAGAGTCAGTTGCTGGTGGAATTCGATCCCACATCGTCCCAGCTCTCTGTCCGTAGGAATGGGCCCATTTGGGAACAAAGCCGTCCATTCCTTCAAGGCTTCGGTAGCGTAGGAAATGTTCATGCTACCCTTGTGGGAAGTTAAAATATCAAATACAAGATTGACGACCCCATGTGACGATGCTAGGAAAGCAGGCTAACATACATCTTTTATGCGCGCACGCCCAAACCCCCAGGGCGCATGGGTAAAGAAGCCCGATCCCACTAGATTTCATTAATGGCAACGTTTAAAATATGTAATGCTCGATTGTGACGATTTTAAATCTTGAAAATGTCAATGATATGGTTGAGTCTTACAACTTTTATACCCTTGAACTATTTAAAAAACATGCGCCAGTCAAATCATTTGTTTTAAAGTATAGGTCATTGCCTTGGATTACACAGACTATTAAGTCAATGATTAAATTGCGTAAAGTAGCATTCAATAGGTATCGCAAGTTTAGAGGAGAACAGCAATTAGAACATTACAAGGAAATAAAAAAAACTGTAGCTGCAGCCATTAAAAATGAGAAAAAATCATATTTTAATCAAAAAGTAAACTGTTATAAAACTAATTCAAAGATGTTATGGAGGAATTTGAAAAATAATATTAGTTTCGACGGTAAAAATTTTACTTTACCAGATAATTTAAAAGATCCTAACATCATTAATCGACATTTTCTAGATATTCCTGGCCCCATTAACGTACCTTTGTCACAAATCTCATATTTTGAATTTCACCGTTTTACTAATTCTGTGTTTGAGCTAAAACCAGTGTTAGAACTCGAAATTGCTAAAGTTATACTGTCCATAAAGTCGAACTGCCTTGGTTATGATGGAATAAACAGAGATATGATTCTTTTAACTTTACCTCACAATTTAAAAATAATAACAAATATCATTAATCAATCTATAGTCTCTTCCACGTTTCCTACAGCATGGAAAACCTCAATAATTACACCAATCCCTAAAATTAGTAATCCTCTGCTTCCAAAAGATATTAGACCTATAAGTATCTTGACTTACATGTCCAAACTGTTGGAAAGAGTAGTTTATGTTCAACTTAGAGAATATCTCGAATCTAATAACATTTTGCCCGATAAGCAGTCAGGTTTTATAAGTGGCCGTAGTACAACCACTGCTATGTTGGACATTATTGATAACATTTTGGCTGAACAGGACTTGGGTCGCGGTACTTTGCTTACGCTTCTGGACTTTTCGCGAGCTTTTGATACAATTAATTTACCTCTTCTTCTTTCCAAACTATCATATTATGGCTTAAGCCACCGAACCGTTGCATGGTTTAACAGTTATCTTTCTGAGCGATTTCAGTGTGTTAAGATTCACAACGAATTTGGACCACCCTTCTTTTCTGATATACTTCCAGTCCAAAGAGGCGTGCCACAAAGATCTATTTTGGGTCCTTTACTTTTTATAATATACACGTCTGACATCACCTCTCAAATACAGTATTGTAATTACCACCTTTATGCGGACGACACTCAAATTTACACACCTTGTCATCCAAATGACTTTCTCAATCTTTTAAATGATGATCTCGCTCGGATTGCTTCGTGGGCTGAACGAAATTCTTTGGTACTAAATCCAAGTAAATCAAAATTATTAGTTTTAGGCTCCAAAATACAAATTGATGAAATCAGTCGTAGAGATCCTAAAATTTTTATTTCAGACCAAATAGTACCAAAAGTAAGTGAAGCACGCAATTTAGGCATCTTATTTGACGGCAGATTAAAATTTGAAAAGCATATTCAGGACCTTGTTAAATCTTGTTTCTTCCGTTTGAAGGTACTGTATAACATTAGAGACCTGCTCAGTATGGAAACACGTGTTCTCCTGTGTGAAGCTCTGGTTTTGTCCAGACTGAATTATGCAGACTCAGTATACGTGCCCTTGGCAACATCAGCGTCTAGAAGGCGTCTCCAAAGAGTACAGAATGCTTGTTGCAGATACAGTTTTAATATTCCTCCTCGCGCCCACATAACACCTTACTTACATACATCCAAAATGCTAAATACTGAGTCACGGCGAGAACTCCATTTTGCCGTTCTTGTACACCATATTGTGACAACTGAGATGCCTAAGTACTTATTTGATAAATTGCGCTGGTCTTCCTCTGACAATCGATATAATACCAGGGCTTCCAAATATTTACTGCAAAACTATAAACACCACACAGCTGCATTTAAGGGTAGTTTTCGTTATCGAGCTACTTTTTGTTGGAACAACCTACCCCCTCCTTTACAACGGCAATTATTAAAAGTCACATTTATAAAACGATATAAATATTTTTTGTTTGGTAAAAAAGACATTCTGTAGCTCAACAAGTAGTTTTAGAACTAAATTGTCAAAATATTAAGAATTACTTTCTCAATATCATTTTTTTAATTTTTTTTTTTTTATTTGCTATACTTTTATTTCAATAGCATGTATTTCATATTATACTATTTACTTATTTTTATTTATATAATATGTATTTCCTTATCTTAAGTACCTTCATATTAATTAAGTAGCACCAAAATAATATTGTGTGCATAGTTTCAGCGCACTTTGTTTAGGCCACAACTGAAAATCAGCGCTTTGTTGCCCCTAGCTACAAAGCACTAGCTGAGTTGTGTGACCTTTTGTTACTGCAGTGCACATTGGATTTTAAATACATAATGTTCTTTTAGTTTTTTTCTATTCAACTTGTTTTTTTTTTTTTATGTAATTTTAACTATGTGTCATAGTGTGTACTGTGTGAGAACAATAAATTTGTTTTTACTTTTACTTTTACTTTTTTTTACTTTTATTTCAGTGTCCAAGGTGGAGATTTCCGTGGGAAACAACCAAATTAGGGACGTTCTAAGGAGGTAGGTCAATCACGGTACCGCGAAACATTTCCACAAGAGCCACATATAGGAGATTGTTGTCATGTCAACTAGCATAACTTAAACAAGAATTAATAAGACATGTTTATCTTCTAATAAATCCAAAAATTTACATAAATTCATCAGTTTCAGTAATTTAAGGTTGTAATTTTTGTTCTTAGTATTTAAATGCGCTGGCTGTAATGTTTATTGTAATTATTTGTCTTAGCTAAATTTTAACTTCGTTTAGAATAGCCCGTTTCGCGATATGGCTGCATCAAACGACAAATCCAACACCTATTTAAGCTTTAAAAATATTATTTTAATAATTATTTAAATCCACGATGAACGGATCCCTAACGTTCCATTGCTACAAATTAGGTAACAAATTGTTACAAATTAGGTTCGAGGTATGACGTTTGCGAGTGGTTTTCATAAAAAAAAATACTAGTTAAATAAACTCTGAACTAGTTCATTCAGGGAACTCTCTCAACTACTAATTCAGGGAAAAGTTTCTTCGTATTTTATGTACAAGGTGTTTTTTTCAGGGTATATTTGAGTTTAATTATAATATATGTAAACCATTTTGTTCAATAAATTTTTGCCATCTTGTAGTTGGTGACAGCTGCTGGTCTTACATGAAGCCCAAAACATAGTGAAGACATTGGCAATTTAACAGCCAAAATAAGATATCTTTCTACAATCACATGTCACATGGCACGTGAGAACCAAGCCAAATGGAAGCCAACGGATATTAATATTTATTTCGGTATTTAATGCCATCATTTATTTATCTGACAAACCTCTTTCAGAACCTTTTTCAGCACTTCTTCTTAAGAATGGGGAAGCCGCATTTCGCCCAGTTGTCTAGTTCACTTGTTCGGTTAGTATTATACTCTGATTTAAAAACCGCGACAAATAGTTTTGACTTTATCTCTTGATGATAAACTTAAACTACCTACAGAAAACCAAAAATTTCTGGTCATTTATTAATTCTAAACGGAGTAGTACCGGTATTCCTGATACTTTACACCTGGGTGACACTTATGCATCGGATGGTCAACAAATTGCAAATTTATTCAACTCTTTTTTCCAGTCTGTTTTTGAGCCTTTGTCAAATATGAACGTATTCAATGACATAATAAATAATGATTGTTTGATAAAATCGATTTTCATTGATAGCTCTATTGTTGAAAAATATCTAAAACGACTTGATGTCAACAAAGGAATGGGCCCCGATGGTGTTCACCCAGTTTTCCTAAAACTCTGTCACAAACAAATTGCTAATCCTCTTGCAACACTTTTTAATATTTCTTTAAGAACAGGCGTCATGCCTACAGCTTGGAAGAGATCAATTATTGTTCCCATTTTTAAAAACGGTGACAAACACAACATTTCAACTATCGTGGTATTTCTAAGTTGTCAGTTGTGCCCAGCTTTTTGAAAAGTTTATTTACGATTCTCTGTTTCCTACAATTAGACCCTACATAATCCCAAATCAACACGGTTTTATTAGTGGGAGATCAACTGAATCAAATCTCTGTGAGTTTCTAGATTTAACTTTAGAGGCCATGGAGCACGGGTATCAGGTGGATACCGTGTATACCGATTTTTCTGAAGCATTTGACAAAATCTCACATAATTTGTTGATAACTAAACTGGAAAACATCGGTATACACGGTGATCTTCTGAGATGGTTATCGTCGTATTTGCGGGATAGGTCTCAGGCGGTAGCTGTAAAGGGCTATACATCTAGTTTCATCCCTATCACCTCAGGTGTGCCTCAGGGTTCCCTCCTCGGTCCTCTTCTTTTCAACATATTTATCAATGACATTATGAGCCATTTTAAACATTCTAAAGCATTATTATATGCTGATGATACAAAAATATTTACCTTTGTAAAAACAATAGAAGATTGTCAATTTTTCAGGACGAATTAAATAAATTTTATGAGTATTGTGCACTAAATGATCTAAAACTAAATATTACTAAATGTCATTTGATTACTTATTCCAGAAAAAGATTTCCAATAAAATATAATTATAATTTTTGTAACACTACGATTGAAAGAGTGAACGAGGTGAGAGACCTGGGTGTGCACCTTGATAGTGAACTAGATTTTGCTTCTCATATAAACAATATCACCTCAAAAGCATACAAAATGCTGGGGTTTGTCTTCCGCCAGTGCAACGATTTCAAAAATATAAACACCTATATTACTTTATATAACTGCTTAGTAAGAAGACATCTGGAATACGCGTCTATTGCATGGAACCCTGTATACACTACATATATTGATCAAGTTGAGAGAATTCAGAATAAATTCATCAAAAGATTAGGTTACCGATTTAAAAAAAATTCTCCTCCTGATTTAGAAACTTTACAAATGCGTCGTGAACATAGGGATCAGATATATTTGTATAAAATTCTCAATAATCATGTTGATTCTCCTTTCCTCTTGAGTCGTGTTTCACTAAGATGTCCTAAGTCAAGTATCCGCTCCAATGCGGTGTTTTCTGTTCCTGTTTGTAAAACAAATTATTCCAAAAATAGATTTTTAGTCAGAGCTTGCAGCACACATAATCAACGGCACCATATGATAGATATATTTAATTTCAATATTAACGGCTTCATTACATCTGTTAAAAAAAATGTATAACTCCTAATACGATTTATTCTTATTGTTATTGTATAAAATTAAATCATATTTACTTGCTTGAAAATGTGTACATAAGTTGGTTTAACATGTCATTCAGATCAACACTTTCTTCTGAGAGTCAGTGTGCAAATGTTTATTAAATCAAATGTTTATTGAATTAAACAAAAAATATTTCTAAGTTAAAGTAAAAAAATTGTGAAGTTAATTGTCAAATTAGTTTCAAATAAGTTATCACTCTAAGATTATATAATGTCTAAAAAATTATAATTCGGTGTCTTCAAAATATTCATTAATTGAATAATATCCTTTAATTTAAAACAAGTCAAGTAATTTCCTTCTGTATTCCATGAAATATAAAATTAAAAATGTCAATTCCCATACATATTCATTATTACTAAATACACTTAAATTTCTAAGTGGCATGTACAGTTTCTTACCAAGAGTATCTTTATTTCTTGTCCTAAGATTCATATAATCACCTACTACCTCAAAATATGCCATGTGTTTCTTAACCAATAGTAGCATTTCAAACAAATAAATGCATGGAAGAGTGAGCAGTTTGAAAAGTACTTCAAAATTTAAATATTATTACTAAATTTAAAATTCTCCTTCTATTGTACATTAATTAGGTAATATTGTGTAGTTCTTACATCCGCTATGTATTATTAAAATTGGAAACTGTTTTGGCTAGTGAGATACTTATTTTTAACTTTTATTTATACGAAATATTGTAAGCCGTTTGTTTCTTGAATAAATAAATAAATAATTTGGAGGAGACCAAAACAAGTAGAAATCTAAAGGTAGATCCACATAGTGGATATATGAACACTTCCCAGCCAAACTCAAAATTTTTGCTCAGTTCCTAAAGAAGTGTGTGGTCTGGCGTTATCACGGTGAAAGATTTTTAAGTTCATTGGTAAAAATACTTACAATTCTAGAATGTACATATAAGTGGCCGAATTACCACGTTGTACCGCAATAGAAATTACGAGAGGTTTTGAATTGTGCGAGGTAGGTGCCAGCCTTAGGGTCACGAGTTTTACTCACCAATCGCCATGGCAAGTCCGAATAAAGGCGATGAGCCCCTTGTCCCCAGGACCCCATAATTGCAACGCCAAAAGCCTCAAAAATATATCCACTACCCAAATTCTGTTAAATTAGGCGTATTTAGTCGGTTTGTTCCACTTCTGCTCCGACATAATATTCCAGTGCATTTTGGCTTCCGAAAGATGAGAAATTTTGCCCGAAAACAAGGAGGAAAGAAATTTATGTTAAGAATAATCGAAAGAGTTGATTATTCTGAGTTCACTTTTACATCGAGAACTGAAAGTAAATTGGTAAATTGTGAGCAGCAAAATAATAAATGAATTTTGGCACAAAGAAGCAACGACGTAAAATGTAAAGGGCCATATCAATTTTGTGTCAGTCGGGAAGAAATTTCTGAAAATTTTGAAATTTAATAATTATAAAGTTCTGAGATTAGTCATCGGAAATTGGTGAACCTAGGAGCCGAAGTGAAGATTTCTCAATTTACAGTGATGCCGGGAGCGATTGATTGAAAGGCCTAAATAATGCTTTATTTATTATTATATAATTCGGTAAATAAGAAATAAGTAAATCATATTTTGATATTTAGAATGTAGATCATATCAGTAAAACAAAGAATATTGGCAAACTCACATACATTGTCAGTACCGCTTTTATTTTCGCAGAGCATTCACGTATCTCAAATTGAGTATGTGGGTTTGACTGTTTCAATAATGGATAATCGAAATGCCATCATATAATTTATATAGAGGTTGGGAATAAAAAATTAAATTATAATCTAACCTCAAAAAACACGTGAAAAAGACGTGAAAATGTTGTTCACTTAATAGGACGAATACGGTTAGAAGGTTAATACGTACATAGAATGATCAGATGACGCTATTGAAAATTAAAAACCATCCTAATTTCAATCGTGGAGATGGCTAAAAGCTTTCTTTAACATGGGATCTCATACTTAAAAATATAAAATCCAACATCTACCAACCTGCAAGACCAAAAACTCATTCTGTGTTAATCCTGAACTCTACGCTCGTAGATTGAGAAATAGGTGGAGATGATTGATAGCTTTAATATAATAATAATAATACAACAAAAACAATAAAAATCTGTCACTTAGTCTCTCGTGACCACGGTGCCTTAAAAGATACCGAAACTTCGAGTTAAAATCTAAAATATAATTAAACGCGACAAAATCACGGAGTCCTATCTCAAGTAATAATTAAGTATTAACTAACTAGGTTAGGAATCTACTGAATTAGAGTCCTGTCTCGCTTGTTGTTCCTCAATCCTGCGGAGCGAATACTCAACATAACGCTATTAACAATCAGCACGGAAAATACTCAAAGGCCACACCCTGTTTCATTCAATAGAAACCACTACCCAGCAGGTAAGTAACTAAACGCTTATTTTACATACAAGAGCGAACCGTGAAAAGACAATTGACACAAGGGCTTATTGAAATGGCGGCTCGATGCCTTTGACAGATTGACAGTATTTAAATTTTCTAGATGTTGATAAAAGATAAATGGCGTTGTTACGGGAATAATTGGATTTTATTATATTTCTAAGTATCCCCAACAACTATCTCAATATTTGAGCTTGGTAAATACGTGTCTAATATTAACATATAAACTAGATATAGCCCGGTTTTGATATGATTACAATTTATAAATATTACAGGGTACCCAGTCTGCCATTCTCTTTTGTACTACGGTTCACACATTCCGACTGGCTCCGCAGTTCGTGGTGGTCGGCGATAGAAGACGTCAAAAAATAAAAGATTAAATAAATAATTTTTTTTAAATTAAATAAATTAATAATATTACAAGTAAAAATGTTAGGCGCCGAACTGCCTATCGGATTTTTATTTATCATTTATTGCAGAAGGAATAACAAGCGGACGTTGATTGAAGAATATTCAACGAATGGAAAATCTAACATTTTATTCCTGCCTCTGTAACCGTGTCGGGGAACTGAAGGCAATTTAGACGCACTGGGTGTCAAATTCGGAAAGGAAGAAGGTATCAGAAGGGAAAGATAGGTTTTGCACTCGGGTGTTTTCGCCTGTATGCAATTTTTGCCCTCGTCTAAAGCGTGCGTGGGACATAGTATTCTTGGAGGAGTGTTCCAGAGGTTTGCGAGTTTTTATTATTAACTAGGGGAAATGAAGAAGCGGAAGAATGTAAAAAAAAATTAATATTTATATTTCAACAAAGTATACACCATTCCTATCTATGCACTTTTGCCATCTCATAGGTAGTTCATCGATACCTTACCAAAAAAACTCATTCGGACGGGAATCAATATTATCTTTGAAGGCGCTTTGGACTGCCCCATCGGAGTTGAATTTTTTTTTGGTTGAAGTTATCCAAATTTCGAAAAAAAATTGTAATCGGTTGGAGCATGGTTCGGGGAGTACGGTGGATATCTGACATTCCAATTGAAGCTCCTCTAATTTGGTAGCCGTCTGTTGTCTGGTGAAGTGTGTGGTCTAGCGTTGTCCTGAAGCAGCAGTGGCCTAGAGCGATTGACCAGCCTCGATTGTTTAGCAGCTAGCTTTTCTATCATGGTTTGCAGTCGCTGACAATAGACATTTGCCGTAATTGTCAGGCCAGATTTAAGAAAACTGTAGTAAACTACACTGGCACTAGTCCACCAAACGCTCACAAGTAACTATTTTTAATAAATTTTTGCTTGGGGCAGGATTTGGCTGGTTCGCCAATCCACTCATCATCGCTCATCGCTCATCCAATGGTTGAATTGCGATGAGCGTTTCCGATTGTCATACAGGATCCACTTTTCATCACAGGTAATGATTTGATTAAAAATCCTTGTATTATTATTGTGCCGGTTGAGTAACGTAACGCACAGTCGACGCGCCTTTTCGGTTTGCTGCACACAATTCATGAGGCACCCACCTCCCAAGCTTTTTCATCATCCCAATTTGCTGCAAGTGGATTAATGTAGTTGTGTCACTAACACCGTAGCCTACCACACGTCCACCGGGCTTGTTCTGCAGTTCGAATTTTCCAGAACGAAAACATAGGAACCAAAAACGCACTGTGTTTTTTTTGCGACGCCCCCGCCATACACAGTATTAATACATCGAGCCATTTCTGCAGCACTGGTACCACGGTGGAACTCATACTCGTAAATAACACGATATTCCAAGTTTTCCATTTAATAAACTAAGTGACGCAAAGAAAAAACCGAAAGAGGAAAAAACAAATGCATTACGGTTTTCGAAACACAAATGCGTCAGTAAATAGCTATATAAATTTGAAATTGGAATTCTTAACCAAAGAAAAGATAATACAGATCAAAGAGGCTAATACGACAAAACGCCAATTTCATATGTAAGGACTTAATTTCTTTTGATATTAATAATATAAAAAAGTACTGACACTTAGGTGTCAAAATGATAATCTTTGTTTATTTCGGCAGAGTAAAACGAAATCATCCAGTCTGACAACCTGTTGTCAATGTCAAATATAAATAATATTATTATAATAATAATAAATATTTCTAACTGACACACTACATTATCTAGCCCAAATTAAGTATCATTAAGAACTTGTGTTATGGATACTAGATAACGGATAAATAAACGTAAGAAATATATAAACACACATAGATATTTTTTTAAATATAAATATTAGAAATAAACTTAAATAAACATACATACACATCCATGACTAGAAAGCAAATATGATAAAATATCTGCCCCTACCAGGATTCGAAACCGAGACCTCTGGCATGAAAGGCAAGGCCACTTACCTCCATACCAAAGAGGCCGCCTAAAGGGCCAAAGATGTTTAATCAATGTAGATATATCTGTAGTTAGATGTTATAATAGGTTAAAGATAGGAATGTTTATTCTATTCGTGATGATATTGTATGTTTCAAATGCTAATAAATTTTTCTGTTTTCATATCATGTATATCCCGGAGTGAGATACGAGGCAGCCAGGATCCAAGTATCCAATCCAGGAGATGACGCGGCCAGTGGGGGACCACCTCAATTCTGTTTCAAGAAATAAAATTATGAATGCATTAAGTTTTGTAAAATAATGTTACTATTATTTAATGTTTAAAGACGAACGTTTTTGAAATGAAATGATGTTCGCTAGGGCGTGCAGTGACGTAAAGTCATCAACCATGGGTGTGAAACAACAATATCTTTTTACATGATTACGAACCTCGCATCTAAAATTCCTCTGCTCAAAATACTTTTGTCCTTTCATGTAACTTTCATCTTTACGCTGACGACTTGCAGATTTACCGTCATTTTCCTGTGTGCGATGTTGGCTCAGCCATTTCCGCTATTAATGAGCCAGCGTAAGTAACTGGGCTAAGTCTTTTGGATTACGTGTAGATCTTAGCAAGTCTCAAGCCATGATCCTAGGTAGTCAATACATGCGCGATTGCATTACTTTATCCGATCTTCCTCCTATTGGGAATTTATTTATTTATTTATTGTTTTTGATGGCACTCGGATTGATTTCACTGACACAGCCAAAAACTTGGGTATAATATTTGATTCTTATCTCTCTTGGCGACCTAATGTTTTGTGAAATCAGTCGTAGAGTTCATCATTCAATACATACCTTAAAAAGCCTTCAAACTTTCCTTCCCTTTTCGACTAAAATATCCCTTGCTCAAAGTCTTTTACAACCCATCATCGATTATGCAGAAGTCTGGTACTTAGATGTCTCTGAGGAGCTTCTAAATAAACTGGAACGTATACAAAATCTCTCCATACGTTTTATATTCGGGATCATGTATCGGAGTTCCATAACCAACTTCTATGGCTTCCTATCCGACTTCGAAGAAACATGCAAATCCTCTGCCTCCATTTTAATGTTCTTTATAATCCGAACTCCCCGCAATATCTTCACGAACTATTTTCTTTTAACCTTTCGAAAGAGGCACCATGCAGAGCACATAAGCGTACTCTCCTTCACATACATCCACATAAACAGACTTTTTCTCCTATTCATTTACCGTTCATGCAGTCAGATTGTGGCATTCACTCCCTCATAAAATACGCGAGTCAGAAACACTACTTATCTTTAAAAATAGAGTTAAAGACCACTACTTTTCCCTTACTAAGTAAGTTATTTATTGTTTTGGCATTTATAAGTTTTCCTTTTAAACAACTTTAGATTGTATATATTTTATTGTATTAATGTATATGTATGATAATATGTTAGTTTATTTACGGTGTTAAGTATATAATTTATGTATGTTTAAAGTAATAAAAATAATAATAATATAATTTTTTTTTTAAATAAATTACATAGGGTACTTAAGCCTATACTTAATCCTATGTACAATTATTTTAGGTTCCGCATCTGTTGCCGAACTGGGTTTAGCCCGTACTTCAGCATACAGTGCCTCTATCCTCAGACCAAGTTGGATACATTATAGGTCACAAAGTAGGTACACACTACTTTGTTATAAACTAATATCTCCTCTCACAGGTCGGCTAAAAGAGATTTCTTTTAGAAATAAGCCGTGCCTTTGTACATATTTAGTCTTTATATTGTTTTCATATGTGTGCACAAAAACTTAAAAAAAATACTATTGTAAAAATTTCCTTATAATAAGAATGGACTTGACATGTAAAAGATGGCCAACTAAAAATCTATGAAAATAAAGTAGCGCAATGTTCGGGCAATTTTTGGCAGGTTTGACAGTACTCACAAATGAGTAATTATGTGGGCTCGTATAGTACCCTAATATCAAGCTTTTCGTAAAGCCAGAATTTTTCAAATGGATTAAAAAAATACTTGTTCCACAGCTATGTCGTATATATTAATTAAGTGGCTCACTTGTGAAAAATGGCGTCTAATTGATCCGTTCGAGACAGGGGGACCAGCCGGGGCGAGCTGCACCCTTTACATTACAATTTCAAAACGTTTGAACCGACTTAGTCCTTCTTTTTCTGACACTGCATCGTCTATAAATTTTACAATTTATTATCGCGTCTTACACTTGTTTGGAATAAAATGTCGAATATGTAGAATTTCTCATGGCTCATGTAACAGAAAAGATAATTGATTGAAACATAAGGTGAAACAGTCATTTATAATTTTTTTTTCGTATCAGTTCTGTGTTATATTATCAAAATCAGCCAGAAACAAAAAATATAACCAAAGAGATATTATTACAAACTTTTACAAAAACTTTTTCCTGACCTATAATTGGCTTAAACTTTATACATTTTAATAAATTAAAATAAGTTTACATTAATCCTAGTTTAATTAGAAACTTGAAAGTGAAGACCATTCTGAAAGGTTCCGTATTTCCGATTTAAGATGGAGTCGTTGGTCTCGGGGTAAAATTCTGGTACAGTATATATGTATATGTGTCTATTTTGTTCTATAAACACAACTAAATAATATAAATATAAGTATATAACTTTAGATTGCATCCATTAAAATTGTCACTATTACACATGCGAAATGTTTTAAATGTGTAATTATGTGTATATAAAAAGCAAAAAATAATAATGTAGAACAATATTGTCTCTAAGATTTCCTAAGTATGTCATTATGATTAAATACATCAATTATAAGCATTATGAATTTTCAAACTGCAGCCTCCTTTAGTTTTACATTTAACTATCGCCAGTAAGTATTTCTAAAATTTAAAATCTAAAATTTAATATCTGTCCTTAAAAACTCTATTTAATAGCTAACATTCAATGCAGGCAAATTTTAAATATACTATGTATAAAAATAAATAATAACCAAAATAATAAACATAATTTAAAAAAAATCATCAAAATAATGAATACAACATTCAAAAATATTAGGAATCCAAACACAAAAACCATTTACATATTACTATACTACTATTCAATTCATATTACTATTCAATACTAGAAAAAAAAAATTGAAAATAATAACAAGTATATACATTTCATTTAGCTACTCTTATATTGATATTTTTATCTTCTGCCGACCTTGTTTCTCTGTATTTGAACTTGTTAGCACGGAACTCTAAAAACGAAAGTGCTTCACGGCATAGTACTATGATTTGCATAATATTTACACATATTAATTTCACAAGAACTGACCTCAATGATATGTAATTTTTTGGTTAACTTTGTCAAAACCGGCAAACGAACACGCGATCCACCCGAAGGTAAGTGGCATCCGTGCCCATTCACATCATACATCGTAGATGTTATTGACGAATTATTATTGTTATTTCTTGATTATAATTAATGATGCATTAGGGACTAAGTTAAGTTACGGCTCAAGTTGAAATAGCCTTGGTTCCAGTTATTACACTCGTCCTTTTCCTTTATCCTGAACACAACCTCATTGACTTGATTAAAGCGCTTAAAAGAGGACGGACCGCGGTACCGCCTAAACGAGATCTTAACATAAAACACTCTTTACTACCATTAATTGTAATATTCTGACAGTAGCTATCTACTCTAACAGCAAGAGTATACTTTTCAAATTAATTGTTGGTATATTATTAAATTTTGAATTTATTGATTCAAAAACCAGTATAAATAATTTATTTCTTGCAAAAATATCAGATTGGCACTCATATCAAAGTACATACAATTCTTTCTGGCAAACTGAAAATATCAGCTTGCAGCATACTTGTGAAGTACAACTACATTCAAAGCCTGTAAAATTATTCTAATCATAATTTTCATGTAAAAACAATTAAAACTACTATTTTCAGTTCTGTAATTCATCTTAATGTAGCACAAGATTCGGAAAAACGTCAAAGAGAAATGCTGAGTATTATTTTTAAGGAAGGGAAAGTGCCAGCGAAGGTATAAGTATGAGGCGTTGATGGTTGCGCGGCAGAACTCAGACGACAGTACGGACTTGCTCGCGCGCATAAATTTCTACAACGTAAAATCGTGTATGGAGTGTGATTCAGTGATTTTTTGACAGTGATATACGGAAATCTCATAGGTATGATATCTTTGATATGTAGTTTAAGGATTATGTGGATTTAGATTAATTAGTTAAGTAATATATTTTATTAAGCAAAAAAATTTATAGTCATGATTTGAAATTCAAAAACTGAAATGAGAAATATTTTATTTCTATCGCCACTTTTTTTCTCTTTTGAATTTTTAAATAAACACTTTATCTACTTATTTTATTTTTAGTTATGTTTTTTAAGACAATGTTACAAAAATAAAGGTAGAAAAAAATTGTTGAACTTTAAATTTGATAAAAATGTTGCCCAACTTTGGAACCGCGGATTTTACGGATAAAGTTTTTAACTTAACGATACCTCAAAGTAAATAATTAGGAGAATAATTAAAAGACATTTAAACTGTTGTAACTGATATTTTCACATATTTATTTTTTATGTATATTCATATAGATAGGTATAATTATAGAATATTTTTAATTAAATCTGGTAAAATCTGTGCAATTTTATAAGAATATAACTCCCAAAAATGATTAGTCTCAGTCGTAAATGTCATTAAAGTTCTATTTAATGACATACACAACAGTGAACGGTTTTGTTAATCAGATTATGAAGTGCAAAAAGTGTCAATCCATGAAATATTTATGTTCAAATAATGTCTCTACTATATTATCTTTAACGGTAATGGTAAAACATCGTATTTTATATGGTTTTCAGAATGACGAAAATATAACGGAATTACTTCATTATTTTTTTCTGCAGTAATCTTTTTAGTGATTTGTTCTTAAAACTAAATAAAGTCAAACTTCTTTTCCACTTTAAAATGATTTGAAGTCTTCGTTTTGATTTGGGAGCATATTTTTTACTGAAACTCAAATTTATAGCAAGATGTTATAACTGTTTGATAAGTTATATTCCAAGTTTATTTATATTATTAATTATTTTTATTCTGATACACAAAGCAAATTATTATTCGATTTCTCTAAAAAGAGTTTAGTCTTGGCTTAACTTAGGATTACTTTAATCCTATTTTATACTAAGAAAAGTTTTTCAAAAAACTCACAATAAAAACACAAAAAATTTGTTTATGACCAAAACTGAGGTTTTTCCATTCTGGAATGTAAATATTATTTTTTCATGAAAAATTTAAGCCCCATCGTACACTCACATTTTGGATGGTCCGAGCGGTTTCAGAATCATTTCCAAATTTTTTTATTTTTTTTAGAAATTTTGTTAAGCCTCAAAATTTCTGACAAAAAATTCTAGAAACCGCAATTGTAAACGTTTAACCACATAAGTTCTACAGCATATTTTTAACAGACAAATTTGAAAGCAACCTAGAAACATGAAATGTTGTTGGATTTCTTTATCTACAAAGATTTTTTTACTCAAAATGTAAAAAATAAATGGTAAAGTTAAACCGTTCAAGAGGTATTTTTAACGGTTTGGTCATTATATAATAATTTCTGTTCGAAAAGTCTAATGAGATAAAATAAATAGAACTTGCCATGCATGGCTACTTTAAACCCCATTATTATTTTTAGGTGTAATTATATTCTGTGGTACCAATTTTTTCATATATACATGTAAAATGGTGCGAATAAATTGTATATATATATATATATATATATATATATATATATATATATATATTGGACTTATTGTTCTTAAATCGAAATGGCAGATGATTCACAGACTCCCCGTTCAATTAATTAAAATATATATACAATAGCAATAAAGCATACCCCATAACAAATATTATAATAAATTAAAAGGCATTAGAACATATTCTAAATGTGTTATAAATTTTCCATAACACGGGTTGAGCCGCGCAGTATTGTATGAACTTAACTGTCACAAAACATTGTATTCTGTCAATGGCCCTTCACAAATAAAAAAAGAAAACCATTGAATGTCACTTTGAAGTTTTGTTAGTTACAAGAGTCTTTGTCTCAAAAGGAGTCAATAGACGTTGTTAATGCCGACCCAAAGAAAGAACTTGGAAACATCATTGCGCACATGCTTTTTGTCATTAAAGCCAATGCAATTGTCATTTTAATTTGGAATACAGATAGATTACACATTGGTAAATCAGTATTACTTTGAACCAAGAGTAAAAGCGTGGAGTACACCAAGTTGTAAATTATAATATAAAGTTTTAATAGTACTAGAGTTAGTACCAGTTGTTAAATACCTAGAACGGCAGCTGCCTTCGAAAGTTAACCCATTTTCACAAACTCCAAACATTCCCGACAAACATATTTAAAAATCAAATTCTGAAGTTGTCTAATCCACATATTGGGTTTGAATAACAATCTAATGATATATATTTTCGTCAATATGTCTCCTATGTTCATTTAATGTAATTTACATATTTTGCAATAGAACAAAAACTTCGTAATCTCACGTATTCAGATCAAGTTATGATCGCCACGGAAAAACGTTATCAGCCAGATTTTTTATTTAATCAATGGGCAAATATCCGCGTATAAGTGTAATACACGACATCACATGTATGTTATATTAGGTTTTGTAGTAATGTGTACAAATAATAACTATATGTTCAAATTTTAAATAGGCTCTACACACGGAACTATTGTGTAAACATTTTATTCGTTTTATATTTATTACTAAATATGTTTGATTAATTCAAGTACATAGAGGATTATATTTTATTTGCTCAAACAAAAGTCTTGCCTGAGTTTCACTTTTGTGCCAAACTGTGATGATATAATAAGAATATCAGCTCATTAATAATACTTTATTTATTTATTTAATAATAAATGTACACACAGGTTTTAATTATAGTATAAAAGAGACTGGAAAGTGTGAATAATAGCAAGTTAGTCTGTACTAAATTTTATATTGTTACACATAAGATAAATACTATAAACAAATGCTAATATTCTTACATATTGTTTTAAAAATAATTAATATACACTACTTATCTACGTATAAATAGAATATCCATGATATATATGTGCAAACAAATTATGCACAGTATACTTGACTTTTACACAGTATACCTAACTACGGGGTTACAAAAACAAGAACGCAAGCTAAATAGACTCGAGTTCTCTTACTCGCTTTTGAAATTTTATGAGGATAATATTTTAGATTCACGGACTATGCAAGAAAGTGCATTCCACAACCAAACTGCGTGTATGGTGAAGGAATAAGAGAAAAAGTCAGTTGCATGCGGTTTCATTTTAAGAAGAGTACGCTTATTCCTTCTGCAATGAGCATCATCGGTGTGTGTGAATTTTTTTTTTTTTTGCTGCCGAGGCACCCTCGCGGGAGGGAGGTGGAAGATGCGTCATGCATACCGCCCGCAGGTAAATTCCTCTGCGGGGGGTTATGTGGGACTCACCAGAATGGCACCTACCCACTAAAAACCACCTGTTGGCTGTAGTTATTACCGTTAGCCTTCACCGGAAGCGACACCCGTCGGGAAGTTGGGCGCGCTGGCGGAGACCCGCTAGCGGGTATTCCGCCTGTAGTGAAAGTTGCACTGAAGGTGCTCATAGGGACATGAGTTGGTGGCCATTCTGGGCAGCCTCCGGTGAAGCCGGGGCTGGGCAGAGGTCGGCCGAAGCATGATTTAGGGATCAATTCATTTAAATGAACCTATAATGAATTGAGAAGGGAACTATGCTCCGCCAGAGCTAGCAAACGCTCTGTCGGAGTACGTGAAGCCCTAAGTTTACGGGCTAAGACTGCGATTTCACTAACATCGACATTTTTCATAGCGACGCAGACGATACGCATATCGTCTGCTACGGAGGATTGAGGAGTGGGTTTGTATGGGCGAGGAGCCGGGATGGGATTCAATACGGGGCGCTGCCTCCAGTTTTCTGGGGCAGGCCTGGACTGTGTAGGCTTTGCAGCCGGAGGAACCCGGCTACGCAGCGGCGGAAAGTTTTCTTGAGAAAGGCGCGGCGCCTGTTTGGGTGCCACCCTCTTGGAATTGGAGCGCATACAACGGGTGCACGAGGGCAGCCCCTGTAATTTGCGGTGTGGCCGTACTGGCCACAAAGCACGCAATCGGGAGGAGAGGGAGTTTCAGGAGTGCGATTGCACTCCTTAGTGAAATGAGGGACCAGTCACTTGACGCACCTGGGTGGTGCGCGGCAGTTGGCCGCCGCGTGCCCGTACAACTGGCACCGATGGCACTGGCCGGGATGACCGCGGCGATGAGGCGCCTCGATCGAGATCCCAGAGAGGCCGCATATAGAGCTAACCCCTTTCAGGATCTCCCTGGACTTGGGGACGTTGGCGAGAACCACCAAAGCGAGAGGGTGTTGCCTCCCGTACTTGCTGTGCATTTTATGCACCGCGAGTGCCGGGAAGCCTTGGGACTGCAGATCCACCAGGATAGCCTCGTTCGATAATTCGAACGGGACTCCCCTGAGTACCGCTCTGATCTTACGCTCTTCTGACAGAGCATAAGTGTGATAAGCATATTGCTTATCGGTGAGAAGCTTAGTCAAAGCTCGGAAATCGTCTATCGACGAGACAGTGATTTTAATAGATTCACCCGAGTTTACCGCTCGGGTGTAATGGATCTTGTGCTCATTGCACAATGTCGAGACCTCAGTCCATTTACCCTTTTCCCGAAGGAAAACGGGTGGTGGGACCTTGGCCTTGACAGAAGTTGGGGCCGGAGCGGGTGTTGAAGACACCGGGGCAGCTGGCGTTGAAGACGCCGCAGGGGGTGTAGGGACGGGCATCGAGGGCGCCGGGTCTTGTTTCGAGCGCTTCTTAGAGCGCTTCTTAACAAGGGTGAAAGAAGGAGGCTCATCAGGGCCAATTGGGGTGGCGTCCGAGGATGACTCGGTCGCGGGTGCGCGCTTGCGGCGCGGAGGGGCGTCTACTTCGCACTCCATGTCACTGGAGGAAGGGGACGCGGGAGGGCCTAAGACCTGAGGGGTCTGGGGAACTGGGGTGGCCTGAGGGGCCATTGTGGACATTAACGTCATGAGATGAGGGATAAGAGAATCTAAGAAATGGTACTTATCAGCATTTAAAGACATGCCTTCAGTACTTTCGAGTAACTTTTTCCTAAACTCGTTAAAGCTTAGGGAAGCCATTGCGGAGGGGTTGGGGAGGGACAACAATATATAAATATATATACTATGAACCTATCAACGATGACTAACTTCCTAAAAACCGCCCTACACGCAGTAGGGCGGTTGAGGACGACGCGGATAACTTACTCGAACACGAAGACTCGAGGCACCTGGAACGACGAGGTCGACGAAGCTCACGTTCCACGAAGTACGGTTAACAAACCCACTGTCCGCCGTGAAAACGGCGTTAGAAACTTATTAGATGTACGGTTAAAACCCACTTTCCGCCGTGAAAACGGCGTTAGAAACTTATTACGGTATACAGCTATGAAATTATTTATGACGGCAACAACCAGTGAAATTTGGGTGCTCGATTAGCGCGGGGGCTAAGGGAGCGGGAAGGCGTCTGCGATCGACGTGCGCTCGAGAACGCACGCAAACCGAGACTGCGTTTGAGGGGAGGATGTTTTTTTTTTTTTTTTTTTTGCTGCCGAGGCACCCTCGCGGGAGGGAGGTGGAAGATGCGTCATGCATACCCGCCCGCAGGTAAATTCCTCTGCGGGGGGGTTATGTGGGACTCACCAGAATGGCACCTACCCACTAAAAACCACCTGTTGGCTGTGGTAAGCGTATACCTTTAGCCTTCATCGGAAGCGACACCCGTCGGGAAGTTGGGCGCGCTGGCGGAGACCCGCTAGCGGGTCTTCCGCCTGTAGTGAAAGTTGCACTGAAGGTGCTCAAAGGGACATGAGTTGGTGGCCGTTCTGGGCAGCCTCCGGTGAAGCCGGGGCTGGGCAGAGGTCGGCCGAAGCATGATTTAGGGATCAATTCATTTAAATGAACCTACAATGAATTGAGAAGGGAACTATGCTCCGCCAGAGCTAGCAAACGCTCTGTCGGAGTACGTGAAGCCCTAAGTTTACGGGCTAAGACTGCGATTTCACTAACATCGACATTTTTTATAGCTTCGCAGACGATACGCATATCGTCTGCTACGGAGGATTGAGGAGTGGGTTTGTATGGGCGAGGAGCCGGGATGGGATTCGATGTGGGGCGCTGCCTCCAGTTTTCTGGGGCAGGCCTGGGCTGTGCAGGCTTAGAAGCCGGAGGAACCCGGCTACGCAGCGGCGGAAAGTTTTCTTGAGAAAGGCGCGGGGCCTGTTTGGGCGCCGTCCTTTTGAAATTGGAGCGCATACAACGGGGTGCACAAGGGCAGCCCTTGTAATTTGCGGTGTGGCCGGACTGGCCACAAAGCACGCAATCGGGAGGAGAGGGAGTTTCAGGAGTGCGATTGCACTCCTTAGTGAAGTGCGGGACCAGGCACTTGACGCACCTGGGCGGTGCGCGGCAGTTGGCTGCCGCGTGCCCGTACAATTGGCACCGATGGCACTGGCCGGGATGACCGCGGCGATGAGGCGCCTCGATTGAGATCCCAGAGAGGCCGCATATAGAGCTAACCCCTTTCAGGATCTCTCTGGACTTGGGGACGTTGGCGAGAATCACCAAAGCGAGAGGGTGTTGCCTCCCGTACTTGCTGTGCATTTTATGCACCGCGAGTGCCGGGAAGCCTTGGGACTGCAGATCCTCCAGGATGGCCTCGTTCGATAATTCGAACGGGATTCCCCTGAGTACCGCTCTGATCTTACGCTCTTCTGACAGAGCATAAGTGTGATAAGCATATTGCTTATCGGTGAGGAGCTTAGTCAAAGCTCGGAAACCGTCTATCGACGAGACAGTGATTTTAATAGATTCACCCGAGTTTACCGCTCGGGTGTAAAGGATCTTGTGCACATTGCACAATGTCGAGACCTCAGTCCATTTACCCTTTTCCCGAAGGAAAATGGGTGGTGGGACCTTGGCCTTGACAGAAGTCGGGGCCGGAGCGGGTGTTGAAGACACCGGGGCAGCTGGCGTTGAAGACGCCGCAGGGGGTGTAGGGACGGGCGCCGAGGGCGCCGGGTCTTGTTTCGAGCGCTTCTTAGAGCGCTTCTTAACAAGGGTGAAAGAGGGAGGCTCATCAGGGCCAGTTGGGGTGGCATCCGAGGATGACTCGGTCGCGGGTGCGCGCTTGCGGCGCGGAGGGGCGTTTTCTTCGCACTCCATGTCACTGGAGGAAGGGGACGCGGGAGGGCCTAAGACCTGAGGGGTCTGGGGGACTGGGGTGGCCTGAGGGGCCATTGGTGGAGTTAACGCCATGATATGCGGGATAAGAGAATCAAGGAAACGGAACTTGTCAGCATTTATATATATGCCTTCAGCACCGATACTATCAGCTAACTTCTTCCTAATCTCATCAGAGCTTAGGGAAGCCATTGCGGAGGGGTTGGGGAGGGACAATATATGAACCTAACAACGATGACTAACTTCCTAAAACCACCCTACACGCAGTAGGGCGGTTGAGAACGACGCGGATAACTTATTCGAACACGGCACTTAAAGTCCTGGAACAACGAATTCCCGTCGACGAAGCTCACGTTCCACGAAGTACGGTTAACAAGCCACTAATCGCCGTGAAAACGGCGTTAGAAACTTATTAGAAGTACGGTTAACGAGCCACTGTCCGCCGTGAAAACGGCGTTAGAAACTTAATACGGTAAACAACTATGAAATTTGGGTGCTCAATTAGCGCGGGGGCTAAAAGAGCGGGAAGGCGTCTGCGATCGACGTGCGCTCGAGAACGCACGCAGACCGAGACTGTTGGGGGGAGGATGAGTTAAACAGTACGTTAAATAGCTGGGATAACATACGAGAATCTCTACGGTACCAAATAGGAAGCCCTCGGAGTTGTCCGCGGTATTCAGAAACATTGACAAACTTTTTAAGACCAAAGATGAACCGAATACACAGATTCTGTAATCGTTCAAGTTTATTGAATAGCTCTTGAGATATGTCCAACATGTATAATAGACATCTCCGTACTCGATGATTGGTTGAATGAGTGACTGAGCAAGTGCGATCCTGGTCCAGAAAGGCATGAAACTGCGAAAACTTTGTAGTTGATGGATGGAATGGTGCACTTTCCTACTAATTTTGCTGACCTTAGCATTCCACGTAAGATAAGAATCGATAATTACTCCTAGGTTTTTGACAGGTTTTTGACATTTGTCTTATAATAATATTGATTTATAAAAAAACATTAAGCTGCTAATAATTTTATTTGAGTACAATGCACCAACTAAAAACTTTGTGTGTCACACGTATATTATTAACATCAAATATGCAATTATGTAATAATTAACATATAATTGCTGAAGCTTCTTTTGTTTTTTATTATCATGATCATAATGAGTACTTTCTCAAGAATTCTTTTGTTTGAATGAAAACCTTGTTTATGTCACAGAATTCGACATAGGCATCTATTGTTTGTAATATGGCACTTAATTTCGCAAAAATCACGTTCCGTAGAGGGCCCTCACGCTAACACGCGATTGATTACTATTACTTAGGTACTTAACTTAATTTTATAGGAACAATAAATTTGCCTTATATGGTATTATTAATGTAATACCACAAAATACACGTAATCCTAATATTAATATATTAATAATAATAATAATAATTAAAGTATATTTATACATATTTTTAAACAAGTTAAGATCCTACCTTCTCCATTTCAAGAAAAGCCGATTAGTGTTCTTTGACGAAGCTTAGGCTTTCGACAAAGTCTGGTACAGCGGTCTCGTTTATAAACTCTATAAAATAGGCTTACCGGATCGCCTTACCTATTTCAAAGATCGTACGTTTCGTTTTAGACATGAAGGCACGCTTTCCACGCGTGTCATAAAGGCTGAAGTCTCTCAAGGCTCAGTCCTCGCCCCTCTGTTGTACACTGTGTACACTAACGACATTCCCGTCCCGCCGAAAGGCGTCGAACTCGCCTTCTTTGCCGAAGACACTGCCTTTGACACCAAAGGCCACAGAGACCCGGAGCTCATCACCAGACTCCAAAGGGCTGTAAATGCCCTCGGTGTATGGTTTCAAAAATGGCGTATTAATGTGAATCCAGTCAAGAGCTGTGCGATTCGATTCAACCACAAACGCCGTATTCGCGATCCCCACGACAAACTTTGCCCACGCCCAACCCTCCCTGCTACACAAACTGCACGTGGTTCAAAATCTCTTCTGCCGCAGGGCCACAAACGCACCTTGGTAAGTGCGTAAAGCGGACCTGCGCAGAGATCTTGAACTACCTACAGTGCAACAGCACCTCAAAACACTATCGAAAGCGTTCTTCAAACGCTCCAAAACCCACCCCAATCCTTTAGTTCGAGAGTTCGTCTCGTATACTACCCCTGTCATAGATTTGAAGTTCAAAGTCGCTAGACCGAGAAACGCGCACATGAACGTAGCCACGCATCTGTCACTGGATTTCAAAGCCCTTCTGGCTGCAAACCCTAATCCCAATTTAAATTCGAATTATTTAAATTCTTTTCATTTTGAGCACCTTCAGTGCTATGTAATTCCGAGTGGGTGACCCCTTAAGAGCCCCGCTTGCACGGCCCAGATTCAGTCAGGTGTTTTTTTGTGGGTAGTGGCTCTGGTAGGCTCGGAGCGAGTCCCACAAAACTTCGATCGCGCGCGGCGGGGTATGCGTAAGAGCATTTTTTAAAACCTTCTGCCGTCCCCTTGGAGGGGAACAAAAAAAATGACCCGGAGAACAAACTTGTATGTTCTTAAACCTGGGACCTCCGGCGTATGAGGAGGTCTACTACCATTGTTGCCACTCGGTCATCTAAACATTGCTTTAATAAGTATGAATTTATTAGTTATATTTAAAATTTAAACAGAAATTGTGAGTGAATAATCTTTGCGTTTCCAATATTTATTATGAAATATTAAGTATAATATATATTAATATACATTTTTCTTCTTATAAGAAAGCAAACATCCTAACATACTATACGCATCTAAGAATTTGCTCTAAACAAAATCATTTTCTCTACATGAACAATGCATAAATATTTATGCGTCTTTCTATGGTATTCGTTACTTACTCTAATAATAGGTCTTTAAACATTAAAAGCAAGCGGACGCTATTTTGTTATTAAGACGAAAAATAAAAATATATACGTGAAATAAGCCCATTTGAGTTTCAGCTGTATTAATATAGTATTGAGTTAAAAATTTCGTGTTTTCAAAAAGATACACGGCAAATGGCTCGTAAAAGCCTTTCAAATCAGCTACATAAACATAAAATCGTTTTAAAGAAATAATATACCACGGCTCACCCCTGCTCATGCATGACATTAGTTATTCTAGTTAGATATTTTTTTATATCTTAATCTTGCAAATCTTGCAATTAAATTCAACATAATGAGACAGTTGTTATGATGAGATTTGTCTTCATTGATGCAACAGAAAAATTGTAGTGATTTTTTTTTCGATTCAATTGGTTAATTAATGTTTAATTATTTAACAATATATAAAAACAAAAAGTTTAAAGGGGTTACTTTGCCTTAGGTACAATAGCTAATAAATACAAAGACATATTTCTCCAAAATTAAATGGTTGTAGAAAAATGAATTTATTATTATTCTGTAAGGTAAGCCCAAATTTTCTTTAATCTAAATGACTTATATCCACAATTGACATCAAAACAACTTTTTCACCCCTTAACACTACAGAGCACGCACCCTATTTTATTACAAGATTTCTCGCATGCTCTACCATACTAGAAAAAGTTATTATGATTTTGGATATAGCTAAAAGGTATATAAAAATAAAAACAAATTTAGATGTGTTTTATTTTTATAAGGAAATGTAATTCAAAGAAAAATACACAAAATTAACACTTACTTTAACTGTACAATCTATAATTTATCTTATATAAAATGTTTTAATAAATCCTGAGCAGGTGCTGAGTTCAAACTTAACAATGACGCCTACAGATTTCAAAGATAAGAATTTGCTCAGCTCAATCTTAAATCGATCTTATAAAATAAAGCTTGAGCTAAGCCTAAGTTCCTTTTTTCGATTTCAGCTTATAATTCTCACTGAACTAGAAGTAGCTGGCATAAACAAACCTCCAAGAATTAACTGCTGCTCATAACTGCTTTTTTTCTTCGGAGACTGATTTGTGAATTCTAAAATTTAATCACATTTTATAATAATAATTAATGCTCTAAACCGAGTTTCTTTAATACACCTAATCTATAATAAACTGAATGAAAACTAAAAAGTAAGTAATTCATGTAACTGTGCATGTGATTAAACGATCCAACATGACAATTTTGCCAGCCTTTGGGGCACCTAGTCCCATGCACAAAGGGTTTAGGCGATGTTTTCCTCATTTAATTCTTTTTCTTTTCTTATTTTTCTTTTTCGTTTTGTTAATTTGTACTTGATCTTTAGAAGTCAGTTTATTTTTGAATTAAAATATTAAGTAAATTTTTTTGAAATATAATAAAAGTCTACAGTATAATTACCTAACTAAAATTAAAAAAGTAGCCTAATAAAACAAATTCGAATTTGAGTTGGTCTAAATAATAATATATTATACATAAAACACTTATTGCAGTTATAGGGAGAACGATTCCTCACTAGTAGAACTTGTTGCAAAAAAGTTACAACTTCAAATTAATAAATGCGATATTGCTTTTTTCAACAGCCTAACTACAAACATTAACCTTGTTTTTTATAGAAACCAAGAAGCTGATATTGCTTGTTCTTTTGCATCTACGAAGCAAGTTACTATATTTTGTAAAGATTATACGTATTTAGTTGGCAAAATACTAAACATTCTTCACTTGACATTGTGTTTGTTGTGCATGTATTATCTTACTATATTGTTGATAAAGATTAAACTATTGGATTTTGTTTCTAATGCACCTAAGCTACGTGGCCCAGGCCCATCTCGAATCGCAATTAACGCATTGAAAATATTTGATTGAATTATTCGTCATCAGCAAAGTGTTATAATTACAATTTATCTAAGCGTTTAAATCAAAACTATATTGGCTTGTGGCAAAGCAATAAATAAAATAGTTCAAAACTTTTTTAAGAATCATTATCTTTATAAAATATAATAGAACCTTTATTCTAAAAATTATTATCGATGAAAGAATCCGGGGTATCAGGAATTCAGGTTAAGTACAATTTAACCTGTCTCCAAAAATATCTCATTTTCAAAACTGCAAGTTTAGTAAAATATTGTTATTACAACAATTATTCATGTAAGTGTCTACATGACAATCGTAAATGTCGAAACTCTGAGTTGTGACCTCTTTTGTGATTCACACATACATATTTTATGGCCAGTTTGCAGGCTTTGCGAGTCATTGGAAACCAAATCCCAATACCTCATAATGGTACACAATAGTCATTTAAAGCCAGTACGTGACAGCGAAATCCATTTTCATGATTATTTCTTGTACTGAAAATGTATTTAACCAATCGGAAAATAAATGACTTCATTTGTGTTAAAACAGTAAAACCTAAAGAATGACATAATTCTGGGATAAGCAAATATTTATACACAAAATACTTTAGTTTAAAAACTCGTACCAGCAAAAATCTAATATTTTTTTGGAAAAAGAATTAGAGCATCTAATGTCTTAAGAGGGAACGTTTCACGAGAGATGAGCGTGATATAAGTGTGATGTAACGAGTATATACCTATCCGATTGATAACAATCCCAGCTGACGGAGAACTTCCAACCCCAACTTTTGTAGCTTGGAGACCGTCTGCTGTGCAGTATGAGGTCGCGCGTTGTCGTGCAGGAGCAGTGGAGCCGAACGATTGACCAAAGCTGGTTGGAGACGTGCGAGCTTCTCCATCATTGTGTTCAGTTCTTCACAGTACACATCTGCAGTAATGCTTGTCCCGTTTGGCAAGAAGCTGTGATGAATTACACCCGCGGTAGACCACCAAACAGTGACCATCACTTTTCTAGGGGTAAGTTTTCGTTTAGGGCATTGTTTGGGTGCTGAACCAGGGTCCAACCAACTTGCTGAGCGCTTACGATTGTCAAACAGGATCCATTTCTCGTCACAAGTAACAATGCGGTTCAGAATTCCTTCATTTGTATGCCTGCTGAGCAGTGCAAGGCACGTCTCCACGCGTACTTCGCGCTGGCGGTCATTGAGTTCGTGGGGTACCCATTTGTCAAGCTTTTTTACCTTGCCAATTTGACGCAAATGGACCAATATTGTTTTGATGCAAACGTCGAAAGCTGCTGCTTATTCAGCCGTGGATTGAGTTTCATCAGCTTCCACAATTGCCTTTAATTCGTCATTGTCGACCAAAGTTTTCGGACGACCACGGGGTTCATTTTTCAGGTCAAAATTTCCAGAACGGAAGCGGGTAAACCAATAACGGGTAGTGCGTTCGTTTGTAGTGTTCGCTCCGTAAACGTCGTTGATGTTGCGTGCCGCTTGTGCCGCTTTGCTGCCACGACGGTACTCATACTCCATAATTACTCGAATTTTTAACTTATCCATGATGATGAAAAATGTTCGAATGCGTTGAACAAAACACTAACTATTAAACAAATGACGATTTTAGAAAAAGAATCCCATGTTTGTCAAATAAAATTAATTTGAAATTAGAATTATCAGTCAAAAAAAAAATATTTTCATTTGAAATGGCCAGTACGGCAAAACGGCAGTTTCATAGGTAAAGACCTATTATTACAACTTTATGAAAAATTCTAAAATATAGCTAAAATAAAGTTTTCGACAAAAATTTTAGAAGGAAAAAAAGTCACGGTAATGGAAATCAAGATAAACTTCAATTTCATTCATAAATTTTAGTTTAGAGATTCGAGTCTCTTGCCAACTTAACAGTCAAAGTTGCTAACAATTCTCAGTTAACTTTAACGTGGAAACCTGAATAGTCAACTTCATAAACATTGAATAACAAAATATTTACAGTACTTAGTCTGACAGAACCGTACCTAATTGTTTGTGGTTCATCCCAGCCTTGCTTTGGATCTCTACAAGGCTATGTTACCTTACGCCATTAAGCATATTTTGCAATTTAACTTTTGTTCATCTTGTTTTACATTTTATGATTTTCTTGCAATGTTTTTATAAACAAGCGTGTAGGTACTAATATAATCCTATAAAGGTGTGTATATACAATAGTTGATCTATGATTAAATTACTTATGCTTCTTTATTGCTAATTCAGGCCTTGAATTTGAGTAACCTTCAGATCCTGTAAGTTGTTCGCCTCCAATGCTCTTTATTGAATCGCAATATAATATCGAAGCTATTCAATTGAGCGTTAGTGAATATTATAACTTACTAATTTTGTATATGTAATGTAAGTAATGAATTGGGCTTTAACAATGTAACGCTAATTCAGTAGCAAAAATGTTGGCCACTGTTATTGAGGAACATAAAGAAAGTTAAATGACCAAATTCTAAAAAGTAGGAAGAAACAAAGAAAGTTTTACCCAAGATGTGAAAGATGTTAATACGTATATTTTTTGCTAACAATAACATAATAAGTTAGACGTACGGGGTTGTTATTTATATTTTTAATGTGATCTTCCATAACCTACAGCCAACTATGACTGCGACCGTGAATATGATCTCAAAAACAAAGCATTACTCTGACAAATGATAAAAAAATAATGATATAAATGTAGTTCAAAAAATAATTAAAATGTGATGTGATTTGGCATGGAAGAAAAAACTAATAAATAAATTCAAACGAAAATTGGTGTTACACCCAGAGGTCACACAAAAGTATTCCATGCAAAACATGTCACCTCAACTTATTTACTAAAGGTATTGGCAAGAAAGGCAAAGTACTCGTTATCTTCTGTACCTATTCTTTGAATATGTTTGTTTATGCTTGCATCCTGTGTTATATGCTAATATTATGTTTAGCTGACAATTCCTTAAGTGGATCAGAAAAATATCTTTAAATATGCAGTGTACATAAACAAATATTAAAAATATTACCACAGTTGTTTGCGAGAAAAAAGTAGGTATGTTTTCTTACATCCACAGTCAAACTTATGATATCCAGACAATTAAAAAAATATTAAAATCAAATTAGTATCCTCAGTTGTTAAAAATATGCAGATAATTGTTCAAGCTTCTCGTGTATAAGTCGAAAGCTTTCGTTATTTTGAAGTATGGGATAAGTGGAATGTTCTGTATCACTTTCATTTTTTCTCTTTCTAAGATCATTGACTTAAAAACGAGACATGCTTTTATATTTTGTGACATACTTAGTTTTAATAATAAATAAAGTTAAGACTGCCTATAGGTATTTTGCGGAGTAAAAAATCGTTTCCTAATCCTTTTAATATGTTCACCACTATTCAATTAGAGCAATTAGTAAACGAATATATATATTACATAAATATCAAAAATCTCTGATTAAAAATAGTTTCCGTAGCTTGCTATAAAAATAACTAACCACAGCTGTATACAAAATAGTTTTATATAATAAGGTTTAAAAATACCGATTGAAACCAAAACTATTTAGAACAGTTTGTGTGTCACTTGAATGGAACTTAAATTTGAATAGTTATTTTAGATATTTTATAAGCGAAATGAATAACCGAAGCCATGTTTAGAAAGTGCTGGTTCCGTTTTCTATTATTGCCGTTGCATCTTACACTTTTTACTATCAGATGTTGATGCTGGTCTTTTAAAGTAACGGTACAAGCTGTATCTCGTTTGTAGAAAATGTCGTTCACTCTTACGAAACAGGTTACTTCCGAAACCTATTTGACCTTCTAAAATATTGTATAAATCACGTTATCTTTTTCTGTGATTATAAAACAGCTCAAGCAATGTGTTGCAATTATGCAATTGTTGAATTATAAGGAGATTAATTGTCAATTTCAACGTTTTAGTCTATTCGTCAAAATAAAATTTCATATACAACTGAATAAAAAGATATACTAAAAAAGTTACAAGTCAGAAGCTTCACCTACTTACGGTTTGGCGTCATAAGCTTGTAACGTTATTGAGCGATAGCAAGTACCGTCCGCAGAGAAAGTGGAATCCCCTGCTTCACAGTCGAGGTCAACTGCAGAACAGGTTTCATTCACATTACTTACTTTCTTTGTCAACTCGGCAAAAGTGAGAGCATACAAAGCATTTAAAATCTTGCTTTAAGATATAACGCGATTTTTGTACAATCGCTTTCACAATTTTTTGGTTAACCTACCAAATGCACGTTCTGATGTAGTTCAGATAATAATTGTAATCAATTGTAAGAAGCATGTGCTCTGTAACACGTGATCGTAAAAAGTGAACTAGATTTTTTGATTATTCTGTACATAATTTGGTTCTGTTTCTACGCTTGATAATTTTAAAATGTAACAGTGAAATTTTGATGAGAAACGGTACTTGTTTTACTCCTAACATGTTGTATAGTGAAATCGACGCTTGCTCTGATTAAAATGTTGGTAAATTTTGAATATTTAAGTCTTTTTTTATTATATATTAGAGGTGTTTGCTACGTTGTAAGTAGACATTGTTTCTGTTTTGATTTCATATTTTAAAATACCTTTATAATACAGTTTCGATAAAAGGAAACCATTTACTTGGAATACTGAAATTATCTCATGGTTTGACATTCAACTATAACTTTAATATTGACAGAGTGAAAAAGAAAAATCAAATATAAATTGTGAAATTTTGTCATTCTCTCGACCACATAAAACAACAGTGAAATTTAGTTTAGGTTTCGTATTTTACTAAGTACAGTTAAAAGTTTTACCAAATTAGCTGTTCAGGCTCGTAAATTTTGTGAAATAAAAAAATATACAAAATTAAAGTCTGACGCATTAAACAATTTGGCGTAACCAATCAAAATGTAAAGTTTTGTACGAAATCAATATAAAAATGACGAATGGCATGAAAGCTTAAATTTATTGAATATTGTACGACGAAGTTGCCTTCTTCGAAATTCCAGGTTGACATTCTCCCTCTATGGTTTTATACAGCTTCCAGGCGTTGTGCAAAGCCATATCTAGACAATTGGAAATAAGACGGAAGTACCATTTCTATTCTAAAATGTTTGCGCGATATAAATCAACGTTCTGGTTGAAACTGTCGACGCTTCCCATATTTTCGTTGTAACTTACACTTCGAGGCTCCGTACTTGACGCTGATGGTTCTAGTCTGGGGTGCTTCGCTAGCTAAGCTATGGGACGCTGTTTGTACTAGAAGGAGATATTTTATCGACATCGACTCTGCCTGGACCCACAGCTGTCACCTAGGCAAATTGTGAAACGTTTTCGTCACCAGAGTCTTCATAAGTAACCTCAGTGTTTTAATTTTGGTTAGATTCTATAATAAATGCGATAAGTCAGCTTTTGTTTTAAAACCAATGGAATTCAATTTTTATTGAACACACAATATAATAAAAACATTTCGTCTTTACTCCTCTTGAAACACTTATCAGAATTTTGACGTGAATAATAATACATACACAATTCAAATATCTAACTAAATCAAGCTCAAAACCCAACTGATCGATAAAGGAATTAATCAGTTAACGTTTAACATAAACATTGCAATTCTGAGCATTGTTTGAATTTGTTTGCAGTACCTACCTTTTTTTGTTTCTTTGATGATCCACACATCAAACGATAGTAAGAAGCGCGTGAATCTTTAAACATTAAAAACAAATTAAGCTTAAGTTAAGCTTCTAATAACCCCCCTACATGTTCCAAAAATAAAACTGCGTCCTCAAACAAATGTAAATTTAGGCATATAAATTGTAACATTTCAATGAACTATGCACCTTACTTTGAGTTTCGTTTTAAGGCCTGTGTGGGACATTACCACTAAATTGGAGTACCACCGCCATGTTACTTGTATATGAAAATCTTTGATGAAAACTTCGCTGCATAAGTGGACTGTTTGTCAAAAATCTTATCTTGGTACATTTTAGTTTGGTTCTCAGCATTAATTTGGGTATTTATTATACCCTATATTACAATTTTCATAGACTTACAAGTTCACATTATACACAAACAACATTCAGATGATTTGCACCACATTGATTTGCCCAACAAACTTTCACTTAGCAAGTGAACAATGTGATAGCGATATAATTGTTACTATTCTTGAAGTTACGACGTTTATTCCGTGAGTTACTTCGTTACATGCTTTTCTCAATTGCTCCCATTAATTTAATACCTGACGATAATACCTTTCGACTGTTGTAATTGTTGTTAAAAAGGGGTTAAGCATTATTAATACTCAATCTTTTGGCATATACGTGGGACACTCAAAAAGTTTTGAAAAAAGATAAATAAAATAATAATATAATGTAATAATAATAATCATCTCTATTAACTAAATATTAAGCACAATTACAAAAAAAACCATGTATTCTATGCCAGGAAGACATATTTCACAGGAGATGGCTCTTCAAACACAAGAAAATTTGGTAATGCAGTCTATACAACTTTTTTGAATAATTATTTTATGGCAGTAGAGCTATTTTGTTAAGTTCTCGTCTGGGACGGTACCACAGGCCGACCTATTTTGACCGACTTAATTAATTTACATGGTGGTATTCCGATCAAATGGAAGTATTACGACTTTCATTCGTAGCTTACGGTTAGCTACGCCTCATTATTCGAGATGATAATCACACTTACTATTAATAAATAAAATTCCAACGACGCATAATGTCCATCGGCGCGGATGCAACTTATCATCAGATGGCTGAATGCTCGTTTCCCGGCTATGAATATAGTAAAAATATATTTTCCAGATAATTACGTAGTCATCATGACGGGTTCAGCGATGTTCCTGGCGGGGGCAACATTATCGAAATCAATTAATGGCGATGTTCCTACGACTTTCACGTTCGAGCCTAGGAAAAGAAGAGATTATGAGTAAGTAACCAATGAAATCTTTTGTTTTAAAGCCTTTGATTTATATATCTAAAGTCACACAACAAGAACCAGTTATTAAAAACCAACAATATTGTTTAACTAAACTGAATTGTTCAACTGACGAAAACATTTATGAGAAAATATTTAAATGACGTTTAACTTATGTCATCCAATGTAGTTTTCAAAAATATTGAAGTAAGTTCTTTGTTTTTTCAGATGGCAAATAGTGTGGCGAAATGTGTTGGCTTTCGTTTATCTGCACGTAGCAGCTGTTTACGCCTTGTATTTATGTTTTACTGGTAGAGTTAAAACAAATACGATCTTATTCGGTAAGTTTCAGAAGGTCAGCTATTGTTTGCTTTTCTCAATTCTGAGAATATTGTATGAGAAGTAATAAGTACAGATAGTGAATCTTTATAATTTCAATTTATCTTTACAATTTTGACGGCCTGTTTGGTATGTTGGTAAGTAGCCTTGCCTTCCATGCCAGAGGTCCCGGGTTCGAATCCTGGTAGGGGCAGATATATTTGCTTTCTAGTCATGGATGTGTATTTACGTTTATTTAAGTTTATTTCTAATATTTATATATAAAAAAAAATATTTACGTGTGTTTATATATTTCTTAAGTTTATTTATCCGTTATCTAGTATCCATAACACAAATATTGTCTTAAGTTTTCACGATACATACTTTAAATAAAACACTTTTTACCGGATATTATCGCGTATATTTTAGTTAATTTTAAAATTATTTCGACGTTATATCGTTAAATTATATCGTGACCACGGCAACTGCAAAGATGCCGAAACGTCGAAATAATTTTAAAATTAACTAAAATATACGCGATAATATCCGGTAAAAAGTGTTTTATTTAATCCATAACACAAGTTCTTTAATGATACTTAATTTGGGCTAGATAATGTGGTGTGATTGTTAGAAATATTTATTTATTTATTTATAATTCTGACAGAAGTTTATTAGGTTAATCAAAGAAATACTAGCAACGTTCTAAATGTCAATCGCTTAATTTTAGTTGTTAAATTAACACAAGATTATGTTATGTAACTTTTGTCATAAAAGTAAAATAAAAATAAAACAAACGAAATATCCATTTAAGTTCGAAACAAATTCTAAAAACCTTTAAAAATTACGAGGATTCCGAAATCGTTAAACAAAAATTATTTTCTTGCAGCAATAGCATTCTCAGTACTTTCTGCTATGGGCGTAACCGCAGGCGCACACAGGCTTTGGGCGCATCGAGCGTACAAAGCAAGATGGCCATTAAGAGTTTTTTTGGCAATCCTACAGACTATGGCCTTTCAAAATCATATCTATGAATGGGTTAGAGACCATAGGTAAGTAGACAAAGTTGTTTAAACTGATAAAAATAACGTCGCGTTACTAATATTATTATGATACGGCGACTTTTTCATTCCTAACACTGTGAAGCAATTCTCATTTTTCAAAATAGTGACGAAATTAGAAAATAATCTCGAAATTAGGAAGTTTTCAATTGAAATTTAAAATTTTATATTCTAAAGTTAACTCGACATTTTACAAAGTGTAACGATCGAAATGCAGAGAAAACTTGTAAGCGGTTAAATGTCTAAGGACTTGCTATGTCGAATTCAAAATTAAAAAAAAGTCTCTGAATGAGAATGGTCGTCATTGTTACCAGTATTAAAATAAGAAATATAATTTTCTCAGTAAGATTATTGAAGCCAAAGTTTAGTTTTATGAAAATGGTTCATAAATATCTTACTAGGAATACCTACTACTACTATACGAGCAATTTCTAGCCATAAAAAATGTTACTTACTACGTTAATCTAGTAAAATGACTACAAATATACAGGGTGGAATTTAAACTATGTAAACTCAACTGGAAGGAAAGTCATTTTAATACTAGAGATGGCACATTTTACTCGGAGGAAACATTCCTTAAGTTTTTAAAAATAATTAAAACTTAAGAGTAAATCTTGCTATGTCCAGTATTTAGAGTACTACCCCTCCAGGTGACGTAGCGAAATTCTGCCCTCTATATTCTCTATAACTCGAGCAGCGATAATTTATTTAAAAATAAATTGCTTTACCGTTGTTGTAATAACCCTTAATGATATATCTTTCTATTACACAGCTTTAAATTAATATTTATTGTCTTTATTGACACAATGAACTAAATCTGCTCTGCTAATTTCATGTATATTGAAGTAGAGAAACCTCTTTATTATACACTAAAAATATATTTCAATTACGTTCCAGGGTCCACCATAAATTCACGGAAACTGATGCAGACCCCCACAATTCGAAGAGAGGCTTCTTTTTCTCACACATGGGTTGGCTCATGATCAGAAAACACAAGGAAGTCTTCGAAAAGGGAGCGTCTGTTGATATGTCTGACTTAGAAAAGGATCCCATTGTTATGTTTCAAAAAAAGTACGTACCTATACAATTATTATTTATTTTTGATGGGTTGTCTCTGAGCTGCCAGTTTTGAGCTATTTGTCCATCAAAGCTGTATTAAATAAAAAGCTCCACGGTGTATGAGATCGACCAATACGACCAATTACCAATAACTTTATAATGTATTATTTTATTACTTGATGCTCAATTTATCTCAAAAAAAAATTAGTAAACAAATAAGTTCTCAAACTAACTGTCCAAGTTACTTCGAGAACTTATTTGTTTACTTATTTTTTTGCTCCCCTCGTCGGGCAGGGCAGGAGGATCTTAAAATGTTCTTACGCATACCACGCCGCACGCGATACGGAGTTATATAAAACTCGTTCCGAGCCTATCACAGCCAACTACCCACTAAAAATGACACACCCTAAATGACTCTGGCAATCATTTACTCACAGTCTCCATCTGAAGCCATGACCAATTGGAAGAAAAGGCCGCGCAAGCGGGGAACCGTATAGGGTCACCCGCTGGTAATGACATAGCACTGAAGGTGCTCAAAGCACTAAAGGACAAGTCATAGCACTGGAGGTGCTCGAGGAAAATTTGAATTATAATTAGAATTTGCAGCCTGAAGGGCTTCGAGATCGGCTCGCAGTTGCGTGGCTACGTTCGTGTGCGCGATCCTAGTTCTAGCGACTTTGAACTTTGAATATAGGACAGGGTTAGTATACGAGACGGACTCTCGAACTAAGGGATTGGGGTGGGTTTCGGAGCGTTTGAAGAACGCTTGTGTTCTTCAAGTGTTTGGTGGCGTTTGTGGCCCAGCGCCAGAAGAGATTTTGAACCAGCTGCAGTTTATGGATTTGGCGTGGTCAACAATTGGCGAGGCGTAAGTCATTCCGGGTCAACGACAACGCATGTCTTAAAGAGCCTTACTTTTTTTAACAGGCATTTTAACTTTGTCTATCTAACGTACTATTTATATATATATATATATATATATATATATATATATATATATATATATATGTCGAACCTTAATCACTTGCAGGTTATTCAAAATAGGTTCTTACGCAAATGCGTCGGGGCCCCGCCCTATGTCCGCAACTTAGATCTGCACAAGGATCTCGAGCTGCCCACCATTGCCGCATTCATGAAGTTGGCGTCTAGACGCCACTTCGATAATTCTTCCCACCATCCCAACCCGCTGGTCAATAAGTCATCTGAATACACAGCCAACCCAGAACCCAGCGGCGGTTCGTTATAGGCGTCCGCGTCACGTCTTAACAGATCCCGACGATGATATAACAACAAGGAACGTGTTTCAGTTAGAAATAGGGCAACACGGCATTGCCACCGGTGGGTCAGGCTAACGCGTCGTACGCATTCCTACTGAGTTTCTTGCTGGTTCTTTGGCAGTAGATGATCCTTCCGAACCAGTGGTAGTTTCAATATTTGACGTCCTAAGCCGAGGTATGTGCCCTCTCGGTTGCCCTAAGGCGTGTCGTATGTAGGAGTAGTTTTAGTTTCAGCTAGGCGCCGTCAGCGCTAGGCTACAAAGTCCGGTGAAATTTAAAAGGCCTATGGGCCATAAATAGTAATTATTTTGCCGATTTGGGATTGTAATACCTCTTTCGAAAGCTAATAAAACACAGATGTTTTTAAAATAATCTGCATGAAAATTTTATATGCAAGTTTTTGTTTTAAAATCACTCTTTTTTGTAAATTACTTAGAAGAATATGTGAATTTTCAAATGTTTTCGAGAACAGTGCCTGAGTTTATGTTAATTATATGTATCTTATTGATATTATATATTAATGGATGAATATATTATTGCAGAACCAATAAAAACATTTCCAAGTAGATTTAATTTTTTTAAACAAATTTTTTAAGATGACCGTGACCCGAACCGAGAAGTGATTTAAAAAAAAACATAAGATTTGAAATATCTTGGAAACGATTCACTGTTGGATAATACATTGTATTGCGAAATCGACTGGAATTGACCTCTTCTATACCCCCTTAAAATATCCACCACTAATAACTAGTCACCCTGTATAAGACCTTCTGTTTCATCATAATTCCTTATACTCGTAAGAAGCCAATTTTTGATTTTGATCTCGCAATGTGGTAGGTTGTATGAGCAAGAAGTGATGGCAATAAAACTTCTTTTTGTAAGTTCTGATTTGGTTGGAAATACAAAGTTTGCTCTTTTTTATATATTTCTTGTTAAGGATTCTTTTTTGTTGGTATAGCAATCTGTATATACGTAATGCTCTGTGTATAACAAACAGTTCATGAGATGAGATAACTTCCTTCATCTGCAAACCGACATTAAATCTATCAGTTAAAACAATAATATCGCCATCATACAACGCCATCTCATTAATATAAAGACAGATGGAAATTAATAATCGGTTAATGTTTTAAAATATTTGTACAGAAAGAACAAAATTACGATCTACTTTTAGTGTAACAAAGTAAACTTCGTATTTGCTTAAAAAATATTTTTATTATTTAAAATATTTTTCTAATTAATGCAGTATAGTTTCTATCATTCTAATTGCTTAATTTTTTAAATACTTTGACGTATTCAGGATTCATCCATGAATGCCAAGGTTTTTTTGTAAATCATTATTTAAAGATCTTTGTAGTGCAACGACTATGACGCTCTGAAAGGTAAGAATATATTATAATTACAAAAGAAAGAAACACTATGAGTTTTACATACAATAAAACATAAAAGCAGCACCAAAGACGAAGATCAACACCTAATCAAATTTTATAACACAAAACTCGTCCTTAGAGTCATCTTAACTACACTGTATAGAAGTTTGAATGCCAAGAGGAATGAATAAAGTTTACCTTGACTGGTTATTTATTAATTAAGTTGTTTAACCCATTAACACCCAAAATAAAACTACTGATGAAAAATGTTTTATTATGCTATTTATTACTTTATTATGAAGTAAACAAAAAGAAAATTAACAAAAACAGAAAAAAATATTTTTGATTTGGAAAATATGAGGGTGTACTTGTCCGAGTACAATGGGCGGATTAGGTATGAAATTGTCCAAAGCATGGTTTTTCGACACACAAAGTTTTCAAGCAAACCTTGCAACGCCATCATACCTTGCTGTGGCAAATAAAACACCGTAACTGAAATTCAATACACTCTGGATTGTGACCGTTATTGTTTCGTTGGATTCCAGTGATCAAAAAAGAAGTAGGTTGACTTTTAGATTTTATTGGTCGCAGGTATGCACGTGCTGTAGATCTTTTGAACGATAACTGATATATATAAGTCGTTATCCCGTCATGCTTGCTTAGTAAAACGTGAAGCCGCCAAGCATTGGAAACTGCCATATCTAACAGGCAAGTGAAGATGACCCACCACCATTTTTTTTTTTTTATGGCTACTTGATATAAGCTTATTGTCCATCTGGTCAACTGCACCCATACACTTATTATAATTGATGAACAGTCTGGGGATATTGAAATAAATTTTTTGCTTCTGAACACATTTCATTCAAGGGGTTCACGTTTCATTGTAAAACAGATTGCCAAAAAACACCATTACCATAAAAAGACTATAGATCCGTAGACCTACTTATTCCATTAATAACCTTGATTATTAACCTTCATAATTTTACTTATGTTACAGAACTTATCTAGTTGTGATGCCAATTCTGTGCTTTTTGCTGCCTGCCTGGCTACCTGTTCACTTCTGGGGTGAGAACCCATGGACCTCTTGGTACACGGCGGCCATCATGCGATACACCGTCACTCTACACTTCACTTGGCTAGTCAACTCGGCTGCTCACATTTGGGGCAACAGACCCTATGACAAGTACGATTTTGTATTTACCTTTTAACGTACTAAAACGTTTTGATGCGTTAAAGTAAGCCAACATTTATGGGCTTTGTCAGACATAAATTATTTATGCTGACTAAATATACTATAATGGAAGGTTAAACTACGAGTACAGTTTAAGATCGGCAAACGTCGGATTTTTCTATGAATTAGTAATCGAAAAACCGGGCTTATGAACATTATTAATCTTTTATTCATTGTTAATCTTAGATTTACAAATTAATGTGTTAGTATTGTTCAATGTTCAGTTGATTTGCTTTGTCTTTTTTATTTGACTGAAGCATTACTATTTAGATTTTAAATACACTTTCGTGAGTATAATTACAGAAGTTTCATAGACGTTTAATGGTTACTTAAGTCGTTCCTTTGTATAAATTTTGCTTTGGGATTTTTTACTGTATCTATACTTTATCTAAGTCTAAATTTACTAAGCAAAACCTATCTAAACGTATCTGAGTGTGGCGGTAATAATGACTTTAATAATAATAATATATTTATTTTCCAAAATTTTAAATACAAGCGAATACAATTTTTGACTTCCAACATTGTTTACGCAGACCTGTTTTTCAGAAGTCAGTTCTTTCTTCATTACGGAATTCTAATTTAATACTTCGTGTTAGACATATATTAGGTCTTTACCTATGAAATTGCCGTTTTTCACGAAATAAATGAAGCGTAATTTTTTTATATATTTTTTATTTCTATTAATCAAAATAATCACCCATGCAATCAATGCATCTTTGCCAACGCATTGGTAGCTTATTGATGCCTTTCTTGAAGAAATCACCTGGACGGGAGGTAACAAATTCTTCAAAGGCATTTTGTACTGCCTCTCGAGTATTGAATTTTTTTCCTGCCAAGAAGTTATCCAAATTCTGGAAAAAGTAGAAGTCTGTAGGCGCAATGTCTGGTGAGTACGGCGGATGACGGAGAACTTCCAACCCCAACTCTTGTAGCTTGGAGACCGTCTGCTGTGCAGTATGAGGTCGCGCGTTGTCGTGAAGGAGCAGTGGAGCCAAACGATTGACCAAAGCTGGTTGGAGACGTGCGAGCTTCTCCATCATTGTGTTCAGTTCTTCACAGTACACATCTGCAGTAATGCTTGTCCCGTTTGGCAAGAAGCTGTGATGAATTACACCCGCGTTAGACCACCAAACAGTGACCATCACTTTTCTAGGGGTAAGTTTTCGTTTAGGGCATTGTTTGGGTGCTGAACCAGGGTCCAACCAACTTGCTGAGCGGTTACGATTGTCAAACAGGATCCATTTCTCGTCACAAGTAACAATGCGGTTCAGAATTCCTTCATTTGTATGCCTGCTGAGCAGTGCAAGGCACGTCTCCACGCGTACTTCGCGCTGGTGGTCATTGAGTTCGTGGGGTACCCATTTGTCAAGCTTTTTTACCTTGCCAATTTGACGCAAATGGACCAATATTGTTTTGATGCTAACGTCGAAAGCTGCTGCTAATTCAGCCGTGGATTGAGTTTCATCAGCTTCCACAATTGCCTTTAATTCGTCATTGTCGACCAAAGTTTTCGGACGACCACGGGGTTCATTTTTTAGGTCAAAATTTCCAGAACGGAAGCGGGTAAACCAATAACGGGTGGTGCGTTCGTTTGTAGTGTTCGCTCCGTAAACGTCGTTGATGTTGCGTGCCGCTTGTGCGGCTTTGCTGCCACGACGGTACTCATACTCCATAATTACTCGAATGTTTAACTTATCCATGATGACGAAAAATGTTCGAATGCGTTGAAAACAAAACACTAACTATTAAACAAATGACGATTTTAGAAAAAGAATTCCATGTTTGTCAAATAAAATTAATTTGAAATTAGAATTATCAGTCAAAAAAAAAAATATATTTTCATTTGAAATGGCCAGTACGGCAAAACGGCAGTTTCATAGGTAAAGACCTATTATTACAAATACATTGTGTTATAATACGTTAAGAATCTTCTTTTACATTACATTTATATACATTCACAAATAAATTGGTGGGTAGTTCATTTCTTTAATTATAAATAAACACATGTTTAACAAATAAACTCACTAAGACTTAAGACTACCCACTTTAGTAAAGATAACATAATAATATGAAAGTGTCAATTTGTGCTATGGTACAAGTTAAAATAAATTTAGCTATATTATTATGTTAAATGTTACGAAGATAAACACATTAATAACTGATTTTTCAGGTCTACGTCAAAAAAATTTGTAGCCCTCCTTTTGTACCAGATGTCCCAGGTCTCAATCCTGACATAAGCAGGCGTTTGAGTGTCAGTAATAAAGATGTCCGTTTCCAAGTCATTGGTTCTAACAGCATTCATTTATACATACGTTTAATACTCAAGTGGGTTAAGGTGTTTTTTGAAACAGTACGACGGTATCCGATGACTATTTAATCAAGCGAAAGCCCAAGCTCCTTACAAATACTTTGAATTTCAGTGAATTTTATACTCAAACAAGTCTGTTACACTGGAACCTTGTTGTACTGATTATCTTTATTATCCTACAGTGAACTTAAATTTATGTCTATAGAATAAAGAGAAGAATTAAGTCTCGTTTCATACTTTCTTATTGAGAATTTCTTCATTATACGAAGTTTGACTGACTGTCAATATTGCTGTATAGTTATTACGTAAGCAGCCGACAAAACATAATGCATTTTTGTAAAATAAAAGATTTTGTATTAGTATCAACTTAGTTTTTTAAAATCTAAGTAATTTTTATTTAAAATTGGTATCCCGCATAGAAAAAACATACAGTTTTTACTTTAGTTATATTAAAAAAAAAGATTTTGTATTACATTCACATATTCTGCAGCCTTAGCGCATACCAAAAAAGAAATTCAAATAGTATATTCAACATTCAAATATTCGAATAGACGTTTAGTTTGATTCTCTACGATCTTTTGAATAATGCGTACCGATCTGCGAATTGTTTACTATCAAAAAGGTTTACTACTATCAAAAAGAGTTTAAGCTGATTCTAAAATCCAAATAACCTAATAATATAAAGCCATAAAATTTGTTCACAGGAATATCGGTGCTACAGACAATGTTTCAGTGGCTATCTGTGCGTTTGGTGAAGGCTGGCACAACTACCATCACGTATTCCCATGGGACTACAAAGCAGCTGAACTGGGAAACTACAGGACGAACTTGTCAACTGCCATGATTGACTTTGCTGCTAAAGTCGGTGAGTGAATGTTGAAATGTTTAAGGACAATATTAATAAAGTGGAAATTATACATTGCGTTGATTAAAGTTATTGCATTTTTTGTTAAACAATACAGTCAAGACTAACCCTTACTTTTTAGATACATTTGTAACTCTGCTTTATTATAATATGTACCTATACCGTAGATACTAGCGTTAATTAAAGAAATCCTGCTTTTTCAAAATTCAAATTCAAATATTTATTTCTCAACATTGACAATTACTTGTTCTTATTGACGTCAAATAAAACATGATTCTACCACCAGTTCGAAAAAAAACCTTCGTGAAGAAGAACTGGCAAGAAACTTCACGGGTATATTTTTTTTTTTCAAAATAAATTTACAGAGTCTCTTTATGTCTATACAAAATTATTCTTTTCTGCATCTGTTAGCTCGACAAGTCTCCCTCCCCCCAAGTATCCAAACGACGAACACTCTCAAACGGCACCCGTTCTCGAGTTAACGCGGGATCCAGCCAATAAATAAGAGATAAATAATGAACACAGTAAAACAAAAAAAAATATTCTTAATAAACCTTTTCGTATAGTATTATAATCTATACTATAAATACCTCGAAAAGTCTGTGACAAAAACGATATAATAATAATAATTTATTTCGGACACTAATAAATAATAATAATAATCGTTTTATAATAATCAAAGAAAATGAGTATTTCCTTACTCACAAGATAAATGTCGACAAATATTTTCGGTTAAACTTTCTATTAGACTTTCTGAGCGCATTGCACTTGCCTAATACATCTATTAAATAACAGTAAAATGTTTATTATGAATGTTACACGTTTCAAATCATTTGTATATATTAATCAGAATATTTTGTTTGGTATCCACCCATGGCATCTTTACAATACCCTGTAAATACCACCAAAAAAAATTCAGTTTATTTGAGTTACGTTCTAATTATTGCCATAGAGTCTTGCACTTTGCACTCCAAAGCACTTTTTAACTTATGTGCCATTTTCGTTTATGGAATATAAATGATTTGAACACAAACGTTCGGTCTCGTCTGGTACATTTTTATCCACTGGAAAATAATCAGCAAATCTAGAATTTTTGTAAGTTACGACCCCAAAATATTGCTATCGAACTATAACCTATGTCCTGAATAAACTCACAAAAATACGAATTGATTTTTTGATGAAAAATTAAATAACATAAACAACAGAGAAAGGATATAGAAGAATTGTATGTTTTGTGCAAACGGCGATACATTAAGTTTAGCACGTGACTTCGCTCGCGTAAACCTCAGGAACAGTACGTTTTTTTTTAATGAGCTTGTCCTTTTCTGAACCCCTTAATAAGTGATGCTAAATTTCTTGATAGTTAGTTTCGTAATTTAGGTAAATAAAAAAATTTTCAAGTTGTTTTTGTTTAATTTGGATCCATACTCATCATATTTTATACGAGAATTTTATATATAAGATATTTCGTATTAAATATTAATTACTTTATTTCAGGGCTAGCATATGACCTAAAAACCGTATCAGAAGATATGATAAAAAGAAGAGTGCAACGAACTGGAGATGGTTCTCACCCACTCAGCACAAAAGCAGCAGCTCATAACGACCATGGCCACGAGCACCCAGAAAACCCAGTTTGGGGCTGGGATGATAAAGACATGAGCGAAGAAGACAGAAGATTAGCAGATATAGCTCATAGGAAATCAGACTAAAAGTCCAATAACTATTGAATCTTTAAGGGAAAATGATAATCTAAAAGGGCTATGTGAACTCGTGCTATTTTCTTTTATTGTTTGAAATAGTCTTCAGTTACGAAATTAGATTAGTAAATTAGATGTTCAGATTACAGTTTAATCTAAGCGATATTTCTTTTTACTTTCTTTTTTGTTTCTGTGACTTTTTGTATGGTTTTAGAAGCTGATAAAATTATGTAGGAATAAGTTTGACACGTACCATCTTTCTCATTTTCAAAGAATTTGATTGATAGATTGATAAGGTGGAAGTATTTTTAATCGAATTTTTTAAAAGCTGAAAGTTTCCATCATTGGTTTGTTGATTTGTAACTTAAGTATCTTACTTTAAATAATATTTGTTAGAATATTATAATTTTTGTTAGAATCGGTTTATAAAAGTCTGAAAAGATTATTTTAAAATAGTTTAAGTTATTTTTTAAGTACGCTGTTGCCAATCAAGTATTTAAAAATATTTATGCAGTATGATATTGTGGAATAAGGGTTGATTGTAAATACGGTATTATCAAATATTTATTGTGATTTATTAAATTCGCAAACACAAAGTTGTTTTGATTTTAACATAATATCGAATGTGTACAATAATAATGCAATTTAGTTGAATAAAGAATACATTTCCTTAAAGTATTTTTGTACATTATATGAGGTTAAAGGTAATTCCAGTAATTTCATCACTTTACAAATTTATTGGCTTTTAAATAACACTAAAACCCGAATTCGGACCCACTCTGCGTTTGGTCCCGATCAGACGTACCGTAGTCTCTCCTCGCCCTTGTACGAATTGAGTGCTCCTCCTGATTTTAGAAAATGTAAGTAATGAAAATGTAATGTAAAATGTAGAAAAAGTAATGAAATGAAGAAAATTACAATAGTTGAAGTGTGGTTATTTTGGAAGCAGTCAGCACACAGTTTGATTTGTCGAATTGTCGCGGGGTGGGATCCCGACTATTATTTGCTTCCACAGTCCCGTACTTTCCTCAGGCGGCCAAGGATGAATGGTGGCTCGTGGCAGCGGTCAACAGCAGCAGGACGCGGTTTGTATGCTCAAGATACGCTCGAGCAAGGACAGGGGTGCTTCAGCTTCGACGTAGCTCCAACTTAGATCCAACTCAGTTCCAACTCAGTTCCAACTTAGTTCTCTGGAATGACGTTCCAGTTAATTATACAAAAAACTTCAGTTAAGTCCGCTGACTGCGATCGCAAACTTTTCTAAGCCATGCCTAAGCTTAAGCTAAACGGGTAGGTACAGAAAGTAGATGGTGAGCTGGCTGATAAGATTGCGATCAGAACGGAGTGCAAAAACTTTTTTTAAATAAATAATTTATGAATTACACAAATAAAGAACAGACTGAGCAATTACATATTAAAAAAAAAAACTACAAAGGACGATAAAAAGTCTATTTTATTTAATTTAGGTAGGTACTCTTGTAACAAAAGAAAAAGAACATAACCATCCTTTGCGCTGCGCAGTCAGGTAGCAATACTGGGTCGGCAAATAACTTGCACTTTAAGTATAGCACAAAAGCGAAGCAAGAAGCTAATAAATACAAGTAGGTAGGTAGTTAGGTACACAAAATAAAATGTAGTCCAATACACAACAATACTTTTAACTATGGTTTACTATTTAAAATAAAAGATCATCAACTTACCCTTTCGGGGAATAACGACTTCAAATTTATAGATTTTCTTTGTTCGGTAGCCGAACAATAGGCGCAAATACAATATGTGTATTGATTCTTAAAAAATGAAAGAAATATGATTCGCAAAAAGAACGTCGTACGACAGTCAATTGATTCCAAAGTTATGTGGGACTCGTCCCGACGCCTACCAGAACCATACCCACTAAAAACCCCCTGTCGGCTCGTGCATTTTTGCCACTCAGCCTTCATCCCTTAAGGGGTCACCCGCTGGGATTTACATAGCACTGAAGGTGCTCAAAAATTAAAAGTAAAATAAAAAATAAAAACATTAAAAATGAAAAGTAAATAATGAAAACATTAAAAATTGAAAATTAAATTTGCATTAATTCGGATTTACGTTAGAATTAGAATTTACGTTAGAATTAGAATTTGCGGCCTGAAGGGCCTCGAGATCTACGGTTATCTTCGAACGTTCGCTTGTGTGCGCGTTTCTCGGTCTAGCGATTTTGTATGCCGAATCTAGGACAGGAGCAGTATATGAGACTGATTTACGAACAAGAGGATTGGAATGGGATTCGGCGCGTTTGAAGAACGATTCTGAGAGTGTTTTTAGATACTGTTGTACTGTAGGCAGTTCAAGATCTCTGTGCAGGTCCGCGTTGCGCACGTACCAAGGTGCGTTTGTGGCCCTGCGGCAGAAGAGGTTTTGAACTACCTGCAGTTTGTGCAGGACGGAGGGTTTGGCGTGAGCAAAGACTGGCGAAGCATATGACATGACTGGTCTAACGCAGACCTTATAAAGCGTACGTTTGTTTCTGAAGGACATTTTACTTTTTCTACCTAACATACTGTAAAGCCGGCCTAGGTAAAAACGTGCGAGTTTTGTTACTCTATCGACGTGAGGATTGAATGAAAGCGTCTGGTCTAATATGACGCCTAAATATTTGGTACTGCGCTTCCAGGGGATGGGAGTGCCTTGCATTCTCAATTGGAGATTGTCGGGGATACGACTGCGTCTGTAGTCGAAGTAAACCGCAGAGCTCTTCTCTGGGTTCACATCGATACGCCATTTTTTAAACCAAGCACCGAGGGTGTTAATAGCCTTTTGAAGTCTGGTGACGAGACCCGAGGCTCTGCGGCCTTTGGTGTAAAGGGCAGTGTCGTCGGCAAAGAGAGCGAGTTCGACGACTTTAGCTGGAATGGGAATGTCGTTAGTGTATACGGTATACAAAAGAGGGGCGAGGACTGAGCCTTGAGGGACTCCAGCCTTTATGGGACGAGGCGCGGAGAGCGTGCCTTCATGTTTGAAACGAAACGTGCGGTCTTTGAGAAACGACGCGATTATCCTAACTAGGCGAGCCGGTAAGCCTATTTTATAGAGTTTATAAACGAGACCGCTGTGCCAGACTTTGTCGAAAGCCTTGGCTACGTCAAAGAAAACTGCGATCGTTTTCTTTCGTTTCGGATAGAAGCCGTCGAGTATGTACTCGACGATTCGATGGACTTGCTGAGGGCAGGAGTGCTTAGCGCGAAAGCCGAACTGGTGGGGAATTATGAGAGGATCGCCGTCCGTTGGAAACAGATGGTTCCGCATTCGAGAGAGTATGACTCTCGAGAAGTTTAGACATTGCCTTGAGGAGGCTGATGGGTCTGTGATTAGCCGGGACATTAAGAGGTTTACCCGGCTTGGGTATGCCTATGACTGTCGCTTCTTTCCAAGCTTTTGGAAAGTAGCTAAGGTCGAAGCAGGCATTGAAAATGATAGCTAACAAGGTAAGCACCTGTTGAGGCAGGTGCTTAAGTGCGTGGTTGGAAATACCATCCGCACCCGGAGCCTTTCTGGACTTTTGACTTTTGATGTGAAGCGAGATTTCATCATTAGAGACTGTGACGGGGTCGTCGGTGATGGGGAGAGAGTTTCTACGGAGGACTTCGGCCTCCACCGCTTTGATGTGATTGGGATTCGCGGGTTGCGTGCTGGGCGAGCATTGAGACGCAACGCTGTCAGCGAAGCATTCGGCTTTCTCTTCGTCTTCGAAGGCGATAGAGCCATCGGGACGAGTGAGAGGAGGGACGTGAGAGGCGGCGTCTACGCGTAAGGCTCGGGCCATTCGATAATACGCTTGGTGGGACGGGGAGATATTCGCCATGAGATCGTTCATCTGGGCGTCTCGGAGTTCCGCGAGGCGAGATCTAACTTTGCGTTGTAGCTGATTCGCAGCTGTTCTATAGGCGGGCGTGGGATATTTATTGGCTCTCCGGAGAGCCGCGTTCTTAGCTTTAATAAGATTGCTAATGGCTAAGGGAAGCGTGGGTTTGCCTTTCTTAGCAACCTTTTCGTTTACACTGATGGCTGAGTTGATAGCATCAGTGAGAGAATTTACTAACGAATCTATTTTATCCGGGCTATCTAATTGATCGGGCGAGATCGCGAGCGGAGAGTTTGGGGCATCTAAGGCAGAAACTATCGTATTTTTAAACCCTTTCCAGTCGGTAAAGGTCTTAGGAGAAGTGACGTTAACGTTAGGCGGTCCTAGCACGAGGGAGACGGGGCGGTGGTCAGAACCTAGGTCATCGAGCGGTTCGATAGACCTGAGGTCGAGGTTGATATGCTTGACGATTGCAAAATCGAGGATGTCAGGAGAGTGGTTCGGGTTGTCGGGATAGTGAGTGGGAGTGATAGGGGAGACGACGTCTAAGTCGAGTAAGTTGGTGATGTCGAGGAGAGCTATACCGCTTTGGTTGGTTGATAGGCACGTCCAGTAAGTATGTTTGGAGTTAAAGTCTCCGAACATAATGACTGAACGGCCGAGGGCGAGAATGGTCTCAAAGTCGCTGCGGATAGGTTTGGTGCCACAAGGTATGTAGACTGAGGCTATGATGATGATCGGATGACCAGTCATAGCCAATCTACACACGGTGGCTTTCATGTTAAGGAGAGGAGGGGTAGGGAGAGGACAGCAATGGAATCCTCTTTTGTAGTAGATAGCAGTGCCGCCGAAACCGTCGCAGTTAGGCCTATCGTTACGTGTAAACGCGTACTTAGGAATCGCGAATCCCCTGGAGCGATTAGGAGTGAGCCATGTCTCCTGGAGAAGAAAAAGATCTGGGTCGTTGTTCTGAAGGAACAGTTTAATCTCGGGAAGGTTAGAGCTAAGGCTACGAGCGTTAAAAGATACTAGGGATAAGCCCTTAGGTTTAATACGACTGGACGCGAGATTCGCGGGTCTAGACATTAAAATTTATTTATTTAAAATTTACAAAAATAAAAGAATTTACAACGAACTTAGGAGCGAGTGATGCTCGGCTAACGCGAATAAACGCTCTTGAGGAGAGCGGGCGGCTCGCAGTTTGCGTGCGAGTACGGAAATTTCGTTAATGTCGACGTTTTGGATGACGTCGAACACGGTCTTCATGTCCTCAGCCAACGACGACTGAGGGGAAGATGACAACGCGGGACGCGGCCCTACGGGAGCTACGGGAGCTGGGATGGGTCGGGAAGGTGCAGGCGGGATGGCCGGACGCTGCCTCCAAGACAGAGCCGGAGTAGGAGTCGGCTGAACGGGCTTTGCTTCCGGGGGACCCCGGTTGCGCAGCGGCGGGAAGTTAGCAGGAGTGAGTGGCGGCGCCGGTTTAGGCGCGACCCTCTTGGTGGTGGAGCGCGGAGCGCGCGGGCAACCCCTGTAGTTTGCTGTGTGGCCGGACTGGCCGCACAGCACACAGGCAGGGGGGGAAGTGGATTCGGGAGTGCGAGTGCACTCCTTAGTGAAGTGAGGATCCAGGCACTTTACGCACCTGGGGGGAGCTGAACAGTTAGCCGCTGCGTGGCCATATAGCTGGCAGCGGTGGCACTGCCCAGGGTGACCACGGGGGTTGGGACGCTCGACGGAGATGTTCGAGAGTCCGCAGATTGTGCGAGCCTCTTTGAAAATCTCCTTCGAGTTGGGAGTATTGGACAGGATTACTAGCGCTAACGGAAAACGCCTACCGCGGTTGGAGTGCATCTTGTGCACTGCTGTGACCGGGAAACCCTGAGACTTAAGGTCCTCGAGAATGTCTTCGTTGCTGAGTTCGAACGGGACGCCCCGTAGTACTGCGCGGATCTTACGCTCCTCCGGGAGGGCGTAGGTGTGATACGCGATTTGGTTTAATCCGAGTAACCTGGTAAACGCGCGGAAGTCGTCGACGGTCGCTACTTGAATCTTGATTGTATCGCCAGCGTTGGCGGCTTTTAAGTAATTAATTTTGTGCACTTTGCACAAGTTTGGAACCGCGGTCCAGCGCGTTTTTTCACGCAGGAAGACGGGCGGAGGGAGCTGAGGCTTCGGCGGGACGGGAGCGCAGCGCGTCGCTGGCTTCGATGTGACCGACGGAGACGCAGTTACTACGAGCGATTTTAACGGCGCGGGGGCTGGTGTTGAAGACACCGGGGAGGGCTCGGGTATTGAAGAAACCGAAGCTTTCTTAGAGCGCTTCTTGGAGCGCTTGGCGACGAGTTGAAACGCGGGCTCAGGAGAGCCGGTTAAGGTGACGGCATCTGACGACGTATCAGACGCGGGTTCGGAGTCGCTCCCGGGAGCGGTACGCTTACGACGCAACGCGTGAGAGGATGCGACCGATTCGCAGTCCATCTCGGACGAGGCGGGAGACGCGGGAGAGCTTAAGACCTGAGGGGTCTCGACGTTGGAGGCCTGAGGGGCCGGGTTTGAGGCCTGAGGGGCCGGGGTTGAGGCCTGAGGGGCCGGGGTTGAGGCCTGAGGGGCCGGGGACGCGATAGATGCCTGTAAGGCCTGCGTTAGTATGTCATCGGGTATGCTGTAGCCAGACGCGGCGAGTACCTGGGCGAACGACCTAAGTACGTTGACAAGGTCCATTGGAGGGCTTGGTCCTACGATATATAATATATAAATATATAAAAATGCCTAGGATCCCTAGCGACCCTAGCGGCAAACCTCCCTACCAGCGGTAGGGGGGCTGGGGAGAATAACTTAAAACTAACTGTAGTATGCGGAAGGCCACTACCTAGAAACCTAAAAAGGGTGCGCAGGTAAAGAGTTGACCGCGTTAGGGTCAACCTTTACCGACAGAAAGGACAAATACACACACAAAAAACACACAGATATGATAAAAATAAATATGAAAATAGGAGAAAAATAAATAAAATAGAGAAGAGAAATAAAAATAAAAAGGACTGGTTCAGTACAAATTCGTTGTCACCGTTAAGTATCCTTTGCACTGAAACCAGACTACTTACGCTGGGCACAACACTGCACTCAGCACAAGCACAACACAACTTAGCACAGCACTTTGAAGACTAAGGGGCTTAGTCGCAAAGAAAAATACGCAATTCGATAGCACTCAGAGGGAGTAGAAAACCTTGAAAACCGTAGCACGGAACCAACACGCTAGACTGTGACGTCAGTAGACTGAGCGCCGCGGAATAGCGGGAAAGGACCGATCAACGGAGAACTGGGCTTGCACGTCCGCACCGCGTGGCGATCGGAGCGAGAATCGAGTCAATTGAATTTTTAAAACGTACTAAAACGAGCACGTGCTTACTGCCCAACGCTCGGACGAGGTCTGCGTCACGTAGGCACAGCGAATCTTCTCGCAAAACCGGCGCTCACGCCATTTAGGCTCCGCCCACAAAACTCCTAAGTGAGTTAGGGTTCGCGCGCCAAGGTAGTGAACCATTAGCTTCATATTGTTTGCGCAGTTGAGTAATTATAATAATATTAATATGAATAATATTAAATAAATAAAATATGAATTAATCTTTTAATTAACTTTTATTTATTTACTGAAATACTAATTATGAGAAAGGGAACGCGTAACTTTACAATGTAATACCTCTTTTATCGTCTTATAAAGTAACATAATATTTTATAAGTTATGTGGTTATAGAATATTCCTTAGTGAAAATAGTAAAAATGTTAAATCTTTCTTTTCACAATGTCAGCTCAAAATAAATTACCAATATTCTATCAGAATTTGTTAGCCTCATTATTTGACCTGATATCCGGTAATCTAGTACCTAAAGCTGTCAGTTGGGGGGGGCTGGGGGGACAAATTTACTCATTTAAAGTTATTGACTTCCAGTACAGATATTTCTTGCCTATGTTGGCACTATTGTTTGGTTATATATCAATTGTCCAATAATCTAGTTTGTTTAAAATGATCACATGGCGCTGTTGTGCTAATTGGTGATAAATACTTGCACTGTTGGCTTCAATTAGTTCCTACTTTTGCCACTTTGCACAACCACGCCAATATTACCTAATTAATGTAAATAAGAGCTTCCGCTTCCGGAAAGCGACCACTAGGAGAAACGATACGAGGACGCACAAGCCTGCGGGACAATGTCGAAGGAGTACTGTTGCCCAATTCTCGTAAAAACAGACAATTGAAAGATCGTTGTAGTGCAGAAGTCGTTCGATCGAAGTTCTATCCAAAATCGGTATTCACGTATTGCTCAGACGCGCTGCGATAGGACTTCAACTCAATAGGATCGAAACTGAACGACTTTTGAATCGAACGGCACAAGATGTTGCCAATTCAAGTTATCACTGAACTACCAAGAAATTATAACATATTTTAAATTCTGAACACGGTGTTTAACATGCAATTGGTTAAATAAATTTAAAGAATAACTACTCCAACTAACTTCAACTAGCCAAAGAGAAATAAATGCTGAAAAAAGCGAGTTTTCACTTCAATTGATCGAATAATTCGCATCTTGGTAAACGTCATTGTCTTCGATTCAGCCGTCAAATCGTTTGTCAAAGTTTATTGTTGTCAAATTGGCGATAAGTTTATTATTTGTTTTTATTCAAAAGCAAGAAACTTGTGTATAAATGTCTTGTTCAAAGACTTGTTTAAATATCAAACGCGAATTTCTATACGACAGTTGGAACTGTTTGTTGATTCCATAAATTAATATTAAGCATTAGCCTTAGGTCGTGTCCGATCTAAGGAGGGACGAAACTTGATCTCAAAATTGTCAGGAGTAACCATCAACAGACACGGGAAAGCGAAATAATAGAACAAAGTGTAGGTTGCAGCTTTACAACGATTTAAAATGTCGGGTCTCAAATACGGTCCGCAGAATTCACGAAGCTTGCAGATTCGTGGTGGCCCCAAAGATGTGCCGATACTTAGTCCCTTAGAAGAACGCCTTTGTGGATTTATAGTGCTTGAAAAGTTTTAGGGTTTAAGTGCAAATTTCACTAAGCTATTAGTTGCTTCAACAAGCTAATGTGTAGTGAATGTAATTTTTTATTGGTTTGTTGAAATTATAATATTTCAGTGATCCAGATGGTTTTACCTCAGATATTTGCGGAAATGTTATTCGGAACGACCCATGCACATTCCTGGCCATCTTCAACAAATGCCTCGAACTACACCACTTTCCAGAAATATGGAAGAGAGCCACAGTGGTGGTACTGAAAAAACCTGGAAAAGACAATTATTCTTCCCCCAAATCATACCGACCCATAGGACTATTACCCATCTTCGGGAAAATATACGAAAAGATGATCGTGGCGCGACTAAAACACCATATCCTACAAAAACTGAGCAACCGCCAGTATGGGTTCATGCCTCAAAAGAGCACAGAAGACTCCCTCTATGACTTAATGAAACATATTAGATCTAAGTTAGATAAAAAAGAAATAGTTACGATAGTATCGTTGGACATAGAGGGAGCCTTCGATAGTGCATGGTGGCCGAAAATACGAACCAGACTGGCGGAAGGAAACTGCCCGCTTAATATTCGCCGCGTCATCGATAGTTACCTCAAAGATCGCTCAGTTACCGTCAGGTATGCTGGGGAAGAACATTGTAAAGCGACAAACAAAGGTTGTGTGCAGGGATCCATTGGGGGACCAATACTATGGAATCTGCTGCTGGACCCACTCCTGAAGGGACTTGAAAATCGATCAGATTACGCACAAGCATTTGCAGACGACGTAGTGTTGGTCTTCCATGGAGACACGGCCAGAGAGGTGGAGGCACGAGCAAATTCCGCTCTCGACTTCGTACAGGCGTGGGGTGTCAACAATAAACTTAAATTTGCACCACATAAAACACACTCTATGGTGATCACGAAAAAACTCAAATATGACACCCCGCGCTTAAACATGAGTGGAATAGAAATAAAACCAGTGAAGGAAATTAAAATACTGGGGGTTGTGGTCGATGACAGACTTACCTTCCACTCACACATAGAGAGTGTATGTAAAAGAGCACAGGCTGTGTACAAACAACTAACAAGAGCGGCAAAGGCAAGCTGGGGTCTTCATACCGAAGTTATTCGGACGATATACGTCGCAACAGTTGAGCCCATCATTCTGTACGCAGCCAGCGTCTGGGCACCATCCGTCTCTAAAGTATTCGTCCAAAAGAAACTAAATAATGTACAAAGAGGTTTCGTACAGAAAATATGTCGGGCATACCGGACAGTTTCGCTAAATTCATCACTGGTTCTGGCAGGGGTACTGCCACTCGATCTTCGAATCAGGGAAGCTGCTTCCTTGTACGAAGTAAAGAGGGGATTGCCCCTGCCCGAATTAGTGGATAGAGATGTTGAGAAAACAAATGAGCCTAGAGTTACGTACCCTGATAGACGAAGAACAACTGAGTGCAAATAGCGATTATGACATTCGCATATTCACCGATGGCAGCAAGATCGATGGCAAGGTTAGGGCCTCTCTATCTTTGTGGGATAGGGACACCGAAACTAAAGCCATCAAACTCAAGCTGCCATCTTACTGCACAGTCTATCAGGCCGAACTCCTGGCCATAAACAGGGCGAGTGAAGAAATCCTACGCCGTAAAGAAACCTCATTTGCGATATATAGCGACAGCATGGCGGCTCTCCAATCTATCACCAGCCCTTATAGCCAACACTTCCTAGCAACCAATACCAGGCAAAACCTGAAAACCACGACCACACAAAATAAATGTGTAAGTTTATTTTGGGTAAAAGCTCATGTTGGACTTGCAGGCAAAGAAAGAGCAGATGAATTAGCAAAGGAGGCCGCGCTAAAAACTAAAACTAAACCACACTACGACAAGTACCCGATTTCATTCGTCAAGCGAATTCTGCGCATGCGTTCGCTTGACGAATGGAATACTAGGTACAAAAACAGCGCAACGGCAAGTACGACAAAACTATTCTTCCCTGACGCGGTGACAGCGTATGGAATTGTTAGAAAGATGGAATGCTCGGCGGTACAAACTCAGATACTGACAGGACATGGTGCGTTCTCTGGATACCTAAACAGATTTGGGTGTAAAGAGAATCCATCATGCATTTGTGAACCTGGTAGAGCTGAACTAATTCCACACGTCATCTTAGAATGCCCAGTGTACGCGCCAGCCAGATTCCAAATTGAACAAAAACTTGGAACAAAATTGGAAGCAGACAACATACATCACATAATGCAAAGCGAAGGTAGAGGTGAATTTCTAAAATACTGCACAAAAATAGCAGAAAATGTAATAAAGCGAAACAAAGCTTAAGAAATATATATGTTTCAAAAATATTGATATATTTATGTAAAACATATTATAGCATTCATATAAAGTAAATAAAAAACTTAGAAGTAATAACCTTACAAACTTTGCCCCCTAAAATACTGTAAAAGATATAAAAGCTCCAGCAACAAATTTGTCCACACAACATAAAGCGAAAAGCACGATTATAAACAGTCCCTAAAACCAACATATTAAATCTTACTTAAATTTTCAACATAAAATAGCAATATGTGAAAACTGTCAACGGTTACGCCGTTGGAGGTGGATAAAAAAAAAAAAAAACATTTCAGTGATAACAATTTGAAGAAGCACCTGTAGTTGAAGATTTAGACCAATGTTTATGGTTCGGGTTATTGTTTTGTTACTGTAGTAATTATGAATTTTTAAGAACTAAATAAAAACAAATAGTATATTTTACAATTATGTTTTAATTTTTTATTACTCTTACACTTATTACACTTAGCTCTCAGGCTCCACACACATGTAATTATTTCTTTAAATATTAACCTACCATAACTAAGTAGTTTACATATAATAACCAAATAATCACAACATAACAGCTTACAATTATACAGTAATTTGACATGAAAACCTCAAACCATATAATGTTGACTATTGGACACATCTAGGTATTAGCACTTTCATAAGAGATAAGCACAACATGATATCATCCAGTCATCCTTAAGATCTTTATTCAACACATAATTATTCAAATTAGATTAGATTTAACACAATTATTTTTTGTTTCTGTCTAAAGATTAAACTTATTATATACACCCCCATTTATAGTCTATATAACTGCTTGTTGGGCCATCCTGCCTTGTTCTAGATCTACATTAACTCTATGCAGTCCTTGTCTTCATGTTAGCTGCTTCATTTGTGAAGCTCTCCTTTGCCACAATATATTGAGATTGATTTTCCATCTCACGAAGTACTGGAACCGCAATCGAGGCTCTGTTTGAAACATTAGCTAAAACTGTTCAAGCATTGACCACTTGGCCAGAAACTTCTGGGCTGCAGTGTTGCTTACGCCTGTAGTACCAGTAAAGTAGTAACCAGTAAAAATCTGAAAGTAATATAAGACCATCAGTGTATGTTCAACATTATTCCAATTTTTCCATTTATTCCATTATTCCAATAATGCAAGGTTATTTTTACTTGAGTAACGTAAATTAAAACATATTGTAAAGAAAGGTTTAAAAAGTGTTTTATTCAATAATTTAGGTATACCTACCTAAGATTAAATTATCTAATATGTAAACCTTAGTAGATATTAGACATAGACATAGACATAGACATTTATTTATTTACACTTCACACAATACAATAATTGGTACAGAAACATTGTTAACATAATACACACTTAAAAGTTCACAACATAAGAAAAAGCAACATAATGATAAAAATTACAAGAAAAGAAGAAAAAATATATTTCAAATCAAATCAAATCAAATCAATTTATTTCCACAAATATGGGTTTTTACAAATGTTGGATTATAATAGGTAGTTCAAACCATATCTAACCTAGGAGGTATGTACAATACTTGTGTAAAATGTTGCTACTAAATTTGAAATATTAATTGACCAAATAAACGTCATTTACATGTCATATCTAACATTTTACAATAACATTACCATCTTAAATTATAACAATTTTAATTACATGTCATTGACGTATTCAAGAATAGTGTAGTAAGCCTTATCTGCTAAAACATTTTTAGTTTCTTTTTAAACTCAGTAACATTATTAATATTTTTAATACAATTCGGCAATTTATTGAAAATTTTGGAAGCCATACCAAAGAAACTCTTAGAATATAGAGTAGTTTTACGAGGTTGAGACCGGATTTTGCCTTTAAGCCTTTGGCTGTTTAAGCCTTCAAACAGGTTCATGTTCTTTTTAACAAACAATACTGTTTCTAAAATGTATAAACAGGGAAAAGTCAGAATACCTAACTTTTTGAAAAAGGGCTTACAAGATTGTCTGCTTTTCAGGTGACAAATCGATCTAATACAGCGCTTTTGAGCTTTGAGAATGTTTAATCTGTCAGTAGCGTTCCCCCAAAATATGACACCATAGCGTAGAATCGACTCAATGTAGGCATAATACGCTGATATTATTGCTGATTCGTTGACTAAGTTTGATAACATGCGTAAGGCGTAGGAATATTTACTTATTTTATTACAAGTGATATTTATGTGTTCCTTCCAGTTGAGGTTGGAGTCCAGTGTTAAACCTAAAAATTTTGTTGTATTTACTTCACTAATTTTATGTCCATTACAATCAATATTACCGAAAGTCAAGCCCCCATATCTATTCCTAAAATTCATAATGTTAGTTTTATTTAAATTTATTTTTAGATTATTATTTGTCAGCCAGTCCATAATATTACTTAATGTAGATTTAATGTCAGATTTTAATATGTGCATGTCTTTATTGCTACAGATCAATGTACTGTCATCTGCAAATAAAATCATTGAATGCGAAGTTATGTCTGGAAAGTCATTAATATAAATTAAAAATAATAATGGCCCTAAGATACTACCTTGCGGTACCCCGCACTTGACTGCCCTGAATCGTGAAAGGTAGTTTTTCTCTGTAGAGGATTGGGGACATAATCTAGATATTTGAGTGGCTTGTAATCTATTATCGAGATATGATTTTATGAGATCAAGTGCCACTCCTCGCACTCCGTATGTGTTTAATTTGTCAAATAATTTTTTATGGTCAACATAGTCAAACGCCTTTGTCAGATCCATGAAAAGAGCACAAACAGGTACTTTGTTATCGACATTAATTAATACTTCTTTAAGGAGATTGTATATAGCTAAATTTATTCCCTTATTTTTTCTGAATCCAACTTGTTCGACAGCCAATAGTTGATATTTTTCAAAGTAAACACTAAGAGAATTATATATAACCCTTTCAAATATTTTAGAAAACACTGTTATAAATGCGATAGGTCTGTACGAAGATATATATTGAGGATCAGATTTCTTTAACATAGGTTTTATAACGGTAACTTTAAGTTTTTCCGGAAATGTGCCATTTTCGATACACAAATTTATAATATGGTTCAAAACTGGTGCTATATACGGTGCAATTTCTTTAATGATCTTTGTTGAAATATCATCATTTCCAGTACTTTTGGTATCTTTTAGATTTTTAATGACCGCCAAGATATCCTCAACAGTTGTAGGCCCCATGAAAAATGAATTAGATTTATTTAATTTATTGGAATTGTTACTTACATTTTTACTATAACTTTTTTGAGTTTCTGCTTGATCAATAAAAAAGTTATTAAAAGATTCAGCTATATCAATAGGATTAATTAATTTTAAGCCATCATTTATTATTTCTTTAATATATTCTCTGGGAGGATTGTTCTTGCGTTGATTAATTAAGTGCCAAGTCGCTTTCATTTTGTTGTCTGATGTATTAATAAAATAATTATTTTGCGCCTTTTGTGTTAACCTTATTATATATATATATATACTATATTTATATATAGGTAACAATAAAAACATTTAAAAAAAAACTAACAAAACTAATTATTATCATAAACTAATATATTTACGTTTTAATTTGGTATACAAATAACGTGGAGTAGCAGAATAGAAACCTACTAACCTTATCTTTTACTGACAAAGATTCCCGTTTTCCTTCTTTTCATCAATGAGATTCTGCACCAACACTTTTGTAAGACGAAATGTTGTAAAGAAGTCTTTCTCCGGCATCGTGAATGCGTCCCATCTTGTGAACCTCAATAAACTTCTTCTTTTTCGCTTTTCGCGTCCATTTTGCAATTCTGGCATGTCTAACTAACTCTAAGCTCATTTTTAGCCTCTTCAAAACACAAAAACAGCGGTTCTCTCTTTGTAAACGTCCCGTAGAATGAACTTTTGTTCAAAGACTTTTGGATCGCTTATTTTGACGTTAAGTCGTTGACATCCGATCGAAATAATTGTCATTTGTAGGAGTAGAATACCATTGTGATATCGTTTTGAAATGATTGAAATTCGATTCAGGATGTGAATACGATTCAGCGACATTCCGATAGAGCGACTTCAGAACTTTAGAATCGGTCCAATCGACGGATGAGAATACGAAAGTGACTTCAACGGTCGAGTCGCTACGACATCGCCGCGGTTTTTATTACGAGAATTGGCCTACTGATGTGTGATGTAAAAGTTAATTGGGAATATGTTTGTGACACAATTGTTTGTAAAAATTATTGACAAGTGAAATATAAGAAGATATTATCAAATAAGGCATTTCCATTTATCTCCATCTGGACTAACTCTTTCAAATGTGTATGGTCTAAGAAGTAAGCGTTTGGCCTTAAAACAACAAATTAGGTTAAATGACTACGATTAAATTTTTTATGGGTTGCACTGTGCGATCTTTAATAATGAATTTTGTGATGAGTGATACGATGTTTTCAGATGTGACGTGAGAGTGATGATTTTACCTCGCACTGAGCTTTGCGTGACTATGGATGGTTCCTTAGAACCAGGTTTTCTAAGTGAAGTTCTCACTGTCGCTCCGGCACGCGCAGGGATCTGTTTATTAGTACAAAAGTGCAATAGATATCCCACCTAGCTCTGAGAGAATTCTAGTTTATATAGAATGTCTATTGAAATATTTATAAGCTTTCTCGTATATGATAATGAAAATAGAAATTTTATTGTAATAGGTGACTAAAATCTGCCTTGAATTTAATGGGAAGGTCACATTCCTGTACTCTCTAGGTTAGAAACAATAAATGGAACGAGTAAATTAAAGTACTACCTGGGTTTTTTGGGACTTTAGCAATATAGCACAGTAGTTTTCCAGAATCTTCCACTTCGGATTGTAAACTGTAATACTCTATTAAACCCAGATCCCGCTCATCCAGCTCTCTCTATAGACTCTCTATAGACTCCCTTGAAATAATCATCCGATCCCAGACCTAATTTCAAAAGGGTGATTACGATAAAATTAACGAAAACATAACCAACATTAACGGGCAAACTATTCTGACGTCAGATCACGTTGAGAAAGCTTTTGATATTTTTTACGACATTTTAAATGAAACAATACGGATCATATACTTCTGGGTAGCAAGAACGGTGTTGGAGGTTGAAACGCGATCTGATACAGTTGTGGTCTAATTAAAATTATAAAATACAAGTCTAAAGTTCGTAACAGATGGAAAAAGTATGACAAGCATCACGATCGTGATGAATTTTTAATGTTATGTAATCGACAAAAGCGCATTTATGAAGCATGTTCCAAACTTTTTACCAAACATGCTGAAAAATGTATAAAATATACACCAAAACCATATTGGTCCTATATTAAATCGATGCGTGGTGTATCAAATTATCCAAAATCTTTAACTTAGCAAAATAACACATTCAATGATAGAAGAGAAATTTGGAACGCCTATAATGATTTTTTTCAAAAGTGTCTTCGACTTCGCCTGTTTATACAATTGTACTTAATAATTTTATAGAAACCAACGATTCGATTTCCCACATACAAATACCAGTCAGTCTTGTCATGAAACGTCTGGAACAATAAGACACATCAAAAGGTGCTGGCTGTAAATAATTGCGCTAAAACTATTTGTCTTCCACTTGCTTTATTATTTAATAAGTCTCTCAGCGAAGTTGTCCTTCGTAAGGTATTGAAATATGATATAGTAAAACCAATTAATAAGTAGGGCACCAAATCAAATATTGGAAACTATAGAGGTATCTCTAAATTAAACAGCATAAGTAAATTATTTGAAAAAAGCGTTTTTGACTCGTTTAACTCAGTAGTTAGTAAGATTTGCCAGATTCACAACATGGTATTAATGAAAGGGAACTACACGGTTATAGATTCGACTTGTTTTACAAATTATTTGCTACTAATATGGACGGTGGTGGACAAGTTGACGTGATCTACACGGATTTCGAAAAATACCTTTTAAATTGTGTGGATCCCATCATACTATTAAACAAACTCCAGACTCAAAAGGATCCGTTGATTAAGTCGTATCTTTGTAATCGCTCTTAAGCCATCGTTTTTGAGGGATATAAATCATATTCTCGCTGCGACCTCCACCCGGTACGGATATACTAAAACCAATCCAATTGATCAGTCCCTTCCCTATATTAAGTAGTGCTCAGTTTACTGACGTCACAGTCAGGCGTGCTGGGTCCATGACACGGTTTTTTTCTCCTTCCGAGCGCTCAAGAAGTGACTAATTTTGTCATTAGAAATGAAGCCAAGAGGTAGACGTGGAACTCTCTAAGGTCTGCTTGGTAGTAAAATTCTTAACCTTGTGTTTGTTTGTCTGTTTTGACAAGTCTTTACATATAATCTCAAATTGCGGAATGGCCAAAAATCGTATGTACTAAAAAAAATTCAAATAAAATATGTCTATGAAAATAAGACTGATTCCAAAAACACAAAATAATAACTTCATGCCAAAGTTCTTTCTACCTAAAAAGGTACATACGGAAACAATCTAATCCGTGACAGTCATTGTGTAGGTACCGGAGGTGCTTAAACAGTTGTTATAAAGGTATTTTATAATGCTACTTTTAGCTGTCTTTTGCATGAAAAGATAAAAATTTTCTAGTTTTTAATTCTATAATTCTATGCTAACGATGTATATTTAGAAATTGAAAATCTGTGAAAATGTATGTTCCGTCAAGGTACAGCCAACTTCTTATGTATGAAATCTCTTGATTTTCGAACAATGTTAACGGTTGAACCGTAGATATTAAATTAGATTCATTCCTACGAAACTAGATAAATTTTTTAAATAAAACAGATTTTAAAATTATTATTACCAGTTTTATTTTCAGAAACTATTTGTATAAAGGATTTAAAGTACGCTTCTTTAATATAATGCCGTGTAAAAACATATTAGCCGGTTACTTGATTGATTAGAATTCGATCATTCTATGTTAAAAGTCGGTGGTATGTCAAATAACGATAGTAACAATTTCTGGTACAAGATATCATATAAATAAAACTATAGTCTGTAAACTGTAGGCTTCGCGTATCACACCTACGCCCTCCCGGAGGAGCGTAAGATCCGCGCAGTACTACGGGGCGTCCCGTTCGAACTCAGCAACGAAGACATCCTCGATGACCTTAAGTCTCAGGGTTTCCCGGTCACAGCAGTGCACAAGATGCACTCCAACCGCGGTAGGCGTTTTCCCTTAGCGTTGGTAATCCTGTCGAATACTCCCAACTCGAGGGAGATCTTTAGAGAGGCTCGCACAATTTGCGGACTCTCAAATATCTCCGTCGAGCGTCCCAACCCCCGTGGTCACCCTGGGCAGTGCCACCGCTGCCAGCTCTATGGCCACGCAGCGGCTAACTGTTCAGCTCCCCCCGGGTGCGTAAAGTGCCTGGATCCTCACTTCACTAAGGAGTGCACTCGCACTCCCGAATCCACTTCCCCCCCTGCCTGTGTGCTGTGCGGCCAGTCCGGCCACACAGCTAACTACAGGGGTTGCCCGCGCGCTCCGCGCTCCACCACCAAGAGGGTCGCGCCTAAACCGGCGCCGCCGCTCACTCCTGCCAACTTCCCGCCGCTGCGCAACCGGGGTCCCCCGGAAGCAAAGCCCGTTCAGCCGACACCTACTCCGGCTCTGTCTTGGAGGCAGCGTCCGGCCGTTCCGCCTGCACCTTCCCGACCTATCCCAGCTCCCGTAGTTCCCGTAGGGTCGCGTCCTTCTCCGTCTTCCGCACCTCAGTCGTCGTTGGCTGAGGACATGAAGACCGTATTCAACGTTATTCAAAACGTCGATATTAACGAAATTTCCGTGCTCGCACGCAAACTGCGAGCCGCCCGCTCTCCTCAAGAGCGTTTATTTGCTTTAGCCGAGCATCACTCGCTCCTAAGTTCGTTGTAAATTCTTTTATAATTCATAAATTCGTAAATAATAAATTATAATGTCTAGACCCGCGAATCCCGCGTCCAGTCGTATTAAACCCAAGGGCTTATCCCTAGTATCTTTTAACGCTCGTAGCCTTAATACCAACCTTCCCGAGATTAAACTGTTCCTTCAGAACAAAGAACCTGACTTATTCCTTCTCCAGGAGACATGGCTTACTCCAAACCGCTCCAGGGGATTCTCTATACCTAAGTACGCGTTTATTCGTAACGATAGGCCCAACTCTGATGGTTTCGGCGGCACCGCTATATATTACAAAAGAGGCTTCCACTGCTGTCCTCTCCCTACCCCTCCTCTCCTCAACATGGAAGCTACTGTGTGTAGATTGGCTATGACTGGTCATCCGACCATCATCATAGCTTCAATCTACATACCTAGTGGTACCAGACCAATCCGCAGCGACTTTGAGGCCATTCTCGCCCTCGGCCATTCAGTCATTATGTTCGGAGACTTTAACTCCAAACATACTGACTGGACGTGCCTATCGACTAACACCAGCGGTATCGCTCTCCTCGACATCACTAACTCCCTCGACCTAGATGTCATATCCCCCGTCACTCCCACTCACTATCCCAACAACCCGTCCTACTCTCCTGACATCCTCGACTTTGCAATTGTCAAGCGTATCAATCTTGACCTAAGGTCTATCGAACCGCTCGATGACCTAGGCTCTGACCACCGCCCCGTTTCCCTCGTGCTAGGACCGCCGAACGATAACGTCTCATCTCCTAAGACCTTTACCAATTGGAAAGGTTTTAAAAATACGTTAGTTTCAGCCTTAGAGGCTCCGAACTCTCCACTCGCGATCTCTCCCGAACAATTAGATAGCCCGGATAAAATCGATTCATTAGTAAATTCTCTCACTGATGCTATCAACTCAGCCATCAGTGACAACGAAAAGGTTGCTAAGCACGGCAAACCCACGCTTCCCTTAGCCGTTAGCAATCTTATTAAAGCTAAAAACGCGGCTCTCCGGAGAGCCAAGAAATATCCCACGCCCGCCTATAGAACAGCTGCGAATCAGCTTCAACGTAAAGTTAAGTCTTGCCTCGCGGAACTCCGAGACGCTCAGATGAACGATCTCATGGCGAATATCTCTCCGTCCCACCAAGCGTACTATAGCATGGCCCGAGCCTTACGCATAGACACCGTCTCTCACGTTCCTCCTCTCACTCGTCCCGATGGCACTACTGCCTTCGAAGTCGAAGAGAAAGCCGAATGCTTCGCCGACAGCATTGCCGCACAATGCTCGCCCAGCACGCAACCTGCTGATCCCTCGCACATCCAGGCGGTGGAGGACGAAGTCCTTCGCAGAGACTCTCTCCCCATCACCGCAGACCCTGTCACAGTCTCTAATGACGAAATCATGCTTCTCATTAGAAATCAAAAGTCCAAAAAGGCTCCGGGTGCGGATGGAATTTCCAACCACGCACTTAAGCACCTACCTCAACAGATGCTTACCTTGTTAGCTATCATTTTCAATGCCTGCTTCGACCATAGCTACTTTCCAAAAGCTTGGAAAGAAGCGACAGTCATAGGCATTCCCAAGCCGGGCAAACCTCTGAACGTCCCGGCTAATCACAGACCCATCAGCCTCCTCAAGGCAATGTCTAAACTTCTCGAGAGAGTCATACTCTCTCGAATGCGGAACCATCTGTTTCCAACGGATGGCGATCCTCTCATTATTCCCCATCAGTTCGGCTTTCGCGCTAAACACTCCTGCCCTCAGCAAGTCCACCGAATCGTCGAGTATATACTTGACGGTTTCTATCCGCGTCGTTATAAAACAGTCGCGGTTTTCTTTGACGTAGCCAAGGCTTTCGATAAAGTCTGGCACAGCGGTCTCGTTTATAAACTCTACAAGATAGGCTTACCGGATCGCCTAGTCAGGATAATAGCGTCGTTTCTCAAAGACCGTACGTTTCGATTTAAACACGAAGGCACGCTTTCTGCACCTCGTCCCATAAAGGCTGGAGTCCCTCAAGGCTCAGTCCTCGCCCCTCTGCTGTACACCGTGTACACCAACGACATTCCCATCCCGCCGAAAGGCGTCGAACTCGCCCTCTTCGCTGACGACACCGCACTCTATACCAAAGGCCACGGTGTTCGGCGCCTTGTAACCAGACTCCAAAAGGCCGTAAACGCCCTTGGTGCATGGTTTCAAGAATGGCGCATCGATGTGAACCCTGAAAAGAGTTCTGCGATGCGCTTCGACCACAAACGCCGTCGTCCCGATGATGATCCCCACGTTCGAATGTTAGGCATTCCCATCCCCTGGAAGCGCAGTACTAAATACTTAGGCGTCACATTAGATCCGACGCTTTCTTTCAAGCCACACGTTGAAAGAGTTTCGAAACTCGCTCGTCACTATTTAGTCCGCCTAAATAGCATGTTAGGTAGAAAAAGTAAAATGTCCTTCAGAAACAAACGTACACTTTACAAGGTCTGCGTTAGACCCGTCATGACGTATGCCTCGCCAATCTTTGCCCACGCCAAACCCTCCCTCCTGCACAAACTGCAGGTAGTTCAAAACCTCTTTTGCCGCCGGGCCACAGGCGCACCGTGGTACGTGCGTAACGCGGACTTGCATAGAGATCTTGAACTGCCTACAGTGCAACAATATCTCAAAACACTCTCTGAAGCGTTCTTCAAACGCTCCGAAACCCATCCCAATCCTCTAGTTCGTGATTCTGTCTCATATGCTACTCCTGTGTTAGACTCGAAGTTCAAAGTCGCTAGGCCTAGAAATGCGCAAGCGTACTCATCCACCAGACTGTCACGCGATCTCGAGGCCCTTCTGGCCGCAAATTCTAATTCTAACGTAAATTCTAATTCTAACGTAAATCCTAATACTAACGTAAATGCGAGTTAATTCAATTTTATTTTGCAATTTTTTTTAATTTTTGTTTTAATTATTGATTTTCATTTTGAGCACCTTCAGTGCTACGTATTCACCTTCAGTGCTTTGAGCACCTTCAGTGCTATGTAATCCCAGCGGGTGACCCCTTCTGGGCCCCGCTAGCGCGGCCTCTTTCTCCAATTGGCCGTCGCTCAGATGAAGGCTGAGTGGCAAAAATGCACGAGCCGACAGGGGGTTTTTAGTGGGTATGGTCCTGGTAGGCGTCGGGACGAGTCCCACATAACTTTGGAATCGCGCCAGAGTATGCGTCAGGGCATTTTTATCCTCCTGCCCTTCCCGCGGAGGGGAACAAAAAAAAAAAAAAAATAAACTGTAGGCAGTCTCGGTCCGCGTGCGTTCTCGAGCGCACGTCGATCGCAGACGCCTTCCCGCTCTTTTAGCCCCCGCGCTAATTGAGCACCCAAATTTCATAGTTTACCGTATTAAGTTTCTAACGCCGTTTTCACGGCGGACAGTGGGTCGGTAACCGTACTTCTAATAAGTTTCTAACGCCGTTTTCACGGCGAACAGTGGCTTGTTAACCGTACTTCGTGGAACGTGAGCTTCGTCGACGGGGTTTCGTCGTTCCAGGACTTCAAGTTTTCGTGTTCGAGTAAGTTATCCGCGTCGTCCTCAACCGCCCTACTGCGTGTAGGGTGGTTTTAGGAAGTTAGTCATCGTTGTTAGGTTCATATATTGTCCCTCCCCAACCCCTCCGCAATGGCTTCCCTAAGCTCTGATGAGATTAGGAAGAAGTTACTTGATAGTACCGGTGCTGAAGGCATGTATATAAATGCCGACAAGTACCGTTTCTTAGACTCTCTCATCCCTCATTTCATGACGATAATGTCCACAATGGCCCCTCAGGCCACCCCAGTTCCCCAGACCCCTCAGGTCTTAGGCCCTCCCGCGTCCCCTTCCTCCAGTGACATGGAGTGCGAAGTAGACGCCCCTCTGCGCCGCAAGCGCGCACCCGCGACTGAGTCATCCTCGGACGCCACCCCAACTGGCCCTGAGCCTTCCTCTTTCACCCTTGTTAAGAAGCGCTCTAAAAAGCGCTCGAAACAAGACCCGGCGCCCTCGACGCCCGTCCCCACACCCCCTGCGGCGTTTTCAACGCCAGCTGCCCCGGTGTCTTCAACACCCGCTCCGGCCCCAACTTCTGTCAAGGCCAAGGTCCCACCACCCGTTTTCCTTCGGGAAAAGGGTAAATGGACTGAGGTCTCGACACTGTGCAATGAGCACAAAATCCATTACACCCGAGCGGTAAACTCGGGTGAATCTATTAAAATCACTGTCTCGTCGATAGACGATTTCCGAGCTTTGACTAAGCTCCTCACCGATAAGCAATATGCTTATCACACTTATGCTCTGTCAGAAGAGCGTAAGATCAGAGCGGTACTCAGGGGAATCCCATTCGAATTATCGAACGAGGCCATCCTGGAGGATCTGCAGTCCCAAGGCTTCCCGGCACTCGCGGTGCATAAAATGCACAGCAAGTACGGGAGGCAACACCCTCTCGCTTTGGTGATTCTCGCCAACGTCCCCAAGTCCAGAGAGATCCTGAAAGGGGTTAGCTCTATTTGCGGCCTCTCTGGGATCTCAATCGAGGCGCCTCATCGCCGCGGTCATCCCGGCCAGTGCCATCGGTGCCAGTTGTACGGGCACGCGGCAGCCAACTGCCGCGCATCGCCCAGGTGCGTCAAGTGCCTGGTCCCGCACTTCACTAAGGAGTGCAATCGCACTCCTGAAACTCCCTCTCCTCCCGATTGCGTGCTTTGTGGCCAGTCCGGCCACACCGCAAACTACAGGGGCTGCCCTCGTGCACCCCGTTGTATGCGCTCCAATTTCAAAAGGGCGGCTCCCAAACAGGCCCCGCGCCTTTCTCAAGAAAACTTTCCGCCGCTGCGTAACCGGGTTCCTCCGGCTGCAAAGCCTACTCAGCCCAAGCCTGCTCCAGAAAACTGGAGGCAGCGTCCCGCATCGAATCCCATCCCGGCTCCTCGCCCATACAAACCCACTCCTCAATCCTCCGTAGCAGACGATATGCGTATCGTCTGCGACGCTATTAAAAATGTCGATGTTAGTGAAATCGCAGTCTTAGCCCGTAAACTTAGGGCTTCACGTACTCCGACAGAGCGTTTGCTAGCTCTGGCGGAGCATAGTTCCCTTCTCAATTCATTGTAGGTTCATTTAAATGAATTGATCCCTAAATCATGCTTCGGCCGACCTCTGCCCAGCCCCGGCTTCACCGGAGGCTGCCCAGAACGGCCACCAACTCATGTCCCTTTGAGCACCTTCAGTGCAACTTTCACTACAGGCGGAAGACCCGCTAGCGGGTCTCCGCCAGCGCGCCCAACTTCCCGACGGGTGTCGCTTCCGATGAAGGCTAAAGGTATACGCTTACCACAGCCAACAGGTGGTTTTTAGTGGGTAGGTGCCATTCTGGTGAGTCCCACATAACCCCCCCGCAGAGGAATTTACCTGCGGGCGGGTATGCATGACGCATCTTCCACCTCCCTCCCGTGAGGGTGCCTCGGCAGCAAAAAAAAAAAAAAAAAAAAAAACTGTAGCATCCATACTAATAATCTAAATGCAAAAGTAACTATGTCTGTCTATCCGTCTGTTACCTTTTCACGATTACACCACTAATCCGATTAAGATGAAATTTTTAGCAAAGATAGTACGAGACCACAGAAAGGACAAAATGTAGTTTTCGTCCCGGATATCATTTCTAAGTTTCGTGTGAAAGTTTTGTTTATTTTCATTACATCTCCTGTACTCATCACTTGAACCGAGTTATTCGGCCGAGTACGAATATATAAAAAAAAGTCGAATATTACCGAGTAGTAACCCAGTACGAATTCCCTGAATCATAAAGCTATTCAGTACAATATTGCTAACGAAGTTTCTGTTTCATTATGAGTTAAACTATGTAACCATATATAAGTTTTTGTTAAGTTGATGATTGGATAGATTACAAACTTTATGGATGGCATTAAACTCATAATACAGTTTAGGGGCCTGAAAATTGTAACAGTTGCTAGCAAAATAACTTTTGATAGCTGGTGTTTATAAGCTCAATTTTTTAAAATTTAATTTACTACTACCTAATTGTTATAAATTAAAATATAATAATTTATCCTTTAAGTTGATTTATTAAATACATGCTGTATATTCTAATAATGCTAAAATAGTCAAGCCATAGCAACTCTTGCCGTTCGTAAAGATGTAGTCTGTAAGTAAAGCAAGCTAGAATCTGATAATAGGTAAGAAAAAAGATCCTTTAAACTCTAAAGTATTCAGTTACAAACATTCTTCTTGCACGCAGGCTAGCCTCAGTACAAATCCAAAGTCTAGCCAGCCAATGATAGCCATTTGATTATTATTGTTCGCAAAATAATACGGGCTACATAGGAGTAGCAGTAAATACTTTTATTTATTCACTTGTTATAGGGAATAAAATGATTGATTTACTTCAACCTTATGTAAAAAAACATCCAATTATCATTTATTCGATTGATATCCCATATCTGACAAATATAATGGCGGAAAAATAGGCTTTTCCGGAATATTTTCACAAGACTTTTATTATTTACAATGAATTTAACACAACGCTTAAATTCAAACGCAATGAGAATAATTAAACATTTATAGATTCATGGTATTAACAGTCTGCTCCTTAGTTTTACTACTCTACTGGTACTCGTAGAACTCATATAAAATCCCTTTTGACAGCCAGGATTGGCGGTAAGGTTTTAAAATTGATAATTACGATGAATGTAAGGTATGCTTCGATACAAGTCAAAGTACAAAGCCGAAGTCGCGGTCCTAAAGAGATCACCACTCGCGAATATTTTCATACCTTAATACTGCGTAGTGAGCGAGACGGACGACCCTGGTAACTGTTCAACAACTCTACCTCCTAACCTCTACGTAGTGTGTGAGGAACGCGTCTTCGTAGATGGCAATAATTATATGGTCCAATACAGCACAAAAGATCTGTTGTTTGTTGTGTTGGTTAACATTTTTTATATTTTGATGTTGTTTAAGCATGTTTACAATAAAATGAAAATTGACCAGTCTGAAAGTGATGTGATCAAGTGCATTGAATACTATGATTTCATGATGTGGCATTTGTGCATGGAACGTGCTTGCACACAGAATATCAAATTTCACGGCTCTATCAATCGCGTTTGAAAAATCAAAGCAACGAAAAGTCCTCTACGGCCAGGGTAAGTCATAAAAACATTTTTATTGGTGCTTTAAGTCATAACAAGTGACTTAGTGAATCGCATCGAATCTTACTTCTTTGTAAATGATGTAGGAACACACAAATGCCACATCATGAATATTAACTGTATTATATTATAACTGTATTACTGTATAACTGTATTATAACAATATTAACTGGGATGAGATTTTAAACGATCAAATATATGAAAAATGGTAACTATGGTTGAATAATTTAAAATTGATTGGTGACATACGCATACCTCGATGCTACCAGAGCGAGACAGATTGTGCGCGGGTAACAGGTACCGATTATCGACATCATTTATCGAGGGCGCATGTACTTAAACCAAACGCTTCCAGCGCTTCCACGGGTCGTTATGATAACTTGGCATTGCATTTATTTAGCGATGCCTCGAGACAGGCTATGTGTGCGGTGGCTTATTGGCGCCGGACGGACAACGACGTAGTAAAAGTTGCCTTTGTGTCGAGCAAGTGTCGCGTAGCACCTGTAAAATTTACGACTGTACCTAGATTAGCGTACCTAGATAGAGCTACAGGCGACCTTGTTGGCCGCTCGACTCGCCGATACAATACAAACCGAACATAGAATTAAGACTGTTCGTCGAGTTTTTTGGGGCGATTTAACTACGGTATTACAATGGATACGCAATAATAATAGAAATTGTAAGGTGTGTGTCGCACATCGATTAGGCGCAATTGATGAACTTACAAAAATAGACGAGTAGAGATATGTACCAACCAATTTATATGTTTCAGATATCGCGACCAGAGTAATAATAATAATAATCGTACGATATAACTGTACTCAAGAAAGAGTGGTTGTCGGGGCCTAAGTTTCTGTACAAGAGCGAAGAATCGTGGCCTGCAGACGTAACACCTGACAGTCAAGGTGTGGTGAGTCATGATGTGGAATGTGTGACGACTTTGAAACTGGTGAGTGAACACATACCTATACCCAATCCTGAGAGGTTTTCTTCATGGTTGCGACTTGTGAGAAGTACCGCCGCCGTCTTAAGATTTATTAACAAATGTAGACGTTTACCTACCAGTGATGGCACGTTAATTGAGCGTGTAGAAAACCTAATTTTAAAATATTCACAAAGTCGGTCATTTAAATCCGATATAGAAAATATAAAGAGTGGTAAAGTTGGAAAGAAGTAGAAAATTACTTGCTTTATTGCCGTTTCTCGACATTCATTGAGTCCTACGTGCAGGTGCCGCCCTTCATGATTCTATAGACTTGAAACAACCGGCCATATTGGACGGAAAAGACTACATCTCGAGACTCATAGTGCAGGAACTAGTTGTTAATGAATTAAAACAGAAATATTGGTTAATAAAGTTAAGGCCTACAGTGAAGAATGTTGTGTCTAAGTGTATGCTTTGCAGAATTAGAAAGACTAAGCCAGAGATTCCAAAAATGGGTGACTTACCTGTTGGAAGGGTCGCTCATCACCAAAGGCCGTTTACCCACTGTGGCGTGGACCTATTTGGGCCCATAGAGGTCACTGTTGGCAGGCATCGCGAAAAAAGGTATGGGGTTTTATTTACTTGTCTCACCGTAAGAGCAGTACATGTGGAGATAGTGAACTCGCTTACTACTAACTCGTTTTTAATGGCACTTAGAAAAATGGCAGCAGGGCGATGATAGCCTTATTATTTATATTCAGATAATGGTACGAACTTGCGAGGTGCCAATTCAGAACTAATAAAATCTTTAAAAGGACTAGATGAAGAAGTTTTAAAGGCTAACGCTTGTAATTATGGAACCAAATGGACATTCATCCCTCCAGAAAACCCTCATTGGGGTGGGACGTGGGAACGCCTCATAAAGTCGGTTAAAGTGGCACTTGTAGTGGTCTTAAGGGAACGGGTGCCAAGAGATGAAGTACTTAACACGCTACTCGCCAGAGTGGAAAACATAGTGAATAGTAGGCCACTCAGTCACGTCTAGGTCGAAATCATTTTTTTAATTGGTTCTTCTTCTAATTTACCGGTGCTAGGTTATTTTGACAATTCTTATCTGTTTCTTAGAAAGCAGTGGCGCATATCCCAAGTTCTAGCTGATATGTTTTGGCGTAGGTGGATCCAAGAAATCTCACCGGAGTTAGTGCCGCAGCGTAAGTGGCACACAGATGTGCGGCGCCCGATAAAGGTAGGTGATGTGGTCTTATAGCCGATCCTGATGCGCCCCGCGGCTCTTGGCCTCGGGGTATCGTGGAAGCTACGTTTCCTGGCAAAGACGGTCGCGGGCGAGTGGTCGCGGTGAGGACCACCTCTGGCACGCTTAAAAGATCTGTTTTGCGTGTCGCCAAAATACCAGTAGAGAATGAGTGCTGTCAAGGCAGCACTAAGGAGGTGAATGTAGGCGACACAGGCTAATGTCAATTTTAGATAGGTATATATTATGAAAATTGTATCTTCAACGCATTAATTCTGTATTTTATTGTTTTAGTTGTATAATGTTAAGAAAAATATTATAAATGAGGGATGTATAGATATAAATCCTTTGCCTCCAATGTTTGTGCTTTAGTTTAAAATAAGCCAACTGTCACTGCTACTGTCAGTAAGTGAGCAAGCGAGATCGTAACCGGCAACTTAGCCGATCGCGCGCGCCTTTTGTCTTACGTTTCGTGAACTTGCTGATTACTCAGTAATTAAATTCGTACTAAGTGCTATCTGTGTGTTTTCGTTCATATCGACCCTGACCAATCATCGTTTACACGCTCCCTAATCTGGAACCGTCGACCGCCGAGAACGAACCAGGCCAGTCGGAAGAATTATTTCCGACATGGATCCAAAGATTCTTTCTAACCTCGGGGCTTAAGGGGCTCCAGTTATGGAATAACCGCTATAAATAGGGGGATGAACTTACTTCTTGAAAAAGGAGATAATAAAGTTTAAAAAAAAGAAAAAGTTATAATAGTAATAATAATAAAAAAGTACACCGAAGCTATCTAAGTACTCCCCAAACATCGACAGGCAACCTAGATGGGACCACCTCGTTACCCGTCAAACAGGGGGGGGGGGTGACGTCAATGGAAAAAACCAGAGCCTCCACTTCGGCGTCCACATTTGAATTCGGCCTTCGACCCAAAATTCAACCACTCCGGGACTCGTGCACCGAATCAACCATAATTCAGGTGCACGCAGGTCGAATCCATTGCTTTTACGATTATTAGCCTGAAATAACAAATAATGAAACGATTTTAAAATGGATAAATAACAATGATGATAATTTTAATTTCATTTCATGATAAAATTACACCAGTGTTTACTCCCAAACATATTATGTCGCTTAGAGAGAAATGATATATTATAAAAAATATGACGTTTACACACGTACAAGGTTAAATAATAGCAGAGTCGGAGAAACTGATAGGGATGGAGCTATTGGATGGAGCTAGAGAGCATTATATCAAATTAGAACTGTCATCGAGAAAATAAAGAAATTATGATAATAGCACACTTAGAGGCTATAAAACCTCGTTATACATCAAGTGACCAGTTTTTATGAAAGAAATATAATAAACAAATATTTTTGCGAAAAACGGTTCGTACTGAACCAAAAAAAAATTTAATAAATAAAATTATACAATTTTGTAGAAAAAGTACACTTTAAAATGGAATCTTACAAAACAGCTATTAAATTATGGTTTCTTTGATAACATAGATAAGAAAGATCATATCTACTTGTACCTATATTTGTTAATTACAAAAAATACACCTACGTTTTGAATTTAAAGAAACCTATGTATATGTTTGAACCAATCACATACGAGTTTACGGCCATGCCGTATAGATTATCCACTTTATCCACCTTTTTACTGACTGCTAAACTAGCAACTTTCCGACGATGGTCGAGGCTTTGCAGTTTTTTGGTGGTGAGGTCAAAGTTGTTAATAATTTTTCGGGCTCTTGGGTCAACTGCATCCATCGCTTCTAGTTGGTACTTTGCAAAACCATCCCAAAGTTGGATACAGTACTCCATACAAGATCGAACTTGACTGTGTACAAATTAAGTAGCTGTTCAGGGCTGAAGAAGCAGTTTGAGCCATGGACACAATTTGATGCCGGAAGTTCAGTTGGGACGATATAGTTACGCCCAGAAGCCATAGGTGGTAGATTAAGGGTACAGAAACATTTTGGAAAGTGGGCGTTTGGTTGAAACTGGCTTTCTGGCTTCTTTTTGGCGGAGAATAAACACGCCTGTGTTTTTGACGGGTTAAATTTGACCAAATTGGACTCACCCAATTTGACACTTTCTTTAAGGCCAAATCTACCCATTCAATCATGGACTCTCTCAAAGCCCGGATTCCTTGAGGACTTGCTCGCGCATTGGACATGTATCTCTCTACAACGGAGCTGTCATCAGCGTAATCAATAATGCTTGGGGTAAGCAGATCAGTAATGTGCAGCAAGAATAACGTTGCAGAGAACAGATCCCTGAGGTACCCCGGCGTTAATTGCCAATAGGTCAGAAGAGCAGCCGTCTAAGACTACTCGAATTGACCGTTTCTTCAGAAAATCAGATATCCAGTTGTAGAGCCCTTTAGGTATTCCGTATGCTGGAAGCTTACTCAAGAGACCATCATGCCAGACCCTATCAAAAGCTTTGGAAATGTCTGAGGATACAGTTATAGCTTCACCGTGACCTTCCAAGACTTCGCTCCATAAGTGAGTGGCATACACAAGAAGATCTCCAGTCGAGCGTCAACTGCGAAAACCATATTGGTTATCACTTAGGAGCTCGTTGGACTCAAGGTATGCCAGGAGACGATTGTTCAATACACGCTCCATAACTTTAAATTACTTTGCAAAGTATGGAGGCGATTGCAATAGGTCGGTAGTTGATAGGATCTGCACGGCTTCCCTTTTTTGGTACCCGTTGCAGGTTAGCCAGCTTCCAGGATTTAGGGACCTTTCCGAATTCCAAAGAGAGCCGATACAGGCGCGTTAGTATGGGAGACAACTCGGCTGCGCAGTGTTTTAACATGAGCGCAGGTATCCCATCGGGGCCACTGGCCTTATTCACGTCTAAATTCTGCAAGCATTTAAGAACCTCCTTTTGGCGAATATGAACGGTACCCATTTTGGGTCCGAACTGAGGTAACTGGGGTGGGGAGTCTGCGTCTCCGTTAGGAAGAGTAGGTGAGGCCTCTCTGTCTCAAGATGGTGGTGGACATCGTTGATATTTCAGTGCATTCCTCTGAGAAGTGCACTTTAAGAGAGAGGAAGCGCAACCGCTGTAGAACCTTACTCTTCTTATGACTTTTCAAATAAGTGCGTGAGTAAATAGGGAGGAGGACAGAAGTTGAGTGAAGTGCTGCAAATGGAACCAAACAGCTCGCAATAAACAACGCACCGATGGGAAACTGGCTTGGAGACTGCGGGGATGCCCAAACCTCTCCGGGGATTTTCATCGGGTCCTGTCTAACCAGTCGCCAGTTGGCACGATGAAGCCTCCCGGGATTTTTCGCGAGGTGGCGGGGCAGCTTTCGCATGTGGCTAGCACACTACTTGGGCCCCCTACTACCTGCGTCCGCCAACGATGCACCGTTTCTTCGGAATAGAAAATATCAAAATAGTTACTTTTTTGCAAATTTTATGTAGTGCGCTAACAGCTATTGGTCAATATTTTAACACAATATTAACCGGAAATATCAAAATAGTTACTTTTTTGCAATTTTTATGAAGTGACGCTAATAGCTCGGCCATCCTGAATCCTGCAGTAGCGAGTCCCTTCGCGAAACAGATCAAAACCAAAGAGAGAGAGAAAAATAATGAAATAATATACCTTTCTAGATAAGTATACGTTTAACATCATGTATACATTACTTATGTCTACAATAATTAAATTAAATACATCGGGAAATAACAGTTTCACAAGTTAATATTTTCTACTACAAGATTACCTTATTTAAATAAAAGTAATCAAATATTAGATATTAGTTCATTGTGTATTTAACCTAAGTCTACAGTAATTAAGGAACATTAGAAGAATACTATAATCTACAAAACCGAATATTGTTATATTACAATAATAACATAAAGTTTTGTTTACATGTATCAATGTTGATTAAATAAAGATTATTGATGAATGTTATCGCTAAATACGTCTCTATTACAATAAGATTAGGTACCTAAACCAAGAATAATTTTCAACATGAAAGTTCTAACTTCACTCAAGGACACAGCAACAGACTTCTTAGTTTTGTCATACACTCCCTAGCTGTAAGATTAGATTATATTGTAAATTCTTCTGTTTAGTACCTATTTAAGCCGGCTTAATCATATGATTGTAAGGCTTATAAAAACAAGAATAAAATAAAATAAAAAACATGAAATATGCATTTTGATGGTATTATAACTATCTATTTTTACAATAAGCAAATATAATTTGTAATTAATCGACTGAGAAATGGTATAATTTAATATAATAAAAGTAGTTGCAACCATTGCATTGTGTTAATTTTAATATGGCTCTCCTTTGGACTATTATGATTTTGATTACATATAGATATTTATAAATCGACTATCTTAAAATACTAGGTATCGTGTTAATTTAATTCATAATGGAGTGTGTAAAATATAATCTAGAAGGTATCCAGATTGTATCCATTTGAAGCCTTTTTTGCTTTTAAATCTCCTTATCTGAATTTTCAGATTCCGATTCAGTGGTTTCACAGCCTCTATTAAATACAAGCCAAGGTTTATGTTTGTCAAAAGCAACAATGTTCTCGTACTTGCGTTGGCCACGCGTGTGAGTGTGCGGTGTATTTTTAATTAAATAGCGATCATTAGGCAAAACCTTTGCTATCTTATACGGGCCCTGATATTTTGAAGCAAGTTTTTTAGAGTTACCGTCACTGGGAACCTCTCTTTTTACACTTACTAAATCACCGATACTATAAGTTTGTGTCATAATTCGTTTAGAGTCGTAGCGAACCTTAGTTTTAGCTTGTTGTTCAACTATACATTTTCCCGCATCAATGCGCACCTGTTTTAAGTTTTCTGCTACAGATACTCTAGTATCATCTAAAACCCCATTCAATATATTATCCAAGGATAGTTCTTTTGTAGCGCTCGCACTGTCCGTTCGCTCTTGGCGTCGATACTGCGTTTAGGATATGTTTAACACCTATTGCCTTAATAAATTCACTAAAACTGTGACTAGTAAATGATGTCCCTCGATCCGAAATAAGTCTGCAAGTTGCTCCAAAACAAGCCACGTGTTCCTTCAATGCCTTAAGTGGAGCTCTTAGTGTCCCTAACTGGTTTAATGTTCACGTATTTAGTGAAACCATCAACAATAACCAAGAGACAGCAGTTACCCTTTCTGCTGCGAATAAATGGGCCCAAGTGGTCGACATGCACCGTATGCAAGGGAAATTCTGGTTTGGGAATTGGATGCAACTCGCCCTGTTGTTTTCCTGGGATTTCTTTACTACGTGCACACTCTAGGCAAGACTTAACATATTTTTTAAGGAATTTCCTCATCTTAGGGAACCAATAAGTCTGTTTTATGCGAGCTAGCGTTTTGTCAAAACTGAAATGACCTATATGTCGTGATAAAATTTTGTTATTTGCCATCGTACGCCCCTTGGCACGAGCCAACGAATATCATTATCCCCTATGCCGACAATGCGGTATACTCCATTGTTTTTTAGTTTATAATTATTGATAATATCGACTACTTTTCCCGAATTTGGATCACTTAATATTTCCTTCATACGTGCTATCTCGTCATCACTGTCTTGCACAGTACTAATCCATTCTTCAGTACCTATCGTGAGTATGTATAGTAAATGCCGTTCTTCCCTAGCATCACCTACCAGGTTTCTACTTAGAGCATCTGCGTGGCACATGCTTGAACCGTGACGATACTCGATCTCACAGTTAAACTCTTGGATTTGAACCCACCAACGTGCTATGTGGGGGAATAAGGTCTCTTTTAGATAAGGTTGTTCGGAGGGCAGTGCAATCAGATACAATTTTAAAAGGTATACCTAGTGTTCCGTACTTTCAATGTTTTGTGAGTTTATAGTGATAGCACAAATATGTAATTATCTTCGAGTCTGTTTATGAAGGAAATTTGAATGCGATCAATGCCTGGTCACGCAAACCAAACGTCAATCGTCACGTCATCACGCTACACTAGCGCCATTACCTCTCAAAATTATCTTGGCGAGATCGCATCGCCGCGCGCGCTCCCTTAAATCTCATCTACTGCATTAGAATACATCAATGATCAGCAAGACACGACCTATGGATTGATAACATCACACTTATGTCAAGGGATCCCTGACACTGCAGCAGGCAGCTGAAATCAAGGTACGTGGTCAGGCATTATAATTGAAGACCACGCGGGAAGAACAAGGAATGTCAGTATTTTTAAAGAATTAAACTATTAATGCCATCTAGTGGTAGCTCTGCAACACTTTTTATTCTGATATTTCATTTAACGCTAGAACACGACTAGTCCATGACGGATCGCATTTTTTATTTGAATAGGCTGGTTAAAAACAAGGAATATCCGAGCGTAGTCGACAAAAACAAGGAACGTCAGTCAGTGTAAGTGCACGCGTTAGTCAAAAATCAATCATTTATAACGTGTGTGTATTGTGTAATGTTTATTTGCATATTGTAATCCTGTTTTCCAGGTCTATCTGATTAACGTACGTTTTGTTAAAAGAAAATAAACATTGAAAACGTCGGATAGCGCTGAAGCTCAAGATAGCTAGTGCTAAATATATGCAGACCTTCAAGTTTTGAAGACTTTTGACTTTTTATCGCATAGAAATAAGTATACACTTTACAAAACTTGCATCCGCCCCATCATGACATATGCCAGTGTGGTTTTCACTCACGCCAGCAAGTCGAATAGCAAATGCGTCGGGGCCCCACCCTATGTCCGCAATTTAGATCTGCATAAAGATCTCGAGCTGCCCACTATTGCCACGTTGATGAAGTTGGTGTTTAGACGCTACTTCTGACTACACAGCCAACCCAGACGCGCCGGTACGTCTACAGAACAGAACCCGACGACGCTATTACAACAAGAAACGCCGGCGTTCCAGTTAGAAATAGGGCAACACGGCATTCGAGTCGCCTAACCCACCGGTTGGCCAGGCTAACGCAGCGTACGCATTCCTACTGAGTTTCTTGCTGGTTCTTTGGCAGTAGATGACCCTTCCGAACCAGTGGTAGTTTCAATATACGACGTCTTAAGCCGAGGTCCGTGGCCTTAGGCGTATCGTAGTATCGTATGTAGGATCAGTTTAAGTTCCGGCTAAGCGCCCTCAGCGCTAGGCCACAAAGTCCGGTGATATTTAAAAGGCTGTCCATTTCGAAAAAAAAGGCAGGTATTTTGCTTTGCTGAAGACCAAATTTTATATGAAAATCTAAGTCATGAATAATTTCTCTTGAAGAATGAATATCTGACTATAATTCTATTCTTTTATTTAAAAATACCTTATTCATAATAAAATTATAATTAACAAAAAGTGGAAAAGTCACTGACATTCCTTGTTCTCTGCAATTACAAATTAATAACAATTTACTGTTTTAGTAACTTTGCAAGCTTTTCTACTGTTAATTGTAATTTTACTAATGAAAATGTAAAACAAAATAGTTTCTGCTAATAATATACAGAGATAAATATTTTCCAGACGTTTATAAGAAATTATATAGAATTGCAAACTTAAAAAATTGATTTACTCCAAAACTCTTCTAACTGACATTCCTTGTTCTTCTCGGGTAGTCTTCAATTCATCTCATTAAACTCCCACGACACCTAGTAACTAGACTCTAAATCTGTTGAGGGCTGCTATTACTGCTAGAGTTTCGAGCTCGAAGAAGTGTAGCTTTTGTTCATCGGGTGTAGTTTTTCTACTATAAACGGGTCTAAATGGTCCGGCATCATTTTTTTGTGGTAGAATTCACCCTACACCGTATTTACTAGCGTCAGTGTGTACCTGGGTCTCTCTCTTTGGGTCATAAAGAGCAAGCAACACTCTTTGAACTAACACGGACTTAATGGTCTCAAAAGCTTTGTTTTGTTCCGTCCCCACTGCAATTCAGCGTCTTTGTTGAAGAAATTAGTAAGAAACTCGCTATGTTGGCAAATCCCAGCACAAACTTTCTAAAAAAGTTTGCTAGACCAATGAACTGCTGTAATTCGCGTTGGCTTTTGGGAACGGAAACTTTGAAACTGGTTTGGTCTTTCTCTCACCCGGTTTTATACCATCACAATTAATTTCAAACCCCAGAAAATCTATGTAACTCATAAAAAAGTTACATTTAGACAGTTTTAGTGTCAGGCCTCCTTGCCTCAAGAGACAGAGTACCTCTTCTAATCTGATCAAGCCTTCTTCGAAAGAACGTGCTGGTATTAAAATATCGTCCATGTACACCAGTGCATACTTAATTTTCGCGTCCGAGATTATTTTATTAATAGTACGTTGAAAAACTGAGGGGGCATTAACTAGGCCGAAAGGCATGCGTGTAAATTCGTAAAAGCCGTCGGTCGTTATAAAAGCTGTTTTATCTTGAGAGTTCTTCTCTATGGGAATTTGGATTATTACCTGCTAACCGATCGAGTTGGTCATCAATAAGGGGGAGTGGGTAGTGATCCTTTTTAGTACCTTTGTTTAAGGCTCTGTAATCTACACATAAGCTTTTATCTCCCGTCTTTTTCCTGACCAACACGATCGGGCTTGCGTAAGGTGAAGATGACTCTCGTACTATACCTGCATCGATCATTTCTTGGACCATATCTCGCACCATGGATCTTTCACCGTGTGACATACACCACCGGTTCGTTATCATAAACCTCTATAACCATTTCACCTGCTGTTGTAAAACCTATATCCTTCAATCCCAATGAAAAACAATCTTTTAATTTGGAAAGCAAATTTTGGAGTTTAAGTTTTTGGTTTACCGTAACATCGCTACCACATTGTATGTTATCGTCTGGAGTACTATCATCAAATGATACTGAACATACGTCCGCATTTTGAATAATTGGACCTGAACGTGTTAGTAGAGATCCACCTTTAAGTATGATGAGGTTATTAGAGATACTTTGTACAAGCAGACGCCCTAGACCGTTCTCTAATTTATACCCACCGGGAAGTAGTAATGTTGTAAGTAAGTAATGTTCTCTATTTGTAAAGTTCCTCACCTTGCCATTTACGTATTTAGGTCCCGTGTGTTTGGATCGTGTTTCTACCGGAATAAATATTACCTGATTAGGGGGTATTGTAACATGATTAACGATCATTGGAAATAATTTACGGTCGCAATTTTTTTCAAATACTATTTGATCAGAGGTCTTAGTCAATCACTATATTAGGTTTTTCCGTAAACGTATGACCTAGAAGAACATGATGTTTTATTACGTTATCATGTACAACCAAAACTTCAACATTATCTTCTATTCCTTGTGCTATTATGTTTACGTTGCTTTTACCAAGAGGCTGTACTTGATGACCACCTATGCCTCGCAAAAGAGGTAATTCCTCTGTGACCATGCTCAAGTTCAAACATTTTGCCTCAGACTCCCGTATCAAAGTACACTGACTTCCTAGGTCTACTAGGCACACAGACAGGACAGCACATGACAGGTTTACCATTGATCTTTACTTCGAATGTATATTTATTATTAATATTACAAGCTTGATCTAATAATGCTAATTGCTTTTCAGATTTTGCGTTATCATCGATAGAGTCAACGTGACGTTCATGGCTTTGATTGTTGTTCGTTAGTTTTAACCGACAATATTGAACCAGATGTCCCATCTTATTGCAAAATTCACATTTGGTTTGACGTTTACTACATTTGAAACTTCTATGTCCTATTTCGTTGCAATTATGACATTTAATTATAGACGTTTTATTATCGTAACCTAGACGCGGCCTATCAATAGATTGTGTAGATTTTCTTTCACGTCTAGCCTTCTCGCCTATGTCCCTATAACTCCCGGGTCGGACGGTCTTAAAATACTTTAATACTTCTTCCGGTTCACGAAAACGTACCGCTTGTGCCCCTACTCTAATTGCGCGATCCTCTTCCCCATTAAGCAAACAATTTACAGCCTTACGACCTGCAATACCGCATCGATTCAAAAGTTTTATTTTTGTGTAGTAATGTTGCTCAAATACACACCGTAACGCACACGCTTAGCCAACATCTCGTGTAAGAGTTTTGCATAATTTTGCCTATAGGGAAACGACTCAATAAGCTCTATTTTCCATTCTGTATATGTATACAAAACTGTATCTTGGGTTTGGTACCACTGTTTACAACATCGGTTAGTTTTGAGAGGGCAAAATGAATGGTTTCAACCATTCAACCTTGGTTAACCAGGTAATTATAGTTTGTTCTTTGGATAGGGGGTCGAATTCTGGGACAACGTTTGAAAATGAAAGCTTATTGTTCGCGTGCCCTTTAACATTAGTAAGTATGTTGAGGAACTTTTTAATAAATCCTGAGTATTAGTAGAGTAATAGTAGTAATAGGTAAGTTGCAATCAAGTAAGTCACGATGAGAACGGCGCGAGGGAGCACGAGATCGTCTCCATTTAATCAGTCTTCTAATTGAGCTATCATCATCATCATTACTAGTGTCCTCACGTTGACGACGTTAGCTTGCCCTCGCAACGTTAGCATTATCATCAGATGAACAATTATTACGTTTACTGTGGCTACGAACCACACGAGTACGTCTCCGACTAGAGTATCTTTCAGGTGAACGCGATCGCTTCCGTTTCGCCTGCCGTGCAGTAAGTTCGCGTGATCGTAAGCGTCAATTTCGTTCGTCCACGTTAATTAAGTTATGGCTATTATTATCCTTATTAGAGCATTGCCAACTTCGGTTAGTTATACCGCTTACCACCGACTCTCTACTCTTAGATCTAGAACATGAGCGCTTGCAGAATTGCCTGCCATTAGGTAGACTCCCATCCGCTACCATGCTCTCGCTTGCGATGTTGATACCCTGTTGAACCCGTTGTTCCTTATTAATGGAATTGAGGCTCATTAATAGCCTGTCTTCCACAGCAACCGGGCCGTCAACATCGTCTCTAGAAGAATATTCTTCCATGCTACACATTAAAAAAAAACAAACTGAAACAATAACCAATGTTTTAATTAAAGTATTTGGCTAAGGATTTATTATTGTTATTAATTTAATTAAATGGTTTTACTGCAACGTAAATTAAGTAGTAATTAATTGTGAGGGTATGACACAAAAGTACTTATTGATTCACCCGTGTTTATTGATTTAATTAATTTGGCAATCACCAAGTGCATAATTAATGCCTAAAGGTTACTGGATTCCTAAATTATGTAGTAAAGTAAGGAGTTTAATGAATAAACGTATTAAAATAAATTATTAAATTAAATTATAATTTGTAAAGATAAAAGAAAACAAAACTTAATCTCTAAAAATCTACCTGTTTAATAATATACTCTAATATACCTCCCGGAACCCATACAAAAATTTTGTTTTGAACTCTAAAAAATGAAGACTTGCCGGGACCGGTGTTGATCAAGAAAAAAGACTGAAAGTTTTTTGAATTAGTCAAATGACATACTCGAAACTTATACTATACTTTACTAATACCTTAAGGTACTAGACATACTAGTACCTTAAAAGGACTACCTGTTTAGTTATATACTATCTTCGAATGAAGCGACTCATATAATAGCGATAAAACTTCACTTGAAAGTTCGCTTAATCATCTATTATATCTACTTGTAACATTATTTTCCTGTACTGGGTAAGTTGTTCTTTTACATCATTAAATTATAAATTATATATAACACTGAATAGCTGTACATAAATAAAGCACCTAGTTAATCTCGTAATAATACCATTTCATCTTGCCTTTGCTTTTGCACCGGCAAGTCGATTTTGGAATGTTAAAACTACCTGCATTATATCTTGTTAAAACTATAATCATCTCGATAGAATTTAAAATTGTTTTATTGTGTGTTTTACCTATTATTTATAGCTTACTTAATGCCTAATGAGTAGGTACATGGTTTAAAGTGATTTTCTTAATAAAGGCTCAGCACTAAACTTGTAACCGTTTCTGAGTAATTTTGCATTTAAAATAAAAAAGAGGCCGCCTTGATTTCCTTTCACCTCGTAGATACTGAATGCTTGGTTGCCTCATTATCCTTTCTGCTTGCCAACATTGGTATCTGGAATAAGTACCTAAACCACCACTGTAATTTCGTCGCTTCACTGCCTTTCAGTATTTCAATAAAAAAAAAATTCTATAATTATATAATTATATAATTCTAAAATTCTATATATATATACTGTTCTATATATATATTCTATGTATATTCTATATTCTAGTCTGGAATATACAAAGCCCTGGACAACGCTGACATATATGACGCAAGGCTACTTACCCACATGCAACGGATGACAACGCAAGGAGGAGAGTGTGGTACCATAGCCGGCCAGGAGGGACGACTGAAAGACCGGCCTGAACCCCCTTATTTTTTCTCTTTTTTTAAATTAACAAATTTTAAATTTACTCTTAGCTTTTTTGTTCTATTTATTACTTGTCTACGCTCTAAAACGTGACAGCAACAGAATTTATTATTTGATGAATTTAAACAAAACGACTTGTTTACTAGGGATTTTTCTATCAAAAGCAAAAGTTTGCCATTTTAGATATTCGAGAAAAGTCAAAAAGCGAAGATAATGAATAAAACAGGCCCCACTTCTAAATCAAGATGGCGGCTAACGCGAATTTGGTCGTGAGTTTGAATAAACACTCCCACTGTTCCCTAAAGAATGTTGAAATAAACTGTTGGCCAAGAATTACTCCGAGGTTAAGCCGATTTTTCTGGCTGAACTTTGTTTGCTAAGTATTAAATAACCTTTCTAATGTCAAGTGCAAAGTGCAGTCCATCAGACACAAGAATAAATGACGCACAAAGATTGACTACTAAACTAATAACCGATTTAATTAGAAATGAAATTGGTGCAATAATTTTGGATTGACTTTCCGGCAGAACGATTCTAAATCATATTTTCAAAACAATCTGGATATACAATTTGTCATAAAAGCCCGGTCTAAGAATAGTTGCAAAGACAGCAAGGTGAGGATATTAATGAATGAGGTATCTACATTTGTATAAACACTACGCAGTGTAACTGCCAAGTTTTGATATAAAATTTGAAATGCAAAATTTTAATGCTTTTACATTGAATTTTAAACTTCATTTTAACTTATAATACAGAAAATGCAGCAAGTGTATTTTTAACTAGCTTCTGTCCGTTGCTTCGCTAGCATAAAATAAAAGAATGGTAAATCTAATTTTCTTTTGGAAATTATTAAATTTATTTATTTATTACAAAAAGACAATATATTAAATTTATATTCAAGTATCGACAATAATTTTAACCAAGGTTTAATTTCCGACATATATGTCAGATTAGATAAGTTTTTTACATTCATTAATTATTCTGTATAATGAGTATTACAATTTTATTAAAGTGAAATACTTATCCTTAGATGTGTTATATACTTTAATATACTAGCCCTATCGAATTAGATGAAAAACGGGGTTGACATCGAAAAATTTATAGGTAGCAATTTTCCTTCGGGAATCGTTTGGGGGGGTCACTGGCAGTCTACTTTTTGGTTTTCGGGATTCGCACCCTGTTGCGTCATCCGCCATCTTGAATTTGAGGGTGAATTTTTATTTATTGAATAGATCGTTTATTTTCAGGTTTATACGGAAAAAGGTCATTACCAAAGTTGTTTGGTATTAAATTTCCTACAATTTTGTTCTCAATCATTTTTTTTCTACGATCGATATTTTTCGATTTATATCTGAAAAAGAAAGTGAAATTTTATTATCGCATTATCACCTTTATTCTTCGTTTGACACGAAAAATGGTCAGATACAAAGTTGTTTGAAATTACATTTCCTACACATTTGGTCCTTATGAATTTTTTTTAGGACCGATCAGGTCATGGCGAAGAATCAAAGACCCAAACTTGGCTAGAACCCCAGCCAAACGTTTTAGACAGGCATGAATCGGTTTTAGAAGAGTTTTCAAAATTGTAGTGAAGAAAAATAAATTTTCATCATTTTCATTGTTAAATTATACAGTTTGTGAAACGGTTTATTTACACCCCTCTTGACCTGTACCGTAACATGCGTTCCAACAATATGAACCATGAGAAAAAAGGTGGTCATCGAAATTTGTAGAAAATTCAATTTTCAACAAGTAAGATCATTATCTCTTATACGAAAAAATCTAAAATAGTCGAGATAATAGAATGAGAAGGACACCTTCACCTCTTTTCGGGTCTAAATCGATAAATATGGATCCTAGACAAAAATTTTTAAGGACCTAAATTGTCGAAAATTTAATTCCAAACAACTTTATAAGTGACAATTTTTCGTGTCAAATGGAAAATGAAGGTGATAACGCCATGATAAAATTTCTCCCCCTTTTTTCAGCTCTAAATCGAAAAATATCGATGCTAAGACAAAATTGATAGGGACAAAAATTGTAAGAAATTAAATTATGAACAACTTTGGTAATGACCTTTTTCCGTATAAACCTGAAAATAAACGATCTATTCAATAAACAAAAATTCACTCTCAAATTCAAGATGGCGGATGACGCAACAGGGTGCGATTCCCGAAAACCAAAATGTAGAATGCTAGTGACCCCTCCAAACGATTTCCGAAGGAAAATTGTTACTTAAAATTTTTTCGATGTCAAATCCTAATTCGACTGGGCTATACGATTAATAGTTGAATTAGATACAATTAAATTACGAGGGGCTCAACACAGAACTACATAATAATCTAAATACATAAAAAATTACCTATAACAAAAGATTTTTCCCGCGCTTTTGACAGTCTTAACGTGCCACTGCTTTTGTCGAAACTTACATACTATGGCTTCGATGCTAAGACCGTGCGGTTTTTCGATAGTTACCTTCGTGATCGATTTCAGTGTGTCAGACTCAAAACTCAAGATGGATCCATTCTTACATCACAATCTAGGCCAGTTAGTCGTGGTGTGCCTCAGGGGTCTATTCTGGGACCACTGTTATTTATTATTTATAGCGCTGATCTTCCATCAGTGATTAAGCACTGTAGATATCATTGTTACGCGGATGATGTCCAACTGTATATTTCTAATACACCAGGTCGAATTTCTGATGCCGCGCGTAAAATGAACGAAGATCTTGTTGCAGTGACAGCATGGTCGGCTAAAAATCACTTAGTTTTAAATCCCATCAAAACGAAATTTATGGTCATAGGCACTGAAAAACAGACTAAAAAGATTGTCACCTTCAATCCTAGTCTACAAATTTTAGGTTCAAATATTGAATGTGTTAGGGAAGCCAGAAACCTAGGAATACTTTTCGATGATAAACTGCGCTTTGAAAAACATGTGTTGGGTTTAGTCAGAAACTGTTTTTATAGGCTAAAAATACTCTACAAGATCAGAAACTATCTCTCCGAACAAACGCGCATCATCTTATGTGAGTCATTGATCTTGTCCGTTCTAAATTATGGCGATCTAGTGTATGGTCCTCGTCTGCTCTCTAGTTCCCAAAGGATGATACAACGAGTACAGAATGCTTGCGGTCGCTTTTGTTTTAATATCCCTCCTCGTACTCACGTGTCACCCTTTTTTAATAACGCCTCAATGCTGAATATGAATTCACGCAGACGACTACACTTGGCAGTCCTTATGTTTGATTTACTAAAACATAAAAAGCCTGAGTATTTATTTAAAAAATTGCAGTTTAGGACGTTTCATTTGCAGTATGGTCAAGGATTCAGTAGGTCAACACGTCCCCTACTTGCAGCATATAAACATAAGACCGTGGCTTTCACCGGTAGTTTCCGCTATCAGGCGACTAAGTGCTGGAATAATATTCCACCTCCAACGAGAAATCTGCAGTCAAAATCAACTTTTAAAAATCGAATAAAAATTGCCTTGTTGGAATTTCAAAAACTAGGTTTACGCACTTATGGTCGCTTAGGTGGCGGTGACTCTACGTGTTAGCAGGTCCTGTGAACTTGGGCCTGGTCGCATAGTATAGTATACATAATTTTATATATATATAAAGTACTATATATATATATATATATATATATATATATATATATATATATATATATATATAGGTACTTTATTTTATTTTATTACTTATCATATTATATTATCATTATTTATTATCCTGACATTGTAACGCAATCGTTTTTATTATTATTATTATTTTTTTTTTTATGACAGCCTTATTAAAGTTATTTTCTTGTGTACGTTTATATGTGAAGAAATGTTTTTTGATGTTCATGTTCTTTTCGTTTTTATTTCGCTTTTTTTATATATATAAAACTGGGAATGTTTCTTTTTGTATTTCTCTCTCCTCTCAAGGTAGAAGCTGAAAACCAGCGAATTGCTCATTGAGCATTATACCGTTGAGCTTTTGCCGTTTTGCATCGCCGTAGCACATAATCATATATGTAGTTCTTTGGTATTTTATAACAGTTTAATAATGTTTAATGTGCTTTTAGTTTAATTTTTCTTTTGTATCTTTTTTTTTTCTTTCTTTTTTGTATGTGTGATATTGTGATGCAAATAAATGATTTATCTATCTATCTTATCTAAATAAAATTAGTAAATACTGATGAAATGAGCTGAATGAAATCAGCATAAATACCTTATACTACAAAATTAATGCCCTCTTAGCTTTGACTGGATTACGAGTTTCAGTTTTTTTTTTGTGATTAGATTTTTTTTTTATAAAACGCTTACGTTTTTATATTTCGGCTTACGATAGGCATTATTATTATTTTTCTGTGTTGTAAAAATTCCCATTATATTATGTTCAAGTAGCATACATTTGAATAGTTCTTGGTAAAAAATTTAAATATATATTATTTAATAATAATTTACAATAGAAATGTGTTTTTCTCTATAGACCTTTAATTTACACTATAATTCAGTTATGTTTAAAAAATTACGTTTAAGTGCAATTTAAGGTTCAACACAATCACTTTTGAAACTTAATTTACCCTATTTATAAAATGAAAAATAAATATAAAATAGCCCAACACAACAACAGAAATACAATTTTTTCCTGTACTACCAAAAATCAAGTACGGTAGCTATTATTCTATTTTACTAAAATATTCTATTTTAATAAAGCATAAAACTTAATTTCAAAATGTTAATACTTTACGAATTTCATCTGCTGGTATGTTCTAAATAACTCTGAATTAGCAGCTTAAATTTTAGTTACCTATTTATATTAGATAACGTTTGTTTACAGATAGAAACTTGTCAAACACGTTTATCTTCTTAAACCAACTGAAGATGATATCATAAACATGGAAACGGTTAATTAATTTAAATCTTTATTGTCACATTTTCAGTCTACCAAATTTTAGTTAATTTTTTTCTTAAATGCGCAATTGATAAGCTATTAGCTATCATTTAAACTGTTAGCCACGTCCAAATTCTAAATAATTTTGCATTCCCCACAAATAATAAATTTTCACGCACAAATAATTGTGCTCATGCTTGGTTTGACCAGATCCATGAATGCGATTAATTGCTCCCGCCACAATGGAATTAGAACATTGGATATTGATGTAAACTGGCGGAAACACAGTTATAACTGTTAAAAATGATTTTGACGGCCTGTTTGGTATGGGGGTAAGTAGCCTTGCCTTCCATGTCAGAGGTCCCGGGTTCGATGCCTGGGAGGGGCAGATATTTTATTATATTTTCTTTCTAGTTATGGATGTGTATGTATGTCTATTTTTATTTAAGTTTGTTTTGTTTATATAAGTTTATTTCTAAATTTATAAAAAAATATATATCTATGTGTGTTTATATATTTCTTAAGTTTATTTATCCGTTATCTAGTATCCATAACACAAGTTCTTAATGATACTTAATTTGGGCTAGATAATGTGGTATGATTGTTAGAAATATTTATTTATTTATTATTATTCATTATTTGTGAAAACTTTTTACCTTTTCAACAAGAAATTTTAATAAATTTGACAAGTAATTTTGAGTTATTTCTTTTCATTTTTTCTGAAAGAGTAAGGTATTTTGATTTCTGTAAACGATTGACTTTTTGTTTTCTGTGCAGCGCCTTTTTAACTTTGATTCATTTTTGAAGAGTCGGCACGGAGTCGTCGTCGATTTACACTTACATGTATTTACACTATACATACTATACAATGAACTATGGATTCTTGATGACAGATATTTATGGCAAACATTGAAATGACAGTTCCAACGGTAGTTAGAATATGATACAACTCGTAGATGACGAATGACAGTCAAATTATTTTGCGTACCTTCAGTACCTCAGTCACACAAGCATCGTAGCTGTTTCTATTAAAACATGTTTAAGAAAAATAATACCTTGTAATGGTATTATAAGACTGTGGATTTTTTTCTTTACACACCAAATTGTTACGTCTATTAAATTGACACAGCAGGCATTTAAAAAACGTTTAAAAGTAACCATGATATTTTTTTATTTAAATTAAATACTTAAAATTATATAAATAATAAAATTAAAATACTCCTCATTAAAATACAACTCAGAAATAAACTTAGATCAAGTCGTCAGACAATCATCATCAATTTTATTTAGGTACATATATTCGAATCAATAATCATTTGAAACAAATTTTGAACTCGAGGCCGAAAATCGAGGAAATTACTAGAAAACATTGAACAGGTACTTCATAGTTCTTTCCTTAGTATTGGTTTTGGTGCAGATATATCCTTGATATATCATATTACAAACATATTCAAAATCCAAACTCATGCGCTAGTTAAATCTTGATAAGGTATTTTAAACAATAGGAATTACAAAGATATCAAAAAAATAAATTAAGGAACAATAAAATAAAACGTTTATAGCCAATATTTAGATTGATTGGTTTCTTCCAAGTCCACTTATTTCACATTATTTTAAAACGAAATTTAATTTTTTTTTTATTGGTATATAAAGTAACCAATTTATGCATATTTTTAAAATAAAAAGACAATGAAGAAAACCTTGAAATACTTATATGATCACAACAATATTTTTTTTATTACATTAAGTTTTTCGTCAAATCTGCCACTGAAACACTATGAAATCTTGTATAAAAATGAGTTTAAAGTAATAAATAAATTTTGAGTGTCTTTTCATGTCCCATCATCGAATATCGGCATTTACCGGAAGCTTTCGCTTCAACAGGCACCAAAAGGACATGGCCAATATCTGTAAGAACATTTGTATATTTATAAATTTTTATGTACAATGATATACCCATTTCATTTTCGTGAATATGTCATTATAGACAACTTTGCTTTAGTGACAAATATATAAATTGAATTTGTAACGAAAATAACAACTTCTTATTTTTGGACTCCTAGATGTCCTTTTTCCCAAACGCTACGTTCTTAATCTATGTTTGTTGTATGTAACATCACTTAAAGTCGACGATAAAGAAGTAGAGATTTCATATGATACCACCGGTGGTGTTAAGCGGAAGGAACGAGTATATTGAATGCAAACGCAACAAAAACCTGTAATAACATGTGAAATTACGTCATTGATCTCAAACATAGAATCACATTGACGCGTTTTATTTTATGTAAATTGGTTCTTGTTTATTTTTTTTATTAAAAAAAACTCATTGATAAGTTCGGAGAGGGTCCTTTCGTGATAAGAAAGTTTGTCAATTCAATCTGAATAAAATTAATATATTGACTACATTAGTGTAAGTGGAATACAAATCCTTGCCTATGTCTCTTGCTTTCACAATGAAATATAGAGCTTTAATTCTCAAAATTTAATTCAAACAAAACTTTGTAACGATAGTCTGATTTAAACTTATAAACTTTTTTGACTGTTTAAACTTTACTTTACGTAAACTTTACTTTTGTACTGTTTTGTATAGAAACATATAAACCAGTATTCATTACTTAATTAGTACTAATAATATTGCTGACCTTATTAGATTTTAAGCCATTTGTTGTCTCAACATACTTCGTCTGGCCATAAATACTATTACAATTAAAAATAAGCAAAATATTACATTTGAATTTGGAATCTGTCATTTTAAATTATTGTTTATTGTTATTATTATTATTAAAGTGGAGTGGGGTGATAAAGAGAACCGAATCGCTTCACTTCATTACACAAAGTAGGCATGGCACCAAATACAATTTTTAAAGCTCTCCATACGCTTGGTATTAGTCAAATGTTTGTGTACCACCCGGTACATTAACGTTATTAACGTTAGGTACAATAAAACCTCCTCTGTTTGTGACAGAAAAAGATCTGGCCGTCCACGTAGTGTTCGTACGAAAAAGGCGATCAAAGCAGTAAGGGAAAGAATTCGAAGAAATCCTGTCCTGTAAAAGCAAAAGATTTTATCTCGGGAGATGAAGCAGAAGCATGAACAGCACCTAGAACTGTCGCGTATTTCAAAAGATGACTTAAGACTTGCAGCTCGTAAGAGACGCAAGTCAGATAATTTAAAAAAGAATAGTGCGGATAAATCAAAACAACTACTCAAGCGATACGCGAAGGGAAGTCACTGAAAATTTTTGTTTACGGATACGAAATTTTTACAACTGAGCAATATTTTAACAAACAAAATGACCGTGTTTGTGCTCAAAGCTCTAAAGAAGCTTCCCAGTTAGTCAACAGAGTACGACGTGGGAGTGAGTATCCGACTATCGAGTATCCGAATGAAGGAGGGACTGAGCCATATTTTTGTGAAAAAGGTATCAAAACACCGGTACAAGTGTATCAAGATACCATTTTTGAGAAGGTAGTTAAAAACATCATGTTCAATAACGAAAAATGGTCCTTTCAGCAAGACTCAGCGCCGGGTCATAAAGCTCGATCTCCCCAATCTTGGTTAGAAACGAACGTTCCGGACATCATCAGAGCTGAAGACTGGCCGTCATCTAGTCCCGATCTTAATCCACTAAATTATGATTTATGGTCAGTTTTAGAGAGTATGGCTTGTTCTAAACGCCATGATAATTTCATGAAATTGAACAATGTACAACATACTCGTACCTAATACAAGAAAGATTACTGTGATAATGATTACTCTGTACGGGCTAGGTTACCTTTTTCAAAACTGACAATGGCTAAAAGCAGCAAATCATTTATCAGAATGTCAATAAATTGTTATAATAAGATTCGGAAATCTGTTCAATCCCTGCGCTTCAATAAATTCAAGAAAACCATCAAGGAAGCTTTATGTCAAAATCTTATTATAAAATCCATAACTATTTAGAAGATACAGGAGCGTGAGACTGATCTCTCCACAGGCTGTTTCTATATCTGAATAATAAATAGGAAAACATGTGTAATGTGTCTGTTTGTTGGTTCACTTCTTCGTCCCGACTAACGTCTAAAGCGTCATTGTTACTAAAGTACGTCTTCTTACGGTAGCGTCGGGTGATGGATCGCTCACTTCCCTCTAATAGGATTGAGAAGGGCGATGGCTGGATCCCGCGTTAACCCTTTAAACGGGTGTCTGAGGATGTCTGTCGTCATTCTTCTTATCAAACGTTATTCCTGGTGGTAGAGTCATACTTTATATAGCTTCAACAAGAACAAATAATTGTCATAGTCGAGAAATAAGTATTTGAATTTGATTTTAATATACTGATGCTGGTTCTTAAATATTTTAATTATTTATAATATTTCCAATACGAGGAATCTGATAAGTAATTTTAAAATAAACATACTTAGCAAGCTATTAATAAATTAGGTACAGAAAATTTATTTATTAGACTGTCGACTAATATCAGAGATTTACTATACTAATCAGACGCTGAGCCATGGTTTTTAGTGCTGCCGCAGCGCATTCATTAATTAATGTTTGCTTGTGTTTATGTAAAAGAAATTGCGCTTATGCATGAAAAATGCAATATAATTTATGCAATAAGTAAATCAATACATGTTGTTGAATTAACGTGCTATTAAACCTGTTAAATTTTACGAGTATACCTACGCGAGTGAATCACGCCGTAGTACAGATATTTTAATATACAATGACATTAAAAACATATTAGTTAGGTAACACTTCTCAGTAACATAATGCAATTTTTTTTAAAATTTCGTTGCTGACATGCAACTCATCTGATGATAAGTGGCATCCACGTCCATGGACATCATTAACCGTGGGTGTTTTATTCATTAACAGTAATCGTGATTATTATATCGACTAACGATGATATTTGCACGCTGTTTAACAGTAAAATATGTAGAAGTGTCAATTTTAATTAAGAACTATTTGTACACATGTTTTCGCAAATAAATTCATTTGATTTGATTTGCTTTGCGTTGCCAACTGCAGGCTGTAGTTGGAACTGCCTTTGTTCCAGTAATTGGCTGTTCATTCACTTTAACCGGAACTTAACTAAATAAACGTGATTGCGGTCAAAATAGGAACGACTGTAGATACCATCCAGACGAGATTCTTCAATACACGACGTCCTAAACCGAGGTCCGTGCCCTTATTTCATTTTGTTTTGTGTTACTAACCCAGCCGAGAATAAACCGAGCAAATACGGTTTGAAAATTGTAATGCTAGTTTATAATTCAACAAAATACATGTTAGATGCAGAGCCTCATCTGGATTCTTCTCTCGGCGACTATGTTGTAAAAAAAAATAACTCGCACTGTTCATGGCACTCATAGAAATATTATCATGGATGATTGGTTTACTTCAGTGCCATTAGCAAAGAGTTTAGTAAAAGAACCACATAAGTTGAGTTGGAACCACAAACTAATTAGTGATGCTACGCATCAGACGAACGTCTTCCTAACTACAACACTAGGAACTAGGAACCCCCACGTTTTCAATTTGACAACTATTTTTTTTTTAATTAGATTGTCTTATTTATTTATTTATTTAACAATTTATGTACACACAAGTTAACTGATAATTTATAGAAACAATACAAAATATGTAATTACAAAGGTACAGCTTATTTCTAAAGAAATTTCTTCCAGCAGACCCAAGACTGGAGAGTTTAGTCAAAAAGCAATGATAGTGTGTACTAAGACTTAATATACTTAAATACTATATTATGATTGAACCAATTAATATTTATGAATATTAATACATACATACATATTTATATATACATACATATACACCATATTATAAATACCTGAATAAAATACATAAATAACTAAAATACTTGAGATTAGTAGTTAAGATAGTGAGGTGGGTAATACAACTCATAGTTGAGAAAAGTAGTGATCTTTTACTTTTTTCTTAAAGATAGATATAGATTTAGACTCACGAATAATGTGAGGAAGTGAATTCCACAATCTGACTGCATGAACTGAGAAAGAGTTAGAAAAGTAATCGGTTTTATGAATACGTAGAAGAGTACGCAAATGTGCTCTGCATGGCGTATTATTAGAGTGAGTAAAAGAAAACCTTTCACGCAAGAAGACAGGAGTATATAGGATATTAAATAAGAGGCAAAGTATTCTAGTGTTTCTACGGTAGCGTATTGGAAGCCATCGGAGTTGCTTGCGGTACTCAGAGACGTGATCAAACTTTTTGAGATTAAAGACAAAGCGAATGCAAAGATTTTGCAAGCGTTCCAATTTATTTAATAGCTCGTCCGTGGAATCCAAACAGCAAGCATCGACATAATCCAGTATAGGCTGAACCAGCGACTGGGCAAGGGAAATTTTGGTCTTAAAAGGTAAAAAAACTTTGTGCGGCCTTAAGTGAAGTGGACCTTCCGACTGATTTCACTGACATTCGCGTTCCAAGTTAGATTCGATTCTAAGGTGACTCCCAAGTTCTTAGCTGTGTCAGTGACGCAACATTACGGGTGTTAGAGACGATCATTAGATCAATTAAGAAAGGGACACAATTAGGAAAATGATGGCTCGCTGAAAGAGGTAGGATATGGAGGTTATAGGATGACAAAAGAGATTTAAGTTTTCGGGAATGGAAGTTGTTTTTTACCATACAAGTGTTCAGGTCACCCATCAATATAACATGATCATAGGATGGGCAAAGTTCGTGGAGGACTCCATCTAAGTCACTGAAGCAATCAATATTTGGATTTGGGCTTTAAAAGACACCAAGTAAAAGTTTCGTATGTCTAGCGACTACCTCAATGACCAGATGTTCTATTAATTCTGAGTAATATGAAGGGGATGTACTGACTACCTTGTAGGGTATATCCGCACGCAGATAAATTGCTACGCCTCCACCACCGATCCTGTCATTACGAATGAGGACGTAACCTGGCAGACCATAATGCGTGGAAGGAAGGGAAGGTTTAAGGAAAAATTCTAATATTAGCAAAGCATCCACATTAGTAATGCTAAATGAAGCTAGGAGGTCAGAATAGTGGGCAGGAATGCTTTGAGCGTTTATATGAACAATTTTTAAATTGGATGGATTAGCGTGAGACATTAGATTGAGTTGGTCATGCAAAATCAGTGTGGCCGAGGAAGAACTATTTGCACTTGAAAAACTACATGAAGAGGATGAGCAAAAGAACCTCTGGCATGGAAGGCAAGGGTACCTCCACAACAAACAGGCAGTCAAGTGATTTGTTTATTGTTTTCTTAAAACTAGTTGATAACCCGATATGAAAATTGAGGATTATAAATAATAATTCATAAAATTAGTTGTTTTCTTAAATCCGAGTTGATAACCTGCCATTATGAAAATTAAGGATTGTAAATAATAATTCATAAAATGTTCAATGAATATCTAATCCAACCATTCGCCTGCGAAATTTACAACAATTTTCGTTACTAGTTTTAAAACTGAAACAAACTGAAAACTTCAATTGAATGATTATCTGTGAAGTCATAACGTATAAAGAAACGTTAGGGCAATCTATGTTTAAAGGAAAACTAAGTGATTAACGAACTTAAACACATTTTATGCAATCCATTCTAAAAAAAATGTGATGATTTTTTACTTTTCTGGCAAAATTGGGAGCTGGACTTAATTTTTCGTCGTTATTTAATAAAGCGGTGAGTTCATCCCGCCTTGCACGGAACAGTAAGATTCCAATGCTTCCTGACCACGTTCGGCAACGAAAGCAAGTTTTTTTATTTTATGAGAGCTACCACTGCCTCGGAATCTGCAAAAATATTCTCAAATATGATCAATTCCATATTTGAAAGCAACAAGAGAGAAATAAGAATAAGCCCTTCTAAGTTTAGTTTACAGCCATGGATTACAGCCAGTCTTATGAAGTGTATGAGACATCGCGGTGATCTGCATATAAAAGCAAAGATGCACCCTAACGATATGATTACTCAAGTAACCTACAAACGCTATAGGAACTTCTGTACCAACCTACTGCACAATGTTAATAGAGAGTATCAAGAATCCCTAATATAAGATACCAAAGATAGTAGTAATAAGTCAGAAGTGAATCTTACCAAACTAAAAGAGACAGAAAGTTCCTTAGCCACCAGAGTTTACAAAATGAAAAGTCTTACTCACAGCTTCTTTATGACACCGAACAATGAAAAGGAAACGAATTCGTTGAATACGTGCACCAGGGCTCGATGGAATAAACAATTTTATGATAAAGAGTATAAAAAACCACATTTTAACTCCTTTACTTCACATACTGGAAAAACTGTTTCTTTCGCGACTTATCCACTACCTAGAAGCAAAGAATTTACTTTTTAATCGACAGTTCGGGTTCCAACACAATTTATCCACAGAAGACGCTGTGATCGCAATAAAGGAGAGAGTTTCAAATCTCCTAGACAAGGGTCACCAGTGTATGGGTGTGATTCTCGACCTTGCCAGGGCGTTTGACTCGGTGTCAATAAAGATTCTACTCCGCAAACTAGAATACTCAGGGATTCGTGGAATAGCTCTTGATTGGTTTAAGTCTTACTTCACTAACCGTAAGCAATGTACCAAAACTGACGGCAAGGTAAATGCTGAAAACGTTGTTAATTATGGCGTGCCACTTGGAAGCATCCTTGGACCAACCTTATTTTTATTCTACCTGAATGACATACAACTTCTAGAATTGCGTAACGCAGAAATTTTCTGTTACACTGGCGATTCGCCGTCATCTTCCATGGCCAGTCTTGGGAAGAAGTTGAAACTATTGCTGAGCATAGACTGATCCGCCTTCATAATTGGTTTAATGCTAATCTTTTAACTTTAAATGCAAGCAAAACGAAGTACATCCCATTCTTTAAAACTATAACATCTGCACCTCCTAGTTTTTTTCTATTGCGTATCCACTCTTGCGGTATCAGTTCTAACTTACGTACCACATGTACTTGCCCTGACTTGGACCAAATTAGCTTTATTAAATATCTTGGCGTATACTTAGACCAAAGACTGAACTTCGATGAACATATTAAGCATGTTTCGGGAAAGGTAAGAAAGATAATGAACATTATGAAGTTATTAAGAAACTGCGTGGAGAGAAACTATTAATAAAAATATATATACATGGGGTGTATATAAATATACACCCTGCATATAAATATGCATGGGGAGGCGTTGCCAAAACGCACATGCTGAAAGTTAAGAGAAGTCGACGTGCGGTTTTCAAATCAATGTTTGGTAAAACGCTATACAAGGAATGTCGATTACTGAGTGTCCGTCGGCTTTACATCTTGCATTGTGTCACAAAATTCTATAAAGAATTTGTGAATTGTGCTAATTACGCATCAGCCCCAAAAAAAAGGGTTTAAAAAGCGCCAGTTCCTCGAGTACAATCCACCTTTGCAAAAAACATAGTTTGTTCTTGCATCCTTTCCTATACAACAGAGGGGCAAAGAGTTGCAAAATTCGGGAACTTTCTTTTATAAAAATTACCAAGCACGTTCTAGAATGGCTTCTGAGTCTTGATTACGAGACTACTGAGGCTTTGACATCGGGAAATTAAGCATATAAAGAATAATAGTCGTCATATATTAAGGAAAGTGTAGATACAAGAGTATATATTGATTATTATTATTATTCATTTATCATTATTGTTTTTTCTATTTTTGTTCTTAATTGATTTAATAATATATTTTCATCAATAGAATATAAATACATTGTTAATACCTATAATTTACCTATTTACAATAATACAAAATTTTATCTTGTTATTGAATACGAATATCTATAAAACTTTTATAAATTTAGCATCAAAGTAATCAAAAATGCTGTGTGTACCATTTTGATGGCCCCGGCTACGCTTCCGCGATATTATAGCTTGTAGTGATAATCAGTCCTGGGACCCCGCGATACAGTGATACAGGTTTGCCTAGTGCGGGGACCGCTATAAAAATATTGAACCAGCGAACTACGCTCGATTGCCGATTTCTTAAATTTGTGTGTTGATAATATAAGATAATGTTTTTATAGTGACTCCAAGTATTTTCGAAGAACACTGTATTTTTTTTATTGTTGTATTTCTGAGCTGTTTTGAAATATTTGTAGGTAATAAATGAATTTTATATTTGATTTTGAGGTTATCAAAAGCGATAGTTAAAATTATTATAAAAGAAATGAAAAGAGCTCTCAAGGTTTTGCCTCAAATTGTTTAGGTTTCGTCCTGCCACCTCTACTCTTTCAAAAAGCAAGTTTATGGCTTCATTGATTGATGGCTTTCAGTTTCCTTTTGTTTTTGCTATAAATCACGACTGTTGCTGTAAATCTGGACTGTGTGAATTTCCCACTTGCATTCTGGATTGGTAGGGGCGGCAGGACATAAAATAAAACAGAAACAACAATAGCATTTCAAATAGATATTATACGAAAAAAAAACAGTAACAAAAATAATTAACACGTGAAAGCAGAGATCTCGTATTCCATAATTAATACTGGCCAAAGAATTGGTTCGCCATGGATGCCTTGACACTTGTAACACTACAATTATAAAGATCGAAACTCTGAAGATCATTATTCATATGGTTCAACATTTTCGGTGCTCTAATCATAAAAAAGTTCTGTCTGTCTGTAGTTGGTGAAGTAACTTTGGATTAAGATATGATTTATTGTGCACACAGATACCAACTCCAGCCAGAAGCTCAGGTACGTCTACAATATTCCGTGCTATTTTAAAATAATCACATCACTAACCTGCCTTCGAATAATCAGTGGTGGAGTATGTTGAATAGTAGACTTCACACGTAAGCACAATATAAGATCTTTAGATCTAGAGTTGTAATCATATATTGTCCATATATTAAGCAATATTTGCAAGAAAAAGTTATAAAAAATTGCAACAGTGACACAAAAAAACGAATTCTATGTAGGATAACAGAAAAAATATTTTTTGTTCTCGAAAAACCTATATAAATAAGTTGTAATTTACGGAACAAAAATATTGACAAATTTAGCTTTTAGGTGAGAGTGCTTCAATCGATTACTTTATCAGTGTATGTTTTTCGAAATAGTCTTATCAGGCCACTTTCATCTTCTTTCGTGTGTCATTTAAAATATTGCAGGATATGCATAGGTAATCAGTTTCATTTAACATTTTGAAGCGTTAATTTAACTGTTATGCATATATATATTATATATATATATTATAATATGCATTAGATATCATGCATATAGGTTAAATATTTTATATTAATATACATAAAGCCATGCAACAGGACTGAACTTCACTTATGCAAATTTGGACTGAACTACACGCTAAAGTTCGTAACAAATATTTCAACTATTTCAACGCCTCTAAAAATAAAATGTCTACATATTAGTGTCATAATATAAAGTAAAAAATTTAAACACCATGTAGAGTTGAAAAATCATAAAATTATAATCGTATAAAAGCTGTAACTACTTAATAAATACTTGATATCCGCTTCGCAATTACTTGAAATTGCACACCATTGTTGAAGTTTATTGAATCAGCACGAACTAACACGGACCTGATGAAGTTTAGCTTAAAACGCAGAGTTTGCGTTTAATAAAAACAGACTAACTTACATAATTACTATCGACTTGGTTACAATACTTTCAAATTAACATTATTCATTAATGTACCTTAGGTGCTTTGATAATTGCATGTGTTTTTCTATTGTAGGAATATTTGCGAGTTTGCAAACTACGGCAGTCAAGAAAACGCAGCGTGGCGAGACGCACGTGTGTCGTAGGCGCTACGCAACTACGATCTTCCTCTCGAGGAAACTGCATAAGTTTTAAAACTCGTTCCGAAGTGATAAGTGACATTATTAAAGTGACAACCTATAAGGCCACAATAAATTCCAGTCAGTAGGTAAGTCAAGAAGTGTTCGTGTCAATGCAGTTTTTGTTTATTAATCATTTGGCTACTTTTAATCGAGATAGATTGTTTTAGCTTTTCGGTAACTAAGTATATACTCGACAGTAATTTATTTATTAATTCGTTAAAAACAATCGATGGCCGCTACTAAGTGATAAAATATTCATTACGTTTTTAATTGCTGTAGATATTCATGTCAAAAGTTCGTGTTCTACCCATCTGAGCTATTACGAGGTAGGCTATAATTTTTTTAACAACTTTGTCTATAAAAATATCGCCATTTGCTAAGTGAAAAGCAATGTTGCTGTTTCATATTATTTTAGAATGTGAATGTAATTTTTTTGCAATATCCAGAACGTTTGCAACTACTGTAATAATAATTAACTGGATATTAAACAAAATTAAAAGTCAACAATAATCGATATATTTATGTTTATATCTAAAACATTTATTTACACAAACTTCGGTACCACAACAGAGTTCATACAAAAAATTTATTCATTAAGAGTCGATGCGGTTTTTATGATGTTAAAACACATAAATAATTAAGCAGATAGGTATGTTTATTCAAATCACTTGTCATACTTAATACGCAAAAACACGGAAATAATATGTATAAGCTGTGCAGAAAAAAAATATATACTCACGTGAATAAGTTTTAAATGAATATAAGCCTTGACTGTTCAAAGTGCTAAATTAAAGGAATATAATTAATATTTGATTAAATAAACAGTTAATATAAAGTGAAATTATTTTTACTTTAAAGTATTGAATAACTTTAAAATGAAAACCGCTTAGTGCTTTGGGTGTAAATTATTATATTTAGATATTCTGTCCAAATTGATGATAAAGTCATTGTGATTGTATGAATAGTATTGCTATAACATAATAAAAAACAATTTTTTTTTTGTTTTGCCATGTGGATGACATGTCTGTTAGGGAAATGAATTAAACACATACAAGATAAATGAGCAAACACACTTTTATCTCGATGCATCATCACACTGTTGTAAATTTTAATTTTGCAGTCGAGTCGTTAAACCTCATCAAAGAACCATCTCTTGCCTTCTGGTTCTGCCATTAGACCATCTCGAGTAAACCAGGTTACTGTATTGTCATCAGTGGTTCGAGTAATTTTCAGAGAACTTAAAAAAGAAAATCAAGCAACTCATTAACTGTTTAATTTTAATTTTGCAATTAATTGCCATTCATTAACATCAGAAAACATATTAATCAACACCAATGTTGATTGGTGTTAAATAATAAAAATAATTAAAAATTTTCTTTATAAAAAATTTATATTTGAATCTTATTGATTCAGAAATACAGCTTATATTTTCGAATCCTAGGTTTATATAATTTTACCATGGGCCCTTTCATTTGTACTAAAGTTCGTGTTGGTCACATACCAGTCTCTGTCAAATCGACGATAAACAACTATATCTGTCGGGGTATATTTTGTAGATATTCAAAACGGCTGTATTACGGAAAAATATATGAAAAACATTTGTCGCGACAGGTTTCAGTAAAGAATGAACCATTTGTCACTTCCGAATTCCCGTGCTTAACAAGCAAGAGGAATTCATTCGTTTTGTTTGACATAAGGTTGTTTCTGCAACAATTGTCTTAGCACCATCGAACAAATTCGTAAAATTTTGGTGTATTTTGCTGATGAAGGAGGACGATAAACAAGTACGTAACTTTCACAAAGTAGTTTTTCAAATAAAACTGTGTCAAGCACAGTCATTTCACACTGCAATTATAAAAAAAATATTAAGGTATACTTATTGTAATGTGAAACTTAATTTTCATTTTTAAACGTATTTTTAATAAAGCCGAAACACAAATGAACATGTATCAAATACCGACTTACGTTTCACGACATACTGTGCAAGAAGGTTTTGTGTTATTCACTTGTTTTTGTCACTGGCTTGTAACATTAAAACAATAGAAATGTAAAAACCTTTGACACCACAAGTTTTTCATAAGACTGTTTGTTAAAATTTTGTTTATTTGAAAGAATAATTTTGAAAATTCACTATTTAACGACATAAAGGACTTTTTACTTTTATTTTATTCAGGTATAGAGCAGTTTTTCACAGATGATTACTTTGAGGTACTCTAGCAATTCATCAATTTTAATTCGATTTGATATTAAGGATTATTAAAATAATACTAATTAACAATAGGAAGAAGAAAAACAAGGAAAGAAAACGCGTATACAATTGAAAATGGAATACAACTCCTAAATTACTTTGTACATAGGGCAAAGTAACCAAAAGGCTGGCAGAGTTGCCGCTTTAACAATTTACCTTTTTCTAACTACCGTTTGGTCACCGAGTCTGTGAACTGTCACGTTTTCTATACATTCGAAGCTAGTGAGCGTTTCATTTATTTCATTGATTCCATTTTTTTTCCGTCAATAATTTTATTTCTTAAAATCCTCTACTTCCATGTTTGTAAAACTATCCTTCGATTTAAGAATATCAGAATGCAGAGGGGCTACATTTGAATATGAGGTACTCACTGTTATTCATAACTGTTGCTTCGGAGTTTCTATTTAACCTAAAGATATATGTGACGAGTTAGACGAAATAAATTAATGTGTTTGAGTCTGTATCAATATCAAAAGCCACGTTCGTAGAAAACCAGAGCTGCGAGTTGGACCAAATCGAGTTTTTCCAGTCTCTTTAAATTAACTATAACAGAATTTCTAAAATTATATTATATTCTGGAATTATAATAATTTGTTACACTCTTTGCTTTTTTTTTATAGTTTGAGATTTTTAAATTTTATTATTATATACATTATATAATATACATTTTACATGTAAAAATGAGGTTTTCAAAAGCATCAATTAAAAAGTGTAATAGTACACTATAAAACAAATGTATCACGTAACAGAGACTTCAAACTAAAAACACCACGCTCTTTTCTTTGGTTAGAACAGATTTTTAATAACTGGCTGGTTGTTCTCCGAGCTTACTTTTAGTCTGAAATCTACACAGCGCACTTAGACTTTACTCAGCTATTTTATCAAATAAAAACTACTTTATTACATACTAAATAACGTGCATATTATTAAAACATATGACACCAACAATATCAAAATGATCAACATCATTTTTTACTGAGATTATATCACTATTGACCCTTTGGCTGAGATAAGTCGGAGTACGTTTTATAGGTTTCAGCCTTGGTTATATTTTTGTGACCCCTGAATCTTGAATAGATCAATTTACGGCAACTCAAAGCAGACCCAACAAGAATAAATCAATCAAAATGTTACTATCCGTTACCAAACGTTGGTTTCGCAAAATCCCGATCCCGAAACTAGAACTATAAACAAGCAAATTAACAATGAATACACCCATCCACCAATGGAGGTTTCAAACACAGGAACTTAAACATGTACAACTATATTTCTACCTACAATATATGTCAGACTAAAGTCAACTTATAATTTATTTCACCTTTCGGTGAAACCAAAATAATGAAACGTTCAACAATTACAAAATTACTTGCTTAAAATTTTATTTGAATTAACAGGTTTTCAATTTTAAAACTCATCGGTTCTTTTTCGCTAATTATATTTACCTAACGACAATAACTATTAATAATTTATGTTACTCTGACACTGTAATATTAAAAAAAACAGCTTTTGGATTCATAACTCTATGGTTTAAATAAAACACTTTTTACCGGATATTATCGCGTATATTTTAGTTAATTTTAAAATTATTTCGACGTTTCGGCATCTTTGCAGTTGCCGTGGTCACGATAGACTATCGATAGAATTTAAGTTTAATTTAATTTAATTTAAGAGATTTAACTCTATGGTTACAGACATTTTGGTGGCAATTCGCCTGAGCAAGTCTTGCTCTTCTTTGATTTTTCATTTTTGTGTACCTAAGTTAGTGTTTACTGTATAAAGATGACAGTGTATAGTGCAGTGAATAACATGTGCATTAAATAGAAAACCTAATGAAGAGTGTAGACAGTGTTTTTTTTGCTCTAAGAAGTCGTTGATAATAAAGTCTGGCTATCACTTTACTTTTGACTTTCACCTTCATCATCTTTATTGTCATACATAATATCATCATCAGCATAACAATAGAAGAATAATCTATATTACGACAGATCAGGTTGTATGGTGTAGTTAATTTGCCTTTTTTATACGATAAACATTAACAAAAAATAAACTGTATGGTTACAACGACATAAAAAAAATTAAGAGACAGCAATAAAAAATATCGTCATCAAACGTTTAACGTATAGTGTGTTTATTCAAAATGAAGTTGAATAAACTAAGAACTTTGAATTAAGAAACTTCTTAAAGTGGTTTAAGCCACGTTCAGTACTTCGAGTCCAAGCTCTGTAGCGCATGATTAAGTTTATGTTATTGCTCCTTAGAGACAATCTCATCACTGAATAATATTCTATATAGTAATATACCGATAAATGTTAAACTGAGTTTTACTAACTTTATTTTACCATTGGTTTTAGTTATCCGATTTTTTATGACATAACTGTTGTTGCAATGCATCATTTATAACTTTTCTTTATAAATGAGAAGTCCTCTTCGTAATTTATTTAGTTAAGTTAAAATATTTTTGTGTATTTCGACCTTCTTAAGTAAAACGTCATTGTCAATCCTAACGTAAACATCGAGTGACGGGTCCCTCGCTTAATTATCCTGATAAATTTACCTTACTGACGTATTTCGGAGCTAGACAGTAATTTGTTGTTGGTATAATTTTGTAAAAATCCATTCCATGTCAATACTTATAACTAAAGTGTCACTGCTTTTAGAATTGTACGTAGAACATATTTGAAAAAAAAATTCTGCGAGTCTTTATCAACGTATCGGCACCTAAAAATATTTTTGTCATTTTGTCTCAGATTTAGCCAAATTGATGCGGATCAAGTTTTCACTGATGTGTAACGGTACGCTTGGGACAATACACATCCATTTTTTTACTAGTTTACAAAAAAAATATACCACGGGAAGATGACCACGGCGGAGATGTTCCTAATCAAAACACTGTTTGCTTTGTTTGAGTTTTGAGTTAAGGACAAAACAGTTTATAGTTTCAATTGAAAATCCTATTATCTATAAGGCCAACGTCAAATTATATTTTTATTTTAAATACGTAGCTGTATACAACAGTAACAGAAGGGAACTTTGATCTTTTACACAAAATTATTCACAGTGATAATGTTTTTTTGTGATACTGCCTTTGCATTCAACGATGCACGACGGTAAAACGATGCACTAATGTTTCAATGTCAACTTCAATGTGGGTAGAAAGCAAAAATATTCCAGTCTCGTCAGTTTTTTGCAAAATAAATCCCCATTTTATGTATGACCACGGAAGGCTATGCGAACTTGCGGTCTTTTTGAGAATATACGATTATTATCAGTTAAACAATGCCAAATTTTTCTTTTTGATGGTATTTTGTACACGAGGACTTATGTAATTGTAGGAGTATATAAAGAAAAGATTTAATATTTATTTAATATTTTTCTAGCCCCTTCAAACTTATGAAAGTGAAATCCAACAGACCACGGAGGGAGACAATCAAAGTAAAATCATATCTTGTAGTAATATTTTTTTAAGGAAATAAAGCTGGTTTGTTAGGGAGATCATTTTATTTCACTATATTTTAATCCTACATATTTTTTATTTAATCAATCCAACATGATTTTAGCAGTCAACAAGAATGACCCCTATCTCGTATTTCTATATATTATCTTATTATATTATCTGTAAGTTTTCCTGAAATAACAAATTAAATAATTATTTTCGTCGCGAAAAGTAGAAATAGTTTGTATTATAAGGACAATTATTTTCAATTCCCCTTTTATTGTACCTGAAAGCGAAGCGCTTTTAAGCTTCTTAAGCGGGTAAAATCTAGTATTAAATAAAATTAGCAAAAGTGATATGATGTTGTTGATTTGTTACGTCATCAAGCAAGCGATCATTACTCAATAAGGAACCTCATGTCGTGTAGAAAAGGACGTGGTTCGCTATTTGTGTGAGTTTGTCCTACGGGAAAACTTTACAAAAACATCTACTTTCAGTACGTAGATATTTATGTAGGCATTGATACAGGTGACCGGCCTTATGCTTGGTTAATGCAGAAAAATTTAGTATTTTGATGAGAAATTAATGCATAAAAATAATCAAATATTCAGACGATTCACAGCTTTAATGTTACACTCAATTAAATTCAACCTTCTTGTTAAAGAAATCTTTACAAAAGATGAATTTATGATAAATTTCGCCACGGCTCACAGACACTTAAAATTATAAAGAATTATAATGTTTAGCTGACAGAATTTTATATCGCACCAAAGCGCGTATGCATCGGTTCCTTCGAAACGGATTTTTTTTTCAGGGCTTGGCATAATGTCGGACAGTTGTTTGCTTTTTTTTTTCAAAATCGGGTCGCACGAGAAATCCAGTCTACATCGATTGAGGGCTCTCTAAGGAACGCAAAAATATTGTGCTACATTTAAGAGATATGCGCAGATAAACATTGTAATAGACATTTTCATATGACCATACAAAAATGACTTATAGCTGCATTTCGTCTAAGCACTAGACTACATTAAATCCGAGCAGTAGGATTGTGAAGAAAGCTAGTTTATCAATCAATGGAGGATTTAACTAACAGTGCTTAGTAAAACTTAAATATAAAGACAAAAATATATGCCACTTTGCCTTAAAGCATTTCAGAAATAAGCAGACTCCGCCGTCTATTTTTGTATTTGTTTTGTTTATTATTAAAATTTTTGTAGTTTTAAGTTCATTTTTGTAATATTAATTTAGATTAGGGTATGTTTGACGAGGTTTACATGTCGTAAGATCCTCAAGTAAAAAAAATAATAAAATAAAAAAAATAAGCAAAAAAAATTTTTGTTATAGTAACAACAAAAATCACTTTACACACTTTATTTGCAATTTAGTAGCCTGAAATAACAATTGAAACACGACATTTAACATTAGCATATTTTAAATTAACTTTTAAAGACAAGAAGCACAAATTGCTCTTGAAAGTTCATACGGACAAAGAGTTTTGCAAAGTTGATGAATAATTTAACTGACGGCTCACAATAAAACGTGTAGGACATATCGATTTAGAACCCTAAAATACATACCAAAATATCACTCTCACTGTCTCATTTCATAACCACGAGTAAAAAAATATGTCAAATAAAAACTTTTCGAAAAAAACAATATTTTTAGTTACTATGGTCATTTTAAACTGTTTTTTTTTATATTTACAGATCGCCAACAAAACTTACAAAAATTTATAATGTAATTCAAATTTTGTTAGAAAGCGCCGTCTAATGCAAATCTCAGCAAGAAAATACTACTGCTCCTAAACTTGTTCCGAGAAACTTGTTATTTGCTCAGTTGCGAACTTTGTATTTCTATTTCAAATTACGAGCTATATTTCGATGTAGTAAATCAGATTTTACCTACATTTACATAGAAGAAACTAAAACAACTAACCATTCTAGGGTTGGAACCCTGTACCCACTTTTTTCTGAAGTAGACGACGAGAAGCTCATCCAAAGTTATTCTTACTTATCATAATATAATATTAATTTTGTTGCTTTAACACAGCTATGACATCATCGTCACCAACCAGCCCACTAATGTTGCGATACCTTCCCAGCACTAAAGAGAATAAAAATCTAGTAAGTAGTTTACTTCACGTGAACGAAGAATGACTAATTATAACTTACTTTTTCTTTTCTAAAACATGGTTTTAGTGATAAAATGACAAATATAAATATATTTTAAAATAAAGAAAATAAGTTCGTTCATGGATTTGGATAAACTAATGAAAAGGATTTAAGTCTAATAGTAGATAGTGGTAGAGAAATAATGTGGAGCAGTTTTGACGAACGCTATAAGCCTCAAAATATTTTGCCTTTGAGAGCCAGTAGTAGAATTACATTAAGTAAGATATAAATATATTATAGCTAAGGTGAAAGAATTATATTTTGTAGGGTATTTCACATTCTGATAAAAGAATTCTACGATCGCATGAGCAAAAAAAATGAACACATGAAAATTTTTGAGATGTGATGTTGTGCGTCTTTCTAGAGAGCTAAACATATTTTATTCAAGATAATGGTTCTAGTTAACTAAGAGAGTGGCTAACCAACCAGAACAAGCAGATGTATTACATCACCCTTAGCAGTTTTAATAAATTGTTACTTACTTAATCATCCCATCTTCGTTTAATTTAATTAGTAATTGTTATTTAAAAAAAATTAAAATGTATCTATTTTCATTACATAAGAAATATTTTTGTGCAACTGTTTTATTTTTTAAGTGTTTTTGCTATATGTATGCCATTTTCCTTTTTGCTGTGTGGCTAGTCCTAAGGGGCTGCCCTCGCACACCCCGATCTATTCGATCAAGCTCAAAGAGGGCGGCGCCCAAACAGGTTCCCGCACATTACTCAGACTAACTTTCCGCCGCTTCGTAGCCGGGTACCCCCGGCTGCAAAAGCCTACGCAGCCCAAGCCTGTTACAGAGAACTGCTGGCAGCGCCCCGCTACACGCCCGGAACCGATCCTGGCTCCGCGCCCATTCAAATCCACTCCTCACTTGCCTATCGTTCAGACGATTTGCCTATCGTTTGCGAAGCTATGAAACATGTAGATGAAATTTCAGTACTAGCCCGCAAACTAAAGTTTTCACATTCGCCCACAGAGCGACTCATTGCTTTGACAGAGTATAGTTCCCTTCTCAGTTCGTTATAGTTTCATTTAAATAAATTGGTCCCTCAGTCATGCTTCGGCCGCTGACCAGCTTCACCGGAGGCTGCCCAGACCGGCCCTACCTCATGTCTTTTGAGCACCTTCAGTGCAACTTTTCACACATCCGGATGACGACCCGTTAGCGGGTGCCCGCCAGCGCACCCACCTCCCTATGAGGTGTAAGGGTGTCGCTTCCAATGAAGGCTAACGGCAAAATCTTGCTACAGGTGGATTTTAGTGGGTAGGTGCCACTCTGGTGAGTCCCACATCACCCCGCAGAAGCGTCTCCGGTGGGGGTATGCATAACGCATCTTCCACCTTCCTCCCCGTGGAGGAGGTGCTGCCTAGGTGGCAAAAAAAAATTGCAATATACAAAAAATAAATAAACTAATTAGAACTGTTTGACCACACCCGTTTCAGATATGTAAATCTCATGAATATCATCATATATTTATTTATTTCAGCTGTGTTATTAGCATTAAGTTATAATAACAACCAAAACTATACCAACATCAATTTTTTTTTTTTTTTGCTGCCGAGGCACCCTCGCGGGAGGGAGGTGGAAGATGCGTCATGCATACCCGCCCGCAGGTAAATTCCTCTGCGGGGGGGTTATGTGGGACTCACCAGAATGGCACCTACCCACTAAAAACCACCTGTTGGCTGTAGTTATTACCGTTAGCCTTCATCGGAAGCGACACCCGTCGGGAAGTTGGGCGCGCTGGCGGAGACCCGCTAGCGGGTCTTCCGCCTGTAGTGAAAGTTGCACTGAAGGTGCTCAAAGGGACATGAGTTGGTGGCCGTTCTGGGCAGCCTCCGGTGAAGCCGGGGCTGGGCAGAGGTCGGCCGAAGCATGATTTAGGGATCAATTCATTTAAATGAACCTATAATGAATTGAGAAGGGAACTATGCTCCGCCAGAGCTAGCAAACGCTCTGTCGGAGTACGTGAAGCCCTAAGTTTACGGGCTAAGACTGCGATTTCACTAACATCGACATTTTTTATAGCGTCGCAGACGATACGCATATCGTCTGCTACGGAGGATTGAGGAGTGGGTTTGTATGGGCGAGGAGCCGGGATGGGATTCGATGCGGGGCGCTGCCTCCAGTTTTCTGGGGCAGGCCTAGACTGTGCAGGCTTTGCAGCCGGAGAAACCCGGCTACACAGCGGCGGAAAGTTTTCTTGAGAAAGACGCGGGGCCTGTTTGGGTGCCGCCCTTTTGAAATTGGAGCGCATACAACGGGGTGCACGAGGGCAGCCCCTGTAATTTGCGGTGTGGCCGGACTGGCCACAAAGCACGCAATCGGGAGGAGAGGGAGTTTCAGGAGTGCGATTGCACTCCTTAGTGAAGTGAGGGACCAGGCACTTGACGCACCTGGGCGGTGCGCGGCAGTTGGCCGCCGCGTGCCCGTACAACTGGCACCGGTGGCACTGGCCGGGATGACCGCGGCTATGAGGCGCCTCGATTGAGATCCCAGAGAGGCCGCAAATAGAGCTAACCCCTTTCAGGATCTCTCTGGACTTGGGGACGTTGGCGAGAATCACCAAAGCGAGAGGGTGTTGCCTCCCGTACTTGCTGTGCATTTTATGCACCGCGAGTGCCGGGAAGCCTTGGGACTGCAGATCCTCCAGGATAGCCTCGTTCGATAATTCGAACGGGACTCCCCTGAGTACCGCTCTGATCTTACGCTCTTCTGACAGAGCATAAGTGTGATAAGCATATTGCTTATCGGTGAGGAGCTTAGTCAAAGCTCGGAAATCGTCTATCGACGAGACAGTGATTTTAATAGATTCACCCGAGTTTACCGCTCGGGTGTAATGGATCTTGTGCTCATTGCACAATGTCGAGACCTCAGTCCATTTACCCTTTTCCCGAAGGAAAACGGGTGGTGGGACCTTGGCCTTGACAGAAGTTGGGGCCGGAGCGGGTGTTGAAGACACCGGGGCAGCTGGCGTTGAAGACGCCGCAGGGGGTGTGGGGACGGGCGTCGAGGGCGCCGGGTCTTGTTTCGAGCGCTTTTTAGAGCGCTTCTTAACAAGGGTGAAAGAGGAAGGCTCAGGGCCAGTTGGGGTGGCGTCCGAGGATGACTCAGTCGCGGGTGCGCGCTTGCGGCGCAGAGGGGCGTCTTCTTCGCACTCCATGTCACTGGAGGAAGGGGACGCGGGAGGGCCTAAGACCTGAGGGGTCTGGGGAACTGGGGTGGCCTGAGGGGCCATTGTGGACATTATCGTCATGAAATGAGGGATGAGAGAGTCTAAGAAACGGTACTTGTCGGCATTTATATACATGCCTTCAGCACCGGTACTATCAAGTAACTTCTTCCTAATCTCATCAGAGCTTAGGGAAGCCATTGCGGAGGGGTTGGGGAGGGACAATATATGAACCTAACAACGATGACTAACTTCCTAAAACCACCCTACACGCAGTAGGGCGGTTGAGGACGACGCGGATAACTTACTCGAACACGAAAACTTGAAGTCCTGGAACGACCAAACCCCGTCGACGAAGCTCACGTTCCACGAAGTACGATTAACAAGCCACTCTTCGCCGTGAAAACGGCGTTAGAAACTTATTAGAAGTACGGTTAACGACCCACTGTCCGCCGTGAAAACGGCGTTAGAAACTTATTACGGTATACAACTATGAAATTATATATTACGACAACAACCAGTGAAATTTGGGTGCTCAATTAGCGCGGGGGCTAAAAGAGCGGGAAGGCGTCTGCGATCGACGTGCGCTCGAGAACGCACGCAGACCGAGACTGGACCAACATCAAAAGAACATCAACATTTTATTTTAAAAAATTAAAGGTTTCGGTATTTGAACTCGCTACATCGTCCATTGCGCTACTTTAAATTTAGTTGTAAAGGATGAAATTATCGTATCGTTTGACTTTGCTGTTTCATTGAATAAATCGACAAATGTCATTTTAACACTGAATTGTTTAGCGTTTGGTTTTTTTTTTTGGTTATAGATAGCGCTTTGTTAAAATCAGGGGGTTAGCTATATGCTTGGCTATCTGTAGAAACAGGTGATACCTAACGAACCTTAAATTATTGAGTCACTACGTTCAATAACTTATATTGCCAGTTTTAATTAAAAAATGGCTATTTACGTAGTATTCAAGTCACTATGCATACCGTAGTGGCTTATAATTTTGTATTCCTTAGCGTGTCTCCAACTGATATGCAAAGATTTAATTGTACCATTCAATTTTGACGTTTGGCCAACTTTCAAAACTTGTTTTCTCCAAGTTACATTTACTGTGGTGCTTTTCATTTTAAACTATGTTAAATGTACCTATGCCTATTTAGTAGTTATATGTTGGATAATGTCGTAACTGCTATATGAAACCATTATATCATGTAAAGATGCTTCAAATCAGTTTTGTAGTTCTATATTCAGTGTATCTGTTACTACTTTTTCTGCACTTATATCCGAATTGTTAAATACTTATAGTGCCTATTTTGCGGCTTTCTATACAGTGTCCCTTTATCGCTCTGAATAGGTAGCATCGCACGCTTCCATTTAAAAAATACTTAAGGCGATCGGAAAAAAATAATTTTGAGTAGTGCATGCGCAGTCTTTTACAAAATTTAAATAGGAAAACAACCAAAACGATTTTAATGCAACAAATACAACGCATTTCAGCAACAGGTGAACGATTTTCTACTTATTCTTGAGCAATGAATTTCTTGAACTTTCTGTGTCAAACTGATGAAAAGACCCGTATAAGTAGTAAAGTTACAACCGTTTCATTCGATCTGAGAGCTAGGCAAATGCCGACTAAGTAAAAATTACATGCTTTAATTTATAGCAACAACAATTCTTACAGACCAACAATGCAAACTATTCGAAAGAATTAATCTTTGATGTATATATCGTTCTTTTTACTTTGACTGCAAAAACGGTAAAATATGTTCATCTGAAACTAACAATATAAACACTAGATCTGGTATTATAAAACAATGTCCACCGCCCGCGTCTGTCTGTCTATCTGGACGCGATAAGCTCAGAAACTACGGAACGGATTTTCATACGGTTTTCACCAATAGACGGATAAAAGTCAAGTGGGAGGTATAGTTATTTAATGTTATATTTTAAATATGATGATAATTGTTGAATATATCGGAAAAATGTTACGCTACTGGGAGCTTTCAAACGAAAACGCTGCGTAATTAAAACTTCGATATATAATAAAACAATGTATCGTGGAAGTGTGTTCAACGGCCTGTTTGGTGTGGAGATAAGTAGCCTTGCCTGCCACGCCAGAGGTCCTGGGTTCGAATCCTGGTAGAGTCAGATATTTTATTATAATTGCTTTCTAGTCATGGATATTGCTATGTGAGCCTAGCAATTACTTACTGTTTTTGTTTTCGACAAGGTGTTTTCTGTGGTTATAATTAGTTCTAATAATTAAAAAATATATATTTTTAAGTTGCAGTTGCATTGGTTTTGTTGTAAGTAGTTATTCAATGTAAAGATTAAGGCCACATTATTGTTTTGTTTTGTCTTTAGTTAGAAAGGTAAGTACTTACCTATTTTGAAAATTAACATGTATAGTTGCAACTTAAAAACTCTAAGTAGGATAAACCTTTAGTAAGTTACATTTTAATCTAATACACATGCTTAAAGCAACAAGCTAATGCGACGCTACGACAGTAGAAAAGAAAAACATTGTCAATAAATCTGCTTTACTTTAAATTTAATTTACTTTCTAACATAATGAGAACGTCCGCGCATTTGTAAATATCATACATTTTTTCCATTTTTTATTAACCAAAATGCTTTGAATATTTTTTGCTTATAGTTCAACCATTTATATTCTATCTTATATTTACAAATTTTTGTGCTCAGACTAAAGTTAATTCTGACTCTCAGCCTGAACTCTACATCTCTCATCACTCAAAGCGTTTTTTTGCGCTTTGGCACAAGGCAGATGCTTCTATGAACTGGCTTCTTATGATGTTTAATCCCACGAGCAATCGCACCCGAGAAAGGACATAAAGCTACGTTACATTGACTGTAAGAACATTTTGTTATAATAAACCTACAGAAATAGATTTTTAGTTAAATTATGAAGTATGTTTTACTTGAAAATTTCCATCAACTGAATATCAGCTGCAGACTGAAATCGTTTACACATTATTCAAATTTATTAAAATTCGAAGTGCGGCAGAATTGAACCTTTATACTGACCGAAAAATAGCTTTTTCTTTTTTACTATTTTCGTAGCTGGCAAAGGAGCGCTCGGCCCACCTGATGATAAGTGGCATCCGCACCCATGGTCATCAGCACCAGCTACCTTATGTAACAATACTGAATGTGATTGTAATATCGGCTCAGTGGTGTGCACGAAGGTTGCAGACAGGGTACGCACGATAAAAAATCTTAGCAATATCAGCATTTTATCGATATACTCTGACCGGTGTCATTGTATTCACATGATATTTGTTTACGATAAACATGAATATCTGAATAAGTGATTGATCATAACCAACTAATAATTTGTAATTAAGTTTTAAAAAATAAATTACTTGATTTACGTATATTCCACATTATTTATATTCGTAAATCAAATTGACGCCTATCTTTTTCTTGCATAGTTCTGCAAAACGACGCCATAAAAACTGCTGGATCTTTTTAAAATGAGGAAAAGTTCTTTTTTTATTTACTTTTTAATAAAAATCAAAAAATTTATACAGAATACTCGTTTAAGATATAAACATTCTTTCTATCTAGCTTTGAAAACAAAATTCACGGAATGCAATATAATTTGTTAAGCTGTAAACAACCTGTTAGTTAAGTATAAATAAGATAAAAAATTTATGAAAATAGCTAATAGTAATTGATGCCTTTTCTTGAGTTAAATTGAGCCCGGTTTTAACTTAACTCTTAAGATATTGCCAGGAAAGTGGCAGATATTTATTTATTTCAACACATTTCGCCATTACATTTAGGCATATTTTTCCATTTTTTAAAGTAAATATTAATGACATTAATACCTAACTAATATAATACAATAACCCTTTACAGCTATCATCACAATATCCAAAAATAAAACAAAAGGTAATTAAATAATTAAAGACAATCAACCAAACACTAAGAAAAACAATAAGGACAATATGGCTAAGGCCTCTGCAAATACCAGGCAATTACGAACACAAGAAATATGGCGAACCTGACAAAAACAAGGCGACACTTCAATAAACAATAAGCGATGCAAAATAACAAGAAGGGTTGCAATTGAAGCTGTGCATCCAAAATTTAAACACGCGCATAGATTTTCACACATATACCCTTTTGCTGTGTACTACACGAGATCGATTGTATTCAAAATTAGCAAAACGTAGTACTTACTTATAACCGCCAACTCACCTTGGAGTTACTGTCTGCTGAATTCTTTGATTGTACCATAGTTTGCTATTCAACAAGTCAATACCAATATATAACCGCTAAGAGATATTGATATCGCAAAATAAACAAGCAAAGCCAAACTGAAATTAATTTAATATCATGGTTTGAGGAGTTTTATTTATCACTTATAAAACATAGAAAGGTAGGTATATATATATGTGCAGGGTATGCAGTGCGAATTTGCATGTATGTAGTGCACGCTACTGTATCAACTAGTGGTGTAGGCTTAAGTTGGAATTGCCTTTGTTCCAGTAATTGCACTGGCTGTTCCTTGCCTTTAACCGGAACACGACCAAGTAAAAGCGATTATTATGGCGGTCAGAATAGGAACGACCGTAGTACCGCCCCGAAGGAGCTCATGACAAAGAAAACTCTTCTATCACTATACTTTTACTTATAATTAGCTCATAGAGCTTTTTTTCTAAATGAAACTGTTAGTTCGTAAAATCATCTTGGAACTTCAACTAGATTATTACAAAGCCTGTCTTTATAATTTATTCATGGAATAAACCAGCAGTCTGCCACTGTAATGATATTGCCACCAGTCTGTAAATATCTGTAAATATCCGTTATTTACACGCAAAGTTGAGTAGTGATATGCAGTGATGAATTTACTTAGTAATTTGATCCATTCATTAGCTGCACTTGTTTATCCATGTGAATGTAAGAATGTAAATTAATTAGGGTTAATTACTTTGTGTGTAGTACAAGAGTAAATATTAACTTTTTTAGATACGGTACACAATAGATCCTTAAACATTAGATACTCATTTAAAATAAAAATATTTTAAAAACTTACACAACGTAACTGAGCATAAACAGACCATAAATCTGTAGCCCAATTCTCGTAAAAACAGACAATTGAAAGATCGCTGTAGTGCAGAAGTCATTCGATCGAAGTTCTATCCAAACTCGGTATTCACGTATTGCTCAGACGCGCTGCGATAATACTTCAACTCAATAGGATCGAAACTGAACGACTTTTGAATCGAACGACATAAGATGTTGCCAATTCAAGTTATCACTGAACTACCAAGAAATTCAAACATATTTTAAATTCTGAATACGGTGTTTACCATGTTATTGGTTAAAGAATAACTATTACAACTAACTTCAACTAGCCAAAGAGAAATAAATGCTGAAAAAAGCGAGTTTTAACTTGAATTGATCGAATGATTCGCATCTTGATAAAAGTCTTCGGTTCAGCCATCAAATTGTTTGTTTTTCTTGTTCAAAGATTTTTATTTATTTAAATATCAAACGCAAGTTTCTATACGACAGTTGGAAATGTTTGTTGATTGCATAAATTAATAATAAGCATTAGAACTTAGCCTTAGGTCCCGTCCGATCTAAGGAGGGACGAGACTGCAGTTCAAGATTGTCAGGATGTTACTTTTTCTCAAACCATCGACGGAAACGGGACAGTGAAATATTGGAACAAGGTGTAGGTTCCACCATTTTACTTTACAACCATTTAAAATGTCGGGTCTCAAATACCGTCCGAAGAATTCACGAAGCTCGCAGAGTGGTGGTGGCCCAAAGATGTTCCGATACTAGGTCCCTTAGAAGAACGCCTTTGTGAAATTATAGGGCTTGACAAATTTTAGGGATTGAAGTGCAAATTTTACTAAGCTATTAGTTGCTTTAACAAGCTATTTTGAAGTAAATGTAATTTTAATTGGTTTGTTGATATTATAATATTTTATTTTTATTTTTTTTAACACTTTTTGGAAAACTTACAGCTAATTTATACATGATTATGGAAAAATTATGATAATTAAAAAAAATATATATTTCAGTGATAACAATTTTTAAGATCAAACTGTAGTTGAAATTTAGACCAATGTTTATGGTTCGGGTTATTGTTTTGTTACTATAATAAATATGAATTTTTAAGAGCTAAATAAAACCAAAAAGTATATTTTACAATTGTGTTTTAATTTTTTATTACACTTTCACTTATTACACTTAGCTATCAAGCTCCATACACATGGTAATTATTTCTTCAAATATTAACCTACCATAACAAAGTAGTTGACACATCATAACCAAAGAATTACAACATAACACCTTATAATTATGCAGTAATTTGAAATGAAAACCTCAAACCACATAATGTTGACTGTTGGACACATCTTAGGTACTAGCACTTTCATAAGAGATAAGCACAACATGATATAATCCCGTCATCCTTAAGATCTTTACTCAACACATAATTATTCAAATTAGATTTGATTAAAAAAAACATATATTTTTACTAAAATATTGTACTTATTATGATTATTCAACATCATTTATAGTCTGTCTATAGTGTCTTGTTTAAGTGCTTGTTGGGCTTGCTTTAGATCAACATTAACTCTATGCAGTCCTTGAAAAGTCTCCATGTTAGCTGCTCCATTTGTGAAGCTCTCCTTTGCCACAATATGTTTAGATTGATTTTCAGTCTGACGAAGTACTGGAACCGCAACCTAGGCTCTGTTTGCAGCGTGAGCCAAAGCTGTACAAGCATTGACCATTTGGCCAGAAACTTCTTACAGGCAGCCAGTCAAAATCTGAAAGTATTATAAGACCATCAGTGTATGTTTAACATTACCGTATTCCAATAAAAATGAAGTTGTCTTAATGCATTTTGGTTGTTTGGTTATTTTTATTTGAGTAACTCAAATTAAAACAGTTAGTAAATAAAGCTTTAAAAAGTGTTTTATTCAATAAGTTATACCTACCTTATTATCTAATATGTAAACCTTAGTAGATGTCATCATAAACTAAAATTTAATAAACTAATAATATAAAAAAAATATTTACGTTTTAATTTGGTATTCAAATAATGTGGGCTAGCAGAATAGAAAACTACTAACCTTATCTTTTACTGACAAAGAATCCCGTTTTCCTTCTTTTCATCAATGAGATTCTGCACCAACACTTTTGTGACACGAAATGTTTTGATGAAGTCTTTCTCCGGCATTGTGAATGCGTCCCATCTTGTGAATCTCAATACACTTCTTCTGTGGCCAAGTCTAGAGATAACTGATGTTGTCCTTTTATCTACCGTTCTAAATTTAAAAACCAAGGTCTATCGGGAATGAAAGGTTGGATGTCACCGTAGTGCTTACCTTTTACTTTCCGCGACGCCTCCCATTCGGAACTCCACACGGCCTGTAGGTGGGATTTAGCTAGGAGACTCAAATCCTGAGCGAACCACATGTAGTAATCTGCGGAACCGATTTGGATGGAATCTTTCGCAAAGCCATCAGCTGTAACGTTACCTGTGATACCAGAGTGACTAGGAATCCAGGCTAACACAATATTTATAGCCCGAAAACTGCAACAGAATAGGACATGTCTAATTTTGTTTATTATAGGAAATTTTGAGCCTAATTTAAACGGGTTGCTTTCCAAAGCTTGAAGACAGCTTAGACAGTCTATAAATACAATGGAATTATTTAAGTTGTTTTCAGCTATATACTTAACTGCTTCTAAAAGCGCAATACCCTTACCTGTGAAGACCGTAGATTGAGGAGGAGACTTAAAGGACAACAGAGCCGAGAATCGTGGAATCCACACGGCTGACCCTACGTCTCCCGTAGAGGAGAGTTTAGAGGCGTCCGTATAGACCTGAAGCCAATCCCTATATTTTCTGTCTACAGCACTCAAGAATGCGGAATTGGCGTTTGGATCGTTCTTGGCAATGCCAAAACTTGTGTCTATAGTCGGGGTAAAAATCAGCGAATTATAAGGGAAAGTAAAAAGAAAAGGACGGGCGCTTTTAAAAATTGGAGTACGGGAGATGTCCAGATTTGCACAACTTTTTATGAGACAGGGCGGAATTTCATTTAACCTATACCTAGAGTTTTCGATGGAGCGTTTTAGTAAAATTAGTTTAAGATGAAGAGGATGAGATGAAAGTTGTAACGACTTAGCTAGAAAGCGATTCGAGAGGTATTGACGTCGAAGATACAGGGGAGAATCTGCACATTCGACCTGCATGGCATTAATTGGGGAAGACTTCATTGCACCTAAAACTATGCGAAGTGATTTACTTTGAATTTTAGTAATAGCGTTTAAACCTGGTTTATGGCAGGGTTCCTATAAGAAAGAGCCGTCTATTAGACTCCGTATCAATGCGTTGTATATTAGCTTCTGGGTATAGGGGTATGAACCCCACCATACACCAGACAGAGCCCGAATGGCGTTGATGTTGGCCTCGCATTTTTTGGAAACATAGTTAAGGTGTGGTGTCCCGGAAAGTTTTTAATAAAAAACTACACCAAGAAACCTTACCTCATTGGAAAACGTAATTGGTTGGCTTTGGAAAACAATTGAAATGGGAGGATAAACCATTTTCCTAGTAAAAATTACAGCCTTACTTTTAGATGTAGATAGGGACAAACCGTGATTACCTAGCCAGATGCCTAAATAATTAAGGGCATCATTCAAACGAGAGGGGGCCTCCTCTATTTTCATAACGCGCAAATATAAAGTAATGTCGTCCGAATATTGTAAGACGTCGCAGAAGGAAGACACAGATCTATCCAAATCATACGTATAGATGTTATACAACAGGGGACTTAAAACGGACCCCTGTGGGAATCCTCGCCAAACTTTTCGGGGCCGGAAGTTGGCGTGGGAGCGTCTGATTTAAATAGAGCGTTCTGCTAAAAGATTGAAAATAAAAGTTGTAAGCCTTGTAGGAATACCTAAAGAAAGCATTTTAAGCATAAGCAATGGAAGCTGGACATAGTCGTAAGCAGAAGAATCATCCAAGAACACCCCCACAACCGATTTATTGCTAGATAGGGCTAACCTTAAATCGGCCGTGAATATGCTCAAGCTGTCCATCGTGCTTAAACCCTTACGAAAGCCGAATTGCGTGTTGCTAAGAATATTATGGTATTCTACGTACCATTCCAGCCTATTTTTGACAAGGTGTTCTGTAATTTTCAACAGAAAAGAGGCCAGGACAACGGGACGGTGCGAGTCTGCATCTAAAGGGTCTTTACCGCTTAATAATGGGAAAACTAAGTACTATTTCCGAGGATCTGGGATCTGACCGGTAAGAAAAATTATATTAATAGTACTAAGGAGCGACTCTTTAAAGACTGTCTCTGCTCTAGCTATAAGGGAGTACGGGATACCATCCAGGCCGGGGGACGAATCATGAAGACCACTAAGGACAAGATTCAGTTCTTGCATAGAAAAGGAACTGTCAAAGGGGCAGTTTGAAGGCACTAACGATGAAAAAGCGACAGGAAGAAGATCGGAGTAAGGCACAAAAGGGGGAGCAATTTTATCAAAAAACTGATCAAGCCAAAGAGACGGCATATTAGAGTTTGGAGATGGAGAATAAGACACAGAACCACGGAAACGTTTCAGAGCCCCCCACACCTTGGACGAAGGTGAGCGAGGAGATAAACTCTCGCAAAAACTACTAAACTACTTTCTAAAACTACTTTCTTTTTCTTTTTAAATAACTTTCTCGCTTGTGCTGCCAACCTCTTATATTCTAAAAAGTTATGAAGAGACATGCTCGTGATGTAGGATTTTTCAGCCGAACGTCTTACTCGGATCATAACTGTACATTCAGAATCCCACCAAGGAGGGGAAGCTCTGCCTTTCGGGTCCGAACGCTTCTGCGGAATATGGTTATTAGCTGCTGTGAGAACACAAGACATAAGGTTGTCATAACACTCCATGATGTTTTCTTGAGTAGCAGAAGGTATGGAAGAACATAACATGTTGGTATCCGCCGCATACTTGGGCCAATCTGCCTTGGAGATCTTATATTTCAGAAGTGGAGGAAGGGAGGTAGGAACAAAAGTGGAGGATGGTAAGGATATTACAACAGGGAAGTGATCACTTCCATGCTGAGTTTTAAGCCTGTTCCAGGATAGGGACGCACCCAGGGTAGATGAGCACATGGAAAGATCCACTGCTCTCGGGTTTTGGTGCAGAACAACAGACCTAGTGGGCCGGCCGTCATTGAGCACACAAAAATTTTGATCGTCAATCAGATCTGCCAACTGAAGACCAGGGGCATCGTTTGATTGGGAGCAGTGGATTCAGAACGACTTTAGAATCGGTCCAATCGACGGATGAGAATACGAAAGTGACATCAACGGTCGAGTCGCTACGACATAGCCGCGGTTTTTATTACGAGAATTGGCCTACTGTTCAACAGCTTTAGAGCTTATTGATCTAACGCGCGGTTTACATGTATTAAGTAGTTAAGTCGGTAACTAAATTTTAATTAAATTTTAAGTTACTACATGGCACTTGTGTGTCCAAACGGATTAAGTAGTAAGTTTATAAGTTCAATGAAGATGAGCAGTGATGAATGTCAAGGAAATCGTCAATTCTGTACTTAGATATGTGGTAAACGTGATTTTGGACAAATTCAAAGAAGAATTTTGTTCGGAAATTAAAATCTTTACGTACATTTACGAAATTGACTCTGCAACGTAACATAAATTGACTGTTGAACCACGAGTTCGGTATGAAAACTAATTTTAGGTAGGTTTTTAGTTTTTTTCTGCAAGAATGAGTTGTTTTGGTAAAACAATTTTAAAAATATATCTGATTTCAGTTCAGTATTTAATTGAAAATAATTTTTTAAAGAAATTCATATGGTACAAAGTCGTTATCTTTTTGATATGGCATTCCAAAGTTTATAGTTTATATAGGTCTACCTGGAATGCGCCACTTTACAATTCTCGGTGAATTCTTGATGACAGTTATTTATTAGAAACATGACAGTTGAACCAAAAGGAAGTTAAAAAAAATGATGCTTTATGGCGTCATATAGAGATTAACTAACAGAATATAATATAAAAAAGGATTTGATATCTCGAAATAGTTATTGAATTAGCATCTGATTTTTACTTTATAATCCGAATCGTTCGATCCACCCAGTCACGCAACATTCGTAGCGTAATTTGAACACTAACAACTCAAGAAGAGTGTCGCTTCGTAAGAGAGATAGAAGTACTATAAATATAAGTGACGAAAATTATACTCAGTAATAAAAGTAACACCAATAAAAGTAACCAACAAATATATATAATAATAATAATAATATAAAAAATTGATACTCGTTTTATTTTTAATATATATAAAATAGCATTCGCCTTCTGAGTATTATATACAAGATTTATAATAAATGGACTATTGATTGTATTCAATAAATTGAAACTGGAATAAATTGTTTCCCTTTCACTTATAGATTAATACTCATTTTCACACATCCTAAGACAATATACTTTCTAAACCCTAAAAAAGCAACCAACCCGGTATAATATTTCCATTGCCATAAAGGTAAGTTTACCATAAATATTTAAGGACTGTAGTAAAGTACATAGACAAGCATGGAATATGTATTATTCATCTCAATAACTGGGTTTATACGCAACAAATGAATGATTCAGTATTGAAGTACATCAACTCGTATTAAGGTGAAATGTTATTGATAAAAACATTTTGCAGACGGATTTCCACTCAGCATTTTTGAGATAAAATTAAAATATTGTTTGTCATAGGTATTACAGCTTTGAATTGGCAATCCTTAAATTGTGAACAACCACACTATAAAATCATTTATTATTAACTAAAAAAATCTTTCTTTTAACGGAAAAAACTTTTACTAAGAGGTATTCATTTTATAGAGCCTCTTAAATATCTCCGTCATAGCAATAGTGGGAGTGAATATCAGTATATTTTATTCAACCACAAGGGCCTCACCAGATTTATTAACTATAACCAGATTTTACATGTAAGTGACCCTAATCAACGTCTTATTCTAAAATATTTATGAATGACTTATTCAGTTTAAACAAGCACCCCAAATTTAAAGAAAATATTAATTTCATTTTGTCACTTGTCATTAAGAAATACCGAAAGCATCAAAAACGCTCCTGAAAATGCCCGTAACTATATGCCTCATATGCCGGAGATCTCAGGTTCGAGCCTGGTCGGGGCATTCATTTGTGTGATGTTTGTTCTCGGTTCATGGTTGTTTTTATTTATATATGTATGTTTATTCTGGGTTCCCCGCCAGGTTGCTTAATGGTCATCCATAACACAAGCTCTGCGTACTTTGGGGCCATATAGTAGGTGTGTTCGTTTGGGGATTTATTTATTTTATATAATATAATATTATATTATATAATATTATATAATTATATATTAATATAATATAATATTATATAATATTTACCTTTTGAAAACTAAACCTGAATCCACTATCCGTTTAACAAAGTGTCCGTTATTAGAGACCTTGTAGCACTAAACTGTATTAAAGACACGTATACACATAATATCAAACCTTTCAGAAGGCGAACACACTTCACCATTTAGTAATTACAGTATTGGTATATGGCCTGGATGAGTATTGTTCCAAATATGGAACTCACGCTACATGGTTTCCCCATTGTAATAAAATCGAATTCAACCAAAGAATGTTTTTAAGATCTTTGAAATATAGATGTAAATTGTATGATAACTAATACGATGCAAGATGTAAGAGGCAGCATAGTTATTAAATTTAGCATGGGACAGTAGAGATTCTCTGGCACTTTATCTGTGTTAAAGATTATAAAGAAAAAAAATTTCTTTATATGACTATGAGTAGCGTAGTGGGTAGTAGCCCTGCCTTATACGCCGGAGGTCCCAGGTTCGAGGCCTGGCTTTCATTTGTCTGATTAACACAAATGTTTGTTCTCGGGTCATGGTTGTCATATTTATATATGTTTGTTTATTTTGGGATCCCCAGTTCACTGTATAATATGCAATATAAAGTATAGCAGTCTATCGTGACCACGGCAACTGCAAAGATGCCGAAACGTCGAAATAATTTTAAAATTAACTAAAATATACGCGATAATATCCAGTAAAAAAGTGTTTTATTTAAACTTTTTTTTTTTTTTTTGCTGCCGAGGCACCCTTGCGGGAGGGAGGTGGAAGATGCGTCATGCATACCGCCCGCAGGTAAAGTTCTCTGCGGGGGGTTATGTGGGACTCACCAGAATGGCACCTACCCACTAAAAACCACCTGTTGGCTGTAGTTATTACCGTTAGCCTTCATCGGAAGCGACACCCGTCGGGAAGTTGGGCGCGCTGGCGGAGACCCGCTAGCGGGTCTTCCGCCTGTAGTGAAAGTTGCACTGAAGGTGCTCAAAGGGACATGAGTTGGTGGCCGTTCTGGGCAGCCTCCGGTGAAGCCGGGGCTGGGCAGAGGTCGGCCGAAGCATGATTTAGGGATCAATTCATTTAAATGAACCTATAATGAATTGAGAAGGGAACTATGCTCCGCCAGAGCTAGGAAACGCTCTGTCGGAGTACGTGAAGCCCTAAGTTTACGGGCTAAGACTGCGATTTCACTAACATCGATATTTTTAATAGCGTCGCAGACGATACGCATATCGTCTGCTACGGAGGATTGAGGAGTGGGTTTGTATGGGCGAGGAGCCGGGATGGGATTCGATGCGGGGCGCTGCCTCCAGTTTTCTGGGGCAGGCCTAGACTGTGTAGGCTTTGCAGCCGGAGGAACCCGGCTACGCAGCGACGGAAAGTTTTCTTGAGAAAGGCGCGGGGCCTGTTTGGGAGCCGCCCTCTTGGAATTGGAGCGCATACAACGGGGTGCACGAGGGCAGCCCCTGTAATTTGCGGTGTGGCCGGACTGGCCACAAAGCACGCAATCGGGAGGAGAGGGAGTTTCAGGAGTGCGATTGCACTCCTTAGTGAAGTGCGAGACCAGGCACTTGACGCACCTGGGCGGTGCACGGCAGTTGGCCGCCGCGTGCCCGTACAACTGGCACCGATGGCACTGGCCGGGATGACCGCGGCGATGAGGCGCCTCGATCGAGATCCCAGAGAGGCCGCATATAGAGCTAACCCCTTTCAGGATCTCCCTGGACTTGGAGACGTTGGCGAACCACCAAAGCGAGAGGGTGTTGCCTCCCGTACTTGCTGTGCATTTTAAGCACCGCGAGTGCCGGAAAGCCTTGGGACTGCAGATCCTCCAGGATAGCCTCGTTCGATAATTCGAACGGGACTCCCCTGAGTACCGCTCTGATCTTACGCTCTTCTGACAGAGAATAAGTGTGATAAGCATATTGCTTATCGGTGAGGAGCTTAGTCAAAGCTCGGAAATCGTCTATCGACGAGACAGTGATTTTAATAGATTCACCCGAGTTTACCGCTCGGGTGTAACGGATCTTGTGCTCATTGCACAATGTCGAGACCTCAGTCCATTTACCCTTTTCCCGAAGGAAAACGGGTGGTGGGACCTTGGCCTTGACAGAAGTTGGGGCCGGAGCGGGTGTTGAAGACACCGGGGCAGCTGGCATTGAAGGCGCCGCAGGGGGTGTGGGGACGGGCGTTGAGGGCGCCGGGTCTTGTTTCGAGCGCTGCTTAGAGCGCTTCTTAACAAGGGTGAAAGAGGGAGGCTCATCAGGGCCAGTTGGGAAGGCATCCGAGGATGATTCGGTCGCGGGTGCGCGCTTGCGAAATAATTTCGCAAGCGCGCACCCGCACTCCATGTCACTGGAGGAAGGGGACGCGGGAGGGCCTAAGACCTGAGGGGTCTGGGGAACTGGGGTGGCCTGAGGGGCCATTGTGGACATTAACGTCATGAGATGAGGGATAAGAGAATCTAAGAAACGGTACTTATCAGCATTTATAGACATGCCTTCAGTACTTTCGAGTAACTTTTTCCTAAACTCGTTAAAGCTTAGGGAAGCCATTGCGGAGGGGTTGGGGAGGGACAACAATATATATATGCCTAGAGTTCCTAAATAAAACCTAGCGAACCCTAGCGGCTAACCTCCCTACCAGCGGTAGTACGCCGAAGGCCGCTACCTAGAAACCTAAAATAAGGGTACGCAGGTAAAGAGTTGACCGCATTAGGGTCAACCTTTACCAACAGAAAGGACAAATACACACGAAAACACACAGATATGATAAAAATAAATATGAAAGTAGGAAAGAAAAATAAATAAAATAGAGAAATAAAATAAAAATAAAAGGATTGGTTCAGTACAAATTCGTTGTCACCATTAAGTATCCTTTGCACTGAAACCAGACTACTTACGCTGGGCACAACACTGCACTCAGCACAAGCACAACACTACTTAGCACAGCACTTTGAAGACTAAGGGGCTTAGTCGCAAAGAAAAATCGCACTTCGAAAGCACTCAGACGGAGTAGAAAAACCTTGGAAACCGTAGCACGGAACCAACACGCTAAACTGTGACGTCAGTAGACTGAGCGCCACGGAATATCGGGAAGGGACCGATCAACGGAGAACGGGGTCTTGCACGTCCGCACCGCGTGGCGATCGGAGCGAGAATGATTAAGAACTTGTGTTACGGATATTTATATAAGTTTGTTTATTTTGGGATCCCCAGTTCACTGTATAATATAAATAAATATTTCTAACAATCACACAACATTATCTAGACCAAATTAAGTATCATTAAGAACTTGTGTTACGGATACTAGATAACGATAAATAAATTTAAAAAATATATGAACACACATAGATTTTTTTTAATATATAAATATTAGAAATAAACTTAAATAAACATACATAGACAACCATGACTAGAGAGCAAATATAATATAATATCTGCTCCTACCAGGATTCGAACCCGGGACCTCTGGCATGGAAGGCAAGGCTACTTACCTCCATACCAAACAGGCCGTTTATATAATAACACAAGCTCTGTTCATTTTGTGGCCATCAAGTTGCTGTGTTTGTCTGGAGATATTTATAATAATAATAATAAATATTATTATGTAATCGATAAACTCGAAAAGTACAAAACGGATATCAAAATTATTTTAACTATTATAAAGGGACATACTACATACAGGTGTTATACATACCGTATTCTATCCAGGAAACCCCTCGGGGTCGGGAGTTTCCTGCGTTCGTAGAAAACCAGTGTGGGTCTCTCAGACACAGCAGCGGGCTGCTTCAATAACAGACGTAACAATTTTCTTTTAGTCGAGTAAAGAGGTTTTTGCTCGAGTTATCTAAAAATGATCTTTTGTCATGCAAAAAACAAGTTAAAAAAGAAATGGAAGGAATACAATTTAAAAATTCGACTACAAAAAGTTCAAACTTATTTAAGTTTTCCGAGAAATAACATACTCTACTCAGTAAAAATGGTTCATAAATTATTTACAAATAGTTATTTTGTTTACTTGAAAACGGTTCAGTTTGGCACTACAAAGAATCCAAAAGTTCAGGTAAAATTGCGCTTAAACAAATATAAAGTTCTGTCAAAAATTATTTGGCACTTCGTTAAGAGAGATAGAAGTTATTTTTTAGTTACTTTACAGGGGAAATATATTTTTATATTTTATTTCATTTCTGTTTGTTATAAGTTCATCAGTATATTTTTCTACTAGCAATTAGTGGTAATAGCGGTTCTTTTGTTAAGATCTCGCCAGCGGCGGTCCTAAACTCCTTGTTTTGACAGCTATAATAATCAGGTTTAAGTAGTTGTTTACCGGGCAACGGGAAGGAACAACTAGGGCAATTACAGGAACTAAGGCAATACTTAACTAAAGCCTGAGATCGGCAACAGATAATTAGTCGATATAATAATCACATTCAAAATTATTGATATCCACGGGTGCAGCTTACCATCCAGATGGGTCCCGTGCTCGTTAGCTGGCTATGAACATTTAAAAAAACTAGAAAAGCAACTCGTAAAGAGACACAAATTGCACATGTGTAATAAAACAATGTGTGTTAAACTAATATTTTAACCATTGTAAAAGTGCTTATTGGCTAATTCAATTTAAAAGTGACACATAAGTGCCACATGAGCATCAATACAAAAGATTAATATCGAAGTATTTCAAGTTATTTATCAAAGTCAAATATCATAGTCATAACTTTCCGAATTCTCATAGATACCTACAGTTGAAGCAATTAAACAGCTATTAAATATGTGAAATGCCAGTATTTTAAGGCTAGTTACTTATTCAATATAAGTACTTCAGGACGCGATTCTTTGAGAGTGCTTTATTGGCATTTAAATCAGTCAATAACGAATGCAGCTAATTTGATGACTGCGTAAACAACTATATAGGTAATTTGAAAATTTCAAATTATATACAATATTTCAAGTGGAGCTTCAAATTAGTATACTTAGTTATTTTTTTTATAAAAGCAAAATATATGTGTTTATATGTTGAGTCTTTTTTAAGTTTATATGGGAAGTGACAATTTTCGAAGGCTACGATTAGAACACTCCAGATGAGTACGGCAGCGTCCCGCCATGGCCAGCGAGACTGAAAGATGCTTCATGCTGGCAGTATATTTTCATGTAAATTTTCAAGACACGTATTTCAAGGTACATCTCAAGCAGCGGTGGAACATCTATTTTGTCTTCTTTAACGCATTGATAATATGAAAGAAAAAACTAAAATAACACCTGAGAATTGAGACAGATTGACTCTTCCATTCGATACCATTGAATGAGTTATTAAAATTGGCTGTCGCAATATTTAGTCTGTCACATTAGTGCAAAAGGTCAGGTTACAAAAATGTTACTTAGGTTAAAGTTAAACTTCATTCTTGTATTAAGGATGAAAGATAGAACTCCTGAAATTTATCTTAGCCAAGATCCTCAGATACTTATGAAACAAATATTTTTTTAACTTACCACATCAAGTTTATTTAAATTAAGCTATTAGTCAAGATTTTGCTTATCTAAATTATTCTCGTACCTTCCTTCGACTTTCAATAGTCTGATAATTCTATATTTCCATGAAATGGTGTCAGATGATTATCAATTCAATTTACTATTTGATTTAAGCCTTACATTTCTTGCTTCCATTTATTTCTATTCCTTCTATGAATGTAAAAAATTGTTTTGAAAAATAGAATCGGTAATGTACCATTAAACCCCTGTGAACCATGAACATATGTAGTTATGTAATGGTCGATTACATTATGTTCATGATTACGATGCAATTTACTGATCAACCAATCTATCGTGTGATCAATTTACGAAAATCTGGCTAAAGAAGATCCTACGTCTAACCAATTATAATACAACTTTTTTGACAAAATGATTTGAAAACATACCATATAGTTATTAATTATATATACACAAAATGTCTCCTACAACCAGTTTATATTTTTACTATGAATAATATAACCAGTATGCTTTTATTTTTCATAGTGCTAACGTGCCTTTAAAATAATACGCAACCATTGTCGATGATTATAAGTTGTTTCCTCATATTTGCTCGTTAAATTAATTCTAGTATCTGGTTTTAAGCATGCTTATAATATGGACCTTGATATATAATTTTTCCTGAAGTACGTATATCTGAGGTAAATATAATGCTTGTAATAAAGCAAAACGAAAGTAGTAATTCACAGCATAGAGATACATATTGGTGACTCTTCAAACTATTTTGACCAATTCAAATCTATAGTGTAAATGAACAAATAGACTAGAATTTAAAAGAGTGCTTCAATCAACGCGCAAAGAGATGGCTTTCAACGTTGGCTTTCGGTTCTGCGTTCAATAGCATCCAAGCAAAAACGGAATGAAAATGAAAAAGAGGTATTAATATAGGACCAGTCTTGATATTCTCAGTGGACTGACAACACGTCCAAAATGACATATTGCTTGATCAAAATTGTTCCAGATTGTAACGGTCGAAGAAGCAATTTTTAAGTTTAATTACTAAGGTATTATTTGAAAGTCAACTTCCTAGTTTCAGCTATATGTGAAACATTATTAGCAATATTTAGTACACGATTTAAATTACAAAATATTTAGTTTATACATAGTTCTGTACACTTTTGTACGTCAATTTTGTATCAGATACACATTGCTTTTAGACCAATATGGCTTTTATTTGGTGATTTATTCTTTGTTATACTTGGTTTTGTTTAACTTTGTTTGAATCACACTTGTGGCAAATTTTGAACAGCGTACAGAGATGTTATTAGTGATGCATTAGGCTGAGTTGTCACCTTTTTTTGTTCTGTTCTGTTCTGTTCTGTCCTGTCCTGTTCCGTTCCGTTCCGTTCCGTTCCGTTCCGTTCCGTTCCGTTCCGTTCCGTTCCGTTCCGTTCCGTTCCGTTTCGTTCCGTTTCGTTCCGTTCCGTTCCGTTCCGTTCCGTTCCGTTCCGTTCCATTCCATTCCATTCCATTCCATTCCATTCCATTCCATTCCATTCCATTCCATTCCATTCCATTCCATTCCATTCCATTCCATTCCATTCCATTCCATTCCATTCCATTCCATTCCATTCCATTCCATTCCATTCCATTCCATTCCATTCCATTCCATTCCATTCCATTCCATTCCATTCCATTCCATTCCATTCCATTCCATTCCATTCCATTCCATTCCATTCCATTCCATTCCATTCCATTCCATTCCATTCCATTCCATTCTATTCCATTCTATTCTATTCTATTCTATTCTATTCTATATATAAAAAATAAAATAGACAAAAAGATTTCTAATACGACGTAGATAGGTAAATTTCACCTTTTTTCAATAACAATAAGTGTTTACGGGTCCAATAAGGTCAAAAATAATACAATCGTATCCAGGATCAAATTCACATATTTTCATATTCAGCCTGAACCCTATTGCATGATTTTTGCAATTTATTTAATTAAAAGAAGGGGAGGATCACAATAGTAAGTACAATTTTTTGAAACTGCTAAGGGTGATAATTAATCTGCTAGTTCTGAGTAGCCAGCCACTGTGTCACTAAACTTGAATGGAGCATGGAACAATTATTATCTATTTCAGATCGGAGAGCTAATGCTCGCTGGATGCCTTAACCAATAAAACAACAATGATATTAGGTCACAAATATTGCGTTATACACTTTATAATATTATTCTTTTATCTTAACTACATATTAATATTTTACCTAATGTAACACTGATTCTCAAAGGCAAAATATATTGAGACGTACATCTTACAGGTATTCTCCACATTACTTCTCTGCCATCTAATGATCAGACTTAAAGCTTTTTCATGATTATGTCTAAATCCACGAACGAACAGTGGTTCTTTGTAAGAAATATATTTATATATATTTTCATTTTATCAAGAAACCATGTTTCACAAAATAAAAGTTTGTTACAATAACTTATTCTAGTTAGAATTTATTTATTTTATTTACTTACTTCTATTTGGGGGGTTTACAGCATAATAAACTAACAATTTAATTGCTTAAGGCTAATAACAAACCTCCAAATAGAGTGATGATCTAAAAACTAGCAACGCAACTAGTATGTAACAAAAAACTAAGATAAATCAACTGAAATTAACCAAAATGCTGTAACATTAATTACAATTATATGCCATGCTGAGAAAAGTAAATGTAGTAAATTACTTATAATATCTACTTACCGCGACACCTAATTCTCTATAAATACTTTTAATGCTTTGAAAATCTTACTAACGCACTGTTATTTTAGCTTTCACAAAATGTATTATTAAGGTTTAAGATCTTTATTTCCCATAAAAGAAATTTTACATTTCACTTACATGAGAATAACTAGGAACTTTATATTTAACGAGCGCACGTAAACAAACACAGTAATCAATAATTTAAAAAAACCCATCAGCGCCAAAACACTCCAAAAAACAAAAAAAACAAAAACTGTAGTAGTAAACAAAAAACACGAAAAATATAGGTAGATAATATGAAAATCCGAAGGTATTTGCAGAACTCACAAACCAAAAAAAAAAACGACAGAGAGTTAGAATCACTGGATGTGGCATTGATGTTTACGTTTGAGATATGTTAATTATTTTTGTTTCTGAATATAATGTGCTACTTGGTGTGAAAAAATCATAATTAAATAATACTTTGATCAATTTATTTTGCGCTATTTGCAGTGGAAGTAAAATTGTTCTTACTGCCGAACCCCAAACCTCAATCAAATAATCGATATGAGACTTTATTAGGGAATTATATATTAAAGTTTTTACTTTTCGTGGGAGGTATTTAGAGATGTTACGCAAAGCGCCTGCGAGTGATACGATTTTTGTAGTTAATTTGTCTAAATGAGGCTTCCAGGAAAGATGGCTGTCCAAAATGAGCCCAAGGTAACTTTCACATGACTTTCGAAGGATGAGTTGGTTTTTAATTTTTAATTGTATATTGATGTATTATTATACATCTATATACTGTCAACTGGTGGATATTTGTGAAATCCCACTATTGCAATAACTTTGACGTGAATTGAACTATAATCTTGCCACTACTGACTAGATTTTTATTACCTACCTTTTATTTGTCAATACATGTAGTCGAAGACGATGATTTCATAGCTGCGTTAAAGCAATGGAAAATAATATGATAACTAATTTAAAATTGTATGAATGTCTGCTTCACAAATCGTAGGTCCAGGGTTCAAACCCTTGCACGGTTATTTGTTTTTCGTTTCTTTCTTGCTTCAATCTGATTAACTACTTCAAAAAAGATGAATAGTTTGAAACAAAAATTCAAAATTCACAGCTGAGCAAATTGCAAGTTTTTGGAACCAGTTTAGGAGCTATAATTATTTGCTAGGAATTGCGATAGTGAATAATAATAAATAATCCTATCCAACAAAGTGTGAACTACGTTTTTAAAAGTCAGGGGATCAGATACCTGGCTACCTGATGCTTGCCAAATCAACTTCCCAAGAAGCTGTTTTAATCAAAGATTTTCAGGTTCGACTGCATTAACAATTACACCTTAACATGGTTAAAACGAGAACTCTATAATAAATCCAAACTAAAAACTAAATTAGAAACCGATAAATACTTGGAAAACAAAGAAAATACAATATAGAATATTCGAAAAGAAAATAATATGAGTGCATAATTTTGTCCGAAGATGATATTATATCAAAAACATATCAAAAATTGCTAATAGAAAAAACTAAATAATGCAGCATCATGAAGCAAGTGAGATATATTCTAATGTATGCTGCGTAATCTGAGTCCGAGGTTCAAGACACTGTGGACTTCAAAAGGATCGCAGTGACACTTGTTGTGTGTTTAAATTTAATTTATATTATAAACTTAAGTTTGCGTTTTAGAAGTCCATTCCATATAACGTACAGTTAGGAGGCAATATATTGTAAATATGTGTAGCTTAAATTTCCTTCATTTCATCCATTGACATCGTTATACCAGGCCACTCAGAAAGTTTTGCGAAAAAAAGCTTATTGGCAATCAGAGGGAAGTTGGTATACTTATCAACTATTATCTCATAAAACACAACATTCGTACACACACATTTACACAAACAGTGATAAAAACGCATAGGTACACACAATGAAACATTCACCATCTGTCAACAATTTTATGTTATAGTCTAATTTAATTTATTTTATTTTTTATTTTTTGTCGTTTTGCTATTCAAAGAATGAATATTAAATTGCTGTGTTGCATTCTCATTAGTAGACAAAATAATTAAATACTTTGATAAGCTTATCCCGATAACTGCCATATTTTTTGACATGAGCAAGGCTTTTGACCACGTGTCTCATGAGTTGCTATTACTTTATAGATGATACGGAAAGATACGGAATTAGGGACCTGGCTCATAACTGGATCAAATTGTACGTGAAATTGACAATTTGGATAAAAATAATGAAATAAAGACCGTACAAAAGCTAGCCAAGTGCCCCTTAAAATATTGAAATGTCTCCTTTTCCATAATTCACAAATGCTATGAATAGTTTCAATTCATCAGCATTTTTTGGTCTAGGATAGTTCTGATAGTAATTTTAATCGGATCTGGCAAAACTCCATGTTCTGACACAAAGTGACCTAAATACATCAACCCTCTCTTTAAAAATTCGAACTTTAACGGATTTACTATTTTTTTTTATTGAAAAAGGATTAGACGTTTGTCTTCTATCTCATCTGATGGAAAGTGACGATGAAGACGAAGGTGTTACACGTCTATCCACGAGATACCTATTCACTCGACGCTTGAAAGAACTAGGACTATAGTTTTCTGGAAAAACAGACGCAGGCAGTTCATTCCACACCTTGGCGACCCGTATCAAAAAGGAACTATCGAAGCGTTTGGTTCGACTTCTTGGGATATCTACCATGAAGGGATGGAAGGTCTGTCTGCGTCTAGTAGTCCGATGCAAGAAGGGTGTGGGTTCAACCTGATCAAAAAGAGCATTCGCGCACTCTCCAAAATGTAATCTGTAGAAGACTGCTAAACTGGCAACTTTCCGACGATGGTCGAGGCTTTGCAGTTTTTTGGTGGTGAGGTCAAAGTTGTTATTAATTTTTCGGGCTCTTCGGTCAACTGCGTCCATCGCTTCTAGTTGGTACTTTGCAGAACCATCAAATTAACTTTTCGTAATCTTTCAAAACCTAACTGCAAGTTTTTATAGTGATCTCCTAAATTTCGTCCAAAAACGATTAAATCATCTTGGAATACTAGGCATTTATCGAATGTTAACCCAGCCATTGCTAAAGTCATCATTCGCGAAAAAGAACTAGGACTTGTTTTCAAACCCATTGGCATTCTTGTCATTTGAAAGCCAAATCCTAACCAAAACCCTCCCAACCAATATGCAGTATATTTCTTGCTATGATAGATAGATAGATACGTTTACATTATAATATCCCTGATATCAATCCAAGTGAGAAAAATAAATACATCCGGATAACGAATACAGAATCTCTGTTATATCCGGTAAAGGAAATTTATCGTATTCTATACAATTATCCAACTTCCGGTAGTCTATCACTAATTTTACCTTCTCTATCGTTTTTTTTGGCACTAATAACAAAGGACTAGACTCTAGGCCATTCATGGTTACAAGGTTCTATTATTCCTTTATTTAACAATTTATTTATTTGACTCTGTATTTCGCCTTTGTGCGAATGAGGTAACCTGCACGGCTTAAAAACTGGACTAGTTTAAATTAGGTTTAAACGTTATCGAACGTGAATAAATCTGTGGCTTTTAGTTTATCACCCGGTAAACGAAAAATATTCCAATACAATGTTCCTCATCATTCAAATAATTTAAATCTAAATACTTAAACAAATTTTTAACTCTATTACAATTTTCGGTGTCTTAGTAAAATTACAAATTTCATAGTCACGTAAAGGATGTATATCTATAGAAATATTTTTCAAAATCAACTTTTCATTTGTCGTGTTTAAAATTTTAATCGGAATACGTTCATTAATAGGCCTCGCATTAGAACTTGCAACAAAAATTCCGTCCTGAATCTAAGATGTACATACAACACAATCTTCAGTTAATTTTGTACTTATATAATGTAGTGTTTCACATCGTGGCATAATGTTAATAGCATCATCAGGACATCGTAAGGATGAGTTTACTAATTGACTGTAATTTTCAAATATTACGTAGTTTTCTCTGAAATTAACTTTATATAATATTATATTTAGCTTTATATTGTGACATAATAAAAATCTATAATAAACAATATAAAATCTATTCCAATTATTCCGTACATGACAAACAATTAAAAACATAAAATGTATGACTAAAGATTATTCCATTACAATGAAGATTCAAATAAACAAAACCGCGTTTACTTTGCCCCCAATACCTTTTATAGAAATGTTTTGGAGATGGATTGGAATATTTAATTGGAACACATGTTGATGTTTGACAGCCGAGATCGATGCCCCGATGTCTAATAACCAACTATAATAATGATTCATTAAATATAGATTGATACTACAATTGCTATAATATGCTTGCCATAATTCGATAATTATTAGTTACGAAAAAATGCTCTATTTTCGTTTTCTGTTTCCTTTACCTGGTCTAAAACTCGAATATGATCATTATTTCGACCCCGTTGATTTCGATAAGATCTAAAGTTTGACTTACCTGGACCTTGCTGATTTGACCCGGTTTGTCCTCAACCTCTAAATTGGGCCTGATGAGGTTGGCTGCGGGAACTTCCACGACTCGTGTTAAAGCTCTGCATCGCTTGGTGGCCAGACTTACCTCGTGAACCTCGGTTATGGTTAGGTCTCGATCTGAAACTATTAAAATTCATGACTTCACCGTTAGAAACAGATCCGAATACCTCTTCATCCTGAGCAGCCTTTATAGCAACTTTTAACGAATCGAAGTTTCTGGCTGCAGTGGTTGTACTGAGCCTACGATTTCGTAAATTATCTGCAAACTGTTTAGCGGCATATTTTTCATTAAACTGTTTTAGTACCTGACAACTGGAAGAGATTCCTTTTGCTTGCAAAATCGTAAGCTTAACCATTAACGTCTCCAAATTCTCTAATGGATAACTTTGAGTGTTTTATTCTTTGCAACTTAGTCTGAATTGCTGTCGCAGCCTTTCTAGGAAGTAAATTTTGACATATCCTTTATCAAATCATGCAATTTCGAATAATTAGAATTTTACTGTAATTTTGCTGTAACCTGCTTTTTAAAACAAACTGTGTTAATTTATTTTTAAAAATATCAGACTTTAATAAAGTCGAATCTTTATTAAAGCCGATATTGTCGATAATTTGTTTAGTATTCGCTTTAGTATCATTCATGATAGGCATTAAGCTTAACGCAGTCTTTAGGTCCAAGGTTTTCATTTTGTAACTATTAGTAGATATATGACACAACTTCAAAATTTCAACAAACAGTTATAAGAGTTGCTGAAAAGGTTTATCTATCACTTTGATGTCAGAATTATGTAAATTACCCTGTTTTAATTCTATGTCATATTCACTTAACCAAAACCTTCTTTTTTCGCCAGTTTTAATTAAATAAACTCTAATTTCTGTTAATTCTTTATACAAAGATTCTAATAATGAAACATGACTTACCATAATTGAAGGTAAATAATAGGATGTAACTTATAGAACAAAAATTACTATTAATAAGTACTCAAACGCAAAATGATATTTATTAAAAAAAAAAATAAAGTTTATTTTTTTACATACATTACTTTAGTCTCATGTTGTATCAATGTATCCAGCTACGACGGTCTGCTTTGTCAGCAAAATAACGTTATTTTCTAATAATTACAACTAAAAAAATAAACCGAATATTAACACATCATATAACTTTAATAAAATAGCACTGCACGTACACTTTTGTTACACAATTTCTGGACGCATTTCTTGGCGCCGCCGGACCCGACTGTGGGGATCTGGTAAATTGCTTCTGCGAAAACGATCTTCTTAAATCATTCCGATTAAACTCCTAGACTATCCAACGTCTGTAACATTTTCTGTAAGCCCGGAAAATGAAGAAGAAACCCGCGAGCAGGAGCACTATAGTAATTACTGCCAGCGGTATCGAAGATAAAGACAAGTGGTAATGAAGTTGGTTCAATTACAGTCTCCTCTTTAGACTTCTGTTTGCTTATTTTGTAGATGATGAAATTCTTCCAGAAGTTGATTAAAAATAAACAGCACGACTGTGTTTAAAAATTTACGAACGACATCCGTATATGGTGTGGCGTTAGGTTACCGATACCATCCTGGCAGGGTCGCCATGAGAGATGTCGCTAAAGGGAGACGTAATGAAACAACGAAAGACGAGTTAATACTGATTTATTATTATCTAAATGTATCTTATATGTATAACATATGTACGTGGTGCGTACATCCTTACACTAAGGTAATGTGTGTTCGAGTTGAGAATCTACCTGAGGGTAGGGAATTGTGTTATGGCGTAACTCATGTTACATAAATAAAGTTTTTAATGCCCAAATAGCGTGAATTCTTGTCATATACGATGTAGATAACTAAGCTTCCCGTAGAAATATAATTAAAGAGTTAAATTTTTAACGGCTTCTTCTCTATATGTTTATGAAATGTGTGTTTTTGTAAAAACCACTCAGAACTATTTAGATACTTATACGACATTCCTCGTTCCCGCAGCTGTAGGCGTCCAAGAAGACTAATGTTGCCTGTAATGCGTCCTGCCATGCGTTCAAGAAACTGAAGATCAATGGCTGTTAGAATATAAAAATAGGTCTTTACCAATGAAACTGCCGTTTTGCCGTACTGGCCATTTCAAATGAAAATATTTTTTTTTTGACTGATAATTCTAATTTCAAATTAATTTTATTTGACAAACATGGAATTCTTATTCTAAAATCGTCATTTGTTTAATAGTTAATGTTTTGTTTTCAACGCATTCGAACATTTTTCGTCATCATGGATAAGTAAAAAATTCGAGTAATTATGGAGTATGAGTACCGTCGTGGCAGCAAAGCGGCACAAGCGGCACGCAACATCAACGACGTTTACGGAGCGAACACTACAAACGAACGCACCACCCGTTATTGGTTTACCCGCTTCCGTTCTGGAAATTTTGACCTGAAAAATGAACCCCGTGGTCGTCCGAAAACTTTGGTCGACAATGACGAATTAAAGGCAATTGTGGAAGCTGATGAAACTCAATCCACGGCTGAATTAGCAGCAGCTTTCGACGTTAGCATCAAAACAATATTGGTCCAATTCGCAAGGTAAAAAATCTTGACAAATGGGTACCCCACGAACTCAATGACCGCCAGCGCGAAGTACGCGTGGAGACGTGCCTTGCACTGCTCAGCAGGCATACAAATGAAGGAATTCTGAACCGCATTGTTACTTGTGACGAGAAATGGATCCTGTTTGACAATCGTAAGCGCTCAGCAAGTTGGTTGGACCCTGGTTCAGCACCCAAACAATGCCCTAAACGAAAACTTACCCCTAGAAAAGTGATGGTCACTGTTTGGTGGTCTAACGCGGGTGTAATTCATCACAGCTTCTTGACAAATGGGACAAGCATTACTGCAGATGTGTACTGTGAAGAACTGAACACAATGATGGAGAAGCTCGCACGTCTCCAACCAGCTTTGGTCAATCGTTCGGCTCCACTGCTCCTGCACGACAACGCGCGACCTCATACTGCACAGCAGACGGTCTCCAAGCTACAAGAGTTGGGGTTGGAAGTTCTCCGTCATCCGCCGTACTCACCAGACCTTGCGCATACAGACTTCTACTTTTTCCAGAATTTGGATAACTTCATGGCGGGAAAAAAATTCAATACCCGAGTGGCAGTACAAAATGCCTTTGAAGAATTTGTTGCCTCCCGTCCAGCTGATTTCTTCAAGAAAGGCATCAATAAGCTACCAATGCGTTGGCAAAGATGCATTGATTGCATGGGTGATTATTTTGATTAATAGAAATAAAAAATATATAAAAAAATTACGCTTCATTTATTTCGTGAAAAACGGCAATTTCATAGGTAAAGACCTAATATACACAATAAAGCTTATGTTTGTTGTTTCAAATGAAACAGAACCGGTTTGGTCAGGTTTATCGCCATTTTATTTTCCTTATGAATGTTATTGGTTACGATGCGGGTTGCTCTTTTGTATAAAGAATTACATGTATTTAAACCTACCTTATTAATTTTGCACTTGAACTTAAATGGTTATCTGTTGAACCATTACATTTCTTCATAAAAAATAAGTGAGCTAGCTAGCTTGCAAAATACTGCACTCGTACATATATTTTTAATGATTTTTTTAAATATAAGTGTAAATATTATTATACTAACTTATTTTTCAATACACACCACGTACAGGTAAATTACTTTCTAGACGTTTTTGCATTTAAGTTGTGTACGGTCAGCACATAAATAAATAAACCAGTCATTTTATATTATTTTATAGCCAGGCACTTCATATGGAACTAATAATATTAAACGATACTAAAATGGTGCATATTAAAATTAAACCTAATATTTATATTCTAAATTTCTTCAACTCCAGATCTATCGCACTCACCCTCATTCTCACTTTCATTCGATGAATCATTTGTGTTTACCATAATTTGTTCTGATATTGTATCTAAAGCCTCATCTGTGCCTCGAAATAATGCAAATACGTCTCGAAAGAATTTTAGCTCTAATATTTGAGTGATCATGTGTATAAAGAAAACATGAAGTACTGGTGCTTGATATTAAAATGACTCTAAACGCCACAGTAGAAGGACTATGTGTTTAGGTATAAAAAGCACTATTCATTTGAATGTATATTAAACAATAAAACGCTTAAAATATGTTTAAATTAAGAAAACGGAAGAACAGTTGTTCCTTAGTCAGGGACAGCCATGTTTTTCAAGTCTGTATATAAGGTTTATTTATTTATGGCACAGTAACATGTTATAAGATAATACAGTTAGGCATTGACTTTGACAACTGAATTGGTAATTGCAACTTGAAGTTTTATGAAACGTGCTGTCAGTGACAAAGCTGACATTGTCATTGACAGGTCTTGATATGTGTCAGCAACTTTAGTATTGCTGTAATGAAATAAACGAAAACATTTTATTGTTTTTTTTAAACGTAAATACGTCTTGACAAAAATGAGGGGTTTTCATTCTACGATTAAAAATAAAAAAATAGTTCTTTTTTTCAACATTAGATGGCGCTGATAAAAACTCAAGTGTCAAAAAAAGTATGAAATGACAGCAATGACTGAGATAGAGATAGACAAAAAAAAAATGCGCTTAAAATAGCTTCTTTTGAATATGAATATGGGCAAACGATGAGTACCGATATTTTTACACAGTTGCACAATGCAAGTTGAAGGAGCGAAGGTATCAATTTCAGTAAACTTTACGCTAAGAAAAAAAATGAATAAGTGAAAATAACCTAATTTATCTCAAGGAACACTATATTATTAATCTTTTATAAGATGTGTGTGTGTGTGTGTGTGACTAAAAATAAATATATGATAAATATGTAACTGGTATGTAAAAAATACATATCATAATGTAAACATGCGATCAGTCAACAAACAAAGCGATTGACACTGACTCTTGAGTTTTGTTGAACGCCATCTAGTAATATGCCTAAAATGCTTTTGATATTTGGATATTATTTAGAAAGCTAAATTTAAAAAAAAATTGTGTGAGAGCTTAAACATTTTTAATTTGTGGAAGATCTTTCTTGTATTATCATGGTTCTAAATTCATTTTTCTCAAAATCAAAATTTTTAAAATCGCTTTAAATTAAACTAACTGAATGAAAGTGCTTGGTTACTCCAATAGCTTTATCGAATGGCATTCGTTTGTCAAAGTGACATCTACAATAAGAGGCACGAGTATTGTATTTTGTACTAGCTTTTACCCGCAGAAACCTTTATCTCGTAAAAGTTTAGAGTACGCTTGTTATTAAAATATCAAATGTGATTATACACGAACTGCTTACTTCATATATCAAAAAACCAACGAATGTTATCAAGAATATAATATATAATTAAGTAAGTTATATCCTGCGATAAGTATGAATGGATAAAAAGCAACCTCTGTAATATTATACAGTATGTATAGCCGAAACTAAAACAAAGTATACAATAAACAACTCTATAAAACTTGTTTCCCTTAACAATAATTAGTTGCAAAAACTTAGACAGGATCATTGCGAGCGAATTGGAGTTTGAGGACGCCAATGGCATCCGAGTTGACATAGCTGATAATTTGACGATAGTTGGGGTTTACCGTAACTCTTGTTTTCATGATTTTCAAATCCATTTTCATCTCCAAGTGATTTTATAAATTCCATTGATAGTGCAATAAAGAAGAAAAAAAATAAGTCCATATCTAATAATAGCTGGAGACATGAATATTGACATTTTAGGTGCAGCTGCTGATAAACAACATGCGTCAGAATATTTACATATCTTGACTGAACTAGGATTAGTTTCATCCATAAATAAAGCTACTCATGCCAAAACAAATCTGGATCACATATTTGTTCCCAGTAATACTGTTGGGGAATCAATTGTTTATGTATCAGATCTTACTGATCACGATATTGGGATGGTGGGATTAAATCTTAACAACAAAACAAGACCTGTAGTAGAGAAGTTTAGAAATGAGATTGATTTTAAATCACTACGGACAGTTTTAAGCACTAAAGACTGGTCATTTGTCAACGAGAGTAAACCGCTAGATGATATAGTCGATCATTTTACTTCGGTCATCTCAGAAGCTATATCCAAGTGTAGCCAATCTGTCAAGATTTCCCGCTCAAAACGTGTGATCCAACCATGGATGACTCCTGGACTTTTGAGGTGTTCTAAGCATAGGGATAAACTACATGCTGAACATCGAAAGAGTCCGGATGACCCCTTCAAAAAAGTCGTCTATACAAGATACAGAAACTTTTACATTGACCTTTTGAGAAAAGTTAAGTCTAATTACTATAAAAATTCATTGGCCAAAAACACAAAGGTGCCATCAAAACTGTGGCAAACAATAAGGCACATTACACATTATACGCAAACAAGATCTAGCGCTGACTGCCTATTAAAGAACAAGCAATCAGAGGAAGACTCACTCGATATTTGTAATAGATATTATGCAACCATAGGAAAAAAACTTGCGAATGAAACCCTAGACAAACTCCATGAAACTCAGGAATCTCTTGCTGCTAAAGTACAACTTGGTAAAATATCACCTCTGAACTCTCTGTTCATAACCCCTACAAACGAAATAGAAGTTGTGGATTTAATAAATGCACTCGATGGCTAGCACCCGGTGCAGACGGTATTAGTAATCGTATCTTAAAATCTACCGCTTTGATCATAGCAAAACCGCTCGTGACTATCTTCAATATGAGCATAACTGTTACTTTCCGAAAACATGGAAAAATGCAACAGTCATACCTATATACAAGACAGGAGCTAAAGATAACCCATGTAACTATAGACCAATCTCATTGTTGGGAGCATTCTCAAAACTGCTGGAGCGAGTTGTAAACAAAAGATTAATGGATTATTTGGAATCAAATGGGTTGATAAACCGTAGCCAGTTTGCTTTTAGGCGTGGAAAATCCAGTGAAGACGCCGTGGTTCTTCTTACAGACATAATCTCTCATCATCTTGATAATGGCAAAAGTTGTGTTGGCGTTTTCCTTGACCTCGCCAAGGCGTTCGACACAGTCTCCATTCCCATACTTATAAGAAAAATGGAATTGCTCAGGATTCAAGGAACATCTCTCGATTGGTTTACCAGCTACCTTTCTGAAAGAAGGCAATGTCTTAAAATAGGGTCACAGGTTAGCAGTTCCCAAATTGTGCATTTTGGCGTCCCACAGGGTAGCATTCTTGGCTCATCCTTGTTCCTCAACTACTTGAATGACATAACTTCCACACCGCTTCAAAACACAGACGTGATCTGTTATGCCGATGATACTGCTTTAATTTTTTATAGTCAATCGTGGCGGGACGTATATGACAGAATGGAGACGGGTCTGAGGTCAGTTTCGTTGTGGCTTTGTGAGAATCTTCTTACGCTCAACACACAAAAGACAAAGTTTTTATGTTTTCATAAAACGAAAGCATCTGCACCCCCAATAAATGTGCAAGAAGTAAAAATTCATAATTATGCCTGTTCATTGTCACGTAGTGCGTCGTAGACTGACTGTTGTGACTGCAATACAATACATAGAGCTAATAATATCAAGTATTTGGGCGTCGTGTTGGATGATAATCTGAGTTTCCGAGAACACATGACAGTCACAACAGCTCGAAGTAGAAAATTTATATACACAATGAAGCTCCTGCGCGATGTCGCTGATAAGAATCTTTTGAAAAACATTTATCTAGCACTCTGCCAATCTGTCATAAACTACTGCATACTAGTATGGGGCGGGGCACCCAGTTCCACCGTTTTATCTCTAGAGAGAGCTCAAAGGGCTGTGCTTAAGGTTACTTTTAAAAAGCCTCGTCGTTATCCCACCACTACCCTCTATGAAGAATCACAAGTTTTAAGTGTACGCAGACTATACATCTTACGCTTAGTAATATCTATGCATAAAACTGTATTAAACTCGCCGTTTTACAATAAAATCGTCAAAAAACGAAGACCTACAGTGATAACGCCAACAGTAAAAACAGCATTTGTGTGTCGATTTAAAAAATTTCTGGCGCCCTTCGTTTATAATAAATTTTTAATGAAATGCCCAATCTTGATACATTCGAATTCCAGAGAAGCTAAGATATTATCTCAAAATTTTTTATTTACTTTAGACTATACGGAAACGGAAACATTATTAAGGGTACTGTCATAAAAATAGGAAAAGCACTAGCCCACACAAACACTCCCTTTCTCTTTCACAAACACAGGCAAACACACACACACACACACACACAAACCCATTAAAGAAATCCTCATTATTAAGAGCCCTTTTTCTAGAAGAAAAAAATTAGAAATTGATTTAATTTAAATTGTTTTATTAGTAATTTGTTTGTAATAGATTTATCCCCGTTAGCCTTTGATGTTATTTAAATTACTTATGTTATTATTTAAAAGATATATACTCTATTTGTACCTAATTGACACCTATCTAATGGTTAAAACATTTACCAAATGTTAATTAAGTTAATTCAATTAACATCATCTCGGAAACATTCCTCAATAATGTAAAGGTATGAACTTCGCGATACAGGCTGTGCCTAGTGCGATGTTTATAGATATTGTGATAAGAATGTATGTTTGATTTTGGAAATAAAATATTATTATTATTATTATCATCCTACATACAACACTCATGCAAGGACCATTAAAATCCAGCCAGAGTGCACTAGAATAATTTTAAATAAAACAACTAAACTATTTTTTTAGACATTAATTCATCACATACTAGGTATTCAACACCCGATAAGCTATCAGGTATACCCGATATACCCGATAGCTATTGCTGCTACTATCACTTTCCACTTGAATAACTAAATCATAAATATAATTTTTTTATATTTTAATGACATGTTTACAGCAATTCTTCCAATTCTCAGTTGTAATACTGTTTAAAGCTTCTTCTGTTAAACTTTTAATATCGCGAGGTCCCACATTTTGTTCAAATACCTTTTTTTGGCAAGAGCCCAAATGAGCTCAAAAGGATTCAGATCGCAGTGAAAGTGGAAGCCAGGCTACAATATGTCTCTCGTTCTCCTTGAAGCTCGTCAATTACTATATTTATCATACTGGATCTGGTTTATTATTTTTAACTACTTTGAGAAGATTTGGTTTTTTCGGACGTCCACTATTGAAATACTCCATTATTTTGAAAGCCTTTTTTGAAAGCTCTACAATTCATCTGATGGTACTTTCTGATTTTCCTGAAAATAACATCAATACTTTTAGTAATAATGTATCTTTATTAATAGGTATGTAAACTAACAAACAATAAAGTTGAACAAAAATTACTACTTAACTAAATTAATATGAAATAGAAAAGTAACAAATTGATTCGACCGATCTACAAATAACTCCTTGTCAATTCTTACATAACCTCGAAATAGAGCAATGTAAACAGTAATCAAGATTTTGAAAAAAAGTAATTGTACCTTTTTACGTACTTGTAGTTAATGCTGTACGGGCATAAACATCCTCCAAATCTGATAATAAGCGTCCAGCTTGGTATTCCGCAAAACACCGTTGGAACACGTTATAAATCACTTCCCTAGGTCCACTGCGTATTGTTTTATTCGATTTCTTCTTATTCATGATGATACTGATGTTATCAACGACTATACCCAGAGAAAACCGAGTTTCGTGCACCATTCAATTAAACATATCATAACACTGACGTCATGACATGTCAATTGATAGTTGCCATAATCAGATTTATTTTAGTTCCTCAAACATTATTTTCAAGGTCGGCCTGTAAAATAGTCGAATAAACTTAATAAGAATAATTTAACCTTTAATTCTATGTATAAAATGTATTGGTAAATTGGTAACTTATTTTTGTAATAATAGTAACTACAAAAATAAGTTCAATCTTTTATTTACGAACATTAATGAAGCAGCTCTTATTTTTTCAGAAATACGTTTTAATATCTATTCAGTCTTAGTTAAGAATTACTACACAAATATGAAGCACAAGAAGTGCGCAAAGTATGTTTGGAATGTGAAAAACATTCTAAAACCTCTAAAATTATATTTTATGTAATATAAAGTCAGGACCAAGAATATACAGGAGTGTAAGTATGAACACGAATTTAAATTTAAGGTGGGTAAGGGTAATATACCTAAAGATCCCCAAAAAAAGGTCTCCGTTTCTTTTTCATGAATTTTAGGCAATCATTGTATGCTTTTATAAAGGTCCTGGTTCATTTTAAGTCATTAGAAAGTTGTTCTCGGCAGCAAAAAAAAATAAGATTTAAGTTACAAAAAGTACTAACCTTGAATAAAAATTGATATAAACAAAGTCAAGTTACAAATCTTTAACTGCCGTATTTTGGCCATTTCATCCAGTAAGAGGCTACTAAACATAACAATAGTACTATAAACACTTAATCACCCACATAATAACAGATACACCTAACTTCCCTTAAAAATTAATTAGCCATCGTATTTACACCCTGTATTTCGAGCCTCTCGAATCTGGAAGGAAAAACTATATTCTCATTTGAAACTAATCAAACAATATTGAATTAAGTATATTATACACATTGAGTTGAATAAAATAATTTTGTAAGCATCTTTGAAATATTCTTTCAAATCTACAGTATAATCTAATGAAGCATCTTGTACTTGGCTGCATCATCCTAAATACAAATTCTGCTCGTGAAGTGTAAGTGTTAAGTAAGCCATAGTTCATAGCTGAATTACCACCGAAATTCGGGTTAATTTGCAGAACACATGCAACTGATACAAAATATACTTCATTCACTTTATTCTTAGCGAACATGTTTAAAACGCATTTTAAATGGGTGGTTGATGAGGAACTGAGAGAGAACGCCCAATTAAATAAACGGTTGTTAAGTTATATTATTCTCAATTATCTCGGATTAGACGGAGGTTATGCGACGGCCCCAAATTTTCAGCTGTAGGGCTATCTATGGCATTGTGTAGACTGAGGCTTATAGGTAGCAATTTGTAACTTTGTCTAATAGAAAACTGATACAAGGCACTTTAAATAATATCGAAATAGTAACAAAAAATCAGGCAGTCCAATTATACGAAAATTATTTTATTCTCGAACTTGATAAATTTAATTAATTAAGTCCATGGATGCTGCTACCCGTAAAGTATGTTTTTTATGTGTCTTATGACAATAATTTTATCATATAAATGTCTCCTAAGTTAAAGGTCACGCGTCACCCACCGGATATTCGAGTTTGTTATTTAAAATAAATTATATTGATTATTTGTTCTTGACTGACCCAAATAGCGGGCTTTGTGACTTCTGCGAGACACCATTAACGTGTAAAAAGGGTCACGACACGTTAACGTGCGATCTTAAACTAGCTCGTAAACGTTTAACGGGCAAAGTCTGCCCCATTTTGCTACGTCATCCGAGAGAATCAAGATTATCTAAAATCAATTAATAGTTTGTTTACACTTATTTTGGGATGATCTCTTTTATGTAACAGTTCTGTTTTCTGCATAAAGAGCTTTGATTTAATGAACCTACCTTAAAGTTAATAAATATGCATAACCATAGCATCATGATAATTTGAAAGATTGTGTACGATTCAATTATATAAATTTAAATAAACTAAAAAAATGCGAAAGGTTTATGTGGGACAATTTTATATCAGAGGGCACAGAGGGCTCAAATAATACATTAATTAGTACATTATTTTGGTTCGATGTGACTGTATTTGTTTTTTAACGTGGATTTCGGTATCAGCTTGATACTTTACATATTTCTATACGTATCACAGATTACCTTATATTATATATTATACTGGTTAAGAGTCATCAGTAATAAATCTGATACTAGCGCACTCTGTCAGTATATGGACACAACAATTAATCCATTGAGCTATCTTTTTTTAATCTACCTATTATATTTCAATGTTTCATCCTCAAAATTTAATAGAAAACAATGTAGTCCGCTTCCGGTTATACTGCATCGTCACACATGTTCAGAACGAATGATAGAAAGAAGGAGAATGATTATTCATCAGTCGGTCAGTCACTCTCCCACACCCAAGCCCTCATTCGTTTTTGGTGTGCTGCATCGAGAAAACGGTCACTTAAAGACATAAAATATATAAACAATTTAATTTAAAGTGAAAGTTTTTAGTAATCCCAAAATGGATAAATGTAAGAAGAATTACGACGAAGAGTACATTTTACGAAAAATTCGTAAATACACAGACAAGCTCACAAGCGGTAAAAATTACTTTGGTTGGTATTTAAAATCTACCCTAAGTCTGTTCCTTTTTATTTTTTATTTGTCGATTTGTCAAAATAATACTTAACCTTCCTAAAGTGGTAATACGAGATATTATCCCGAGGGTTATCTTTTCTACTTTCTCAACGTGGCTGTACGAGATGCAGTCCAGAAAGTAAAATTAATTTCGTATAATACTTATATGAAATTTATTTCTTGAAATTTTGTTTTAAATCAAGTACCCGAACAAAATCTGCCAAATTTTGTACCTTTGTCGCAAAACGAGCACTTCGATTATTCTGACAATATGGATGATTATAACCAGAGTGGTATCTCTGTTCCGGTCACCGCACCAACAGCTTCTTGCGTCATGGAAGCCTCTATAGAGGCTCCTAATCCCGAAAATAACCTTACCCAAATTGAAGATCAGCCTGCTGATACTAGCACTATGGATATTCCATCGGAAATACTTGAGATGCTCGGCGAACCATGCAAGACCGAAACCTGCTTGGGTAAAAGTATTTTCACAGAGCTCTCTAAACGTTGGAGCAGTATTATAAACGAGGGATTGCAGAAAGATACTAAGGAAAACCTTATGGATACGATCCTGGTTCCCGAAAACTTCCAGCTTGCACAAGCACCTAAACTTAATCCAGAAATTTCGGCAATACTTAATGTGACGGTAAAAAATCGAGATAAGCGCTTAGAAAAAGCTCAAAATCAACTTGGCACTGCATTTTCCAGCTTGACTAACCTTGTAAGTGAATTAATTCACCAAGACATCAATAAAGTTGATATTTTAAAAACCAGTTTACTCCTGCTAGACCTTCATTACGAAGATACAGTTAACAGGAGAAAGTTACTGACGGCGCTACTGGATAATAAATTCACAGCATATATACAAAGTATAAAAATATACAGCTAGTTATTTGGAGAAAACCTAAGCGAAAATATCAAGACATCAAAAAACATAGAAAAATCAAGTCAACAGATAATAAAGCCGAACTACGCTATCGCAAGCACCTCAAGGGCCCCGCTTCAGGGAAACGGGCAAGTACCTCCTCGCCAACAATACCCGAGACAGCCCGCCACCCCGGCAGTAGCCGCCCGGCGCGCCGCGTTGTTACTCTGCGCCCCAGCGAGGTGATAAATACATGGAGTAGCCGTAATGTTCTATATAAATAAGTTGTTATGTATATCGAATCATAGAAGAGGAAAAACTTGGTTGTCTCCCTCTACTTATACAAAAATGCTAATAACAGAAAGAGATAGTACTATTTTTGAATGTTGTCACTAAAATATCAATCGTGTAGTGACGTCATAGCAGGTGGCTAGCGTGCCACAAATCGCCATTTATTGTTACATTTCTGTCAAAAAAAGCTGTCAAAAGTGATGTTCCGGAGCTTTGATTATTTAACCAGATATCGATAATCATTATTAATATGTTTTTATTTTTCATACTTTCGATGCAAATGATAGCAGGCGCTTACGCAGTAAATCATATCGAAACGGTATCTGCTTTGCTTGCCGTTGTGCGTGTATTTTTGAAACAAAAAGACGTGAAGAAAGAGGGTATTAAGTTTGCTTAGAATTGTTCATTTTGTTATTGAATAGGCAGGTAGTTGTTTTGTTTATTTTTGATTCTAAATCATTGAAGACAAGCCAGACTATAATTGATATCAAGAGGTAGTGACAAACTTCTCACGAACGTGATAATGATTTTCAGTTTTAGCTTATAGCGTCAATAATATTGATTCAGAAAGCAGCCAAGGGTGCCACCATTTTGTATTTTTTTACAGTACTTGAGGCACTTGAGCTTTTGGTTGTTTTAGTGAGTCTGGTGTGTCCTGCTCTGAGGAACCCATCGTCATTCAATAACCGTGGCTCTTCCAATACCTGACACTGGCAGTAATAGTCTGTCGAGTCGTAACGACGGCTGATTGCCATATATGACAAGAATAGAATAGGGCTTACTAAAATAAACTGCGTAGTTCTTTATTTTTTATTATCAAAGAATTATAATAAAAGTAGATAAATAATTACTGTAATTATTTCATCTACGTCAACTCTTACAAAAGTTCATTATGTAATATTTAGTTCTAAAATATCGATAGTAGATTCGATACTCTCTGTGCAACACTAAAAATGGACGCCATTTTATGTTACATTTCAAGTTTAGGTATGCACGTTTTTTTCGTACTTAGGGCTTGTCCATTGGTTGAGGTCAATGCTGCGCCCGCGCCCCTAGCTTGGAACTACAACGCGAGTGTGACGAGGAGGGCACCGCCATCCCGCGCGTTACCTACACAGATGCCGAACTCTTCCAACTATCGGAAAACGACATGACAATAATAACTCAGGTACTACCCCATTCTGGGCGTATAAAAAAATTTTCTAATGCTTGGCCCTTAATTACTAATGTCCCTTTGATTTTATCTTATGTTACTGGTTATAAAATTCCTTTTATCGGTGAAGTTTATCAACACTGAGAACCTTCAAATAACTCATTTTCATTAGAAAATATGAAGAATTCCATACAACAGCTCTTAAAGCTAGGTGCAATATCACTTTGCCACGATACCACAGGACAGTTTATATCTCCAATATTTTTAACACCTAAAATAACGGGACTTATAGGTCTTCACTTAATTTAAAGAACTTAAATAAATTTGTTAAAACTCACCACTTCAAAATGGAAGACATACGTACGGCAGTGCGTTTAGTGAGTCATGATGTATTTATGACTACTGTACTATTTCCATTTCTTTACTTTCTCGATGACAGCTCCTGTGTAACCTTGTGCGAGCGTTTTTTTTTACATTATGTATGCATTATTTTATAAAAATATGACGTTTACACACGTACAAGGTTATATAAAACCAGAGTCGGAGAAACTGATAGGGATGGAGCTATTGGATGGAGCTAGAGAGCATTATATCAAATTAGAACTGTCATCGAACTGTCTATTAGAACGAATTAGAACTGTCATTTCGTTATCCCAGTACATTATACGCACAGAAAATACCTACGCTTTTGATTTTGTAATCTCTATGAGTTTAATTGTTTATGTTATGGTCTTTCATCAGCTCCATGCGTTTTTACGAAACTTTCAAAGTCAGTTCTAACATTCTTTAGAAATAAAGGTCTTAACTTTGTAAGTTATTTGGATGATATTTTATGCACAGAAAGTAATTATGAAAAATGTTAAGACAACATATCTCATTATAAAAAAATTAGATAGCTTAGTATTTGTTGTTAACGTGGAAAAAAAGCAAAATTTCACCTTGTCAAGTTCGTTAGTTTCTAGGTCTTGATATCAACACAAAATTAATGTGTCCACAGTTACCTATAGAAACAATTCAAAAAATTCATAACCTTGCTACATTAATTTTGAATAAAAAGCATGTTCCAATTAGAGAATTTGCCCAATTTATCGGAAAATTGCCAGCCGCGTGCCCTGCCGTAGCTTATGGTTGGATTTATATGAAACGTTTTGAAAGGGAGAAATATTTAGCTTTATTAGCATCTAACGATACTATGATGCAAAAATGGTTATGAAACCTTATCTCCAAGAAGATTTAGAATGGTGGGCAAACGTTTCTGTTAAAAACTATAACCTTATTCGTACTGGCTCCTTCAAACTCGAAATATATACAGACGCTTCGACTACCGGCTGGGGGGCTATGTGCAATGGTGTTGTAACTCGAGGTTATTGGTCAGATGAAGAAAAACTTAAACACATAAATTATTTTTAAATAACACTACTGCCATTGCATACATAAACAAGATGGGCGGAATACAATTTCCCCATTTTAATAATATCGCAAGGCTCATATGGCAGTGGAAATAAGAAATATATTCGTTTTTGCGTCTTATATTAAGTCCAAAGAAAATACAGAAGCTGACCAGGCTTCCAGATACAATAACATTGACACCGAGTGGAGTCTAAGCTCATCATCATTTATCCATATTACTAGAAAGTTAGGCCAACCGGATATAGACCTATTTGCCTCTAGAATTAATTATAAATGTTCCAAATACGTATCATGGAAACCAGACCCCGAGGCACATGACATTGATGCATTCACACTGTCGTGGCATCCCTATTTTTTTATTCATTCCCTCCATTTGCCTTGGATTTAAAGTGCCTTTGAAAATTAGTAAACGATCAGGCTACAGGAATTCTTATAATTCCATACTGGCCAGGGCAACCCTGGATGCCACTATTTAAGTCGTTAGGTATTTCAGAAATTATCTATTTACACCCTGATAAAGATTTATTACTATCACCTTTCAGAGACCCACACCCTTTATGGCAGAAACTTACCCTGGCGTGTGCGATCTTGTCAGGGCAGCCCACCAGCGGTACAACTTGCCCAGTAAGACTTTAGGTATAATTATGAAATCACTGTCTAGCAACTCCCTTACTAAGTATAATTCTGCTTTGAAAAAATGTTACAGTTTTTGTTATTCTAAGCAATATGATTGTTTTGATTCTTCTATAACAAATATATAACAATTTCTTACTGAACAGCCATATCGTTAATTGTTGGCCAAAAAATATCTTCTCATGTTTGTGTTATACGATTTTTCAAAGGAATTTTCAGATTGAAGCCAACCTTCCCAAAGGACTCTAATATCTGGGATCCCAATTTAGTTTTAAAGTTTGTTGAAAATTAGTTTCCTAACGAAACATCATCAATAGATATTTTAGTTAAAAAATGGTTATTCTGTTGGATTTATCGACAGGACAACGCATGCAAACGTTGACACTTATAAATTGAAGAAATATTATCATAAATAGTTCTAGCATTATTATAAACATAAATGATATAATTAAAACTTCGACGCAGAACAGACTAGACTTAGGCGACCGCGGCTGGCAACCACCCTCGACACAAAACCATGCCGCCAAGTGACCTAGTCACGTTCCGGCATGATGTCTTGAGTAGCCATTGGAGGAGAATAGGTCCGAGTATTTGCGCAGCGCATAAGAGCCGTTTGAACTCGATGGGTTATGATGCACCGGGTGGCTCATTCTGGAGAGCAGCGGGATCCAAAGAAACGGTGCACCGCTGGCCGACTGCAGGTTGTAGGGGGCCCAACTAGTGTTCTAGCCATTCGCGAAAGGCTGCCCCACCGCCTGTGTAAAATCCCGGGATTGCTCCATCGTGCCGATTGGCGACCGGATGGAGAGGGCCCGATGGCGATCCCCGGGGGGTTTTGGGCATCCCCGCGGTCTCCATGTGAGTCCCCCACCAGTGGGTCTGACCACTCGAGTTGCTTGGTTCCAAACGTTGCGCTTCACACAACTTCTATTCCTCTCCCCTATTCACCCTATTCACGTAATGGAAAAGTCAAAAAAGAGAAATAAGTACCAACAGCGGATGCACTCCCTCTCTCTAAAAGTACACTTCTCTAACATCCGAGGAGTGCACACTAATCTCCACGATGTCCACCACCACCTTGAGACAGAGAGGCCGCACTTATTCTGTCTGACAGAGACGCAGATCTGTGATCGTTCGGATCTGGCATACCTGCATCACCCAGGCTATATCCTGGAGACCAAATTTCACCCAAATGCTTACAAAATCTAGACGTAAATAAGGCCAGTGGTCCGGATGGCATTCCCGCAGTGGTTTTAAAGCACTGTGCAGCCGAGTTGTCTCCTGTTTTGACACGCCTATATCGACTCTCTCAAAGGACTGGAAAAGTTCCAAAATCATGGAAGTTTGCAAACGTACAGCCCGTACCAAAAAAGGGCAGTCGAGCCGACCCAGTCAACTATAGACCTAATGCAATCACTTCCATAATTTGCAAGTCAACTACCAAGCCAGTCAACTATAGACCTAATGCAATCACTTCCATAATTTGCAAAATTATGGAACGTGTATTGAACCATCGGACCTAATGGCGATCAACGCCGGCGTACCTCAGGGCTCTGTTCTCTCTGCAACATTATTTCTGCTGCATATTAATGACCTTCTTTTATCGGAAGGCATTATTGGTTACGCCGATGACAGCACTGTTGTAGAGAGATATGTGTCCAATGCGCGAGCGAGTCCAAACCAGATCCATTTTTAGAGAGAGTCGATGATCGAACGGGTTGATTTGACACTATGTAGGGTTTCCGATTGGGGTGAAGCCAACCTTGTCAAGTTCAACCCTTCCAAAACCCAGGCGTGTCTTTTCTCCGGTAAAAAGAGCACATTCAACTTGACGTCCACATTCCAAAGTGTATCTGTACCGATCACAAACCAACTAGGGCTTCTAGGCATGACCATCACGTCGAAACTTAATTTCGGTCAACAGATTGAAACCATGGCACAATCAGCTTCCAAAAAATTGGGAGTAATCGCAAAGGTCCGGCGGTACTTCAACTCCGAACAGCTGCTCAACCTGTACACAGCCCAGGTTTGATCTTGTATGGAGTACTGCAGCCATCTTTGGCATGATTCCGCAAAATATCATCTTGAAGCGTTGGATTCTGTCGACCGAAGGGCCCGTAGACTCATAAGTGACGACAAACTTACTTCTTCGAGACTGCAAAGTCTCGAGCATCGTCGAAAAGTTGCTACTCTATCGGTTTTTTACAGATTGCACTTTGGAGAGTGTGCGAATGCTCTTTTTCAGTTGATCGAACCTTCCCCCTTTCTCCACCGGTCAACCAGACGCAGACAGAAGTTTCACCCGTTTGTGGTTAGCGTGCCGATGAGCCGAACTAAACGGTTCGATACCTCATTTTTGGTTCGTGTTGCCAAAGAGTGGAACGATTTGCCCGCGTCTGTTTTTCCAGACAAATATAACCTTGGAGCTTTCAAGTGTAGAGTGAATAGGTACCTCTTGGACAGGCGTGTATAATCCTCGTCTTCATCGTCACTTTCCATCAGGTGAGATGGAAGACAAACGCCTGCTAATTATTAATAAAAAAATGAATGGCCTAGAGTCTAGTCCTTTGTTATTAGTGCCAAAGAAAAACGATAGAGAAGGTAAAATTAGTGATAGACTACCGGAAGTTGAATAATTGAATAAATAATTGAAAACAAATCCTACTCTTGTCTTTCCCTTTTATAATGATCACGAAAATATCTTGCCAGCAAAAACTTTATCTTTCTATCTCAGTAAAACTAAACATCTTAGAGCCCTTCCCAATAGAAGTAAATTAAATCTGACTAGTAAAAAACCCTACCACAACGCATCGACACAAACAATATGTCGATGGGTTGAAAAAGTTCTAAAAGATAGCGGAGTAGACGTTAACACGTTCACTGCCCATAGCACCAGACATGCGTCGACTTTAGCGGCTTACAGGTCCGGGGTATCTATAGATGCCATAAAAAAGGCAGCCGGCTCGACCGGGCGATCTGCTTGTTTTGCTAAATTTTATAACCAACCTTTGAATAATAGAACTTTTGCAAACAGTTTATTATTGAATATCAATGACACAGAGCCTCAAAATAGCTACTTAACTATCTAACTATAGGATTTGATTGTGTTTATAACTTATTATTCGTGATAAATGAAGGCTAATAAAAGATGATATTTTTTCATATATTGTTGTTTATTTTTGCAACCAAACCCAAACATCTACATTGTTTTCTATTAAATCTTGAGGATGAAACATTGAAATATAATTTGTAGTTAAATGAACTTACCTAAGTGAAGTTCTACCAAAATTATATGAAATGTTTCATCCGAAGAGATTTAACACCCACCCTACCCTGTCTATACCTAAGTACTTTTTAGCCATTCACCCCTAGGTTGCAAAATAATACCACACACTTGCTCTAAAAACATGAGGGCTTGGGTGTGGGAGAGTGACCGACCGAGTGATGATTCTTGGGATGATTCTCCTTCTTTCTATCATTCGTTCTGAACGTGTGTGACGATGCAGTATAACCGGAAGCGGACTACATTGTTTTCTATTAAATCTCTTCGGATGAAACATTTCATATAATTTTGGTAGAACTTCACTTAGGTAAGTTCATTTAACCACAAATCATGTACTACATAATAGATATTCGAACAATTTTTTCTTCCCCGGAAGCAAAGCCCGTTCAGCCGACGCCTACTCCGGCTCTGTCTTGGAGGCAACGTCCGGCCGTTCCGCCTGCACCTTCCCGACCCATCCCAGCTCCCGTAGCTTCCGTAGGGCCGCGTCCCGCTCCGTTATCCGTACCTCAGTCGTCGTTGGCTGAGGATATGAAGACCGTATTCGACGTCATTCAGAACGTCGATATTAACGAAATTTCCGTACTCGCACGCAAACTGCGAGCCGCCCGCTCTCCTCAAGAGCGTTTATTCGCGTTAGCGGAGCATCACTCGCTCCTAAGTTCGTTGTAAATTTATTTTTATTCTTTTTATTTTTGTATAAAATCGTAAATAAGTAAATTATAATGTCTAGACCCGCGAATCCCGCGTCCAGTCGTATTAAACCTAAGGGCTTATCCCTAGTATCTTTTAACGCTCGTAGTCTTAGCACTAACCTTCCCGAGATTAAACTGTTCCTTCAGAACAAAGAACCTGACCTATTCCTTCTCCAGGAGACATGGCTTACTCCAAAACGCTCCAGGGGATATGCTATTCCTAAGTACGCGTTTACTCGCAACGATAGGCCCAACTCCGACGGTTACGGCGGCACCGCCATATATTACAAAAGAGGCTTCCATTGCTGTCCTCTCCCTACCCCTCCTCTCCTCAACATGGAGGCCACGGTGTGTAGATTGGCTATGACTGGTCATCCGACCATCATCATAGCTTCGGTCTACATACCGTGTGGCTCCAATCCAATCCGCAGCGACTTTGAGGCCATTCTCGCCCTCGGCCATTCAGTCATTATGTTCGGAGACTTTAACTCCAAACATACTGACTGGACGTGCCTATCAACCAACACCAGCGGTATCGCTCTCCTCGACATCACCAACTCCCTTGACTTAGACGTCATATCCCCCATCACTCCCACTCACTATCCCAACAATCCGACCTACTCTCCTGACATCCTCGACTTTGCAATTATCAAGCGAATCAATCTTGACCTAAGGTCTATCGAACCGCTCGATGACCTAGGCTCCGACCATCGCCCCGTCTCCCTCGTGCTAGGTACGCCTAACGTTAACGTCACACCTCCTAAGACCTTTACCAATTGGAAAGGCTTTAAAAATACGTTAGTTTCAGCCTTAGAGGCCCCTAACTCTCCGCTCGCGATTTCGCCCGACCAATTAGATAGTCCGGATAAAATAGATTCATTAGTCAATACTCTAACTGATGCTATTAACACAGCCATCAACGACAACGAAAAGGTTGTTAAGCAAAGCAAACCCGCGCTTCCACTAGCCGTTAGCAATCTCATTAAAGCCAAGAACGCGGCTCTCCGGAGAGCAAAGAAATATCCCACGCCAGCATATAGAACAGCTGCGAATCAGCTTCAACGTAAAGTTAGGTCTCGCCTCGCGGAACTCCGTGACACTCAGTTTAACGATCTCATGGAGAATATCTCCCCGTCCCACCAAGCATATTATCGAATGGCCCGAGCCTTACGCGTAGACACCGCCTCACACGTTCCTCCTCTCACTCGTCCCGACGGCACCATTGCTTTCGAAGTCGAAGAGAAAGCCGAATGCTTCGCCGACAGCATAGCGGCACAATGCTCGCCCAGCACGCAACCCGCGGATCCCTCCCACATCCAGGCGGTGGAGGACGAAGTTCTCCGCAGAGAATCTCTCCCTATCACCGACGACCCCGTCACAGTCTCTAATGATGAAATCTTGCTTCTCATTAGAAAGCAAAAGTCCAAAAAGGCTCCGGGTGCGGATGGAATTTCCAACCACGCACTTAAGCACCTGCCTGAGCAGGTGCTTACCTTGTTAGCTATCATCTTCAATGCCTGCTTCGACCATAGCTACTTTCCAAAAGCCTGGAAAGAAGCGACAGTCATAGGCATTCCCAAGCCGGGTAAACCTCTGAATGTCCCGGCTAATCACAGACCCATCAGCCTCCTCAAGGCAATGTCTAAACTTCTCGAAAGAGTCATACTCTCTCGAATGCGGAACCATCTGTTTCCAACGGATGGCGACCCTCTCATCATTCCCCACCAGTTCGGCTTTCGCGCTAAGCACTCCTGCCCTCAGCAAGTCCATCGAATCGTCGAGTACATACTCGAAGGATTCTCTCAGCGTCGTAAAAAAACAATCGCGGTTCTCTTTGACGTAGCCAAGGCTTTCGACAAAGTCTGGCACAGCGGTCTCGTTTTTAAACTCTATAAAATAGGCTTACCGGCTCGCCTAGTCAGATTAATAGCGTCGTTTCTTAAAGACCGTACTTTTCGATTCAAACATGAAGGCACGCTCTCCGCGCCTCGTCCCATAAAGGCTGGAGTCCCGCAAGGCTCAGTCCTCGCCCCTCTGCTGTACACCGTGTACACTAACGACATCCCCATCCCGCCGAAAGGCGTCGAACTCGCCCTCTTTGCAGACGATACCGCCCTTTACACTAAAAGTCAAGCGATCCCGTATAACATCACCAGACTCCAAAAGGCCGTAAACGCCCTCGGTGTTTGGTTTCAAAAATGGCGTATCGATGTCAACCCAGAAAAGAGTTCTGCTATTCAATTCGACCACAAACGTCGTAATCGCCACAACGATCCGCACATTCGTATGTTAGGTATTCCCATCCCCTGGAAGCGCACTGTCAAATACTTAGGCGTCACCTTAGATCAGACGCTTTCTTTCAAGCCACACGTCGATAGAGTAACGAAACTCGCGCGTTTTTACTTAAGCCGTCTATATAGTATGATAGGAAGAAAAAGTAAAATGTCTTTTAGAAATAAACGTACGCTTTATAAGGTCTGCGTTAGACCCGTCATGTCATATGCTTCGCCAGTCTTTGCCCACGCCAAGCCCTCCGTCCTGTATAAGCTGCAGGTAGTTCAAAATCTCTTCTGCCGCAGGGCCACAAACGCACCTTGGTACGTGCGTAACGCGGACCTGCACAGAGATCTTGAACTGCCTACAGTGCAACAGCACCTCAAAACACTCTCAGAATCGTTCTTCAAACGTGCCGAATCCCATCCCAATCATCTTGTTCGAGATTCAGTCTCATATACTGTTCCTGTATTAGATTCGATTTACAAAATCGCTAGACCGAGAAACGCGCACACGAGCGAACGCACGCAGTTAACTTTAGATCTAGAGGCCCTTCAGGCCGCAAATTCTAATTCTAACGTAAATTCTAATTCTAACGTAAATCCGAATTAATGCAATTTTATTTGTCAATTTTTAATGTTTTTATTTATTTACTTTTCTTTTTTGAGCACCTTCAGTGCTATGTGAATCTCAGCGGGTGACCCCTTAAGGGCCCCGCTGGCGCGGCCTCTTTCTCCAATTGGCCGTCGTTCAGATGAAGGCTGAGTGGCAAAAATGCACGAGCCGACAGGGGGTTTTTTAGTGGGTATGGTTCTGGTAGGCGTCGGGACGAGTCCCACATAACTCCGATCGCGCGCGCGGAGTATGCGTCAGAGCATTTTTTATGTCCTCCTGCCCTTCCCGTGGAGGGGAACCAAAAAAAAAAAAAAAAATTTTTTTCTTTGACGCCAGTCGCCATCTATTGACATTGAAAGACTTTACTTTTAATTTGAGCAACATCCCTAATTTGTAAATACAGACTTGGGAATTGTGGAAATCCATTGCACTTTTTTGCGCTTAACCAGCAACGGTCAGGGAGGTGGTAAATGCTCTAATGCATATCCCTCTGAGCCAGTCTGCTGGGTGATATTGGACTCATAAGAGTAAAATTTTGTTGGCCTTTATCAGAAGCGACAGCCAGTTAGGGAAGCAGCTGCGCAATCCATGACACCTACTCTGTGACAACCACCTTAACCCATTGATAAAGTACACTGTGCGATATAATTTATTGATAGCGACATCTACTGCAATGTTGAAGTATGTTTAGAATGCAAAAAATTCTACGTAAAAATACTGTATCCAGTGAAAAGATACTCATACGTATCTTATCTTGGTCAAAATGAAAAATCAAGAACGCTTACGTATTAAAACTTTATCCCAATAGCAATGACATAAGGTAAAAAAAAATATATAAGAGCCACTTCATTACTTCTCTAGATACTTATTCCATATATGGAATAAAATAGGCAACACTATATAATAATAAAGATTGAATTTAATTGAACGATCTGGCACTTGAACAAGGAGATTAATTACTGTTATTATTACTATTTCAAATAAAAAAAAGGTCTGATACTTCATGATCTAATTAAAATATTTCTTAAGTAACTATAATTGTTTCATTAATTACGAGGAAAATTATTCCATTGTATGAAGTAAGTTGTAATGTGCTAAGTTAGGTTTAAATAAATTAAATTGTTAAATTAAATTAAATTGTCCCCCCCGATGGTTGCCCGCCTTATCTTGGCGGGGGGGCTTAGTAGCCGTGGACTGGTCACCCACGTTGAACGAAGAGGCAACCAGGGCGGGCCTGTTTGGGCCGCCGGCTGGCCCGAGGAGGACACTCCCAGCGGGCTGAACAAGTCCGCTGAGGACGCGCTTGGAGGTGGGACCGAAAGAAAAAGAGGAGTGCCGGTATTACGGTGCGCCGTTCTCCCTATCTTCTGCGGCCGTGGAGGGATCGCAGGGGGAGAGGCGTGTTGGTACTACGGTGCGCAACTCTCCCTACCCCCTGCGAGCTGGCGGGGCCGTTCCGTCGAAACGGCACTGGTGGGGCCGCAGAGGAAGAGGCAGGTCGGTATTGCGGTGCGCCGCTTGCCCTAACCTCTGCGGCCGAGGTGTGGTCGGTGGCCCCCAGAAAAAAAAAAAAGTTTCTTAAATTGTATGACATGTATTATTATAAATGTATATATTTTTATTTTTAATAGATTCCTCTTGTTACTACTATAAAAACTTAAATCAATATTTATTTATGACTTTAAAGTAATGTTTTGTAAGACCGCATTCATCAAAATTCAAAACCACCCGGAATAACTATACTGGGTATAACTGTATTCCAACAAAACATTCATAGATAAATGTCAAAACGTCAAATTCATCAAACAAGTCTTAGAATAACTTATCCTATGGATAACTATCCTATAATCGTGAATAAAGTTAATAAATGACAGTTGAAAACAAAAAATAAACACTGACAGTAACCATCCGTCATCTTGCATTAATACCATGGATAAAACTGCCATACCGCCAAAATCAGTGGTATAAAGATTTTACCAGGCATAGTGTTTTTATTCCTAGAATATTGAACTGATCCCTAGAATTTCTTCTCATTCTACCTTGGTGAAATCCGGTCTAAGCTTTAGCTTGATTATAACCCGATTATCATGCGTGAATAAATAATATATTGTGGTATATGGTAATTAAGGGCAAATGGCCTTCATTTGGGTGATGAACGCAGATATTTGTTCAAGGGTCATGGTTGTTGACATTAATACAGGTGTATATGTGTATTCTGGGTTCCCCACCCCCCACACCCAGTTTACTGTATGCTCATCCATAACAAAAGCTCTGCTTACTTTGGTTCCTTATAATTGGTGTGTTTGTCTGGGGATTTTATAAAATAATTATCATTATTAAATCCATAGGAACTGTTCTCAATTAAAACAATAATGGCAAAAGCGCTACATCTTACACTTGAAGTGTCAGGCTCAAAATCTATTGGGACAAAGAGTATATGTTAGTTTTGTTAAAATATATATATATTATATATTTGATCCGAGATTCCCATCGCTATATTGTCGTCAAGCAAAATTATAATATTAACACGCATTACTTGATAATAGGTAATCTGACAATCCACAATAAAAATGCGTTGACGAAAACAAAATTCTTGTCGAAAACCATTTTTATTTCAAATAAAAAAGCACTGAATCATGTTTTTGTTTCTAATAAAATAAACAGACCGTTCCAATTAAAATTATCTCTGTGGACAAATTTAAGCAACCCTTTTAATTGTTAATTAAAATTTAAGTATACTAACTTTACTTGTAATGATAGGATTACGGATTTACAAAGCTAATGATGTCTTTGGAAACTGAGAATTTCCTACAAAAATTGTATTGTTTTCAAGAATGTTAATATCCGAACCGAACCATGGCCGAACGGTCATCACCGTCGCTTGACGATTGTCAAGTTAAATCAACGTTTGGTGCGGCAAAAATATGATGGGTGACCACAAACTAACTAGTGATGCTACACATCAGACGCAGGACTTCCTAACTACAACACTAGGAACCCACTTTTTCAATTTCACAACTTTTTTTCTTAATTAGATTGTCTTTCGTTTCTTAATTTTAAAATGACTGCATTGGATTTTGGCGGAATGCCATTGTGGCAGCGCGATAGAATATATCTAAATAGAAATATAGAAAATATAGAAAAAAACACGTTAAAAAATGCGCCAATTTTGAGTTCACTAACTGACGGGTGTCGGAAACTGACGAAAATATATGCATTTGTTTATGTACGAATGATCCCGTAAATTCACCATGGCAGAATGGCAATTTTCGGGAAAAGCAGTAAAATGAATTATTTTTTAGATAATATTATGGTCTACTACTTTGAACAATTTTTATGATAAAACTTAATCTTTATAGGAATATTTTTGACTTTTGAGCTTAAATAACAATTATAGTTCACTTTTGATTTTTTATTTGTTTGTAATAATATTCCAACGGACAAACCGTTAGAACCATACTTCAGCTCTAAGCAATTTTTTGTAAATTAAAATGTCTGTCTTGACATGAAACGTTAGGTGCACATAAATAGATTTTTGCATCTGCGTGCATTTATTGTTGATGTACGTTATTATAATTTACACCCAAAGTACACTTTGCTGTCAATGACTGTAGTTCAAAATATTTTTTAGGTCACTATTCGAAAACAAATGTCATTGTGTTGAGCAATCATTTTGTTTGACTTACCTGCTCTCTACGTAGTAATAACAACTGAATATGTAAAGTAGTAAAGTGATTTTATATCACCAGGCAAAATGCTCAAGTCAGGTCAAAATACATGCGTACATAGTGGTGATACTATGAAAGCACATGCATGCTTTGACTTTAGTGTGGCCAAATTCGTCGACAATTACAAGGATTTTTAAATGACAGGTTGTTGTACGCTCCCAAACGCGTTACCCATTCCAATTTACTTTGCGCATCACGTTTTTATTAGTTTCACGTCTAATAATGTTAATGAATATCGGAAGTTTTTAATCAACTTATAGTTAGTATACAGTGGTGCATTGAAACTTGGCATATGAATTTAAAACTGATCACAGTAAAATAATTTGTTTTCATCGAGCTGATTTGAACACGGATCGTGAAATTATTTAATAGCTTGTAGTGTAAGGTTACTTGTAATGGGTAAACCCTTGGACTGACAGTGCATTTCGTTTAGCTTGATAGCTACAATATGAATTTGTTGAATATAATTTAGCAAGTGCACGAAAAGTGTTTTCTTTTTAGTAGGCTAGTTTTGAGTCATAGTCAGTTAGTTTTATTTGACTAATATTATTTAGACACAGCTTTTTTATTATGCTAGCCAAATAATGTTTTAATGCTGTGTTGTCCTTCGAATGTCAATATCATGCGTTAATTTATTGGTCAATTAAAACGAGACAAGGTTAACGACCGACCTACGGTACGGATATAGTTTAATTATTGAAAATATATTGATGCTTTTGGACACCAAACAACAATTAATACATTATTTTTTATTAAATTAAAAATTCAACAAATATTGTTTAAACAAAACATTCCACAAATAATATTTTAATTTGTTCCGTATACTCGTAGATGAAAATTTCGAAAAAACTAAGTAATCAGTCCACTGAGATACTATGAATAACAAAGGTTGCCTAAAAGCATTTTTTTAAGGTTATGCATACATCAGGTTCCCAATACACCCGCGTGATTTACCATTTGATAACTACTTGCTACTACATATAATGAATCTTATGGTCTAAGGCAACTCGACGATTCACAGAAATTGTTGATATACCTATACACCCCAAATATCAGAAAAATAAAAATTTAATCCAGCTAGTAGCAGTGTGTCTTTTTTTTCTTTTTAGAAAAACCATGTGTTCTTTTAGTACATTGTAAATCTATTATTAGTAAATATTACAACGCAAGTAGTTATCTACACATACGATTGACTTTCTACTGATACAGTTTTTGATAGCGTGAAGTGCAGAGAGAGAACATATAAATTTAACGAAATAAAGACTTTATTATAAATGTTTCAGACATTGAGAGAAAAATAATATTTTCTTTAGTTTCTTTCGTTCAGGATTCGAACAAATATTCCTAAAATAACAAATGATTTCGTTTTATGTTTAGAATGAAAAACGTAAGAGTACAAAATGTAGTTGATTTTTTTTTATTAATGGCATGTAAATATTTTAGGTTAAATTAAAGAAACATAAAATTATGAAGTAATCATAAAATAACAATATACTTCATCAATAATAACTATAATTTATGAAGTTTATGGGCACAGATGCTATATACAGTTGAGTAGTTCGCGTGTTTATTTGCATTTTAAGAATTCGTGTCAATTAAAAACATTCATCAATTAAACATAGAATTATAATCAGTATTTACATAATACAAATCAACGAAATTGATTAAGTATTTAAATTTCTTTCAGAGGTCTATTAGTAAAACCGTTATAGTTAAAATACGACAACAGTTACCATTAGGTTAGGCTGCTTATTTTCCAGAGATTTGGGCTAATAACATGATCACATATAAAATCTAGCCGACACAATCAGTGTCCGAAAAACATCCGCAGCAAAAGAGTGCCCAAATGAGTATTTGGTAGCTTTCAATTTAGTAGTATGACCTAAATCGAAATAGCACCCAACGTGTTAAAAAATTTTAAAAGTTACACGTCTTCTTCTCTATAAAGAATGAATTACAAGCTTCTAAACCATTTTGGACAGTCTGAAGAATTTGTATGAATCTGCCTATCTAGTTTTTATTTGTGATCGAACTCTAGGAAGCAGTAGTAATCCTATTATAGATTCCTCGTTTCCCACACATTTGATGGATATAAAGCCAAAGGAAACCGACAGTTAAAACACAATAACGAGATACCAAATGCTCTTTACGTCATTCACTTCCCACTTATGTGGTTGAGGAGGGCGGTGGCTAGATCCCACGTTAACTCGTGAACGGGTGCCATTTGAGGGTGTTCGTCGTTTGGATACTTGGCAGTCTCGGTCTGCGTGCGTTCTCGAGCGCACGTCGATCGCAGACGCTTCCCGCTCTTTTAGCCCCCGCGCTAATTGAGCACCCAAATTTCACTGGTTGTTGTCTTAATATATAATTTCATAGTTGTATACCGTATTAAGTTTCTAACGCCGTTTTCACGGCGGACAGTGGCTCGTTAACCGTACATCTAATAAGTTTCTAACGCCGTTTTCACGGCGGACAGTGGCTTGTTAACCGTACTTCGTGGAACGTGAGCTTCGTCGACGGGGTCTCGTCGTTTCAGGACTTCAAGTTCCGTGTTCGAGTAAGTTATCCGCGTCGTCCTCAACCACCCTACTGCGTGTAGGGTGGTTTTTAGGAAGTTAGTCATCGTTGTTAGGTTCATATATTGTCCCTCCCCAACCCCTCCGCAATGGCTTCCCTAAGCTCTGAAGAGATTAGGAAGAAGCTACTTGAAAGTACCGATGCTGAAGGCATGTTTATAAATGCTGATAAGTTTCGTTTCCTTGATTCTCTTATCCCGCATATCATGGCGTTAATTCCACCAGTGGCCTCTCAGGCCACCCCAGTCCCCCAGACCCCTCTGGTCTTAGGCTCTCCAGCGTCCCCTTCCTCCAGTGACATGGAGTGCGAAGTAGACGCCCCTCCGCGACGCAAGCGCGCACCCGCGACCCAGTCATCCTCGGACGCCACCCCAACTGGCCCTGAGTCTCCCTCCTTTACGTTTGTTAAGAAGCGCTCTAAGAAGCGTTCAAAACAAGACCCGGCGCCCTCGACGCCCGTCCCTACACTTCCTGCGGCGTCTTCAACGCCAGCTGCCCCGGTGTCTTCAACACCCGCTCCGGCCACAACTTCTGTCAAGGCCAAGGTCCCACCACCCGTTTTCCTTCGGGAAAAGGGTAAATGGACTGAGGTCTCGACATTGTGCAATGAGCACAAAATCCATTACATCCGAGCAGCCAACTCGGGTGAATCTATTAAAATCTTAGTCTCATCGATAGACGACTTTCGAGCTTTAACAAAGCTCCTCACCGATAAGCAATATGCTTATCACACTTATGCTCTGTCAGAAGAGCGTAAGATCAGAGCGGTACTCAGGGGAGTCCCGTTCGAATTATCGAACGAGGCTATCCTGGAGGATCTGCAGTCCCAAGGCTTCCCGGCACTCGCGGTGCATAAAATGCACAGCAAGTACGGGAGGCAACACCCTCTCGCTTTGGTGGTTCTCGCCAACGTCCCCAAGTCCAGGGAGATCCTCAAAGGGGTTAGCACTATATGCGGCCTCTCTGGGATCTCGATCGAGGCGCCTCATCGCCGCGGTCATCCCGGCCAGTGCCATCGGTGCCAGTTGTACGGGCACGCGGCGGCCAACTGCCGCGCACCGCCCAGGTGCGTCAAGTGCCTGGTCCCGCACTTCACTAAGGAGTGCGATCGCACTCCTGAAACTCCCTCTCCTCCCGATTGCGTGCTTTGTGGCCAGTCCGGCCACACCGCAAATTACAGGGGCTGCCCTCGTGCACCCCGTTGTATGCGCTCCAATTCCAAGAGGGCGGCACCGAAACAGGCTCCGCGCCTTTCTCTCAAGACAACTTTCCGCCGCTGCGTAGCCGGGTTCCTCCGGCTGCTAAGCCTACACAGTCCAGGCCTGCCCCAGAAAACTGGAGGCAGCGCCCCGCATCGAATCCCATCCCGGCTCCTGGCCCATACAAACCCACTCCTCAATCCTCCGTAGCAGACGATATGCGTATCGTCTGCGACGCTATAAAAAATGTCGATGTTAGTGAAATCGCAGTCTTAGCCCGTAAACTTAGGGCTTCACGTACTCCGACAGAGCGTTTGCTAGCTCTGGCGGAGCATAGTTCCCTTCTCAATTCATTATAGGTTCATTTAAATGAATTGATCCCTAAATCATGCTTCGGCCGACCTCTGCCCAGCCCCGGCTTCACCGGAGGCTGCCCAGAACGGCCACCAACTCATGTCCCTTTGAGCACCTTCAGTGCAACTTTCACTACAGGCGGAAGACCCGCTAGCGGGTCTCCGCCAGCGCGCCCAACTTCCCGACGGGTGTCGCTTCCGATGAAGGCTAACGGTAATAACTACAGCCAACAGGTGGTTTTTAGTGGGTAGGTGCCATTCTGGTGAGTCCCACATAACCCCCCCGCAGAGGAATTTACCTGCGGGCGGGTATGCATGACGCATCTTCCACCTCCCTCCCGCAAGGGTGCCTCGGGAGCAAAAAAAAAAAATGGATACTTGGGTGGAGGGAGACTTGCCAAGCTGGCTGATGCAGATGAGAATAATTTTTATAGACATAAAGAGACTCTGTAAATTTGTTTAAAAAAAAATATTACCGTTAAGTTTCTTGCCAGTTCTTCTTCACGATGGTTTTTCCGAACTTATGGTAGAGTCATGCTTTATTTGACGTCAATAAGAACAAGTAATTGTCAATGTTGAGGAATAAATATTTCATTTCATTATGAAGAGATTACACAGTACTGGATAGGATCTCCAAGCTATATCCGGTAAATTAATCTATAGACAACTGAAACAAGTACTTATACTGGTTAATCAATCATGCCTAAAATATGATAACAAGCCAAAATCCACCTTTATGATTGAGAATTTAATAAAAACAAAAAGTTTTATTTTATTCTTTGTTTTCTAGATGTTTTCTGAAATAAGCTTATTTGTACTGCATTACAAAACTGACGTTATTGAAAATGTATGTAGAAATTACCAATGAGCTTTACTGACTGCTCTAACGGTAAAGGAACGTCTTGAGGAAAAATACGTACCTAAAAAGTTATTTAAAATGTGTAATGTTAGCCAGCCCGCAATAGGTAACTGTGCTGAACTATAAAAATACGAAAAATTGCCTTAAAGCTCCCTTGAGTTGTTTGATGACGTTCCTCCAGTGGATTTATTTAAGCTGACGTGGAAAGATAGAGTATTTAAAAGTTAATTATATTTAAAAACCAAATCACGTCATAAATATTGCATATATTTTATTTTTATAGCTAGCTGTTATTTTTATTTTTATTTTATATATTAGAAAATTCGTTCCTAAAGGTGTATTGTAAATCTTCTAATCATATCATGATATTATGAATAACTTTTGATTCAACAACATTTGTTTGGGTGCGGAGGTCAGCATGCGAATTCATGTGTAAGCGATCCATCGCAGGCCATCCTCATTACGTCGGTGAGATAATTAATGGAATATACTATTTTGCATTGCGCCTCGTATAATACATTTACGAGAATATTAGCTAACTTATGGTTTATCTGAAATTACCATAGAAAATCTTAATTTTTTCTTTCCTATTAAAATTTTTTGAAGAAAACAGAAACGTCAGACTTTGAATAACTTTTTAGCATATGTAATAAATACCCCATTAATATCATATATCCTAAAAAGTTTAGGGATTAGGGATACTTTTGCTTTTTATTTATATTTGAGTGACATATAATGAAGCCATTTACCCAAACAAATTGTATTATTATAGTAGTTTTAAAAATTGAAAGCTGGTAAATGATGATTACAGAGTAGTGTCGCTGGTAGAGTCTCCAAATTATATGACGTCGGTTGGATGTTTTCTTTAAAGACTTCATTATATTTAATGCTAGGTTAAAGTTAAATGGTCGATTTAAAGTTTAAAGTGTATAAATTATCAAAAGTTATTCTGCATTTTTTTTAAACGACCTTATTAACTTATTATTTTACAGGAGTTACCGAGTGCGCCTAGTTTATTTATTATTAATTTGTTTTCCTCATCCAGAAGCCATTGCAACTTTTTCTAATATTTGTTATTTTTAAAATGACTATAGGTATTTACAACTATTTCATCTAATCAGGAAAATAAATAAATCATCAATTTAACGCTTGTAAGTATACTAGTATAATGCTAACTATGATACCAACATCTCCGAGCTCCATCGAATGCTTACTATCGAGTTCATCGAGCAGGCAACGTTAGACATTTGTATGAAATGTTAACAGCGACATCTTCCGATAACGTGAGTAAACAAAATTCGCGAGTACGAGTTTCTGCTTGCTCGATTTCGTCCCTAGTAACATGCCAAGGAAGGAGAAAGTAGAACTCGCGCTCTTCGCAGACGACACCGCGCTTTACATATCTGATAGGAATCTACGTAGGTTAACTAGAATACTCCAATCCTCAACCAACGCTTTAGGTGCTTGGTTTAGGAAATGGAGAATAGAAGTCAACCTAGAAAAACGTGTGGCAGTTAACATCTCTCTTTCAACCTGCTCTAGGACAACCTCTGGGAAACCCTCCAAAAGATTAGGTCAGATCTCTCTGTTTGATATTCCGATCCCCTGGGTTGAAAAAGTCAAATATTTAGGAGTCACTTTAGATAGTGGACTTATATTTGCGGATCACATAAAACGAGTCCGGGAAGGAACCGTCTTCGTAATGGGTAGGTGGTGCACCCTCTAATCTGCAAGAAGAGTAAAATGTCGTTTGGAAATAGGCTTACACTTTGCAAAACTTGCATCCGCCTCATCATGACATATAGTGTGGTTTTCATTCACGCCAGCAACTCGAATTTTACTCACTTGCAGGTTATTCAAAATAGGTTTTTAGGCAAATGCGTCGGGGCCCCGACGATCGTATTAGACCTTCATTAAGATCTCGAGCTGCCCACTATTGCCACGTTGATGAAGTTGGTTTCGACCGGTGGGCCAGGCTAACGTGGCGTACGCATTCGTACTGAGTTTCTTGCTGGTTCTTTGGCAGTAGATGACCCTTCCGAACCAGTGGTAGTTTCAATATACGACATCCTAGGCCTTATATAAGAGGTCCGTACCCTCTCGGGTGCCGGGTACAGGAGTAGTTTAAGAACGTTAGACGAATTTTTCACTGGCTGTGTCACTGCACTTTTTATAGTGAGAGCTAGATGTAATTTTATCGACTTCTTATTATTTTTTTTATAGTTATAAATTAAGTAAAATCGTGGCTGGACGTTCATAATTTGGCATGGAGGATGTTTTCGTTGCGACAGCAAAGACTCGAGAGCAGTATTTAATAAAATTCTAAATATGTATAATGCTTCAGATAACAATTCAACCGTTAAGAAGGTTGCAAGGAAATGGGTTTAGCCTTTTTAAATTAGCTATTCTCATTAAATCACAAAAAATATGCACTATGGATTTGATGCTGTTAAAAAGTAATACAGTTAAAGGCAATTATTTTTAATATCCAATTTTTATTATATTACTTGAAATTGTATGTGTGGAGTTCAGATTCACCACTCACAGCTTGATCCTACTATATTAGTCAAATAATAAATAGGTATATATTATTTTTATTATTCAATGTAAACGTAATAATAATTATATATATATATATATATATATAATTTGAGTTGAATTATATACATACATAAAGTTTTCTTTTTATAAAATATCTAGATTATCTGATATGTTCAAATTTAGAACAAAACAATACTTACTATGAAAATGACCTATTAAGCATTATCAAAGAAGTTAACAAAGTTTTCTCAATATAAATCGATAACAGTAAACATTAGTAAAGGTAACAACAAATAGTGTGTCTAACACTTGTATGAAAATAAGTATAGCAACAAAACTTTACATCATATGATAAAACAAACAAAATATAACAAATTTTTCACAAAATGTTTCTAAACATTGCAATTCCACTTGAGCCTGCACCTCTATAGCCGTTGTTTTGTTGTGCCCTCTCTTAGCTACATTTACAATAATGGATAATTCATCGGCGTCGAGGACATGTTGGGCAGCTTGTCTGTAAAATGCTTAAATCAGTAAACAATATCTTATATTAATTACAAAACAATCATAAAATTATCAACAAAAGCTACCTGACACTTTAACCATTACATAGTTAGGAGATCTAGGGCCTGCAGTGATGAATTTTGGGTGAAATGCTGTGATTCACAAATTGGACAAGCTGTAATAAGACAGGTGTACCTATTAGTATTAATTGTTTATGAACTATATTAAAAACATACAGAACTACTACAGCAGTGTGATTATATGGGTCATTAGAGATACGCATCTACATCGATCATTTGGGTATCCTGCCTTTTCGTCGAAAATTGTTTGTTATCACTTGCCAACCAACGTTTCGGTTTTATTTTGACGACTAACGATTATCAAATTTATGTATGTTGCATTTGGGAGAATTATTGTTAAGCTGATTATTATAATGACGCAAAACGTTTAGGGCAATTATCATTTGTCAAATTTTTCACTAGGCCAAACAACTATTAAACGAATAACGTTTTGTCAGTGTAATAGTAGTTCCCTTTTCATACATTGATATAATGATTAAAAATTAAAGTTATTTTTACACGCATTTTTCATTAGGTATAATTTAAACGGTCACCAAAATATTTTTAAGACCCTAAGCCTGAGTACCAAATAAAATAAACGGATTAATAAAAACGGTCTAAAAGTATATGATATTATTGGACAAAAGAAATAAACACACAACAGAATAATTGCACGTTTTGTACAAATATTATTTTTGCTACTCAAAATTGATAAATGACCACCAAATGTTAGGTTAAACTGCGCTGAACTTCGAATTACGAAATCGCGATGTTCAAAAGTATAGAACTACGACGTACATTCGTTCGAAAGTTCACTGTAGCGACGTTCAGTTGGGTTAGGTTAGGTTTGTGTGTTGTACAAAAACAAGCGCGAGCCGAACGAGCAAAGCATGGTTGTGGTAGCACCCGGCGAAGCGCCAGGACCAAATTAAGTGACATTTCCAGCTTTTCACGAAATGTGACCTAGGTTCAAAACAAAAAAAACCATGTTCATAGGAATTCCAAACTTCGCTATAGTAATTGCCAAAAACAAATAACAATTTGGTAAAAACTATAGGAACAGAAATCTAACTAGGTTGGGTTAGAGTATGACAGACAACTCACGAGCCGAGCGAGCGAAGCGAGCGTGCCGCGGCAGCGGCCGGCGAAAGGCCAGAAGCAAATCGCTTTTGCAAAGGGAAACAGTTATGTAAGTTAAGGTCACATTAAATATATTTGGTAAACAATAAACAACTAACTGAGTTATTTTTTTTATCATTATTAGTTACGTTAACGAAAACATTCGCTACTTGAAAGTTGGCATTTTGAAAAGTGTCATTACGAAAAGCAGACCAAACGTAACATGACTTATATATGATTATGTCATGACTTGGCAAATAAAATCCTGCAAAACGTTAGTTGGCAAGTGAAAATCTGGCAAACAATTTTCGGCGAAAAGGCAGAGAACCAATCATTTCTTTTAGTAAACATAACCTCAAAATCATATATAAAATTTAAAAACTTGTGAGATTTACTTATTTACGCACTTGGAGGAGTTAAAGGTTACCCCATCACCCCAAAAAACCCTTATGCCGAGATGAAAATTTCTAATGCACCCCGCTTAGCACTTTTATTAAGGGAAATACATAAAAGTTTCCAAATCTTTAGGGTTTTGACTCTGCTGTTGGCATCGGTTTATTTAGACCTCCATGCCTTAAAAGTCAGTAAATTATTAAACTGAAAACATCTATATTTGGGTGCAAAAAAGTAAGAGATTCTTTTTCATGAAAATTCTAAGTTTCGTATGCAGCCTCCAAATTGTAAGTTTTAAAATTTTATGTCGCATTCCATTTTCACCTATTCAATGATTTGTTATAAGATGCAGCGCTACAAAACTTTAAGCTGTCTAGTCAAACGATTTAAACAATCAGCGCTTGGATTGCTAAAATAAAGTGTAATATCTCTCGACCAATCAACGAAGTGCAATGTGTCATACCAATAGATCATGTGAGTGGTACAGAATGGACAAATTATAAAATTTTACCAACTTTTCCTAGAAAATTAATGTATATTTTTTATACTTGTAAATGAAAATTAAAATGGATATGGATCCACTTTAATTGCGATAGCTGAGACGTAATTGATAAAAAAGTTTATTTTAACTTAATTTACTTTATTTATATACAAATTGGTGTTATATACAAGTAGCTTTTGCCCATTTATTAGATTTTTTGAGATAAAAGCAGACCTCCGTCACTCCTCAATATCGGTGTCTCTGTACAAAACTACAATTTCAGTCGGGGCCGACGCGCCGCTGTCTGTGACCATGCGCGTGGATGTACTATTTTACCCGAATGTAAAGAGCGTTTCTCGCGCCTATCTATGTATACGTAATATTCTTTATTTTGTAATATATACGACATATATGATATATATACGACAGGGGCGTTTCAAGCCAATAGATTTTCTTAAGGATCATAATAAGATATTTATCACAACTCTAATAGTCTTTTCTTTTTGTTTGTAGTCATTGAAAGGGTGCATATCGGACTGTAAATAAGGAAACAAATTGATAGACGATCTATCTGAAACATTGCTATTTTTTTATAAGAAAACTGCGCAATTATTATTGAAATCGAATATACAGTGCAAAGGGTTTTCAGCCGTTTATATACGACTCAGGGGGAATGAGCCCGAAATGCTAACCGAATAAATTCGACTTCGGCGGTTAAAATGTTAAGCATGTCAGAGAAAAGCTTGTTAGTTCTTTAAAAAAAAAGTTTCAAAGTCTACTTATGTAAGATGAAAAAATCGATTTGGGTAGACTCTAAAACCGTAGAACTGTCACATCTGTATGCAGAGAAATGTTCGGTCAATGACCGGCATAGAAAATAGCCGGCTACGATGCAGTGTTTTATCTAATTTGTCAATTATTGTAAATATTGAAAATAACATTCAGCTATTTACCGGTGGAAAGATACTCCAGAATCTTTTTTCTTGTTTTAGGAGCTGTTCGTTCAAGTCAAAAGGGCACAAGTAGGCATTTTTAAGATTTTTTTCGTCACTACGAGTGCGTACACGTCGATCCGAGGTCGCAGAGCGATTGCGCCCGGCTCCGCAGTTGGGTTGGCAAAAATTTAGCTTGTGGTGTTTGTTCTAGTACGTTAATACATATTAGTTCAACGGTTTTAATAGTTTTAATTCTCAGTCTAACAATCAGTTTTAATAATCTTATAACTCTGCTTACTACTCTTTATAAGATTTCTATTAAGATGTTGTTCTAAACGCGGTCTCGGGTACGCTCCTGAAGTAAGCGTACAGCCATTATATTATATTACAGACATTATAAAATTGTTGTACGATATTAATTGTCGAGTAAACGCAAATCGTAAAAGTTATCGGCTTATTAAATTTGTGATTCGTACTCGCAAATCTTCGACACTCGAAAACATTTAAAGTTTGTACGATTAACGTTATAGTGAAGCATTCGATAGAACTCGGAATCAGCACACAGGAAGCCATAATTCACTTGTATGGTATGAAGTGCATCATTAAAACTAGGTAATTACTGCGGTATTAGCCAATGGGTTTTCCAGTTTTCCATATTGAGCATAAGCTAGGATATCATCATATCAATTATCTGCGTAGTGTGTTTTATAGTATTAATATGAATAAATTTTTTTTTTCTTTCACAAAATATGAATTACAAAAATCTGAGTTTCGAGTCTTCTTTTAAGGATGCAATTCCTGTGCCGGAAGCCTCCCTTCTTCCATGACAATTGGTTATTTAGGTTTATACAAAATAAAACCAAAATTAAATAATAAAAAGCACAAAGAAAAATTATTAATTAAGTCTGACCGATTATAACTTGAGAATTAACATACTATTAAGTATATACTTAGGAAATAATGTTTTTTTGTGTAAAAACAACAGTGTGAGTGAAAGTGTGTGTGTGTTTGTGTGTGCTTGCGTACCTTTGTCCTGAGCGTGTGTGTTCGTGTGAGAGCGATAAACAGTGCGTGCTTTTATATATTTTTCATTGTAGTTTTAGCAATAGATTTCAGTCTCCTCATAATTTAGGGACTTCAACCAATTACTAACAGTTAGTTTGCAATCGTGGGTATTCTTGTTATAAATATTATTAATTCTATTTACTTTATTGTACAGCCCAGCTGATCGCCTGGTAAACTGTATAATATCACTACGTATTTTAAAACGAAGTCCTCAAGCCACGTCTGTCTGTCTGAATGCGATAAACTCAAGAACTACCAATCGGTTTTCACCAATGAACGGAGTGATTGATGCGGAAGGTTTATGTGTATATTTTTTTAAATTTTATGTAATTTGGCTGAGTTACATTGAATATTAAAAAAATTGATAATTGATGAATAAATCGAAAAAACGTTTCAGCCGAGTAGGAGTTTTCAAAGGAAACGCTGCTCTTTGAGATATAACAGAAAAATTTATGCTATAAATGCTCCTTTTTTATAGGTCTACAGAAAAGACCGCAATGGCATAAGTCTATCATTTAAGCGTCGCTACTACAAACATTTTAATGTTTAAAAAATGGACATATATATAATAATGTGGAAGTTGGAATACTATTTAGATGGCTACTATATAAAAATATAGTTAGTACCCTTGAGCATTTCATGCTCATCATAATTGCTTTTTACACCATACAATTTAAAATCGTACTCTCCAAAAAATTAAAACTATCACGCGACAAAATAAATTCGTCCACTGTTACACTGTTACACACTGTTGTTACACAGTATGTAAACTTACTAAACACGACACAAAACAATAATGCGGACTTTAAAGTGATTCACTATACGTACAACAAATCCAAAGCAACTGCAACCTTACACAGCACACACTAACAATAAATATATAGTATTTAGTTACCAATTACAAAATTTAAATTTATAGTACTGAACATACTTTTGTGTGAGTGAAATTTATCAAAGATCCATATTATTAAAAGATTATACTTATTGCAGTAATATAATTGTGCAGTAATTCTTTACTTTTTCAAATACTTGAAGGACAGGAAACAAATAACATTATAAACTCTTAGTAGGATAAACATAAGTATGTTACATTTTAATCTAATACACATGCTCAAAGCAACAAGCTGATGCGACACTACGACAAAAAGAAGTAGGCACATGTTCTGCTATCCGTGCGAAGCTGGGGTGGGTCACCAGTATATAATATTACTAAGCTTGTTTGCACAAAATAAGACAATTCACTTATAAGGGGGGCAGAGTCTGGGTGGCTCGTGGCAAATCAATCTTACTTACATCGTTAGATATTTTCAAATATTTCGATAAACAATATTAACATAACATAAATTATTGATATAGTGTCTCAATTATGTAATCCGATGCTCGTAAGTTGAATTCGCGATAAACAAGATGGCACCACGGTAACGTCCACTACAGAGTTGGCAGGTGATACGCCTGTGGGTGTTGTTATGAATGCAAGTTATCAGAATATTTAATAGTTATCTGCTCTTAACTCTGAACTAAGCTGATTAACAGTTGAATTCTGAGTATCACCCGCACTGATGTTATTTGAAGAATAATCCATACAATCTTTAAGGTCCACCACATCTGTCTATAACCTAAATACAACTACTATAAAAACATTTTATCATTCGAAAGGAAACAAATTGGTGTCTCGTGCGTTATTTGACATTTAGTTAAGAGTAGGTGAGTTAATTTTCCTTTTAAATAAACAGCGTTTTCAAAGAAGCTATTCGAATAAAACCTTATTGGACGCTTCAACTACGCTACTGATAATGTTTTTTATACATTGGGCACACTACTTTTTATCTAGACGAAAACGTACTGTAAAAAATTAACATTGTTTTGAAAAGCAAATAAAATGTTTGTCTCATACTCATAATATAATATAACGTCTAAAGTAGATACTGTCGTGCATTACGAACAACTAATTACGTGCATGCAATCTCGCAGAGGTGTCCTCATCTAAATGAGTGACAGCAAATTACGTTAAATAAGTCGTGGTTAAAGGTACTATTTTTATTATGTGCATCCATAACACAAGCTTCGCTTACTTTAGGGCCATACAGTTGGTGTGTTTTTCTGGGGATACAATTATTATTGTGCCATTCTTTAATATAATATGCCGTCTTAGGAATATTATTTTTACACTTTGATAAACAACACTTTAGTAACTTTATTTAATTTAAAAAAATTTAAATAAAATTTAATGATAGCGACTTACAAAAGCCGTCAAAGACAGGTTTGAAGTGATGTAACATAGATATGTAGAAAAATCATACAAAAATGCATGGTTTTAATTTCCGTCAAAATTTCTGGATAAAAATTAGATTTAATGTAATTCCGGTCGCTCTGTTTATCTGCAATCAAGAAATAAATCTAATACCTATTTAATACATCTCTGCTTGCTCCTACTGACGTTTTGCAATATAGCATAACATAAGTTCTATCTTGTGAAACACTAAGTAAACATGTTACTTATTTATTCAGATATCATCATTTCTTAGTATTCCACCGGGAAAAGTATTTGATTCCTCACTCAGCCTGGGACGGTATGTGAGACTGGAATCAACCACCACCACGGTTTTTGAAATATTCGTAATTGTCTAGTCTCGGTAACAATAAAACTAACACCGATCAAATTGCTTTAATCTTAATAATCACATTCGCCAGGATTGCCTCACAGGATTAGAACAAAAAGTCGTGTAATAAATGTTATTGACATTACACATGGCCCAAAAACTAACAGAAATGCGCAAAAGCATCCATTACGTGAAATCCAATATGTGTGGATTTCTCCTAGTCTGGCCGTAAGCCTAATGAATTAAGCTTTCTTGCACACTCTTCAAGAAAGCTTATTTATTTTGAGATTTAGTCGTAGTTCTTCTTAATTTTTTTATTGATTTGTTAGTATGTTTGTTATTTATAGAATGAAATCACAAGTGTCATCATATCTCCTACATTGCACGTAGAATTAAGTAATTTGATTTAATAGCAGGAAGGTAGAATACCAAATGTATTGACGAAAACAAACTTGTCTACAAAGACGTGCGCTGAACATATAGTGCGTTGTACATTATGTATGTATCTTTATACGCAATAAGTGTTGTTAACAAATATTTTTATTAAAAACTGGGCAGGATTAACATAATTTTATAAGTAAAAATACAAACGCAACAATTAATCAAACATATACACATTACAGTACAAACAGATAAGAATAATTTTGTATAGACATATAGATACATTTATTCTACAAAATGATAATACCGTTTTTTAAAAAATTCTTTGAGAAACTTATTGGAGTATGATTTTTACGCTGTTAAACGTCGCCTAACACACTAAGGCCCACTTGCACTGCTTTGAGTTAACTACTTATTGACGACCGAGTGGTGTAGTGGTAAGTAGCCTTGCCTCATACGCCGAAGGTCCCAGGTTCGAGTCCTGGCTGGGGCATTAATTTGTGTGATGAACACAGATGTTTGTTCTCGGGTGATGGTTGTATTTATTTATATATGTATGTTTATTCTGGGTTCCCCCCCAGTGCACTGTATGGTCATCCATAACACAAGCACAAGTTTGTCTGGGGATTTATTATTATTATTATAACTACCAAATAACATTAGGCTGAATATTGCTTTTTGTTTTTATCGACTCAATAGAAGCAGAAAGCGACGGAGAGATATTTAATTAACTTTCCGGGTCGTTCAGATCTGCGCTGGTGGGCCTAGGTAACTGAAAGTAATGCGTCTGGAATATGTGCAACGATTATTTACGACTTACGTGCAACTTGAAACTTGATGAATCTCAAGACTTGTCTCAAAACTTCCTGAGAGTCCCACACTTATTACTATAAACAGAAAAGATTCGTTAGTTTATTTACTTGTTATCAATATACTATGGAACTACTGGACCAATTTCAAAAATTATTTAGCCATTGGAAAGAGTATTGAGGCAGAGTGTAGCGGAAAGTGCGCTCACTTTAAGGTTAGAACTAAACTTTATATCTATTTCTTTTGATTTTAATGTTTACGCTGGTGAATCAAAATAATCTTTAATAGTGCAAACTTTTTTGCGGAATCACGACGCTTGGTCAAACAAGAAAACATTTTGTGTAATTGCTATTATAAATACTAATTTAAAAAAACATTGGCAATTAAAATCTTCTTTTTTGGATTTCGGTATCTATAGACATTCAGTATCGCTATAGCAATTCAACTTTTCTTACAAGACATCTTAGTAATCCGATATAGGCAGCCTCGCCCAGCGACATAATGGTAATTTTGGTAATTTTGGGTAACTAACAGACACCATATAGAGTGCCAAACAAATACTAAGGTGTGGCGTGTCATTGGTTATTGGAGGAATGTATTTTGAAAGCCTTGATTAAAGTAAAATATTACGTGTTTTACAAATTACCAGAGGTTATAATCCGGTTCTAACGTACACTGTTTATATATATCGAATGCTTTTTCAAGAGTATTGAGCCTTAATTAACCTCAAAGGTAATAAAAGAGAAATAATTTACTTTTTTAAATTTATTTCATTCGGTTTCAATACATTTCTTGAAAGTCAAAATTAGTTTACAACTAAAGAATGGCGGTTCTATGGGTGCCTTTAAATAACTGATTTCCACGGCTTCATGTTACGCAATGATGATTGAAAATAGCAGATTGTGTGCCTAAATGCAATCAATGTGTTGGTATTCGCTGGTCGTTTGTTTTTCATCGCAACCGATGGAATTTAGCAACAAAATCAAGCGGTGGCAACTTTGAATGAGCATCTTAGTCAAAGTTTACATTAAAAGACATTGTTTATAAATATGTAAATTAGGATTCTTAACTTACTACATAAAAAAGTTGTTTTTTGAAACTATGTTCTGACAGAATCTCTTGTGATGCTATGATGCATAGAGAAATATATTGTTGCGTGCAATGAGGTTCTATAATAACTATGATGTTTACTGTCATAGTAAATGCTTTCCACAACAACAGGGCGACAATATGGACTTGAAAGATTGTCTGTGATATCTGTAACATTGCACAACAAAAGAGGAGACTCGGATTATACGTTACGGTGTAAAATAATGTATGACTTTATTTTTATTATTTGTAAATATCGATATTACATCAACTAATAAGTTTCAACCGCCTGTTCTCTTCTCAGCCAAAAAAATATTATTTGTATAAATGGAGGAACATTACCAATTCATTCGAACGTTAATTGTAAGTTTATTTCAAAAAGATTATTATTTTGACTTTTGATTATGAGGTGGTTTCTTCAGAAAAAGACGTTTAAAAAATTAGATATTAAAAAATACATTCAATATACAATGTTTTATGTATAATAATAGGTTTAAATGAAGCTGAAGAAACAAAAATTTAAGACAAGCATTACAACAAGTGTTCTTTAAAAATTTTATATAAATAAATTAAAAGAAATGTTGCATGCTTTAAACAAATTAAGCTTATTACCTTATCCTTTTTATATTTATTTACAGGCATAATGTAGGCAAACATTGATTAAATCGATGATAGCACGAACTAGTTACTATAAACCAGTGATTCTAAATCACAGGTTTATTTAAGTAATAAGCTTACATATTACAAGGCATACAAGAGATTAGGACAATCTTTTATATGGTTACTTACTACGATTGCGGACGACAAGTTCTTCAATTCTTCGTACATGCCCAGTTTCAATACACGATAATTTTAGATATTAAAGAAAATAAGAAGATCGATTACGAACAAAATATTTAACAATGCAGTTAATCACGTCAATGATAACGTTGAAGGCAATATCGCCAGTTTTAAATATGTTACGATTGTTGTGATTCAGTATGTGTCCTTTTCGTTTCACCCCATTTCCGCAGAAAACTATTCAAAAATAAAAAGATGAAAATAAAAACAAAATTAAATTTATATCTACAAATATGGGTTATGACAAATGTACAGTTCGATCCATATCTAACCTAGAAGGTATGTACAATACTTGTAGGAAATGTTTATAACACAGGTACCAACTTGTCATTGAAATAATCAATAATAGTGTAGTAAGAAATATTTACTGTTAAAAACATTTTAAGTTTCGTTTTAACATTAATAATATTTTTAATACAATCGGCTTTTATTGAAAATTTTGGGAACGACAAAGAATCTAAGAATATAGAGCAGTTTTACAATTAATAAGTCGCATATTTAAAATGTAGCCTACACAGACGTTGTTACTTACTCCCATTATCTTTTGACCATGGTTGAAAGCCACAGAGAGTCTGAAACGTAGAAATAACTAAAATAATGAATGAGTATAAGCTCTCGGCTTCGAAACTGAAGTCCCAGCCAGGAGGGTGTAAGTTGATGATTGTGATTGGTCAGCTTTTGAACTTGACTTATTGTGCCCAAAGTTTATCAAATAAGAGGTTAGTTTTCAAATCTTTTATTTTACTACTTTAAAATATGATTCCACGGCCAGTGTTCTGATTTTGTAGTTTACCTTCTAAACGCAGCCTTCCTTTTTCTTGTAATATACAAAAATGTTTTAATGAAAACTAGATTAATATATTTAGAACAGGTAACGCATAATAAGTGCCTGTATAACAGCCATGCCGTTTTTTTGCTTTATATTATGAATGAAACAGGAACATAAAATCCTGAAATTTTCTTTTATTTTTACCGAGCTGTGGCTTAAATATTATTAAACACTTAATGATGACAAACGAAGTATCAAATTTATGGAGGCCATAAAACTATCATGTTTTCACTCATCTCACTAGACACTTTCATTTTCTTTGGCCCCTTTGCTAAGTTTCTGTGATATTAATTCGATATATTTGTATTTTACTGACAGCCACGTGTTAGTGAAAAATCTCCAACGTTAGACAATAGTTTCAGAGATGCGAAAATATTGTTATGAGTGACAATCAAGGTCACTCGTATTATCCACGATTACTTTAGATACTTTTGTACAGTTTTACATTAGTAACGAAATTGGAATAACAGCTAAAAGCAAATATCCACTTCACCCGAAAAAGGTTAATCCATAATAGCAGACCAGATTTAACACGACATAATACGACGCATGAAACTCTTGAAACCCTCTTAAAATGTCGTAAGACTTAGGTACTGACAACTTTTATCTACATTAAAAATATTTCTGAACAAATAGGAATTATCCATTTTTCAGTTTGATTCACCCTAAACCCCAAACTTCAACGAAGATTGATGCGCTCATCACGTTTTTTGGGGTTAACATTTTAAAGTAATTAATTCAGTATTACTTTCACTACAAAAAGTGAAAGTGGAGTTCTAATGGTGAAAGACACTTGTTTCATAGTTTTTGTGTCTTTTAAAATATGTTCAATACATACTTTTTGGTATGTACCTACGTCTCATGAGATGAAGGAAACTCTAAAAAAAGTAGTAATTTATATAAAAATCTCTATTATTTCACAATAAAATAGTAAATGGAAAAGTGTGATTCGATTAATTTCCTATGAATTCCCGATATTGTTTTTAAAATGTTCCCTACATTCAATTACCACAAACGTACATAGGTATTAGGCAAGTGCTTTGTCAAAATGCTTATAAAGTACCCTATTGTCTTGCTTGCAATGTAAATCCATCAGGATATTACATTTGAATGTTCTGTCTATAAAGAAAATTACATTTCCGATTCAAAATTACAATATTAATATAAATATTTCATGAGCAAATTTCATTTCGATGTATTCAGGTGTTATTTTGTTGGATTAAGTCAGGCTTGATCGAGTAATCAGTTTTTAATGATTAGTATCCATATTTCATCTGAGTTAATTGAACCGTGTGATAATTTTGTTCTAAAACTTGCATTACTTATTTTGAAAAAATATATAAATTTATATCTTACACCTTTTTTTACATAAGTACAATTATGACTTATGTGAAATTGTCTATTTTGTTTTATAAACTTTTTCTTCAAACTTTCGATTGTACGAAATACTTCTCCAAAAGTATGTGTCCTAAAATTAAAATGTTTAATCGTTGAAAATTCTAAACTCTATTGTCATAAATACCTTTACTCATTCTCAAAAAATCCATAAAAGTCCTGCAAAATCTTCAAATCCAGTTACTTCTATAGCCATCATATCAATTTTACAGGTAGTTTAACTTGTGCATCATTGCTATTAACTTCTATTAGTCGTTTACTTCATAACTGCACAATAATGCATGCCAGCAAGCAAGCACGTATTCATGCAAGCATGCAAACTCTTCTGAGTATGCTCTTCTTTATCAGCTTTTCGTTACACTCGCACACTCGACCGACGATCTGATCAGATGTTTGACTATAAAATGTTTCGTATAAAACATTTTAGATAACATTGAAAAACACGTTATATTTTAAAGTACAGAACTACATACCTTCACATTGCAAGAAGTATGGAACTCTTATATTTACATATTATAACTACGTTTAAAATGGCGGAGAAATTTAAATATACATAGAAAAATGTTTCTTCATTATGTATGTAAAATACGTAACAACTTTTCCTTAAGGTATTTTTTTGTCAAATATTATAATATAGAATTGAAGAAAGTTTTAAGTATGCAATGTTAACGGTTTGTATGTAACTTTTATTTAAATTATACAATATGGTATTAAGACATACCTAGTTAGGTTTAGTGACACCTAGTGACCTAAAATTATGTATATTGTTGCTGTTGAAAATAATAATATTATGTTCATTGTAGTCCGATAAAAAATAGGATGTCTCTCGTGCGATCATAATTAATTTATTTACAGGCTCCACAAAGTAAAAGATTAGTAATGCGGTAACCCTCAAATCAGATTTTACTTATGACCAGATTTTGTCAACTTTAAGCCTACTTTTTTCTTTCAATATATTAAATATTAGTTGTTCAGGGTTCAATATCATTAATATTATTTATAAATATATTCCAAAGAACGCAAATTATACTATACGTTAATTTTATTAGTAGAAATTTTACTCATACAAAGGAAAAAAGTAGCCACAAACGCCTAATTGATTTTAAAAAATAGTTCACCTCTTTGACATTAATCGCTGGACAAAACCACAGCAGGAAGTTATTTCTACTTTGAATTTTAAAATTGAAGTCGAAAAGAAAATTTGTCCGTCGGTATCTGATAATAAAAATAAATTCAAAGTATAAAATTTAAATTTTTACTTGACTTCTAAAAAATGCTTGTTACTTAGAAATACAAAAAACCACATTTCTTTGTTTTTTAACTATCGTTTGTTTTTTTTGTACTTACTTAACATCAAGATACCTATGGGTTTTTTTTACATAGTTAATTAAGGGATAATAAAGAAAGCGAAAGTAAAGCGATGTTCTTGTAATACGACATTAAAAAATGTACAAAAATGTAGATCTCCCCCTTTTCGAATTGTGATGTTTGGCAACAATAATCATATACCCCTCAATTCTTGTCGACTCGAGTTTGTCGAGAAGTGACTTTACTATCATTTTATTTAAATTTATGTGATAGTTGGATACCCAACTATTTGCCGTTATGATTTATACACGATTTATACTTATTAATCTTTATAGATGCTACTATGTTAATTCATGGTAAACTGAGCAATTTAATTTATTTAGTACGAAGATTGACAGCATTATAATATTAATAGAATTAACCTTTGCATTAGTCTACCCGTTTTAATAAATATACTTACAGTATATTTATAATATTAATAGAATATTATATAGGGATTAATGTTCTATAAATATAATAATTTGAATTTGTTAAAGAATCGTAAAAAACGTTAATTGATCAAGCTTTATTTAAAGCGTATTCCGCAGTGGTTAAGGAGAAACTGGCTTCTCCATTTTAAGGTTCCGGGTTCGATTCTGGTTACTTAAAATTGTACGAATGAGTTTTTACAACTGAAGGTCACACAGCCGACCAACCTTATAGCTTTAGTTTAAACAATTATGTAGACAGTCAGCTTTTTTACGAATATTATTTTACATGTTACAAAATGATACGTAATAGTGTATTTTTATATAGGTACACACATTTTAGGTTATTATTAGCGTAGTCTCCATTCTAAATATAATATAAATAGATGTGAAATGTATTCCCATTGATTCATAACTAAAATAAATATTAATAATAACCTTATAAACAAAACATTTCGTTTTTAATTAGCTTTTTGCTCAGCCCTAGAAAACCCTGATGCACTACTGCTATGACGCACGAGCTGAATTGTTGCCAATTGTTTCTAATTTTTAGTTTAATTCTTATTTCTTTGTACAAAGTTATAAGAAACAATACTATTATAACAGTTCTTTCTCCTTTTAGTATCAACAGTACTTGTCACTGCATGTATTTAATCAACACTCATATCAGTACAAAGACTTAAGAAATGTTATGTAACGCGTGTATCTTAATAAATAAACACTCTTCAATTTAGGTACTAATAACCAAACAATCGCTAAGTCATATTAGTTTTTTAATTCCATGATAATACTATTTCTCTACGGTAGGTATCGATTATTAATGTTACACTTCTATTTTTACATTGAACTTTATTTGATATCTCTTTTTTTTTGCGAGTTTGTGTAGAATACCGTGAACACTTCCCGATCCCGTCTGCAGATTTTGCTGAATCACCTCGTATCTAATTCGCTGGTTTCGTAAAAGTAGTCAAAGGACGACCACTTCTTTCTTCATCCTTCGAATTTAAGCGACCACACATAAACTAATTATACCAGCGGTTCACACTAACTTTAGAAGGCGTTTTATTTATAAAAGCTAATTGAAATCGATTAAACGATTCATCAGGTTTCAAATTCGACTTGAAATCGTAAGAAATCATTGCACGAAAATGTTCCCGAAGCAGATCCATTTTTCAATGACACACAATAGTTTCAAAATGCTGGTAAAATAATTTGAGAGAAATTTACATTTGAAACAAATATATTTTGCCTCTTTATCAATCGAATTTTCAAAATAAATTATAATTCGTCAGCGTTCCACACATAAAAACTTTGTGGCCTGGTATGAATTTAACTCTGAATTGCCTAACATAAGGTCATTACATGTGAAATTGACGTTTTCTAAGGGAGGAACATAAAGTAATTTTTTTTAAATATAATATATTTATTTAATCAAAGTATTTGCTGTCAATGCAATTTGCCAACACATATGTAGTTCATTGATCTCTTTACTAAAAAAGCAATTCGGACGGGAATCAATAAAATCTTTGAAGGCGCTTTTGATTGCTCTATCGGAGTTGAATTTTTTCCCTTTCAAGAAGTTATCCAAATTTCGAAAAAATGGTAATCTGTTGGAGCAACTCCGGGGAGTACGGTGGATGTATTAGTTAGACATTCCAATTGAAGCTCCTCTAATTTGATAGCCTTCTGTTGTGCAGTGTGTGGTCTAGCGTTGTTCTGAAGCAGCAGTGGCCTAGAGCCATTGACCAGCCTCGGTTGTTTACCAGGTAGCTTTTCCATCGTGGTTTGCAGTTGCTGACAATAGACATCTGCCGTAATCGTCTGGCCACATTTAAAAAAGCTGTAGTGAACAATACCGGCACAAGTCCACCAAACGCTCACAAGTAAGTTTTTATGAGTAAATTTTCGCTTGGGGCAGGATTTGGCTGGTTCACCAGGGTTCACCCATTGCGATAAGCGTTTCCGATTGTCGTACAGGATCCACTTTTCATCACAGCTAATGATTCGATTTAAAATCCTTTCATTATTGTGCCGGTTGAGTAATGTAACGCAGCAGTCGACGCGCGTTTGTCGGATTGCTGCACTCAATTGATGAGGTACCTACCACCTCTCAAGCTTTTTCACCTTTCCAATTTGCTTCAAGCAGATTAAAACAGTTTTGTCACTAACACCGCAGCCTACAGCTAATTCGGACGTGGTTTGCAATGGATCCGCTTCCACAATAGCCTTCAATTCTTCATTAATCAACTTTGGTCCCCGGCCGTCCACTTGTTCTGCAGGTCAAAATTTCCAGAACGAAAACGTTGAAACCAAAAACGCACTGTGTTTTCTTTTGCGACACCGCCGCCATATACAGCATTAATACTACAAGCCGTTTGAGCAGCACTGGTGCCACGGTTGAACTCCTACTCGTAAATAACGCGATATTTCAATTTTCCCATTTTATAAACTAAATGATGCAAAGAAAAAACCTGAAGAGGATAAAACAAATGAATTACGGGTTTCAAAACAAAAATGCGTGAGTAAATAGCTGAATAAATTTAAAATTGGAATTCTTAACCAAAGAGGAGATAATACAGATCAAAGCGGCCAATACGACAAAATGCATTTGACTTTATAGTAAAGTTATTTTGTAGAAAATATTCTTTAAGGCTTCAAAGATTCGAAAACCCACCCTGGATCTTCAAATCTATTTATTTTCCACTTACTCTGCCTTTTGTGTGATTGATGCTGGTAAAAAATTTTATGAAGCTATAATACTTTATCTATTTACTTAAAAAACCAGACAAAATAATGAGCATTGTACTCAGTCAATGGTAATTTTTTGTCAAACATGTTTTCGTTATTCCTACTTTAGAAACTTCCTTGGTAATCTTCCTTTCTTTGAACTTCATTTAGAAATTGCTCTTCAAAGTAAATGACTAACTTAGGAGATGCTTATTATCTTATAATTTAATTGTGTTGTAAATATAACATTGGTTTTATGACACGATTCTGTAATACAGGACTTTTCAAATAATAACTTTAATATTTAGATATATCTCCTTTAATAATCTTATTTAACTGACACGATGTTCAGTTTATATCGAAGGTTTTAAGTGCAGACTTATTGAAATAGGAAGGGTGCACGCAAATCAAATATTTGAACACTTAAAATATTTACACCCTACCTATGCAAGCGATTATTTTTGCACGGAAAGGCGACATCATTATTTCAAAATAAAAACAAGATAATTATGAGCACATCGTGCAAAGGCATTTACTATTACTATGGGCATCATTGCGATCATTTATCATACATTTTTTCGCATAACAGGTCGAATACCTGTAACAAGAAATACTGATTGAAGAGGCATCATGTTTCTTATGAACTAAAATTAAAACAATATGTTTTGCATTTGTCAAGTTATAATAATTTTACCAGGTCTTTTCTTTTTAAGTTTGTTATACTTTCTACAAATTATATTTAAAAATCACCAGTTATTGAGTCCCTAATTAGATATCTAAATAGATAAAAAGTTTTTTTACCTTATTAACGTTATTTTTAAATGAGAATTTACGAAATTTCCATAAAATGGAGCTACATAACAATATCAAAGAATCAATGAAATTTCTATCTTTTCAGATACCTCAAGAAACCGAAATGAACACAACCAAAGAAGATAGTCCAAAGAATCAATGAACTTCAACAACTTTCGTGCGAACATGACGGCTTTTGCTAATGACACGGAATACGATGGCAACTTCTCGGTGCCGGTGGATTCTACTCTCATATTTGGCCCTCAAAGAGACTCTCTGTACATTGTGATACCTGTAACAGTGATTTACTCAGTAATCTTCGTGATTGGATTAATCGGGAACACATTTACATGTTTAGTGATAATACGAAACAAAAGTATGCACACCGCAACAAACTATTACCTATTTAGTTTAGCAATATCAGACTTATTATTATTAGTGAGTGGACTACCACAAGAAATGTATTCAATTTGGTCAAAGTGGCCATATGTGTTTGGACATGCATTTTGTTTAATACGTGGCTTAGCAGCAGAGACTTCAACAAATGCTAGTGTATTAACTATAACTTTATTTACTGTAGAAAGATATTTAGCTATATGTCATCCATTTGTGTCTCATAAAATGTCAAAGTTATCACGCGCAGTGAAACATGTGATTTTATTGTGGTTAGTGTCTTTCGGATGTGCGCTGCCTCAAGCGCTGCAGTTCGGAATCAAACAACAGAGAGGTGTGACAATGTGTTTGCAAACTAGGGTAATAATAAAACACTCCTTTGAAATTTCAACATTCTTCTTTTTCTTTGCGCCTATGATAGTGATAACAGTACTCTATTCTCTTATTGGAATGAGATTAAAAGCAACGAGTGCAAGCAAGGAAAATAGAGATCATGACTTTGAAATGAGCAGCAGATTCGTCCACAGGGTTCGAAGATCACACAATCAGTCCACGAGAAGAGTAGTCAAAATGTTAGGTACGTACAAATATTATTAATTATAAATAAAAAAAGATTTAAGATTTATTTATTTATTAAACTTTAAATTTTTTTTATCTTACCTACATCTAACACTGTGCTCCACAAAACCACGGTATTGGTTTGACTGTGGGATCGAGTCTCCGTACAATCAATATATAAATCAACTTTAACCGAAAATTTCCAACTTAACTTAAAACTACAATTTTTTGCGGTATTCAACATTTTTTTAAACATTTAACAACCTAAATTTTTAACATCAAATAACTTGAATACAAAAATAATGTATATTTACTGAACATAATAGTATAATTATTAGTTCATGTATGCTAACAATAATTTAGGTAATGAACTTTAAGTGTGTTTTTAAATTTTTTTTTTATTTGTTTCCTGTCTAATGGGCTCCGGGAGACTATTCAACAGGTAAGGCAAGCGTTATTTTAATGGTCTGTCTCCACAATAGTTTGATATTTATTTAATAATATCAAACTATTATGTATATATAATTTTTGGGTACTAGATGTCTCCCCGTGGCCATTGATCGGGTATTGTAGGTATTGCTTATTAACGTCAGCTCATGCTCCTGACTGGAATGGTTATTTACTTAGGATGTTAGATTTTATAAATCATTTTGTGTAGTCACTTTTGCATTGTTCCTAATTTTTTTTACCCACAAGTAGTTTAAGGAATCTTATGTGTAATAATAATTATTATTACACATATTCTGAGTTTTCACATATGTATTCTATATGATGGAACCAAGAATGTTTTTTTCTATTTTCATACCCAAGTAGAATACACAGTTAACTCTTTCAATCGGTTTACAATTACAGTTTATTATTGTCTTGGGGTGAAAGCTTAAGAAATTGTGAGCATGCAATAGTGGCTCTGCTGATGGTCGCATGTATGGGGAGTGAATCAATAATAATTTAGTTTTATCTACATTGTGTTATCGTGTGACCACTTTATGATTGCGTCTATGTCTTGCTGTGGCTAATTGACAAGATTTTCTTATCAGCTATGGAGCGCTTCCAAAATATTTGGGTAGGCACGAATCGGCACTGCCGGGAGGAAACGTTGAACGTATGTAGAACATGAACGCACGGGAAAAATACTGCCCCTCCAAAGCCGTTCGGGTTTTTTTGAGACGAGCCGAATGTGCTGACCTGCATAAAGCCCAAATGATCTGCTGAATACATGAAATAATTTCTTCGGGCAAGCCTTGAAATTCAGGAACTACTACTGGCTAGCACCTCTAACGTTTTGTGTGTTTGAATTAGTTCAGCAAAACATTATTCAAGAACGAAAGCTACCATCTAAACTCTTCGTTGCAGTACAGTTTGAATACCCTCAACCAAAGGAAATCAATACCCTAATCACTGCTCTGTAATATTCACTAGTGCTTAATTTATTGTGAAAATTGTATGATCATAGTGTACTTACTTATACGGAAAATATTTACCAAAAGTTTAGTATTGAGTGAGACTAGAGTGAGAAAAGTGTTAAAAAGTCAATACAAAACATACCTTGAATGTAGATAATATTAAGGGCTGACTTTTCTATACCCAGATAAATTTTATAAGTGGAATAAATTTTCATAATTTCTATAAAACGGTCATTCTTGACATTAGGCATTCTTCGTCTAATTGCCGTAGCCTTTTTAATTTTTCACTTATTTGACTTGAAAACACTAGAATATAAATAATAAATAAAGATACAAATTAGCACTAAAAAAGGAAAAGAGCTAAAGACACATAATTTTTTTTGTGTACGGTAATTAGATAAGTCTAAAACTTAATGTAACGGTAATTAAAAAAAACTATTAAATCTACGTAAAACTAAAAAATCTAATATGATTCTTAAAAAATGTGTTTCACACGTATCAGGAAATAAAGAAAGTTCACTTTATCATTGCAATTGTTCGTTAATGGAAACTAAATATAAACTAAAAGTCTTATAATTAAAATTGCTTGGTCACAGCTGTTTATTTAAAGGAATACTTTTATAATTATCACTGTATGTTTTCATATAAATCAACTCGGACCTTTGTTCAGTACGAAAAAACTTATGTAGATAGTATTCTAAACATTCTTAGATAATGAAAATAGATCCAGCTTAAAGCTATTCATATGTGTCCTCTAGGATTTGCTTATATCGCTGTGTACTTACATTATGTATAGTAAATCAATACTTTCAGAATGAAATAACGTATTATATAAACTAGTGTCGTTGGCGAGTTTACTCCAATGAACACAACCGTGCATTTTAATATAAATCAGTCTGCTTTATAGTAATTTTAATTTTTTTTTACATAAATCTATATTTTCCACATCACAAATCCATATCAAAAACAAATATTATTAGGGATTTTTGTCATTGTTGTGAAGGATGGCATTGTAAGATTTAAATTAAGAGGAGAGACAGGAATCCAAAAACTGTTTTGGAAGGTGCAGAAAGTAGGAACCTGGGATTTGCGCAAGTTTCTTTTTCTTTTGTCGTTTCTGGATTTAAAGCATAAAATCCATGATGTTTACCATGTTCACATTCAATTGATTAATGCGTACAATCTTGTGTACCACAGCTTAATTTTCGAATGACAAATAAGTTCGGTTTTGATGAATTCAAACGACCTGATGGACTTTCATTGTGCCCTTAAACTCCTGTAAGTCTTAAGCAGAACTTTTTGGAGGATATCTGCTTTATTAACTATTTCCGTAATGACTCCTCTAATATTGGCTCTACATTTTTCACAAAGAGTTTCAATATCGACAATATCAAAGCCCTGAGCCACGATTCTATCTGCAGTCCTCTTTACCGTCGCTCCTACGCCATCTGATGAACTTTTGCCATAGCCGCTCTCTGTTTAATTCCAGCCGACCACTTTAAATTTCGGAAAGTGCCAATGAAGTTTTGAGATGACTTAAAAATTTTTTGTGACGGTATTGTCCAGTCGGGGGATCTGATATAAAATTAATGGCAATTAATTGGATAAGCATGAGATGACTCCAAACTGCAATTGCCCCATGACTAAGTGCAAAATCAAGGTGCAAAATGACTGAATCAGAAATTTTCCATTGTTCTTGTAAGGAATGACAGATGTATGTAGTTACTTTCGGTTGCCACGAAAGTGGAATGACTAGATTTCATCAATGTATTTCGTGTTATAGTTCTCGCTAAAATCAACGTGGACAGTCATTCTCAGGTACATTTTCTTTTAAATGTTGAATTTAACTATTTTGAATCATATTGAAATTTAAATATTTATTTCTCAACATTGACCATTACTTGTTCTTATTGACGTCAAATAAAACATGACTCTACCACCAGTTTGGAAAAACCTTCGTGAAGAAGAACTGGCAAGAAACTTCACAGGTATATTTTTTTCAAAATAAATTTTTAGTGTCTCTTTATGTCCAAACAAAATTATTCGTATCTGCATCTTTTAGCTCGGCTCTCCCGCACGACTCTCCTCCTCACGGCACCCGTTGACGAGTTAACGCGGGATCCAGCCATTGTCCTCCTCAACCATATTAAAGGGAAATGAGCGACCCTTTACCCGACGCTACCATAAGAAGACGTTTTTTAGTGACAATGACCGAATAGTCTATACCTACTACTTAATATTTTCATACAACGGTAATTAGAAAATACACTGTAATTAGTATATGGTAATTAGAAAATGGAAGGTTTTCTTAGAAATTCCGAAAACTTATACATTTTAAATTACTGGCCTACTACAACACACGGAGGCCAAAGTACTGTCTTTATTTAAATAAGCAACGAGGATCTAATCTTAACAATCTAGTATATAAATAAGTGCACGGTAATTATAATTTTTTCAAACCAAGGGTACGGTAATTAGACTCCTACCTGTTTTGTGGCGAGACACCGACACACAAGAAACATTCACCTGCTTGCGAGTAGTAGCCCAAACTGAGGGCTCGCGATGCGTCTAGTAGTGATGTGCTAAATACTGTTATTTTGGGATGAGCACGCCTGAACAAAAAGCGCTACGGTAATTATAACTTTAGACCGGACATGCGGGTACTTAATGATAATTGTTTACATACTGGTTCTATTAAGTGGATATTTTGTTATAAGATACACACTACGCAATACTATTCAAAACTTTAAATTAAACAAATTAAATTCGAACCTTGTAAAAACTACAGACAAGTTTTAACATTAGGTTAGCGTGCGGACAGGTCACGGCAATTAGAGAACAGGGGTTCAAAATTTAATTTAACCAAATATTTTGATTTAACTGAGGCCTAAGTTTATGTTTACAGCTAGATAAGAATGCTTACTAACTTTTAAAAAATTGCACTTATTGAATTAGACAATACTTACCGATATACAAGCCCGGACACGGCAAAGCTGGCTATCCGGAGAATGGCCGAAAAATCATTTTCAATTGTCAAATTAATCTACTGATAAAATATCTGAGCATTAAAAAATTATCTCTAAGTCGTTTATCAAGTATTTTTTCATGGTCAACAAAAAACAATAATATTCCTGGATAATTATGTTCATACAAAAAAGTTGACATATTACATTTTGAAATTATTGAAGACAAAATGTTCATCTATTTCAAATTTATAAAATTTTGTACTTAAATTAAAAAATTAAAAAAAGATATTGCTAATTCGAGTGCGATTTATGTACGTTAAGAACATTTCATAAAAACATATCAATCAAAGTCAAACTAGTGAAATATCATATCAAAAGCATTAGGAAACATTTAGGAACTTAGACCTAACTAAACTTTATTTGAAATTGGATATGCATTGGTCTAACGTCTTATCAAGTTACGATCAAAGAAAATAATTATAAATTAATTTTCTGTTACATATATAAAGTGAAATTTGTCGAATACTGTAAGGATTTCTAGGGGCTGTTTTAAGCCTTTTTGTATATCTAAAAGAATTATTTTTAATTATTTTTCCTGTTTGTCTTCAAGCAGGCTCATCTGAGTAACGCCTCATTTGTTATAAGTAGAGTTTGTTGTAAGCTTAAGGCAACATACAGGCTATTATTCCAATCTCTTTAAAAATATAAAAGGTATGTCAATTTGTATAGATAGATAAAAGCCGTACAATGGATTTTTATTAAGTTTAAGACAAGCATAGGGTTGATGATCGCATATTTTTATGAACATAAAGTAAATAAATCAATATACTATAAATTAACATATACTTGTACATATGGATCAAACTCGGACACACATGACGAAAAAAGATGAGCCTAGAGTCTTCTTTTGTTAAACGATACTGCGTTAATTATTATCAAAAATTAAGAAGTGTGTATCAAAATGGATCTCTTTGAATACGGATCCAATTTCTTTAACAGTTGTTTCCCTTCTTAATAAGTTATTTGTTGTTTTAATTATGACTGGCAGTAAATTGAAGAGGTTAGTTTTTGAGTTACTGTAATGCTGTTTATACCTATTTGAGAATCTGCTTTCTGGTTCTTTAATAATTTTACAAAGGCTTAAGTCCATAGTGTTTGAGCCGTCGGCCTATTATGTTTCAGCATATAATACCGTCATGATTATTTTTAATAGATTGACTATATAGTCATGAACCATATTTAAAAGGTTATTGAACTAACTTTTTGTTTTTGGCATTTAAATTAAATAATGAAGTCAAGGAAATCTCACGTACAACACTAGAGTCACGTGACCAAAATCTTAATTAGAATATAGAAAGAAACACATTTATACATTAGACTAACCTAAAGGCTTTTATAGGAAGAGGTCTGTACCCGCGACAAGTCGAGGAGGTCTCAAAATGCGAGAAACTGCCGCTACTGAGCCATATTATCTCGCGACCCGAAGCGAGTGTTTGTCGCGTTTAGACACCTTCTCGGCTAGTTATGCTAGCCCCGTGCAACTTTAATAGATAAACAAGCTTAACCTACCGCGCTTATGAAGCTTGTTTTCAGCTTGAGTTCTTATTGTCTAACACAGGAGAGCTTTTTTGGATAATTTAGTTTATTTTATGATAAAATACGTTCTAATATAAAGGAAAATCAAAAAGGAAATGACATAGAAAGAAAAAGAAGTCAAAAAAAAGGAAAGCCGAAAGAGCACATCCACTTGTTGCAAAATAACAGAGCGAACGAATATTGGATTGACGTATTTGAATTTTGAAGTTTGGTGATAGGGATCCCGAACTAAAAGAAAACAAATCTCACAAAAAGTTATAGTTGCAATCGAAATAATGCTTTGCAAGATTATACAATTCACATAATTAAGTTTGTAATATGTTTTATTTTATTATTTATTTAGTTTTAAATGTATACTTTACATGTTTACTTTACTGTTTATAAAAAGCTTTATGCCTTTATCTTTGAATAAGCCACCAGCAAAACTTCTTTTGCATTGAATCGGTAACCCCAACGTTGCGCAGCTATTGTATGGAGACTCCTCAGGTTTTGTTTCTTATTAATTGAGATAATTTTATTGGGAAATATTTTAGTTCTGATACTTTTTTTAATAATCATTTACATAATTGATACGAATTATCGTACATTACATTCGTCCATTAATTGCTGAAACAAAAAGCTTACTGACAGCCTAAAATGGACTTAACCGTTTATAATAATGGATTTCAGTGGTGCTGAAACATGGCAGTCAAGCCAAAGATTCAAAACCACTCCCTGTGTTGTAGAGCGTGTTAAGAGTTCTCTTGTGGAGTTGTAATAATTTATAAATATATTTGAATATTATTTATTTGCAAAGAAGATTAGGTTAACCGTTACTATTTTGAAATGTGTACTGGTAATCAATTATAAGATAGGAAAACAATTACCTTATATTTACACAAACTTCTTATTATTTACTCGTATAATGATTTGATTATAGAAATAGTTTAATGGTTTGAATAAAACAAAATTAAATAAATCCGATAATAGGACAAGATTCCTACTTACTATAGTTATAACAAAACGTTGCTGAAGCTGTCTCGTGCACCATGCTATAGCGCAAATAGTGTAACAAGGCAATCGCGGGCGAACGACCCCGCTCCGTCCTCACCTCAGCCATCGTTGGCTTAGGATATAAAGACCGTGTTCAACGTTATTCAAAACATAGACATTAGGGAAACTCTGTGCACGCAAACTGCGAGCCTCCCACGCTCTTCACGAGGGTCTTTTAGCCTTAGCCACGCATCACTCACTTCTTAGTTCCTTATAAATTCTATAAATAGTATAATAATTAGACCTCGTACTGGTCGTACTAAACGCGTACTAAACGGCCTATCCCTAGTATCATTTAATGTCCGTGGCCTCTATTCTAACCTTCCTGAGCTCAAACTGTTCCTTCACAACAACGAGCCGGACTTACTGCTCCTCCAAGAGGCGTGGCTCACTCCATCCCGCTCCAGAGGACTCGCCATTCCTAAATACGCGCTTACACGTAACGACAGGCCTGACCCCGACTGTTACGAAGAGGCACGGCTGTTTACTATAAGAGAGGTAAATTGCTATTCTCTCCCCACCCCTCCTCTCTTCAACATGAAAACCACTGTGTGTAGGCTGGCTATGAAAGGTCATCAGGCCATCATCATAGCTTCAGTCTACAAACCTACCGCCACCAGAACTGTCCGAAGTGACTTTGAGGCCATTCTCGCCCTCAGCCATTCAGTCATTATGTTCGGAGACTTCAACTCTAAACATACTGACTGGACGTGCCTATCGACCAACACCAGCGGAGTCGCACTCTATAACATCATAGAGTCACTCGACTAAGACGTCATTTTTCCCGTCACTCCCACTCACTGTCCAGACAACCTGAAGGAAAACCTGTCTAATACAGCATTTCTTGCGCACCCTCAGTGTAGTACAAAGCTTGCATTAGTTACAGGCGCGGAGCTTGCATTAGTTACGATCAACGGCAACCGCTTGCCTTCTTTTCTTCGAAGCTTAGTCCCAACCAAGCCAATTCTCCAAAGCCAAACTCGCTATACGACCGTGAGTTACTCGCCATTTACGACGCCATCAAATACTTTCGGCACATGTAGGAGGCGAGGCATGTTATCGTCTATACTGACCATTAGCCTAACAGTTTCGCTTTTCATGAAAGGAAACGGACCTGACATTACCGCAAAGATAGTGGGCAAGGCACTGTTGTCAGCCTGAATATCCAGATTCGGACGACATTTCGGGTCTGCACTGTTTCAGTATCTTTCGAAGGCGATCGGGTTCCAGCACAAAAGGACTACAGCGTACCATCCTTAATGCAATGGTCTTGTGAAATGAGTTTTGCATGTGGCAAATGTTGAATGCCACGCTGATGCAAACTGGTCTGAAGCCTTGCCCCTAGTGCTGCTAGGCATGCGTAGCGGAGCTTTTAAGGTGGATCTCTACGGCGAGCCTCTGAGCTTCCTGGCGAATTCTTCCACCACAGCACACCTGGTACATCAGACGTTTCTGATTTTACTGCCAGGTTGCGCTCATTCACCCAGAAGCTTTAACTTACACCAACATCTCGCCATTGTAAAATAAAAGTTGTATTTAAAGATCTAGAAACTGTGGAGTTCGTCTTCCTACGTGAAGACGCTACGCGACCCCCACTCTTTCCAGTTTATTCAGGTCCACAAAAACTCTTGGACAGAGGTGATAAAACTTTCAAGCTCCTGTTGAAAGGCAAGCCGGTGACGGTCACCATAGACCGCTTAAAGCCAGCCTTTATTTTAAAAGATGAGCAAGCATCACCCATTCCTCACTTACTAATTCCGCTTGCGTGAGCACGGTGGGGAGAACCTGTTTTGAATTTATCAATCACATCATGACACCGTTCAACATCGGTGAGTTTGTGGGGTACACAGCTTGAAACAATCCTCCTTACGCTGAGGTGCTTTTGTAGAATATCATGAATACTTCTTGATCCAATCTGCAGATTCAAATTCAAATATTTATTTCTCAACATTTACAATTACTTGTTCTTATTGACGTCAAATAAAACATGACTCTACCACCAGTTTGGAAAACCTTCGTGAAGAAGAAATGGCAAGAAACTTCACGGGTATATTTTTTTCAAAATAAATTTACAGTGTCTCTTTATGTCTTACCAAAATTGTTCTTATCTGCATCTATTAGCTCGGAAAATGTCCCTCACCGCCGAATATCTAGCAATCGTCCTCCTCAACCTTTGTGCTGATTATGCTGAATCTCTTCGTATGTGAATAGTTGGTTTTGCTGAATTTATTATTTTTTCTTTTTGGGTGTTTTCTTTCGTAACAGCACTCAAAAGACGACCACTTTTTTCTTCATCCTTCAAATTTTAATAACCGCACTTTAACTCGTTAAAATACGAGTTAAAGTGCGGTTATTCGCGCCTTGTTCATGAAAGCTAATTGAAGTAGATTAAACGATTCATCAGGTTCCAAATTGGACTTGAAGACATAAAAATTCATTGCAAGAAAATGTTCCCGACGCAGATCCATTCTTCAATGACACACAATAGTTTAATTATGCTGGTAAAAAAATTAGAGGGAAGTTAAAATTTGGAACAAATAAATGTCGGTTCTTCTAAATAACCAAATTTTCAAAATATATTACAACTTGCCAGCGTTCCATGCATAAAAACTTTTTGAGTGGCCTTGTATAACGAGCTTCTTAGCTCTATTAGAAACGTTAGGCTATTTGGTGTGTTTAACCAAGGTTTTCATATATAATGATACCTAGATATTTCACTACTAGAATTCGTGAAAGTGCAGTTGCAGGTTGCATGCAAAGATTCGTCTCTGTTACAAGGATATGTGATCTTAATCGTGAAGTCTGGGCTATGGATTCGGAGGTATTAGGAGTAAGAAGGTGGTCTTCAAGCCAAGACGTCACTATAGCAAGTGCCTCCTCTGCAAGAGCTGCGACTTTACACAATGTTTTGTCTTTGTCATCAGCAAACATCAACAATTTTGGCCCAGGAATTTCTGCCTCGTTGATGTACAATAAAAATAGAGTAGGCCCGAGAATGCTCCCATAGCCAAGGTACGCATAGCTTCATGGCTTTCATGATCTCTTACCCTAATATGTTTTTATTGTAATCTTTATATCTTTTCTAGTAAATCTTTTTGTTGACTATTTTTTAAATAACTTTCACTAATGTAGAGATATTGGTCTAGAATATGTAGTTTCATTTTTATTGCCGCCATTGTGCATATTTCGGAAATTTACCAGTTGTAAAGCAAAGACTACAGACAAATGATGTAGGTGATGCAAAAAGGTTACAAAACTTTTTTTTTAACATAGTGTAGGGATGTTTTTTCGCGGAGCTGAGTACGATTTCAGTTTTATAATGATCTTCGAATGGGTCAGAAAGTATAAGAATCATGGTGCTGGAGATATTTTGAAATTGTACCTTGCTTATTCATGTGATGTCACAAGTTTCAATAGGGCTTGATCTGCTAGTTGCTCCTCCACAGAAGAGAAAGAGTTGTTAATTTCGTTTAGTGACTCCACAGGATTATCTCATAGTGTCAGCAGTTCTTCACTAGTTGTTTTAGATCTGATTAAGTCACAAAGTTCTTTAAAAACCTTCCAAGTGTGTTTCGCGTCACCCTTAGATATCGAGAGAAGCGATTAAAAATAGTATTTTTTAGTTCTTTTTATTATTTTGGTACTAATATTACGATAATTTAATATTCTAGTCTAATTTCGTCATTATTTGGTGATTTTAAGATTTTTTTAAATAGCGTATCTCGTACGCGCATTCTAATAACAACTACAACTGCAATCCAAATTTTACGGGATCTTAACTTTTTAGGAATTTCAATATCGTTTTATTTTTAGCGATAAGATCCTGTTTAGTTAAGAAAAAATTGTGTAGTTATGATGTTTTACAAGATTTATGTTCTGATATTGCAAGAATTAAACATCGCTTGTCAATGTTGTGAAGTAACTAAGCAGGGTAGAAAATACACTCTGTTGACTTCAAATGGTCACTTGATTCATGATTAGAAGTTAATATAAAATTATTTATTGTAAGTAGGTATATACTCCTAGTTCTTTGCTTTGCTAATTTTAGTGCTGTTGCCTGTTTGGAAATATTATTCACATATTGACCTTAATTCATTAAAATGTTATTAGCTAACCAGATAGATTTTATTTGACTCTGTGATTTCGGGATAAAACATAGCGTCGAATGTGTTGTAAAAACGGTTTACTTGTCTGAAATTTTATCGATTTTATAAAAAAAACAAGCAAGCATATCCTTTTTTTACATGATAACAGTGTACACACTGTTGACGCAAATTTTCTAAGCAGCTAGTAATCTACGCAGTATTTGTGTAAGTGGTAAACATCCGACGGTAAATAAGTTCCTACTCCGTCGTACTACCCCAAAATGTTTTTTTTTTATTAAATTCAAGTCATCTGATTTATTAAATTATTTATAGTTGAGAAAAATCTTTTTTCATACAGATACAGTAATTGAAAATGCTATCAATTGTTTCAAGATGTGGAACATTTGTAATCAACAAGATACTAAGAAGCTAAATTTAAACAAAACTGGCGTTCGGCTCGACGTTATTTAACGATTTTCAAACACCAGCCACTGAATTCTCATTTCTGTGAATACGAATTCGATTTCTATTACTTTTTGTTCCAGTTGCCGTCGTAGTCGCCTTCTTCATCTGCTGGGCACCATTCCATGCACAAAGACTAGTGGCCATCTATGGAACCTTGGAGAACCACCAAGCACGGTCTCCAATTCTCTTCGTGGTGTACGCCTTCGTGACCTATACTTCTGGGATCTTCTACTACATGTCCACGTGTGTCAATCCAATTTTCTACCACATCATGTCCCTTAAATTTAGAGACGCTTTTAAGGTAAGTAAAAAAAGTTCAAATGTATTTTTATTATATGTATTTAATGACTTGTTTGGTATACCTAACAAGAACCTCTCTGGAATAAGGAGATCACGAGACTTCTTCAATTTTATTCATAGAATGGAAACGAGAATAGCACTTTGAATTTAGTAGTTGTATAATAATAATATTACGAAAATAATGTCTTTTGATTAAGTTTGACGTAATCTTATCATTGCTTGATTTTAAATTTTGCTCTAGAAAATGAAATTAACATTTGATTTTACGTCTATTTTACATCAATAAGTGCCAATCATTTAAGATATTGAGGTTAATAAAATTATATGCCTTGTTGATATTATAAAATAATAGATACCCTACTCTACTCTTTTGCCTTAATAATGACTTTTCTAGATGTAGATATTTTCAATTAGTCATTTTGATATAAAAATGTTATAAAACTGAATGCGAATTTGAATTGTAAATAAACAATGTTTTTCGCCGTTAACGTTTTGAACTGTAAATACACAATCGCAGTGATTGGGAACACATAAATGTATTGTAACAGACGAAAATGATTATCTACTGTGTACGGCACCCATAATTAAATGAAATTCTTAAAGCGAGATTCATGGGAAAAACATTATATTTGCTTTTCTTATCGTCGAAAGTCACTTGTCTAGAAGGACAAATCGATTGTCTTAGCCCGTTGTTGCCGAGCTTCCCGCGTTCTTATATCTCCACAAATCTGACGGTTACATGTTCTTTTTATTACTATTTTTCAAATATTATATTCAAATACATCAATTCTATAAAATCAAATTTTACATATAAATTTTTTTTCATTAATTGTGATTATTTTACATGTTTATTGACGATTAATTTTATTTGACCTTAATTTTAACTGTATTGTACATTAAATTTAATTTTATTTGACTTTTTATTTTTTGTTTTGTTGTATTTAATTAAAATTTGTTTGTTTTTTTTTTGCATTTAATCTTATTGATAATTGATACTTTTAATTTATTTTAATTTATTTCTTTAAATTTATAACTTTAGGTAACTATTATTGTAAAACATAATAACAATGTGCATGCTGTGTTTGCATATAAAAGAGGCTTAATTTAAACGATTTCTTTTAATTGATGAATTGTCTTTATAATGTAATGATGTAAGCCTTGTTGGCAGACTTTTTAACAAATTAATAAAAAAATAAAAAAAATTATTCTGAAAAAAAAATTTTTAAAAATTTATTTTTATAATATTTTATAACTAGTAAAAACGCAGTTCTTTCAGTGTGTGTTCTTTGTTTATCTTTTCCGTTTGCCCGTGAACCCTATCTTTCTAAAACAATAAAAATGTTTACAGCACTAGGTATTTCCTTTCACATATTTAAAAATGTATCATTATGATGGTTCCCGTTTTTCTATACCTACGCACTTAGATGACGTTGCCTTCGCTCACATGGAATTTATGGTATTCGTTTATAGTCACAAAGAAAATCCGTGTACTAATAAAATGTATCTTATGGACCGGAATACAATTTCAAAAAGATATTAAATTGTATTACATTTTTTATGTAGGAAACACAAAAATCATTAACAAAAAAATGGGAACTTGAAAAACATTCATTGTTTATAAATATTGAGGTAATTAATTACCCAAATACTTTAAAAAGGGATCGTTACTTCTTTTTCTTTTTGTTAAAATTAAGTTATAATTAAATCGACGACTAAGAAAATACGAAATTTAATAACATTATAAAAGTTATCAAATTTCCTAAAATTGTGTGCATTAAACTTATTTAATTTTGCCACATCAACTGATAGTTAGTAAGTCAGGTCCTCTTTTTGCATTCATACAAGAACTTATCAGTTTTCATAAACTTATCAGGTTAAAAAGTGACATACATCAAAGTATAGCTTGCGCCCTTCAATATAAAAACTCTAGAGAACACGATGAAAAGCCTTGGCTATTGATATATTTTAACTTGAGCTTATTGGACTATGAAATATGTCAATAATTTTATACAGTTTGCAATATTAATTGCCTGTGAAACATGTAATTAGCACAGGTAAGGCTACATCTTCGTCCCGCGCCAGGATGCAACGTGGCCGAAGGGCTGTCTACTGATGATTCCCAGGAGATTGCTGATCTCTGATGTACGGTCATGTACGGTCATGACGTGGTGCGACGACTTCCACCATATGCGTCATCGTAACGAGACGGCAAAGGTAAGGTCGATGGCTGCTTGCAGCCATGTGCGTGGCCAAAGAGAGAACAAGTGCAGAGCTGCTGGAGGGTCTTAGCTGAGACCTGGGGGCGCCGTACAAGATTGCTCAGAATAAACTTTGGACCATGGGGCGACCAATTGTCAAGTCCCTGCAATCAGAGTTCCTGGATGTGGTTGTGGGGGTAATTGTTTCCATATATCAGTGTTTCCACCCCCTGCTACAGGGATTTAGGAAATTGAGGCCCCTCTCAACTCAGTGAGTGATATTTGCAGCTGATCTTTCTGTAAGAACTGGACAGTTCCCGAAGCTCTGGCTAAGCCTTCTCGAGAAGGAAGGCCAGTTGCTGGATAGCTTGTCGTTCAGTGCAATCCTCAAGGTGCTTCGGTACCACGGAGTCTCTGTTGTACCGAAGTAATTCTCTCTGTAATTGCGTTGGCTGTTGGAGGACTATGTCCGGAAAAGAGTCCTCTTTGTCAACGGACGAGGGTCGCTGGTTCAGAGAACATTGAGGTATGGAGTTCCACACGGATCAGTACTCGGACTGCTTTTGTGGAACATGGTTTACGACATGGCTCTGCTGAGTGTTCTAATCGTAGCCAAAGGAATGACGTTCACTAAATCGGTGACCACAGCGGAGGAAGATACGGCCCTGTTCGCGAGCTCGATAAGAAAACTAGGCCTCCGGTTTGCTTTGAAGAAGACTGAGGCACTCTTGTTTCATGGGCCCCGGGAGGGTCCCGCACAAGAGGTGACCTTTTTGGAAGATATAGTCCAGGTACATCTCAAGTGAGAAATGAAATACCTGGCCTTAATCCTTGATGGTCGATAGGTATTTGGACAGCACTTTAAGATGCTCCAAGTCCCCAAGGCTTATTGAAGCAGTGGTAGCCCTTGGGCAGTTGCTTCCTAATGTGGGTGGGTCAAGATCCACGTAGCACAGACTATATTTGGGCATCTCGAGAAGCATGGCCTGTATTATTTGGGAAGGCGCCCTCAAACGGCAACAGCAACGGACTTTTGCGAAAAGAGGAGCACTGGCGTATGATCTTGCGGGTGATCTTTCATGGGAGTTTGAGGCGGAAGTACTCGGTGCCGTTTATCGATACGCTCACCTCCTTCCTGCCAATTGAGTCAAGCGATATGGTGGCCAATCGTGGCAAAACTGGCATACTAAGGAGATGGTTTGCGTGCATCATCAAATGTCTCCTGTTCGAGGTTCCCAGCTCAGCTTGAGCAAACCGCCTGATTCCACGGGTAATACCATCGGCGATACCGTGGGCTCCGGTAAGAGTCGGGCCTACATCCACGAAGATTTTCCCTTCGAAAAAAAAAGAAGTTTAGGCTACATCTTTACCTCATAAAATCAACCCGCCAAGGACAAGTGGTCTTCCCATTGATATAACGTCAGGGGTGCTCTAATATATCCTTCCATATAAAATAAGTTGATTTCAAAGGTCGATTCTTATTGTACTCTGAAATTACCAAAGTGATTTAATGTTCAAAATCGTCAGAATCATAAATTTTAATATACGTATTTATTATATTATATTAAATAGCGATACGTTTATATATCAATAAAAAATAGGTATGTAAATACTTACAAGTCGTGAGAATACTCCGCTGTCTTTTTGATATAACATTTCTTAAGTAAAATAATGAATGAATTTTTTAAAGCAGCGGTGGTAATGCTTAATGTATTATGTGGTTATAGATCTGAGATAAGTGCAATGCATTGTAATTACTCTTTATATATATATATATATATATATATATATATATATATATATATGTCAATTGTACATTTTTCATACTTAAAACTTACGCAATTAAATATCACGATATTCTGAAAATATCGTTAATTTTATATGTTAAATACGAATAATTATTTGGTACCTTCGAATTTACTGTAACTACGTGGGACACTCAGAAAGTTTTGAAACGAAAAATAAAAATCATCTATAGGTTTTTTTTTATTACATCTTTTAAAAGAACTCTCTGCCAGTTATCAAATGTCCTAAAATTTTTTCATGCCTCTCGGTCAATTCTCCATCAGTTCCATTCTCCGTCAGTTCTCCATCAACGCCTTTCGGTTCATGCGTCTGAACCGAAAGGCGTTGTAGTCCCGTGTTGGTGTCTCTTGTTGCTTGCAGCAAAAAAAAATATTTGGTAGTGTACTCGACATAAATGCTACTTTGGATTCTTAGGGAATTGACTTAGGGAATTGTTAAGGAGAATAAACTGGCGAACAACATTCTTCCAGCGCTTCTCGATCGTCTCATTTTAGTAGGTGTTGGTTTGTTTTGAAACAGCCATACTGTTGACTGGTACTTTATTTCTGGATCGATTGATAAATCCAAGATTCGTCACCTATTATGATATCGTAAGCACGGCTGGAAGAACCTGCTTTGATCAATCATATCATGGCACTATTCTCCTGAGCATCGGTGAGGTTGTAGGGTACCCAGCGCAAAACAATCCTCCTTACGCAAAGGTAGTTCTATGCGTAAGTAGGATTGTTTTGCGTGGAATGTCATGAACACTTCCCGATCCAGAAGATTGTGCTGAATCTTTTCGTATATGATTCAGTGGTTTTGTTGAAACAAATTTTTTATTTGTAGCACGTTTTCTTCTATAACAGCATTGAAAGGACGACCACTTCTTTCTTCATCTTTCGAATTTAAGCGACCGTTCTTAAGCTCGTTCTACTAGCGGTACACAGTTGCCTCGGAAGGTGCTTTGTTCATAAAAGCTCATTATTGAAGTCGATTACACGATTCATCAGGTTCCAAGTTAGACTTGAAGTCGTAAAAGATCATTGCATGAATGTTCCCGACGCAGATTCATTTTTCTATGATACACAATAGTTTAATAATGCTAATAAAAACATTTGAGGGACTTTTAAATTCGGAATAAATATATTTTACCTTATAAATAAAAGGATTTAAAAAAATTATAACTCGCTAGCTTTCCATTCATAATAGATTTTTTTGGAAAAATTTTCAGAGTGGCCTGGTATAATAAATATTTAAAAACCAGTATAATTCTTAACTAGATGAATTAAATAAATCTTTTAAAAATTATAAAAATCGAGATGATTTTATTTCAGTTGATATAATATTTATTATCAGAAATGGGTAGAGCTTAGTCAACATCAGCAGTTTCTAAGGGTGCTTATAGCATATTCAAAGCTTGCGTATTCACTTTTACTTTTTGCTTTTCTATGCCAGGTAATGATTTGATAATGAGGCTTTTCTAATTTATTATTTCGGATGTCGAAGTTTTGATGGAATTAATGTATAAAACTAAAATGCCTACATTTTTTGATACAACTGAATCGTCGAAAGTAGGATATATTTTTGATAGTGCTAAATATGTTTTTTTTTAATTTAACTTAAACTTTTTCTATCATTAAATTACTGAAAGAGTTTGAAGATTATGGGCGGGGTTTGATTTGAATGCCAGCCCTTAAACAAAAACTTCGAAGCGCATCGCAGTCGCTTTTTGTCAGTGAAAAATAGCCGGGCTAAGTAAATTGAAGGTCACTTCGTTTTCGCGTCTGATTGCAAGCGAGTGTTGCAATTTTTATCTCAAATTTTGCCAGTAGCTTAAATGCAGTAAATGTTAAGTTACATAAATTAAAATATTTTTAACCGAAAAAAAAAATCACGCAAGGCTCATAAATTAATTAATTTGTTATTAAAATCTAAGAACTACTCTCTTCTATGCCACAATCGCACTATGTCACAAGAGTATCTTATCCTAAATTTATGATGGTAGACACAATAAAACCAACCGTATACGAATAATAACCAAACAAGTTATTTCACAAACTTTGAGCTTAAAAATCCAGGGCTTATTGGTAACATTTGGCTGAAAATTTAAGAAAGATTTTTACACGCTGGCTTTCTACGGCTGAGGATTCTAAGTCTCATACAAATTTTCTTGTAAGGGTTAGTAAGTGACTGGTTAAAACTTTAAAATTATCATATTCCCACACGACATTGTTGATTTGACCATTTCATCCGTTTTCTCATTACGTAAGTACAATACCACAGTGACTCAACACAATTTTTAAGCTGCCGAATTCTTCTACAGTTTTTCCTGTACTTACCTAAATATCGTAGATTCTATATAAACAAAATTAATTGTACTACTGTTTAATATGCAAAGATAATTCAAATGCATTTATTTATTTATTAAAATCGGAATGTGACGGCGGCACCGTAACTGTACAGAACATTTCATTTTTTTCCATAAAGCTGACGTTGTACTTACTGTTCACATAGCGGTGTTAAAATCGTTATCTACTTAACTGAGTACCAAAAGAAATTGAAATGCTAATTCATTTAAAAATGGCCACAAGAAACTTAATCAACAATATATTTTATAAAAATCTAACATTTTTGTTCAAAGTTGCATTAACAAAATAAAAATATTATTCTGGCAAAGAATTTTCACAACTTGTCATTTGGCAGGCTGTTGCTCGTTAAATGGGGCCTCAAACAAAGCAACCAAGCAGACAAAGGACCGTGGACAAAAACAGCTGCAAATGACCTACCATGAGCTACTTGACAAATTGTTCAAAATCCGAAGCAATATAATAAATGGTACGACAGCACAAAGTGATATTCTATAACATCATTGAAGGCACAACTAGAGTTGGGACCATGGGACCATACAGTAGTGAGAGATCGATCCATCACAAACATAAAGAGCCGTCCGACTACTTTTACTATTACTTTATATTATTGGTAATTAATAAGAAATTTATAAATGTCCTAAGTATTTTATGAGAGCTGTGGGTTTCGTAGTAAATAAGTAAAATAATAAAATTGATTTAGTATCTTGCTGAGATTATACATTCTAACATTGATATTCTTGTAGAGTAAATTACACGTAATTTTGTAGTAGTTACTTTCTACACTTTTTCTCAATGTATTCTCAGCGCATAACGATTAGCAAATAACAAAGTCTTCAGTGAGCAAGCATGTATGATTAATAACTATTAAATAAAGCAACCCCTTTATTTTATCATATTTTAATGTTATGAAAATATGATAAAATGAAGTTTTATTTAGATAAAATATATATTTTTTTATTGATATTGTTTTACGAATACTCAGAATCTACCAAGTAAATATTAAGTTTGTGATTAAAATATCTAATTTATAGCACGAATACACATGTAAATATTGCGGTATAGCAACTGGTTTGTAAGCCCCGGTACATGGCGTATCTTTAGCTGCCTTTTTTATATAAATTGTATAAAGCCCAAAAATAGTTAAGAGTAAATTTATTTATTGGACTCTCTTTAATTACAGAATACAGTACGAAGCTGCTGCGGTAAAAAGCCAGATTCTATTCAGAGGAAGTCTTTAAGATGCTCGTACACAGCGATGCCATTTGGCCGATGTCCTACTTCGAGCGGTTCAGTCAAATCAGGTTTGTTCTCCATTGTATAGAGCTTGGTAATTGCTCCCAACATCTAAGAACTAAAACAGCTTAGAAAAGTTTTGCATTTGTAATGGCATTATGCAAGACTTGGACTAGACTAAAAACCTCGGAACCGATTTGGGTTATACATATATATAAAAAGCATATATATGTATAACCCAAATTGGTAGCGGGCATTAATATATAAGATGGTTTATTGTACAATTCCAAAATGGATTTCAATCTTTTGTCTCATGCATATGAGATTCGTCCGCCATTTTAATATTTTTTCCAAATTATTGTTTCTTCCTTCGTGATGATCATACAAACATAAAATATACATTAGTAATATCTCAAAAAGCGTCCTGTTCCCAAATTATGAGTTCGGGTGATGTTCATTTGCACGTCATAAGCAACAAGGTTGGTTTTCCCTTGTTACAGTATTCTGACGGTTACTGACTTAACTTTACCGCTAGTTTGTTACACAGAAAGTTTTGCCAAAAGTGTTTGACCCATAGCCTAATTATACTTCTTTAATAAAATCAGGGTATGAGTATTTTTCGAGTGATTTCGTTCAGATAAAAATACAAACCCTTTTATTTATATAGACCTGTGAAACATTAACAAGGTAGCATCTCTTATTCCAACAAACTAACCATCTGAAAATCCCAAAGGAAGTAAAGCTATGCATATAGGATGTGTAGAGGATGTGTGTGTTCTTGACTCTAACACAAATATTAAAACTCAAATATTTATTTTTCAACGTTAATAATTGTTGGTTCTTGTTGACTATAAATATTATAAAAGATGACTCTACAACCACTTCAAGAATAATCTGCGTTCGTTTATGTGCCCACCAGAACTCAAACCCGTGCTCAATCGAGCGCTTCTCTCTAAACCTACTCTAACACTACTTAATGCAACTTCTTGAATTCTCGGATGTTTTACAAAAGTTTTCGTGTCACTAAGTTATGGAATTCATACTATGTGTCTACAGAAAAATGCGAAAGGAATTCATTTTTACTTGAGGTTTTTGAATCCTAACGTCCAGGAGCTAGTAAATATTTTATTACAATGCAAAATATCGAGAGCACGGATGAACTTGACCCTCAGTTATTCAAAGAAATATTTCTAACGTAAAACGTTTCTAAAGTAAAATGTTACGAAATGCGTATCTTGTCTCAATTTAAATCGTAAACGTAGTATAGTATGTAAGCAATTTTGTTTGGATTTATCCCACGAATAATGCTAGCGTTATGGAGATGGAAAGCTGCATTATGAAATTAAAATTAACCTGTTCGTATGGTAACATCAAAGTTTGGGTAAATTTTACATCAACAATATAGGAGTTAAATTACTTAAGGAAAAGTCACAGCCATCCAACAAAGACATAATGCAAGTTTTTCAAGTCAATAATTTTCATTGCAGCCTCAAATATGAATCAGAAAACAAGTCAGCCGAGTTCTACAAAAGAGACTCGAGACTCAAGAAGCGCGCAGATGTGGCAAGTTTGTGAAAACTGCAAGAGAACGGTCCCCGTCCGGCCAGATTATAATGTACAATATATGAAATAAGTCTTATTTATAAATTATTGTTGATATTTGACATCCTTCGCAGGATTTGTAGAGAATATGCCAACTTTTGTTATGGTAAGAAGAGATTACTTTTCCAATTAGCTTTTGTAATAACTAATGGATAACATGTAATTACTTAACATTTCCTCTTACCAATTTGAATTTTCTCCATTTAGACAATATGGAGAATTGTTGTCAATAAAGTGGAACAGGCAACTAACGTGCCTTAGTAATACGAAATTAATACTGTTGTGGATAAATGTGAGAATTAAAATATAAAAAAAATTGAAGTTATAAGTTTATTGAAGAATGATCCCGAGGGAAATAAAGAAAGAAAGAATTTATTTGCAGAATATGGTCTAGGCTAGATGATACAATTAGTGAGTACAGCATATTCAACCGTTGTGACGGTGTGCAAATGTTTAAGTTGACTTTAGTTTGGAATACAATACATTGACAACAATACTTAAGAGGTCTGCAAGTAAAAAAATCCTGATTTTTATTTGTAGTTCTAAACGATAAAAGATTTTGAATAAAAGCATTTGACTGCCTGATTGGTGTGGAGGTAAGTAGCCTTGCCTTCCATGCCAGAGGTCCTGGGTTCAAATCCTGGTAGGAGCAGATATTATATTATATTTGTTCTCTAGTCATGGATGTGTATCTATTTTTATTTAAGTTTATTTCTAATATTTATATATTTAAAAAATCTATGTGTGTTTATATATTTTTTAAGTTTATTGATCCGTTATCTAGTATCCATAACACAAGTTCTTAACGATACTTAGTTTGGGCTAGATAATGTGGGGTGATTGTTAGAAATATTTATTTATTTATTATAATTTATTGTTATTTAGGGTTCAGCAACCTCATTAAAAAAACAAACTGAGTAAAATTTCCTATTTCAAAACGTCGTGGCGACAACTTTTTTTTATTTGTTTTGAACAAAGCTGCAAAATAACAAAAAACTTCTTTATTTGTTAGACATTAGCCACAATACTACAATGTTTTTCAAACGCTGTAGTTTACTATATTATTGCGCCCATTCTAATAAATTTCAGTTAGGGCGCGTGCACTTGAGACTGGGAAATTGCGAGACATTTATCCCGTTTCAGTAAAGAAAATAATGTTTATTAGTTTTTTTAAAAGATATATTAATATGCGCCTAAGACACTATGGTCACTGAGTCGACAGTCAAAGCAGATAACTGCCCAAAAAGTGAATTAAAAAAAAAAGAATACAAAATATAAGAATAAAAATTTTTTTGTTTTACTTCAAGTTAAGTAGTAAGACGATCGTCATTTCAATGTCTTGCTAAACTACTTTTTTAAAAATATTTTTATGGTTTAACTTTATTTAGATATAATAAATATTATATTTATATATATGTGTGCCAGGCCATTTTTTAAATTTATTTGGAATGAAAATTGATAAAATGTTTAATAAATGATTGGACTGGACTTTATTAGTGCCAATCACCTAATTAGCAAAATAATAAAAATATATATTTTGCAATGATTATAACATATTAGCTTAGCAAATGCGGATAACATGTATTTTTTAACTTTGTCATTGCCGCCAACCAACCTGATGGTAAGTGTCATGCCTTGGAAATCATTGATCGCCGATGTTATGGTGTAATACACAGGGTGGCTAGAAAAGTGAAGTCCAAAATTTTTTTTTTAATTGCCTCGTGTTGAGAGTTATCTGAATCACCCTATCATCATCTATGATATACGATTTTTCATAGTTCGAGTTACGATTTTTTTATGAATTATCGCAAAATTCCGATACAAACTTCGTGATCAAAATGATAATTTTTTTCAAAATTTGCCATAATTGCCAAAGTATGGAGGAAAACAGTGCCCTCTTAAAATTTAGATGGCAGCTGTCGAATTAGAATATTTACCTTTTTCTGTAACATTTTTCGGGTCGATGACACTGTGCAGAGCCTGGCTGTTAAATTACGCATGGAATGTTTGTACGTAAGACCCTAAATATTCTTCCTAAGAAAAAATGGTAAAGATCAAAGTTGTAGGAATTTTCAGTGAAATGATGCAATGATTTTATTTTCACTCCGTTTCCCTCGTGACTTAAAAAATACATGCCACAAAAAAAGTACATAAAAAAGTAGACTAATGAACTAATATTCTAATAGAAATAATATTCTATACAGCGACTAACAGTAACTTCGGACACATACTATATTATCTTGTAATTATCAGCATTTCACCGCGGCATGGTAAGGAGTTTAGGATAGGGCATTGTACATAAGATAACATGACGTATGTGAAAAATTCCCTGAGTTTTTTAGACTACAGGAGTTATAGTACGTCTTTATGACTGGATCGATAGATAATTTGGTACTATCCATTTAAATAAAACATTCGAATATTTTCAAGCGCCAATTGTTACTGAAACAATCAAGAAAACTTTATTCAATATGTAGTTATAGTACACACTCGCTTTCAATATTGTTTATAGTTTGACAAGTTTGACATGTAAATCTTTAAGTTTGCAAATTAAATAGTCTTGCATCTTTTTGAAACTAAAAAAACATGGTGAAATACATTGGACCATAAGTACTGACTACATCACTAAACTAGATAGTTAAAAATATAAAAATGAAGATACCTGCAGTTAGTATTTTCTTATGGCTATTGAGGCTGTCTTCTAAAACTTAAAACATAACGGGTTAAAAATAGCAATTCCTAAAGTTCTTTTGTTAGAGGCAATTTAATCAATGGTAATAGTAAAACTATTTTATAATAATAAAATATTATGTGTCTCAAAACGATAGCCAGTGGCGTCTGAAGGTTCTCTAGTTGTTGCTATTATCATACCACTATCCAAAATACTTGACATTTTTGTATTGAGTTCAAACCATTGAGAGTTTCATAATACCATAGCCAAATTATTTTAATTGCATAGAACGAAACTGTAATAATAATAATTACCACAAAGATAACACATTGTATAATAAACCTTTTTTTTTGGACTACGTATTTTTTTGTAAAATGAACCCCGTTTTGAATGTTATATCGTTAACTATGTTGTTGTACGAAATAAAAAAAAAAAAAATATTTTCTATAGTTGTTGTTTTTATTCATTACATGAATCACCCTTAAAGCAATGCAGCTTTGAAATCAATCTGCGCAACGGATGTTTATCAGCTGGGCAACAAACTCTTTAATGGCGTTTTGTACTAACTACCCCTACTTTAATATTTTTCCCGCCTAAAATTTGTCCAGATGACGAAGCTGCCAACCCTAACTCTTGTTGTTTGTGGACCCTCTTTTGTGCAGAATGGGGTCGCACGTTGTCGTGCCGGTGCATCGGAAATGAGTAATTGACCAAACACTGGTTGCTCGTATGCGAGCTTCTCCATCATTGTTTTTAGTTCTTCATAGTATTATACATCTGCAGAATTGCTTATCAATTGCAAATCAGCTTAATTTCGTTTCTTAATCCCTTAAGTTTTCGACAAGTACCGACTCACGATCAGATATATTCAATTAAACGGCTAGCCGTTTGGTTAAATGGATTCATTCAGCTATCCGAGTAGCCGTCTTGTTGAAAATTTAATTATTAAGCAAGGAATCTGCGATTTGTTCATTATTTTCTTACAAACATGTCCTGTGATTTGTGCGACTGGAGCAACGAAATGAGCTTAATATGATAGCACCTGGCGATATAGCGCCATTATAAACATTGAAAACTATAAATAAAGCATGAAACGATCAATTAAACGGCTAGCTGATTAGTTGAATGTCTAATTCAGCCATCCGCCTGCAACTTTAATAAACCAGAAGTCCCGTGCGGAATCACCCGCGTGACTGATCTGACCCCTTACAAAATTCGATGCTTCTTCTGAGTATTGACGGCGGAAGAATTTTCAAAATTCGTTCAGGACTATAAAGCGTATTCAACTTTATCTCAAATAAATTCACAAAATAAAAGTGACTATGTTTAAAATTTTGTCATTGGCCTAAAAGGAAATTGACGGTGGCTCTTATAAATAAAAAAGCGGCCAAGTGCGAGTCGGACTCGCCCATGAAGGGTTCCGTAGCAGCGAGTAACATAACAAAAAGATTTACGGGCGGACGTCTACGAACAGCTCTAGCTGTAGAAAGAAAAGGCAATAAATCGTTGCTCAAAATCATACAGCACAAATGAGATCTCATCATTTCTGGTACATAATTGTGTAATGAGGGATTCATTTTAAGCGCTAAAGAAGTGACAAAAGCTATTGCATAAAGCCCGAAATCTATTAGCTTCGGTTGACGTTGCACGCTAGGAAATTGAATATTAAAATCTGCTAGGTATGGAAACAATGCATACATTTTTTGAGATGGCTTTAAACAATTTCAGAGACTATCGTTCACGCGTAGTATGCCATTGATATACACGGTGTAACAGGCGGGTTGGATCAACGGACTCTGAGAGGTGGGGGATCTCATTACCTACCAATTTGTTTGGCAATATTTAGCGGTTCTTGTGATATTTGGGATTTAGTGATTTTTCAACAAAATCAGATTCTCGGAAAAAACCTGAAAATACAATCTAACTTTCAGGTCTACGCTCATGAATTTTTGTGTTTAAATAGCTTAATAGTAGCCCTTTTGTCTCATCTAACCGCCGATAATCGTTCGTTTTATAAATGGAAATAAAGTTAAAACTAAAAAAAATTTTTTTAATGTGAAATGTGAACGTCAACTTTCAGGGGTCTTAGAAAAAGAAAATCATATAAACTTTTTTCTAAAACTTATCTTAAAAACTATTAGGATTAATGTAGAATAATGTTTACAAATCTTGTTTGACTAGCAACACGGCAACATGTACAAAAACATACTTGAGTCTAAAAGCAGCCATTTTTTATTACTATGCAGCGTTATCCAAATCCGAGAATTGCATACTTGAAAGGTGTTTTGTTCAGGTAATTAGCGATATTCTCATTTCTTATTGATGAACAAAGTCGGTGTATGTTTAAAGAAGAGTAATCATTTCATTATGGTCATGTTATTATGTTACAAGCAGTAGATTTTTTTTATTGCACCACGTAAAAAAAGTGGCTATTGTTTCAGGCGTTTACTTAATTTGTAACTTTTGCATAACTCTATAATCGTTTATCGTCTACCCTTCTGTGTCTACACATGCTCCCTCTGTCTACTTCTGTGTTTTACTCAATCCTACAAATTTGGCATTTAAACGGACCTCGATACTAGCTAAGTGATTTGGATTGTGAATATCTCGGAACGAAGACTTTGTGCGATTACCGGATATTGATACTTGATAAGTGTCTTGCATAGCTGCCACAGAACCTCTCAAGTTTACGTACCATGCCGTTTCCTGCGCGTGATTATGCAGAAATTTATTATTGTTACGGAGCAGCCCAAATAGACGCCCGAGCTAGAATGTAACGGGACCAAATTTGCATGTTAGAAACGCGTACATGGAAGGTCGCATACCTGGTAACACTCAGCAAGAAAGGGTGCTAAGGATCGATCCAGATCGAGCAGACCAAGTACAGGAAGGAGTACAAGAAATCCTTTAACAAATACGAGAGAAATTGGCTATCGCACAGGCCTTTCTCATGTGAGACAGTGTATAGAATATTGCGAGCAAAACCATGCGTCCTTACCACGTAAAAACATGCAAGATTTGGCACCAGCAGACTATCCACGACGTCTAGCTGTCTGTCAAGAAAATATCAACAGATGTGATATGGACGATGATTATATTGGTTTAATTACGTGGACAGATGAATCAACTCGTAGCCGGAGTAGAATTTTCAACATTCATAATTATCACTCTTGGAGTTTCGAAAACCCCATGCGATCCCCGCCATAGTTTTCAGCATCAGTTTAGTTTTAATTTGTGGACTGGTGCATTTAACAAGCAACTGGTTGGACCTATTGAGTTGCCAGCAAGATTAAATGAAGCAACATATTTAGCATTCTTACAAAATAATTTATACCAAATATTAAAATGCCACTACGCTCGAAATGTAAGAGAATATTTGAATGTTTATTTTCCGTGGCGTTGGATTGGCGATCTTAACCCAGTAGATTTTTGATTTCGGGATACTACAAAGAACTGGTTTACAAAACTGACTACACCACTTTTTTTTAGAAGATTAGAGAAAAAAACGATGCATTTAGAAGGCTTAAAGAAAATGTCTTAAAACGATGTAGATTATGCATCTCTAATAATGGAGGGCATTTCAAACATTTGCTGTAGAATGAAAAAATCTATTTTTTTATTTATTTAATCTTTAAGCTTTTTATTTTAATAATTCTTCCTTCCTTTTTTATTATCTTAAAAATTGGTTCAATACCTACAAAATAGCTTTGTAGAACCTACCACCGTGCTGTTTGTTTTGTTTTTGTTTATTGTGGTTTTATTTTGTTTATTACCCTTCTTAAAACATAAACTGAATTTTGTTCAATAAACGCAAATAGCACTCATTACCTGAACAAAACACTTCTTAAGTTTTCAATTCTCGGAATAAGATAACGACACTTTTTAAGTATGCAATTCTCCGATTTAGATTTACGGTTTAATTCAATAAAAAATGGCTGCTATTAGACTCATATGTATTTGTACATGTTGCCGTGTTGCTAGTCAAACGAAATTTGTAGACATTATTTTACATTAATCCTAGTAATTTTAAAATAGGTTTCGGAAAAAAACGATTTTTTTTTTCTAAGGCCCCTGAAAGTTGACGTTCACATTTCACATTAAAAAAAAAATTATAGTGTCAATTTAATTTTCATTTATAAAATGCAACGATTATCGGCGGTAAAGACAAAAATTCATGATCGTAGAACTGAAAGTTAGGTTGTATTTTCAGGTTTCCTCCGAGAATCTGATTTTTTTGAAAAAATCACTCAATCCCAAATATCACGAGAACCACTAAATATTGCTGTACATACATGGGGGTTAATTTGAAAGAAAGAAAAGAAAGAAAGCATTTATTAGAACACACAATAACAAAACAAACAAAAAAGAAATATTACAAAAAACGGGCAAAAAAGAGTAAATAAATAATAGGAACACACATAATAGCTTTAACAAAAACATATAAACCAAATTGCGCAAGACAAAAATGTTTGTATTGTGTGTGCCAAAGGTTTTTTTTTTTTTTTGTTCCCCTCCGCGGGAAGGGCAGGAGGATAAAAATGCTCTGACGCATACTCTGGCGCGATTCCAAAGTTATGTGGGACTCGTCCCGACGCCTACCAGAACCATACCCACTAAAAACCCCCTGTCGGCTCGTGCATTTTTGCCACTCAGCCTTCATCTGAGCGACGGCCAATTGGAGAAAGAGGCCGCGCTATCGGGGCCCTTACGGGGTCACCCGCTGGGTTTTACATAGCACTGAAGGCGCTCAAAACAAATGAAAAGTAAATAATAAACATTAAAAATTGACAATAAAATTAAATTTGCATTAATTCAGATTTACGTTAGAATTAAAATTTACGTTAGAATTAGAATTTGCGGCCTGAAGGGCCTCGAGATCTAAAGTTAATTGCGTACGTTCGCTTGTGTGCGCGTTTCTCGGTCTAGCGACTTTGTATATCGAATCTAAGACAGGAGCTGTATAAGAGACTGAATTTCGAACTAGTGGATTGGGATGGGATTCGGCGCGTTTGAAGAACGATTCTGAGAGTGTTTTTAGGTACTGTTGAACTGTAGGTAGTTCAAGATCTCTGTGCAGGTCCGCATTGCGCACGTACCAAGGTGCGTTTGTGGCCCTGCGACAGAAGAGGTTTTGAACCACCTGCAGCTTGTGCAGGACGGAGGGTTTGGCGTGGGCAAAGACTGGCGAAGCATATGACATGACTGGTCTAACGCAGACCTTGTATAGCGTACGTTTATTTCTGAAGGACATTTTACTTTTTCTACCTAACATACTGTAAAGCCGGCCTAGGTAAAAACGTGCAAGTTTCGTTACTCTATCGACGTGAGGGTTGAAAGAAAGCGTCTGGTCTAAGATGACGCCTAAATATTTAGTACTGCGCTTCCAGGGGATGGGAGTACCTTGCATTCTCAATTGGAGATTGTCGGGGATACGACTGCGTCTGTAGACGAAGTAAACCGCAGCGCTCTTCTCTGGGTTCACATCGATACGCCATTTTTTGAACCAAGCACCGAGGGTGTTTACAGCCTTTTGAAGTCTGGTGACGAGACCCGAGGCTCTGCGGCCTTTGGTGTAAAGGGCGGTGTCGTCGGCAAAGAGAGCGAGTTCGACGACTTTCGATGGAATGGGAATGTCGTTAGTGTATACGGAATACAAAAGAGGGGCGAGGACTGAGCCTTGAGGAACTCCAGCCTTTATGGGACGAGGCGCGGAGAGCGTGCCTTCATGTTTGAAACGTGCGGTCTTTGAGAAACGACGCGATTATCCTAACTAGGCGAGCCGGTAAGCCTATTTTATAGAGTTTATAAACGAGACCGCTGTGCCAGACTTTGTCGAAAGCCTTGGCTACGTCAAAGAAAACTGCGATCGTTTTCTTTCGTTTCGGATAGAAGCCGTCGAGTATGTACTCGACGATTCGATGGACTTGCTGAGGGCAGGAGTGCTTAGCGCGAAAGCCGAACTGGTGGGGAATTATTAGAGGATCGCCGTCCGTTGGAAACAGATGGTTCCGCATTCGAGAGAGTATGACTCTCTCGAGAAGTTTAGACATTGCCTTGAGGAGGCTGATGGGTCTGTGATTAGCCGGGATATTAAGAGGTTTACCCGGCTTGGGTATGCCCATGACTGTCGCTTCTTTCCAAGCTTTTGGAAAGTAGCTAAGGTCGAAGCAGGCATTGAAAATGATAGCTAACAAGGTAAGCACCTGTTGAGGCAGGTGCTTAAGTGCGTGGTTGGAAATACCATCCGCACCCGGAGCCTTTCTGGACTTTTGACTTTTGATGAGCAGCGAGATTTCATCATTAGAGACTGTGACGGGGTCGGCGGTGATGGGGAGAGAGTTTCTACGGAGAACTTCGTCCTCCACCGCTTTGATGTGAGTGGGATTCACGGGTTGCGTGCTGGGCGAGCATTGAGACGCAACGCTGTCAGCGAAGCATTCGGCTTTCTCTTCGTCTTCGAAGGCGATAGAGCCGTCGGGACGAGTGAGAGGAGGGACGTGAGAGGCGGCGTCTACGCGTAAGGCTCGGGCCATTCGATAATACGCTTGGTGGGACGGGGAGATATTCGCCATGAGATCGTTCATCTGGGCGTCTCGGAGTTCCGCGAGGCGAGATCTAACTTTGCGTTGTAGCTGATTCGCAGCTGTTCTATAGGCGGGCGTGGGATATATCTTGGCTCTCCGGAGAGCCGCGTTCTTAGCTTTAATAAGATTGCTAATGGCTAAGGGAAGCGTGGGTTTGCCTTTCTTAGCAACCTTTTCGTTTACACTGATGGCTGAGTTGATAGCATCAGTGAGAGAATTTACTAACGAATCTATTTTATCCGGGCTATCTAATTGATCGGGCGAGATCGCGAGCGGAGAGTTTGGGGCCTCTAAGGCAGAAACTATCGTATTTTTAAAACCTTTCCAGTCGGTAAAGGTCTTAGGAGAAGTGACGTTAACGTTAAGCGGTCCTAGCATGAGGGAGACGGGGCGGTGGTCAGAACCTAGGTCATCGAGCGGTTCGATAGACCTGAGGTCGAGGTTGATATGCTTGACGATTGCAAAGTCGAGGATGTCCGGAGAGTGGTTCGGGTTGTCGGGATAGTGAGTGGGAGTGATAGGGGAGACGACGTCTAAGTCAAGTAAGTTGGTGATGTCGAGGAGAGCTATACCGCTTTGGTTGGTTGATAGGCACGTCCAGTCAGTATGTTTGGAGTTAAAGTCTCCGAACATAATGACTGAACGGCCGAGGGCGAGAATGGTCTCAAAGTCGCTGCGGATAGGTTTGGTGCCAGAGGGTATGTAGACTGAAGCTATGATGATGGTCGGATGACCGGTCATAGCCAATCTACATACGGTGGCTTCCATGTTGAGGAGAGGAGGGGTAGGGAGAGGACAGCAGTGGAATCCTCTTTTGTAGTAGATAGCGGTGCCGCCGAAACCGTCGCAATTAGGCCTATCGTTACGTGTAAACGCGTATTTAGGAATAGCGAATCCCCTGGAGCGATTAGGAGTGAGCCATGTCTCCTGGAGAAGTAAAAGATCTGGGTCGTTGTTCTGAAGGAACAGTTTGAGCTCGGGAAGGTTGGTGCTTAGGCTACGAACGTTAAAAGATATTAGGGATAAGCCCTTGGGTTTGATACGACAGGACGCGGGATTCGCGGGTCTAGACATTATAATTTACTTTTTTAAGAATTTATACAAAAATAAAGAATTTACAACGAACTTAGGAGCGAGTGATGCTCGGCTAACGCGAATAAACGCTCTTGAGGAGAGCGGGCGGCTCGCAGTTTGCGTGCGAGTATGGAAATTTCATTAATGTCTACGTTTTGGATAACGTCGAATACGGTCTTCATGTCCTCAGCCAACGACGACTGAGGTGCGGATGACGGAGAAGGACGCGGCCCTACGGGAGCTACGGGAGCTGGGATGGGTCGGGAAGGTGCAGGCGGGACGGCCGGACGCTGCCTCCAAGACAGAGCCGGAGTAGGTGACGGCTGAATGGGCTTTGCTTCCCGGTTGCGCAGCGGCGGGAAGTTGGCAGGAGTGAGCGGCAGCGCCGGTTTAGGCGCGACCCTCTTGGTGGTGGAGCGCGGAGCGCGCGGGCAACCCCTGTAGTTAGCTGTATGGCCGGACTGGCCGCACAGCACACAGGCAGGGGGGGAAGTGGATTCGGGAGTGCGAGTGCACTCCTTAGTGAAGTGAGGATCCAGGCACTTTACGCACCTGGGGGGAGCTGAACAGTTAGCCGCTGCGTGGCCATAGAGCTGGCAGCGGTGGCACTGCCCAGGGTGACCACGGGGGTTGGGACGCTCGACGGAGATATTTGAGAGTCCGCAAATTGTGCGAGCCTCTCTAAAGATCTCCCTCGAGTTGGGAGTATTCGACAGGATTACTAACGCTAAGGGAAAACGCCTACCGCGGTTGGAGTGCATCTTGTGCACTGCTGTGACCGGGAAACCCTGAGACTTAAGGTCATCGAGAATGTCTTCGTTACTGAGTTCGAACGGGACGCCCCGTAGTACAGCGCGGATCTTACGCTCCTCCGGGAGGGCGTAGGTGTGATACGCGATATGATTTAATGATAGTAGCCTGGTAAACGCGCGGAAGTCGTCGACGGTCGCTACTTGGATTTTGATTGTATCGCCAGCGTTGGCGGCTTTTAAGTAATTAATTTTGTGCTCTTTGCACAAGTTTGAGACCGCGGTCCAGCGCGCTTTTTCACGCAGGAATACGGGCGGAGGGAGCTGAGGCTTCGGCGGGACGGGAGCGCAGCGCGTCGCTGGCTTCGATGTGACCGACGGAGACGCGGTTACTACGAGCGATTTAAACGGCGCGGGGGCTGGTGTTGAAGACACCGGGGAGGGCTCGGGTATTGAAGATACCGAAGCTTTCTTCGAGCGCTTTTTGGAGCGCTTGGCGACAAGTTGGAACGCGGGCTCAGGAGAGCCGGTTAAGGTGACGGCATCTGACGAAGTATCAGACGCGGGTTCGGAGTCGCTCCCGGGAGCGGTACGCTTACGACGCGACGCGTGAGAGGATGCGACCGATTCGCAGTCCATCTCGGACGAGGCGGGAGACGCGGGAGAGCCGTAGACCTGAGGGGTCTGGACGTCGGAGGCCTGAGGGGCCGGGATTGAGGCCTGAGGGGCCGGGGTTGAGGCCTGAGGGGCCGGGGTTGAGGCCTGAGGGGCCGGGGACGCGATAGTAGCCTGTAAGGCCTGCGTTAGTACGTCATCTGGGATGGGGCAACCGGACGCCGCGAGCGCCTGGGCGAACGACCTAAGAACGTTTACAAGGTCCATTGGAGGGCTTGAATATGTAATATATAAATATATAATGTATGCCTAGGTCCCCTAGCAAACCTAGCACCTAATTAAATAACAAATGCCTAGAGTTCCTAAATAAAAACCTAGCAACCCTAGCGGCAAACCTCCCTACCAGCGGTAGGGGGGCTGGGGAGAATAACTTAAAAACTAACCGTAGTATGCCGAAGGCCGCTACCTAGAAACCTAAAAAAGGGTACGCAGGTAAAGAGTTGACCGCGTTAGGGTCAACCTTTACCGACAGAAAGGACAAGTACACACGAAAACACACAAATATGATAAAAATAAATATGAAAATAGGAGAAAAATAAATAAAATAGAGAAGAGAAATAAATAAAAATAAAAAGGACTGGTTCAGTACAAATTCGTTGTCACCGTTAAGTATCCTTTGCACTGAAACCAGACTACTTACGCTGGGCACAACACTGCACTCAGCACAAGCACAACACAACTTAGCACAGCACTTTGAAGACTAAGGGGCTTAGTCGCAAAGAAAAATCGCACTTCGAAAGCACTCAGACGGAGTAGAAAAACCTTGAAAACCGTAGCACGGAACCAACACGCTAAACCGTGACGTCAGTAGACTGAGCGCCACGGAGTATCGGGAAGGGACCAAACAACGGAGAACGGGGTCTTGCACGTCCGCACTGGGCGGCGATCGGAGCGAGAATGTGCCAAAGGGTGCCAACTCAGCTTATGTTCCAACCTAAGGACAGTTGCAACGCTGTTCTTCCATTGACACCGAAGAGGGGGTAACGCGCACGCTCAGCCGCGAAAGGCCATTTTGCTCAGTATATTGAGGTATAAAGTATTAATATTAAGACACTAAATGTAAATAAAATAAAATAAGAACTATATCAGGTACTAATGCCTTTTACTAATTGTTTATAAATAGTTATTATTAATTATAATTACATATAGCATAAAAATATTTGATGAATGTAGATACATAAAATTAAATTAAATAAAATTAAAATTCCTACTGTTATTATTGTTAGCAACATGTATTATAAAAAGCTTAAGTGTTAGTATTAAAAAGAGGACACGGACAAATAATTATGTAACGCTACACAAAGTTACTAAAATGTGAACGTAATAAAAAAGTTTTATACATGCTCTTGAATTTTGACTTTGAGCCACACTCTCGAAAAGGCGGAGGTATGTTGTTCCAACACTTTGTAGCACAATATTTGAAACTGCCGCGAAATGATGATGTTCGGTGTTCAGGAATAGCGAGGGGGTTAGTGCATGATCGTACCGTATTTCTATTTCGCAACGATCTCCAGGACAATTTTGAAAACAGATACAGAGGATTTTTTTGTAGAAATAACGTCAAATAACAGACAGGCAGGCAAAGTAAAGTTTTGGCGTCCTCTCATGTTCAGGATTTTGTTGTCATTAAGGTACGGAGTGACATGCGACCGAGGGGGGATTTTAAAACAAAAACGCGCGCAAGCATTTTGTACCCGTTGGATAAGCCGCTGGGATCTCCCCAGAACACAGGGACCATACACTGCGATACCATGCTGCTCCAGGAAAGGACACGAATAAAATTCTAACGTTTAAGACAAATAAACAATTATACATCTTGACCCTTATTATCGGCTGTGCTGGGAACATCATTAAGGCGAAAAATCGCGGTCAACGTCCTGCGGAGTTTTAAGAAATAATATTTCCGAGGACTCGGATTGTCTAGCGAAAATTCGGCCATCTCTGCTCCAGAAATACTTCCATTTATGCAAACGCACTAGCTCACGAACCCTTCCTAGAATCGTTCTATTCAATTTCGTCAAACGTTCATTTTAAGTTTTATCATTCTCTTATTTTAGAAGTTACAGGGGGAGACACACATTTTACCACTTTGGAAGTGCCTCTCGCGCAAACTATTCTGTTTAGAAAAAAATGATATTAGAAACCTAAATATCATTTTTGAAAACTTATCCATAGATGAGTTTAATGGAGAGAAAAATTTTGAGTTTCAGGTATGGGGAACCACCAAAATTTACTGTCTTTTTCTTCTTTTTTTGTGTAAAATCTTAATGTGGTTCACAAAGTTCATCTACTTACCAATTTCGGAAAAAAATGGCTGTGACATACGGACAAACAGGCAGACAGACAGACATGACGAATATATAACTGTTCCGTTTTTTGCCATTTGGCTACGGAACCCTAAAAATTGACGCAAAAATTGTCTCGAGTTTACCCACACATGTAATGAAAAAACAAAATAACCTAAAATTTTTATTGCATAGTTATTACAGTTTTGTCACAATTTTTCACTTTATGTAGCTGCAACTAAGAAGATGACTATAAAATTACCTTACGCAGTTTCGACTACTTCGGGCGTACAAATTTTGAAATGTTTTCTACAAGCAATACATTATTTTAGACGTTTTGTAAGGCGGTCGAGCAATCAAGTCTGGCAAAACATACTATTGAACGCAGACCCGAAGTCCATTTGTTCGGAAGTCAACATAAATGTTACTTTAAACGTGATACTTATTTAAGTATACACCAATGTAGTCAAAACGAGAGCCATAATTTTTTACTGAGTTTTTACCACTATGCAGAGTAGAAAACAAAGTCGCTTTTTGTTTGACGATTTAGCTGAGTAAAGTCTAAGCTATAGATTGTAGTTTTAGAGTTTATTGACAACATTAAACAAATAATATAATAAATAATAAATCCCCAGACATACATACCAACTATACGTTCCCAAAATAAGCAGAGCTGAGTTATGGATGACCATACAGTAAACATGTGAGAACCTGGAATTAACACACATACGTGGGACCCTCACCTTTTCCCTCGGACGCTGAGTTGATCGGACGTATTTGTACAATTCGTGAACCTCAAAATTAACACGCTAAAACATAATTCAAGAATATTCTTGTTTCGTTCTAAAGGTCTTACATTAGTGGACGGAAAGACGATATGTACTAAATCCTAGATTACTATATTCACAGATAAATGTAAGACTATATTACATTCACACTATGACTGCGACTATACTCTGATTGCAGGTGATTTTAACATGAGTGGCATAACTTGGCAACCTAATAATAATGATAGTAATTTGAGTATGGTTCCTTCAAAATATGGTAATTCTGAATTTTTTTTGTTAATTCATTGTTTGTTTTTTGTGCTAAATGACCTTAAACAGTTTAATTGAATAAATAATCAAAATAACAAAATCTTAGACCAAGTACTTTGTGATAAGGAGGTTTTAAATATTAAAGAGTGTTTGCAGCCAGTAAAAATACTTGATAAACATCACCCTGCTCTTAAAATAAAAATGCGTATAAAAAATGAAACATTCAAAATCTATACTGTACCTATCAAATGCCACAATTTTTAAAAAGCGAATTACAAGGCCATTAATGATGATCGTGAACCGATAAGCCACTGTTTTCAAGGCTGTTGCGAAGACATTTAAGCTTCATTTTCAGTTTTTGGTCAGCTACTAGTAACATAATAACAACCACGATGCCAAAAAAAAATTGAGCAGGCTGCAAACCCTCTACCCACAAAAAATAATGGCTCAATATCTTGTTCGACGTGCAATGGGTCGTATGATTTGATATGTGCAGGCGTAGAACGACTGGGTGAACTTAACAGTGAAGAACAATACTTTTCAACATGGGTTTGTGTTGCGTGCAAAAGTGCTGTGCGCCACCATGGAGATAACACTGACACTCCGGTTCGTGCCTCGCCGGCACCTGAGTCTTGTAATGATAATATCACACATAGAACCTGTCGCCAACGGCTGCTTCAGCAGACTGACAGCAATATACTAACAATCGATCAATTGCGTGAAATTATAAATGGTGAAACAGAAAGAGCTGTGGAACGTAGCATCGAATCAACTATTGGCGATCAATTGAGAGAGATCCGTAAGAAAATAATTGGATTATGGGAAATCGTTTCAGCTTCTCAGCGATAAGCTGGATGACGTACAAAAAAGTCACGATAACAGACTCAAAACAATCAATGAACTATCAAAGGAAAATGACAAATTGAAAGGTCAGGTCAATGATTTAACCCAGCCTGTCAGCCAAATAGAACAACAGGCCCGCTCTAATAATATAGAGATCCAATGTTTACCGGAATCCAAGGCGGAAAACTTGTTGACTGTGACAAAACAACTTGGGGATATTGTAAAATGTTCTTTGAAAGAAGAAAACATCTTGTACTGCGCTCGTACGGCCAAAATGGATTCTCAAAGTGTCCGCCCGCGATCTGTGGTTGGGAGATTGAGCAGCCCGAGACTCAAGATGATGAGCTTGATGAGCTTCTAGCAGCATGCTTACGATACAATAAACAAAATGCCGATAAAAACTTCACTCTGGTCTACTAGGATACGGTGGCATGAAGAAAGGTCCGATATATATTACTGAGCATCTGACACCGGAACTAAAGTCTCTACACGCAGCAGCAAGAAAAACAGCCAAAGAATTGCAGTTTAAATTCGTCTGGGTTCGTAATAGTCGTATTTATTTAAGAAAAAGTGAAACATCCGAATATATATATGTAAAAGATCTTGCTACTCTTAATAAATTGAGCCAATCAGATTTACTCAGATCTGTTAAACAATAACTTCAGTGATTCTACGATACAATAATTGTATTGGTGAATTTTCTTTTCATTATGTTGTGAAATATTTTTTACCAGAACGTTCGTGGTCTTAATACAAAAACCAATGAGTTTTATCGTAACATCACTGCAAACGACTATGACGTTGTCGTGTTGACGGAATCATGGTTGAACTCTAATGTACTAAATTCTGAACAATTTGATAATCGTTATGTGGTGTACAGGCGTGACCGGTGCACATCTGGGTTTCATTCAAATAAATCCGGTGGTAGTGTTGTTATAGCAGTAAAAAATGAGATAAAATCAGTAAGGACACTGAGATTTGAAAGTGACTGTGAGGATTTGTGGGTATGGATAGAGTTGGATAGAACTTCAAAGTCACGAATGCTACTATGCTCGGTGTATCTGCCACCACCCATACAAAAACACATCTTAGAGCATTTTATAAACAATGCAAATAGGGCCTTGGCAGATGTAAGTTACGCTTTGGCTGTGGATGATTTTAATTTATCAAGGGTTCCTTGGTCATATGTAAAAGAAACAAACTACTTGACTGTCGACTCGACGACCAGTTTGTTCGTAAGAGATCTGATAGATTTCGCTAATTTAAATCATTTAAAACAATATAACGGCATTCCTAATAATAAAAGTAACACACTGGATCTTGTATTGAGTAGCGTTGCTGTAGTGAATTTTCATAAAAGTATTCATGCGTTGGTTAAAATGGATACCGCTCCCCCAGCTTTGGAGTTTGATATCGATATTCAGATGAACACTTCATTGAAGCCTAATAATATACTAAAGCATAACTTCTTTCGGGCTGACTATGAATCAATCATCGGGAAACTTGATGAAATTAATTGGAAGTCGATGTTTGATAACTGTCAAAATGTTAATACCATGACTGATGTATTTTATGCTAAACTACGAAAATTAATCAATGAACATGTTCCTAAGCATCCTATAAAACAGAATAAGGTAGGATATCCTTCTTGGTTTGGTCGAGATCTAATCAGGTTACTCAAAAAAAAAAAAAATACCGATCCCGTTTAAAAAATATAAAAATCCTTTGGACCGTTTGTCGTTCGAATTGTTGAGAGATAGATGTGAAAAATTACAAGTAGATCAATATCAGCAATACATAAATAGGATAGAAAACTCTATTTACTCACATCCTAAAGGCTTTTGGAACTATATAAAAGGTAAAAAAAATCAGATATCGGTTATCCTTCATGTATGATTCTTAATGAACATACAGCTTCAACAGGGGAAAGCATATGCAATTTGTTTGCTAAAAACTTTTCGCAAGCTTATAACACATCCTCCATTACTGATTCACCTACTCCTACCAGCAACTCGAGCTCGGTTAATTCTAGTGTCTTGACTTCAATATCAATTACTCGAAGCAAAATCTATAATATTTTAAACAGACTTGATCCAAAGAAAGGTGCTGGTGACGACGGTATTCCTTCTATATTTTTTAAAACATGTGTCAAAGTCTTATCTGAACCTTTGTTCCAAATTTATAACTTTTCTATAGATACTGGAGTCTTTCCTACAGTGTGGAAGCGTGCTCGAGTTGTCCCCACACATAAAACCGGCGAAAAAAGAAATATAAAAAATTATAGACCCATTTCCACATTGCCGGTACTAGGGATGGTTTTTGAACAACTTGTTCATTCTGCGGTTGCCTGGCATATGAAATCCATTCTCAGTGTTTATCAACACGGATTTATGCGACTGAGATCAACCACAACTAATTTGGTAGCTTTTGTCGAGTTCCTGATAGAGTCTATAGATAATCGGATTCCAGTTGATGTGATATACACAGACTTCAGCAAGGCATTCGACCAGGTACCGCACAGAATCCTCCTAGATAAACTGAGTATGTTAGGTGTAGCAGGCACCTTGATGTCGTGGTTCGAATCATACTTAAATAATAGATCATCAGTTGTAGTTGTAGGGGGCTATAATTCTGACGCTTTTAGCGCTTCTTCTGGTGTCCCACAAGGATCTAGACTAGAACCGCTACTATTCAATGTTTTTATCAATGATGTAGGCGTATGTTTCAAAAACTCCGACTATTATCTTTTTGCCGATGATCTGAAAATCGTTAAAACCATTAGATCCATTGAAGATCATATCAGGCTCCAAGAAGACTTGGATAGACTTGTTGAGTGGTGTACTATTAACGGAATGTACTTGAATACCGACAAATGCTTGCATTGCGACATGCACTTTTCACGAAACCGTAATGACCCATACCATGACATAAGATTCAGTGTTGATGACAAGACCTTATCCAAGGTTTTGAAAATTAAGGATCTTGAAGTGGTCTTTGACAACAAACTTCAGTTCAACCATCATATTGAACACATTGTATCGAAGAGTTTCAGGATGCTAGGATTTATTATGGGTAACTCCAAAAACTTCAAAAATCCGCATACCATCTGGCTACTTTATAACGTATTAGTACGTAGTGCCCTTTAATATTGCAGTCCTGTATGGAATCCTCACTATGCTGTCTACACAAGTCGTATAGAAAGTATTCAAAGACGATTTTTATGGCATCTGACTTATAAATATAAATTGGCTAAACAGATTCCACACTATACTGACAGACTCAAATATTATGGGATGCAGTCACTTTCAGATAGCAGACAGTCCATAGACCTAATTTTCCTTCACAAACTTCTAACTGGCACTATTGATAGTAACGATTTTTGAACAATGTTTTATTAAATGTACCACATAAACTACGCAGAACACAAGACCGAAAACTCTTTTACGTAAAAGTTGCCAAGACAAATTTAGGATATTATTCGCCAATTAGAAGGATGTGCACTGCGTTTAACAGAATACCTAACGCTTGTGAACTTTGCATTGTGTCCGATAAAATCAGTATCTTTAAAATTAAATTAAAAAAACATTTGACCACTGTAACCATTTAGTGCCGATAATCTTTTTTTCTGTATTTTCGTATAAATTTTTGATCTTTACGTTCTTATTTTTGTAATAAAGTGTATTTTTGTTAAAGTTAAGGCATGCTGTATTCGCCTATAATTGAGGGCGCATTTAACTAACATATTATGCTAAATATTGTAAAGCAAGTATTAATGTAAGCACTTGTTGGAGAATCTAAATAAATAAATAAATTGAAAATTTGAAATGAAATAAATATGCCTGTTCCTTGTCACCTGATTTGTGAATGGGCACCACTTTAGCAATTTTCCATCTAGCTGGAAAAACACCTGAAGACTGAGATTTAATGAAGATTGTAAGGAGAGGTACAAGTAACTCGCGAGCACATGATTTGACAAACAAGGCAGTTATTCCATCTGATCGTCTTTACTGTCAGTTAGGCATGTTTAATTTTTTGAGTAAAGATTTGGAGTCCATTCGCAGTCTAGATAGAGTCTGGTATCGTTGGGAAAGCCGCATTTATATTCACATCGATAAGTCCCTCGTAAACCAAAGAAAAATAGGATCCGAACATTTCACGCATTGACTTAGCGTCTGAGGTAGATGTAGTACTGTTCGATATTATGTCTGGATATACACTTGCACCACCTCCCTTGGATTCAATGTGAAACCAGTAAAGTTTTGGATTTTTAGGTAAATTATTCTCAAGACTAATCAAATACTTATTGTAACACTCCGTGGTCAGAATTCGCTACGTTTACTTATTAATTTAAGTTCTATAGCGTTAAGAGGATTTTTGTATTTTGCGCATCTCATTCTTATGTAATTGTTTAGTTTAGCAAACGTTTTAGTTTACAGTCAAACAAATGTGGATATTTTTTAGTTTGGGGGTTTGGAGAAGTACACATTCGTTAATTACTTGTTGCAGATGATCATATAAAATATTCACCATATCGTCTACATTTTTCGGCTACCAAGCAATCCAATCCAGTCAATATTTCCTAATCGTTCACAAATTTTACTATAGTTACCTTTATAAAAATTAGGTCTTAAGCTGTTTCTATTGTAGTTTAGTTTATTTTTATCTTTAGACTCAATAATGATATCTAAAAGAGGGTGTCGACGATCAACTTTTGTAAGTGCAAGGGAACTCTCAGATACAGCACAAGTAGTAGTTGACGATAAAACCATGTCTAGAATACGATTAGATGCATTAAGGACAAAATTAAGTTGGGTGAGTCTGTTTATGTGAACAAAATCTCTTAAACTATCAGCCATCAAAAGCAGGACATAACCAGAATTAGAGTTTATTAAATTCCAGTTCACATTTCCAAGATTAAAACCACCCATGAAAATCGTTTCAGTTTTGTCCCCAATTTGCTCTAAAATGATATGAGTCAAACAATTTTCTAGGATGGTACTACGAACAGGAGGGGGAAGATTAACTGCACAGATCGCAATCCGACGGACAGAATTTGATACCGGCCACTCCAGAGTAACCCAAAGATTACTTAAAGAGTACAGTTACTTTCCCTAAAATCTACGTTATGCTACTACAAACCGCGATCAGTAAACCTCCCCCATTTTTATTATTGTTTCTGTCTCTTCTGTGAACAACATACCTATCGTCAAACAATTCACTGGAAATGCCATGTTTTAGTTAATACGACAACGTCATAATAGTTATAAGTAATGTTTTTATAAAAATCGTAGGTTTTTGATCTTAATCCTCTACTATTTTGGTAATACTGCATAATTTATTGAATTTAATATTGGTAAAGCTATTAAAAATGCAATGAAAAATCTATTTTAAAATTAAATACTAATCTATTTTACTTTGTTTTTGATTATTATATATTCTGCCAAGTCGACAGAAATATCTTGCCGCCTCTGATCTAAGTGTATTTGAAACCCTTTTCCTTTGCTTTTATTCGTGCAGCTGCGTGGGAAGCTTTGTTCGATGGGGAAAGGTGCTCAGATATGTATCCTGGAGTCTTCTGGCAGCTAAAGCCCAGGCGAGTACTGTTTAGTTTACCTTGTTAAACTTTATTGCAGAAGCTAAGAGCTGGTTGCCAATCCTCGGTAAGGCGAGCTACACAATGATAGCTCTGGGACGTGAGCTTTCAGAATTAACCTTTGCAACTTGGGTACAAGGCAGTATTTTATCTTAATTGAATTTGCATCCAACTGCTTTTGCTAAATTCATAACGAGTTTGCACACATTTTCGTTATACATTTCAGGGACGCATTGTATTTCAATATTGTTTAAAATGTAAAATAGTTATTTAAAATTATTGTTGCAGGTGTACTGCTGGAAGAGTCGTAAGAAGCACAGAAGATTTTTCATTCAATATTTTTTTCTTTTGTTTAATGTGATTAAATTGTAATTTATTTCAAATTAACCAAAGAGTTAGCTTAACTAATAAATGGAATAAAATCACAGTGATTTCATTTATTTTAACAATAAAACCGCAGTACTGTTGCTGTTTCACAAATAAATCCCAAGCGTTCAGATTTGTTCTTGTTTTATTTTACCATCACAGAGCAATCTTAAATAGGTTTTCCGCATTAAATTAAACCAATGATTGTTAGAAGTTTGGTCTTCCGTGGAGTCAATTCCAACTTTTGTTCTGAAAAAGTATTAATAAAGTATAAATAATGTAGATAAAAATCTTTACATATAGATAATAAAAGGTATTTGAAGAAAGCTTTAACAACTTTTGTGCGAACTGGGGTGGGGGACTAAGAGATACACAATTAAGTTTATGTAGAATATTTGGAGCAGACAACATCAATAATGCCTTAACTAATATCTTTGTTGATTACTCTAATATTTGAGAGCACTATGGGCTTTGTGAAATTAATTGAAAACATTTCGGAATTCGAAAGGCAGGACCAATGTCACGCCAAAGGTACTTCAAACATAACTCAAGCTTTTATAATTTTTTTTCACACATGCATAGATTTAATTTTTACACAATCAGCAGTTTTAATAACTTGTTAAGTTAAGTTAGTTTAGCACGATCAGTCTGACAATAAACGCCGTTACGGTCACACGCCCCCTTTTCATTACCTCCTGACAGTTAATGACAGTACCTACGGGGCGCTCGTACATTGGTCCTTCGAGCCACGGGACCTCGCGTTCGTAGTTCGCGCGTGTAGGTTTCGGTTGTGACACCAGTGACAATTTTTGGATTGCAGTGCAAAGTAAAATAAATGTTTAACAATAATCGAGGTGACAAAAATAACAATAAGTTTCTAAGTGCCATTAAAGAAATTTATTTGTGCAGTTAATTATAAGTGACAATATTGACATTCATTTTGCGTTATCGCTTCTTGCGGTAAGCCCTGACATTCAGAAGTGTCTGGAATTGTCTGCTAAACTTCGTGAAACAAGTAAGAACTTTCCTTTTTGACATTAAATATTTGAATTTGACAACATGGACGCACTTTTTCAATGACAGTCAGAACTCACTGATTTAATTAATAAATCCATCACTAACTTTTAAAAAGACTCGGCTGCAAGAAAATCTTCACCACAGTATATCAACAAGAAACTTGACACCCTAAATAATCTCTGGGAGGAGTTCGATGTTAACCACTCCAAACTTCTGGAGAGTACTGACAAAAGCAATGAATATTTTATTGCAAATATCTTTGACACCTACAAAGAACTCTATATTATGACAAAAAACCTCATCGCTAATTATGAGCAAACCAAAGCTGATAAATGTACTCAACTCAGTTTAGGGGTAATGGACATGATAAACCAACAACGTACTTCCGAGCATTCCTGCGAATCATTAACGGCCTGGCAGATGACATCAATGACAAATGGGAGCTGGAAGATGAGTTACGTAACCTGCAATCGCGTTGGAATAAAATAGATGACCTCCATTGGAAAATTGACAATCATCTTCAAGGCAATCAAAGTTCGTAGGAGCAAGAATTTAACTGCCATTAAAAGCAATCAAAAGATGACAATTAAAAATTATCACCAATTAACACCGCAAATCGAAATACCTACTGTGAGCGGTAATTACACGCAGTGGCCATTTCATTCGCCGATCTATTCAAGGAAGCCATACATAATAATCCTATGGTGTCAAAGACACAAAAAATGCAACACCTTAAAGGAAAACTGCGTGGAGAAGCTGAAAAGCTCATACAACATCTACACGTTTCGGCTGACAATTATGACACTGCTTGGCAAATTATTAACCATCGTTATGATAATACCCAATTACTATTCACAAAACAAATTGAAATATTTTTGAATCAACCCTCCATCCAGAAACAATCTCATATGACATTAAAAGAATACATGACATTAGTACCGAATGCATACATGCTATAAAAAATCTTGGTGTGGACTGTACCTCGTGGAGTCCACTGTTGGTACATTTGCCCTGCAAAAAACTTGACACTCAAACCTATAATGAATGTAAAGAATCGAGAAAAAATCCTAGATCCGAGAAAAACCCCGCTATGAAGAGTTCATGACATTTTTAAAAGGTAAATTTTTAGCCGTTGAACCTATGTCTAAAAGAGAATGGTTTGATCAACCTAACAAAACCTCATTCTCGACGCCCGTTAAATCTTGCCCTTTGCGATACAAACAGCCTGACATTAAGCCATATTTTAATAAGGCTGTAAATAACGCAACATTACATGCCAAGTTCGACTCTATGAAATGTATTTTATGCCAACGAAAGCATCCTTTATTTCAATGCAAGAGGTTTGAAAATTAAAATCCAGACATGCGCATGAAAATTGTAACTAAAAACAATATTTGCCAGAACTGTCTTTATTTCCACGAAAGAAATTATTGCAAATCGACAAAACGCTGCAAAGAGTGCAATAAAGCTCATAATACCATGTTACACGCCGCTTTCCCATCAACCTCAAAGCAGGAGTCGAGTAACGTTTCATGTAACAAAAGAAATATAAATCACGTTTCATTTGGTAACGATGAAATTTTACTGACAACGGTGCAGTTACGTGTGAACAGACATGATGGAACTTTCCTGACCTTGCGCGCACTACTAGATCAAGGTTCACAAATAAGTATGATTACTGAAAATGCTGCTCAACTTCTGAACTTAGCTCGCCAGCGTTTCAGCGGCACCGTCGCAGAAATAGGTACTCTGCATCAAGAAGCCGAGGAAAAGTCTTATTACAATGCAGTTCAATCCACAGTGACTTTACATTTTCAACTGACGCCTTAATTTTGCCTAAACTTGTAAAACTTCCTAACTACACATTTAAACAGAAATCTTATGATCATTTATCTAAAATAGAATTAGCTGACCCGGAATATTATGTATCAAAACCTATTGATATCTTACTGGACGCCAAAGTGTACTCCGAAATTATCATGGACGGTCTCTTGAAAGGCACGCCAGAGCAAACAATAGCACAGCAGACAAAGTTAAGATGGATTTTGTCTGGAGCGGTAAAAACATTTAACTGTCACGTGGTTATAAACAATATTGAAGATATTGCCAAATACTAGGAAACTGAAGATATACCTGAACACTCTACTGACATTTTGACAAAACAATAAGGTTACCAGACGGGAAGTATGAAGTCTGAATGCCAATAAAAGAATGATTCGAAGGAAAGTTGGGGGAATCAAAGTCAAAATCAATTGAACAATTTAAACAATTGGAAAAACGGTTTGCTAAAGACCATCAGTTACATAAGAATTATAAAAGATTTATGCAAGAATACATTGACATTGGTCACATGAAGAAATGCACTACTACATGCATCATCAACTATGTGTTACCTACCACACCATCCCGTAATAAAAGCAGACTCCACCACAACCAAACTACGAGTTGGTTTTAACGGCTCAACGAAATCTCAGTCCGGATACAGCTTAAATGATCTGATGGAATGTGGGCCCAAACTACTCTAAGACATTATGTTATTATTATTAAAATGGAGAGTATATGAAATAGTATGTATTGTAGATTGTAAAAAACATTATCGATCTATTCTTATCAATGAAAAGCCACAAAATTTACAACGCTTTGTATGGCGCGAGTCTCCTCGAGATTAACTTACAGAGTACCAATTAACAACTGTAACATATGGAATGAAAGCTGCACCCTACCTGGCCATGAGAACAATGAAACAACTAGCTATCGACGACGGTGAGATATATCCTCTTGCTGCGAACGTGCTTCAAAATCACTTGTTTGTTGATGACGTCATTTACGGCTGTAATTCACTGACAGAAGCTCAAGAAACACAAACCCAACTTATTGGCATATGCAAGGGAGCTGGTATTAACCTGCGCAAGTGGGCAAGCGATAGTCAAACCTTATTAAACACATTACCTGACAATCAAATAAATCCGTCTATAATAGATTTTAAAAATAATGAGTCATGTTTAACAAGAGCGCTTGGATTAAGATGGGATCCGAGTAGTGACACATTCCAGTTCAAAAGTAACATTAATTATAATATAGAGTTAGAACAATGCACAAAGAGACAACTCTTATAAGATATATCTATATCTTGGATGGCCATCACCGATAACTGTCAAAGCGAAGATCTTATTTCAACGTGTCTGGGAACGTAATCATGAATGGCATGACAACTTGCCGGAAGATATATTGCACGAATGGAAGCTATTAATAAATTACTTAAGAAATATTGACTTATTTACTGTTCAAGATTCATAGGTAACATGTTTAAAAACATAGAAATTCATGCATTCTGCGACGCGTCAGAAAAGGTCTACTCTACAATCATTTATCTGAAAACAACTGACATACATGGAAATATCTTAATAAACATTATAAGTTCTAAAACTAAACTTGCTCCATTAAAAAGACCTCACACATTGCTCCGCTTAGAACTATGCGGTGCTTTATTATTGACAAAACTATTAAATAAAGATGTAACAATTCTCGGATTATCAGATGCCAAGGTTAAGATTTATGCATGGACTGACTCGATGATTGTATTAGGGTGGCTCAACGGTGACATTTTAAGATGGAACAGTTTTGTTGCAAATCGAGTAAAACAAATAACAGACTACTTACTTGCATTGCATTGGCGCCACGTATCTTCCCAAGATAATGCAACGGATTGCGCCACCAGAGGTATGACACCTACTCAACTCTCCTCCTGTTCGCTCTGGTGGGAAGGACCTTCATGGCTGAAGGATGACGTTGCGAAACTGAAGATATGAACGACATGTCTGCACCTAAAATCGAATTAAAAATAATAAAAAGTTACCTAAAGTTACAGGCTAAAGTTACACACTCATTCTTATCAGAATTATTACATAAACAAATTAGTTGGACGCGTGCCGTACGGTATGGGTCCTATGTTGGATATTACGTTTCATTAAAGCTATACGCGATAAAACTAATTATAAACAATGTGATTATATGACAGTTCAAGAATTAGAAGAAGCAAAGCGATTGTTTGTTGTTAGTGAGGAAGCAATTAGTTATGAAGATGAAATTTATGATTTGAAAAATAAAGGCATGGTTAGTAACAAAAGCAGTATTAAGAAATTGAATCCATATTCACATGGAAACAGCGTATTACATGTCGGTGATAGACTTGAAGAATCTTTGTTACATAAAAACTGCAAACATCCTATATTATTACCACCAAAGTCGAGACTTGCTGACCTTTTAATAGAAAAAGCTCACACTGCAACATTACATGGTGGAGTTCGGTTAACACTTGCATACTTACGAAATAAATAGTGACTAATTGGAGGCAATAGAGCTGTTAAAAAACTTTTAATAAAATGTTACCTGTCATCGTTTTAAAGCCAATAAGCAACATCAAATAATGTCAAACTTACCGAAAGCTAGAATAACTTCATCCCGGCCATTCACTCACACTGAGGTTGACTTTGCAGAGCACGTCGAGATTAAGGCTAGTAAAGGAAGGGGCATAAAGATCACAAAAGGGTACATTGCAGTATTTGTTTGTTTTTGCACAAAAGCAGTTCATCTAGAACTTGTGGCGTATTTAAGCACTGAATCATTTTTTGCAGCTTTCAAAAGAATGTGTGCTCGCCGAGGAGTACCCAAACATGTTAACAGCTACAATGGTACGAACTTTATTGGAGCTTCTAGAATCCTTAAACAACTACATAACGAAGCATTGACAATCATTAATTCTGAATTTTTTACAAACGTATCTGATATGGGAGTTGAATGGCATTTTAACGCGCCTCACTGGCCCAGCGCTGGGGGTTTATGGGAGGCAGACGTGATGAGCATGAAACATCATTTAAGACGAATCATAAGCGATCAAAAATGTACATTTGAAGAATTTTCTACCCTTCTGACAGATAGAAGCGTGTCTAAATTCAAGACCGCTTTATGCATTAACTGACAAGGTGAAAGACGATTTTTTGATACCCGGCCATTTCTTAATTGGAGAACCACTACTATCTACTCCATTAACCGACGAGCACAGCATAGGAATTAAAACATAATGGGACTTACCAGAACGTATGCATCGTTCATTTTGGAAAATATGGTCAAGCGATTATCTACATGAATTGCCGAGCAGGAGTAAGTGGACTAGACCAACAAAAAATCTCCAAATTAATGACGTCGTTCTTGTTAAGGAAGACAACCTGCCACCAGCGAAGTGGGCTTTAGATCGGATTACAGAACTACATCCAGGCAAGGATGGACAAGTACGCGTCGTAACACTTAAAACCGGCAATGGATTCTTAAAAAGACCTATAGTAAAGCTATCGTTATTACCTATCGCCACAAATGACAATATACCAAATAATTCGAACAATGACAAGAATATTACTAATCAACCAACCCAATTAAGATATCGTAGAAATCCTAAATCACTGTTCATGACATTCCTATTACTATTATTGACATTCTTCTCTGCTACAATCGCTCAGCCTTATAATTTGACCTATTTTAACAATAGCAATGCATTATATTTCGACAAAATTGCCAATATGCACATCATGCAAGATGAGTGGAAACTGGTTATCTATCACAATATGACATCGTACTCGCTAGCCATGGATAGCGTACGTAAATACGTAGACCACTTCCTCACTCTATGTTACAATTACTCAGAACCTCCGTTTCTACATTTAACAATTGCCTCTCAACTTGATCGTGCATTAAAAGAAACAGAACAATATAATAATTTATTGACAAACAATCCTTCATAACGCACAGAAAGAGGCTTAATAAACGCAGTTGGTAACATGGCTAACTCCTTATTTGGCGTTTTAGATGACAGATTTGTCGAGCAGTATCAAAAGGACATAAGCTGACTGACACACAGAAACGAAAATCATTTGTTAAATCTTATCTTTTTGATTTCGTACAAGTATTTTAGAATCAGAAAATAATATCTTGCAAAGAAATGAAGCAATTATGAACTAACAATTTTAAATCATAAACCGCCACTTACACAATATTTCTCTTGAAATCAATAAATTGAAAAACTCTACAAGGTCTCTTATCGATATTTTTACATAGGTTTCCTAGGTACCTAGGTTACCTAGGTAGACTACCTCAATCTCTGCTGACGTCTTCATATCTAACCTGCGTAGAATTCAAGAAAAACTTATTGACACTGTCACTGACATTTACCATGGAAGATTTAATGTTCATTTACTTTCGCCAAAACAGATAAAAGAGGAACTAGATATGATATCAGGCCAACTAACTGCAAGGTGAATTAAGAATACCTGGATGACATACGAGACATTTATCACCTACTCAAAATGAAAGCTCGAGTTACTACGTCCTACCTAATCATAGAAGTTAAAATTCCACTCCAAGGTCGTGACTAATATAGTGAATAACGTCACTACAAGAAAAACAAACCCACCTAAAAGCGGTGTTAGTGAATCTCAGCGGCAGACGGAAACCATCGTTTCCACTAAAAACGAGCTACAGGTGTTGGTGCGGGATGCTATAAAAAGTGAACTTGGTTGTTTTAAAAAACAAATCAGAACAATTGAGTCCACTTTACAGTATATAAGCGCACAGTATGATGACCTTATGAAAACCCTATCCGCCACTAATGCAGAAATGAAAGTCCTCAAGGAAGAAAATTCTCGTATGCGGAAAGAAATAGACACTAATTCGACACGAATCCAGCACCTTGAAGTTGAACATGCACGCCACCAGCAGTGGAGCCGACTGCAAAATATTGAAATAGTCGGCGTTCCAGAACACAACGACGAAGATACCACCGACATAGTCGTGAAACTAGCCAAAAAAGTCGGCGTCGACGTCGACAGGGCCGAAGTGGAGTTCGCTCATCGTGTGCAGCCACAACGGGCTGCGAGTGCTGCCGGCGGCCGCACCTTCGTCGCTCGGCTCCGGCACCGCAGCACCAAGAACGCGATCGTGGTGGCCGCTCGCAAACATCGAGGACTTAGATCCGTGGACATCGGCTTCGCGGACAACACTAAACTTGGTTCCAAAATTTATATAAACGAACATCTCACTAAATACAATAAAACATTATTAAAACAATGTAAAATTAAATGCAAAGAATGTAATATAAAGTTTATATGGACAAAAAACTGTCGAATTTACATCCGTCGAAACGAAACTTCGCCTCCAATTCCCATAGTGTAATTAGCCTGTTTGCAAAAAATAATATAATATCTTTGTTCTTTCTCATTTGTTCTTTAATATCAATATCACACAGTGTGGTACACTCCGACACATTACACTGAACACTACATGAACACTATACAATAACTGTATTAATGCACTTATATACAATACTTATGTTTTTCAAAACCTCAAACTCATTTATTTCACAAATTACTACAGCAACAAAATATAACAATAAAAGCACTTAGACACACACAGTAAAGTACAGATTTTTAACATAAAACAATGACCAAGACCAGAAATACAGAAACTACAACCCAAGTATAACATTGTTTACGCTGGAGAATTAAAACATAATTTATATTTTTTTCAGTACCGTCTTCATAATATATTTCCTGATGTTAATGCATCGCCTAAAAACTTTTGCTTACTAAAATCTAACAATGGTTTGTTTAATATATATTTAATTAACAGAAACCCTATAAAACGAATAAATTGTAATAATTGCCTATAACTGTGTTTGAGAATCATAGGAGTTCTATTTTCGATTAATGTTGCTTATCCTTTGATTACTGTCGTTATACTAAATAGAAATTATCAAAAATATATCATTACTGTCATAACAAAATTGATCACTATCCTCGCTACACTATATTACACAAACTAGTCTTTACGATGCACTTTTAATAACATATTTTTATTTTCAATTGAGATATTTACTTGTGTTAATGACTAATAACACTTTGAAACTCTTTTATCAGAATGTACGCGGTTTACGCACAAAGACTAACGAATTTTATAATAATCTACTTTTATCCAACACTGATATAATAATTTTGACAGAAACATGGCTATGTACGGGCATTCTCGATGCTGAGCTGTGTAGCTCCGCTAAGTATGATATGTTCCGTGCAGACCGCGGCTCGCACGGCGGTGGAGTGATGATCGCTTGCGCCTCGTGCCTCTCCGCCTGCCGCCGCGACTATCTGCGCCTCGATGACGTCGAATGCATCGCAGTTACTATACCGGCGCGCTCGCTTGCTTTGCAATATGATTTAAATATTATGTGTTGTTATATTCCGCCAAACCGCGCGCTCCCAGAGCGAATTCAAAAGTTCACAGCTTTTCTGTCGACATTAATTGGTACAAGTCGGAATGATCATTTTATTTTGGCAGGGGATTTTAATTTGCCTAATATACAATGGAACAATAACGTTCCCACAATTCTCAAAAAAGGTTCTTTGGAAATTCAAAAAGCATCATCTGAATTAATTAATACTTTAACTTATTTAGAATTTACTCAATATAAAAATATATTTAACATGAAAAGCAGACTTTTGGACCTAATATTCTCTAATAAACCACTGTGCATAGTTAAGTCTCAGACGCCCTTAGTAAAGGCAGATAAATATCACCCTGCAATTGATATATGTACTGATGACGTCACTGTCCCATTTATTGAACCACCCAAGAGACTTAAAAAATTATTTTGTAAAGCAGATTACCTAAGCTTGAATGTGTTTTTTTCAGATAATGACTGGTCATTTTTACATACTTTATTTTTTATTACATACTTTATTTTACATATATTATTTATTACATACAAAAATTTATGAGATTTAAAAAATGGCAATAACAAAATATGTTCCTATTAAATCCGTCTCTTACACTTAAGATTACCCAGCATGGTATTCTAAGTCATTGGTAAAATTAATTAAAGAAAAAGCCAAATATCATAGACTTTGGAAAAAATATAAAAATCCAATAGATTATGAATCGTTTACAACATTAAGGTCTCGGATAAAAAAATTGGAACCTGAGTGTTATTCAAGTTACATAAAATACTCTGAAGAGAAAATTAAAAACTATCCAAAGCTTTTTTGGAAATACATTAAATCGAAAAGAGAAAATAAAACAAATTATCCTAATGAAATGAAATTCAACAATGTTATTTATTCAGGCGATCGGGACATATGTAATATTTTTAACACTTTTTTTAGCACCAATTTCAGTCCTCCCGCTCAAGATTATTCTGAATTTGTAGATGAGCCATTGATACATAGTGAACATTTTAACAAGAATTATTGTAACGCTTCAAGATATTATAAAGTTGTTAGGTAAACTTGATTGCTCTAAGGGTGCAGGTTGTGATGAACTGCCACCATATTTCTTTGTTAGTTGTGCGCAATCCTTGGCTGTTCCCATACCTGTAATTTTTTACCGCTGCTTTCGTGAAGGCTATTTCCCAAGCGTGTGGAAAAAAGCGTATATTGAGCCAGTACATAAAAAAGAGTCTAAGGCATCGGTTGAAAATTACAGACCTATCTCTAAATTAAACATTTTAGGTAAAGTTATGGAGATGGTGGTCCATCAGCATACTTACCCTTTAATTATTCGTAACATCCCATCACAACAGCATGGTTTTGTGCGCGGACGTTCAACTGGTACTAATCTAGTTATATTCGTGGAGGATGTGCTTCGTGGAATGGATAACTGTGGTCAAATTGATTGCATTTACACAGATTTTGAAAAAGCGTTTGATTGTGTGGACTATGTTATCCGTCTGCGAAAGCTCCAGAAGCTTGGTATCCGTGGGGATCTCCTTCGTTGGATGGCTTCATACTTAAGAAATCGCTCGCAAGCTGTTGTTTTGGCAGGACATCGCTCCGAATTTTTAAGCATCCCATTGGGTGTCCCTCAGGGCTCTATTATGGGCCCTTTGTTGTATGTAGTTTATTTATATGACGTTAGCAAGTGCTTTAGTTTTGCTAAATACCTAATGTATGCCGACGATACAAAAATCTATGCTCACATAAAATGTTTCGAGGATGCTGTGAAGCTTCAAGCTGATCTTGACAATTTATGCAAATATTACAAAATAAATCGTATGAGTGTTAACGTCGCAAAATGCCTTCAAATAACTTTCATGCGCAAGAGAAAAAAGATCGTATATCAGTATAGCTTAGAGGGTAAAGTATTAGTTGCTACAGATACGGTTAGGGACCTTGGGGTGCTCCTTGACTCCAAAATGACGATGTCGGAGCATATCTCTGGTATAGTCACAAAGGCCTACAAAAGCCTTGGATTTGTGCTTCGCGTGACTAAACCATTCTCTGATCCTGATTGCATGAACATTTTATATAATGCCTATGTTCGAAGCGTGTTGGAGTATTGTTGTGTTGTTTGGAGCCCGTTGCACAAAAAAAACGTTGAAAACTTAGAAAGTATTCAAGCGAAGTTTCTGAAAACCCTTAATTATCGTATGAAAATGAAAAAAGGTGACTTTAAGGAGCTTTGTAAGGTTTACCATTTGTTACCTTTAAGTGAAAGACGATCCCTGCTGCAGATATTGTTTTTACATGATATCTGCAGCAACAGCATTGATAGTCTCGAGTTACTCTCACTTACTATGCATCTCAGAACTCCTGTTAGACGAACCAGACACTGTCCTCTTTTCCAAGTCCCTTTTAGTCACTCCAATTACGCCAAAAACTCGGTTATTAGTCAAATACTTAGTTGTCATAATAAACAGTTTGACACTATTGATATATTCCAGCATACGAAGATATCATTTTAAGAAACAAATTATAGAAAATATTACTCTGAAATTAATTAACTTATTGCAAGAATTTTATTGTATCTAAATCTGGTAGTGGGTAAATAATGTGATACTTATAATCAAATACAATCAAAAACACACACACACATACTTTCTTTCACGCACACACACCTCTCTCTCTCTCACACACACACACATTTACAACAATGTTGGTCGTGTACTACACATTATTATTTTTTATAATCTTTGTTCCATTGAATTAAATTCAGTAGTAAATTTTACTATCTGTAATCTTGTAAAGTCTACTTTTATATGTTTAATTTAAAAATTGGGAACCTGTAATTGGCAGTATGTATTAAAATTTTGTTTGTGTATTTTTCTTTTTTATTAAGTGCTGTTGGTTCTTTGAAGATAGATAAATAAATAAATAAATACATTTTATGTCCAAAAGAAATAAAAATAGTGCATTTAAAAGAGTCCGGTATCTTATCAGTAGAAGATGGATGTATGATAAAAGTTGAAACCTTTTATATACATGAGCACAGATCTTATCAAAATAAATTGTTGACAAACATGAATCTTAAGGTTCCTGATATCCCACCGTCGCAACTAAATAATTACGTAAACTCATCGCTAACAGAAAGTTATCTGCAAACAAGCTTGGAGTATCATGATGATACCTTTAAACATATCAAAGAAGATATTGCCACGTTGAAGGACCAGTAGCAGTTGGAGGAGCTATTGTCGAGCGACGTGCATCATTACGTCACGATATACGTTATGTGGACTTTATTCATTGCAGCTGTCGGAGTGTTTGTGTACCTAAAGTGTCAGTGTTTTCGTAAAAAGCGTTCGAATAGCGCCGCCGTGTGCTAGTGCGATGAGTGTGTCTGTGTTGAGTGTTGACAAAGCCACTTCCCTGTCTATGACTAGGAACATTAAGTTTAAAACTGACATTTTTAATTGACATGTATTTTTTTCTATATTCTGTTTATGCTTTACACTTTTATATTCTTCACATGTTTTATATCATTTTTGTGTGTTATGTTTAAAAATTTTACTGCAAATGTGCCGATCTTTTGTTTGTTTGACTTGGCAGTATGTATGAGCTACTCTCATACATCTTAGTACGCACACATGCATAGATGTAATTTTGACACAATCAGCAGTTTTAATAACTTGTTAAGTTAGTTTAGCACGATCAGTCTGACAATAAACGCCGTTACGATCACACGCCCCTTTTCATTACCTCCTGACAGTTAATGACAGTACCTACGGGACGCTCTAGCCCGTACAAAAACTATTTCAAAATCTATAGAAAATTAAAGACAGGATTGTACAATTTAATTAATTTATTGTATTAACATTAGTTTAAATACGCAACACCAAGTTCATGACATAATCAACCTCTCTTTAGATAATGCTCTGGAGGTAGAATTTGGGCTCTTGACTCTTCTAATAGACAAGTTTCAATAGACTTGTTTTGTCTTGCAGCTTCAGCTAAAGCCCTCTGCACCGTCGCCGGTTCCACTGTCCGCAGATTCGATGCGAGACCCAAGGCTGCCCACACACGGAGAAATGCGGTCGTACATCCACTGTCTGTAACAAAGAAGTGTTAAGATTTCTTTATTTATACATTTTTATTTTTTGTAATCAGCTTAGAACCACCGATTTTAGTAACCATTTTAATTCTGATATTTAGAAAACGAATATTCCTTAAATTATCTTAATGCAGAAGATTATTCATTTAGGTGAATGGTTAGTAGCTTTGCTAATCTGGAAAGCTGAATTAAATATTTGTTAAGGCTAATTATACCAGCCGCTTATGGCATATATGTCACAAATCACATTTGTAACGCAACTAATTATTCGGTTAAATAAAAGCCGGAAAAATAATGCAATATTTAAATAAATATGAAATAAATTTAATACAACGATGTCTTCGATGTCGCAGAGTTTATGCCGACCACAAAGACTGCGATAGCCAACAGACAAAGTACTAGTGAGTTTTACAACTATTAAGGTAAAGGAAAACGTAAGATCGAAAGAAACAGGTGCTACTTTGCGGAAACCCATTAAAATTTTGACATACAAGTGTCGCGGAAGTAGCGAAGTAATTTTATAACAATTAATAGGGATATTATAAAAGTATTTAAAAATTATACCTAGTTGGTTTTATTTCAGAGAAAGAAATTTTATGGATACTCCACGTTCTGGAGTAATCAGAAATAGTGTTACATAGTATAAATAGTCTTTATGAAGTGTTTTAAAATGTAACCCCGACTAGTGACACTGATTTTTATTCGTTTATGGCAGGTTGCCCATGACCCTATGAAGATTTGAATTGCTTTGTTCCAAAAATAAATTTCAGAACTCAGTTCTTATGAAAATATTTTTTATGAAATCACCGCAATAAGCTTTTGAATGGTATTTACTTATTTATGCAGCAAGCTACGTAGGCTGCGGTGAAGTTGCAAAATGGAATAACAGAAAAATAAGTATGAAATTATATGTTAAAAATAGCAAAACCAAAATGTTACTGAAAATTACTCATTCGATTTACTTTCAACACTCATGACAACGTCTTTCAAATATTTTTTGGGAAGCTACGAAATACAATATGTTGCTCCGGCGGCTCTCAAACCAATGTTATTGTGGATCAGAGACTATCGTGGTACCCACACCTAGAACACGTCATTAGTACACCCGAAAATTTATCTGGATGTTTAAAACCCTAAGAAACGTTATACCTGATAATACCCATCAGCATCAGATAATACCCTGACGCTTCCAGATCTCTTCTCAATCGAATATACATTTCTCTTGCGCAATCCATTATAAGGTACTTATACCAGTCTGGGGTGGAGCTGCAAAGACTCAGTTACTCCATTTGGAAAAAGTGCAACGAACACTTATTATGGTCATGTATTTCAAAAAATGCCGATTTTCCACTGCAAGACTTTATTGCAGGCCTTCTCTCTGTAAGAAAATGATATATCCTTATAACAAACTTAAAAAGACCTAAATCCCTGCCTTTTGACCCTCGCATATCGAATAAACGACGAATAAAAAATGTGGCCAAGCCTTACAGTACCAAAACTGAGTTTGCTTGGAAACAATTCAACTCTCTCTCCACATTCTTATATAATAAAATAAATAAAGAACTATATTTATACGATAAATCCCAACGATCTCTTGATGCAATGGGTACAGCTTAAACTTATAATGAAATATAATGTTTGCTTTACCGAAAGCAAAGCATGAAAGCTAAATAATAAGTACCTATACACACTTATATTTTTCTACACAGACACACGCTTGCACATACACACGAACAAATACTTTCACATACAAACACACTTATTGCACACGCACTACACACATCCATGTGAGTTACGTAAGATTTTGGATTTATTTAATAATGAAAATTGTAAAAATTGTTAAAGACGTTTTAAAATGGAAATAAAAAATTTCATGAGAATAGTTAGAATAAATTTTATTGTAAAGTTAAGGAAGAGCGGGGTCTCTAGATACAGGCTTAACTTGCTTACATTGGGACTCTACATCTGTATTAGTCTAAGATTTTAATGAAATAAATTATTATTTTTTATACTAGTAAGATTATGTTCATGTAAGTTAGAAAATGTGTATACAAATATTTTACTTTTTGAATTATTTGCCTGCCACCAATAAGATCAATGCAATTGTTACATCACAGCTTACCATGTTTCTTGTATAATAAATGATTTAAATTTTTTTTGTTCCACACAAGAGTACTTACTTTGTATTACGCGCCATAATAACCACGTACATTCTGGTCAAAGGTCATACTTTCCATGGTCACGGAAGCCACATACTATTAAATAGAAAGCTTGCTTGTTTAACGGAAATTATATACTCACTAAAAATATTTAATCGTCTTGCCTTGAACTTGGATTAAAGTGGTTTTCCTAAACTATACTAGTATGTCTTAGGACTGTGCGATCAAAAATACAAGCCTATAATCCACCCAGTTGATCGCTATACCAACTAGCACAACAAGAACAAAATGACTTGATCCAGATCAAATGCGACCCTGTGTTTTTGTCAGTGTGTGTGAAAATTTGACATGTGTAGGTAATTGCCACGCAACATGATTGGTTCCGTTAGGTCTGCTTCCATTTATAAGTCTGTGACACATACCCGTTATCCCAGATGATATCTCTCTAGCCACGCAAAAGATGAATGACGATCTATGCAGGGTAGCTGGATGGTCAAGCAGACATGCCTTAGTTGTTAATTTCTCAAAATCCGACGATACGCATATCGTCTGCTACGGAGGATTGAGGAGTGGGTTTGTATGGGCGAGGAGCCGGGATGGGATTCGATGCGGGGCGCTGCCTCCAATTTTCTGGGGCAGGCCTAGACTGTGTAGGCTTTGCAGCCGGAGGAACCCGGCTACGCAGCGGCGGAAAGTTTTCTTGAGAAAGGCGCGGGGCCTGTTTGGGTGCCACCCTTTTGAAATTGGAGCGCATACAACGGGGTGCACGAGGGCAGCCCCTGTAATTTGCGGTGTGGCCGGACTGGCCACAAAGCACGCAATCGGGAGGAGAGGGAGTTTCAGGAGTGCTATTGCACTCCTTAGTGCAGTGCGGGACCAGGCACTTGACGCACCTGGGCGGTGCGCGGCAGTTGGCCGCCGCGTGCCCGTACAACTGGCACCGATGGCACTGGCCGGGATGACCGCGGCGATGAGGCGCCTCGATCGAGATCCCAGAGAGGCCGCATATAGTGCTAACCCCTTTGAGGATCTCCCTGGACTTGGGGACGTTGGCGAGAACCACCAAAGCGAGAGGGTGTTGTCTCCCGTACTTGCTGTGCATTTTATGCACCGCGAGTGCCGGGAAGCCTTGGGACTGCAGATCCTCTAGGATAGCCTCGTTCGATCATTCGAACGGGACTCCCCTGAGTACCGCTCTGATCTTACGCTCTTCTGACAGAGCATAAGTGTTATAAGCATATTGCTTATCGGTGAGGAGCTTTGTTAAAGATCGAAAGTCGTCTATCGACGAGACTAAGATTTTAATAGATTCACCCGAGTTGGCTGCTCAGGTGTAATGGATTTTGTGCTAATTGCACAATGTCGAGACCTCAGTCCATTTACCCTTTTCCCGAAGGAAAACGGGTGGTGGGACCTTGGCCTTGACAGAAGTTGGGGCCGGAGCGGGTGTTGAAGACACCGGGGCAGCTGGCGTTGAAGACGCCGCAGGGGGTGTAGGGATGGGCGCCGAGGGCGCCGGGTCTTGTTTCGAGCGCTTCTTAGAGCGCTTTTTAACAAGGGTGAAAGAGGGAGGCTCATCAGGGCCAGTTGGGGTGGCATCCGAGGATGACTCGGTCGCGGGTGCGCGCTTGCGGCGCGGAGGGGCGTCTACTTCGCACTCCATGTCACTGTAGGAAGGGGACGCGGGAGGGCCTAAGACCTGAGGGGTCTGGGGGACTGGGGTGGCCTGAGGGGCCATTGAGGGAATTAACGCCATGATATGCGGGATGAGAGAGTCCAAGAAACGATACTTATCAGCATTTATAGACATGCCTTCAGCACCGGTACTATCAAGTAACTTCCTCATAAACTCATCAGAGCTTAGAGAAGCCATTGCGGAGGGGTTGGGGAGGGACAACAATATATAAATATATATACTATGAACCTATCAACGATGACTAACTTCCTAAAAACCACCCTACACGCAGTAGGGCGGTTGAGGACGACGCGGATAACTTACTCGAACACGAAGACTCGAGGCACCTGGAACGACGAAATTCCGTCGACGAAGCTCACGTTCCACGAAGTACGGTTAACAGCCCACTGTCCGCCGTGAAAACGGCGTTAGAAACTTATTAGATGTACGGTTAAAACCCACTTTCCGCCGTGAAGACGGCGTTAGAAAATTATTAGAAGTACGGTTAACGAGCCACTGTCCGCCTTGAAAACGGCGTTAGAAACTTAATACGGTATACAACTATGAAATTATATATTACGACAACAACCAGTGAAATTTGGGTGCTCAATTAGCGCGGGGGCTAATAGAGCGGGAAGGCGTCTGCGATCGAAGTGTGTTCGAGAACGCACGCAGACCGAGACTCGCGCCATCGCCCTCCCCAACCATATTATAGGGCAGTGAGTGACCCGTCACCCGACGCTACCATAAGAAGACGTACTTTAGTGACAATGACGCTTTAGATATTCATCGGAACGAAGAACTCAACGAACAAACAGACAGACAGTAAATGAGGGAATTATACCCAAGGGCTTTTATCGTTCAAATAGTCGGATAGTTTATAATAAGCTTTAGCACACAACTTTTGCTTTATTAGCTTTTATAAAAGGTTTTCAAAAATATTCGTACTGTGTTAAGATTTTTTGACAACCCTAATATTAGCAAAAGTCATGTGGTGCATTGCAATGTATTTTGTCACAGCCTTTATCGCCGGAAGCTAAGATGGTTATAGCTCTATGTTTTAAATATTCATTAATTTAAGTACTTATAATATAGTCGAGTATAATAGATTTAGGTTAAGTCTCACGGGACTAGCATGTTTAACAAAAGCCCCTAAACAAATGTAGAATAAAAAAAATAAAAAAAAGATTTTTTGAGAAAAATTTGTGTTGTGTTAAGATTTTTTCTAAAATTTTGAATATTTGAGCCGCGGCCCTTCAAGACAGAACGCAACGCAGTTAGTTTGTAGCCGTAATTATTTTTAAGATTTGATGAGACATGAAAATAAACTAAAGTTTCGCAGCACAAAATTCTGTTATTTCCAAACGGGTCATATCTAAAACAAATGGCATGCATTCTCAAACAAATTAATGGGTTCTTCGCATTAGTTTATTTTAAAACTGAGAATATATTTCTAAATTACTTATATATATTGATAGAGTTTCTGTCGCCTGTCTTACTGGTGCTAGGAGGAGGCGGAGACGACAATCATTATGAAAGAGATACATGTTCAATCTTAGTTTAAAAGTTTCGAGTTTGACAATGTTTTGAAGAACGGGTACAGGCCAAAACTTTCCACAGCTAGGAAACCCTTATCTAAAAGTAAAATATAAAGAATTTAAGTCCTAAAGTGACTTTTTAAGAAATCATATAAATATTTTAGTTTTATTTCATACTAGGTGACCCGGCAAACTTCGTACCACCTAACAGTCGATTCTAATTTTTTTAAATACTTATTCAGCTATTCGGGACACCGGTTCAGCTAGTAAGATAAAAAAAGAAAGTTGATAAGTCAACAATTACATAACGTCAAAAAATAAAAATTATAAAACACTTTTTAAAATTATACTAAAAAATCACAATGAAATTTGCAATTTCTGATTTCCTATTATGATACCTAATTATTATATTTCATTTCATTTTTATTTATTCTAAATTAAGTTTCATTTTCATTGTAGTACTTTATGGTACACGATATTTTTTGTTTGATTACCTGGCGCGTAAACAAACAGAGTAGATGGTTTTCCAACACGCTACACATACAATTGACCATGCGAGAAACATAGGTTTTCTAGATTAATACCACAAACACTTCATGAGTGCCCCTTGGATTTGTTAATAGTCATAGCGAAAGCAAGCCGTACTGTAAACTGTAGTCGTTTAAAATCGAATGGTACTTCAGTCGGAGTCATTGGAATGCGGGGTATCGAAACGTCTTCTCCTTTATACTTTCCTTTCAATATGATTACTTCTATTTATTGAGTAATTTTTATATCGCTAATCTTGTGCCGGTACAAAGTTGCGGTTGGTTAATTTCGCAACATTATAACTACAGACCCAACCTTTAATTGAAGATTGTGAGGAGGCAATCCTTGCAAATCAAGTGCGTTTAAAAATTCCGGTGGATAGTTTATGATACCATCTTCACTACTTGCTGTATCAACTGATTTATGTGTCCTCATTTCGCCAGGAATGTCGTCTTGAATTATGAAATTTAATTCATTTACATTAGTGTTTTTGGCAGCTAGTATAGCTCGTTCGCTCAACCAATCATGGAATAAGTAATTTTGAGCAACGTTTGGAAACACTTTTTGAATGAGTTCAACTTTTGATTGCGTTTGCTGACCAAATATATCAGGAAAGGTGATGAAGCCAGGCAGCACATCTATAGGAAATTTGCCATTACTTACCAATATCAATGAGTTGCTTAAATAATATGTCTCCAGATTGATCATTTGGCAGTATGACACACATATTCTTGCTTAAATTTAATACCTTGACATGTTTCCACAAATTGGAGGACTTTAAACATGCATTCGGTTCATCAGCTTGCGTTGAACGTGGAACCACTGGCAATGTTTGGCGAAAATCTCCTGACAATAAAATCATTGCGCCACCAAATTGGTTTTGGTTGTTCCGTTGATCTATTAAGGTTCTATCTAAAGCTCCTAAAGATGTTTTATGCGCCATTGTGCATTCGTCCCACACTATTAGTTTACATTGCAGCAAAACCTTTGCGTTTTCCGAATTCTTAAAAATGTTTCAGGTTAGAGTTTCGTTGCTTTGCATATTCAATGGCAATTTTAGAGCTGAGTGGGCTGTTCGACCGCCTTCAAGCAAAGTCGCTGCAATGCCTGACGAAGCAAGAGCTAGAGCAATTTAATTTTTTGAGCGAATTGTTGCCAATATTAAAGTAATCAAAAAAGTTTTCCTGTACCACCAGGAGCGTCCAAGAAGTAAATCCCTCCAGTTCCATCATTTATTACTTTCATAAGAGTATCAAATACATACTTTTGTTCTTCGTTCAATAGTGGAAGATTTATTTGAATTGATTCTTTCAAAGTATTGAGATAATTTCACGTTGTAACCCTTGATGAAAAGCATCGTGCATTGGGCCATAGGGCGCGGCCATCCCCAATTGACATAATAGCTTGTTTGACATCATCAAGCACATATCCTCAATGGAAATCAATGCCTCATTGTAAATTTCTTTACTTTTTTGTAAATTCAGATTCCCTGTTCTATTGCGTATATTAAATAAAATATCGTCACACATATTACCTTTGATCCACAAATCAATTGGTTTTGATTTCATATTGTCCAGGTATAATAACCAAGAATATATCAAGTTATAAAAAATAGGTTAATAATTTTTTATTGCAATTTTCAATTAATTTATTCTAAAATGTATGTTATTACGTGCTACTTACCGTACGAGCCATATTCTCCGGACTTATAATCGTAGGGCGTAATGTAGTGGTAGTGAGGCCAGAAAGTTTTATTTAACAAGAACACCATGTTCGAGTCTGCAGGATATCTGTAGGTACAGAGAACGTTCCCATAAATATTAAAATATCAGTAAAAATTTAGTCTAAAATTTAAAAAAACTATACTGCTGCACTTATATCTTTAATGGTTATTTAAGGCGCTCTTTCTACAGATTTTACTTTGTATATTTAGACTGAAATAAAGTGTTAATGAGTTGTAAAGGTCAATTCTTCGAACTTAATTGTATAAATACAGTTGCTATGCCTTTATTTTATGCAGCTACGTGCAGAATAGTTGTTGTCGGGACAATCGTGTTAGCACTTTAAGATAACGGGTAATTTTTGAGAGTTAAGTTTTTCAGGTTGGCAGCACAGGTTGGTAATGGAGTCCAAACCTCATCTGTCAAAGTGAAAAGTTTTCAGTATACTCCGCCATTTCATCATGGGAAGACTTACAAACGATAAACGATTGCAAATAGTTGAAATTTGTTATCAATATCGTGCTCTGTGAAAAATGTGCAGCGTTTGTTTTTTTTTTTGTTCCCCTCCACGGGAAGGGCAGGAGGATAATAAATGCTCTGACGCATACACTGGCGCGCACGATCCGGGTTATGTGGGACTCGTTCCGAAGCCTACCAGAACCCTACACACTAAAACACCCCCTGTTGGCTCGTGCAATTTTTGCCACACAGCCTTCATCTGAGCAACGGCAAATTGGAGAAAGAGGCCGCGCTAGTGGTGCCCAGAAGGGGTCATCCGCTGGGATTTACATAGGACTGAAGGTGTATTCCTAGCACTGAAGGTGCTCAAAATTGCAAAGAGAAGTTAAATTAAAATACATTAAAAGAAGTTAAGTTAATTCGGATTTACGTTAGAATTAGAATTTACGTTACAATTAGAATTTGCGGCCAGAAGGGTTTCGAGATCGGCTGACAGTCTGGTGGAAGAGTACGCTTGCGCATTCCTAGGCCTAGTGACTTTGAACTTCAAATCTAAGACAGGAGTAGTATAAGAGGATTAGGGTGGGTTTCTGAGCGATTAAAGAACGCTTCAGAGAGTGTTTTGAAGTGTTGTTGTATTGTAGGCAGTTCAAGATCTCTGAGCATATCCGCGTTACGCACGTACCACGGTGCGTTTGTGGCCCTGCGGCATAAGAGATTTGGAACTACCTGCAGTTTGTGCAGGAGGGAGGGTTTGGCGTGGGCAAAGATTGGCGAGGCATATGTCATGACGGGTCTAACGCAGACCTTGTAAAGTGTACGTTTGTTTCTGAAGGACATTTTACTTTTTCTACCTACCATGCTATTGAGGCGCCCTAAGTAGTGACGGGCGAGTTTCGACTCTTTCGACGTGTGGCTTGAAAGAAAGCGTCGGATCTAAAGTGACGCCTAAGTATTTAGTACTGCGCTTCCAGGGGATGGGAATGCCTAACATTCGAACGTGGAGATCGCCAGCGGGACGACGGCGTTTGTGGTCGAAGCGCATCGCAGAACTCTTTTCAGGGTTCACATCGATGCGTCATTTTTGAAACCATATACCGAGAGCGTTTATGGCCTTTTGGAGTCTGGTGACGAGCTGCGGAACACTGCGACCTTTGGTGTAAAGTGCGGTGTCGTCGGCAAGGAGGGCGAGTTCGAAGCCTTTCGGCGGGATGGGAATGTCGTTGGTGTACACGGTGTACAACAGAGGGACAAGGACTGAGCCTTGAGGGACTCCAGCCTTTATGGGACGAGGCGCGAAAAGCGTGAAACGTACGGTTTTTGAGAAACGACGCGATCAACCTGACTATGCGATCCGGTAAGCCTATTTTGTAGATTTTATAAACGAGGCCGCTGTGCCAGACTTTATCGAAAGCCTTGGCTACGTCAAAGAAGACCGTGACTGTTTTATAACGACGCGGATAGAAACCGTCAAGTATGTACTCGACGATACGATGGACTTACTGAGGGCAGGAGTGCTTAGCGCGAAAGCCGAACTGATGGGGAATAATGAGAGGATCGCTTCTTTCCAAACTTTTGGAAAGTAGCTATGGTCGAAGCAGGCATTGAAAATGATAGCTGCTAACAAGGTAAGCAACTGTTAAGGCAGATGCTTAAGTGCTTGGTTGAAAATTCCATCCGCACCCGTAGCCTTTTTGGACTTTTGTTTTCTAATGGGAAGCGAGATTTTGTCATTAGAGACTGTGACGGGGTCGGCGGTGATGGGGAGAAAGTCTCTGCGAAGGATTTCATCCTCCACCGCCTGCGAAGCATTCGGCTTTCTCTTCGACTTCGAAGGCAGTCGTGCCATCGGGACGAGTGAGAGGAGGAACGTGAGAGGCGGTATCTACGGGTAAGGCTCGGGCCATACTATAGTACGCTTGGTGGGATGGAGAGATATTCGCCATGAGATCGTTCATCTGAGCGTCTCGGAGTTCCGCGAGGCAAGACCTAACTTTACGTTGTAGCTGATTCGCAGCTAATCTACAGGCGGGTGCATCGTTTGTTACGACCATATTATATTATGGTCGTCATAATCGACCTGGTGAATCAACAATTTGTGCTGTTATCACCAAATTTTGCACCAAATTTACTTTGTTGAACGTTAAACCATGGACTCGCATGCGTACAGTGCGTACTGAAGGGAATATTGAAGTCGTAGCGTCCAGTGTTAATGAGGATCGTGAAATGTCGATTCGTCACCGTTTTCAGCACTTGGGCATGTGTTACTCAACCACATGGAACATTTTACGTAACGATTTGGGTTTGAAAGCCAATTCAGCCTTCTGCAAGAATTGAAGCCGAATTACCTACCACAACGTCTAATTTTTGGTGAATGGGCCTTAGAACAACTCCATGAAAATCCGCTGTTTTATCGAAAAATCAGGCTTGTCGAGACTCATTTCTAGCTCAACGGATATATAAATAAAGAAAACTGTCGCATCTGGAGTGATGAACAGCCACATGCCATAAAAGAATTACCGATGCGTCCCGAAAAAACGACAGTTTAGCGTGGTTTATGGGCTGGTGGCATCATCGGTCCATTTTTCTACAAAGACGGCCGTGGAAGAAACGTTACCGTCAACGGCGAACGATATCGAGCCATGATACGCGACTTTTTTTTGCCCCAGTTGTCTGAGTTGAACTTGGTTGACATGTGGTTTCCTCAAGACAGTGATACATGCCACACAGCTCATGAAACAATGGACATGTTGAAGGATGAATCTGGTGAGCATCTTATCTCTCGAAATAGCCCTGTGAGTTGGCCACCAAGAACTTGCGATTTAACGCCTCTTGATTATTTCTTGTAGGGTTATGTAGAGTCGTTAGTCCATTTGAACAAGCCGAACTCGATTGAAGCCTTACAGGATAACATAACACGCGTAATTCGTGGAATACAGGCCGAAATGCTCGAAAAAATTGGACCTTCCAAATGGACCATTTGAAACGGAGCCGCGGACAACATTTACATGAAGTTATCTTTAAAGCGTAAATGGCAAAGGCCAATTTATCGATCCCAATAAAAATTTTGAATATATGATACAAATTTCAGTGCTTTATTCGATTTTTAAAAAAACTACGCTTAAAAATCACCCGTTACAACTGGGTAAGAAGGTAAATTAATACGTTTGGTGTAATCATTTAAAGCTACCTATGTAATCATAGCTAAATAAATAAAAAATCTTTGAATACTGATGTAAATAACTGAAATAGCTTAATATAATAAATTTTAATTCATAATTAAAATATAGTGATGCCAAATGTACAATAGTCTCTCATAAGTGTTATTCTTTTTAATAAAACGCCTCTCCAGAGTAGCTTATTTATTTACTCATTTACTTATTAATCACAAATATATGAAACCGACCCAGAAATATCGAAATAATCTTCGTCGGCGTAGTTGTTAGTCACCGTGCCTTACACGCCATAGGTCCTAAGTTCGAAAGCTAGCCGGGTCATGGTTGTTGATATTTATATATGTATGTTTATTCTGGGTTCCCCCCCAGTTCGCTGAATGGTCATCCTTAACACAAGCTCTGCTTACTCTGGGGCCATACAGTCAGTGTGTTTGTCTGGGGAATTATATAATTTATATAAGATATAAATACTTACTTTTCTCCCTTTTGCAGTCCCCAGATCAAGACGCTGCTCTCTATGAGCCAAGAGGCGTGCAGCACTGCTCCGTAGCGCAGGAACCCGATCACGAACACAGAGCTGAGGACTGCGTCGTCCCAGTACTCCAGTGGCGCGTTAAGAGGCAGCAAAATGAAGACTACCCCGTACAGTAGCCAGTACAAACTGGAATCAGAACTATTTAGTTAAAATTGTGCTCGAAATTCATCTTCCTACTCTACTGGAGTAGTATGTATGGGAACGTTTGTATTTTTTTTGTGGTTTGTTACTCGATCACACTCTCACGTGTCTTGGAATATTATATAGTCTAAATTTTATATAAAAACCCTAAGGGTTCACAAGTTCACGAGAGCGAAGTTATGGGTAAAAGCTATATTCCGTAATCAAATTTATAATTTTAAACATAAATGTAGGATTAGAGCTATTTAATAGCAGGAATGTAATATACATGTATGTATATAAATATAGTTTATTCAGTTTAACGTGGGCAGAAACATTTACGTTCATTAGAAACTTTATCAAAATAATTTGTTTTCCAAGTTAAACAAAAATAATATCGGTTTCAGGAGTCGGTAATTATTAAGATTAATATGTGTATTTGTTCTGTATGTATTGTAGCTGAGAGCATTTTATAATAACCTGATTTGTAATTAAAACCTCGACGCAAAATATCTGTGTATCTGTCTGTGGCATCGTATCTCCTGTGCAAATGAAATGATTTTAATGTGTTATTTTTTATTTAAAAGCTGAATCAAAAGTGTTGTTAGCTATACTTAAATAAAGCTGTTTGTCCCGTGAGAACAGGTCCTTCATTTGTGTTCACAAATAACTTGTTGCGTTCTTGGTTAAGATAAAAGATAACTCTAAATTTTTTTAATTTATTTCTGTACTGTATTTTATGTGTATATAAATTGTAAAATAATAAATTCAATTTGTTCGATTCTACATAACCAGCAATTTAAAAGCTACCACGTACGCTGACTATGCTTGTGCACATCAGTTATGTTAAATTTATATGTAGTTCTAATGTTACTGGTATTATGTAAATGTCATAAAGAACTTGCCAAATTGAAAATATATATCATTACATCATGTCATTATATTTACTTAACATAGTAGTATTCTGGCTTTATGATAAATGTCACATTTTATATAATATATTCACTGAACCCTATCTGATGACTGAAACTTAATGGAGTTCTTTTTTAAGCTACTTTCCTGTATCGAATATTTTTGACCTTAATTACAAAATTACTGGTTTAAATGGTGGAAATGAGGTTCAAGGTTCATATAAATATGATATTTGTTTTCGCATTACTTTTCCAGAATTAAGTAAGTAATTAAAAACTTTATTTCTATTTAATATTTAGAACCTAAAACCAAAATTAAACCAGCATTGGTAACATCATTACATATTTCATAAAGAACCTACTTATCTAAAAGGTCACTTCATAAGTGTCAGTAAGAAGATGCCTATGACGTAGGCGATACAATTATTTAGCTTTGACACTAGCCGTGGCTAGTCATAATACATTTTACGTCCGTTCTTAGACTTATCTGTATTGATCTATAAAATAATCATATCGTCTGATGCCACCATATTAACCTATTTTTACGAATCTTGTGAATGTTTCTTACAATATAATTTTTCTTCCTTTTACTTTCGTTTTTGTGGAAAACCGGTATGATTCGCTAAACTTGAAAATATTACCATTATATTATAATTTTAGTGCACGAGCACTAACAAGCAACATGTTGTTAATGACTGACAGCATGTTGCTTGTGAAATAAAGTTGTGAAGCTAATTAAATTTAAATTTTTTTTTAATAATCTGCCAACTACAGTTACCGTGTTTTTAAATGTTAAAATTAAGTATTAATGAGCAAGACTTGCAAAATTTTGTGCTATTTTTATTTGCCTGAAGCACTACATCCAAATAAGGCTAATAAATGTACCTTATTTAGTGTCGAATAGTGTCGAAAAAGGCGAATTTCAGCTGCAGCCGAGCACATAAGAAATAATCTTTCTACAAGTGTGGTGAAAACTAATTTAAGAAATAGAATGCGACTTTGCGTACGAAATTGAGGGGATAATTTTGAAAATGAGTGATAAATTATTTTAATATTTTCACAATAAAAATAATGGTCAATCAAAACCTTTTTTTTTTCAATCAACCCTTTATATTGTTACTTCTATACCTAACTCCATTGTCCAAGTTAGTATTTTTGCTGGTTACAATATATAAAACCTTCTTATAATTGAAAATACTCAATTAAATATTTTACATAAAATTAAATCATGACTTTAAGAAAAAATTCATCACTATCCAACAGCATCTAGTAGATACTAAAATAATAACAAAGGAAATAAGATCTGACCATATTTTAATTTACAGTCACAGATAAATAATAATGTTTTTAACCAATATTTTTATTTAGTTGGCCTTTGGCTTTGTAAATGCTAAAATAAATTACCAAATTTAGGCGCCGCAATGCTTGGTACATATTTATACGAAAACGGGATAAGAAATATTAGACCTTTTTCAATATCAAAAACCAACCCAAATTGCAAGTCAACTTTGTGCCTTACCATATTAACATTTACAAGAGCAATTAATGTAACCTCAAAAGGATGCTCATAAATTTTCCACCTTACCTGAAAATTATTATAGAGATTATACCGTTATACCCTTTTCAACCGTTACATTCTGTTCTTGAAACCAACTGCTTTGTGTATTATGATTTGTCAAATTTAGTTCAAGCGTACCCCACATCTGCTAACATCGCCAAAATAATGTGACAATATCCAATCTTGTGTTATTAATATACATATGTCAGTGGTTTTAACATAGTCGTTATAACAGTTACATAAGAGACATTTCTGAAAAAATTACCAGTACCGGTATTTAAACTAATAAAAGTATCTCACCGTTTCTGTATCATAACGATACTGTCATTCTCAAGGTCTGTCATGTCAATAGAATTCTTAAGATGTTCCTGATAAGGGCTAAGTTTCCTTAGTCGAGATAGCACATGAGAGTATAGTAAACCCTTCTTGCTGTTGAATGGGTCCCCGTCGTTGCCGAAATGTGCATGGTGCAGCCTATGAATGTGTACCCAGTCATAGATTGATCCCTAGAAAAAAACAAAATTCCAAAAATGCTTTTTTAAATACACTTCAGATAAAGATATGGGTAAATATTTTTACAGAGTAACATAGAGTGTAGAAATATAATTAAAAATTACTTCCCGATCGGGAAAAGTACGTTACAGAATTCAAACTACATTGAAAATTTATGATAAAACTTTGATGACTAAAATTTTATCAATACTTTTATTTTTTAACTTTAAAAATAAAACTATATGAAATATTTATTAATCACCAAAATACAGTTTTTTTTATTTTTTTTATTTTTGGAAGAAGGACGCATGCATGTAATAAAAGTCACCTGGTGAAGAGCCGAATTCCTAGTGTATTGACTGTTTGTTTTGAATAATCGAAATCAAGTAAAAGTTAAGTTCGCCGAACAGTATTTTTTTTTTGTTCCCCTCCGCGGGAAGGGCAGGAGGATAAAAATGCCCTGACGCATACTCTGGCGCGATTCCAAAGTTATGTGGGACTCGTCCCGACGCCTACCAGGACCATACCCACTAAAAACCCCCTGTCGGCTCGTGCATTTTTGCCACTCAGCCTTCATCTGAGCGACGGCCAATTGGAGAAAGAGGCCGCGCTAGCGGGGCCCAGAAGGGGTCACCCGCTGGGATTACATAGCACTGAAGGTGCTCAAAGCACTGAAGGTTAATACATAGCACTGAAGGTGCTCAAAATGAAAATCAATAATTAAAATAAAAATTAAAAAATTGCAAAATAAAATTGAGTTAATTCCCATTTACGTTAGAATTAGGATTTACGTTAGAATTCGAATTTACTTCTCAGAAGGGCCTCGAGATCGCGTGACAGTCTGGTGGATGAGTACGCTTGCGCATTTCTAGGCCTAGCGACTTTGAATTTCGAGTCTAACACAGGAGTAGTATATGAGACTGAATCACGAACTAGAGGATTGGGATGGGTTTCGGAGCGTTTGAAAAACGCTTCAGAGAGTGTTTTGAGATGTTGTTGTACTGTAGGCAGTTCAAGATCTCTATGCAAGTCCGCGTTACGCACGTACCACGGTGCGTTTGTGGCCCGGCGGCAAAAGAGGTTTTGAACTACCTGCAGTTTGTGCAGGAGGGAGGGTTTGGCGTGGGCAAAGATTGGCGAGGCATACGTCATGACGGGTCTAACGCAGACCTTGTAAAGTGTACGTTTGTTTCTGAAGGACATTTTACTTTTTCTACCTAACATGCTATTTAGGCGGACTAAATAGTGACGAGCGAGTTTCGAAACTCTTTCGACGTGTGGCTTGAAAGAAAGCGTCGGATGTAATGTGACGCCTAAGTATTTAGTACTGCGCTTCCAGGGGATGGGAATGCCTAACATTCGAACGTGGGGATCGCCATCGGGACGACGGCGTTTGTGGTCGAAGCGCATCGCAGAACTCTTTTCAGGGTTCACATCGATGCGCCATTTTTGAAACCATACACCAAGGGCGTTTACGGCCTTTTGGAGTCTGGTTACAAGGTGCCGAACACTGTGGCCTTTGGTATAGAGTGCGGTGTCGTCAGCAAAGAGGGCGAGTTCGACGCCTTTCGGCGGGATGGGAATGTCGTTGGTGTACACGGTGTACAGCAGAGGGGCAAGGACTGAGCCTTGAGGGACTCCAGCTTTTATGGGACGAGGTGCAGAAAGCGTGCCTTCGTGTTTAAATCGAAACGTACGGTCTTTGAGAAACGACGCTATTAACCTGACTAGGCGATCCGGTAAGCCTATCTTGTAGAGTTTATAAACGAGACCGCTGTGCCAGACTTTATCGAAAGCCTTGGCTACGTCAAAGAAAACTGCGACTGTTTTATAACGACGCGGATAGAAACCGTCAAGTATATACTCGACGATTCGGTGGACTTGCTGAGGGCAGGAGTGTTTAGCGCGAAAGCCGAACTGATGGGGAATAATGAGAGGATCGCCATCCGTTGGAAACAGATGGTTCCGCATTCGAGAGAGTATGACTCTCTCGAGAAGTTTAGACATTGCCTTGAGGAGGCTGATGGGTCTGTGATTAGCCGGGACGTTCAGAGGTTTGCCCGGCTTGGGAATGCCTATGACTGTCGCTTCTTTCCAAGCTTTTGGAAAGTAGCTATGGTCGAAGCAGGCATTGAAAATGATAGCTAACAAGGTAAGCATCTGTTGAGGTAGGTGCTTAAGTGCGTGGTTGGAAATTCCATCCGCACCCGGAGCCTTTTTGGACTTTTGATTTCTAATGAGAAGCAAGATTTCGTCATTAGAGACTGTGACAGGGTCGGCGGTGATGGGGAGAGAGTCTCTGCGAAGGACTTCGTCCTCCACCGCCTGGATGCGTGAGGAATCAGCAGGTTGCGTGCTGGGCGAGCATTGTGCGGCAATGCTGTCGGCGAAGCATTCGGCTTTCTCTTCGACTTCGAAGGCAGTAGTGCCATCGGGACGAGTGAGAGGAGGAACGTGAGAGACGGTGTCTACGCGTAAGGCTCGGGCCATGCTATAGTACGCTTGGTGGGACGGAGAGATATTCGCCATGAGATCGTTCATCTGAGCGTCTCGGAGTTTCGCGAGGCAAGACCTAACTTTACGTTGAAGCTGATTCGCAGCTGTTCTATAGGCGGGCGTGGGATATTTCTTGGCTGTCCGGAGAGCCGCGTTTTTAGCTTTAATAAGATTGCTAACGGCTAAGGGAAGCGTGGGTTTGCCTTGCTTAGCAACCTTTTCGTTGTCACTGATGGCTGAGTTGATAGCATCAGTGAGAGAATTTACTAATGAATCGATTTTATCCGGGCTATCTAATTGTTCGGGAGAGATCGCGAGTGGAGAGTTCGGAGCCTCTAAGGCTGAAACTAACGTATTTTTAAAACCTTTCCAGTTGGTAAAGGTCTTAGGAGATGAGACGTTATCGTTCGGCGGTCCTAGCACGAGGGAAACGGGGCGATGGTCGGAGCCTAGGTCATCGAGCGGTTCGATAGACCTTAGATCAAGATTGATTCGCTTGATAATTGCAAAGTCGAGGATGTCAGGAGAGTAGGACGGGTTGTTGGGATAGTGAGTGGGAGTGATGGGGGATATGACGTCTAGGTCAAGGGAGTTAGTGATATCGAGGAGAGCGATACCGCTGGTGTTAGTCGATAGGCACGTCCAGTCAGTATGTTTGGAGTTAAAGTCTCCAAACATAATGACTGAATGGCCGAGGGCGAGAATGGCCTCAAAGTCGCTGCGGATTGGTCTGGTACCAATAGGTATGTAGATTGAAGCTATGATGATGGTCGGATGACCAGTCATAGCCAATCTACACACAGTGGCTTCCATGTTGAGGAGAGGAGGAGTAGGGAGAGGACAGCAGTGGAAGCCTCTTTTGTAATATATAGCGGTGCCGCCGAAACCGTCGGAGTTGGGCCTATCGTTACGAATAAACGCGTACTTAGGTATAGCGAATCCCCTGGAGCGGTTTGGAGTAAGCCATGTCTCCTGGAGAAGGAATAAGTCAGGTTCTTTGTTCTGAAGGAACAGTTTAATTTCGGGAAGGTTGGTGTTAAGGCTACGAGCGTTAAAAGATACTAGGGATAAGCCCTTGGGTTTAATACGACTGGACGCGGGATTCGCGGGTCTAGACATTATAATTTATTATTTACTATAATATAAAAGAATTTACAACGAACTTAGGAGCGAGTGATGCTCGGCTAAAGCAAATAAACGCTCTTGAGGAGAGCGGGCGGCTCGCAGTTTGCGTGTGAGCACGGAAATTTCGTTAATATCGACGTTTTGATTAACGTCGAACACGGTCTTCATGTCCTCAGCCAACGACGACTGAGGTGCGGATGACGGAGAAGGACGCGGCCCTACGGAAGCTACGGGAGCTGGGATGGGTCGGGAAGGTGCAGGCGGAACGGCCGGACGCTGCCTCCAAGACAGAGCCGGAGTAGGCGTCGGCTGAGCGGGCTTTGCTTCCGGGGGACCCCGGTTGCGCAGCGGCGGGAAGTTAGCGTGAGTGAGCGGCGGCGCCGGTTTAGGCGCGACCCTCTTGGCGGTGGAACGCGGAGCACGCGGGCAGCCCCTGTAGTTAGCTGTGTGACCAGACTGGCCGCACAGCACACAGGCAGGGGGGGAAGTGGATTCGGGAGTGCGAGTGCACTCCTTCGTAAAATGTGGATCCAGGCACTTAACGCACCTGGGGGGAGCTGAGCAGTTAGCCGCTGCGTGGCCGTAGAGCTGGCAGCGGTGGCACTGCCCAGGGTGACCGCGGGGGTTGGGACGCTCAACAGAGATATTTGAGAGTCCGCAAATTGTGCGAGCCTCTCTAAAGATCTCCCTCGAGTTGGGAGTATTCGACAAGATAACTAAAGCTAACGGAAAGCGCCTACCGCGGTTAGAGTGCATCTTGTGCACTGCTTCGGCCGGGAAACCCTGGGACTTAAGGTCCTCGAGGATTTCTTCATTCGCGAGCTCGAACGGGACGCCCCGTAGTACTGCGCGGATCTTACGCTCCTCCGGGAGGGCGTAGGTGTGGTACGCGATTTGATTTAACCCGAGCAACCTGGTAAACGTGCGGAAGTCGTCGACGGTCGCTACTTGAATTTTGATTGTATCGCCAGCGTTGGCGGCTTTTAAGTAATTAATTTTGTGCTCTTTGCACAAGTTAGAAACCGCGGTCCAGCGCGTTTTTTCACGCAGGAAGACGGGCGGAGGGAGCTGAGGTTTCGGCAGGACGGGAGCGCAGCGCGTCGCTGGCTTCGATGGGACCGACGGAGACGCGGTTACTTCGAGCGATTTTAATGGCGCGGGGGCTGGTGTTGAAGACACCGGGGTTGGCTCAGGTGTTGAAGACACCACGGCTTTTTTCGAACGCTTCTTAGAGCGTTTGGCAACTAACTGGAACGCGGGCTCAGGAGAACCGGTTAGGGTGGCGGCGACCGACGAAGCTTCGGACGCGGCGGAGTCTCAATCGCTCCCGGGAGCGGTACGCTTCCTGCGAGATGAGCGCGAGGATGAGACCGACGCGCAGTCCATATCGGATGGAACGGGAGACGCGGGAGAGCTATAGACCTGAGGGGTCTGGGTGTTGGAGGCCTGAGGGGCTGGGGTTGGGGCCTGAGGGGCCGGGGACGCGATTGATGCCTGCAAGGCCTGCGTTAGGATGTCTTTTGGGATGGAGACGCCTGCCGCAGCAAGCGCCTGGGTGAACGCGTTCGCGAAGTTAATAACGCTTAGCGAATCCATTAGGGAGTGTTGGGACAATAATATATATAAATATAAGTATAATAAAAGATGCCTAGTTCCTAGAAACCTAGCAAAATCCTAGCAGCAAACCTCCCTACCAGCGGTAGGGGGGCTGGGGAGAATAACTTAAAACTAACCGTAGTACGCCGAAGGCCGCTACCTAGAAACCTAAAAAAGGGTACGCAGGTAAAGAGTTGACCGCGTTAGGGTCAACCTTTACCGACAGAAAGGACAAATACACACGAAAACACACAAATATGATAAAAATAAATATGAAAATAGGAGAAAAATAAATAAAATAGAGAAGAGAAATAAATAAAAATAAAAAGGACTGGTTCAGTACAAATTCGTTGTCACCGTTAAGTATCCTTTGCACTGAAACCAGACTACTTACGCTGGGCACAACACTGCACTCAGCACAAGCACAACACAACTTAGCACAGCACTTTGAAGACTAAGGGGCTTAGTCGCAAAGAAAAATCGCACTTCGAAAGCACTCAGACGGAGTAGAAAGACCTTGAATACCGTAGCACGGAACCAACACGCTAGACTGTGACGTCAGTAGACTGAGCGCCACGGAATGGCGGGAAGGGACCAATCAACGGAGAACCGGGTCTTGCACGTCCGAACCGCGTGGCGATCGGAGCGAGAATGCCGAACATTTTGTTTTTTTGTTTTTTTTTTTTGCTGCCGAGGCACCCTCACGGGAGGGAGGTGGAAGATGCGTCATGCATACCCGCCCGCAGGTAAATTCCTCTGCGGGGGGGTCATGTGGGACTCACCAGAATGGCACCTACCCACTAAAAACCACCTGTTGGCTGTGGTAAGCGTATACCTTTAGCCTTCATCGGAAGCGACACCCGTCGGGAAGTTGGGCGCGCTGGCGGAGACCCGCTAGCGGGTCTTCCGCCTGTAGTGAAAGTTGCACTGAAGGTGCTCAAAGGGACATGAGTTGGTGGCCGTTCTGGGCAGCCTCTGGTGAAGCCGGGGCTGGGCAGAGGTCGGCCGAAGCATGATTTAGGGATCAATTCATTTAAATGAACCTACAATGAATTGAGAAGGGAACTATGCTCCGCCAGAGCTAGCAAACGCTCTGTCGGAGTACGTGAAGCCCTAAGTTTACGGGCTAAGACTGCGATTTCACTAACATCGACATTTTTTATAGCGTCGCAGACGATACGCATATCGTCTGCTACGGAGGATTGAGGAGTGGGTTTGTGTGGGCGAGGAGCCGGGATGGGATTCGATGTGGGGCGCTGCCTCCAGTTTTCTGGGGCAGGCCTGGGCTGTGCAGGCTTAGAAGCCGGAGGAACCCGGCTACGCAGCGGCGGAAAGTTTTCTTGAGAAAGGCGCGGGGCCTGTTTGGGCGCTGCCCTTTTGAAATTGGAGCGCATACAACGGGGTGCACGAGGGCAGCCCTTGTAATTTGCGGTGTGGCCGGACTGGCCACAAAGCACGCAATCGGGAGGAGAGGGAGTTTCAGGAGTGCGATTGCACTCCTTAGTGAAGTGCGGGACCAGGCACTTGACGCACCTGGGCGGTGCGCGGCAGTTGGCTGCCGCGTGCCCGTACAATTGGCACCGATGGCACTGGCCGGGATGACCGCGGCGATGAGGCGCAACGATTGAGATCCCAGAGAGGCCGCAAATAGAGCTAACCCCTTTCAGGATCTCTCTGGACTTGGGGACGTTGGCGAGAATCACCAAAGCGAGAGGGTGTTGCCTCCCGTACTTGCTGTGCATTTTATGCACCGCGAGTGCCGGGAAGCCTTGGGACTGCAGATCCTCCAGGATGGCCTCGTTCGATAATTCGAACGGGATTCCCCTGAGTACCGCTCTGATCTTACGCTCTTCTGACAGAGCATAAGTGTGATAAGCATATTGCTTATCGGTGAGGAGCTTTGTTAAAGCACGGAAGTCGTCTATCGACGAGACTAAGATTTTAATAGATTCACCCGAGTTGGCTGCTCGGATGTAATGGATTTTGTGCTCATTGCACAATGTCGAGACCTCAGTCCATTTACCCTTTTCCCGAAGGAAAACGGGTGGTGGGACCTTGGCCTTGACAGAAGTCGGGGCCGGAGCGGGTGTTGAAGACACCGGGGCAGCTGGCGTTAAAGACGCCGCAGGGGGTGTAGGGACGGGCGCCGAGGGCGCCGGGTCTTGTTTCGAGCGCTTCTTAGAGCGCTTCTTAACAAGGGTGAAAGAGGGAGGCTCATCAGGGCCAGTTGGGGTGGCATCCGAGGATGACTCGGTCGCGGGTGCGCGCTTGCGGCGCGGAGGGGCGTTTTCTTCGCACTCCATGTCACTGGAGGAAGGGGACGCGGGAGGGCCTAAGACCTGAGGGGTCTGGGGGACTGGGGTGGCCTGAGGGGCCATTGGTGGAATTAACGCCATGATATGCGGGATAAGAGAATCAAGGAAACGGAACTTGTCAGCATTTATATGTATGCCTTCAGCACCGGTACTATCAACTAACTTCTTCCTAATCTCATCAGAGCTTAGGGAAGCCATTGCGGAGGGGTTGGGGAGGGACAATATATGAACCTAACAACGATGACTAACTTCCTAAAACCACCCTACACGCAGTAGGGCGGTTGAGAACGACGCGGATAACTTACTCGAACACGGCACTTGAAGTTCTGGAACAACGAATTCCCGTCGACGAAGCTCACGTTCCACGGAGTACGGTTAACAAGCCACTATTCGCCGTGAAAACGGCGTTAGAAACTTATTAGAAGTACCGTTAACGAGCCACTGTCCGCCGTGAAAACGGCGTTAGAAACTTAATACGGTAAACAACTATGAAATTTGGGTGCTCAATTAGCGCGGGGGCTAAAAGAGCGGGAAGGCGTCTGCGATCGACGTGCGCTCGAGAACGCACGCAGACCGAGACTGATGAGCCGAACAGTAACAAACACAATATAAATATAACACAGGTACAGCTTGTCAATCATGACGTGCGTGTGGAACAGTTCGCACGTGCATCGCTGTCTGCCTTCCGCTCCTTTAGCCGCCGCACTAATTGAGCCTTAATTTCACATTTTTACGATGGACAGAGGTCGTACCGTATTTTTCTACATTTCACAAACGCCGTTTTCACAGCGAACTTCGTTTTTCGTTCTGCGATCTTCGTCCAACTTAGTGACTGGTTCACGTTGCTACGTCGTCCGGTATACGCGCGGTTTTTGTTGTCAATTAATTTGACAACACTACTAGACCCCCGTGTTTTGTAGATGGATACCTTACGGTGTCAATGAAGCCTGCTAGCGTTGACCCGGTGCGGTTACAAGGCCCTTCAGGCTTTGAACCAACTGGCAGAGCCGACCCCGTTGCACTTAGGCCTTTCCCAGGGTGATGGTATAGTGCCTGTAACCTAGGCGTTGTTATATTTTTATATATTTTATAACCTCATTACCAAGCCATCCCATGGATTCGCAAAGCTTGATAAACTTTGCGAAGTCCTACGCCAGCGCCCTCGGTGTCCCTTTGAACAATGAGGTCCTAACGCAGGCCTTACGGGCTCTCTCATCCCGTCTTCCTCCGTGAAAAAGCGCGATGGACCGCGGTCTCAAACCTGTGCAACTTAATGACATTAAAGCGTCTAATACAGGCGAAACAATCAAATTACTAGGTTATTATCGATAAAACAAATTGCTTATCATACTAACGCCCTCCCGGAGGAGAGTGAAATCCGCGCCGTCCTACGGGGTATCCCGTTCGAACAAGTGAATGACGATATCCTAGATGACCTTAAGTCCCAGGGCTTCCCGGCTGAAGCCATGGATAAAATGCACTCAAAGAGGGGCAAGCGTTTCCCTCTTGTCCTCGTCATCCTCTCCAACACTCTTAAATCGAGGGAGATCTTCAGAGAGACGCGCATCATCCGCGGCCTCTCGAATAATTCTGTCGAGGCTCCTCATCGTCACCCAGTAGTCACCCAGGGCAATGCCGCTGCTCAGCTTTAGGCCAGGCAGTGGCTTATTGCTCAGCTCTTCGCAGGCACGTCAAGTGCCTGGATCCTCCCATCACGAAGGAGTGCACTCGCACTTCCGAATCCACCTCCCCCCCTGCTTGTGTGTTGTGCGGCCAATCCAGCCACACAGCAAACTACAGGAGTTGTCCTCGAGCTTTTCGCTCCTCCACAAAGAGGGCCACACCTAAACCGGCGCCACCGCTGTGCAACCGGGCTCCCCCGGAAGGAAAACCCGCGCAGCTAAAGCTGTTTCCAGCTAACGCCTGGAGCCAGCGTCCGGCCGCCGCACCATCCCATTATATCCCAGCTCCCGTAGCTCCCGTGGGCCCGCATCCCACTCCGGCGTCTTCAACTTAGTCGTCGTTGGCTGAGGACATGAATACCGTGTTCGACGTTACCGAAAACGTTGACAGTAGGGAAATCGCCCTACTCACATGCAAACTGTGACCCTGCCAACCTCCTTAAAAGCGTCAGCGTTAACCGAGCATCACTCGCTTCTTAGTTTTTTATAAATTCTATAAATAGTATAAATTCTATAAATAGTATAAATTCTATAAATAGTATAAATTCTATAAATAGTTAATATAATGATTAGACCTCTAAACTCCGCGTCCGGTCGTACCAAACCCAGGGGACTATCCCTAGTTTCATTTAACGTCAGTAGTCTCTGTACCAATCTTCCTGAGCTCAAACTGTTCATTCCGAACAACGAGTCAGACTTATTGCATTTCCAAAAGACGTGGCTCACTCCATCCCACTCCAGGGGACTCAAGATTCCAAAATATGCGCTCACTCGTAACGATAGGCCCGACCCCAACGGAGGTTTCAAGAGAGGTTTTACAAGAGAGGCTGTGACTGGTCACCAGACCATCATCATAGCTTCAGTTTACAAACCTAGAGGCACCAGACCTATCAGCCAGGTAAACCTCTGAATATCCCGGCTAATCACAGACCCATCAGCCTCCTCAAGGCCATGGGTAAACTTCTCGAGAAAGTCATACGCTCTCTAATGCGGAACCATCTGTTTACAACGGATGGCGATCTCCGCATCATTTCCCATCACTTTGGCTTTCACGCTAAGCACTCCTGCCCTCAGCAAGTCCATCGCATCGTCAAGTACATACTCAACGGCTTCTATCCGCGGCGTAATAAAACGTTCGCAGTTTTCTTCGACGTAGCAAGGCTTCGATAAAGTCTGGCACAGCGGTCTCGTTTATAAACTTTATAAAATAGGCTTACCGGATCGCCTAGTCAGGATAATTGCATCCTATCTCAAATATCGCACGTTTCATTTTAGACATGAAAGTACGCTTTCCATGCCTCGTCCCATAAAGGCTGGAGTCCCTCAAGGCTTAGTCCTCACCCCTCTGTTGAACACCGTATACACTACGACAATCCTCTCCCGCCGAAAGGCGTCGATCTCGCACTCTTTGCATATGATACCACCCTTTACACCAAAGGCCACAGTGTCCCGCGTCTCATCACCAACCTCTAAAAGGCCGTAAACGCCCTCGGTATATGGTTCCAAAAATAGTGTATCGATGTGAATCCAGAAAAAAGTTCTGCGATTCACTTGGCCACCGTCCCGACGACCCTCACTTTTGAATGTTAGGTTTTCCCCTGGAAGCGCAATACTGAATACTTAGGTGTCACCTTAGACCCGACGCTTTCTTTCAAGCCATACGTCTAGAGAGTTTCGAAATGTACCCGTCTTTACTTAGGCAGCCTAAATAGTATGAAAGGTAGACATAGTAAATGTGTTTTAGAAACAAATGTACTCTCTATAACACCTGAATTAGACCCATGGTGACTTATGCCTCGCTTTGCCCATGCCAATCCCTCCCTCCTGCACAAACTGCAGGTGGTTAAAAATCTCTTCTACCGCAGGGCCACAAACGCACCTTGGTACGTGCGCAACGCGGACCTGCACAGAGATATTGAACTACCTATAGTACAGCAACATCACAAAACATCTCGAAAGCGTTCTTCAAACGCTCCGAAACCCATCCCAAACATTTAATTCGAGAGTCTGTCTCATATTACTCCCCCAGTCATAAATTCGAAGTTCAAAGTCGCTAGACCTAGGAACGCACTCGAGTATGTAGTTAACGGCCCAGCTAACGGCCAATCTGGAAGCCTTTCAGGCTGCAAATTCTAATGCTAATTCACCTTGAACTATGCATGCACCTTCAGTGCTATGAATACACCTTCAGTGCTTGAGAAAAGTTTTGTTTGATTTAGTTTAGACATATTTAACAACTGTTTAATTTTTCAAATCCTAAGATCACAAGAAAAGAGATCAACAACAGTTGTAGACTTTTTTATTTTTATTTCATATTTTTTTGGCGTGTTTTTTTAAAGGCATTGTTACAAAAATATTATTTGTAGTTATGCTGTTCAGTTTCAAATCAGCGTTGATTCTTATGAATTAAAACAGTTAACTATTACACATACAGCCACGCGACCTGGGACCAATGTACTTTTCTAAGGTAAGCTGCGAAATTAATTAATTATACTTGTGAATTTCTTTTGCTTACTTAGTTTTTATAAATTAGTTGTTATTTATTATAAGAGTTAAAATAAGTACACTCTGTAGCTGTCTAGATTAGAAATTGTTATCAAGCATAATATTCTATGATTATGTCATACATTGCTACAATTTAACTTGAATTGTTCAAATCAGACCCTTTTCTTAGGTTAGGGCTCGAATCTCTTTTGATACATGATTTACCCGTTTCATATGTTTAAGTTGAAATGTTTTGTCTAAAATAGGTTTTTGAGTACAACATTAAACGTTGAAGAAACTAAATAACAACTTAAATAATGTATGAAAATATACATGCATTATTGTTTGTACGTGATCGTATATTTATGTTACCGTTATATTTTTTTAAGTTACGTTGCCAGGTGTAAGAACAGTTATTAACACAAACTAACATTAATAACATTCATCACAAGAAAAACACATTCATTAAATTAAACTTACATGAAAGTTTTCTGACTTAAAAGAAGACTTTTTCGTAAAAAAGCTTCTTAAGCTTCAAATAATTATTATAAAGATATGACTTTGAACGCATATTTAGGAGCCTTTATTAAAAATACATTATGTTTTATTATCACAATTAAGAGTACCACTTTCTAAATGAAACTTAAAACTTCGTATCATAATGTCATAAATATGTTATTCGTAACCGTCCAATAACCTTCCGACTTGTAGGAATGTTAGACTTAATATATTTTTATTTAGGTATATACAATAGGTCTTTACCTATGAAACTGCCGTTTTGCCGTACTGGCCATTTCAAATGAAAATATTTTTTTTTGACTGATAATTCTAATTTCAAATTAATTTTATTTGACAAACATGGAATTCCTTTTCTAAAATCGTCATTTGTTTAATAGTTAGTGTTTTGTTTTCAACGCATTCGAACATTTTTCGTCATCATGGATAAGTTACAAATTCGAGTAATTATGGAGTATGAGTACCGTCGTGGCAGCAAAGCGGCACAAGCGGCACGCAACATCAACGACGTTTACGGAGCGAACACTACAAACGAACGCACCACCCGTTATTGGTTTACCCGCTTCCGTTCTGGAAATTTTGACCTGAAAAATGAACCCCGTGGTCGTCCGAAAACTTTGGTCGACAATGACGAATTAAAGGCAATTGTGGAAGCTGATGAAACTCAATCCACGGCTGAATTAGCAGCAGCTTTCGACGTTAGCATCAAAACAATATTGGTCCATTTGCGTCAAATTGGCAAGGTAAAAAAAGCTTGACAAATGGGTACCCCACGAACTGAATGACCGCCAGCGCGAAGTACGCGTGGAGACGTGCCTTGCACTGCTCAGCAGGCATACAAATGAAGGAATTCTGAACCGCATTGTTACTTGTGACGAGAAATGGATCCTGTTTGACAATCTTAAGCGCTCAGCAAGTTGGTTGGACCTTGGTTCAGCACCCAAACAATGCCTTAAACGAAAACTTACCCCTAGAAAAGTGATGGTCACTGTTTGGTGGTCTAACGCGGGTGTAATTCATCACAGCTTCTTGCCAAACGGGACAAGCATTACTGCAGACGTGTACTGTGAAGAACTGAACACAATGATGGAGAAGCTCGCACGTCTCCAACCAGCTTTGGTCAATCGTTCGGCTCCACTGCTCCTGCACTACAACGCGCGACCTCATACTGCACAGCAGACGGTCTCCAAGCTACAAGAGTTGGGGTTGGAAGTTCTCCGTCATCCGCCGTACTCACCAGACCTTGCGCCTACAGACTTCTACTTTTTCCAGAATTTGGATAACTTCTTGGCGGGAAAAAAATTCAATACCCGAGAGGCAGTACAAAATGCCTTTGAAGAATTTGTTGCCTCCCGTCCAGCTGATTTCTTCAAGAAAGGCATCAATAAGCTACCAATGCGTTGGCAAAGATGCATTGATTGCATGGGTGATTATTTTGATTAATAGAAATAAAAAATATATAAAAAAATTACGCTTCATTTATTTCGTGAAAAACGGCAATTTCATAGGTAAAGACCTAATATATTATTTAATGTTTTATGAAAATTAATCATGGCCTCGTTTGTGGCACAATGGTGACAAGAAATATACGCACAAATTGGTGCCAAAAGGTCCATGCCCAGGAATCCCTGAATCTTATAATTTATTTTAGAATATTTCGGTTCAACTGATACTAATTTTGAAATTGTTCTGTCAGGTAAATGAGGCTTAATAGACGATCTCATTTCGCCATTTTCAGAAACTCAAGTTCTGTTCGGGGAATGTCAAGCTCGTTTCAATAAATGATCGATTTGTTGAGATTAAAGATCTCTCAATGTGCCAATTTTTCCGTTCAAAATATGCATTTCAGTTTGCGTAAATTTGCATAGAGTTGAATTTTGGTTTTAAGGTCTTAGGTTTTTCTTAACATCAGCCACCTCTATAGTCACGATATCTTAAGAACGGCGAATCTAAGTAAAATAAAAGTGCATGAACTTTTTTGCAGACATTTTTATATTACGATAGATCTTAGCGTTTAACGAAAAAAATTAAAAACCTATTTTATAACGTTTAATATTGAATTACCAATTTTATATTTTATTTGTAATAGTATCCCAAAGGTATGTCTTTCAACTCAATACGATTAAGTGCTAACCTACCGTAGTATGCTATTTTGACCGGAATTATTGTAATGTAAAAGGTTTCATAGTTGAGAAATGGATTTGCGAGGCATATTACCTGGCCAGCCAGCGTCTGACAAAGCATGAGGAATATCTTCAGGCTCGTACTTGCTTTGTATGTCTGATGTGCCCAGAGGCGATGCGCGCCCGCCGTCACACCCAGTATCCCTAAGGAAGTTAATGCGATAACTGGAAACAAAAACAATATTCAGTTATACAACTCATTTAATTTGGAAATGAATATAACTTTTTGGCGCGCAAAATAAAAAAGGAGTACGTTGAATCAGATTGTTTAAATAAATAATAACTTAGGACATTTTTCATGAAAGAGGTTTAGGTTTGAGTTTTTAATATCGATTTAATTAGTAAAATACTGGAGCTTTTTTGTGTTTTCGTTTCAATTACTTATTACAATAATATACAATAAATTAGGTATGTTTACGAATAGAGTAAAATATATGATTGCAAATAACACATATCTGTTGTTTTAAAAGTAATTTATCTCCAATAGTTATAAGGTAACAATAAGGTCCGAATAAACGCTCTCTTGTCATTTAGTAAAACGACTTTCACAACGATTTCTTACGTAAAATATGTATTTTTTATGTATTTAGCATTTAAAGACTGCTCTTACATATTTAGCATTAAGAGATTGCTATATTTTTTTTCTTAGTTCAATGCAATCGAACAAGGCGTATTTATGTGTATTTTTTTCTCATAAATATGTTAGAACCCAAGAATATCACCACTTATGCCTTTAACCTGTCATTTAAGTGATTTACGTTCGTATAATTCGCTAATAAAGGAAAACACACCATTTATTTATATACGTTTTATCATCGCTGCAAAATAGGACGTTAATACGTTTGATTCTGCCTTCGATTCTCGTCGATTTACGATAAATAATCTCACCAGTCTCGGATTATAGTAATAGTCCAGTGACTCATTTTATGAAAACAAATTGTTAATTCTGCGCAAAATCATTATATGTTTTAAATATTAATTTCATATTTTATTTTTTATTAAAATATATTTTCTAATGTGATGTACCTATACAAGATTCACCAATATCTACTATAAGACATGCTGAAGAAACATTTTAGGTAAAGTGGTCTCGACCACCTGTTCTTTTACATTACTATTTCATTTTGCAATTTTATATGCTTATATAGGTATCATCATAGAGCTATTTCTTTTACAACATTTTTACTACGAGTAGTTGTTACCCGCTCCACAATGGTTGCGATAATTATTTACCCATTTTGCCCATAGCATTCATATCTCTCAAGTGTAGTACGTAAATAATCTTTCATAAATGTAATGACATTTTGCTACATAATGAACCTGTAATAAATTTAATGAATAACAGGACACTTCGCATCATTGAAATAAAACTTATGCCGTGCTGTAAAGAAAAGTTTACAAAAGTCATGTTCCTATTTAACTACAGAGATTTTAGAAACTTTTTACGTGTAAACAAACAAGTTATTTCAGTTTTTTGACGTATTTGAGTACCTGCATTTTTCACATATGCCTTGAAAGGTATATTTGTTAAGAGTCATTGGAACATATTTTTTTCTTTACTATATTTCAGCCATATTGCTTTCGTTGACATGGATATAAATGGTCATTAATAAATTTAAAAAAAATAAACAAACAGATGTAGATTCGAAAAGGTTCCAAAATACTTAAATTTTTTAAGTTAAATTATAAGTTATTAAAATTAAGTATACTTACATAATGCTACAGTCATCCATTGTACTTCAAAGAATAAGAGCCAAAGTCCGTACAATGATAAAAGGTGTATGTGAATGAAGAACAATACAGCCGGCCAGTTCGCTTCCCGTGCCTTGCTTAGTTCAGCTGACGGTTTGGTGTCACCATTTGATTTTTCTGTTTCTTTATTCATAATTTTTCTGAAAGATAAAGAATGTTATAAGTTTATTTATTTATTTAATGAACACTTTTTGGAAAACTTACAGAAAAGAACAAGTTATTTTGTAACTCATAAAAAACGACTTTCAAATAACTTTTATAATGCATAACTTTTTATAAACTGCCTTATCGATTTTTCACATAACGTAGGTAAGAACATTTCAATTTCAAAAAGACACCTAACAAACTTTTGTGAGGATGGGAATTGTATAACATTAAAAACTTGTATAGTCCTTTATATAAGTTTAATAGTGTTTATACGAGGATTTCACAAGTAACTAATTTCCAATTTCCTTATGCATAGCTCTGATAATTTGAACTTTGGAAAATACACTTTGGAAAAAACACAGTAAATAAATTTCAGAAGTATAAAATAAAATAAGAGAAAAAAAAATTTCGATCTACTACATATATTTTGTAGTTCATAGCTGTTATTTGAATGTTCAAGAAGAACTAGACATATCGCAAACTTGTAGATTATTTGGAGATGACATCATAATTAGGTATTATAAAACTGAATTCGAATGCTATTTACTAAACATAAGAAGATAGTTGGCAAAGGATCAATGAATTTTGCTAATCACACAAGCCAAAAGTTAGTACTGAAACACTTTTGGTCGATTATTTCCTTATGTAGTAAAGTTTCTTCTGGGGCTATACTACAGTCCTTCCTGTTTAGACCGCCATGATAACCATATTAAGCTGGATTAAGGGAAGTAACAGCCAGTGGAATTACTGAAACAATGGCAATTCCAACTCAGGCCTACGGTCGGCGACACATTTTTAGACGAAAAAACCATAAATTACAGTATAATTATTGAATAAAATCTACGATTAATGATGCCTATTGGCGCGGATGCCATGTCATCAGGTTAATCGCATGCACATGTGCTGGCATGACAAAGTTAGAGAAAAAAAAATACAAATCTTGTACGAGTATAAGTTAAAAATATTCAAAAAGAATTTGTTCTACAAAGAACAATTTTTTTCTTTTTAATTGGTAGGTATTCAAACTGGAAAACTCAATCTTAAAGGTTTCTATTCTGCTTTATGTGTAGTTGAAGAAAATAGGTTTGTCGTGCAAAGCCAACAAAGAAAATTATTACACACATATATATAAGCTTATACCTACTTCATGAACAAAAAAAACATGAACATTTATTAGAAAAAAATTGATAAAAGTAAAATAGCGGGAGGAATATGTTCTTACGTTACGTACGTAACAATGGCTCTGGTACCACCACAGACACATTTATTCACACCAACTCAATTTTGTAATATGTGTAAGAGGGCTTTGAATACCATCTAGGGGCCCAAAAGCCAACCTCACCTATCCGTGGCCTGTTGATTAACGGACGAAACTCTGGCGACCGACTGGCGGTATAACCATCCATAAATCGTGGATCTTTGAAATCACGCAGTTAATGATCCACACTGCGGTCATCAACACGTATGCTCAGCGCGGGACTATGGGTATACCTCCTATGAAGAACACACCACAGCTACGGCCCTCAGTCCCCGGTGGCACCACTAGTCGTGGGTACGGCAGTGGTTAAGGAAACGGCGGGGCAGGGGGTGCAAAGAATCCCCGGCGGATCTCTGCCTGCCACAAAGAACGACCACTGGCCCTGGCAACATACAACGTAAGGGCACTGTGGACGGACCGTGGGATGACACGATAATCATTAAATCTGGGAATCTGCTCTACTATCGGGAGGGTAACCAACTTTCTCAAGGTTTCTCGTCATAAAGTTTTCAGTTAACAATGTTATTAAAGTCGGGAATCCATCAAAACGGTATCCATTGAGGGCCTCCAGGTATACGCTATGACTTCGACACACCCCAAAGACGTATCTGGCAGAATGCTGAGTAGAGGTTATCAATAAGGATATTATATCTCTAGCTTTGCATGCTTTTAAGACTCATTACAACATTTTAATGGGATACTTCAAAGCAAAATTAGGTAAATGAAGCAGTGATGAACTGAAAGTGGGGCAATTTGGAGTTGGAAATCAGAACCGTCGAGGCTAGATGCTGGCTGAATTTATGGAGAGGGAAAATTATTATTATTACTTAAATAAATGAAAACCCATGAAATCTTAACTTATAGGAAATATAACCCAGGATAAAATTTAGCTATATAACTCAGGAATGCATGAAATTACTTATCTTTATAATTAAATATTGCCTGCGACATCCACCGTACTCCCAGGACCTTGCTCCAAGAGATTACCATTTTTTTCGAAATTTGGATAATCTCTTGCAAGGGAAAAAGTATGAATTTACTCATTAAAATGATTAATTAAGATGAAATCAAGAATTTAGATAAGAAAATTGCAATTTTAATAGCCATTTTAATAGCTCAATCGGTATAAAGCACAAAATCAGATGGGCTGAGTGATCAACACTCACCCCTTGGAAACTTTATGGAGATATATAAAAAAATCAAATTTCCCGAAAAGCCTGTGTAACTGTTAACGAGATATGACCAAATTTTAGAGTTCATAATATATATATAATTTCTCTAAGTTACTAACTCAAAATGAACTTGGAAATAATTATGTATATGCATACACTTGCAACAAATTGGCGAGGAACTAATTAGTAAGTCTTCACACGAAATTCACACATTCTGTTTATCATAAAAATACACAATTCTTACAATAATACAAAACTTACTCAAGTAACTGCTGCGTAATTAGCTTAATGAACACAAGGATCACGGATCACAGACTCGTACACAAAACAATGATAACATCCAGGTAACTCGAGTATTACGTACGAAAGCACCTTTCGAGGTCGGTGCTCCCGATCTTATAACAACTTAATCAAGAACTTCAGGGATTCTTTATATTGTTTTCGTATTATTTTGAACCCGAGTAACATGTTGTTTATTGAATATCAACTGATAGTCGTCATTTTCGTTGCACTCGCGTTCAAGACTAACCTAGTGTGAGAAAACTGCAGGTTTCACTTTTGCTACATACCTATAAGGCTATGTTTACATAGGCATATAATATTGGCTCTGGTGATTCTGGAAATAAAACTAGTAATACTGTTTCAAAACTGTATATTACTTAGGAACATATTTTATTTATTTTTATAGAAATTTTAACAAGCGAAAATGAGTTTGATTTACGGATTAAACTTGAAAAGAGATATCGCCTGTGATGATTAATTACATGAGATCCAAACGAGTAACTTAATTATCGACTTCGTCGCACTCCACGCGAGCCCAAATACATTTAAAACTATAAACTTGTAAAACAAATAGAATAAATAGAACAAAAATATTGCTGGCGCAGTCGTTGTTACTACCAATATTAGAATATGCAGATGTCTGCTTCTTTGATGCGACTGAGGAGTAACTAAATAAATTAGAACGTTAATAAAATCTGGCCATAAGATTTATTTTTGGTCTTAGAAAATATGATCACGTGTCGCATAACCACATGTTACACGGTGTCGTCAGGAATTACACATATTAACAGCACTGTATCCTTAAAGACCCTATGAGTCCCAACTATCTCCGCTCCCGTTTCCTCTCGCTCTATCTCCTGGCACGCGCTCAATGCGGTCCTGTCATACCAAAACAAGTGTCCAAAAAGTAGAACTAAGTTCAGATTTGAGTCTTTCACATTCTGAGCTATTCTTTTGTGGAGCAAGCTGCCGAGGAACATACAAAATAGCCCCGCAATTTGGATCTTTAAAAGAAGATTAAAAGAACATCTCATCTCAAGTTAACCGTCACCTCTGTACATTATATGTATTAAGTATGTATAAATAATTTGTATGTATAATCTGTGTGTATCATCTGTATGTATCATATGTATATGGTCTTCTTTTTATTATAAGTATGTGTGTATTTAGTATTAAGAAAAAAAATTATGTAAATCTTGTAATATTTCTTTTATTGTTTGTTTTTTAGACTATTTACTTGAACTTTTGTCACCTACTTTTGTCATAGTGTAATTCTCTTTAATTACCTTGGTTGGCTGGAGGAGATCTATTTCAGAGATAAGTCCACCTTTGCTAAATAATTATCTTATTTTTGTACCTAGTTCTAATGATTTGATTACGTGCAATAAAGAATATAATATAGAAAAATATGAATTCTTTCTAATTATCAAGTTACATTTGTTAATGTGAAATATTCTTAGATATTTTTTAAGAAATAAGCATAAATAAAATTTGCACAGGCAATGAAAATAGTATATAGAAATATTAAATTCCTTTCAATTTCTGTAGATATTCACTACCAGATATTCCTTCTGCATCGTAAATGTATATTGTGGCAAATTCCTTAGTTCTAACTAACCTTGTAGAAGTGCATAATTACATTCTCAACAGTTGCATTCTCAGTGCAATTACTGACATAATAGTGCACAGACCTGCTGCACGCAATGCACGCCGTTTGAACGCCATTGTCTTTATAGTCCAACTTAGTTATCCGTGCAGTCAAGGGTGACGCTCCGTCTAAGTTGTCATTTCAATTAGCATAGCTACCTACCATACGAATCTTTTAGTTCCAATATTGTCTACTGAACAGATAAGTTTGTACCTATGCTATGACATAATGAAGACTTACTCCTGAGTTATTTATGCAAGTTACTGTTAAAACTACTGGTACAATGTACTAACTGGATTTTATTGTATGGTTATCAATAAAATTATTATAAAGAGGAAAAACTTGTAACCAAGTTTGTTTGTATGGGAATCTATTGATAAACTTATTAATAATAAACCATTTATAAAATCTGAAATATAGGCATATCTCTTCCCGAACGTGCCACGTCCCGAAGATATTTTCTTAAAAGATATCCAGGGTTTACCTTAATTAATGTTTACTTTTTGTAAAAATAAGTATTTTATTTATTTTATTTTATTTTATTCGGAAAACAAACAGTGTTCCATAACTAAAAATAACAGACTAAATACATTTCTATGCACAAATTAAAAGTTTTCGCATATAAATATCAATAATTACGATTATTAAGTTGAAAAAGTGTCTGATCGTCGCGTATTGTCGCATCGTATCGTAGTGTGTCACAGTTGGGTCGAACTCACCAAGAAGAATTAATACTATTAGTGCTATTACGCAAACATTCAGCTGAATATTCAATAATATTTTCAAGATTCTCCTAATTAACAGAATAATTTAATTAATATGCTCAACATAATGACATAAATTTGTAAGGTTTTAGTTTATTACAATTTCAACCGTTACAAAGTTATAATTCAGGGTTGGTATTGGCCAATATTTTTGTTGGACATATCTTACAAGTATAGAAATTTACCTTAAAAAGTATTGGAAGAATATATTCGTTTCCAGCCAGTAAAAAGTCCAAAGGTACAGTTTTATAATTAAACTTAAACTTTTGGATAGTGAATAATAAGTACTAACAACAAAAGAGAATTTAAAAAAACATTACTGTAAAATAATTTTTTGTTTTTAGGACGTCAATTTTTCTATACAGAAACATGGCGTGCGGTGTCGCCATTATTCGCAATTACGAAAAATAAGAATTCAATAACTCTCTATATATGTCTGAAAATTGAAAATTTTAAAATTGCAGTCGCTTAAAAATATTGGAAGATTGATATTTTCATTGCCAGCCAATAAAAATTCCAAAGGTACAGTTTTATAATTAAACTTAAACTTTTGCATATTGAATGAAAGGTATTAACAACAAATGAGAATTTAAAAAAACATTACTGTAAAATAATTTTTTGTTTTTAGGACGTCAATTTTTCTATACAGAAACATGGCGTGCGGTGTCGCCATTATTCGCAATTACGAAAAATAAGAATTCAATAACTCTCTATACATGTTTTTGAAAATTGCACTCGCTTATTATGAGACCACTACTAGTTAAATGAATAATATGACGTTTAAAACGTCGGTAGCCTATTCTTCTTTGTCGTCCTCGTGGCGTCGACAATACCTACTAGCCCTACCATCGTCACTACGAGTAGAGCTGCCGGGTTCTAATCCTGGTAGGGTCAGACCTTTGTCAAATGAATACATATTACTGTCCATTTAATATTACCATGTTCACTTTTTGTGTTTTAGATTCGGGTTTATTTTTCCTTTTCTGATTATCTGGCACAGAGCAAAAAAATCATCATCATTAGTGCTTAGACGAGAAATTGCGGATCTCTGTTTTCTTCCCAAAATACTATTTAATACATAATAATTGATCTCAATATTTCCGTTCATAACTTATAACCAAAATCAATCCTAAAATCATACCTACTTGTACCTATATTTGTTAATTACAAAAAAAGTCTATTTCTTGACCTGACGATAAATGTTATAATCATAAATAAATTTATGAAACTTCAAATATGCTCGATACGAGATTTTGCCAAACATATAGGTGTACTATATGTTTGGCATTGGTCGCAGCCTGTCTAGCTACAAAATAAGTACAATTATGTGGCAAAAACTAAAATCATTACAACATTCTCGCTCCGATCGCCGCCCGGTACGGACGTGCAAGACTCCGTTCTCCGTTGATCGGTCCCTTCCCGATATTCCGTGGCGCTCAGTCTACTGACGTCACAGTTTAGCGTGTTGGTTCCGTGCTACGGTTTTCAAGGTTTTCTACTCCCTCTGAGTGCTATCGAAGTGTGATTTTTCTTTGTGACTAAGCCCCTTAGTCTTCAAAGTGCTGTGCTAAGTTGTGTTGTGCTTGTGCTGAGTGCAGTGTTGTGCCCAGCGTAAGTAGTCTGGTTTCAGTACAAAGGATACTTAACGGTGACAACGAATTTGTACTGAACCGGTCCTTTTATTTTTATTTTATTTCTCTTCTCTATTTTATTTATTTTTCTCCTATTTTCATATTTATTTTTATCATATCTGTGTGTTTTCGTGCGTATTTGTCCTTTCTGTCGGTAAAGGTTGACCCTAACGCGGTCAACTGTTTACCTGCGTACCCTTTTTTGGGTTTCTAGGTAGCAGCCTTCGGCGTACTACGGTTGGTTTTAAGTTATTCTCCCCAGCCCCCCTACCGCTAGTAGGGAGGTTAGCCGCTAGGGTTCGCTAGGTTTTTATTTAGGAACTCTAGGCATTTGGTATATAATTATATATTCATATCATAGTCCCAACCCCTTCCCAAATGAATAAGCAAAGCGTCATAAACATTGCGAAGGCGTTCGCCCAAGCACTCGCCGCGTCGGGTGTTTCAATTTCTGACGACATATTCACGCAGGCCGTACTAGCGCTTAACGCGTCCCCGGCCCCTCAGGCCCCAACCCCTGCCCCTCAGGCTACCAACTCCCAGACCCCTCAGGTCTTTACCAGCCCTCCCGCGTCTCCCGTTCCATCCAATATGGACTGCGCGTCGGTCACGTCATCTCGTGCGTTGCGGCGTAAGCGTACCACTCCCGGGAGCGACTCCGATTCCGACTCCACGTCCGAACGTCGTCGGGCGCCGCTACTTTAACCGGCTCTCCTGAGCCCGCGTTTCAATTAGTCGCCAAACACTCTAAGAAGCGTTCGAAGCAAGCCGCGGTGTCTTCAACACCCGAGCCAACCCCGGTGTCTTCTACACCCGCCCCCGCATCGCTCATGTCACTCGAAGTGACCGCGTCTCCGTTGGTTCCGTCGAAGCCAGCGACGCGCTGCGCTCCCGTCCCACCGAAGCCTCAGCTCCCTCCGCCCGTCTTCCTCCGCGAAAACGCGCTGGACCGCGGTTTCTAACTTGTGTAAAGAGCACAAAATCAATTATCTCAAGCCAACTAACGCAGGCGATACTATTAAAATCCAAGTCGCGACTATCGACGACTTTCGCGCGATCCCTCGTTTACTCTCGTTTAAACAAATCGCGTACCATACTTACGCCCTCCCGGAGGAGCGTAAGATCCGCGCAGTATTACGGGGCGTCCCGTTCGAGCTCGCGAACGATGATATCCTCGAGGACCTTAAGTCTCAGGGTTTCCCAGCTGAAGCAGTGCACAAGATGCACTCAAACCGTGGTAGGCGTTTTCCGTTAGCTTTAGTTAATACTCCCAACTGGAGGAGGTCGAGCGTCCCAACCCCTGTGGTCACCCTGGGCAGTGCCACCGCTGCCAACTCTACGGCCACGCAGCGGCTAACTGCTCAGCTCCTCCCAGGTGCGTTAAGTGCCTGGATCCTCATATAACAAAGGAGTGCACTTGCACTCCCAAATCCACTTCCCCCCTGCCTGTGTGCTGTGCGGCTGTCTGGCATTCCCTAGTCGTCGATAGAGTAACGAAACTCACCCGTTTTTACTTAGGCCACTTATATGGTATGTTAGGTATAAAAAGTAAAATGTCGTTCAGAAACAAACGTACGCTTTATAAGGTCTGCGTTAGACCAGTCTTGACATATGCCTCGCCAGTCTTTGCCCGCGCCAAACCCTCCGTCCTGTACAAACTGCAGGTAGTACAAAATCTTTTCTGCCGCAAGGCCACAGACGCACCGTGGTACGTGCGTAACGCGGACCTGCACAGAAATCTTGAACTACCTACAGTGCAACAGCACCTCAAACACTCTCAGAATCGTTCTTCAAAACTTCCTCAAACCAATCCTCTACTCAGAGATTCAGTCTCATATACTGCTCCTGTCTTAGATTCGAAATTCAAAGTCGCTAGACCGAGAAACGTGCACACGAACGTAGCGACGCAGCTGACGCTAGATCTCTTAGCCCTTCAGGCCGCAACTTCTAATTCTAACGTAAATTCGAATTAATTTAACTTCTTTAATATTTATTTAATGTAATTTTCAAAATTTATTTTTCATTTTTGAGCACCTTCAGTGCTATGAATTCACCTCCAGTGCTTTGAGCACATGTAAATCTAGTGCTATGTAAATCCCAGCGGGTGGCCCCTTCGGGCCCCGCTAGCGCGGCCTCTTTCTCCAATTGGCCGTTGCTCAGATGAAGGCTGAGTAGCAAAAATTTGCACGAGCCGACAGGGGGTTTTTTATTGGGTAATAACAATAATAAAGTAATAACTTCGATCGCGATTTTATCTTCCTGCCCTTCCCGTGGAGGGGAACAAAAAATAATCATTACTGTTAGAAGATTTAAACTGGTAGAAAAGTATAAGTAAATATAGCATTTCCTGTTCAAATACTTCACAAATTTATAAGATATATACAGATGCATTCAGAACAGGCTGGGGCGCAGTATTTCAAAATTATAAATTTTATGGTTTTTGGAAACATAATACATAAACATAAAACATAATCCATATCAATTACCTAGATTTACTAGCCGTTTCCTTAGGCTTCAAAAGTTCAGCCGGAGAAAAAAGAAATTGTGCAGTATTAATATGTATTGAAAATACCACCGCTATTAGTTACATCGAAAGGTTGGGTGGTATTTTATTTCCACATTTAAATACCCTAACTAGACACATTTGGCTATGGCATTTGGCGAGGAACGCAATTTATGGATTTTTGCTTTAATGTTTGTTGGTGAATGTGACGCATTTGTAACTAGGTAGCCTGAACCGGATGCAGTCACAGTCGATGCGTTTCCGATTAATTGAGCCTCTGCGTATTTTTAACCATTTCCTCCATTTTCCCTTGTCTTAAAATGTGTAAGAAAAATAATTGATTTGAATTGAAACAAAATATTTAATTAACTCCCATAACAGCACCAAAGCAAAGCACTCTAGCCTTACCCTGGGGGCCACGAGACGCTCCGGGTGGCGTTCACGCGGCGAGGCTGTCTGCCAGAGGCCTTGACGTTGATGTTCGCTACTCTGGCATCCATTAATATTTGTCAATACACCATCACGTTGAGGTCATGGTGGGAGTTTTGAACGTTACGTAATACTGATATGTTCAAAAACCTCTTTTTTTAGTTTTTTGTTTTTTAAATCAGCAATTTAATAAGGGTTGTTCATTCGGTTCATTAAATTCAAACCGTTCAGCCTTGTCTCTATTGTGAGGCAAAGATATGGGTAATGATGAGGCAAATTTTACAAGAAGCCTATAAAATGAACCAACTAAAGCGAAGTACACATTTTCTTGGGATCCAACTTAGTCCTTAATCAGCTTTCTCTGTGATATCCTTATATTACTTTAACTATAGAAAAAATTACCAAGAAGTTACTGTTACATCGTTAGCCGCATGCACCGAGCATAGGGCCCAAACATTAAATTAGAAAATATAGTTTTTGCATCCGTACACATAATCATAATATAAATCAATAAAACCACAACTCCAAATCGTAAACAACCTATGTTATCCTTACCAATCTTTAAAAATAACATAATGATATCCTGTATCGACTCTAAAAGATTATATTTTTTGTGATGAAAAATATTAAAGCTTCGAACTCGAGGTTTTTGTTTGTAACATGAAAGGCACCTCACAGAGCCGTGTCGAGTCAGACGCTAATTCAGTGGATAAAGCAGACGCTAGGTACGAGCGGCGTTGACATGAGTGTGTTCAGCACTCAGCACGCGACACGTGCTCAGTGTAGGTTATCCGAGAAACGGCTGGGTGGACCTAAAACTCTCAGGCCTTTACAAAATTTTACCATAAACCTATATTAGACCCATTAAACGACTTTGCCTTGTCCGTACTCAATAAAGGTACAAACCACCCAATATCTTTGGATCTTATTCTTTCTTTCTCTTTTAAAAGAGATTAATTAAAATTAAATTATTCTGTTTATTGATTTAATTAATTTGGCAATCACCAAGTGTATAATAAATGCCTAAAGGTTACTGGATTCTTAAATTATTTACTAAAGAAAGGAATTTAATGAATAAACGTATTTCAATAAATTATAATTTGTAAAGGCAAAGAAAACAAAACTGAGTCTCTAAAAATCTACTTGTTCAATTATATACTATCTGAAGAATGAAGCGACGAAATATAATAAACGAACTTCCAAGTGAAGTTCTATCGCTATTATATGAGTCGCTTCATTTGAAGATATATGAAACACCCGTCCCTCCCGGAACCCATACAAAAGTTTTGTTATGATCTATAAAAAATGAAAACTTGAAAACAATGAAAACAACCAGGGTTGATCAAGATAAAAGACGGAAAGTTTTTTGAATAAGTCAAATGACATACTCTAAAACTGTGCAAAGTTACCTAGTACCTTAAAAGGAATACCTGTTAATTATATATTATCTGAAGAGTGAAGCGACGAAATATAATATTGCGTTTTTTTGCATAATGTGTGTGCGTAAGGCTATATCCCTATGACATTTTGATAAAGAAAAATGTTAATTATTACACAAAAATCGTTTTAATCTGTAATTGTTTTAAGCTTCTACTGTTTTAAAACCTTTTGTAATGGCATGCAGTTTAAAAAATATTCTCCGAAAAAAATATATTTGAATAAAAGAATAGTTTAGATATTTGAGTTCTAGCAAACAAACCTTCCCTTTACAAATAGTATAATAATTACACAAATCAGCACAGTTTTTTTATTAGTATTTTGACATTTCGTTAGGTACAAAAAAGATGTGCAGATTACCTTTTCTTTACGTTTAAGAGCGTTTATACAAAATCGTTCAATTTTAGGAATTTTCAGTGTTCGCTTCCGATCAAAATATTACACGTATGCATCAAAATATGAGTTCAAATTATTTGAAATGTCATCGTCTAAAACATGTTTTGAGGAAATTTTCATTTCTTCAGAAAGTTTTTGAGTAGGAATTCATTGTTCATACGCCTTGTAATCCGACGAAACAGGCGTACTTTGCCGTTCGATAAGTATAAAAATAAGTGATACAAACAGAAAAAGAAAAATTTGCTATGGTCTCTGTTTTGTTGTCAAAAGAGTCTATAGAGAAAATAGTACAAAATACTTTTTTTTAAGGCTAAAACATAAAAATCCTGAAAATGTTGGATTTCAGTCTAGTTTGTCGCAGTTTTCGATACACTTGTATTGTTACAAAAGTAATAATTTTTACTTCTTATTACTAACAAAGATGTAAGTAATAAATAAAACAGAAATATTATTCAAGTCCATTTAAAAATTATTTTAAAAATGTCTAAATTTATATAAAATATAATGGACGCACTGCTTGTATTTAGTACCGGCCGAGGCCTTCCAGAGTGTCGCATTTTTTCTCGCGCTTTCGCTCAGTGCTATCGTACTCCGTCATAAATATCGAACGCTTGCCATCAATTTTGCCTCATTCTCGCTCCGATCGCCGCCCAGTACGGACGTGCAAGACCCCGTTCTCCGTTGTTTGGTCCCTTCCCGATATTCCGTGGCGCTCAGTCTACTGACGTCACAGTTTAGCGTGTTGGTTCCGTGCTACGGTTTTCAAGGTTTTTCTACTCCCTCTGAGTTAGTTTTCAAGGTGCTGTGCTAAGTAGTGTTGTGCTTGTGCTGAGTGCAGTGTTGTGCCCAGCGTAAGTAGTCTGGTTTCAGTACAAAGGATACTTAACGGTGACAACGAATTTGTACTGAACCAGTCCTTTTATTTTTATTTTATTTCTCCTCTCTATTTTATTTATTTTCTCCTATTTTCATATTTATTTCTATCATATCTGTGTGTTTTCGTGTGTATTTGTCCTTTCTGTCGGTAAAGGTTGACCCTAACGCGGTCAACTCTTTACCTGCGCACCCTTTTTAGGTTTCTAGGTAGCGGCCTTCGGCGTACTACGGTTAGTTCTAAGTTATTCTCCCCAGCCCCCCTACCGCGGGTAGGGAGGTTAAGGTGCTAGGTTTGCTAGGGAACCTAGGCATTTTTATATATTTATATATCATATATCGTAGGACCAAACCCTCCAATGGACCTTGTTAACATCCTTAGGTCGTTCGCCCAGGCGCTCGCTGCGTCCGGCGTAAGCATACCCGCTGACGTACTAACGCAGGCCTTACAGGCATCTATCGCGTCCCCGGCCCCTCAGGCCTCAACCCCGGCCCCTCAGGCCTCAACCCCGGCCCCTCAGGCCTCTAACGTCGGGACCCCTCAGCTCTACAGCTCTTCCTCGTCTCCCGCCTCGTCCGAAATGGACTGCGAATCGGTTGCATCCTCTCACGCGTCGCGTCGCTAGCGTACCGCTCCCGGGAGCGACTCCGAACCCGCGTATGATACGTCGTCAGATGCCGTCACCTTAACCGGCTCTCCTGAGCCCGCGTTTCAACTTGTCGCCAAGCGCTCCAAGAAGCGCTCGAAGAAAGCTTCGGTATCATCAATACCCGAGCCCTCCCCGGAGCGTCCGGCCGTCCCACCTGCACCTTCCCTACCTATCCCAGCTCCCGTAGCTTCCGTAGGGCCGCGTCACGCTCCGTCATCTGCACCTCAGTCGTCGTTGGCTGAGGACATGAAGACCGTGTTCAACGTCATCCAAAACGTAGACATTAACGAAATTTCCATACTCGCACGCAAACTGCGAGCCGCCCGCTCTCCTCAAGAGCGTTTATTCGCGTTAGCCGAGCATCATTCGCTTCTAAGTTCATTTTAAATTTTTTTTTTTTTGTATAAAGTCGTAAATAAGTAATTAATAATGTCTAGACCCGCGAATCCCGCGTCCAGTCGTATTAAACCCAAGGGCTTATCCCTAGTATCTTTTAACGCTCGTAGCCTTAGCACCAACCTTCCCGAGATTAAACTGTTCCTTCAGAACAAAGAACCTGACTTATTCCTTCTCCAGGAGACATGGCTTACTCCAAACCGCTCCAGGGGATACGCTATTCCTAAGTACACGTTTACACGTAACGATAGGCCCAACGCCGACGGTTTCGGCGGCACCGCTATATATTACAAAAGAGGCTTCCATTGCTGTCCTCTCCGTACCCCTCCTCTCCTCAACATGGAGGCCACTGTGTGTAGATTGGCTATGACTGGTCATCCGACCATCATCATGGCTTCAGTCTACATACCGTGCGGCTCCAGTCCAATCCGCAGCGACTTTGAGGCCATTCTCGCCCTCGGCCATTCAGTCATTATGTTCGGAGACTTTAACTCCAAACATACTGACTGGACGTGCCTATCTTCCAACACCAGCGGTATCGCTCTCCTCGACATCACTAACTCCCTTGACTTAGACGTCATATCCCCCATCACTCCCACTCACTATCCCAACAACCCGACCTATTCTCCTGACATCCTCGACTTTGCAATTATCAAGCGAATCAATCTTGATCTCAGGTCCATCGAACCGCTCGATGACCTAGGCTGCGACCATCGCCCCGTCTCCCTCGTGCTAGGTGCGCCTAACGATAACGTCACATCTCCTAAGACCTTTACCAACTGAAAAGGCTTTAAAAATACGTTAGTTTAAGCCTTAGAGGCACCGAACTCTCCGCTCGCGATTTCGCCCGACCAATTAGATAGCCCGATTAAAATAGATTCAGTAGTCGATACTCTCACTGATGCTATCAACTCAGCCATCAGCGACAACGTAATTATTGCTAAGCAAGGCAAACCCGCGCTTCCCATAGCCGTTAGCAATCTCATTAAAGCTAAGAACGCGGCTCTCCGGAGAGCCAAGAAATATCCGCATATAGAACAGCTGCGAATCAGCTTCAACGTAAAGTTAGGTCTCGCCTCGCGGAACTCCGTGACACTCAGTTTAACGATCTCATGGAGAATATCTCCCCGTCCCACCAAGCGTATTATCGAATGGCCCGATCCTTACGCGTAGACACCGCCTCTCACGTTCCTCCTCTCACTCGTCCCCACGGCACCATTGCCTTCGAAGTCGAAGAGAAAGCTGAATGCTTCGCCGACAGCATAGCGGCACAATGTTCGCCCAGCACGCAAACCGCGGATCCCTCCCACATCCAGGCGGTGGAGGACGAAGTTCTCCGCAGAGAATCTCTCCCTATCACCGACGACCCCGTCACAGTCTCTAATGATGAAATCTTGCATCTCATTAGAAAGCAAAAGTCCAAAAAGGCTCCGGGTGCGGATGGAATTTCCAACCACGCACTTAAGCACCTGCCACAGCAGGTGCTTACCTTGTTAGCTATCATCTTCAATGCCTGCTTTGACCATAGCTACTTTCCAAAAGCCTGGAAAAAAGCGACAGTCATAGGCATCCCCAAGCCGGGTAAACCTCTGAATGTCCCGGCTAATCACAGACCCATCAGCCTCCTCAAGGCAATGCCTAAACTTCTCGAAAGAGTCATGTAGCGTAGTTTCAATAAAACACAAAATTCTCTTCTGTGTTTATTTTTTCGGTAAAATTTAAAATATACAAAAATGCCTGTAAATACAAACAGAAAAATATAAACAAAATTGAAATAAAAAATAGTCACACAAAATAGAACAGAAATATTAATACAATTAAATTTGATCTGAAAAGAAAAAATAACAATAAAATAAATTTTAATGAATGAGAATCCTTACCAACAATTTTGGCTACGCACACTCGTGAACGTAAAAAATAAATATAGGTTTCTTAAAAAGAACTTTGATTATCGATAATAAAATATCTTAACTATGTAATTTGGAATAATAAACTCGGAAAATAATAAATAAATAGATTCAAGTTGCTTTGATGGATAATTTTTCGTGACTGACTTGTCAAATCAAAACATTGCCGTTCTCCGACACTACGTAATTCCTAGTTTAAAATTACGTCGGGAACAACAAAAAAATAAAATTTACTGACAAAAAGAGGTCGAAATAGACAACCGTCACAATACCCCGGGGGCCGGGAAAAAAAAAATCTGAAAGATTTTTTTTAGTAAAATTTCAAATTCAAACCAAATCAAAATAAACCGCATATACATATCGAATTTTAATATTTAATCTGCTAAATGAAAGAACAATCAAAAAAAAAAAATAATAATTAAAAGCAAAATGAAAATTAATATTAACATCCTATAGAAGAATTTTTTTGAAAAAACATCCTGTATATATGAAAAAAAAATAATAATACTGATATAATGCTTATCAACAAGTTATTTAATAGAAAAAGAAAACAAAACAGACGAGAGAGAGAAAAAAAAAAATCCTAAATAATTATCTTAAATTACATGGTTCATGAATGATAGAATTTTTAACATGTTCCTGGAATATACAATGTTAATATACATCGTTCAACTCCATCAACGTACATTATAATTACAACATACATTCTCTATCATACTAGTCTTATTCCAACTACTGGAAATAAAACGTCATGCAGTTAGAGTTGCTTATGAGGAATCGTATCCTAAATAAGTCAACTCAATAGAGTTGAACGCAACGGCAAAAGGCTTTAATAGTTGCCATCCGCTGAAAATATTAATAGCTTATGGCTTCTTTAACGTGTCGCTAACTCCCGCACGGTGATTACTATAAACAAGTTTCAGTTAAAGACTGAAATAAATATGCCGGAAAGAAAAGAAAATCATAGCCAGTCGTGAAACATTGACTTTTAAATAAAATCCAAGGGTCTTTTGTGAAGTAATTAAAATATTTATGTAATAAACATATGAAAATAATTCTCACAGGAAAGTGATTCAAGTGTATAAATAATACACATAGGTATGGTTTAGTTTAACGAGTTACCTTAATAAACGCTCGTGCAGAAGGCTTAATTTTACAAGTTGCAAACCGCTTGAAAAAAAAAAAAAATTGAGAAGAAAAAATTAGAATTGCAAATATTAAATAAATTACACAAAAAGTTAACCTAATACTACGATGATGATAATTAATTATAAGTTTTGACCAACGTCAATGTTAATGGTATAGCCAAACGATAATGAGGTGCATAGAGAAAAAAAATAAGACAAAAAGAATCGGCTTATGCTCGCCGTGAGATAATGAGCAATAATTATATATGAATTCATATAAAGTAATTGGTAACAACCAATCTAGTCACTCAAAGAAGAAGTTAAACGCGGTAGAGGTTTAATGTCTCTGATATGCCAACGACCTAATGGGTTATTATTCATATCCACTAAATCGTAAATTAATCGAATGATAATGATCTGGTGGTGATGATGAAGAGTAGTAAGATGTATTATTAGAAACTTGGAGAATGCTTTCTGTAAATTTGCATGATTCCAAGAGGGAATTTACAGTATGTAAATCAGTAGGTGAAAGACGTAATGTAAATTCAGGTTTAAGATTTCTAACAAGAGTATTAATTTTTTCTTTTTCGGACATTGGTTCCAAGAGCTTTGAAAAAAGAGATTCCATTGTAGCAAAGTAGATGATAATTCTCTCATTATGTTTTTGTTTACGAGCATCGATTACTTTTTTTAGTTTATAATCGTAATCGGTAATTGCAAAATCATTCAACAATGCCGATCGGAAAGATGACCAGTCATTAATAGTCGACTTTCTAGCTCTAAACCAATCAAGAGCAGATCCAGATAAAATATCATAAATATGTGAGAATAAAGATTTTTCAGAAATATTTTTTATTTGTGAAAATTCTTCAAGTTTTTGAATAAAATCCTTTGGACAACCTTCACCTTTATAAATAAATCTTTTTAAATCATTGTTAGTTCGATTTTCTGTAATTTTACTGACCTTATCAGTTAATGCTTCGAAAAAAGAAAGAGGTTGTAGATTAATATTTTGTATAGATTCTGCGGAATGATATGTGGAATGTGTTGGTGATTTTTCCAAATTTTTAACACGTGAGTCTAATTGAGTTAAATCATTCCAACATGAATTTATTAAATCTAACTGCTCTGAAGATAAATCTGATGTAATGTCAATGAGGCCTAATCTTGTTCTTATATGAGTTAAATAAGGTGAAATTTTTTGTTTCCTAATAGGATAAGAGTTTATACAAGCTTCAACAAGTTTTAAATTTTTTTTAATGGTATTAATATCTTCTGAAAATTCTTCAGGGCTATTTTGTAAAATTTCTGTTTCAGAATCTACATTAATATTTAATAATAATGATCGTAGTTCGTCTACAGATTGCGTCGAAGAAAAATTTATATTTCTGATTTTTAATTCATAAATTATTTCAGGTTTATTTAATTGTGAAAAATTCATTGCAAAATCAAAAAAAAATGTTAAAGTGAAACAAATTTGTTAATAGTCGTTATGCAGAATAGAGCCTTAAAAATATACGTATTTTCAAGTGATGAAAATGAATAGAAAATGTTATTTAAATAGTGAAATTACTGGGTTATAGAATGTTGTGTCTTCAGAAAATTTCTTCAAGGATATTATAACGAAAGAAACTAAAGAAACTTAAATGTCTGAATAATTTAGCAGTATTTTGATATATTATAGTAGATATATTATAGTAGATACATATATAAATATATTATAGTGAATGTTAATGATTGAAAATGGTAACAAATAAAGTTTTATGCCTGACCTCAATAATAATTATAAAAAAATTATTTTTAATGTTGCAATTCTTCTGTTCCTTTTGTTCCTTCTGTTGCAATTTCTCCTCTCTTCTCCATAAACTACGTTTGAATATTCGGGCGCCAGTATGTGGCGTAGTTTCAATAAAACACAAAATTCTCTTCTGTGTTTATTTTTTCGGTAAAATTTAAAATATACAAAAATGCCTGTAAATACAAACAGAAAAATATAAACAAAATTGAAATAAAAAATAGTCACACAAAATAGAACAGAAATATTAATACAATTAAATTTGATCTGAAAAGAAAAAAATAACAATAAAATAAATTTTAATGAATGAGAATCCTTACCAACAATTTTGGCTACGCACACTCGTGAACGTAAAAAATAAATATAGGTTTCTTAAAAAGAACTTTGATTATCGATAATAAAATATCTTAACTATGTAATTTGGAATAATAAACTCGGAAAATAATAAATAAATAGATTCAAGTTGCTTTGATGGATAATTTTTCGTGACTGACTTATCAAATCAAAACATTGCCGTTCTCCGACACTACGTAATTCCTAGTTTAAAATTACGTCGGGAACAACAAAAAAATAAAATTTACTGACAAAAAGAGGTCGAAATAGACAACCGTCACAGTCATACTCTCTCGAATGCGGAACCATCTGTTTCCAACGGATGGCGACCCTCTTATTATTCCCCACCAGTTCGGCTTTCGCGCTAAGCACTCCTGCCCTCAGCAAGTCCATCGAATCGTCGAATACATACTCGAAGAATTCTATCCGCGTCGTAAAAAAACAATCGCGGTTCTCTTTGACGTAGCCAAGGCTTTCGATAAAGTCTGGCACAGCGGTCTCGTTTTTAAACTCTATAAAATAGGCTTACCGGTTCGCCTAGTCAGATTAATCGCGTCGTTTCTTAAAGACCGTACGTTTCGATTCAAACATGAAGGCACGCTCTCCGCGCCTCGTCCCATAAAGGCTGGAGTCCCGCAAGGCTCAGTCCTCACCCCTCTGCTGTACACCGTGTACACTAACGACATCCCCATCCCGCGGAAAGGCGTCGAACTCGCCCTCTTTGCAGATGATACCGCCCTTTACACTAAAGGTCAATCGATCTCGTATAACATGACCAGACTCCAAAAGGCCGTAAACGCCCTCGGTGTTTGGTTTAAAAAATGGCGTATCGATGTCAACCCAGAAAAGAGTTCTGCCATTCAATTCGACCACAAACGTCGTAATCGCCGCAACGATCGCCACATTCGAATGTTAGGTATTCCCATCCCCTGGAAGCGCACTATCAAATACTTAGGCGTCACCTTAGATCAGACGCTTTCTTTCAAGCCACACGTCGATAGAGTAACGAAACTCGCGCGTTTCTACTTAAGCCGTCTATATAGTATGATAGGAAGAAAAAGTAAAATGTCTTTAAGAAATAAACGTACGCTTTATAAGGTCTGCGTTAGACCCGTCATGACATATGCTTCCCCAGTCTTTGCCCACGCCAATCCCTCCGTCCTGTATAAGCTGCAGGTAGTTCAAAATCTCTTCTGCCGCAGGGCCACAAACGCACCTTGGTACGTGCGCAACGCGGACCTGCACAGAGATCTTGAACTACCTACAGTGCAACAGCACCTCAAAACACTCTCAGAATCGTTCTTCAAACGCGCCGAATCCCATTCCAATCATCTTGTTCGAGATTCAGTCTCATATACTGCTCTTGTGTTAGATTCGAAATTCAAAGTCGCTAGGCCGAGAAACGCGCACACTGGCGAACCAACGCAGTTAACTTTAGATTTCGAGGCCCTTCAGGCCGCAAATCCTAATTCTAACGTAAATTCTAATTCTAACGTAAATCCGAATTAATGCAATTTTTATTTTTCATTTTTAATGTTTTATTTTACTTTTCATTTTTGAGCACCTTCAGTGCTATGTAAATCCCAGCGGGTGACCCCTTAAGGGCCCCGCTAGCGCGGCCTCTTTCTCCAATTGGCCGTCGCTCAGATGAAGGCTGAGTGGCAAAAATGCACGAGCCGACAGGGGGTTTTTTAGTGGGTATGGTCCTGGTAGGCGTCGGGACGAGTCCCACATAACTTCGATCGCGCGCGCGGAGTATGCGTCAGAGCATTTTTTATGTCCTCCTGCCCTTCCCGTGGAGGGGAACCAAAAAAAAAATCAATTTTGATACTTTTGGTATAAATATTTTTTTTTATTATAAATAATAAATTTAATATAAAAGTACTTCATTTTTCCAAGTTTTATTTTACCAGTAAATAATACACAAATCTATAAAAGTCTTTGTTTTAAGGTACCGTTACGGCTAAGCCTTAGGAAGCACGTCAGAATGCTACGATGTTTCAGTAAAGAGGTCGATATAAATTAAGAAGAAAATATATTTGAATATATGTTTCACATAAAAGAAATAAAAGCATCAAGACATTCTGACTTGCTCCATTATCGGAGTAAGATGTATTAGATTAAAGTTATATATAAAATAAAAAGATAAAGTTATACCAAGACCAACATTTTATTTTAAACATGAGTGTAATTACCACCAACTTTTAAAATGGGTAATAAAGGTAGGAAACAATATAATTTAAAAAGAAAAAATCGAAGCGTTGGCCAAAATAATAATATCACGAAGGCTAAATAAAAATACTGTTTTTTGTATTGTCTTTGTGAAGACCGTTTATTCCTGATCATACAATTTTATACACATGTATCGATATCGGACGTGTCTCAGGTGATAAGTAACGCCTCAGGCAGAGGTGCGAGGCGGTGCGGCCGTCACGTGAACACAGGGCAACTACCACTGACGCCACCCCGCCCACAAATTGTGTTTCCCTTTATAATGTTTACAATACTCGCTTGCGAATTTCACCATATTTATATTATATTTATTAAAATTATCAACATGCATTGAGCTGTTGCTACGGGCAACAAGAATGACTGACATCGTCGACGAAAGGTTCTCACTGGCACGTCCGCACTCTCTAAGCATTACTAGTCTAAGACGAAACATTTTACATTTTTCGGTTAATTTGTAACGTATTTTTATCTTATAATGATTAATTTAATACACTTATATATTCCAGAATTGTTAATATTTTCAAAGCAATAGATCAAACGGCGTAATGACATCTTGGGTTTGTTTTTGTCTAAAAATAGAACCAAATTTGCCGAAATTGGAAAAAAATTTATATATTGATACATAATATATGCCTTTATTATTACCACACTCTGTTAAAAATGTTATTCTGAGATGGAAAACAAGTGTTTATGCTTTTGTTTTTGTCTGAATGCTCTTAATCCTTTAATTTAAGGACGATTGCGACTGACCCGTTACTCATTAGTTTTAATTTAATTCCGCATACGGAACAACATTACTAAGAACGTACCAACTTGATAATAATAGACAACCTACTGATAGGATTTCTATATTATAGAATACTGATAGAAGTTCAAAATGTCGTCATTACGTGAATCTTTACGTCATTACGTTATCTAAACGTTCAAATTCAATTATTTATTTTTCAACATTGACAACTGCTTGTTCTTGTTGACGTTATATAAAGCATGATTCTACCACTGGCTCAGATTGAGTTTTTTGAAGAACAAGCTTCACCTATCCTACATAGTGGTGAAAGTGAATTTTCAGAAAAGTATAAGGTTCTTAGCTTATTCCTTTCGTTTTACAGTAGGTAGATTAATTAAGTAGAACAATTAATAATATAATTGTATAGCTTTTCTGCTTAATTCTAATAAACAATGATGCATACATTCGGTACACACATCATGTGAGAAGCATTGTGGTAAATTCATAAACTAAGTTTGCTCGCATTTTTCTTGAAAACTGTCATTTTGTTACTGGTACTCCAGGTACTTTTGTGAAAGGAAAACTTAAGTAAAGATATGGACAAGTCTTAAATGTGCAACAAAAATGGACCATTGAAATAATTTGGATTCACTAAGTATTCGTTCTACTTATTACTTCACTGAAATCAAAGTACCTACCTACGTGAATAATTTTTGCATCATACACAGTTTGTGACTTTGACAGTTACAGTACAAGGCTAACTCAACTTACTTAACCACTCAATCAATTAGATCACTTCTTTATTTGAATATTATTTTGAGACTAAATATCACATTTAGAAAAATGTTTACCAAAAATATTATTGTCCGTACATATTGTTCTCACGTAGGTGCATTTCAAAACAAAAAAAAAATTAAGAATATTATGAGCACTGTAATCCTTAAATTTTCCTTTTTAGGCTTATAATGTAGGTCATATATTAATACACTTTGCCACAGTATTTTAAATTCTAGTACCATGGTCACAGATTTCACACATCGTACAAAAATGGGTTCTCGCCTTTTTAACTAAACCTCTCTACTACTCTATTATATGCAAAAATACGGCAATCTACTTTACTATGAGCCGCCGGTGCCCAGGATCTAGGGTCCAGGCCCAGCGGCCCTAGATCGATTTCTAAAGGAACAAATATGCCCGCAAGTTTTTTTTTCTGAAATACGCTTAACGTTTCAAAAGCATCTAAACAAAGCAGACCTAAACATTATCAGAAATACCCACCTGGCAGCTTCAAATTTTCTCTGGTTTTTTTTACAAAAGTGAAGTTATTTTTTAGTAAGTTTTATATTTATTTATATATCTACATATTCATAAAACGTTGTCATTATAAATATTTTTTAAACTCGTGTGCGATCATCTTTACTATTCAAAATTTGTAGAATGTTCCATGTGTTTTAAATAGTTATAAGTTTAAAAGGTCAGAACTGCCGATTGTATGCAAATTAAGCATTCTGCCTTTTTACATTTTACTCGTCATTTTGTAAGGTTCCGTTGCCAACTCCAAATAAAACATTCTGATTGAACTGTTTATTTATAAGACTTGTTTTTCTGAATATAAAAAGGGCCAAATTTTATAATTTTACTCGGACGTCTGAATATGTTCTTACACATTATACTTTTTTATAGCTGCACAATTGTTCTACTATGTAATCTTAAAATATTATAACGAGTGTTGCCATTACTGCATTGCAATGTTAAAAAATAGAGATAATAATATTGATGCTCTTTTAAAGAAGAATGAAATAGTTAACTGCAATCAACAATTAAAAATAGGTTGTTTGTTTCTGTTAAATGTCACTAGGTGTCCCTACCAATAATACGGTAGACGTGGTTTTTAAGTTGGGTGAATTAGAAAGAAATTACGACTGCGGTACCGCTCCCGCTTCTAATTGGTACTTTGCAGAACCATCCCAAAGGTGGCTACAGTACTCCATACAAGATCGAGCTTGAGCTGTGTACAAAGTAAGTAGCTGTTCAGGGCTGAAGAACCGTTGAACCTTCGAGATGAGTAGAGCGCTGCTGCATGCGGTGGTTTATAGAGGAAGTTGTTTATTACGTTTTTAATTTTATACAGGATTAAAGAATATTTAATTAAATACTATATAATTTTTTTTATCAACTACCCTATCCGTCTGAAAATTTGTCGACAGTTAATGCGCCAGTGCTTATGAAAATAAATGTTTCATTTAGTTCATTTCATACAACTAAAGTCAGAGAGTATATTGAAGTTTGCTGACACTATTGGGATATGCGTTGACACGCTTGAAATTCATAATTCAAAAAATTCTAAATTTTTTTTTGTCTTCATATTCATCGAGATTGTGTAAAATTTGCGATTGTAGTTAAGACCGTATGGATTATTAAAAATTGGGTTAAAAAAGGTAGCACAAAGTTGAAGATTCTAAAACTATGTCCAAAAAAAGAGAGCCGCGGCTCCTGAGATATCTACCTTGACCAAACCACACGACGCTTTATAGAACGGAACGGCACCTAGACGATGATTGTATCGAATTTCATTAAAACAAGTATTTAGACGTTAACTGGTAAACAATTGTTTATCAGTTCATAGAGCTAGTACGTAAGTAAATAGAGTTAGTAAGTTAACAGACTTAGTAGGTAAGTAAACTGAGTTTGTAGGTAAAGTAAAGTTATTAAAGTAAAATAGCGGAAAACCGCAAAAACTTGTTCCGGGTCGCCTGATTTTACTCTTTAATTGTTTTAGTCCTTAAACATACGATAGGGTGCGAATACAGACTAAATTAAAAGGAATCGAAATATTTTTTTCTAGCGCGCAAGCCCACGTTTTGAATCATTCTTTCTGTCTTATGTCGGCAATATGATCAGTTTGTGTGAGTAATGTGTCTTTCGTCAGCGCCAATTTTCACGTAGGTACGTTGTAAGAACGTCACATATCCAACATTTTACTTTAATCAAAGAATTAAAAGAAAAAGTAAAGCAGTTTTATGACACATAAATATGTATAAGTCAACATCATAGACCTGTCTATTGTGATTCTGATTAATAATGCATTGGGCATCATGACTTTAGTTGATGCAAACAAACCACGGATTTAATCTTTTAAAATGATGTAAAATGACTATTACAACGCTGTTGAAGTTTAATTTTTTTTTGTTTGTAAGAAAAACATTGCAAAGTATATTGTAGAGGAATCAATGTTTAGTTTGAAATATTTCGATAGTCGAATACTATATTCTTTATCAAATCGTGTTAACACCCCACACTTGATATTGTTAAATGCAAAGCAACGATGCTGAGTCTACACTTTAATATGATATTTAAGACATTAACAGTTTTGCATTAGCGTTTCCTCTATGTATTACAATTAAAGTAGATTTATTAAATGGATAATAAAATTGGTATAGGTAAGGCAAGTTACTTTAAAATTTGCATTTTGGCAGTAAAGGGCGTTACCCTCATAAACGCCGGCGAATATGTGTAGACAATGAGAAGATGAACTTTTGGGGAAAATGCCTACCTGAATGTGCCAACGTAAACACGTGGGCACCCCTTTCTCATTTAAAATGTATTACTTAATTTTAGCGGCAAATGATAATATTAAGTTAATCATAACAGCGTCTGGAATACTCAGAATAACCATTTCGTTTATTCATTGTAAATTGGAATATTTTTAAAATATTAAATGTTTAAACAGCTAAGTCGACACGCTACTAACAATTCAGCACTTTACCTACGTAAACTCAGGTGCCTAGTGAGTTGGTCATAAGATAGGAATTCTAGTTCACCAAAATAACATCGACAATATTAGGTACATGTCATCAAGAAATGTAATGCAAATAAAACCGAAACATTAAATGTTGTATTAACGTATGTATTTTGCTCATAAATTTAAAAATAACTCTCAGACAACAATGTAAAAAAATTACATACCTTGCAAAAGAGCGCGTTGTAAAAATTAGTAAGTCAGCGGTTTGTAGAAAACAGACACGTGTGGAGAGAGTGACACTTTACTTTTAAATGAATCGGTCAACTTGTAAGCTTATTGGTATTCACAAGACAAACATTTAATTTCTATACACAGTACTGGGCATGTAGACTAAAGTGGCGAACGCAATTTTCCAGTCATTGATTGAAATCGATTTTGTACCTATCTCCGTCATAATAATTATGTGAATATGAAGTCGATATTCTGGTATAAAAATTCCATTGTTTTTATGAATTAATATTATTATTATATTAGTATTATTATATCGGTATTGGTTTTTTTATTATTGTGGAAGTTCACATTACATTTTGCCCAAGTTGCGTACTTACGTGTAAGTCTTGCTACAAACATTCTGATTTAAAACCTAACTAATTATTAAGAAATAAAATGTATTTACTTCCGTTGCATTTTGCGCATAAAAATAATATTTTGAACCAGAACAAACATACATACTGGGTTATCCGTTTAGACGTGGAAGTTCATAAATCCTTCCTTGATAGCCAGGGCCAGGGTATTTTTTATCATCTTTAGAACTTGATCGGGATATATGTCAAGCAAACAAAACGTGTCGATCCATTTAGTCTTGGCTGACGAAGAGTGGATCTAAAAATGAATAAATGTGTCTGATCACACCTTGCAAACCAGTGAATGAAAAATAAGGGGTTTAAGGTTTTGGGAGGGAGCTTGAAGGTAGCGAGGAAACAACGTAAGATGATTTAAAGGAAGGTAATTTAACCGCTTCAATCCTGTAGGTAGTACATGAGGTTACAAATCTTTTAGGATTAGGATCTTTCGGCACTGAGATCATCACTATAGAAGCAAAGGTTCTTGATTCGTAGCACCTGTCTTGTAGTGATTGACTGTGCGCATGCAGCGTCCTTATAAAAGCGTCGCTCTGTATCGGTAAAATTTCAAATTGATTGAAATTTATTCGTAGTTACAATAAAATATCTTCTAATGATAATAATACAGTAGAATCATTTTAATTTAAACACTCATTATTGTAAACAGGAAATTAACGACTAGAAGAGGAACGACGTTTTTAGAATGTTTTATTTAATAAAGTCGCCCGTTTACGTCTTGTTTTTTTTTTAAATAATAAATCAGTATAGTAATTATTGACGTTTTATGAAAAGTGTTTTTATGCTTGTTTATTAGAAAACGTATATTAAGTTTCTATATTTAGAAGAACTACAACAAGAAGAACATGAAGTTATTAAATAACTTGCTAAAACCTCTTATAAATAACAACAATTTAGATTGTGGCAACTATGTCAAATACACCCCTGCTTGTTAAACCTTAAATTGAACTGCGAATTCAATAAATAATTCATTGAAGTGCGAATTTAATAAATATTTGAGTGAAGTGCGATCCTAGTAAAATAGTTTATTTTTGAAACGAAAGGTTTCAATTTAATAAAGCATATAATAAGGAAACCTATTGCGTAAAAGAACACAGTCTCTGAATATTTAATGTCCTAGTCAAATTGTTTACCTAGTAAATTATGCTTTTATAATAACGTTCCAGAGGATCACCAGGATCTTCCTTCTGACTCATAACAAGAAATTATAAAGCAAAAATTGAGTGATAAAGAGTTTTATCTACCGACATATTATCCGAACATTTTGATAACAAAAGCACCTGAATATAATCTTCTAAATATACAATTTTGCTAGTACATTTGTAATAAAACACACATAATGTGTCTGTTCGTTCGATAAGTTCTTCGTCGCGATTAAAAACTAAAGCGTTATGTTAACTGAAAGAACTCTTCTCGCGTCGGGTGACAGGTCGCTCTCTTTATAATGGCTGAGGAAGGCAATGGCTGAAAAATTTTATCTTAAAATTCATTATTAACATTTTGACTGTCTCAATAAAAATCTATATAAAACATTATGTAATAACCGCACGTCTTGCAATTTTCTACCACTTGAAGAACAACTAAATTCCTGAGTTTCGTGAGTTTCAAGAAAAACTCGCTTCTTTAGCTCTGGGCCATTATTATGATTTTTTTAAATTTAGCCCTAGACCCACATAAAAACATACTAATTGTGCAATAGCATATTTTTTTTATTGCAATAAAAAGATAGACGCTCCCCGGCAAGACCACGAAGGGGTTGCGAATTAAAATTCTGAAGTGTTAAATAAACACGCTTGAAATCCCTACTTCAAAAGTCCCTAAATTTGGAATACCCTAATGGTCTACAATACCCAAAAATGGTAACAACAAAATATCAAACACTCGAGCGGATTAAATACGGAAAATACGGAATTGTCGAATTAACTAATGTAACTTTTAATAACTACAGTTAGCCGTATCACCCAAGTTTTGAAACCCCTGCGTTTAAAACGCCTAAGTTTAAAATACTTTATGGTCAAATATTGCTAAGCTATAGCTATAGCTAAAATTATGAAAAATAGCTATAGTGATTAGTAAAGCGATTCTGTTAATGTAAGTAATTCATAAAATAGGATTTCAAAATGGCAAAAACGTACAGTAATGCAATAATGCATAAAATGGAGCAAAATAATTTTGAGTTCACCAGAAGGCATACTATGAACTATTATTGCGATTCAATTGACGACCTAAAATAAACTGCTTTGCTATTTCATACCACGACGTCATTAAAGCGATCCAGTTTAGGTTGACGCCAAATCAAGTCGGCAATTGGATCGCAAACAGTTTTAGTTCGTTCATTTTTCGTACCATGAGGTGATATTTCAACCTATATTGGATGACTTAAATGTCAAAGTAAGCGATTAAAAAAAAGTTGCTACTTTTCGTGAATCTTAGTGAATCGTTTCGGTTTATCTTTAAAAAAATGGTTGAAAATATAGGTAATTTAAGGTATTTCAGTTGGATATTTAGTGTTTCTTATGTGTTAATGTGAAAAAGTGATTTCTAGAGCAATTTTTTATTGTAGATGTCTGACGAATTAGTCTTTTTTATTTTCTTGGAAAATGATAATGAAATAAACACAACACGGAAACAATCTGACCCCTTTTATTTGGAAGATGAAGAATAAGTATACAAAAAGGATATCGGTTGCTGAGCCCATTGTTGAAAAATCCAACAAAATCAACTGATTTATCAGTAGAGACAAAGGTAGAAGTCAAATTGGGTGCGTTCTAAACTCGTCATAATCAATTTATTTTTACGACAACACTAAGGAAACCTTTAATTATTTGTAATTTAAAGAATTATATAAATTTCTATTATTTAATGAGTACTAAATGCTTGCTATGCTTATGGTATATAATTTGACACTAAGAAGCGCAATTTTAAAATATATTTGTTGTTATTTTTAAACAAAAACACCGCTAAAATCATATCAACTAGATTTCGAAACAGACTTATGCAACGAGTGTACAGCGTCATCTCTTTCTCACACGCGGACCACAGACAAATTTCGATCTTTCATTCCTCCGTGAGCGATTCAAACGCCAGTTTGCTAAAGGCACTTCATGGTACGAATCTTAGCGATTCAGTTTAGGTACCTAAACTGGATTGCATCGGAATTGAATGACAAACTAAAAGTTGATGGTAGGCCTTCAGGTCAAACAACTCTTAGGTATTATGAACTGCGGTATTGTGTCTATTCGGCATTTTAAGCCCTCGGTAATGCTTAGGTTTTTAAATTTTAGAGATACTCAACGTAGGTATTTGAAGTTTTAGCACAAAGAATTGCGGTATTTAAAACATTAGATATTATAATATCAGGGATTTTAAACGTAGGTGTGTTTTTTCTATTTAAAGCTTTTTGATGAAGCTTCTTAAAATATTATATAATTTGAAAAGTTTTTTGAAAAAGTTTTACTTAACAAGTACTTAGTTATGTCTCCAGCTATTACATCCACGATGGTGACCGTGAGGTCTTAGAAGCAAACGCTGCAGTTCTGCTCTTAGTTCTTAGTATTAATCGATTAGAAGTAAGGATGTTATTTTAAGATAAGTGTGCCCTGTACCATGTCTTATAGAATGAAGTCAGTTACATCTAGCTCTGTGTTACCAAGAAGCAGTTTAATGATTGTTACATAAAAATTAGTATTCTAAAAGTAAATTTTTTCTTTTTAAAAAGTTATATCAAGTGCTCCTGATCTTGGCTATTTACTACACGCAAAGGCTTCATTTCACTTTCCATACATGGTCTGGCTTAAGAGTGCCCAACATCTTTCATATAAAATTTTATATTATCTAGGTAAAACAAGGGACTGGAATTATGATATTTAGCATTATTTAGTAGAATAATCAAGTTTGATTTTGTAAGCTCAAAATACGTTTGGAATTGAAGACTATTAAAAAAGTTAATAATATTTAATTAATTTGTTGCACTACGATTACCTAATCATTAAATTAAGAAAAAAATACTATTAATTTTAACAATAACATTATTTTATTCCTAACCTGGGCAACTGAAAGTCAAGAATGAAATGAAGCATTTAAAAATATAAATCAATGAGTGACCAGTAATAACAGCAATAATGTGGTCCGGCTGGAGAGAATACTCTGCGGCAAGAACCTTGTAACATTATAAATTGTTACTGTGCAGATTATCTGCTTTCTACTTTTCACCGATACATTTTTTTATCTCGTAAAACTCTTAACTAATTTTAAAAAGTCACAGTAGTTGGCCTGGCGGGGTAACGTCTTTTCGGTTTATGAAAGAAAGTACAGTTTTTCTTATCAACTTTTTAACTATTTTCATGAGTACTTTTTCTTGACCTAGCCAATAGCATACCTTCTATTTCATGTATTTAACAATTTCGAAATACTTGGAATGTTTGAATTTTTCCATCTGCGACTTGGAGCGCGTAAGATTTACTTTTTTGTAGCGAGTTTACTATGAAGCTCGTAAACAAATTATAATGTCAGAAACAGGACCTGTCTATGTCCTTTCCTGAATGTCATAGTTGTGTCTAATCCCAAATCTGTTCAGTAAGTGGCCGTGAAACGCTTTCAGGAAGAAAAGTTTCTTTCCTAGTAAAAGAATCTGCAATTAACCTTAGAAACTGTTTAGTCTTTTTAGCAATACGAATATGAATACGAATATAAGCACAGAAGTAACTGTACCTTATAAGAATAGTATTTAATACATTGCGTATTATAGTAAAAGTTTTAATATAAACATTTTCTTTAGAAAGAAAGAAAACAAATTTATTTGCTTACAAAAATAACAATAGTAGATGAAAATAAATAGAACATTGGACTTACAATTATTAAGGTAAGCAAATAGGCTCAGTCTCAGGTAATTATTGTCAACTACAGCGGACAGTTTCCTTCCAGTCCTTTAACTGAGTCTGTAACTATGACGATTTTGTTCCCAACATAAAGTGATAAAAAACAACTACATACAATATGAAAATCAACCCACAGTATGGTTCTCAATTAAATTATATGCAGTCTAGAATTAGCATATATTAATAAAATTAAAAACAATATGTGCATACATAGTAAAATAAAATATACTAAAATAAATAAAATAAAAATCATATCTACCGGACAAGAAACTGCACCTCATCTAGCGTGAAATCTTCTCTGTTTAGACAACAAAAAATCTTTAAGGGTCTTTTTTAAAGTGCCCATGTCTCGGATACAGGGGGCAAATTGTTCCAGTATTTGGTGGCACGGTATCTAAAATGCCCCGAAAGGCTGCAGTTCTATGTTCCGGGATCAATAGTTGATTGACACATGACCTAGCTCCATAGCGTCCATGATAAGACTTTCATGATAGTTTCTTATATAAATATATTGTAATTTGTTTTTATTTATACCAATAACATGGAAATGTACCGAAAGTTTTGTGGGTTCCTCATTTAAAAAATCCCTCATGAAAGGATAGTATAATATAATAAAATATAATAAAAACGTTTAAAGACACTTACATCAGTAAAATTTTTACATATTTTAATCTTAAAGCTAATATTATCATAAGGCTTTACTGAGATCTCTACTCCCTAATAAAGGGCAGAGCCCTGTTAGCTTAGGATAAGGTGCTCAACCCTAAATTGTTTTTTACATTAGTTAATTAGTTTTAAGGTGCGAAATAAAATAAAATATACATATAAAAAGAATAAAAATAAATCAGTGAAGTTTTGATGGAAAAATATAACCTAGTTTACAATTTTTAGATTTACTAAATAGATTTTAAGCGCGAAGGGGTTTGTGTGATTTGATTAATTGTAGGAGTAAGTGTATGTGTGAATTTGGCGTCTGTATTTGACGTGTTTGTAAGTGTGCTGCGTAGTTGCTGTTATGAGTTATTCTAATGGCGACAGCATGGATTCAGTATATTCATAATTTTTAGATAGAAGCTAGGATAAAACCTTTGTTTGCACTCAAATCTAGTTAAACTGTATAAATGTAAATACTTATTAATATTATTATAAAGATACGGGCCAAGAAATGGGTAAAATTTATTGATAAATTTGGTGTTAAATTTCTCTTTACTGCACACAATGTCTATTCTACATTTGGAATTTGGAAACAAAAGCGCGCACATTCATTATGAACTCTCTGTGTGAAGTTTTAGGTTCTCTCAAGAATACAAGGACCATATCCATTAATGCAATATAATATAAGCTTAAATATTATAAGACTGCCACAGAGTCTAATTCTTAGGTCAGAGGTAATGGACATGGTCTTCAAATCTGAGTTCCTGGTCGATTGGAACACCGACAACATGACTCTTGCTGTGGAATATTTGCGAGAATATGTTTCGCTAATACTTGGACGAGGGAGTTCTTTGCTGACCGGTCTGAACTCGCTGAAGGTCTTGGTTGAGCTTGTCATTTGCTCCCAGAATGTCATTTGGCTTGGCGGATATGCAAAACTCACTATGCGAGCTAATCTGCATAATATTGGAGTTTTGTTGTACCTGCAGGGTGTTAGGTAGGTCTAGATAGTAGAAAGGAATATTTACAGTTCCCGTCCATAGATTTCACAACCACTCTCTGGGATATACCTGCTAAGTAGGAGTCAAGCCAAGAAATGACAGCATTATGAAAGCCATAATATGAGAGCTTTGAGAGCAGCAACAGAATCTTGATGCGATCAAATGCTCTGAAATAGTGAAGTAAGGTAATCTCACCATTTCATTTTAATGAAGTTTAATAAAAAATACTATTTTTTAATTTCAAATGACCAAGTAACTTGGAACGCAGCAGTTCTGATGACATTTTCTGTATACTGCAATCACTTTTCTATCGGGGATAAAGATATAAGTGACGTTTTTAGACTAAAACTAAAGAACAATAACTAATGCCCATCTGGACTAAACTTTGACAGCGCCTAAGTCGATACTTAAGTCTCTACGACGTGCTTAGCAACGAGAATTGCGTTGCACTAAACTTAAGTCAATGCCTAAATGTTTAAGACATTCCTAACTTTAGGACACCGATTTCCCATGTCATAACTTTAAGCAAGAACTTAAGCATAGGTACCAAGTCGTTCAAAAAGTTATGCAAATACACTAGTTACTAAAATTTTACGTTTATTATATTAATATTTTTCCAAGGAGTACCCTTTTAGAAAAAAAATATGGAACACATATATCCAACGCGGAAATACCCATTCTCAACGAGAATTCTTCAACACATTCTCATTACCTACTTTTCGAACGGCCCTCGTATGTTGTAAATACCTATTGACATTTACGTTCATTGATTGAAGATTGACATAAATAACCTCACGTGAAAAATTCTACCCTTATTCAGTGGTGAAATCGTTAAATAAAGTTAATATTTACCTACCTAAACATGAGCGTGAACAATGATTTCGACGATTTCGTAATTTTTTTGGGATTTCTCGAAACCTTAGATAACATTGATAATCCACAACATAGGCCACGAATTATAAGACCAAGAGGAAATCCTCTTGAAACTATGGACGATTGCGATTTTTTTAAAAGGTATCGTATATCTAACGAAGTATTTCTCTTTATACTTCACAAAATTGATGAAAGTCTGGAGTACGAGAGTGACCGGTAAGTTATTTCAATCTAAATATTAGTACCTATTATTTTATTGTAAAGAATGTAGGTACTGCAACGTTTGCTTGTGCCGTATTTAATAAAAGAGGTTATTGCACAAACAAACTTGCCGACATTTATGACTGGCAACTTAGAAGTCTGTCATTATTTGATTTTATTTGTAAAATGTAAAATATATAGAATATGGAAGATTGTTCCAGGGCATTCCTTGACGGGATTCCTTTACGGAATTCTATTGCGGGCTTCGTCCCCAAAATAGTCTAAGAATTATTCTTGTATTGTATTATAAATAGATTCATCATAAATAAAAGTAATTTCAAGTTATAAGTGTTTTTCCTTTGTTGATTAGGAAGACCTCCCTAGGTTAGATTAGGTCCATCTAGGGTCCCGACCCCCCAGATGGTGGAGGCGCCGCGCACAGTTGTAGTGTTTTGCTTTTTTCAGATTATTTCAGCTATATACGCCACTGAGTATGGCGGAAAGAAAATTTTAGAAGGCAAGAGCCATCTGAATGCCAGGAGTAAAGGAAAGACTCTAAAAAGTGACAACGCTTTACGGCAAATAAAAGAATCATAAAAAGTTATATATATAAGAAAATTATAAAAATAGCCGCGAATTTAAATAAGTACTCTGGCATTTCGACAGTTTTGGTGAGCGAATTTTTAGCCCAGTTCGAGATTATTGCTGCATTACATAAATACAACGATGAAAGCAAGAGGCTAATTATACAAACATATTTAGAAGGACCTGCGTTGTATTTTTACAAAACGATAATTGATACATGCGAAACGTTCGATGAAATTAGAAACAGATTTATACAAGAATTCGGCAGAGAAATAGATCATGTGGCTAATTTTTATTCACGGAAGCAACAAGCCAATGAAGAGCTACTATTATGCATTGGACATGTGTGCAAACAAAGCTGGTACAGGAATAACAGATAGTATATTTATAAAAGATTTTTTGCAAAATTGCAAATACACGTATAAATGCCGACTAGCGTCTCAAATCTATACAAATAAAAAAATGTTAAAAGAAACGATCATGCAGATGCACGAAATGTTCACTGGAAAGCAGGAAGAAAATTTATATCTTCAAAACAACGTACAGATGTCACAAGAAATACCAGTAAATTCTACAACACCACCGAGAAGTGAGAAGGAAGATTCTCAAAGGTTAACTAACATAGACTACGGGAACGCGAGGGGAAAATTCTCAAATAATAACAATCGATCTCCATATAATTTAAGAAGAACACAGGATCGAGGTGATTCATCCAACGGGCGAGGAAGGAATTTCCCAAACTTCAACCGGCGTCAGTAAGACAGCTTGGGACATTATTGATGCCGATTAATCAAGACAATATTATATGTAAGTGTAGTCCCAATATTAAAGTTAAAATTAGAGAAAGATTTATCTCAGCTTTACTTGATACAGGCGCTTCAGTGTGTGTAATATCTCAACTATTATGTAATCAATTAAATATTACAATACATAAGGTTGAAGATATAAAAATCCGAGCCGTTAATGGTAATCGAATGAATATAATTGGTAAAATACAAATATGTTTGGAGATTGAACATGTTGTGTATATACAGAATTGTTATGTAGTTGATAAAATTGAAAGAAATTTAATTCTCGGACAAGACTTTCTTCAGAAGTCTGGTGCAATATTAGATTTTAAAAAAGGTCATGTTCAATTTGTAAATAATATTTGTAAATTTATTAGAAATAATGAAATTAATGATTTTAAGGTTAAAGATGTGAACCAAAATACCCTTCAGGTAATACAGGTTTCACGTGAATTGAGTAAGGACGAATATATTTATTTTTCTGATTTAATAGATAAAAATGATTGTAGATTGTGGGAAGTAGTGGTAGCTAAACCAAATGAAAAAGAATTTAATTTATCTTCGAATTTGTCGGTAAAAGAACGAATTGAATTATTAAAAATATTAACAAAATATCGGTCGACGTTCGCGTTCGAAAAAAAAGAGTTACGAAAGTGTAATATCGTCGAAGTCACAATCGATACAATAGATGAAACTCCAGTTCATAGAGCACCTTATAGAATATCGAATGAACAACATAAAATTATACGTGAGCAAGTTGATGATATGCTTGAAAATAATGTGATTAGAAAATCTAGAAGTGCGTATGCATCACCGGTAGTACTAGTTAAAAAACCAGACGATACATGGAGATTTTGTGTGGATTATAGAAAGCTGAATAAGAAAGTAATTACAGATTCGTATCCTTTGCCTTTCATCGAAGATATGATAACACAGCTGAATGGGGCGAAATTCTATGCTGATTTAGATTTAAACTCCGCCTATTGGCAATTATCGATAGCGGAGAAAGATAAACACAAAACAGCATTCATAACACCGTCTGGATTATACGAGTTTAACGTATTACCATTTGGATTAAAAACTAGTGGAGCTTTTTCCCAAAGGACAATGGATGAAGTGTTAGCAGGTCTTAAGTATAAAAATGTAATAGTTTTTATTGACAATGTGATCGTGTATGGTGATTCGTTTAATGAATTTATAAGTGCTTTAGAAGAAGTGTTTCAACGGTTGAGTGCGGTAAACTTGACACTCAAACCGTCAAAGTGTAATTTTGGATTTAAAGAAATAACTGTGTTAGGACACACTATTTCTGGAGAAGGTATTTTACCAGACCTAAAAAATATTGAGAAAATAAATAAAGTAAAAATACCAAGAAATATTAAAGAATTGAAATCAGTATTGGGTTTATTTTCATATTATAGAAAATTTATAAAGAATTTCTCTTCATTAACTTTTCCTTTAACAGATCTATTAAAGAAGAATACGAAATTCATTTGGTCACAAGTACAACAAGAGGTATTCGATAAAATGATATCGTTAATGGTTGAACCACCATTATTACGACATTTTGTTAATGACGAAAAAATATGTACAAGATTATACGTAGATGCGAGTGATTTAGCTCTGGGAGCATGTTTGATGCAAGGTCAACAAGAAAAATTGTTACCGATATGCTTCGCATCACGAAAATTAACAGAAGCAGAAAAAAAATATTCAATAACTGAAAAGGAGTGTTTAAGTTTAGTGTGGGCATTAAACTATTTTAAACATTATTTATGGGGATTACAATTCCAGTTAGTAACAGACCATAAGGCATTATGTTGGTTAAGGACAAGACGAGACATGTCTGGAAGACTAGCCAGATGGGCCTTGGCGATTCAAGCACACGACTTTGAGATTGTACATTGTTCCGGAAAACAGAACGTTGTAGCCGATTTCTTAAGTCGAAACCCTCTAATAGAAGATGAAACTAGTACAGGAAAAGAAATAGAGGACGGTTTACAAGTGTTCTCGATTGAGGTGGTTAATTTATCACGACATCAAGAGGAAGATAGTTTTTGCCGAAGATGGCGCGAAAAATGTATCGATCAGTCGATGAAGTGTATATAAAGGTTTTATGATATCAAATAATGTGTTATATAAATGTATTAGAAGTGGAAATATAATAAAAAATTTAATTGTTTTACCTAAGTCGTTATTTAGTGAAATCATGAGACAATTACATGATGACGCACGTACGGGAGGCCATTTCGGGATGATGAAAACTTTAGCAAAGTTCAGGGCAAAATATTTTATGCCGAACACATCTAATGAAATCGAGAAATATATTAAGAGTTGTATACCTTGTCAAGAAAAGAAAATATATAATAAGATAGTGCCATTACGCCCTATAGTAACGGATCGTTTATTTCAAAAGATAGAGATTGATGTACTAGGTCCTTTTAATCGTTCAGTAGATGGTAATAAATATATAATAACATGTATAGATTGTTTTTCAAAATATGATATTTGCAAAGCAGTCCCACGAGTGACAGCTCAAATAGTATATAATTTCTTTATTAATGAAATTTTAACAAAGTTCGGGACGGTATGTGAAGTATTGTCAGATAAAGGTTCCATGTTTACGTCAAGGTTAATTAAGTTAATTTTAAAATTATTTCGACGTTTCGGCATCTTTGCAGTTGCCGTGGTCACGATAGACTATCTAGAATATCTATCGTGACCACGGCAACTGCAAAGATGCCGAAACGTCGAAATAATTTTAAAATTAACAGTCTATCGTGACCACGGCAACTGCAAAGATGCCGAAACGTCGAAATAATTTTAAAATTAACTAAAATATACGCGATAATATCCGGTAAAAAGTGTTTTATTTAAAGTATGAATCGTGAAAATTTAAGAAAATATATAAGGTTAATTAAGTCTTTATTAAGGCAATATAATATAAAACATTCCTTAGCTACCACTATGCACCATCAAACATTAGGTTTAGTAGAAAAATTGAATCAAACCATTTCATATTCATTAGCTAAATATGTAAACCAAAGTCAAAGGGATTGGTGTCAAATTTTACCTTTTATAATGTATGCTTATAACTGTTCAAAACAAGCTTCAACTAAATTTTCTCCTTATTATTTAATGTTTGGTAGAGAACCTGAAGTTCCGTTTGATAAAAGGTTGAATCCTAACTGTAATATGACCGTTCAACAAAAAAAAGATACTTATATAAGTGCAATGAATCAAGCCAGAGAAAATTTAAGGAAAGCTCGTTTAGTACAAAAAAGATCGTATGATAAAAAGGCTTCTAATATTAAACTTCGTGTAGGACAATTAGTTTTGTTACATTGTCCAAAAAGAATATCAGGTAAAAGTCGAAAACTTAGTCGACCATATAAAGGTTTATTTCGAGTATTACGATATATAGGATGTGACAATTATCTTGTAAAAAAAATACAAAATAACCAAGAATTAATTATACATGTGAATAGATTGAAACCATATAATATTCGATAAAATAAAACTAATGATAAAACTATGTCTATATTTATATATAAAACAAAGTTTTTGTATATACATTTATTTCTTGAAATATTATAATAATATTATAATTTCTTTATTCTTAGAATTAATAGAGTAAAAGTACACATTTAGGTGTACAAGTATGTATATCGTTCATTTGTAGATATGCAACGGTTAGAATTTCGTTGGGGTTTTAGAATAATATAAGAAACTAATATTTTTTTTTTCTCAAATTCTATGCACACTTCACAACGCAATGTTCCGAGATGATATATCCTGCAAAGCCAATCCAAACAGCATCACCAAGCAATCACAAAGGAGATGCAATGGATGGACGATGCAGATAAAAGAAAATAAGGAAAAGCTTTTTATATATTGAGATAAGAGGGTCTCTCTATATACATATATATATATATATATATATATATATATATATATATATATATATATATATATATATATATATATATATACATATATTTAATTTATTGATTTAATACATTAATTTTAGATATTTTAGATATAAATTTTAGAACCTCTAAGGGGCGGCAGGTACACGCGGTACGTATTTACCGCGTTACATTTTATTTACGAATCATAGATATACGTGTGGTGCCAATGCTCTAAAGAAGTCAATTTTGAAAGACTAAAATAACACTATTGATAATGTGCACGTTTAATTTGAGCCACGCCTAATAATCTCCATAAGAGAGAAGGTGATAGCCGATTTAGCTATGCGGCCAAAATTTACGAGTATATATAATATTGTGATATTGCTGTCTGTGGGTCAACATGCGGATGTAGAATAGGATCCTCAGTGGGGTTGAATAGTAAAAGAGTTATGATGGAATAGGTAATGTATTTTAAACGTTATTGGTATAGAATTTTGTCAGGTGTATTTCGGTGCATTTTGAAAAAGTTCTCTGCATTGCGTTGTGAAATATAAATTCTTTAATTTATAGATATCATTCTGGGTTAAGTAAAATACTTTGGATCCAATTTTATGATCTATTCATAGGTAAGTTTGTCCGGTAATAGTTAGGCAGGTAAAATCTTAAAATTTAGGTAGGTAATGTTTAAACTTTCGAAAGTTATAAACTTTCAAATAAACTTTTAATCATTCAGAAAAGTTTAAAGTTAATATGACAGTTCATGTCAAACGTGTTTGTTTTGCCAACTGAATGATAATGTTTGATAATATAATTTGATTAATTTAGTATTAATTTTAATATAAATAGGATTAATTAAATTTACTTTTATTGGATATTAATGTATTTATTACTTATCAATTAATTATAATTATAATTTGATTGTATTCAATGAGTTATTTTAACAATTATTGATTAATTTAATAATAAATATTGGTTATTTGAATTTGCGTATGATTTTGTAACGTAAATGATTAATATGGGGTTGTTGATTATTCATGAATTGTATGAGAAATTATAATAACTTACATTGTTTTATTTAGATATAAATTAACTAGCCGGGATCTTTGCTGATTTTCATCAGGTTTTGTGGCTAAGGCTCTATTGATGGAGAATAAATACTATAAGATCATTTTTGGTGTAATAAGATGTTGTAATTTAAACATGATCAAGTATATATATTCCTATCGGTAGGGGGCTCATCTGAGAGTAATCCCGATTAATGTATATGGTCCTGATTTAAGTAGGGTCGTTATTTAAGAATGAAATGTATATAGGAATTTATTTAATCAGCTTCACTGATTAAATAAATTAAACAAGAGGGGCGATTGCAACGTTTGCTTGTGCCGTATTTAATAAAAGAGGTTATTGCACAAACAAACTTGCCGACATTTATGACTGGCAACTTATAAGTCTGTCATTATTTGATTTTATTTGTAAAATGTAAAATATATAGAATATGGAAGATTGTTCCAGGGCATTCCTTGACGGGATTCCTTTACGGAATTCTATTGCGGGCTTCGTCCCCAAAATAGTCTAAGAATTATTCTTGTATTGTATTATAAATAGATTCATCATAAATAAAAGTAACTTAAAGTTATAAGTGTTTTCCTTTGTTGATTAGGAAGACCTCCCTAGGTTAGATTAGGTCCATCTAGGGTCCCGACCCCCCAGAGTACCTACCAACATGCTATTGCTATTTTTTCAGGAATAACAGCATTTCTCCAGCGCTCCGGCTGATCTATCAGCCTACCAGAACCTCTACCCACTAAAAACCCCCTGTCGGCTTGTGCAATTTTTTGCCACACAGCCTTCATCTGAGCGACGGCCAATTGGAGAAAGAGGCCGCACTAGCAGGGCCATTAAGGGGTCACCCGCTGGGATTTATATAGCACTGAAGGTGCTCAAAGCACTGAAGGTGCACAAAATGAAAAGTAAACAATTAAAAACATTACAAACTGAAAAATAAAATTTTATTAATTCGGATTTGCGTTAGAATTAGAATTTACGTTAGAATTAGAATTTGCGGCCTGAAGGGCTTCGAGATCTAAAGTTAATTGCGTGGGTTCGCCAGTGTGCGATTTTCTCGGTCTAGCGACTTTGAATTTCGAATCTAAGACAGGAGCAGTATATGAGACTGAATCTCGAACAAGATGATTGGGATGGGATTCGGCGCGTTTGAAGAACGATTCTGAGAGTGTTTTGAGGTGCTGTTGCACTGTAGGTAGTTCAAGATCTCTGTGCAGGTCCGCGTTACGCACGTGCCAAGGTGCGTTTGTGGCCCTGCGGCAGAAGAGATTTTGAACTACCTGCAGTTTATACAGGACGGAGGGTTGGGCGTGGGCAAAGACTGGCGAAGCATATGACATGACGTGTCTAACGCAGACCTTATAAAGCGTACGTTTATTTCTGAAAGACATTTTACTTTTTCTTCCTATCATACTATATAGGCGGCTTAAGTAAAAATGCGCGAGTTTCGTTACTGTATCGACGTGTGGCTTGAAAGAAAGCGTCTGATCTAAGGTGACGCCTAAGTATTTAATACTGCGCTTCCAGGGGATGGGAATACCTAACATTCGAATGTGGGGATCGTTGTAGCGATTACGGAGTTTGTGGTCGAATTGAATAGCAGAACTCTTTTCTGGGTTGACATCGATACGCCATTTTTGAAACCAAACACCGGGGGCGTTTACGGCCTTTTGGAGTTTGGTGATGTTATACGGGACCGAGTGACCTTTAGTGTAAAGGGCGGTGTCGTCTGCAAAGAGGGCGAGTTCGCGCCTTTTGGCGGGATGGGGATGTCTTTAGTGCACACAGTGTACAGCAGAGGGGCGAGGACTGAGCCTTGCGAGACTCCAGCCTTTATGGGACGAGGCGCGGAGAGCGTGCCTTCATGTTTGAATCGAAACGTACGGTCTTTGAGAAACGACGCGATTAATCTGACTAGACGAACCGGTAAGCCTATTTTAACTTAAACTGGACACTGCTATAGATGTTATAATTTCATGCTGTATATTTCATGCTGTATATTGTATAATGTGTGCATTCAATTCAGAATCCATCTGCCTTTAGATCAATCGAAGAAATACAAAATTTATTTGAGGAGGGTCAAATACATAGTTATAACAATAACCAAACAGATGGCAGAGGCATTGATAGAAGGGCATTATTTACCTTTAACTATTTTAATAATTAATAATATAATAAAATAGTATGTAGTTGTAATAGTGAATTTTGTCATTTCTAACAAGTGCAATGTAACAATGAATATCAATTTAAATAAACATTACTTAATACCTTCAATTTTTTTTGGCAATTTTTTCCAATATGTCCACATTTAAGGAGTGTAGCTTATGTTCGTTTTTTATTTATAAATTATGTAGCTCCGTTTCTTGTTTTATTTTTAATTTTATTAGCTCAGTTTTCGCCCTATCACTTCTGAGTCTCTCTGGCTGTTGCTATAATTTTTTGCCCTTGCAGGCTGGGATGTTTCACCATGCAAGGATCAAACACCCAAATTAGGCCTCCTTCTTTTTAAAGTCTGTGTTTTAGTTGTGAGTTGCACTGCATCAGCTGACACATCAGTTATTAAATATAAATAAAAATGGATAAATATAATTACAAGTCAAACTTATCTTCTGTTCAACAAAAATACTTACAACTTGGTTCTTCTTCAACAATTCTGTTTTGAGTAAATTGGGTGTTTCAACTGCAAAATAAAAATATTTTTGAATATTTGGCAAACACATTTTGATCAAAAAAGTTATATTATATCATAGAACATCACTAGAACTCACAAGCGATACCTGTTGCAGAGGTACAATAGGGTATTTTTATTGGTTCAATAATAATCTGTACGTATTTGCATGTTATAATCTTTGTTTAAGTCTAAGTCTAAGTTTTGTACCTATGATTAAAAAGCTTTGATTAAAAAACATTGATTTTTGCATAGTTTATTTTGGAAATATGATATTTTAAATTTCATAAATTAAAAAAAATCTAAAAGCTTCTGTTGTTATGGGCCTATCTTATCAAAAGTGACTGTTCCTACTTAAAATACTCATGTCTCAGTTGTGTCGCTTCTAATAAAAAATGTGCATTACAAAATGCATTGCAAAAAGTATTACCTAAATAGTTCTTCGTAATTTTAATAAAATCACGTCACTGAGAATACTTAATTATTAAAATAAGTAATCCAATGTACCCTGATTAAAGGAGCTTTATCTTTTTCCTGTTATTAAATGTACAAGTTATTATTCAATTGTTTTCCTTTTATTTAAATCAAGTCGTTTCTTAGAGATCTGATCCTTATGCTTGATTGATTGATGACATAAAAGTATAGGTGTTAATTTTTCGGATTGTATAGCTGGCTCGATTCCCAGGCGTTGCAAGCTTTGTTTAAAAAAATCTATGAACGCAGTATTTCTTCGTTTTAAAAATAAAGGAATGTTTCCTAAAAGTAGAACTTGAAATTAGTTATTAGAGTACTTTCCCTCCATGTGGGGTTACATAGTTGCACTCTGTGTATTAATGTTTTAGGATGAGAAAATAATCTTTTGAAATTTTGTTTTTTAAAATAAAATTTATTTTCTATCTACATTTATTCTTATTTATTCTTATTATTAGGCAACATTATTTTTTAGTTCTTAGAAGTGGTTTCCAAATGTTTTGTTCTATACACATATTTAGTGTGCCGCTAAGGTAAACAATCATCCGTGTTCGTTAGTCGTTATCCGTATTTGAACTTAGAACTCATGGCTACACGCAGTACCACGAGGACTTCTGAAATGAAGATTGACGATTTAACTGAATTTTTGGTCCCGATTTTACCAAACTTTTGACAGTTAGCTTTTTTATCTAACGTCAAAAGCATTACTTAGAAATATATATGAGTCTACAGCAATTGCCATAAATTGAAAAAAAAAATATATATATATATATGAGTTTGTTCATGCTGCTATCACCAGAATCACAACGGCCAATAAATATTTATTTATTTAAAGCATTATGGCACATTATAAAGTGTGAAAACGGACGAGTCAATGCGTAGTGCCTAGTGGTTAGCTGCCCTGCTTCATACGCCAGAGATCCCAGGTTTAAGTCCTGGTCGGGGCATTCATTTTTGTGATGAATTTGTGTGATGATGTTTTTTGTCGGGTCATGGTTGTTGATATATATCTATACAGCAAGCTCTGTTTCAGTAGCCATACAGTTGGTGTCTTTGTCTGGGGATTTATTATTATTTTTTGGCTTTTTATGCCAGTCTACCACAGCAAAGGAGACAGTTTCAATAGAATAAAGTACATATAATTCTTGCACAATATTTGATAAGGTTCTATTTCTTTTAGTAACTGATGTTATTTATAGCTTTTTTTAAAACCTGTTTTTTTTTGAGATTCTGTATTTTATAATTATGTATATTTTTGTTTTTATAGTTGCAATTAAAATGAATTTAAAGAAGTGTTTAAAAAAATCATTGTCTTTTTTTAATACTTGGAAGTATTTTGTTACAGTTTTGCTTCTTTCGTTCAAATTAACTTATTCTTTCTTTCTTATACAATATACATACTTAGAAAACGATTGAATAATTTCATATAGAATAAATATTTTTTTATACGTACATGAGCAAAGAACGTAGGATGTACTTTATTAAATTACTCACAGGAATCCTTGAGTAAACTTGAAAAATAAGCAGTAATTCACTGATTAAAAGAATGTTTACTGCTAGCGTTTCCTCAAAGCTTTCCAAAAGCTTTCCACTGGTAAACTGCGCCGTAAACGTACAGCCTAAATGGATAACAAATAAATCACAACATATTTTTATTATGAAACAAAGTCGCCTGTTTGTCTGAGGGCGATAATCTCAAAAACAACCGAACTGATTTTCATACGGCTTTCAACAAGAGATGTAGTGATTCAAGAGGCAGGTTTTTTAGTACAATTATTAATGTCTTGTGTAGTTTGGTTAAAACATAAGCAGATTTTTTTTTATTCCCATAAAAACACACCAACTGTATGGCCTCAAAATAAGCAGAGCTTGTGTTATGGATGACCATACAGCGAACTGGGGTGGAACCCAGAATGAACATACATATATATATATATATATATATATATATAAATATACAAACAACCATGACCCGAGAACAAACATCTGTGTTCATCACACAAATGAATGCCCCGGCCAGGACGTGAACCTGGGACCTTCGGCGTATAAGGCGAGGCTACTTACCACTACGCCACTCGGTCGTTGTTGGAGAAGCCTGAAAAAAATTAAGCCCACTGGGAGCTTTCATCGAAAACGCTGCCTAATCCCTTTGCGATATAAAAAAACAATGTACGGTGGAATTGTTCCTCATCTTTTGTAAGGACACCTATTCTATTTCTTTTATTTTTATATTTGAGAAAATGGTAACTTATAATGTGGTAATAGGAAAGCTATTTAGACCGAATACGATATAAATTCTTATCAAATTCTATCTATATATCTAAAATAAAAATAAAATAAAAAATAAAAATATCGCGCGATAAAATTATTCTAGGTTCATACGCGGACGCAACACGAGTAATGCAATATTTCGTAAAAAATTCCAATTATGTTACACTACATACAAATCAAAATTACATTCTTTATATGTTCGATACAAAAACTCACAAAAATATTCGAAAAACAATGGAAGCAATGAATGCTCTGCTGCCCGTAGGTAGCCGGGACGAGTCGCAGGTATATCCCTATGAGATGAAGCAGAAATCATGTAAAGGAGTATGCAGGCTATAGGAAAATTGGAGACATCTATCGTGTGAAGAACCCAGAAACTTTCAAACACGGTCTGACTGACAGACTACCTAAACCAACCTAGCAGCGTAAAACTTTGTGCAGGACCACAGATTGTTAAAGCACTCCGTACAATAAATGTCGTTTTCGCCTATTTACACAGCCAACCGCAGAGATAGCAGTAGCAGGCAGCGGGCAGCCTTTCGGTTGTGGCTGGCAAGCTTATTGGGCTCCTTGCAACCTACGGTTGGCCAGTGGAGTACCGTTTCTTTGGATCCCGGATATTTATTTAGTTGAGCTTGTTCTTGATAAACTTGAAAACTTGATTAAGGATGTTTTTCTTCTCTTGATTGTAAAAAACTTGATAAGACTTTTACGATATTTATCTTCTTTTGATAGAAGTCAACTTGACATATGATGACTTCTACTGTCAGGTAGTTTACTTCTTTTGATTGAAGAACTTTACATCTTAATAACTTGATAGCTTGAAACGTGAAATGCCTTGTAGATCGTCAAAGCTTTCATTACCTACTTAAAGTCTCAATTCAACCGGTGATTGAGCAGCGATAGTTAAAAAAATGCGATTTATTTAATACACATGTATATTTTAAGTACGCCGCTACAATTCATTTTGTTTATAGGGGAAGGACCTAATATTTTAATGAGTTAAATGAAAAAGGGTCACAAATTTGCAATGCAAAGCGTTTACGTTAATACAGGGCAAATTACATGACAAATTAAAATAATAGGTGAGCGAGATGAAGCGACGAGGGTCCTTGCTGAGGTGTTGCTCGCTGCACAAACCGTCGAGGAAAGAGCACGAACGCGCCGTTTTTTTTTTTTTTGCTGCCGAGGCGCTAGCGGGTCTTCCGCCTGTAGTGAAAGTTGCACTGAAGGTGCTCAAAGGGACATGAGTTGGTGGCCGTTCTGGGCAGCCTCCGATGAAGCCGGGGCTGGGCAGAGGTCGGCCGAAGCATGATTTAGTGATCAATTCATTTAAATGAACCTATAATGAATTGAGAAGGGAACTATGCTCCGCCAGAGCTAGCAAACGCTCTGTCGGAGTACGTGAAGCCCTAAGTTTACGGGCTAAGACTGCGATTTCACTAACATCGACATTTTTCATAGCGTCGCAGACGATACGCATATCGTCTGCTACGGAGGATTGAGGAGTGGGTTTGTATGGGCGAGGAGCCGGGATGGGATTCGATGCGGGGCGCTGCCTCCAGTTTTCTGGGGCAGGCCTGGACTGTGTAGACTTTGCAGCCGGAGGAACCCGGCTACGCAGCGGCGGAAAGTTTTCTTGAGAAAGGCGCGGCGCTTGTTTGGGTGCCGCCCTCTTGGAATTGGAGCGCATACAACGGGGTGCACGAGGGCAGCCCCTGTAATTTGCGGTGTGGCCGGACTGGCCACAAAGCACGCAATCGGGAGCAGAGGGAGTTTCAGGAGTGCGATTGCACTCCTTAGTGAAGTGAGGGACCAGGCACTTGACGCACCTGGGCGGTGCGCGGCAGTTGGCCGCCGCGTGCCCGTACAACTGGCACCGATGGCACTGGCCGGGATGACCGCGGCGATGAGCCGCCTCGATTGAGATCCCAGAGAGGCCGCAAATAGAGCTAACCCCTTTCAGGATCTCTCTGGACTTGGGGACGTTGGCGAGAATCACCAAAGCGAGAGGGTGTTGCCTCCCGTACTTGCTGTGCATTTTATGCACCGCGAGTGCCGGGAAGCCTTGGGACTGCAGATCCTCCAGGATAGCCTCGTTCGATAATTCGAACGGGACTCCCCTGAGTACCGCTCTGATCTTACGCTCTTCTGACAGAGCATAAGTGTGATAAGCATATTGCTTATCGGTGAGGAGCTTAGTCAAAGCTCGGAAATCGTCTATCGACGAGACAGTGATTTTAATAGATTCACCCGAGTTTACCGCTCGGGTGTAATGGATCTTGTGCTCATTGCACAATGTCGAGACCTCAGTCCATTTACCCTTTTCCCGCAGGAAAACGGGTGGTGGGACCTTGGCCTTGACAGAAGTTGGGGCCGGAGCGGGTGTTGAAGACACCGGGGCAGCTGGCGTTGAAGACGCCGCAGGGGGTGTAGGGACGGGCGTCGAGGGCGCCAGGTCTTGTTTCGAGCGCTTCTTAGAGCGCTTTTTAACAAGGGTGAAAGAGGGAGGCTCAGGGCCAGTTGGGGTGGCGTCCGAGGAAGACTCAGTCACGGGTGCGCGCTTGCGGCGCAGAGGGGCGTCTACTTCGCACTCCATGTCACTGGAGGAAGGGGACGCGGGAGGGCCTAAGACCTGAGGGGTCTGGGGAACTGGGGTGGCCTGAGGGGCCATTGTGGACATTATCGTCATGAAATGAGGGATGAGAGAATCTAAGAAACGGTACTTGTCAGCATTTATAAACATGCCTTCAGCACCGGTACTATCAAGTAACTTGTTCCTAATCTCATCAGAGCTTAGGGAAGCCATTGCGGAGGGGTTGGGGAGGGACAACAATATATAAATATATATACTATGAACCTATCAACGATGACTAACTTCCTAAAACCACCCTACACGCAGTAGGGCGGTTGAGGACGACGCGGATAACTTACTCGAACACGAAGACTCGAGGCACCTGGAACGACGAAATTCCGTCGACGAAGCTCACGTTCCACGAAGTACGGTTAACAGCCCTCTGTCCGCCGTGAAAACGGCGTTAGAAACTTATTAGAAGTACGGTTAACGAGCCACTGTCCGCCGTGAAAACGGCGTTAGAAACTTAATACGGTATACAACTATGAAATTATATATTACGACAACAACCAGTGAAATTTGGGTGCTCAATTAGCACGGGGGCTAATAGAGCGGGAAGGCGTCTGAACGCGCCGGCGCTCGTGGTTTTATTGAATGATGTGAGGGGCGTAGAGCGCGCGGGACTGACGCGGCGTCCGACGCGATGAAATGTTCCTGATGTGGAGAAACTGCCTAAACATACTCCGGGGCCTTGAAAGGCTGCCTTGACTTTCAACTTTCTTCCTGCTCCAGTAGGCTCCAGTATTTTTTATTTGGTCGATGAGCTTAAAGCGGTTGAGCCTTCCTGGGTTATCTAGGAGTAGACCTGGTCCCGGAAGCGACATCAGCGACCTACCAAGGAGAAAGTGTCCCGGGGTAAGTGCCGAACAATCATCAAGACATGAGGAAAGGGGTAGGATGGGACGGCTGTTAAGGATGGCTTGTACCTGAGAAAACAGTGAGGAGAGTTCCTCAAAAGTTAAGTGGGTGTTACCCATAATTCTCTTAATGTGAAATTTAGCAGGCTTAATACCAGCCTCTGCATAGCCGTTCAAGTTTGCGGCGTAAGCGGGAGAGAATTTAAAGTTTATGTCTTGATCAGATGCAAACTCTAATATTGATGCGGAGTGTTTAGTAAAGAAAGTATTTATTTCTTTAGCAGCACATACAAAGTTTTTGCCATTATCACAAAACACATCCCTGGGCTTAACCCTTCTAGAAATAAATCTTTTGAAAGCTAGTACAAAGACATCTTTAGATAGTTTACTTACAGCCTCTAACTGCACACATTTGTATCGAAGACATATAAAAATACACAAATAGCATTTAGTGATTCTACAACCTCTGCCTCTACGATTGGCTACAGATTGACTGACTGGACCATTTGGTCCAGCAAAATCCAAAGCAATACTAAGAAATGGAAAATTTGGTATTAGCCTTTGTGGTGGCAGATCACCCATAATGTTAGACACAGCTTTAGCATTGTATCTGCGACAAGTGGTGCAAGCGCGGGCCGTACGTCGAGCCAAGTTGCGAGCTCCTGTTACCCAAAATTGCTCGCGCACAGATGATAGTAGCAATTGTGGACCTTTGTAGTCGAAACTACACTTACGTAAGCTCCCTCCTAGTCTCAGAATTTCCCAAGAGTCAATAAATGATGTCAAAGAAGCTAGAGAAGACTTTGGACTTATAACTTTATTACTACTTAGCAAAACTTAATTCGTTATGAACCGCTGCGCGCGGCATCACAAAATATGTGCAACTCAAAATAAGAAACATGCAAAAGAGAACAGAACACGAGAGAAACTTAAAGATTTAAGACAATTAACATTATTAACAAATGGCCCCAGATCCTAAGAATATTCGGGGGCACTGGGTCGTGCCAGGCAGATTGAAGAATCCACAATTTTTGCATGAAGATTTTTGATTTAATTGTACAGAGTGTTAGTAACAGTATAAAATCTGTATATAACAACCTCAATTGAGGATTATCCAATTTTTTCTCTAAATCTAAGAACCTTTTCTTGCCCATAAATATAGAGTCTCCCAGACATTCAGATGGAGAATCGAGAAGAGGAAGACGAAGACAAAATCTAACATTGGCAAGACTATAAGTATCATTATCAAAATGGGTTCAGCTTCAGTTGTTACATTAGGTTTACAGGAGTGAGGAAAATCTTCGTAATCCCAAAATTTTGTGCTGCTATTTGAAGCTTTAGATTTGAACGAGTAATTTCGGAATCGTCTGAATTTGTGGAAAACATACATTTAATTGAACCAATCCAGCCTAGTATTTTGCAATTACACGTTAGAAATAATTTGGTGCCGATCAGGATTGATTAATTCCCAGAAGACATCAGCACCTAAAAGAATATCAACATTTGATGGACTGTGAAAATTTGGATCCACTAATCTGAATGAAAGCGGAATTGTAAAAGAACTAGTATTTATACGAAACTTGGGAATTTTACTTGATATCTTACTAATATATAAATACAATACAAAAACGTTTACTTTACGATTATAATTACTATCTTATCTTAGGTTGAATAGTGGCAGAGCATCGCTTTGGTATGACATAAAGCTCTGTATCTCCTATACCTCTTATCTTAGTGGCACCGGAATGCTGAGAAGTCAGTTGAAGACGCGATATTAGCTCTTCGGTAATAAAAGAAGACTGACTTCCGCTTTCCAGCAGTGCCCTGACTGAAAAAGTTCCTTTAGACTTGGGATCCACAATGTCTATCACTGCGGTGGACAGTGTCTCGTTATTAGACAGTGACGACATGGCTGTGGTTGAAGGTCCCTCTGCACCGTCCCTGTGGTCAATTTGACCCAAAGAAGAGGGAGGAGGGGGTGTGTTGGTTGTTGTGTTGGTGTGTAGTGAGGTGCTGTGTCGCCTCTTACATACCTTACAGCCGCCCAACAGGCGGCATCTTGATGTGCTGTGATCTATGCGCAGGCAATTATGGCACAGCTTATGTTTTTGAACTTGAGCCCGTCTCTCCTCAGTAGTCAGTGCTCTAAATGCCTTGCACCGGAATATTGGGTGATGGCCTTGGCAAACCACGCAAGACCCCACGGTTTTGTACTGAAATTGAAAATGATATAAATTAACTTTAGGTTCCAGGTTGTCTGGTATAATTAAACTTGTTTTTGATAAAAGAGCTGTCACTACTACCCTTAGATGGCAATTGTTTATTCCATCTAGATTTAAAACTTTCATTAGTACTAGGCGGCGATGGCCCATCTCATTTTGACCTGTAAATTACTTCCAAAACATCAGCATGTGAACTTAAAAACTCTCTAAATTCAACAAGCGAGGGCAACTCGGGCAAAATGTTAAGATGTTCTTCCCACTTAACACGGGTGGATTGATCAAGCCTTTGAGCTACAATGTGAAAGATGAGACTATCCCAGTGCTCAGTAGGCTGGCCTAAAGTCTTGAGCACTCTTAAGTTTTTAGAGATATGGTCACTCAGGTGTCTCAATGATCTATCAGGCTCACGCTGCATGGGTGCAATGTTAAGCAAAGAGTTCAGGTGATAAAATATTAATTGACGCTTATAATATTGTTGTAGCGTTCACAGAAAAGCTGCCACGCACCTGCATTTTCAGAAACTTCAAAATAAAGGGGCAGGCTCACCCTCCAAATAAGAATTCAAATAGGAAAACTTATGCGCTGGCTTTATATTTGGATTATTATGAGTTAAAGATACAAAGCTGTCATGAAACTCCAGCCATTTAAAATATGAACCATCAAATTTATTAATTTTCATTTGGGGCAACTTGAATCCCATTAAATCGTGGTCACTTCCACTACAATTATTTGACCTGCCCAGGTCATCACAGGCTTGAGTGACAGGCTTGGATAATTCTAGTTTCTGCTAAGCAGTCGTTATAGCAGTATGAAGAGAATCCTCTATAAAAATGCTCAATGAAGTTCATCATGAATCTTCATTGAGCACCTCTACTTGAGCCTGCAGCTGTTCAAATGTTAGTTCCAAGAACTTAGTAAGCTTTAAATGTAATTTATTAATCAAACAATACAATTCCTACATGAAAATTGAATATCAAGTACTAAAAACCTTGTAAAAAGAAGAGGCTTCCACGAGTGTACAACATAAATAACATTGCTAGGACAACCAATTAAACGAAGAGTTGCCAAGAAAACTGCAATTAGAGGGACCCTATAAACGAAGAGGTGTCCTAATATTTGAGTAATTATGTAAGTACGATTATTGTTAGAACAGCCGCATAAAAGAAGAGGCTGCCTAAAACTAGTATAACACAAGAAAGCTTATAAATAGAAGAGGTTTACCGACATTGAATTAAACTAGAGTTTTCCCCGACGGCGGGTATTTAGTTAACATAGCACATATGATGATTTGTTATAATTGAATAATAGAATTTGAAAAAGGTAGGTGAATGAAGTAGGCCCCGTAGGAATGCGCTGATAAGGCGGGAAATGACATTGATATTAAAGGAATGTGGAAACAACACTCCCATTGTGAAAGCGAGACACATGCAGTAGTAGCGGGCAAAATGGCGGCGGCTTAGGCCACGGCGGTGGCTCAGCAAGGCCACGCGGCGTGGTGGATCATGCGCATGGATGGCACGCGGCGGCGTGGTAGCACCGGTGAGGGAGCACGCCGACGCAAGCAAGGCGCGCCACGGGCTGGAGGCAAGCTCGTCTAGGGCGGCGGCGAGGTAAAATGCGCCAGCAGTGGTGGCACCACCCCACATTCGGTGATGGCGTGTTGTGTTGTTTGCGCAGCGACAAAAAATAAGAAGTAATTGGAGGAGTCGAGGAAAGGCTGTTAACCTAAGGTTGGTGGTTCATGCCCACCTGGGTGCGCTAGATGATTGAGCAGCGACCTAGATAGTTAAATAAAATGCGATTTATTAAATACACATGTTTATTTTAAGTACGCTGCTACAATTCTTTTTGTTTATTTGGGGAAGTACCTAATATTTTAATGAATTAAATGAAAAGGGGTCACAAATTTACAAAGCAAAGCGTTTACGCTAATACTGGGCAAGTTACATGACAAAATAAAATAATAGGTGAGCGAGATGAAGCGACGAGGGTCTTCGCTGAGGTGTTGCTCGCTGCACAAACCGTCGAGGAAAGATGACGAGTGCGTTTTTTTTTTTTTGTTCCCCTCCGCGGGAAGGGCAGGATGATAAAAATGCTCTGACGCATACTCTGGCGCGATTCCAAAGTTATGTGGGACTCGTCCCGACGCCTACCAGAACCATACCCACTAAAAACCCCCTGTCGGCTCGTGCATTTTTGCCACTCAGCCTTCATCTGAGCGACGGCCAATTGGAGAAAGAGGCCGCGCTAGCGGGGCCCTTAAGGGGTCACCCGCTGGGATTTACATAGCACTGAAGGTGCTCAAAAATGAAAAGTAAATAATAAAAACATTAAAAATTGAAAATTAAAATTGCATTAATTCGGGTTTACGTTAGAATTAGAATTTACGTTAGAATTAGAATTTGCGGCCTGAAGGGCCTCGAGATCTAAAGTTAATTGCGTACGTTCGCTTGTGTGCGCGTTTCTCGGTCTAGCGACTTTGTATACCGAATCTAAGACAGGAGCAGTATATGAGACTGAATCTCGAACTAGTGGATTGGGGTGGGATTCGGCGCGTTTGAAGAACGATTCTGAGAGTGTTTTTAAGTGCTGTTGTACTGTAGCTAATTCAAGATCTCTGTGCAGGTCCGCGTTGCGCACGTACATAGGTGCGTTTGTGGGCCTGCGGCAGAAGAGGATTTGAACTACCTGCAGTTTGTGCAGGACGGAGGGTTTGGCGTGGGCAAAGACTGGCGAGGCATATGACATGACTGGTCTAACGCAGACCTTATAAAGCGTACGTTTATTTCTGAAGGAAATTTTACTTTTTCTACCTAACATACTGTAAAGCCGGCCGAGGTAAAAACGTGCGAGTTTCGTTACTCTATCGACGTGAGGGTTGAAAGAAAGCGTCTGGTCTAAGATGACGCCTAAATATTTAGTAGGGGATGGGAGTGCCTTGCATTCTCACTTGGAGATTGTCGGCGATACGAATGCGTCTGTAGTCGAAGTAAACCGCAGATCGCACATCGATACGCCATTTTTGAAACCAAGCACCGAGGGCACAGCCTTTTGGAGTCTGGTGACGAGACCCGGGACTCTGCGGCCTTTGGTGTAAAGGGCAGTGTCGTCGGCAAAGAGAGCGAGTTCGACGCGTTTCGACGGGATGGGGATGTCGTTAGTGTACACGGTGTACAATAGAGGGGCGAGGACAGAGCCTTGAGGGACTATAGCCGTTATGTGACGGGGCGCGGAAATCGTGCCTTCGTGTTTATAACGAAACGTACAGTCTTTAAGAAACGACGCGATTAATCTAACTAGTCGATCCGGTAAGCCTATTTTGTATAGTTTATAAACGAGGCCGCTGTGCCAGACTTTATCGAAAGCCTTGGCTACGTCAAAGAAAACTGCGACCGTTTTAAAACGCCGCGGGTAGAAACCTTCGAGTATGTACTCGACGATTCGATGGACTTGCTGAGGGCAGGAGTGCTTAGCGTGAAAGCCGAACTGGTGGGGAATTATGAGAGGATCGCCATCCGTTGGAAACAGATGGTTCCGCATTCGAGAGAGTATGAGTCTCTCGAGAAGTTTAGACATTGCCTTGAGGAGGCTGATGGGTCTGTGATTAGCCGGGATATTAAGAGGTTTACCCGGCTTGGGTATGCCTATGACTGTCGCTTCTGTCCAAGCTTTTGTAAAGTAGCTAAGGTCAAAGCAGGCATTGAAAATGATAGCTAACAAGGTAAGCACCTGTTGAGGCAGGTGCTTAAGTGCGTGGTTGGAAATACCATCCGCACCCGGAACCTTTCTGGACTTTTGACTTTTGATGAGAAGCGAGATTTCATCATTAGAGACTGTGACGGGGTCGGCGGTGATGGGGAGAGAGTCTCTACGGAGAACTTCGTCCTCCACCGCTTTGATGTGAGTGGGATTCGTGGGTTGCGTGCTGGGCGAGCATTGAGACGCAACGCTGTCAGCGAAGCATTCGGCTTTCTCTTCGTCTTCGAAGGCGATAGAGCCATCGGGACGAGTGAGAGGAGGGACGTGAGAGGCGGCGTCTACGCGTAAGGCTCGGGCCATACTATAATACGCTTGGTGGGACGGGGAGATATTCGCCATGAGATCGTTCATCTGGGCGTCTCGGAGTTCCGCGAGGCGAGATCTAACTTTGTGTTGTAGCTGATTCGCAGCTGTTCTATAGGCGGGCGTGGGATATTTCTTGGCTCTCCGGAGAGCCGCGTTCTTAGCTTTAATAAGATTGCTAATGGCTAAGGGAAGCGTGGGTTTGCCTTTCTTAGCAACCTTTTCGTTTACACTGATGGCTGAGTTTATAGCATCAGTGAGAGAATTTACTAACGAATCTATTTTATCCGGGCTATCTAATTGATCGGGCGAGATCGCGAGCGGAGAGTTTGGGGCCTCTAAGGCAGAAACTATCGTATTTTTAAAACCTTTCCAGTTGGTAAAGGTCTTAGGAGAAGTGACGTTAACGTTAGGCGGTCCTAGCACGAGGGAGACGGGGCGGTGGTCAGAACCTAGGTCATCGAGCGGTTCGATAGACCTGAGGTCGAGGTTGATATGCTTGACGATTGCAAAGTCGAGGATGTCAGGAGAGTAGGTCGGGTTGTCGGGATAGTGAGTGGGAGTAATGGGGGAGACGATGTCTAAGTCGAGTGAGTTGGTGATGTCAAGGAGAGCTTTGGTTGGTTGATAGGCACGTCCAGTCAGTATGTTTGGAGTTAAAGTCTCCGAACATAATGACTGAACGGCCGAGGGCGAGAATGGTCTCAAAGTCGCTGCGGATAGGTTTGGTGCCACAAGGTATGTAGACTGAAGCTATGATGATGGTCGGATGACCAGTCATAGCCAATCTACACACAGTGGCTTCCATGTTGAGGAGAGGAGGGGTAGGGAGAGGACAGCAGTGGAATCCTCTTTTGTAGTAGATAGCAGTGGCGCCGAAACTGTCGCAGTTAGGCCTATCGTTACGTGTAAACGCGTACTTAGGAATAGCGAATCCCCTGGAGCAATTAGGAGTGAGCCATGTCTCCTGGAGAAGTAAAAGGTGTGGGTCGTTGTTCTGAAGGAACAGTTTGAGCTCAGGAAGGTTGTTGCTAAGGCTGCGAACGTTAAAAGATACTAGGGATAAGCCCTTGGGTTTAATACGACTGGACGCGGGATTCGCGGGTCTAGACATTATAATTTACTTATTTATGAATTTATACAAAAATAAAAATTTATAATGAACTTAAAAGCGAGTGATGCTCGGCTAACGCAAATAAACGCTCTTGAGGAGAGCGGGCGGCTCGCAGTTTGCGTGCGAGTATGGAAATTTCGTTAATATCGACGTTTTGAATAACGTCGAACACGGTCTTCATATCCTCAGCCAACGACGACTGAGGTGCAGATGACGGAGCGGGACGCGGCCCTACGGAAGCTACGGGAGCTGGGATAGGTCGGGAAGGTGCAGGCGGGACGGCCGGACGCTGCCTCCAAGACAGAGCCGGAGTAGGCGTCGGCTGAACGGGCTTTGCTTCCGGGGGACCCCGGTTGCGCAGCGGCGGGAAGCTAGCGGGAGTGAGCGGCGGCGCCGGTCTAGGCGCGACCCTCTTGGCGGTGGAGCGTGGAGCGCGCGGGCAACCCCAGTAGTTAGCTGTGTGGCCGGACTGGCCGCACAGCACACAGGCAGGAGGGGAAGTAGATTCAGGAGTGCAAGTGCACTCCTTAGTGATATGAGGATCCAGGCACTTAACGCACCTGGGGGGAGCTGAACAGTTAGCCGCTGCGTGGCCATATAGCTGACAGCGGTGGCACTGCCCAGGGTGACCGCGGGGGTTGGGACGCTCGACGGAGATGTTCGAGAGTCCGCAAATTGTGCGAGCCTCTCTGAAAATCTAAGTGTTGGTAAGGATTACAAGAGCTAAGGGAAAACGCCTACCGCGATTGGAGTGCATCTTGTGCACTGCTTCGGCCGGGAAACCCTGAGACTTAAGGTCCTCGAGAATGTCTTCATTACTGAGTTCAAACGGGACGCCCCGTAGTACTGCGCGGATCTTACGCTCCTCCGGGAGGGCGTAGGTGTGATACGCGATTTGATTGATCGACAGAAGCCTAGTGAAAGACCGGAAGTCGTCGATGGTCGCTACCTGAATTTTGATTGTATCGCCAGCGTTGGCGGCTTTTAAGTAATTAATTTTGTGCTCTTTGCACAAGTTAGAGACCGCGGTCCAGCGCGCTTTTTCACGCAGGAAGACGGGCGGAGGGAGCTGAGGCTTCGGCGGGACGGGAGCGCAGCGCGTCGCTGGCTTCGATGAGACCGACGGAGACGCGGTTACTACGAGCGATTTTAACGGCGCGGGAGCTGGTGTTGAAGATACCGGGGAGGGCTCGGGTATTGATGATACCGAAGCTTTCTTCGAGCGCTTTTTGGAGCGCTTGGCGACAAGTTGAAACGCGGGCTCAGGAGAGCCGGTTAAGGTGACGGCATCTGACGACGTATTAGACGCGGGTTCGGAGTCGCTCCCGGGAGCGGTACGCTTATGACGCGACGCGTGAGAGGATGCGACCGATTCGCAGTCCATCTCGGACGAGGCGGGAGACGCGGGAGAGCTGTAGACCTGAGGGGCTGGACGTTGGAGGCCTGAGGGGCCGGGGACGCGATAGTTGCCTGTAAGGCCTGCGTTATTAAGTCATCTGATATGCTGGCGCCGGACGCAACGAGCGCCTGGGCGAACGACCTAGCAAAGTTTACCAAACTTTGCTGGTCCATTGGAGGGCTTGGTCCTACAATATAAAATATATAAATATATAAGAATGCCTAGGTTCCCTAGCAAACCTAGCACCTAAACCTCCCTACCCGCGGTAGGGGGGCTGGGGACGACGCGAAGTGGTGCCCCTAATTCGGACAGCACTGTACCGTCACCCTGGGAAAGGCCCAAGTGCAATGGGATCGGGTCAGCCGGTTTCTCCTTGGCCTGAAGGGCCTTGGAAGCGCACCGGGGCAACGCTATCAGGCTTAGTTGTCACCGTTAAGTATCCACCTGATCAAACGCGAGTCTACTACGGAGTGTGTCGTCAATAAATTGACAACAAAAACCGGCCGTAGACTTGACGAAGTTGGGTTGCACTGAAAGTGCGGGATTGACTACGTTACGACCGGCCGGAGCCGGCCGCCAAGCATCAAGTACGCAGCCAGAAGGACAGCCCGAGTCTTGCGAACCACTATCGAATTTAATCGACCGCGGTAAGCTCAACCCTGTTGTTGCTGCACTCACCGAGGTGAGGTTTTTAATGCGAGGGGTGCACAGAGTGCGGGCTTGACTACGTTACGACCGGCCGGGGCCGGCCGCAGAGCGAGTCTCTGACTACGTAGCAGGCGCCAAGCGTCAAGTACGCAGCCAGAAAAACAGCCCGAGCCTCGCGAACCACTATCGAATTTAATCGACCGCGGTAAGCTCAGCTCTGTTGTTGCTGTGCGAGAGACTGACTTACTTGTAGCCGATCGAAACCGGCCGCAGCGTAAGCCCTGAAGAGGCTAACAGCGTATGAGTATTGCGAACGAGTTGACGTCGTGAGACGACAATCGTGACTCAACAGCTGGAGCGACAACGAACGCGTCCGAGCGGGGCCGGACGCAGAACGGATCTGAGAGTGGCGTTTGAGTATTGATACGAGAGAAGTCGTGAGACAACAATCGTGACTCGGCAGCCGGGAGCGACCTTCAACACGTCCGAACGGGTCCAGACGCAGATCAGGTCTGACAGACGAGTGCGTTTTTTTTTTTTTTTTTGCTGCCGAGGCACCCTCGCGGGGGGAGGTGGAAGATGCGTCATGCATACCCGCCCGCAGGTAAATTCCTCTGCGGGGGGGTTATGTGGGACTCACCAGAATGGCACCTACCCACTAAAAACCACCTGTTGGCTGTAGTTATTACCGTTAGCCTTCATCGGAAGCGACACCCGTCGGGAGGTTGGGCGCGCTGGCAGAGACCGGCTAGCGGGTCTTCCGCCTGTAGTGAAAGTTGCACTGAAGGTGCTCAAAGGGACATGAGTTGGTGGCCGTTCTGGGCAGCCTCCGGTGAAGCCGGGGCTGGGCAGAGGTCGGCCGAAGCATGATTTAGGGATCAATTCATTTAAATGAACCTACAATGAATTGAGAAGGGAACTATGCTCCGCCAGAGCTAGCAAACGCTCTGTCGGAGTACGTGAAGCCCTAAGTTTACGGGCTAAGACTGCGATTTCACTAACATCGACATTTTTTATAGCGTCGCAGACGATACGCATATCGTCTGCTACGGAGGATTGAGGAGTGGGTTTGTATGGGCGAGGAGCCGGGATGGGATTCGATGTGGGGCGCTGCCTCCAGTTTTCTGGGGCAGGCCTGGGCTGTGTAGGCTTAGAAGCCGGAGGAACCCGGCTACGCAGCGGCGGAAAGTTTTCTTGAGAAAGGCGCGGGGCCTGTTTGGGCGCCGCCCTTTTGAAATTGGAGCGCATACAACGGGGTGCACGAGGGCAGCCCTTGTAATTTGCGGTGTGGCCGGACTGGCCACAAAGCACGCAATCGGGAGGAGAGGGAGTTTCAGGAGTGCGATTGCACTCCTTAGTGAAGTGCGGGACCAGGCACTTGACGCACCTGGGCGGTGCGCGGCAGTTGGCCGCCGCGTGCCCGTACAACTGGCACCGATGGCACTGGCCGGGATGACCGCGTCGATGAGGCGCCTCGATCGAGATCCCAGAGAGGCCGCATATAGTGCTAACCCCTTTGAGGATCTCCCTGGACTTGGGGACGTTGGCGAGAACCACCAAAGCGAGAGGGTGTTGCCTCCCGTACTTGCTGTGCATTTTATGCACCGCGAGTGCCGGGAAGCCTTGGGACTGCAGATCCTCCAGGATAGCCTCGTTCGATAATTCGAACGGGACTCCCCTGAGTACCGCTCTGATCTAACGCTCTTCTGACAGAGCATAAGTATGATAAGCATAATGCTTATCGGTGAGGAGCTTTGTTAAAGCACGAAAGTCGTCTATCGACGAGACTAAGATTTTAATAGATTCACCCGAGTTGGCTGCTCGGATGTAATGGATTTTGTGCTCATTGCACAATGTCGAGACCTCAGTCCATTTACCCTTTTCCCGAAAGAAAACGGGTGGTGGGACCTTGGCCTTGACAGAAGTCGGGGCCGGAGCGGGTGTTGAAGACACCGGGGCAGCTGGCGTTGAAGACGCTGCAGGGGGTGTAGGGACGGGCGCCGAGGGCGCCGGGTCTTGTTTCGAGCGCTTCTTAGAGCGCTTCTTAACAAGGGTGAAAGAGGGAGGCTCATCAGGGCCAGTTGGGGTGGCATCCGAGGATGACTCGGTCGCGGGTGCGCGCTTGCGGCACGGAGGGGCGTCTTCTTCGCACTCCATGTCACTGGAGGAAGGGGACGCGGGAGGGCCTAAGACCTGAGGGGTCTGGGGGACTGGGGTGGCCTGAGGGGCCGGTGTGAACAGTGCCATGATTAGAGGGAGAAATGATTGCAGTGTGCGAATCATATGAGGAGGGCAGTAAGTGCCTTGGGCGTCGTAATCAGCGATCAGCTTATTCAGAAGCTCCTCAGGGCTTAGGGAAGCCATTGCGGAGGGGTTGGGGGGGGACGACATTATATATACTATGAACCTATCAACGATGACTAACTTCCTAAAAAACCACCCTACACGCAGTAGGGCGGTTGAGGACGACGCGGATAACATACTCGAACACGAAGACTCGAGGCACCTGGAACGACGAAACCCCGTCGACGAAGCTCACGTTCCACGAAGTACGGTTAACAAGCCACTGACTGCCGTGAAAACGGCGTTAGAAACTTATTAGAAGTACGGTTAACGAGCCACTGTCCGCCGTGAAAACGGCGTTAGAAACTTAATACGGTATACAACTATGAAATTATATATTACGACAACAACCAGTGAAATTTGGGTGCTCAATTAGCGCGGGGGCTAAAAGAGCGGGAAGGCGTCTGCGATTGACGTGCGCTCGAGAACGCACGCAAACCGAGACTGACGAGTGCTTTTTTTTTTTTTTTTTTTTTTGTTCCCCTCCGCGGGAAGGGCAGGAGGATAAAAATGCCCTGACGCATACTCTGGCGCGATTCCAAAGTTATGTGGGACTCGTCCCGACGCCTACCAGGACCATACCCACTAAAAAACCCCCTGTCGGCTCGTGCATTTTTGCCACTCAGCCTTCATCGGAGCGACGGCCAATTGGAGAAAGAGGCCGCGCTAGCGGGGCCCAGAAGGGGTCACCCGCTGGGATTACATAGCACTGAAGGTGCTCAAAAATTAAAAGTAAAAATAAAAACATTAAAAATGAAAAGTAAATAATGAAAACATTAAAAATTGAAAAATTAAATATGCATTAATTCGGATTTACGTTAGAATTAGAATTTACGTTAGAATTAGAATTTGCGGCCAGAAGGGCCTCGAGATCGCGTGACAGTCTGGTGGATGAGTACGTTTGCGCATTTCTAGGCCTAGCGACTTTGAACTTCGAGTCTAACACAGGAGCAGCATATGAGACAGAATCACGAACTAGAGGATTGGGATGGGTTTCGGAGCGTTTGAAGAACGCTTCAGAGAGTGTTTTGAGATATTGTTGTACTGTAGGCAGTTCAAGATCTCTATGCAAGTCCGCGTTACGCACGTACCACGGTGCGCCTGTGGCCCGGCGGCAAAAGAGGTTTTGAACTACCTGCAGTTTGTACAGGAGGGAGGGTTTGGCGTGGGCAAAGATTGGCGAGGCATACGTCATGACGGGTCTAACGCAGACCTTGTAAAGTGTACGTTTGTTTCTGAAGGACATTTTACTTTTTCTACCTAACATGCTATTTAGGCGGACTAAATAGTGACGAGCGAGTTTCGAAACTCTTTCAACGTGTGGCTTGAAAGAAAGCGTCGGATCTAATGTGACGCCTAAGTATTTAGTACTGCGCTTCCAGGGGATGGGAATGCCTAACATTCGAACGTGGGGATCGCCATCGGGACGACGGCGTTTGTGGTCGAAGCGCATCGCAGAACTCTTTTCAGGGTTCACATCGATGCGCCATTCTTGAAACCATGCACCAAGGGCGTTTACGGCCTTTTGGAGTCTGGTTACAAGGCGCCGAACACCGTGGCCTTTGGTATAGAGTGCGGTGTCGTCAGCGAAGAGGGCGAGTTCGACGCCTTTCGGCGGGATGGGAATGTCGTTGGTGTACACGGTGTACAGCAGAGGGGCGAGGACTGAGCCTTGAGGGACGCCAGCCTTTATGGGACGAGGTGCAGAAAGCGTGCCTTCGTGTTTAAATCGAAACGTACGGTCTTTGAGAAACGACGCTATTATCCTGACTAGGCGATCCGGTAAGCCTATCTTGTAGAGTTTATAAACGAGACCGCTGTGCCAGACTTTATCGAAAGCCTTGGCTACGTCAAAGAAAACCGCGACTGTTTTATAACGACGCGGATAGAAACCGTCAAGTATATACTCGACGATTCGGTGGACTTGCTGAGGGCAGGAGTGTTTAGCGCGAAAGCCGAACTGATGGGGAATAATGAGAGGATCGCCATCCGTTGGAAACAGATGGTTCCGCATTCGAGAAAGTATGACTCTCTCGAGAAGTTTAGACATTGCCTTGAGGAGGCTGATGGGTCTGTGATTAGCCGGGACGTTCAGAGGTTTGCCCGGCTTGGGAATGCCTATGACTGTCGCTTCTTTCCAAGCTTTAGGAAAGTAGCTATGGTCGAAGCAGGCATTGAAAATGATAGCTAGCAAGGTAAGCATCTGTTGAGGTAGGTGCTTAAGTGCGTGGTTGGAAATTCCATCCGCACCCGGAGCCTTTTTGGACTTTTGATTTCTAATGAGAAGCAAGATTTCGTCATTAGAGACTGTGACAGGGTCGGTGGTGATGGGGAGAGAGTCTCTGCGAAGGACTTCGTCCTCCACCGCTTTGATGTGAGTGGGATTCGCGGGTTGCGTGCTGGGCGAGCATTGTGCGGCAATGCTGTCGGCGAAGCATTCGGCTTTCTCTTCGACTTCGAAAGCAGTAGTGCCATCGGGACGAGTGAGAGGAGGAACGTGAGAGACGGTGTCTACGCGTAAGGCTCGGGCCATGCTATAGTACGCTTGGTGGGACGGAGAGATATTCGCCATGAGATCGTTCATCTGAGCGTCTCGGAGTTCCGCGAGGCAAGACCTAACTTTACGCTGAAGCTGATTCGCAGCTGTTCTATAGGCGGGCGTGGGATATTTCTTGGCTCTCCGGAGAGCCGCGTTTTTAGCTTTAATAAGATTGCTAACGGCTAAGGGAAGCGTGGGTTTGCCTTGCTTAGCAACCTTTTCGTTGTCACTGATGGCTGAGTTGATAGCATCAGTGAGAGAATTTACTAATGAATCGATTTTATCCGGGCTATCTAATTGCTCGGGAGAGATCGCGAGTGGAGAGTTCGGAGCCTCTAAGGCTGAAACTAACGTATTTTTAAAACCTTCCCAATTGGTAAAGGTCTTAGGAGATGAGACGTTATCGTTCGGCGGTCCTAGCACGAGGGAAACGGGGCGATGGTCGGAGCCTAGGTCATCGAGCGGTTCGATAGACCTTAGGTCAAGATTGATTCGCTTGATAATTGCAAAGTCGAGGATGTCAGGAGAGTAGGACGGGTTGTTGGGATAGTGAGTGGGAGTGACGGGGGATATGACATCTAGGTCAAGGGAGTTAGTGATGTCGAGGAGAGCGATACCGCTGGTGTTAGTCGATAGGCACGTCCAGTCAGTATGTTTGGAGTTAAAGTCTCCGAACATAATGACTGAATGGCCGAGGGCGAGAATGGCCTCAAAGTCGCTTCGGATTGGTCTGGTACCACTAGGTATGTAGATTGAAGCTATGATGATGGTCGGATGACCAGTCATAGCCAATCTACACACAGTGGCTTCCATGTTGAGGAGAGGAGGGGTAGGGAGAGGACAGCAGTGGAAGCCTCTTTTGTAATATATAGCGGTGCCGCCGTAACCGTCAGAGTTGGGCCTATCGTTACGAATAAACGCGTACTTAGGTATAGCGAATCCCCTGGAGCGGTTTGGAGTAAGCCATGTCTCCTGGAGAAGGAATAGGTCAGGTTCTTTGTTCTGAAGGAACAGTTTAATCTCGGGAAGGTTTGTGTTCAGGCTACGAGCGTTAAAAGATATTAGGGATAAGCCCTTGGGTTTGATACGACAGGACGCGGGATTCGCGGGTCTAGACATTATAATTTATTATTTACGAATTTATACAAAAATAAAAGAATTTACAACGAACTTAGGAGCGAGTGATGCTCGGCTAGCGCGAATAAACGCTCTTGAGGAGAGCGGGCGGCTCGCAGTTTGCGTGCGAGTACGGAAATTTCGTTAATGTCGACGTTTTGGATGACGTCGAACACGGTCTTCATGTCCTCAGCCAACGACGACTGAGGGGAAGATGACAACGCGGGACGCGGCCCTACGGGAGCTACGGGAGCTGGGATGGGTTGGGAAGGTGCAGGCGGGACGGCCGGACGCTGCCTCCAAGACAGAGCCGGAGTAGGCGTCGGCTGAACGGGCTTTGCTTCCGGGGGACCCCGGTTGCGCAGCGGCGGGAAGTTAGCGGAGGTGAGCGGCGGCGCCGGTTTAGGCGCGACCCTCTTGACGGTGGAGCGCGGAGCGCGCGGGCAACCCCTGTAGTTTGCTGTGTGGCCGGACTGGCCGCACAGCACACAGGCAGGGGGGGAAGTGGATTCGGGAGTGCGAGTGCACTCCTTAGTGAAGTGGGGATCCAGGCACTTAACGCACCTGGGGGGAGCTGAACAGTTAGCCGCTGCGTGGCCATATAGCTGGCAGCGGTGGCACTGTCCAGGGTGACCACGGGGGTTGGGACGCTCGACGGAGATGTTCGAGAGTCCGCAGATCGTGCGAGCCTCTTTGAAAATCTCCTTCGAGTTGGGAGTATTGGAGAGGATTACTAGCGCTAACGGAAAACGCCTACCGCGGTTGGAGTGCATCTTGTGCACTGCTGTGACCGGAAAACCCTGAGACTTAAGGTCATCGAGGATGTCTTCGTTGCTGAGTTCGAACGGGACGCCCCGTAGTACTGCGCGGATCTTACGCTCCTCCGGGAGGGCGTAGGTGTGAAATGCGATTTGATTTATCGAGAGTAGCCTAGTGAAAGACCGGAAGTCGTCGACGGTCGCTAATTGGATTTTGATTGTCTCGCCAGCGTTGGCGGCTTTTAAGTAGTTGATTTTGTGCACTTTGCACAAGTTTGAAACCGCGGTCCAGCGCGCTTTTTCACGCAGGAATACGGGCGGAGGGAGCTGAGGCTTCGGCGGGACGGGAGCGCAGCGCGTCGCTGGCTTCGATGTGACCGACGGAGACGCGGTTACTACGGGCGATTTTAACGGCGCGGGGGCTGGTGTTGAAGACACCGGGGAGGGCTCGGGTATTGAAGATACCGAAGCTTTCTTAGAGCGCTTTTTGGAGCGCTTGGCGACAAGTTGAAAGGCGGGCTCAGGAGAGCCGGTTAAGGTGACGGCATCTGACGACGTGTCAGACGCGGGTTCGGAATCGCTCCCGGGAGCGGTACGCTTACGACGCGACGCGTGAGATGATGCGACCGATTCGCAGTCCATCTCGGACGAGGCGGGAGACGCGGGAGAGCTGAAGACCTGAGGGGTCTGGACGTCGGAGGCCTGAGGGGCCGGGATTGAGGCCTGAGGGGCCGGGGTTGAGGCCTGAGGGGCCGGGGACGCGATAGTAGCCTGTAAGGCCTGCGTTAGTACGTCATCTGGGACGGGGCAACCGGACGCCGCGAGCGCCTGGGCGAACGACCTAAGAACGCTTACAAGGTCCATTGGAGGGCTTGAATGTGTAATATATAATGTATGCCTAGGTCCCCTAGCAAACCTAGCACCTAATTAAATAACAAATGCCTAGAATTCCTAAATAAAAATCTAGCGAACCCTAGCGGCAAACCTCCCTACCAGCGGTAGGGGGGCTGGGGAGAATAAATTAAAACTAACAATAGTACGCCGAAGGCCGCTACCTAGAAACCTAAAAAAGGGTGCGCAGGTAAAGAGTTGACCGCGTTAGGGTCAACCTTTACCGACAGAAAGGACAGATACACACGAAAATACACAAATATGATAGAAATAAATATGAAAAAAGGAGAAAAATAAATAAAATAGAGAAGAGAAATAAATAAAAATAAAAAGGACTGGTTCAGTACAAATTCGTTGTCACCGTTAAGTATCCTTTGCACTGAAACCAGACTACTTACGCCGGGCACAACACTGCACTCAGCACAAGCACAACACAACTTAGCACAGCACTTTGAAGACTAAGAGGCTTAGTCGCAAAGAAAAAACGCACTTCGAAAGCACTCAGACGGAGTAGAAAGACTTAGGAAACCGTAGCACGGAGCCAACACGCTAGACTGTGACGTCAGTAAACTGAGCGCCGCGGAATGGCGGGAAGGGACCGATCAACGGAGAGCTGGGTCTTGCACGTCCGAACCGCGTGGCGATCGGAGCGAGAATGCGATTGACGAGTGCGCCGGCGCTCGTGGTTTTATTGAATGATGTAAGGGGCGCGGAGCGCGCGGGGCAAACGCGGCGGCCCACGCGATGGAATGTTCCTGATGTGGAAAAACGGCGTGAACAACCGGGAAGACCCGCTGGTGGAAGGCCGGCGAACCGATTCGCTATTACTCAAGAAATACACAAAAACACGAAAAATCTTTGCTGTTTGCTTCTTGAAGAACGAAGGACCATAATATGTTCGGGCCCTAGTTGGTCCGTATGATGATGATGTCTTGAAGATAAATAATAAAACTTGATACTTGATAAATCTTGATTTATTTTCTTGATGAATTTGGAATTTATTCGTAAAAGTAAAAATTATAAAGTTATGCGTCTATTTAAATGCTAAATATTGCTGATCTGAAATATTTCGTTATATAATGCAAATGACATTAACAACATTGTATAGTGCTTGGGCTTGGACATGAACAACAAAGTATTGTAGTACAATTTATTGTTTTGAGATGTTTATAACAAATAAATCACATAACTAAATTAGTACCAAGTTCGTAAAATAAAACCTAATATAATTTTTTTTTTCTAACATTCACACCACATTATCTAGCCCATATTAAGTATCATTAAGTATCAAATTAAGTATCATTGTGTTATGGATACCAGATAACGGATAAATAAACTTAAGAAATAAATAAACACACATAGAATTTTTTTTCATATATAAATATTAGAAATATATTTAAATAAACATACATACACATCCATGACTAGAAAGCAAATATGATAAAATATCTGCCTCTACCAGGATTTGAACCCGGGACCTCCGGCATGAAACGCAAGGGTACTTACCTCCACACCAAACAGGCCGTCAAAAATTGTTTATGACTAATCATTTTTGTATATATGTCTTCTCCGATGCGTGATTGCAGTACCACAATTAACACAATGCATTGATTCTTTAGGCAAAATCGGTAAATCCATGTTCATGCGCAGGTCATCATGTAAAGAAGATTCATTATGCCGAGAAATGCCAGAGTCATTGTTTAAAGAAGGATGTCCTAAGTCCCGAGGGCATGCCGTGGTCGTTGGGTTGAGGTCTATCGGAGAGTAAAATTTAGATTCCTGCGGCACGAATTTCGTAGAAAATAGGGTTTCATTAGATCGAGAAATTATAGAGGAGCATAATAAAACCGTTTTTATCAAAAGGTAATGCGTATTTTTCGAGAAATATTATAAAACATTTTTAATCTCTAAACAAATCAAAATATTTCATAATGTTTGAGCAGGAAGAAACGTGAAATTTGGTACAAGCGCAACAAGGACGGAAGATTACATTGTTAAAAATATGTCAACCAAAACAAAATCAATCAATAGGTGTGTTCCGCAATGGACTTGCTTTTTATTCATGTAAATATTACATAAATTCCTGGATATAAATTCTTATTCTAAATTAAACTTTAGTTGCCAAATTTATCAATGATCTGTAGGACCTTATCCCCCCAACAATTCCCAATAAAAGGTAATGGATAAATCATGAAAAAAGTGCAAATGAAAAGCTTAACCTCAAGATTAATTTTGAGTCTATTTGGATCTGTTCCGGTTATTTTATTGTAACTCAATCAGCTTCTGTATGCAAGCCCCTTTCTGGCGTGACCTACACACTACTAACCTGTCCTAACCCTAATCCAAACCTATCGGAGTCTTTTTCAATTGCAGAAGTCGTCGATAAAAACCAAAAATTAAAAAAACACAAAGACAAAACGTAAACGCACTAGCACGTAAACGCACCAGCACCAACAAGTAAACACCACGCGATTGACATTGACATAAATTATATATTTGCCAGACTAAAACATTCCACGATAGGTTCTTCGACGTAAAGTAGGTAGGTTTTCAACCTATATAAGCATATGCATACTGTCGTATTGATTATTTTAATAGCAAAATATTGTAAAATACATCAATACATTTTTGAAAGTTCTGAAATCACGATATAAACACTTTTGATTCGTCTTTTAACAAAGCGCCATCTGTCTTAACCTTTTGAAATCTTTGACTGTGCGATTGTTGTGTCGCTATACAAATCAATTAAAAGCTTATTGAACAGTTTTTTTTAATTATGAATGTTGGTACTACATAATAATTATTAATAATCACGTATCGCGATTGAAATTACGCCGTCTATTTATTTCAATTGCTTCATGGACTTTGCGACACGAAGTTTTTCTCCTGAACTAATACTCTGGCTTTATCAAAGCGGATGAAATGCGACGGACCAGTGTCTAACACATGGTCAACAACTGCAGAGGTCTTTTCATCCATCTTCTTCACACTTGGTATGTGTTCAGTGAGTCTCGTATTGATGTTTCTGCCCGTCTCTCCAATGTAGCTCTTACCACAGTCACAGGGAATCTCGTATACGCCTGGTCTACCTAAAGGGTCTTTGTCCTTTGGGGATCGCAAATGTTGTCGTATTTTAGTAAAAGGGCGGTAAATCGTCCTTATACTAAACTTGCAGTTCAGTAAGTGCCCAATGGTATCAGTTACACCCTTTATGTACGGTAGGTATACAGGCGCTCGTTCAACTATCGCGGGTCTCTGTCGATTGGTTATGTTCGCTATTCTCAAGCTCTGTCTCCAATTGTACCCATTCGTTTCCAGGACAGATCTCACATGTTCCAGTTCCGTGTTTATGCTCTGTGGGTCACATAAACGTAGAGCTCGGTTTATAAGGGCACGGGGGACTGTAGACAGGTGCGCAGGATAATGGTGGGAGTCAGCTCTTAAGTACCGGTCTGTATGTGTGGGCTTGCGATATACAGCATGTGTAAGCCGCCCATGTGCTGCTCGTCGAACAAGTACATCCAAGAAAGGCAGAGCCCCGTTAACCTCCTTTTCAACGGTAAACTGTATCCTTGGATGCGCTGCATTTATGTAGTCCAGAAACTGCGTGACTTCGCGTTCCGGTAGGACAGCAAACACATCATCGACGTATCGCCTCCAGTGTCGTGGTCTCCTCGGGGCGCCGCTCAAAGCCTTATCTTCGAACGCCTCCATAAATATGTTCGCCACCACTGGCGCTATGGGCGAGCCCATTGCTACGCCGTCTATCTGTAGGTAATCACCCCGCCAGATGAAATAACCACTAGTGAGACAAAACTCTATAAGTGCCATGTACTCAGTGGGTAGTTTGTGCTTTAATAAGAGATCTCTTATGGTAATGATCACCACTGGCACGTTGGTGAAGAGAGATATTACGTCAAAACTCACCATTACTTCATCGTCTCGCAATGTGATCTCGTTGATTAGCTCTACAAAATGACTAGAGTCCCTTACAAAGCTGGAAGTTTTTCCCGTCAGCGGCTGTAAAAGATTCGCCATGTGACGAGAAGCCTTATACGTAGGGGAGTCTATCTGGCTTACAATCGGGCGAAGGGGCCGGCACTCTTTGTGTATTTTTGGTAGGCCATATATTTTAGGCGACGTAGGATTAAGAGAACGCAACTGATTCTTAACGTCTTTCGTTGACAGTTCAGATAGAATTTTGTTCAGTTTGTTAGTCACACGGGAAGTTGGATTGTAAGGCACTTTTTTATATACTTGTGTGTCACGTACAATCTGTGTGAGCTTTTCTTCATACCGCGACGTGTCAACGATGACTGTTGCGTTTCCCTTATCCACAGGCAAAACTAAAATATCAGTATCTTTTCGTAAGGCGGTTAGCGTGGCCATTTCATATTTGGTTATGTTAGGCTTAGGTGGTTTATGCTTGCGTATAATTGAACTGACATCTTGTCTTAGACATTCGGCGTCAATACCCGGTACTCTATTTTTGGTATCTATTTTGGAAGGAGCGATGGCAAAGTTCAACCCTTTAGCGAGTGCGTTAATAGTGTCCGATGAAAAAGTCTGTGAAGACAAGTTAACTACATTTACATTTGAAATTTGCGAGCAATTATTTTTAACGTCGTCATTGCTATTGCTATTTTCCCGGAAAAGGTTTGTCAGTTTTTTATTATGTTTCTCACTAATATCGCCAAGTAGTCTAGTTGCTCTTCCATATGACATTGCATCAAATAAAATAGATCAGGTTGAAGAAACCCAGACAACTCCAGGTGTAAGGAGTATAGGTCTGAATTAACGAATGAGATTTTGCGACGGTAGTCCTGAATACTTCGCACCAACAGTTTTTTATTTGCCGTCTTAAAGAACGTTCCATAATCACGAATACACTTTACCACTTTAATGCGCGTGAATTTCGGTATAACATCGTGGTCGCACACTGTATCACAAAATTTAAAGCGCACTCGAGTTTTACGCGTTTCATTCTTAAGGCCGAAAACTGTTTCACTCGCGATTGCCATACCTCGCCGTATAGGTCAGCAATTAATTTTAAAAATGTTAAGTGAGTCATTTTGATAAATTTTAAAACTACAGCTTATACTCACGCGTTATTGTCGGAAAGGTCCGACTAGTTTCGGACTCGTATGGAGTCCATTATCAGGGCCGAGTCGATCGCGGCTGTGCCTCGCCTCGCACTCCGGGCCACTGCTCTGCGCGCGCGCTCGGCGGGCTCGGGGGGGTGGGGGTACCAGTAGTAGGCACTGACGGTGGTGCGGACGATGCCGTAGTGTAGCGGCATGCTGAGCTCACAGTATCATTGGAGAGCGGTGTCCGGTTCTTTACGTGTCCGTGTTTGTGAAGTGTAGGCTTCCACGCAGCAGGTACAGTCCAGCCTGTATCGCGATTGAAATTACGCCGTCTATTCATTTCAATTGCTTCATGGACTTTGCGAGACACGAAGTTTTTCTCCTGAACTAATACTCTGGCTTTATCAAAGCGGATGAAATGCTACGGACCAGTGTCTAACACATGGTCAACAACTGCAGAGGTCTTTTCATCCATCTTCTTCACACTTCGTATGTGTTCAGTGAGTCTCGTATTGATGTTTCTGCCCGTCTCTCCAATAACGCGTGAGTATAAGCTGTAAAGACAAATTAATCACAAGATTTTTTTTTTTGCTGCCGAAGCACCCTCTCTCGGTAGGGAGGTGGAAGATTCGTCATGAATACCTCCGCAGCCGTCTGCGGGGTTATGTGGGACTCACCAAAGTGGCACCTACCCACTAAAAACCACCCAAATGGCTGTAGCATGGGAATGCTGTCAGCCTTCATCGGAGCGACACCCGGGTAGGGAGGTAGGTGCGCAAGCAGGGACCCGCTAGCGGGTCACCCGCTGAGAATACTTAATCACTTAAGGTGCAAATGACATTTATATATTGGTGATTATACGGCCTGGGCAGCCTTAAGCTGGTCCAGTTTAGCCGAAAGTTGATCGGGGGGATCCGAGAGTGCATTTCTCGGTCTACGGACTTTGTACCTCGACGGCATGGACGGAGCAGTATAAGCTACTGACTCTCGTATAAGGGGGTTAGGGTGCTCTTCAGATCGCTTGAAAAAAGCGGTGGAGAGCGTCCTAAGGTGTTGTTGTATAGTAGGCAGTTCGAGATCTCTGTGCAGGTCTGCGTTTCGCACGTACCACGGAGCATCCGTGGCCCGGCGGCAGAAGAGGTTCTGAACTACCTGTAGTTTATACATATCGGAGGGTTTAGCATGTGCAAAGATTGGGGAGGCGTACGTCATGACTGGTCTCACGCAAACCTTAAAAAGCGTTCGCTTGTTCCTAAGAGACATTTTACTGTGCCGGCCTAACATACTGTTAAGTCGGCCCATGTACAGACGGGCGAGTTTGGTAACTCGGAGAATGTGTGGTCGGAATGAAAGCGTACGATCGAGCGTTACGCCTAGGTACTTGGTGGTTTGTGCCCACGGGATGGGCGTACCTAGCATTCGGATGTGGGGGTCGTAGGGACGACGGCGTTTATGATCGAAGCGCATCGCAGAGCTTTTGTCTGGATTTACATCGATACGCCATTTTTTAAACCAGGCTCCGAGGTCATTTACGGCCTTCTGGAGCTTGGTGATGAGTGTGTCGACGTGCACGCCCTTGACGTATAGGGCAGTGTCGTCGGCAAAGAGGGAAAGTTGAACACCTTTAGACGGAATAGGTATGTCATTGGTGTATATTGTGTATAGTAAAGGGGCGAGTACCGAGCCCTGAGGGACGCCCGCCTTGAGGGGGCGGGGGGTGGAGAGCGTACCTTCGTGTTTGAAACGAAAGGTGCGATCTTTAAGGTAGGAGCCGACTAGTTTGACTAGTCGGTCGGGCAAGCCTGTGTTGTGAAGCTTGTAAATGAGCCCTGCGTGCCAGACTTTGTCAAAAGCCTTGGCTACGTCAAAGAAGACCGCGACTGTTTTCAGTCGTCTGGGGTAGAAGCCGTCGAGTATGTACTCGACGATTCGGTGAACTTGCTGAGGGCACGAGTGTTTGGCTCGAAAGCCGAATTGGTGGGGGATAATGAGGGGGTCACCGTCCGCTGGGAACAGGTGGTCCTTCATTCAAGCTAGTATGACTCTCTCGAGAAGTTTGGCCATTGCCTTGAGTAGACTGATGGGTCTGTGATTAGCCGGGTTATTCAGAGGTTTACCCGGCTTGGGAATGCCTATGACTATAGCTTCTTTCCAAGCTTATGGAAAGTAGCTTAGGTCGAAGCAAGCATTGAAAATAATCGCAAGTAAGGTAAGCACCTGCCGAGGCAGCTGCTTAAGTGCTTGGTTGGAAATTCCATCCGCACCCGGGGCCTTTTTGGATTCCTGTCTCCTAATGATGAATAGGATTTCATCATTAGAAACTGTGATGGGGTCAGCGGTGACTGGACGGGAGTCTTTGCAATCGACTTCGTCTTCCACCGCCTGGATGTGAGCTGGGTCTGTGGGTTGGGTACTCGGGGAGCATTGTGAAGCAATGCTATCGGCGAAGCATTCAGCTTTTTCGTCGTCCTCGAAGGCGGTAGTGCCATCGGGACGAGATAACGGAGGGGTGTAAGTACGGGCGTCTAGTCGGAGGGCTCTCGCCATCCTATAGTACGCCGTGTGGGACGGGGAAATATTAATCATAAGATCGTTCCTTTGAACGTCTCTGTATTCCGCGACGGTACGTTTAACTTTACGTTGAAGCTGATTAGCGATTTGCCTGTGGTGTGGGGTATTTTCTGGCTCTGCGGAGAGCGGCGTTTTTAGCTTTGATTAGGTTGCTAATGTCCAAGGGAAGCTTGGGCTTGCCATGCCTAGCAACCTTTACATTCTCACTAATAGCCGAGTTGATGGTAGTGAGTGAATCGACTATCGAGTCGATTTTATCCGTGCTATCGAGGTAGTCGGATGAAATCGCGAGTGGGCAGTCTGGGGCTTCCAAGGCCGAAGACAGGGTGTGCTTGAAACCTTCCCAATTGGTATAGGTTTTCGGAGCAGGAGGGTCGTTTTGGGGTCCTAATATTAGAGACACCGGACGGTGGTCAGAGCCTAAGTCGTCTAGCGGCTGTATGGTCTTAAGGTCGAGATTGATATCCTTGACGATGGCAAAGTCAAGGATATCAGGGGAATGAAGCGGGTTGTCCGGGTAATGTGTCGGTGTGACCGGTGAAATGACGTCAAGATCGAGTGACTTCGTGATGTCTAGTAATTTAACACCACTGGTGTTGGTCGACAAGCAAGTCCAGTCAGTATGTTTGCAATTAAAATCGCCGAACATAATGACGGATTGCCCCAGTTCTAGTAAGGCCTCGAAGTCACAACGAAGGGGCGCTGTACCTCTAGGTATGTAGACTGAGGCCAAGACTATGGTCCTGTGACCTGTCATAGCCAGTCTACATACTGTGGCCTCCATGTTGGTGAGTGGAGGCGTGGGAATCGGTGTGCAGTGAATACTTCTCTTGTAGTAAATGGCAGTGCCGCCTAGTCTGACCGAAGCGGGCCTGTCATCACGTACAAGAGAGTATCTAGGAATATTGAGACCCCTGGTGTGCTGGGGTTTTAAGAATGTCTCTTAGACAAGGATTAACTCGGGCTGTATGTTCTTAATGAACAGTTTGAGCTCCGGAAGTTGGTCGATTAGACCTCGGGTGTTAAACGAGATCAGGGATAAACCCCTGGGTTTCGTGCGACCAGTCGTGGCGCTTAGAGGAGTATTCATTATAGATGTACCTATAATGAATTAATTAGGGTTTGGTACTCTGCGATTACGAGTAACCGTTCGTGCGAGTCGCGGGCTGCGCGTAGTTTACTAGCGCACTGCGCTACTTGGGTCATGTCAACACCTCTTATGGTGTTGAAGATTAGTTTAAGATCCTCAGCCATAGAAGGCTGAGGAGAAATCTGTGGCCCTGCTTGTGGAGCAGGGCGGGTGGGTGCAGCCGGACGCTGTCTCCAGGCAAGCACTGGAGTGGGCGTGGGCTGGGCGGGCTTTGCTGCCGGGGAATCCCGGTGGCGCAGCGGCGGGAAGTTTATGTTACTTAGAAGAGGCGGGGCCTGTCTGGGTGCCGCCCTCCTTGTAACAGGTCGGGAAGTGCGGGGTGTGCGGGGGCAGCCCCTGTAGTTGGCGGTGTGGCCGGACTGGCCACACAGCACACATGATGGAGGCGAGTGCACTCTTTGGTATAGTGGTGCTCCAGGCACTTTACGCACCTGGCGCTGGCGGTGCAGTTAAGCGCCGCGTGCCCGTATAACTGGCACCTGTGGCACTGCCCGGGATAGCCGCGGCGATGCGGCATCTCGACGGAGATGCCGGGGAGTCCACAAATGGTCTTGACATCTCTAAAGATGTCTCGGGACCTGGGGGTGTTGGTCAGAATGACCAGTGCTAAAGGGAAGCGTCGTCCGTTCCTGCTGTGCATCTTGTGCACAGCTAAGACGGGATAGCCCTGGGCTTTAATGTCCTCATAGATGACGTCATTGGAAATTTCGTCAGGGATTCCCCTGAGGACTGCCTTTACCTTACGCTCTTCAGGGAGAGCGTAAGTGTGATAGGCTAAATTATTGTGAGAGAGGACGGCTGTTAAACCCCTGAAGTCCGTTATCGTAGGGACTGAAATTTTTACTGCCTCGGACATGTTGAGGGCGTTCGTGTAGTTTATTTTCTGTTCCGAGCATATTCTCGAGACAAGGGGCCACTTGGACTTATCCCGTAGGAACACGGGGGGAGGGGTCTTCGCTTTCGCGAGGACGGGAGCGCAGCGTGAGGCTGGCTTCGTGGTAGTGGCTGTATGGCCAGCGGGAAGTGTCACTTTGAGTGACATTAGGGAGGGGACGGGCGACTGGGTCGCCGGGACGATGGTTGGTGTCGGAGACACCGTCCTGGAGGCGGGTGTCGGCGACACCGGCGCTTTCTTGCTCCTTTTGGAGCGGCGTTCCACCAGCGTGAAGCTAACGGTGGGTTCAGGGGAGGTGAGGGTGTCTGCTTGGGAAGCGGACGAATCGCTGCTGCTAGATGCAGTGCGCTTGGAGGGGCGGGCGGCAGATGAAGCCGAGGTAGAGGTTGCCGTCGAGGTGGCGTCCGTGTTATCTACCTCCATAGAGGAGGCAGAGGAAGGGGGAGTGCTGTGAGGCAGCGTTGGTAATGAGGCCTGAAAAGCCTGGGCCTGAGGGGCCTGTGGAGCCAAGTTGGCGAGCAGGGGAAGCAGTAGACTGCTAAGCGATTGAAGAATCGCATTAGCGTCGGGGGGGGAGCCTGAAGCGGCGATGCCATCCGCTAATTGCTTCGCAACATCCGCTAGGATTTGCGCAGCCATTGCGTACGGCGGGGGAGGGAATGGGGAGCTAACAATTATATTTGAATATATAAATATATAATTTATGAACAACCTAGTACAAAAACCTAACTAAGCCTCCCTACCGGCGGTAGGGGGGGTGGGGACGGCCGCAGCGGTGCCCCTAATTCGGACAGCGCTGGTTCCGTCACCCTGGGTAAGGCCCAGTGCAAATGGGATCGGGACTTCCGGTTTGTTGTTTGCCTGAAGGGCTAAACTGTGCGCACCGGGCAACGCCGACTGGTTTCGTTGGCACCGTTACGCGTATCCACCAGCCCTCGAAGTCTTGAACTCGGCGAACTTACTCCACGAAGAACACCTGGAACGTCGAAGCCCGTCGACGTAGCTCACGTTCGACGAAACACGAAGTACGGTTAACAAGCCACTAATCGCCGTGAAAACGGCGTTTGAAACTTAATACGGAAACGTCTATGAAATAACAATACGGTAACGACCTTTGAAATTTGAGTGCTCGGTTAGCGCGGGGGCTAATAGAGCGGGAAGGCGTCTGCGATCGACGTGCGCTCGAGAACGCACGCAGACCGAGACTGATCTTTGTAATCACAAGATCGTATTTCGAACTACATAAGTTTAGATGCGCTGAGCCGTCAGTAGATCGGTCGGCGGCGCGGAACGGGGCGACGCACCATTACGATCCACGCGCGCCCCGCTGTCAACCGGTCATCGGCCGCTCCAATGATATAAGTATATTGTATAGACAAAATAGCTTAAATAGATCTTTTATACACATGCTGTCCTACCAGTAAGTCCTCACGTATTTGAACTGAAAAAACATTAACCAGTATGATTAATGGGTTTGAGCCAAAATAAATATACACAAGTAAAAAATATCGAGTCCACCGACTTCAACCCATAATTTTTGCTATGTTTATTGCAGTAAACATGTTTCAATTTTTTTTTTAATTACACTGGACCATGTATTTTAAAAATTTGATGTCATGTTTGCATCAACATTCATAGTTTTTCTTACATAGTAATATTTTATTTTCAGTTTTTTTTTTTTTTGTTTATACAAATGAAACATGTCCATTTCACTACCTCGTTACGATAATAGCTCAAAATTTCCAAAGTTTCTTAGGTAGCCTAGAATTAGAATTTTATTAAAGGTTTATGTAGTACCTGGTCTTCTTTTTGATTGATATTTTATCGCCTAGTTTATAATAAAAAGCTAGGCGATATAATAAAAATAAAAATTGTTAATGAGAGCATCCTAGATTTCGCACTGTGAGAAACAATTTGTGATAAACGCTATTTAAACCCCTGTCCAATATAGAAACTGTCACCTCACTACATTTTTGAAAACTTTTACACATAAACATTATTTATTAAAAAGAAAAAGTGTCAGTCTCCCTCTGTGTCTTGATGTGTTGGTGTTTTTATTTTGGTCGTCCATATTTTTTGTGAAAAAATCCTGTGAGAAACGCAGTTAATATCAATAAAAGTAAGTAAAATGTTTGTTTATTGTTAGTGCAAATCATTTTAATGGTAAAGTGATCCTGATTTAACAGTATCACGCTTTCATAGTATCCGATTTTTAAGATAATAATCAAATAAAGTGCTTTAAAAGTTGCATGCTGTTATACCTGTGAGAACCGGTCGAACAAAAATGTAAAACTAAGGCACGTTCATACTGGTCTCATATTTCTCCCATGACTGTTTCTCAAAGTATTTATTATACCTATACTTACTAGTATTTACGTACTTGTGTGTGTCTTACATAAAAATGCCCGGTACTTAATATATTTTTAACGTACTTCAAAAAAAGGAGATTTTGTATGTAGGTATGTATGTTTGGTTGCGATTATCTCGCGTTTAGGCTGAACCGATTTTAATCTGGTTTTTAAAAAAGTATATCCGCTCCGTACTCGCTGCTACCTACTTCAAACTGTCATGAATATTTTTGAATTACCTATTAAGGGATACTAACTAACTACACAGTTAACTTATGGGGTACACACACAAAGTTAACTACATACACACCTATCCTAACCCAATTGAACGTGGCTACAGTGAACTTTCGAACGAATGTACATCGTAGTTCTATTATACTTTTAAACTTATTTACATCACGTTTTCGGAACTCAAGTTCAGTAGCGGAGAGTTCATATTCTAAATCTATTTAATGTTCTAATCTATTTTCATGTTGGTTCTAGCCTTGCATATTCTATTAACGAATTTACTGAATCAGTGTCAGACAGTGTACGTGTCCATTACGCAGATATCGTGTATATTTACAAAAACTTTATTCTGCTACACATTCTAAAACCATACAGTGTAAGAACACTATGAATGAGTGCCTTGTATACTTTCAATATACGCGTTTGAAACAACAAATTTAATATTAATGCTTAATAAGAATCGTAATTCTCGAAATCTCCCAACTCTACATCCCATAATCAATGTTTGCTAGCTAAGCACACATAAATATCCTGTAAAATGTATATGTTTTCTCCAATAAACCTGTATATATTGCCAATGTTTTTGCTCAGGATCATTTGTACTTGCTTGTATCATATTGGATATTAGATATTTATTTCCAGAAATATTGATTTCCTGTTATTTTTATCTCAAAGGTTTTACTTATTTAACAAACATGAATCAAAGTAAAAATACAAAATATACCCATTTCAACATGCGAATTGTCACATAATCATTGTTACTATTATACATGTTCCTATTGGAATTGCATTCAGGTGATATTTTCTTATTTTACGGAAAGAAAAAAGTCAAAATATATTATAACTAACTACACAAATAATTTTTTTTTAAATAAAACTCATTTATCAGATGGGATCTGCCAATGACAGTTACGTCAGATCGATATCGATTTTCTTTTTACCATTTATTTTCTTCTTACCATTCCAAACTGTTTTCGCTTTTGTGATTATTCTACAATCTGTGCATTATTATCGACGTAGATAAATTGTGTTAAAAAAATTATCACAATCATCAAAATAGGGTGCGACTAACCCATCTTATGGCAAGAAGAAAACCATTTTGACGAAATTTGCATGAGTTTTGCATATTCTTCACTAGATTATATTAAAATACCAAATATTAATATTTGAACTTTAAAGCTCTTAGAAATTATTTTATTGTGATTTACTGCGACACTGCGAAAAGTATCGTTTAAAAACGCCGAAATTTTTGTAGAATACTCACTGTTTTGAATAGAATAGAATAGAATAGATAATTATAGTTCGGCGCTTCATTCTTCAGATAGTATATAATTAAACAGTAGTCCTTTTATGGTACTGGCACAATTTTAGAGTATGTAATTAGACTTATTCAAAAAGCTTTCCACTCAGCAGTTGCGCCGTCTGTTTACTTGATCCACCGAGGTCCCGGCAAGTCTTCCTTCTTTTTTCGTGGCAACAAGCACACGTCTTATACCAAAGAGTAATTTAACAGTTTAATATTAAATATGCTGAAAATATCAACAGAAGAAAAATATAATTAAAAAGTTCGTTATATTAGAACAAAAAATTAAAGAATAAACGAAAGCGACTCGTTATTTCTTCCGATGAGGTAAGCCATTTTATGTTCTTTAATAATGGTCGCTATAAACTATAATTTCGCTTTGTCGAAAAGATGCAGAAAACACGTGTTATGTATATGTTAGTCTTCTACTTGAAGTTTCTTATTCCGATTTATGCTGTATAGAACTCGTATTGTTATTTCTGAATGTTTTTTTTTTCTATAATCTTAAAAAAATTTAGTACGAATACAGAAAATGCGCGTAGTCTGAAAGTCATTATGAAAATTATTTAAATATAATGATGAACCCAGTGGACGAATCTCTAGCTAGCCATAGCCTAACCTGGAACCGCCGACCTCCCTGAATGAACAGCGCCAATCGGAAGAATTATTTCCGACATAGATCCAGACATTTTTCTGCCCTCGGGGCTTCAGGGGCTCCAGCAACAGCTCAGTTACGGAATAACCGCTATAAATAGGGAGATGAATTTACTTCAAAAAATAATATTAATAAAAACTGGATAGGAACTCCTTAACTCCTCCCTGTCAAACAGGGGGGGGTGACACTGGGGCGTTCAACGCAAAATTCAACCAGTCCGGGGCTCGTGCCCCGAATCAAGCATAATTCACAGTTGACCATAATACACGCAGGTAGAATCCATTACTTTTACGAATATTGGCCTAAAATAACAATCGATTTTAAAATGGATAAAATTCTGTTTCTATAATAATGAAAGGATTTTAAAATGGAAAAAATTGCACCAGTATTTACTTCCAAACATATTTGGTCGCATAGTGAAAAACGAAATAAGATAATAGCAATTAATAAATTGTGAGACTTAGAGGCTATAAAACCTTGTTATACCTCAAGTGACCAGTTTATATCCAATAAATATAATAAATAAATATTTTTAGCGCCGAAACCTAACGGCGAAAAACGGATCTACTAAACCAAAAAAAATATTATACAATTTCGTACAAAAAGTACACTTTAAAATGAAATCTTATAAAACAGCTTCTAAATTAATTTGTTTCTTAGCTAACGTAGATTTTTTTTAAAAGATACCGACTCGTACCTATATTAAATTTGTTTATTACAAAAAATACCTACGTTTTGAATTTCAAGAGATATGTTCGAGCCAATCACGTACGAGTTTACGGCCATGCCATATTGATTATCCGTCGCTCCGGGGATATTTACAAACATTACGCGCGAAGTTATGAGCGAACAGACCCGATCTGCGTCCGGACCCGTTCGGACGTGTTGAAGGTCGCTCCCGGCTGTCGAGTCACGATTGTTGTCTCACGACTTCTCTCGTATCAATACTCAAACGCCACTCTCAGATCCGTTCTGCGTCCGGCCCCGCTCGGACGTGTTCGCGGTCGCTCCAGCAGTTGAGTCACGATTGTAGTCTCACGACGACAACTCGTTCGCAATATTCATACGCTGTTAGCCTCTTTAGGGCTTACGCTGCGGCCGGTTTCAATCGGCTGCAAGTAAGTCGGTCTCTTGCACAGCAACAACAGAGCTGAGCTTACCGCGGTCGATTAAATTCGATAGTGGTTCGCGAGGCTCGGGCTGTTTTTCTGGCTGCGTACTTGAAGCTTGGCGCTTGCTACGTAGTCAGAGACTCGCTCTGCGGCCGGCCCCGGCCGGTCGTAACGTAGTCAATCCCGCACTCTGTGCACCCCTTGAATTAAAAACCTCACCTCGGTGAGTGCAGCAACAACAGGGTTGAGCTTACCACGGTCGATTAAATTCGATAGTGGTTCGCAAGACTCGGGCTGTCTTTCTGGCTGCGTACTTGACGCTTGGCGCCTGTACGTAGTCAGAGACTCGCTCTGCGGCCGGCTCCGGCCGGTCGTATTGCAGTCAATCCCCCACTTTTAGTGCAACCCAACTTCGTCAGGTCTACGGCCGGTTTTTGTTGTCAATTTATTGACGACACACTCCGTAGTAGACTCGCGTTTGATCAGGTGGATACTTAACGGTGACAACTAAGCCTGATAGCGCTGCCCCGGTGCGCTTCCAAGGCCCTTCAGGCCAAGGAGAAACCGGCTGACCCGATCCCATTGCACTTGGGCCTTTCCCAGGGTGACGGTACAGTGCTGTCCGAATTAGGGGCACCACTTCGCGTCGTCCCCAGCCCCCCTACCGCGGGTAGGGAGGTTTAGGTGCTAGGTTTGCTAGGGAACCTAGGCATTTGTATACATTTATATATTATATATTGTAGGACCAAGCCCTCCAATGGACCTTGTAAACATCCTTAGGTGGTTCGCCCAGGCGCTCGTTGCGTTCGGCGCCAACTTATCAGACGACATAATAACGCAGGCCTTACAGGCATCTATCGCGTCCCCGGCCCCTCAGGCCACAACCCCGGCCCCTCAGGCCTCCAACATCCAGACCCCTCAGGTCCTCAGCTTTCCCGCGTCTCCCGCCTCGTCCGAGATGGACTGCGAATCGGTCGCATCCTCTCACGCGTCGCGTCGCAAGCGTACCGCTCCCGGGAGCGACTCCGAACCCGCGTCTGATACGACGTCAGATGCCGTCACCTTAACCGGCTCTCCTGAGCCCGCGTTTCAACTTGTCGCCAAGCGCTCCAAGAAGCGCTCGAAGAAAGCTTCGGTATCATCAATACTCGAGCCCTCCCCGGTGTCTCCAACACCAGCCCCCGCGCCGTTAAAATCGCTCGAAGTAACCGCGCCTCCGTTGGTCCCATCGAAGCCAGCGACGCGCTGCGCTCCCGTCCCGCCGAAACCTCAGCTCCCTCCGCCCGTCTTCCTGCGTGAAAAAGCGCGCTGGACCGCGGTTTCTAACTTGTGCAAAGAGCACAAAATTAATTACTTAAAAGCAACCAATGCAGGCGACACAATTAAAATCCAGGTCGCGACCGTCGACGACTTCCGCGCGTTCACTCGGTTACTTTCTTTAAAACAAATCGCCTATCACACCTACGCCCTCCCGGAGGAGCTTAAGATCCGCGCAGTACTACGGGGCGTCCCGTTCGAGCTCGCGAACGAAGAAACCCTCGAGGACCTTAAGTCCCAGGGTTTCCCGGCCGAAGCAGTGCACAAGATGCACTCCAACCGCGGTAGGCGTTTTCCCTTAGCTCTTGTAATCCTTACCAACACTCCCAACTCGAAGGAGATTTTCAGAGAGTCCCAACCCCCGTGGTCACCCTGGGCAGTGCCACCGCTGCCAGCTCTATGGCCACGCAGCGGCTAACTGTTCAGCTCCCCCCAGGTGCGTTAAGTGCCTGGATCCTCATATCACTAAGGAGTGCACTCGCACTCCCGAATCCACTTCCCCCCCTGCCTGTGTGCTGTGCGGCCAGTCCGGCCACGCAGCAAACTACAGGAGTTGCCCGCGCGCTCCGCGCTCCACCGTCAAGAGGGTCGCGCCTAAACCGGCGCCGCCGCTCACTCCCGCTAACTTCCCGCCGCTGCGCAACCGGGTTCCCCCGGAAGCAAAGCCCGTTCAGCCGACGCCTACTCAGGCTCTGTCTTGGAGGCAGCGTCCGGCCGTTCCGCCTGCACCTTCCCGACCCATCCCAGCTCCCGTAGCTTCCGTAGGGCCGCGTCCCGCTCCGTTATCCGTACCTCAGTCGTCGTTGGCTGAGGACATGAAGACCGTGTTCGACGTCATCCAAAACGTTGACATTAACGAAATTTCCGTACTCGCACGCAAACTGCGAGCCGCCCGCTCTCCTCAAGAGCGTTTATTCGCGCTAGCCGAGCACGACTCGCTCCTAAGTTCGTTGTAAATTCTTTTATTTTTGTATAAATTCGTAAATAAATTAATTTTAATGTAGACTAATGTAGAACTAGACCCGCGAATCCCGCGTCGAGTCGTATTAAACCTAAGGGCTTATCCCTAGTATCTTTTAACGCTCGTAGCCTTAGCACTAACCTTCCCGAGATTAAACTGTTCCTTCAGAACAAAGAACCTGACTTATTCCTTCTCCAGGAGACATGGCTTACTCCAAACCGCTCCAGGGGATACGCTATTCCTAAGTACGTGTTTACTCGCAACGATAGGCCCAACTCCGACGGTTACGGCGGCACCGCTATATATTACAAAAGAGGCTTCCATTGCTGTCCTCTCCCTACCCCTCCTCTCCTCAACATGGAAGCCACTGTGTGTAGATTGGCTATGACTGGTCATCCGACCATCATCATAGCTTCAGTCTACATACCATGTGGCTCCAATCCAATCCGCAGCGACTTTGAGGCCATTCTCGCCCTCGGCCATTCAGTCATTATGTTCGGAGACTTTAACTCCAAACATACTGACTGGACGTGCCTATCGACCAACACCAGCGGTATCGCCCTCCTCGACATCACTAACTCCCTTGACTTAGACGTCATATCCCCAATCACTCCCACTCACTATCCCAACAACCCGACCTACTCTCCTGACATCCTCGACTTTGCAATTATCAAGCGAATCAATCTTGACCTAAGGTCTATCGAACCGCTCGATGACCTAGGCTCCGACCATCACCCCGTCTCCCTCGTGCTAGGTACGCCTAACGTTAACGTCACATCTCCTAAGACCTTTACCAACTGGAAAGGCTTTAAAAATACGTAAGTTTCAGCCTTAGAGGCCCCTAACTCTCCGCTCGCGATTTCACCCGACCAATTAGATAGCCCGGATAAAATAGATTCATTAGCCAACTCTCTAACCAATGCTATTAACTCAGCCATCAGCGACAACGAAAAGGTTGCTAAGCAAAGCAAACCCGCGCTTCCCCTAGCCATTAGCAATCTCATTAAAGCCAAGAACGCGGCTCTCCGGAGAGCAAAGAAATATCCCACGCCAGCATACAAAACAGCTGCGAATCAGCTTCAACGTAAAGTTAGGTCTCGCTTCGCGGAACTCCGTGACACTCAGTTTAACGATCTCATGGAGAATATCTCCCCGTCCCACCAAGCGTATTATCGAATGGCCCGAGCCCTACGCGTAGACACCGCTTCTCACGTTCCTCCTCTCACTCGTCCCGACGGCACTATTGCCTTCGAAGTCGAAGAGAAAGCCGAATGCTTCGCCGACAGCATAGCGGCACAATGTTCGCCCAGCTCGCAACCCGCGGATCTCTCCCACATCCAGGCGGTGGAGGACGAAGTTCTCCGCAGAGAATCTCTCCCTATCACCGACGACCCCGTCACAGTCTCTAATGATGAAATTTTGCTTCTCATTAGAAAGCAAAAGTCCAAAAAGGCTCCGGGTGCGGATGGAATTTCCAACCACGCACTTAGGCACCTACCTCAACAGATGCTTACCTTGTTAGCTATCATTTTCAATGCCTGCTTCGACCATAGCTACTTTCCAAAAGCCTGGAAAGAAGCGACAGTCATAGGCATTCCCAAGCCGGGTAAACCTCTGAATGTCCCGGCTAATCACAGACCCATCAGCCTCCTCAAGGCAATGTCTAAACTTCTCGAAAGAGTCATACTCTCTCGAATGCGGAACCATCTATTTCCAACGGATGGCGACCCTCTCATCATTCCCCACCAGTTCGGCTTTCGCGCTAAGCACTCCTGCCCTCAGCAAGTCCCTCGAATCGTCGAGTACATACTCGAAGGATTCTCTCAGCGTCATAAAAAAACAATCGCGGTTCTCTTTGACGTAGCCAAGGCTTTCGACAAAGTCTGGCACAGCGGTCTCGTTTTTAAACTCTATAAAATAGGCTTGCCGGCTCGCCTAGTCAGATTAATAGCGTCGTTTCTTAAAGACCGTACTTTTCAATTCAAACATGAAGGCGCGCTCTCCGCGCCTCGTCCCATAAAGGCTGGAGTCCCGCAAGGCTCAGTCCTCGCCCCTCTGCTGTACACCGTGTACACTAACGACATCCCCATCCCGCCGAAAGGCGTCGAACTCGCCCTCTTTGCAGACGATACCGCCCTTTACACTAAAAGTCAAGCGATCCCGTATAACATCACCAGACTCCAAAAGGCCGTAAACACCCTTGGTGTTTGGTTTCAAAAATGGCGTATCGATGTCAACCCAGAAAAGAGTTCTGCTATTCAATTCGACCACAAACGTCGTAATCGCCACAACGATCCGCACATTCGTATGTTAGGTATTCCCATCCCCTGGAAGCGCAGTATCAAATACTTAGGCGTCACCTTAGATCAGACGCTTTCTTTCAAGCCACACGTCGATAGAGTAACGAAACTCGCGCGTTTTTACTTAAGCCGTCAATATAGTATGATAGGAAGAAAAAGTAAAATGTCTTTTAGAAATAAACGTACGCTTTATAAGGTCTGCGTTAGACCCGTCATGTCATATGCTTCGCCAGTCTTTGCCCACGCCAAACCCTCCGTCCTGTATAAACTGCAGGTAGTTCAAAATCTCTTCTGCCGCAGGGCCACAAACGCACCTTGGTACGTGCGTAACGCGGACCTGCACAGAGATCTTGAACTACCTACAGTGCAACAGCACCTCAAAACACTCTCAGAATCGTTCTTCAAACGCGCCGAATCCCATCCCAATCATCTTGTTCGAGATTCAGTCTCATATACTGCTCCTGTGTTAGATTCGATATACAAAATCGCTAGACCGAGAAACGCGCACACGAGCGATCGCACGCAGTTAACCTTAGATCTCGAGGCCCTTCAGGCCACAAATTCTAATCCTAACGTCAATTCTAATTCTAACGTAAATCCGAATTAATGCAATTTTATTTTTCAATTTTTAATGTGTTTTATTATTTACTTTTCATTTTTGAGCACCTTCAGTGCTATGTAAATCCCATCGTCGCCGTCGCTCAGATGAAGGCTGAGTGGCAAAAATGCACGAGCCGACAGGGGGTTTTTTAGTGGGTATGGTTCTGGTAGGCGTCGGGACGAGTCCCACATAACTCCGATCGCGCGCGCGGAGTATGCGTCAGAGCATTTTTTATATCCTCCTGCCCTTCCCGTGGAGGGGAAACAAAAAAAAAAAAAAAGAAGTTATGAGCGAGTCTCGGTCTGCGTGCGTTCTCGAGCGCACGTCGATCGCTGACGCCTTCCCGCTCCCTTAGCCCCCGCGCTAATCGAGCACCCAAATTTCACTTGTTGTTGCCGTAATAAATAATTTCATAGCTGTATACCGTAATAAGTTTCTAACGCCGTTTTCACGGCGCAAAGTGGGTTTTAACCGTAGATCTAATAAGTTTCTAACGCCGTTTTCACGGCGATCAGTGGCTTGTTAACCGTACTTCGTGGAACGTGAGCTTCGTCGACGGGAATTCGTCGTTCCAGGTGCCTCGAGTCTTCGTGTTCGAGTAAGTTATCCGCGTCGTCCTCAACCGCCCTACTGCGTGTAGGGTGGTTTTAGGAAGTTAGTCATCGTTGATAGGTTCATAGTATATATATTTATATATTTTTGTCCCTCCCCAACCCCTCCGCAATGGCTTCCCTAAGCTTTGACGAGATTAGGGAAAAGTTACTTCAAAGTACTGAAGGCATGTCTATAAATGCTGATAAGTACCGTTTCCTAGATTCGCTTATCCCTCATTTCATGACGATAATGTCCACAATGGCCCCTCAGGCCACCCTAGCTCCCCAGACCCCTCAGGACTTAGGCCCTCCCGCGTCCCCTTCCTCCAGTGACATGGAGTGCGAAGTAGACGCCCCTCCGCGCCGCAAGCGCGCACCCGCGACAGAGTCATCCTCGGACGCCACCCCAACTGGGCCCTGTGAGCCTCCCTCTTTCACTCTTGTTAAGAAGCGCTCTAAGAAGCGCTCGAAACAAGACCCGGCGCCCTCGACGCCCGTCCCTACACCCCCTGCGGCGTCTTCAACGCCAGCTGCCCCGGTGTCTTCAACACCCGCTCCGGCCCCAACTTCTGTCAAGGCCAAGGTCCCACCACCCGTTTTCCTTCGGGAAAAGGGTAAATGGACTGAGGTCTCGACATTGTGCAATGAGCACAAGATCCATTACACCCGAGCGGCCAACTCGGGTGAATCTATTAAAATCTTAGTCTCGTCGATAGACGACTTTCGTGCTTTAACAAAGCTCCTCACCGATAAGCAATATGCTTATCATACTTATGCTCTGTCAGAAGAGCGTAAGATCAGAGCGGACGTTGGCGAGAACCACCCCTCGCTTTGGTGGTTCTCGCCAACGTCCCCAAGTCCAGGGAGATCCTCAAAGGGGTTAGCACTATATGCGGCCTCTCTGGGATCTCGATCGAGGCGCCTCATCGCCGCGGCCATCCCGGCCAGTGCCACCGGTGCCAGTTGTACGGGCACGTGGCGGCCAACTGCGCCGCTCCGCCCAGGTGCGTCAAGTGCCTGGTCCCTCATTTCACAAAGGAGTGCAATCGCACTCCTGAAACTCCCTCTCCTCCCGATTGCGTGCTTTGTGGCCAGTCCGGCCACCGCAAACTACAGGGGCTGCCCCCGTGCACCCCGTTGTATGCGTACTAATTCTAAGAGGGCGGCACCCAAACAGGCCCCGCCCCTTTCTCAGGAAAACTTTCCGCCGCTGCGTAGCCGGGTTCCTCCGGCTGCAAAGCCTACCCAGCCCAAGCCTGCTCCAGAGAACTGGAGGCACCGCCCCGCTGCACTAGCGAATCCCATCCCGGCTCCTCGCCCATCCAATGTCACTCCTCAACCATCCGTAGCAGACGATATGCGTATCGTCTGCGACGTTATCAAAAGTGTTGATGTTAGGGAGATTGCAGTCTTAGCCCGTAAACTTAGGGCTTCACGTACTCCGACAGAGCTAGCTCTGGCGGAACATAGTTCCCTTCTCAATTCATTATAGGTTCATTTAAATGAATTGATCCCTAAATCATGCTTCGGCCGACCTCCGCGCAGCCCTGGCTTCACCGGAGGCTGCCCCGAACGGCCACCAACTCATGTCCCTTTGAGCACCTTCAGTGCAACTTTCACTAAAGGCGGAAGAACCGCTAGCGGGTCTCCGCCAGCGCGCCCAACTTCCCGACGGGTGTCGCTTCCGATGAAGGCTAATAGTATACGCTTACTACAGCCAACAGGTGGTTTTTAGTGGGTAGGTGCCATTCTGGTGAGTCCCACATAACCCCCCCGCAGAGGAATTTACCTGCGGGCGGTATGCATGACGCATCTTCCACCTCCCTCCCGCGAGGGCGCCTCGGCAGCAAAAAAAAAAAAAAAAAAAAGAAGTTATGAGTCACTTTTTGTGAATTTGGACATAAATCCACTAGTACCGGCAAAGTCGGTAAAATTTGTAGGCTTTATGTTTCACATCGAACAGATGTCTTTTTCTTTACCTAACGATAAGCGTTATAATAATGAAATCATGAAACTTCAAATATGCTCGATACGAGATTTTGCCAAACATATAGGTGTACTGGTCGCAGCCTGTCCAGATACAAAATAAGAACAGCTATATGAGGAAAAAATTTTAACTCCCTAAATTACTGTTAGAAGATTTAATCTGCTAGAAAAGTATAAGTAAATATACCATGTAAATATACCTGTTCAAACAAAAGAACAGGCTGGGGCGCAGTATTCCAAAACAATAAATTTTATGGTTCTTGGAAACGTAGTGGAAAAGAATACTATATCAATTATCTATAATTACTAGCCGTTTCCTTAGGCTTCAATAGTTCAGCTAAAGAAGAAAGAAATCGTGGAATATTATTACTAATTGATAATTTAACCGCTATTCGTTACGTCAATAGGATGGGTGGTATTCAATTTCCACATTTAAATACTCTAACGAGGCACATTTAGCTACGGCATTTGGCGAGGATCGTAATTATAGATTTTTGCTTTAAGTTAACATAAAAGAAAATCGCGCAGACATGGAATCTTTAACGTTAGACCCTGATACAGAGTGGGCTCTTTCGGATATGCCTTCAATACGATACTCAATCAGTTTGTTCCGGTGGATATCGACCTTTTTTGTAATCGTACCAATGCCAAATGTGAAGCATTTGTAACCAGGAATCTTGAACCGAATGCAGTCGCAGACGATGCGTTTACGATTAATTGGGCCTCTACGTATTTTTAATAATTTCCTCCATTTTCCCTTGTCTTAAAATGTGTCGCACAAAAAACAGCACCAAAGCAAAGCACTCCAGCCTTACCCTGAGTGCCGCGAAAAGCTCCGGGCGGCATTCGCGCGGCACGGTTGTCCGCCAGAGACCCTGACGTTGATGTTCGCTTCTCTGGCATCCATGACTATTTGTCAATACAACATGACGTTGAGGTTATGGTGGGAGTATTGTACGTTACGTAATACTGATATGTTCAAAAACCTGTTTCATTAGTTCTTTGTTTTTTTAATGAGCAAATGGGAAATGATGAGGTAAATTTTACAAGAAGCCTATAAAATCGGTATACGCGGCAATCTGTATCACTGGTTCAGCTCGTATGTGGAAAACCGCTGCCAAACAGTAGTGTTAAACGGGTATACTTGATCTACACTCTATATTCCCTCAGGTGTGCCCCAGGGCTCACTGCTAGGTCCCTTACTGTTTATAATATTTATAAATGACATATCAACTTGCTTCAAACATAGTAGCATTCTTTTGTACGCAGATTATATGAAAATACTTTGTCCAGTTAAAACGAAATCAGACTGTGCTAAATTACAGGGGGACATTAGTCGTTTTCAGAGTTACTGCACTGAAAATAAACTTTTTGTTAATGTTTCCAAATTTTTTATCTGCTCATTTTCAAGGAACCCACACTTTATTAAATATAATTACACTATTTATGATGAAATTGTTGTTAGAGTCGCGACTATCCGGGATCTTGGAGTAACCTTTGATAGCAAATCAATATTTGATAGCCATGTAGATTCAGTAGTTTATAAAGCTACCAAAGCTCTTGGGGTTGTCCTTCGGATGTCTTCAGAATTCAGTAAAATAAAAACCTTAAAAATACTATACTGTGCTTTCGTGCGCAGCCACCTTGAGTATGCCTCTCAGGTGTGGAATCCTCAGTACGACCTATATATCCAAAAGATCGAGGGAAAAAAGTTCCTTCGACACTTACAATTTGGATGTAAAGGGTGCTGCAAAAACTATGAAGAGAGATGCAAAGCTTTTCATTTCTTACCTCTTTATAAACGTAGAGAAATGGCTGATATCGCTTTACTCATGAAAGTTTTCCAGCAAAGCATTGACTGTCCTGATTTACTCAGTATGTTAAGCCTGAATACGCCTAAAAAAACCACGCGACATACCAATCTGTTATGTGTACCAATTGTTAAAAAAACTACCGAAAAAATTCATTTCCATTAAGAGCTTCCCGGTCTTTTAATTTATTTAATGATAACTTATATAATATCGATCTCTTTTGCACTAACTTTACCAATTTTAAAAAGATATAAAATATGATTTTTAATAATTCGTAGATTATAGGATTATAGTATCTCGTATACGTAATAATTTTAAATAAACTTAAATTTGATTGTAACTATACACGGAAACCTGTAATTGGCCTTAATTTAAACATATTTTATGCATACATATTTGACTAGCTGTAAGTTTCCCTAAAAATGTAAAATAAAATAATAATAAAATAAAATAACCTTGATAATTTGTTCCAACTTTCTTTTATATATTGCCGAACTAGAATCTAAACTATAAATATATATATATACCTAAAAAGGTCCTTATGGTGTACTAATAACTACATCTATTTTTGAATCATCCAATTCAAATTAAGTTTAGATTTGGGTTAAACCAATTTTTGTCCTTTTTTTACAAACTTTTGTCCTTCGTGTAATTTTAAAGTAAAAACAGACTGAAAGCAAATCAATAAAATAAATAATGATATGTGATTAGAAATAAAATAATAACTGTACAAAAATGGAATATTACGTTGCGCCCTAGTATATTTCTCAAACAGGACACATCTCAGCATGTGCTGCAACCAAAGCACCGATTTTCAGCTGTGCCCTTGTTACGTATGCGTACTTGCATGACATTTTATAACAAATTCATAAAAATATTACCACATAACAAAAATATTAAATAAAATAATGTAACTGACTAACTTATATATGTTCTCTGCACTTTAATAAATTTGATTAATAAATAAGCTTGCGCGTACTTCATACCCGTCACTGATATGATGGAACAACGCTCACCCCACCGGGTAACATTTTTTGATGTTCAAGTAAGAGGTTTTCATTTATGTTTAGTTTTAATCGATAGCACAGTTCCGAGTTTGCGAAGGGGGGGTTGGTATATCTAAAGCTTCTACGAAAGGCAGATGTACGATGTATCGCCAAACTGTATGTGCAGTCAAACCCGAAGTCGTCTTCTGTCGAATTTTTTCATTACGTAATCCACACATAAATTAATCCCGTACGTTACGTAAACTGCTCCCGTTAAACTGATAGTCCTATGTCGTTTTTTTTTAATCCCGCAGCAAAAACCGTGGCACTTTTGTTATTTTCTACAACCCATTGTCATAAGTTAAACCACGCGGCCCACAAACTTGGTTTTGGCTGCAAGTGATTCTTCATAAAACTGACGAGAACACTGCAGCACTTTGTTGCTGGTGTATCCGGTGTGCACAAATAAACTAATAGTTCGACCATTACAGTAATTAAGTATAAAATTATAGTAATAAAGGTGGCAACTTTTATCGCTTCCTTCGCGTCATTGACGAGAAAATATGGTTGCTATATAGCGATGTACAACTCCCAACAGTCCTTTATTGCGTCGAACGGCGAAATCGTCCGACATGTCGCGATTGCGCACATATCAATGCAGCAATCGCAGCGGTGACCTTAAAACTATTGGACGAGCTTAGAACTATCCCCTCACCATACAATTAAACATTATTGCAAAAATACCCTATGCACATACATCATACTACACTACATTCTATTTAAGCGGCTTTTAATCTATCTATTGAAATAATTAGATTTCTATCATTACAATGTATTCAATAAATTTAATGAATCAAATTATAGAGAAAAGACATATTAGAATTTTTATAGATCTAATGTTTAACCTGGAACTAAACCTAACGATAGATTTCATTAATTTGCATGCCAAATATCCAGTATGTTGGGCTCGCATAACAAAAGTGAATAGTACCAATAGTACACATATTCCAATAGTACACATATTCCAATAGTACACATATTCCAATAGTACACATATTCCAATAGTACACATATTCCAATAGTACACATATTCCAATAGTACACATATTCCAATAGTACACATATTCCAATAGTACACATATTCCAATAGTACACATATTCCAATAGTACACATATTCCAATAGTACACATATTCCAATAGTACACATATTCCAATAATACACATATTCCAATAGTACACATATTAGTTCCATGATGCTAGCAGCTGATCGAAAAGGACGCCACGCCTTAGTTAGTTAGTTGTTTGTAGTCTAGGCCGTATTTTACTTAATTTTCTATTTAATAGAAAGTTGACTTTATCCACTTACCTTAAGGTTTTTAATTATTTTATTTTAAAATCGAGTGGAACTAATCTCCTTAGTGGCACCCAGGTATATAATATAACGACCAGGTAATTATATTTTTCTTTTAGCGTATTTCATAGCAGCGAGCTTTTTTAAATAGAAGACGCCGTATGTAAAAGCCGAATCATAAAAGTTTTTGAGACACGTATACCTAATTCTATATAATATAATATTATAATCATAAAATAATAATTCCTCGTTAAATGTCAACAATGTTATCTCACCTGCAAGCTCTAAAACCAATTGAATTTGAAGTCAAGAGTAACATAAAGTTCAACAAAACTTATTTCAGTTCTCGAGTGTTCATCTCCGGTATAAACGTCAAATATCCCTACGAATACACGAATTCGTTGTCCAAATTTTGCAATCATTGCTTATAAACATTTTACTATACTTAAATAATTCTTTTATTACTTTTTCATAGCCGGACAACCAGCACGCAATGCACCTGAAGGTAGGTAAGTGGCATCCGTGCCCATGGACATCTTTAACCGTAGAAGTTATTGATTAATTATATTGCAATTTATTGAGTATCGATTAATGTTGCGTTGCTGACCGTAGTGATAAATTGAATAAGTATTTGATGTAGTAACTACATTGGCTAGTCCTTCTCTTTATCCGGAACACAACCCGGTAAACCTGGTTATTATGACGTTTAAAATACGAAACACTGTAGTAGCCTCATGCGAGATCTCAGCATAAAAGATTCTACTAACACTAGATAATAAAAGTACTAAAGGCCAATTTATAGCTAGCGGAATTAAAACATTTAGATTATTCTTATCATTCGTCCAGTTATACTCTCCCACCTACAGAACAAAACTTTCAACTAGGTCCAAGACCACAGAGTCCATTCACCACAAGATTTCGGAAACTCTATCCACCTATATACACCTATAGACGCAAGGCGCGGCTTCCTTTTTTCTCATGTCGGTTCACTGATGATGAGGAAGCACCCAGATGTTATCAGAGAAATTTCCAAGACAGATATGAGCGATACAACTGGCGATCGTCTTGTCCGGTTTCATACCAAGTAAGTTAAAGTAGCGTTCTACTGCCAATTTATGTAAACCTCTTTAGGTACTCTGGGGTCGGTACCCGGGATGGACCTAACCTAACCTAGGGAGGTCTTCCTAATCAACAAAGGAAATATAACACAATTTTACTTTAAGTTACTTTTATTTAAGATGAATCTATTTTATAGGAAAATACAATGATAATTATTAGACTATTTTGGGGACGAAGCCCGCAATAGAATTCCCTAAGGAATCCCGTCAAGGAATGCCCTGGAACAATTTTCCATATTCTATATATTTTACATTTTACAAATAAAATCAAATAATGACAGACTTATAAGTTGCCAGTCATAAATGTCGGCAAGTTTGTTTGTGCAATAACCTCTTTTAATAAATACGGCACAAGCAAACGTTGCAATCGCCCCTCTTGTTTAATTTATTTAATTAGTGAAGCTGATTAAATAAATTCCTATATACATTTCATTCTTAAATAACGACCCTACTTAAATCAGGACCATATACATTAATAGGGATTACTCTCAGATGAGCCCCCTACCGATAGGAATATACATACTTGATCATGTTTAAATTACAACATCTTATTACACCAACAATGATCTTATTGTATTTATTCTCCATCAATAGAGCCTTAGCCACAAAACCTGATGAAAATCAGCCAAGATCCCGGCTGGTTAATTAATATCTAAATAAAACAGTGTAAATTATTTTAATTTCTCATACAATCCATGAATAATCAACAACCCCATATTAATCATTTACGTTACACAATCATACGCAAGTTCAAATAACCAATATTTATTATTAAATTAATCAACAATTGTTAAAATAACCCATTGAATACAATCAAATTATAATTATAATTAATTGATAAGTAATAAATACATTAATATCCCAATAAAAGTAAATTTAATTAATCCCATTTATATTAAAATTAATATTAAATTAATCAAATTATATTATCAAACATTATCATTCAGTTGGCAAAACAAACACGTTTGACATGAACTGTCATATTAACTTTAAGCTTTTCTGAATGATTAAAAGTTTATTTGAAAGTTTGTAACTTTCGAAAATTTAAACATTACCTACCTAAATATTAAGATTTTACCTGCCTAACTATTACCGAACAAACTTACCTATGAATAGATCATAAAATTGGATCCAAAGTATTTTACTTAACCCAGAATGATATCTATAAATTAAATGATTTATATTTCACAACGCAATGCAGAGAACTTTTTCAAAATGCACCGAAATACACCTGACAAAATTCTATACCAATAACGTTTAAAAACCATTACCTATTCCATCACAACCCTTTTATTATTTAACCCACTGAGGATCCTATTCTACATCCGCGTGTTGACCCACAGACATCAATATCACAATATTATATATACTCGTAAACTTTGGCCGCATAGCTAAATCGGCTATCACCTTCTCTCTTATGGAGATTATCAGGCGTGGCTCAAATTAAACGTGCACATTATCAATAGTGTTATTTTAGTCTTTGAAAATTGACTTCTTTAGAGCATTGGCACCACACGTATATCTATGATTCGTAAATAAAATGTAACGCGGTAAATACGTGCCGCGTGTACCTGCCGCCCCTTAGAGGTTTTTCTTCGGGTATCTAAAATTAATTTATTAAATCATTAAATAAAATACCCTCTTATCTCCATATATAATATATAAAAACCTTTTCCTTATTTTCTTTTATCTGCATCGTCCATCCATTGCATCTCTTTTTTGGTGATGCTGTTTGGATCGGCTTTGCAGGATATATCATCTCGGAACATTGCGTTGTGAAGTGTACATAGAATTTGAGAAAAAAAATATTAGTTTCTTATATTATTCTAAAACCCCAACGAAATTCTAACCGTTGCATATCTACAAATGAACGATATACATATTTGTACACCTAAATGTGTACTTTTACTCTATTAATTCTAAGAATAAAGAAATTATAATAATATTATAATATTTCAAGAAATAAATGTATATACAAAAACTTTGTTTTATATATATAAATATAGACATAGTTTTATCATTAGTTTTATTTTATCGAATATTATATGGTTTCAATCTATTCACATGTACAATTAATTCTTGGTTATTTTGTATTTTTTTTACAAGATAATTGTCACATCCTATATATCGTAATACTCGAAATAAACCTTTATATGGTCGACTAAGTTTTCGACTTTTACCTGATATTCTTTTTGGACAATGTAACAAAACTAATTGTCCTACGCGAAGTTTAATATTAGAAGCTTTTTTATCATACGATCTTTTTTGTACTAAACGAGCTTTCCTTAAATTTTCTCTGGCTTGATTCACTGCACTTATATAAGTATCTTTTTTTTGTTGAACGGTCATATTACAGTTAGGATTCAACCTTTCATCAAACGGAACTTCAGGTTCTCTACCAAACATTAAATAATAAGGAAAAAATTTAGTTGAAGCTTGTTTTGAACAGTTATAAGCATATATTATAAAAGATAAAATTTGGCACCAATCCCTTTGACTTTGGTTTACATATTTAGCTAATGAATATGAAATGGTTTGATTCAATTTTTCTACTAAACCTAATGTTTGATGGTGCATAGTGGTAGCTAAGGAATGTTTTATATTATATTGCCTTAATAAAGACTTAATTAACCTTGACGTAAACATGGAACCTTTATCTGACAATACTTCACATACCGTCCCGAACTTTGTTAAAATTTCATTAATAAAGAAATTATATACTATTTGAGCTGTCACTCGTGGGACTGCTTTGCAAATAGCATATTTTGAGAAACAATCTATACATGTTATTATATATTTATTACCATCTACTGAACGATTAAAAGGACCTAGTACATCAATCTCTATCTTTTGAAATAAACGATCCGTTACTATAGGGCGAAATGGCACTATCTTATTATATATTTTCTTTTATTGACAAGGTATACAACTCTTAATATATTTCTCGATTTCATTAGATGCATTCGGCATAAAATATTTTGCCCTGAACTTTGCTAAAGTTTTCATCATCCCGAAATGGCCTCCCGTACGTACGTCATCATGTAATTGTCTCATGATTTCACTAAATAACGACTTAGGTAAAACAATTAAATGTTTTATTATATTTCCACTTCTAATACATTTATATAACACATTATTTGATATCATAAAACCTTTATATACACTTCGTCGACTGATCGATACATTTTCACGCCACCTTCGGCAAAAACTATCTTCCTCTTGATGTCGTGATAAATTCTCCACCTCAATCGAGAACACTTGTAAACCGTCCTCTATTTCTTTTCCTGTACTAGTTTCATCTTCTATTAGAGGGTTTCGACTTAAGAAATCCGCTACAACGTTCTGTTTTCCGGAACAATGTACAATCTCAAAGTCGTGTGCTTGAATCGCCAAGGCCCATCTGGCTAGTCTTCCAGACATGTCTCGTCTTGTCCTTAACCAACATAATGCCTTATGGTCTGTTACTAACTGGAATTGTAATCCCCATAAATAATGTTTAAAATAGTTTAATGCCCACACTAAACTTAAACACTCCTTTTCAGTTATTGAATATTTTTTTTCTGCTTCTGTTAATTTTCGTGATGCGAAGCATATCGGTAACAATTTCTCTTGTTGACCTTGCATCAAACATGCTCCCAGAGCTAAATCACTCGCATCTACATATAATCTTGTACATATTTTTTCGTCATTAACAAAATGTCGTAATAATGGTGGTTCAACCATTAACGATATCATTTTATCGAATACCTCTTGTTGTACTTGTGACCAAATGAATTTCGTATTCTTCTTTAATAGATCTGTTAAAGGAAGAGTTAATGAAGAGAAATTCTTTATAAATTTTCTATAATATGAAAATAAACCCAATACCGATTTCAATTCTTTAATATTTCTTGGTATTTTTACTTTTTTTATTTTCTCAATATTTTTTGGGTCTGGTAAAATACCTTCTCCAGAAATAGTGTGTCCTAACACAGTTATTTCTTTGAATCCAAAATTACACTTTGATGGTTTGAGTGTCAAGTTTGCCGCACTCAACCGTTGAAACACTTCTTCTAAAGCACTTAAAAATTCATTAAACGAATCACCATACACGATCACATTGTCAATAAAAACTATCACATTTTTATACTTAAGACCTGCTAACACTTCATCCATTGTCCTTTGAAAAAAAACTCCACTAGTTTTTAATCCAAAAGGTAATACGTTAAACTCGTATAATCCAGACGGTGTGATGAATGCTGTTTTGTGTTTATCTTTCTCCGCTATCGATAATTGCCAATAGGCGGAGTTTAAATCTAAATCTGCATAGAATTTCGCCCCATTCAGCTGTGTTATCATAACTTCGATGATAGGCAAAGGATATGAATCTGTTATTACTTTCTTATTCAATTTTCTATAATCCACACAAAACCTCCATGTATTGTCTGGTTTTTTAACTAGTACTACCGGTGATGCATACGCACTTCTAGATTTTCTAATCACATTATTTTCAAGCATATCATTAACTTGCTCACGTATAATTTTATGTTGTTCATTAGATATTCTATAAGGTGCTCTATGAACTGGAGTTTCATCTATTGTATCGATTGTGACTTCGACAATATTACACTTTCCTAACTCTTTTTTTTCGAACGCGAACGTCGACCGATATTTTGTTAATATTTTTAATAATTCAATTCGTTCTTTTACCGACAAATTCGAAGATAAATTAAATTCTTTTTCATTTGGTTTAGCTACCACTACTTCCCACAATCTACAATCATTTTTATCTACTAAATCAGAAAAATAAATATATTCATCCTTACTCAATTCACGTGAAACCTGTATTACCTGAAGGGTATTTTGGTTCACATCTTTAACATTAAAATCATTTATTTCATCATTTCTAATAAATTGACAAATATTATTTACAAATTGAACATGACCTTTTTTAAAATCTAATATTGCACCAGACTTCTGAAGAAAGTCTTGTCCAAGAATTAAATTTCTTTCAATTTTATCAACTACATAACAATTCTGTATATACACAACATGTTCAATCTCCAAACATATTTGTATTTTACCAATTATATTCATTCGATTACCATTAACGGCTCGGATTTTTATATCTTCAACCTTATGTATTGTAATATTTAATTGATTACATAATAGTTGAGATATTACAGACACTGAAGCGCCTGTATCAAGTAAAGCTGAGATAAATCTTTCTCTAATTTTAACTTTAATATTGGGACTACACTTACATATAATATTGTCTTGATTAATCGGCATCAATAATGTCCCAAGCTGTCTTACTGACGCCGGTTGAAGTTTGGGAAATTCCTTCCTCGCCCGTTGGATGAATCACCTCGATCCTGTGCTCTTCTTAAATTATATGGAGATCGATTGTTATTATTTAAGAATTTTCCTCTCGCGTTCCCGTAGTCCATGTTAGTTAACCTTTGAGAATCTTCCTTCTCACTCCTCGGTGGTGTTGTAGAATTTACTGGTATTTCTTGTGACATCTGTACGTTGTCTTGAAGATATAAATTTTCTTCCTGCTTTCCAGTGAACATTTCGTGCATCTGCATGATCGTTTCTTTTAACATTTTTTTATTTGTATAGATTTGAGACGCTAGTCGGCATTTATATGTGTATTTGCAATTTTTCAAAAAATGATTTATAAAAATACTATCTGTTATTGTACCAGCTTTGTTTGCACACATGTCCAATGCATAATAGTAGTATATTAGCTCTTCATTGGCTTGTTGCTTCCGTGAATAAAAATTAGCCACATGATCTATTTCTCTGCCAAATTCTTCTATAAATCTTTTTCTAATTTCGTCGAACGTTTCGCATGTATCAATTATCGTTTTGTAAAAATACAACGCAGCTCCTTCTAAATACTTTTGTATAATTAGCCTCTTGCTTTTATCGTTGTATTTATGTAATGCCGCAATTACCTCGAACTGGGCTAAAAATTCACTCACCAAAACTGTCGAAATGCCAGAGTACTTATTTAAATTCATGGCTATTTTTATAATTTTCTTATATATATAACTTTTATAATTCTTTTATTTTCCGTAAAGCGTCGTCACTTTTTAGAGTCTTTCCTTTACTCCTGGTATTCAGATGGCTCTTGCCTTCTAAAATTTTCTTTCCGCTATACTCAGTGGGGTATATAGCTGAAATAATCTGAAAGAAAACAAAACACTACAACTGCGCGCGGCGCCTCCACCATCTGGGGTCGGTACCCGGGATGGACCTAATCTAACCTAGGGAGGTCTTCCTAATCAACAAAGGAAATATAACACAATTTTACTTTAAGTTACTTTTATTTAAGATGAATCTATTTTATAGGAAAATACAATGATAATTATTAGACTATTTTGGGGACGAAGCCCGCAATAGAATTCCCTAAGGAATCCCGTCCAGGAATGCCCTGGAACAATCTTGCATATTCTATATATTTTACATTTTACAAATAAAATCAAATAATGACAGACTTATAAGTTGCCAGTCATAAATGTCGGCAAGTTTGTTTGTGCAATAACCTCTTTTAATAAATACGGCACAAGCAAACGTTGCAGTACCTACTTATTTAACTTGTGTCTCTGATTTCGTGTAAACTTATTAAAAAATCTTCGCATCGAGCTGTAGTCTGTATTAATACTTTATAATAAATATTGTTTCAAAATCAAACCAAAGAATACAAAGAACACAAACCCTCCAATTTTATTCGATATAGAAGAAAACCAGTAATAAGAATGGTTATATTTTTTATGCTTACATAAAAACAGTAAATAACCTACTTTAATTAGCTACACATCTTGGTTCCAATTCTTTCCCGGCGAGCAAAAAGTAACCACAAGACAAAAAGTTGTGCCAAAAACCAAGCACACAATGTTTGCTTTTAGCATTCACTTTATCGAATTTTTCTATTATTTGGTATTACAGAGGAAAACTTGACTTTGCTACATTCAAAGGAAAATATTTTTTTTTTTGGTTCCCCTCCACGGTAAGGGCAGGAGGATATAAAAAATGCTCTGACGCATACTCCGCGCGCGCGATCGGAGTTATGTGGGACTCGTCCCGACGCCTACCAGAATCATACCCACTAAAAAACCCCCTGTCGGCTCGTGCATTTTTGCCACTCAGCCTTCATCTGAGCGACGGCCAATCGGAGAAAGAGGCCGCGCTAGCGGGGCCCTTAAGGGGTCACCCGCTGGGATTTACATAGCACTGAAGGTGCTCAAAAAGAAAAGTAAAAATTAAAAAATTAAAATTGAAAAATAAAATTGCATTAATTCGGATTTACGTTAGAATTAGAATTTACGTTAGAATTAGAATTTGCGGCCTGAAGGGCCAAGAGATCTAAAGTTAATTGCGTCGGTTCGCCAGTGTGCGCGTTTCTCGGTCTAGCTACTTTGTATATCGAATCTAACACAGGAGCAGTATATGAGACTGAATCTCGAACAAGATGATTGGGATGGGATTCGGCGCGTTTGAAGAACGATTCTGAGAGTGTTTTGAGGTGCTGTTGCACTGTAGGTAGTTCAAGATCTCTGTGCAGGTCCGCGTTACGCACGTACCAAGGTGCGTTTGTGGCCCTGCGGCAGAAGAGATTTTGAACCACCTGCAGCTTATACAGGACGGAGGGTTTGGCGTGGGCAAAGACTGGCGAAGCATATGACATGACGGGTCTAACGCAGACCTTATAAAGCGTACATTTATTTCTAAAGGACATTTTACTTTTCCTTCCTTATCATACTACATAGGCGGCTTAAGTAAAAACGCGCGAGTTTCGTTACTCTATCGACGTGTGGCTTGAAAGAAAGCGTCTGATCTAAGGTGACGCCTAAGTATTTAATACTGCCCTTCCAGGTGATGGGAATACCTAGCATACGAATGTGCGGATCGTTGTGGCGATTACGACGTTTGTGGTCGAATTAAATAGCAGAACTCTTTTCTGGGTTGACATCGATACGCCATTTTTGAAACCAAACACCGAGGGCGTTTACGGCCTTTTGGAGTCTGGTGATGTTATACGGGATCGCTTGACTTTTAGTGTAAAGGGTGGTATCGTCTGCAAAGAGGGCTAGTTCGACGCCTTTCGGCGGGATGGGGATGTCATTAGTGTACACAGTGTACAGCAGAGGGGCGAGGACTAAGCCTTGCAGGACTCCAGCCTTTATGGAACGAGGCGCGGAGAGCGCGCCTTCATGTTTGAATTGAAAAGTACGGTCTTTAAGAAACGACGCTATTAATCTGACTAGGCGAGCCGGTAAGCCTATTTTATAGAGTTTAAAAACGAGACCGCTGTGCCAGACTTTGTCGAAAGCCTTGGCTACGTCAAAGAGAACCGCGATTGTTTTTTTTCGACGCTGAGAGAATCCTTCGAGTATGTACTCGACGATTCGATGGACTTGCTGAGGGCAGGAGTGCTTAGCGCGAAAGCCGAACTGGTGGGGAATAATGAGGGGGTCGCCATCCGTTGGAAACAGATGGTTCCGCATTCGAGAAAGTATGACTCTTTCGAGAAGTTTAGACATTGCCTTGAGGAGGCTGATGGGTCTGTGATTAGCCGGGACATTCAGAGGCTTACCCGGCTTGGGAATGCCTATGATTGTCGCTTCTTTCCAGGCTTTTGGAAAGTAGCTATGGTCGAAGCAGGCATTGAAGATAATAGCTAACAAGTTAAGCACCTGCTGGGGCAAGTGCTTAAGTGCGTGGTTGGAAATTCCATCCGCACCCGGAGCCTTTTTGGACTTTTGCTTTCTAATGAGAAGCAAGATTTCATCATTAGAGACTGTGACGTGGTCGTCGGTGATAGGGAGAGATTCTCTGCGGAGAACTTCCTCCTCCACCGCCTGGATGTGGGAGGGATCCGCGGGTTGCGTGCTAGGCGAACATTGTGCCGCTATGCTGTCGGCGAAGCATTCGGCTTTCTCTTCGACTTCAAAGGCAATAGTGCCGTCGGGACGAGTGAGAGGAGGAACGTGAGAGGCGGTGTCTACGCGTAAGGCTCGGGCCATTCGATAATACGCTTGATAGGACGGGGAGATATTCTCCATGAGATCGTTAAACTGAGTGTCACGGAGTTCCGCGAGGCGAGACCTAACTTTACGTTGAAGCTGATTCGCAGCTGTTCTGTATGCTGGCGTGGGATATTTCTTGGCTCTCCGGAGAGCCGCGTTCTTGGCTTTAATGAGATTGCTAACGGCTAGGGGAAGCGCGGGTTTGCTTTGCTTAGCAACCTTTTCGTTGTCACTGATGGCTGAGTTAATAGCATCAGTTAGAGAGTTGACTAATGAATCTATTTTATCCGGGCTATCTAATTGGTCGGGCGAAATCGCGAGCGGAGAGTTAGGGGCCTCTAAGGCTGAAACTAACGTATTTTTAAAGCCTTTCCAGTTGGTAAAGGTCTTAGGAGATGTGACGTTAACGTTAGGCGTACCTAGCACGAGGGAGACGGGGTGATGGTCGGAGCCTAGGTCATCGAGCGGTTCGATAGACCTTAGGTGAAGATTGATTCGCTTGATAATTGCAAAGTCGAGGATGTCAGGAGAGTAGGTCGGGTTGTTGGGATAGTGAGTGGGAGTCATGGGAGATATGACGTCTAAGTCAAGGGAGTTGGTGATGTCGAGGAGAGCAATACCGCTGGTGTTGGTCGATAGGCACGTCCAGTCAGTATGTTTGGAGTTAAAATCTCCGAACATAATGACTGAATGGCTGAGGGCGAGAATGGCCTCAAAGTCGCTGCGGATTGGACTGGAGCCACATGGTATGTAGACTGAAGCTATGATGATGGTCGGATGACCAGTCATAGCCAATCTACACACAGTGGCTTCCATGTTGAGGAGAGGAGGGGTAGGGAGAGGACAGCAATGGAAGCCTCTTTTGTAATATATAGCGGTGCCGCCGTAACCGTCGGAGTTGGGCCTATCGTTGCGAGTAAACGCGTACTTAGGAATAGCGTATCCCCTGGAGCGGTTTGGAGTAAGCCATGTCTCCTGGAGAAGGAATAAGTCAGGTTCTTTGTTCTGAAGGAACAGTTTAATCTCGGGAAGGTTGGTGCTAAGGCTACGAGCGTTAAAAGATACTAGGGATAAGCCCTTGGGTTTAATACGACTGGACGCGGGATTCGCGGGTCTAGACATTATAATTTACTTATTTACGAATTTATACAAAAATAAAAAAATATAAAATTTTATATTTAGGCCGGGGCCGGCCGCAGAGCGAGTCTCTGACTACGTAGCAAGCGCCAAGCGTCAAGTACGCAGCCAGAAAACCAGCCCGAGCTTCACGAACCACTATCGAATAACGAACTAATCGAACGCGGTAAGCTCAGCTGTGTTGTTGCTGTGCAAGAGACCGACTTACTTGCAGCCGATCGAAATCGGCCGCAGCGTAAGCCCTGAAGAGGCTAACAGCGTATGAGTATTGCAAACGAGTTGTCGTCGTGAGACGACAATCGTGACTCAACAGCTGGAGCGACCGCGAACACGTCCGAGCGGGGCCGGACGCAGAACGGATCTGAGAGTGGCGTTTGAGTATTGATACGAGAGAAGTCGTGAGACAACAATCGTGACTCGGCAGCCGGGAGTGACCTTCAACACGTCCAAACGGGTTCGGACGCAGATCGGGTCTGAAGCATTTTCCAAAGATCTGAGAATAATAAACATTGTTAGAGAGCTTATTTACATGGGGCCTTTATTGACGATTCATCAAAAAAACACTTACGTCATGACGTATGCACGTTCACATTGCGTATGGAATCATTTCTTTTTCGCATTGCGTTAAAATACAACTATAGTTTTTTTTTTTTTCTGGAACGGTAGTCACACAGTGTGGACGCGTTCTGTGTAATAAAACCGTTGAAAATGTCATGACATACATATATGCAATAAGAATATTGCTAAAACCAAACATGTGGAGTGTAGTGCTTAGGATACACGCGGACACTGACACCGGACACAAGTGTAGACACTAGTGTCTGACGCGTCAATACGGTAAGCAATATTTAGTGTCAACATTAGTGTATACATCGAGTGTCGCGGCTGAAGTGTATTGGCTGTCTCCACGGAGCGATGTGCAATTCAGTGTCGGACATTCCATCACCATGAATCGACGTGCTGCAACCGCGATTGTCACGATATGTGTTTCAATCAAAATGCGTCGTCGTAAAAGAATACGATTTGGGTTAAGGATTGGATAAGATAAGAGGAGAGCACAGCTCGGGGCATTTAACCAGTTATTATCCGAACTGAAAAAAGAAGATCCAGAATGTAATAATAACTTTCTTCGGATGAAAGTAAAATTAAAATAACTTTTTAATTGGATTTTAGCGCGTAATTTTCACACTTTCATATATAAAAAAAATATTAAATCAAATCGCCCCGACCAGGATTGGAACCACTGGTCTCCCCCTTGCTGGGGGGCGTTCTAACCAATTAATGCAACTAAGCTAACGGGCCCTGGCTGATACCATGGACATTATTTAGTATCTATATAGGATGTTTTCGTTAAATTGGTAACGTAGCTCCATCTTGTGTTAATTATAAATAATAATGGTGCGTTAATATACAATTAAAAACTTTGTTTCATCTGCAGTCCACGTGCGGGACGTCATGTTGCTCTAGCTAGAAATTTTTGCGCAGACTCGATAACCACGACACTCGTGTCTGACACTGCGCAGGATGCGTCTCCACGGTAGCGACACCGACACTGGGCTAGAGCACCGGTAGATCTGCAACAAAGTGTCGCGAGTGTCAAGTACTCTTTCACAGTAGAGTAGAGATACCGTCTTCCGAATTCTTACGCATGTTCGAGAGAATGCCTTCAACCTCTGCTTCATTTGTGGGAGCCATAGCTAGTGATTCACAGAGAGAGTGTGGGATATAACTTTTCAATAAATGGTTCATGTTGGATGTTTGAAGAGATGAATTCTTTGATATAATTATATCTGCTTAGTTTTTACCAATGGTACCAAAATAATTGCAAATTTAATTTATTGATGATTCCTCTGAGTTTTTTGTGTTCAATAATTTGTGATTTCTTTACTGGTGTTCCACAGCTTTCAATAGTTCTGCTTCATTGTACTGTCGTTTTAATTTCCAAAGAAGACGCCTACAAAAATTGCGGTATCTGGTAAACGTGGCTTTCAAGACTACATTTTTGGGATATTTTCTAGATTGCATACAGAGATGATCACGGTTCTTTAAACATTTCAGCAACCCTGGGGTAGATCTTCTCTACAATTGTAAAGTAGATATAAGTTTATTGGCTACGTTAGGGTTTTCCGACTGTAAAATTTTAGAACAATCTGTGTTTTCTAATTCTTCCTTTGCTATATGGTAAACAATGTAGGTCTAAAAATCTTTTTTCTTTTTTGTACTTATTTTTATTGGGTGTGGCTGCATGATCAGTGGTCGTAGTTTTAACTAAGGTTTTGTAAGTAAATTAGGCTGGATTTTAACATAACATGATCCAGACAACTGTCACCTCTAATTAAAAATAGATGAGTGTGTAGTAACTCATGCGACGTACACAGGGTTAAAAAATACATTTTTTGAATACATACAATTACAAACTTTTATATTTATAAATATTAATCAGTATTAAAAACATATACGTTACAAAACATATATGTTACAAAACAATATAAAAAAACTAAAACATATGGAATATCTGATATGAACATGTACTTCAATTCAGTAAGATCAGTATTTCGTACTGATCCTCTAAATAAAAAAGACGCGTCTTAAATTCAGGTTTTGTAAAACAGTGTGGTGTAGTCGTTAGTAGCCCTGCCTCATATACCGAAGGTCCCAGGTTCGAGTTGAGATGTAGTGTGTATATATTTAAGGCTTAGAGAATAATAAAGTCAGTCTTTATCCAGCATTCAATTGTTTAATTACGCACCTCAAACAGCCAACCTTACATGGCAATCCTGCCAGGATGTTGTCGCCTATCGCGATTGATTAATAGCGTGCCAAAAATGGACTGATTATAGTACACATATATCGTGCCTTAATAATATTTTATAATGAATTTTAAAAACATTTCGAAGTGTCGGGACGCTACAAGTTTTTTGTACAAAGCTGAAAAATAGGGAAAACTCAATACAAACCGGAAGTGATTATCGCTCAAAACGCAGCAGATGGTACCAACAATGCCAACATTCGTCAACTTCAAGATCACATATCAACAAGTAATATTTTGTTGATGGTAATTGTACTTTGCGTATCCCTCTTCATAATATACATAGCCTTTCGTATTTACCAAAAATGCCACCTGCGATGGATTCGCGAGGAGTTCAGCAGAGGAGTAGCAGGGGCTAGTTTTTACGTCGTCGCTATATTCGTCCAGATGACGCCCACTTTGAAGAAAGGACAGTGTGAGTGAGCGCAAACAGTTCCTTTTATTCCTGACAATCAGTGTTTTTATGGTGTAATTAATTACCCATGGTGATATATTATAAGTGCGCAGAAAAATAACCAAAATGAATTTATGGACATTAAGTTTCAAACTAGGTAAATGACTAAGGTAATATTTTTTTATACGGTTTATATTATTCATAAACGGTTTATAATATAATTTTATTAAGGGCATGTAAAGGTTTTAAATGATAACAATTAGCGTCTTTTAATTTTTTTATGCGTATGGCAAAATTTATAAAATAATTATGTAATGATTTATTAGCTATAAGGACATATACATAGATAACCGAGGATTGCGTCGTATTAACAAATGAAATATGTGAAGGAATTTTTGTTGCGAGTACTTTGGTAACTCCGCATAGTGGCAAGATTTTGAACACAACTACAAAGGACGTAACATTATCTGAGATTAATTTCGACATACAGAGTTCTAGGGATTATGATATTTGTATTTTTGATAAATATGAGAAAAATGCATCAAGAGTCAAACAGTTGTTGTCTAAATTAAATTTAAATCATTTGAATAAAGAAGAAAAGATTAATTTAGAGAACTTATGTGCTAAATATTCGGATATTTTCTTTTTGGAGGGTGACAAATTATCAACTACTAATATTTACAATCACAAAATCGATTTAAAGCCAAACATTCAGCCAATTTATTCAAAGCCGTACAGATTACCGCATGCTTTGAAAACTGAAATAAAAAATCAAATAGATAATTTATTGTCGCAAGGGGATAGAGAACCATGCCAAAGCGAATGGTCCAGCCCTATATTATTAGTACCTAAGAAACAAGACAGTAATGGAAACAAAAAATGGTGATTGGTCATAGATTACCGAAAGCTTCATGATGACAAGTTTCCACAACCGAATATTACAGAAATTTTAGACTCTTTGTCTGGTTGTATGTATTTTTCACATTTAGATTTACACCAAGGTTATTACAATGTAAATTTAGATCCAGACAGTCGCAAGTACACAGCTTTTTGTTCTGGCCAGTTTCAAATGACTAGGATGCCTATGGGCCTTAAGACTAGCCCTGGCTCGTTTTCCCGTATGATGACTATGGCCATGACAGGGTTAACATACGAAAAATGTCTAGTGTACCAAGACGATTTGGTTTGTTTTAGTAGAGATTTGCAGAGTCATGTAAAAAGCCTTCAAGATATTTTCGAGCGATTACGTAAAGTTAAATTAAAATTAAATCCTCAAAAATGTAACTTTTTACAGAAAGAACTTCTTTATTTAAGCCACATAGTTTCCTCGGAGGGTGTAATACCCGACCCAAGTAAAATTGAAGTACTAAAAAATTATCCTGTTCCCACAAAACCAGATGAGGTTAAGCGTTTTGTTGCATTCGTAAACTACTACCGAAAATTTATTCGTAATTTTGCCACAAAAGCAAATCCACTTAATTATTTGTGTAGGAAAAATGTGACATTTAAGTGGGACGAGGAGTGTAAGAAGTCATTCGAATTATTAAAACAAAACATTATTTACTATGTATGTTTCAATTATTTCTAATAGTTAAATAACCTTAAAAGTGTAAGTCAATAGAAATTTTTTTTAGTTATTAAATTAAACTTTTTTTTGTAATTTATTTTGTGTGTAGGTATGTGTTGTTTTAATGTTATAAAAATACCTATAATATAAATACGTAAAACTTAATAAATAAAAATAGATACCTAAACTTATAAATAGCTTGCCAAACATTGTATTAAAGTAAATTAACAGTAACTGTTATTGTAATAGTAATACCTACCTACTGCAACGTTTGCTTGTGCCGTATTTAATAAAAGAGGTTATTGCACAAACAAACTTGCCGACATTTATGACTGGCAACTTATAAGTCTGTCATTATTTGATTTTATTTGTAAAATGTAAAATATATAGAATATGGAAGATTGTTCCATGGGATTCCTTGACGGTATTCCTTTACGGAATTGTATTGCGGGCTTCGTCCCCAAAATAGTCTAATAATTATCATTGTATTTTATTATAAAATAGATTCATCTTAAATAAAAGTAATTTCAAGTTATAAGTGTTTTTCCTTTGTTGATTATATAACACTATTGATAATGTGCACGTTTAATTTGAGCCACGCCTAATAATCTCCAGAGAAGGTGATAGCCGATTTAGCTATGCGGCCAAAGTTTACGAGTATATATAATATTGTGATATTGCTGTCTGTGGGTCAACACGCGGATGTAGAATAGGATCCTCAGTGGGGTTAAATAGTAAAAGGGTTGTGATGGAATAGGTAATGTATTTTAAACGTTATTGGTATAGAATTTTGTCAGGTGTATTTCGGTGCATTTTGAAAAAGTTCTCTGCATTGCGTTGTGAAATATTAATTTATTAATTTATAGATATCATTCTGGGTTAAATAAAATACTTTGGATCCGATTTTATGATCTATTCATAGGAAGGTTTGTCCGGTAATAGTTAGGCAGGTAAAATCTTAAAATTTAGGTAGGTAATGTTTAAACTTTCGAAAGTTACAAACTTTCAAATAAACTTTTAATCATTCAGAAAAGTTTAAAGTTAATATGACAGTTCATGTCAAACGTATTTGTTTTGCCAACTGAATGATAATGTTTGATAATATAATTTGATTAATTTAGTATTAATTTTAATATAAATAGGATTAATTAAATTTACTTTTATCGGGATATTAATGTATTTATTTCTTATCAATTAATTATAATTATAATTTGATTGTATTCAATGGGTTATTTTAACAATTGTTGATTAATTTAATAATAAATATTGGTTATTTGAATTTGCGTATGATTGTGTAACGTAAATGATTAATATGGGGTTGTTGATTATTCATGAATTGTATGAGAAATTATAATAGCTTACACTGTTTTATTTAGATATTAATTAACCAGCCGGGATCTTGGCTGATTTTCATCAGGTTTTGTGGCTAAGGCTCTATTGATGGAGAATAAATACTATAAGATCATTTTTGGTGTAATAAGATGTAATTTAAATATGATCAAGTATATATATTCCTATCGGTAGGGGGCTCATCTGAGAGTAATCCCGATTAATGTACATGGTCCTGATTTAAGTAGGGTCGTTATTTAAGAATGAAATGTATATAGGAATTTATTTAATCAGCTTCACTGATTAAATAAATTAAACAAGAGGGGCGATTGCAACGTTTGCTTGTGCCGTATTTAATAAAAGAGGTTATTGCACAAACAAACTTGCCGACATTTATGACTGGCAACTTATAAGTCTGTCATTATTTGATTTTATTTGTAAAATGTAAAATATATAAAATATGGAAAATTGTTCCATGGGATTCCTTGACGGGATTCCTTTACGGAATTCTATTGCGGGCTTCGTCCCCAAAATAGTCTAATAATTATCATTGTATTTTATTATAAAATAGATTCATCTTAAATAAAAGTAATTTCAAGTTATAAGTGTTTTTCCTAGGTTAGATTAGGTCCATCTAGGGTCCCGTACCCCCCAGACTACCTATGGTTGTTTCGGGAGTTACCTGCTTCGGATCGGTCGGGAACCGAGTGCCAGGTGCCACCACTGCGACGATTGCCTTGACGAGACGGCCCAGCACACGCTGGATGTATGCCCGGCGTGGGATGCGGAGCGCAGCGCGCTCGGCTTGGTTTTGGGTGCCGACATCTCGCTCCCGACCGTGGTTCGCGCTATGGTCGAGAGTCAAAGATCGTGGAAGGCGGTGCAAACCTTCTGCGAGGCCGTAATGCTCGCGAAGGAGGCGGCGGAGAGGGCGATGGAAGATGATGCATCCTCCTTTCCGCTTCGTCACCGTCGCACGGGACGCCGGAGGGCGGCTTTCATTGCCGAAAGCCTCCCTCTCCCGCAGTCCCATGAGCCTTCGGTGGCGGGTTCGGGGGAACCCGCCTCCGGTCCAGGGCTCGAGATGGCGCGTGCGCTTCCTGGGCACCATCTCATTAGGGGCGACTAGAGAGGGACCCCTCCCTCTCGGGACGTCGCTGGTGCTGCACAGAGCGCTGGCTAACGCTGTCGGGCCGCGAACGAATGCGCAAGCTCCTCGTGACCCGACTCCGTGCGTCCAGACGGAAGCCGCAGGTTTTTAGTCGGTACGAGTCCGGCATAACCCGACTTCGGCCCCCGCTGCGGTCGGGTATTCATGAGGATTTCCTGCGTCGAAAAAAAAAGTAATACCTACCTATATTTTAATTTTATGATTGTATCTTGATTGTACTCAACTTGAGTTTTTTTGCATGTCTTTAGAAAATAAAACAAATGTAAACTATTATTTTATTTTTTTATGTAGGGTAGTGATAGTGAGATGTAGTGAGTATATATTTAAGGCTTAGAGAATAATAAAGTCAGTCTTTATCCATCATTCGATTGTTTAATTACGCATCTCCACCCACCTCAACTTTACTCCAACACCCAACCTTACATGGCGGCCGTGACAGGACCCCAACCCTACAATATCCTTTTTAATATCCTTTCCAAAAATAATGGCCTATTTACGAAGCGATTTTAAGCAATACAGCATAAATCCTTATCCAATTAAGTACCTTAAATATATTGTGCATATTATAATGTAGATCAATAATAAGCCCTATGAGCGCTAAACAGTTTCATATCGACACAAGAACATAGTGAACTTGTTGAAAGATGAAAAAACTCTGTTGAAGAAATTCGGACCAATTAGACTGCCCAGCCATCTACTAGTTGTTTTCGAGAGTCATTACGAATCGTCTGTATAAAACTGTATAAATATATTCAAAATAAGTAATGAATCGCACTTATGTATGTGATGACCTAGCTCTCTTTGCAGACGACACCGCACTAGACACATCTTGTAGGAATCTACGTAGGTTAACAAGAATACTTCAATCCGCAGCCAACGCATTAGGCGCTTGGTTTAGGAAATGGAGAATAGAAGTCAACTCGGAAAAAAGTGCAGCAGTGTACTTCTCTCTCTCAACCTGCTCTAGAACAACCTCTAGGAAACCCTCCAACAGATTAGGTCAGATCACCCTGTTTAGTACTCAGATCCCATGGGTTAAAAAAGTCAAACATTTAGGAGTCACTTTAGATAGTGGACTAACATTCGCGCATTACATAAAACCCGTCCGGGACCGAGCCGCCTTCGTCATGGGTAAGCTGCACCCTCTAATTTGCAAGAAAAGTAAAATGTCGCTTTGAAATAAGCTTACACTTTACAAAACATGCATCCGCCCCATCATGACATATGCCAGTGTGGATTTCGCTCACGCCAGCAAGTTGAACCTCAATCACTTGCAGGTTATTCAAAATATATTCTTACGCAAATGCGTCGGGGCCCCGCCCTTTGACCGCAACTTAGATCTGCAGAAGGATCTCGAGGTGCCCACCATTGCCGCATTCATGAAGTTGGTGTCTAGACGCCACTTCGATAATGCTCCCCACCATCCCAACCCGCTGGTTAATAATTCATCTAAATACACGCCGCGGTTAGTTATAGACGTCCGCGTAACCGCTTAACAGGTCCCGATGATGATATTACAACATTCTCGCTCCGATCGCCACGCGGTGAGGACGTGCAAGCCCCGTTCTCCGTTGATCGGTCCTTTCCCGCTATTCCGTGGCGCTCAGTCTACTGACGTCACAGTCTAGCGTGTTGGTTCCGTGCTACGGTTTTCAAGGTTTTCTACTCCGTCTGAGTGCTATCGAAGTGCGTATTTTTCTTTGCGACTAAGCCCCTTAGTCTTCAAAGTGCTGTGCTAAGTTGTGTTGTGCTTGTGCTGAGTGCAGTGTTGTGCCCAGCGTAAGTAGTCTGGTTTCAGTGCAAAGGATACTTAACGGTGACAACGAATTTGTACTGAACCAGTCCTTTATTTTTATTTTATTTCTCTTCTCTATTTTATTTATTTTTCTTCTATTTTTCATATTTATTTTTATCATATCTGTGTGTTTTCGTGTGTATTTGTCCTTTCTGTCGGTAAAGGTTGACCCTAACGTGGTCAACTCTTTACCTGCGTACCCTTTTTTAGGTTTCTAGGTAGCGGCCTTCGGCGTACTACTGTTAATTTTAAGTTTTCCTCCCCAGCCCCCCTACCGCTGGTAGGGAGGTTAGCCGCTAGGATTTTGCTAGGTTTTAGGAACTAGGCATCTTTTATTATACTTATATTTATTAATATTACTGTCCCAACTCTCCCTTATGGATCCGCTAAGCGTTATTAACGCGTTCACCCAGGCACTTGCTGCGGTAGGCGTCTACATCCCGAATGACATCATAACGCAGGTATTGCAGGCATCAATCGCGTCCCCGGCCCCTCAGGCCTCAAACCTGGCCCCTCAGGCCTCAACCCCGGCCCCTCAGGCCTCAAACCCGGCCCCTCAGGCCTCCAACGTTGAGAACCCTCAGGTCTACAGCTCTTCCTCGACTCCCGCCTCGTCCGAGATGGACTGCGAATCGGTCGCATCCTCTCACGCGTCGCGTCGCAAGCGTACCGCTCCCGGGAGCGACTCCGAACCCGCGTCTGATACGTCATCAGATGCCGTCACCTTAACCGGCTCTCCTGAGCCCGCGTTTCAACTTGTCGCCAAGCGCTCCAAGAAGCGCTCGAAGAAAGCTTCGGTATCATCAATACCCGAGCCCTCCCCGGTGTCTTCAACACCAGCCCCCGCGCCGTTAAAATCGCTCGAAGTTACCGCGCCTCCGTCGGTCCCATCGAAGCCAGCGACGCGCTGCGCTCCCGTCCCGCCGAAACCTCAGCTCCCTCCGCCCGTCTTCCTGCGTGAAAAAGCGCGCTGGACCGCGGTTTCTAACTTGTGCAAAGAGCACAAAATCAATTACTTAAAAGCAACCAATGCAGGCGACACAATTAAAATCCATGTCGCGACCGTCGACGACTTCCGCGAGTTCACTCGGTTACTTTCTTTAAAACAAATAGCTTATCACACCTACGCCCTCCCGGAGGAGCGTAAGATCCGCGCAGTACTACGGGGCGTCCCGTTCGAGCTCGAGAACGAAGAAATCCTCGAGGACCTTAAGTCTCAGGGTTTCCCGGTCACAGCAGTGCACAAGATGCACTCCAACCGCGGTAGGCGTTTTCCTTTAGCATTAGTAATCCTGTCAAATACTCCCAACTCGAAGGAGATTTTCAGAGAGGCTCGCACAATCTGCGGACTCTCGAACATCTCCGTCGAGCGTCCCAACCCCCGCGGTCATCCTAGGCAGTGCCACCACTGCCAGCTCTATGGCCACGCAGCGGCTAACTGCTCAGCTCCCCCCAGGTGCGTTAAGTGCCTGGATCCACACATAACAAAGGAGTGCACTCGCACTCCTGAATCCACTTCCCCCCCTGCCTGTGTGCTGTGCGGCCAGTCCGGCCACACAGCAAACTACAGGGGTTGCCCGCGCGCTCCGCGCTCCACCGTCAAGAGGGTCGCGCCTAAACCGGCGCCACCGCTCACCTCCGCTAACTTCCCGCCGCTGCGCAACCGGGGTCCCCCGGAAGCAAAGCCCCTTCAGCCGACGCCTACTCAGGCTCTGTCTTGGAGGCAGCGTCCGGCCGTTCCGCCTGCACCTTCCCGACCCATCCCAGCTCCCGTAGCTTCCGTAGGGCCGCGTCCCGCTCCGTTATCCGTACCTCAGTCGTCGTTGGCTGAGGATATGAAGACCGTGTTCGACGTTATTCAAAACGTCGATATTAACGAAATTTCCGTACTCGCACGCAAACTGCGAGCAGCCCGCTCTCCTCAAGAGCGTTTATTCGCGTTAGCCGAGCATCACTCGCTCCTAAGTTCGTTGTAAATTCTTTTATTTTTGTATAAATTCGTAAATAAGTAAATTATAATGTCTAGACCCGCGAATCCCGCCTCCAGTCGTATTAAACCCAAGGGCTTATCCCTAGTATCTTTTAACGCTCGTAGCCTTAGCACTAACCTTCCCGAGATTAAACTGTTCCTTCAGAACAAAGAACCTGACTTATTCCTTCTCCAGGAGACATGGCTTACTCCAAACCGCTCCAGGGGATACGCTATTCCTAAGTACGCGTTTACTCGCAACGATAGGCCCAACTCCGACGGTTACGGCGGCACCGCTATATATTACAAAAGAGGCTTCCATTGCTGTCCTCTCCCTACCCCTCCTCTCCTCAACATGGAGGCCACTGTGTGTAGATTGGCTATGACCGGTCATCCGACCATCATCATAGCTTCAATCTACATACCTAGTGGTACCAGACCAATCCGTAGCGACTTTGAGGCCATTCTCGCCCTCGGCCATTCAGTCATTATGTTCGGAGACTTTAACTCCAAACATACTGACTGGACGTGCCTATCGACCAACACCAACGGTATCGCTCTCCTCGACATCACTAACTCCCTTGACTTAGACGTCATATCCCCCATCACTCCCACTCACTATCCCAACAACCCGACCTATTCTCCTGACATCCTCGACTTTGCAATTATCAAGCGAATCAATCTTGATCTCAGGTCCATCGAACCGCTCGATGACCTAGGCTCCGACCATCGCCCCGTCTCCCTCGTGCTAGGCGCGCCTAACGATAACGTCACATCTCCTAAGACCTTTACCAACTGCAAAGGCTTTAAAAATACGTTAGTTTCAGCCTTAGAGGCACCGAACTCTCCGCTCGCGATTTCGCCGGACCAATTAGACAGCCCGATTAAAATAGATTCGATAGTCGATAATCTCACTGATGCTATCAACTCAGCCATCAGCGACAACGTAATCATTGCTAAGCAAGGCAAACCCGCGCTTCCCTTAGCCGTTAGCAATCTCATTAAAGCTAAGAACGCGGCTCTCCGGAGAGCCAAGAAATATCCCACGCCCGCATATAGAACAGCTGCGAATCAGCTTCAACGTAAAGTTAGGTCTCGCCTCGCGGAACTCCGTGACACTCAGTTTAACGATCTCATATCTCCCCGTCTCACCAAGCGTATTATCGAATGGCCCGAGCTTTACGCGTAGACACCGCCTCTCACGTTCCTCCTCTCACTCGTCCCGACGGCACCATTGCCTTCGAAGTCGAAGAGAAAGCCGAATGCTTCGCCGACAACAAAGCGGCACAATGTTCGCCCAGCACGCAACCAGCGGATCCCTCCCACATCCAGGCGGTGGAGGACGAAGTTCTCCGCAGAGAATCTCTCCCTATCACCGACGACCCCGTCACAGTCTCTAATGATGAAATCTTGCTTCTCATTAGAAAGCAAAAGTCCAAAAAGGCTCCGGGTGCAGATGGAATTTCCAACCACGCACTTAAGCACCTGCCACAGCAGGTGCTTACCTTGTTAGCTATCATCTTCAATGCCTGCTTCGACCATAGCTACTTTCCAAAAGCCTGGAAAGAAGCGACAGTCATAGGCATTCCCAAGCCGGGTAAACCTCTGAACATCCCGGCTAATCACAGACCCATCAGCCTCCTCAAGGCAATGTCTAAACTTCTCGAAAGAGTTATACTCTCTCGAATGCGGAACCATCTGTTTCCAACGGATGGCGACCCTCTCATTATTCCCTACCAGTTCGGCTTTCGCGCTAAGCACTCCTGCCCTCAGCAAGTCCATCGAATCGTCGAGTACATTCTCGAAGGATTCTATCCGCATCGTAAAAAATCAATCGCGGTTCTCTTTGACGTAGCCAAGGCATTCGACAAAGTCTGGCACAGCGGTCTCGTTTTTAAACTCTATAAAATAGGCTTACCGGTTCGCCTAGTCAGATTAATCGCGTCGTTTCTTAAAGACCGTACGTTTCGATTCAAACATGAAGGCACGCTCTCCGCGCCTCGTCCCATAAAGGCTGGAGTCCCGCAAGGCTCAGTCCTCGCCCCTCTGCTGTACACCGTGTACACTAATGACATGCCCATCCCGCCGAAAGGCGTCGAACTCGCCCTCTTTGCAGACGATACCGCCCTTTACACTAAAGGTAAAAGGATCCCGTATAACATCACCAGACTCCAAAAGGCCGTAAACGCCCTCGGTGTTTGGTTTCAAAAATGGCGTATCGATGTCAACCCAGAAAAGAGTTCTGCCATTCAATTCGACCACAAACGTCGTAATCGCCGCAACGATCCCCACATTCGAATGTTAGGTATTCCCATCCCCTGGAAGCGCAGTATCAAATACTTAGGCGTCACCTTAGATCAGACGCTTTCTTTTAAGCCACACGTCGATAGAGTAACGAAACTCGCGCGTTTCTACTTAAGCCGCTTAAATAGTATGATAGGTAGAAAAAGTAAAATATCTTTTAGAAATAAACGTACGCTTTATAAGGTCTGCGTTAGACCCGTCATGTCATATGCTTCGCCAGTCTTTGCCCACGCCAATCCCTCCGTCCTGTATAAGCTGCAGGTAGTTCAAAATCTCTTCTGCCGCAGGGCCACAGACGCACCTTGGTATGTGCGCAACGCGGACCTGCACAGAGATCTTGAACTACCTACAGTGCAACAGCACCTCAAAACACTCTCAGAATCGTTCTTCAAACGCGCCGAATCCCATCCCAATCATCTTGTTTGAGATTCAGTCTCACATACTGCTCCTGTGTTAGATTCGAAATTCAAAGTCGCTAGGCCGAGAAACGCGCACACGGGCGAACCTACGCAGTTAACTTTAGCTCTCGAGGCCCTTCAGGCCGCAAATCCTAATTCTAACGTAAATTCTAATTCTAACGTAAATCCGAATTAATGCAATTTTTATTTTTCATTTTTAATGTTTTTATTTTTAATTTTCATTTTTGAGCACCTTCAGTGCTATGTGAATCTCAGCGGGTGACCCCTTAAGGGCCCCGCTGGCGCGGCCTCTTTCTCTAATTGGCCGTCGCTCAGATGAAGGCTGAGTGGCAAAAATGCACGAGCCGACAGGGGGTTTTTTAGTGGGTATGGTTCTGGTAGGCGTCGGGACGAGTCCCACATAACTCCGATCGCGCGCGCGGAGTATGCGTCAGAGCATTTTTTATGTCCTCCTGCCCTTCCCGTGGAGGGGAACCAAAAAAAAAATGATATTACAACAAGGAACGCCGGTGTTCCAGTTAGAAATAGGGCAACACGGCATTCGAATCGCCTAACCCACGGTTGGGCCAGGATAACGCGTCGTACGCATTCCTACTGAGTTTCTTGCTGGTTCTTTGGCAGTAGGTGATCCTTCCGAACCAGTGGTAGTTTCAATATTCGACGTCCTAAGCCGAGCTCCGTACCCTCTCGGATGCCCTTAGGCATATCGTATGTAGGAGTACTTTAAGTTCCAGCTAAGCGCCGTCAGCGCTAAGCTACAAAGTCCGATGAAATTTAAAAGGCCCGTAGGGCCATAAATAAACCATTTCGAAAAAAAAAGCTTATGTCTGTCGTGCATTTAAAAACATTAAATTGATACTCCTATTATATTAAAATGACACGTCCAAATTGTGGTGTGACGTTCTTTCCATCTAAACCTAGCATTATAAATGCGACACCCTTTGCTACTCAATGTATCATTACGAAATTTCGCATACAGGTTGTCAGGTATACAGAATAGAAGTGCAATACCTACAAGGTAAGAGCAATATATATATATATCTTACTCTACAAAAAGTAGTTAGGTTGCACTCACTTTCCCCGTTACCACTAACAATCGTTTTAACACTACTAATGCTTTTCTTTCTTTTTGGTGCGGGTTGCCAAGTTGTGGCATGAACTGCCTGCGTCTGTTTTTCCAGAAAACTATAGTCCTAGTTCTTTCAAGCGTCGAGTGAATAGGTATCTCGTAGATAGACGTGTAACACCTTCGTTTTCATCGTCACTTTCCATCAGGTGAGATGGAAGACAAACGTCTTATCCTTTTACAATAAAAAAGAAAAACTAGATCACGGAATGATGTAAGTAAAAATAAAAACAAATTTAATTTATATCGTTTTATCTTTATTTGAATTACTCAAAGCACCTCTATTTTCCATCACCGTCCTAATAAGTTCTGGAGAGGCAACCTTGAGGTCATAAGCCCATCCTATTTTTGCAAAGAGGTCCAGGAACATCGTGGTTGGGTTCAGGGTGTAAGCCAGTTCTGCTGCCTTGTAGTCCCAAGGGAACGTGTGATGATAGTTATGCCAACCTTCTCCAAATGCTATCAAAGATACACCCCAATTCTCTGAAGGCATTATTCTCCTAAAAAAAATAATTGTAGTGAATAAATAAAATAAATGAATATACAAAATTGTTAGATTTGACAGTATGGCTGCGTATCGACCAAAACTGGGCGAGTATATGTATGTATTATGTACAGACCAAATCATAGAATTGCTAATTTCACGAAAGTCGCATTTCATGATACGGTAAAGTAAATTTGGCGACATTCTTATAATTTTTTATTTAACGTCAACAAGTCAACAAGAAATTCTCAATATTGATAAATCAATATTTGAATTTGAATTTAAAGTTCAATGTTATGTGTATAGACTTCACACATAACATTGAACCATCTCTCCTCTATCTTTATACCACATATACTGTCTGTAATGTCTATACCACATTACATAGACAATGTCGAATTCAAACTTCAATTTTGACTATAATTATAAGTGAGACTGTGGTGCAATTAACTTTTATTATGTTGGAGTACAACATAATTTAATATATCCAAGATACATAGTTGGTTTCAAAGTCCACTACACAGTATTGACGATCATATTTTACTGAAAGTTTAGTTATTAAACATTACAAATAAACGGTAAAAATTTAGGAGGCTGCGTGATTTTAAAATAATTCTGAAATGGTTTAACTCACTCATCGTAAGGCTTGTTTCCCCACAAATGTGCAAAACTGTTCACTGCCCAAGTGAAATTTAGGCCTAGCATATATCGCAGGAATGGCTGGGAGACGAAGGCGAATTCCCAGGTTTCACCCCAAAGCAGCACTGGTATCAATGTAGGCAGCACAAAGCAGAACACTATCTTGAAAACATTGAAGTATCTGAAATAGATAAAAACATATTTTTTTCTATTAAATGCAATCCTGATGATATGCGGCATACGTACCAATAACTATCTTATTCTATTTAAAATGTAACATCATCCATTTAGAAAAGCCTGAATTTATGTAGCTACTTTTTTTTTTTTTTTTAAGATCAGTAATAAAAACTTATATCTTAATCTTATAAAAATGGCGAACCTATGTTCATCATCAATCTGTATTGAAAACCTAAACAATGAACGTCCGTTGGTTGCTTTCTGCCGTCCTGCTTTTTTTACTATTAACGAGTGCCATTCTTAAGATGGAAGAAGTAAACTTAGAGTTTACAAAGTTGTAGTGTGTAGGTACATCACTTAGATATGTATCAATATAATGCACTAATTATAACTCCTACAGTCAGTCAATAAGCGGTCGTTGCACATAAAACACGCTCCATTTTATTATAAGTTAAAACCCCAATCGACCAACATTGCATGCATGTTGCAATGTTGGTCGATTGCACGGCGACCATGCCAGTGCTGCCTTGCGGCACTACTTCAGCACTGGAACATGTTTTAAATGCTACGAAATTTTTGTTGTGAAATAATAGTTTGAGAAAATTAATTTGTGAAGTTTTAAGACAATTAAAAAATATATAAGGTATAATGAAAATTATTTTGTGAAAAAAAGAACTAAAAAGAGACCGGATAAAGAACTTGTGCCAGATTGGAGAAATACATTCAAAAGATTCTGTGGAAAAAAGTGCTAAAAACATCTACTATTGCCAGATTGGTGGCTCGCAGAAGCAGCCTCTTGGCTAGTGCTGATGGTGGCTGCTGGAGGACCAGCCTCACGATTTGACCAATCTTCTAGCTGATACAGATGGCTGATGCGCAGAGAGGTTATCAAAGCTGCAGGTGCTCTAAGCACCCAAACTACGGCTACTCCGAATTTTGATTTTCCGAAAATTCAATGCTAACATTCAGATTTTGTATCAAAAACGGGTATATATTAAAAATTATAATCTAAATCTCCTGTGACACAAATTAAAATTATAAAATTAATAGGGCACATTTTGAAATTATACAAATTAGGCGCGATGACGAGCGAAGCGATGAGGAGCAGTTAGTCTGTATTTAGATAATGCAGAGAGTATGTAGTTTATATGAAATGCAAAAAGGGATTTGCATTTCAGTACATAAACTACATACTCAAGTAATAACTTGGTACAAAAAACTAAATAAACTTTCTCATTTCCAGCTGACTACTTATATGCTCGGACGTATAAATTGATGTGCTCATGCAGTTTTACAAGGCGTTTGTTATTGCAACTAATATTATGCGGAATTTTGATATTCGGGATTCGTATTTATGGTATTGTGGATTATTAATAATTCGGATTTTTTAAGGTTTGATATTTTCAAATTCGGCATACTGATTTTTCTAACTATAAACGTTCGGAATTTTGAAGTTTCGAAGAAGAAAAATTCGGATTTAATAAACACGGAATTTTCATTTTCGGAATTATGAACCATTCGGTGTTTATGATGAAATTCGTGATTATGAGTATCGGAATTATGTTTTTCGTACTTATGTAGCGTACCGAAATAAAGGTCATCTAAGAAAAATTTACAGAAAATATCTATTTTAAGAGCTAAATACAATGAGTATAACTATGCTTATGAATTTTATTTGCTTGAGTAATTAAAAAAAATTTATCGTATATTTTATAAGATTACACTTTATTTTATTTTATTGTATTGATCATGATAGTGACAAAACAAACTTTTTATTTTTCATATATTCATAATTTTAATTTACTCGTTAGCATGTAAGGTCAATCCATTTATAAAATTGCTACGATATGTAGATATATAAGAGATGGGGTGAAATTGTAACGGCGTGTTAAGATGGTCATGAATACTTTGGCTATTAAGTTATCCTTCATGTGACTAGCCTGATCAACTAGGAACTAAAGATACCCTAAAAACCCAGGGATTCGATTTAGTCGTTAAATGATTTATCATGTTTGTGGAAGAAATGTTTTGGTTGTTCAATGCTTGAGAGTTTGTGAAATGTTTTGGATTGTTTATTAAAATGTTAACAATAAATAAGTCATCATGGTACACTAATAAGAACGCAGGAGTATGGATCCTTCGTTGTAAAATAGCACGTTGGAGATTCTTTAGAAAAGTCTTAGAACTAGACCCTAGTGCACAGGGACATGTCCTTCATTTCGATCATGGCCGAAACGAGAGAAACGTTGGAGGCTTTACAGTCTTAAATAACATGTATCCTATGAATATCATAAAGTGCACATAAGTAATCTTTACGTATACGTATATGTTAGGTAACTCTGAACTGAGGTCTAACTTTGAACAAAGTTGTGAAAAGATTTATAATTTTTTTACACGGAAACGTTTTGACGTTTCAATATCGGGATAGCGTAAATTGAATATGTATTGATACATATCTAAATCACCTAGATATGTTTCAATATAATGTACTAATTATAACTCCTACATTCAGTCAATAAACCGGTCGTTGCGCATAAAACACTCTCCCTTTTATTCTAAGATAAACCCCCAATCGACCATCATTGCAAAGCTTATATCCACCCCCATTATGATTTATGCCAGTGTGGTTTTCGCTCATACCTGCAACTCAAATCCTTCCCATCTGCAATTTATCCAGAATAGCTTCTTATGCTTATACCTCGAGGTTCCGCCCTATGTCCTCAATTTAGACCTGCATAGAGAACTCCAGCTGTCCACCATTGTCGCGTTCACGAAGTTTCCTCTAGACACAGCCAATCCTGATACGACTGTTCGTTATTGGCGTCCGCGTAACGTCATAATAGATCCCGACGATGCAACTACATCAAAGGACGCTGGCGTTCCAAACTCGGCGTTTGAATCGCCTAACTCACCGGTGGAACAGGCTATCGGAATGTATGCATTTGTACTGAGTTTCTTGCTGGTACTTTGACTAGTGATAGTTTCGATATTTGACCTACTAAGCCGCAGTCCGTACCTCCTCGGGTGCCCTACGGGGAAACGCACCTTTGCAGGAGTAGTTTAAGTTGCATCTAAGTGCTAAAGTCCGATGAAAAAAGCCAATAAGAAACTTCCACCACACATTAAAAATAATATAAAATATAAATGATCTTACGATTTAAAGTTTCCTTATTTAAAACTTTGGTTTGATTTTGACCTCTTATGAAGTGTTCATACGAACATAATTGGATATCATGTTTTTTTTTTAACTTGAAAAGCAGCCTGAGGTAATAGTGTTTATAATAAGTAAATTTCGACGGTAGAACCAAACTTACTTGGTATGAAACCGGACGAGAGGATCACCAGTTATATCGCTCATATCTATCTTGGAACCTTCTCTGATGACAGCTGGGTGCTTCCTCATCATCAACCAACCGACGTGAGAGAAGAAGAAGCCGCGCCCAGCGTCGTGGGGATCAGCTGAGGTCTCCGAGAACTTGTGGTGGACCCTGTGGTCTCGGACCCAGTTGAAAATATTGTTCTGTAGATAGGAGAGCAGTAATACCAATAATACCACTGTTTTTAATTGCCGATAGGCTTATTATGTATTCATTTTCTTAAATTTTAAAAATTTGTAAAAAATTTTAAAAAGGGTTCAGTAGTCAAGAACCAAAATAGTTATAGATTCTTTTTCTTTTAGATAATTTTTCTTGATTTCAAATTCTAGTTGCTTTAAGAGCATGCTGTATGAAGCATAATATCCTGTTCTAAATCAGTTTCTAACGTCGGGTAATACAGAAGCATATAAAAGATGGATATAGAGTGGTATTACATGTTCATGTTCCAACTGAAGCCAACGGATACAACGGATGATTATGGGCACAAATGCTACTTACCACAAGGCGCGAGGTGGATTGCCTGTTCATTTGCCGGTCATAATAAATGTCCAAATATCTTGAAAAATCAACTTACCTGGCCGGATACAGAAAAGCAGAACATTAATATAAGTTTCAAAGGTTTTGTTGCTTTATAGGATTTATGGGACCAAAGTCTGTGAGCTCCTGCCGTTACTCCAAAACCTCCGAGGATTCCGGCTATCATACCTAAAAACATGTGTGAAACATTTTTGAAATTTCCGTTTTCTACTTTTTGATAATTTTGAAATACAACGTTACCTATGAGACTTCATTCTGAGGTTAAAATTAGATCCAATAGTACTTGGAATTGGAAAATTCTAGGTTGATAGGTTGAGATGTTAAAGCGTTGTGAATTGAGAAAGCGTAACAATTAAACAAATAAATGTGGTCGATTTAGAGATACATTTAGATTACATTAGTAACAATATAACTGTCATTGAATTACCAAATGCAAAAGTTTGCCATTTCGGCCAGTCACGTACGGAGAGAGCGTAAACGCTCCATATAGTTGCTACAAGATGATATGCTGTGATGAAGATGAAATTATCCCAGCGCAGAGCTGTGACAAACCCCATTTTGCGCTCCCATTTTCTAATCCTTGTAAATATTATACTCTCATTCTTAGGACAAGTTGCATCGTATACATTTTCTTCGAAAAGTATAGTACTTTCTTGTTCTGTGTTGTTGTTAGCATCTGTAGTAGATTTAGTCTTTCTTTCACAAATATTTGTGTTTGAATATAAATTGTTGATAGGGACGTTGTTTGCGGCGTTCGACGATGGCGACATTGTAGTTCTGTAAAAAAGATAACAGTGTTAAACTTAAAAATGAATTACAAAATTCTACTTTCTGACACATTGTAACTAACACATTTGTTACACCAAGATGTTGTAATGTCTTTTAAAAAAATATTAAATATAGGCTTTTTGTGATTTAGAGAGGTACTTTTGTACAGAAATTAACTAAAAATATGTTTAAGAAAAACTTATTTAAGTTAATTATTTTATATAATTCTCATACCCTTATGATGAAATTTTCATTTGTGACTACTATCTTCACTATAACAGTCTGTTTAAGTTAACAGGCTATTTTTGTTATAGTTTCGGAACCTAGTCATTTGCTATTACGTTTCACTAGCAGAAATTACCAATGCCCAAGTTTTATTTTCCTTAATTGAATTTAAATAAAAGTAAATTAATCAATGAAGCTAAATGTCATGAGAATTAAGTGACGCTTAGGAATGAGTAGTTCCCCTCATAATTAACCTGACGTAGTTGGTTATTCCTTTTCGTCATAGCCGGCAAATGAGCTGGCTGTTACCTGATGGTAAGTGATGGTAAGTTGTAGTTGTTTTGTGTATTAACATTGAATGTAATTACCATATCGACTAATGATACGTAGCCGACCGTAGTCTTCAGTTCGAATTGCCTTTGTTGCAGTTATTGCTGTGGCTGACCCTTCCCGTTAACCGAATACAAGTGAGCGTGATTATTATGAAGGTCAAAATAGGAACGGCTGCAGTACAACCCTAGACGAAGTCTTAACAAAAGTAACTATACTAAAATATGTTTTCGCCGAAGATATCCAATGTTCTCGCTGTGAGCTTTTGAGTCACTTTGTATAGTTTTTTTATGTTAGCGATTTCACTTTAAATCGATCTTTATTCACCAGATTAATAGAAGGGAATAAATGCGTTTTACCCATCTGAAGAAGGAAAACGCATTTATTCCCTCTTGGAAAGAAGTCTAGCTTAATTCTAGTTCATTAGACTGCCGTGGGAGGTAGAAGTTAAAATATACTTCTCAAAACATTATACTTTAGTAATTCACTATACAACTAAATTACAGTACAGGATTTAACTACACGTATTAACTTTTATTTCTATGTTTTTTAAAGATATGGAACCAAAACATTACTGTATCAATAATTTCAAAACTACTATTTAATTGTATACGTAATCAATGTGTTTAATGAAAGCAGAACCCGTATAATAGTATGTCAATGCTTTATACTTTTATATTTAATATTGTATGAACATAAAACAATATACAATTTCATCGTGACTGACTATCATTAATCAAGAGATCTACATGTAACCGCATTGTCTAAGTAGCCAAAATACAAGTTGTAAAGCGCAATAAATATCAAAAGCAAAATTAAATAAAAGCCTGGATATCATTAATCACTCAATTATTAATAAACGAATATTCGATGTTGTACAAAATCCTTCTTGAGGCACGAACTCATAACTCAGTATCAGCCGCTTGTTTGCATTGGAGTCATTTTTAATTTTAACTTAGATAGTATAAGCCATTTTTAAATTAGAGTATTGATGTCACTACTGGATGGAATCTTTTGCAAAGTTGTAAAAATGTTTATTATAATTCTGTTTTCACATAAAAGTTTATGGCTTTAATAATTTTGACAAAAATTTTATATTTGAATTAAAGCATCGGAAGTTACCACGATTTTTGAAAACAGTGAGTATTTTTCTATTAAATATAATGATTATGATACCTACATTATATTATGATTACATTTTAACCACTCGCGTAATGCTCGAATTTGAATTTCTTTTCCAAAAAATTTTACTTTGATAAGCTAAACTGTCGTATTATTTGGCAATATTTCTTAATAAAACATACATATATTTAATATTAGAACCGTTTATTTCACAGGAATGTATTGGTGCATTATCTTATTGCTAGCAGCAACGTCATTCGTATACAATGATGCGCGTTGTTCGACCGCGGTGCTGTCGAGTTTGCCGCTGGTAGTGGAGTACGCCGTGTGGAGAGGCTGGCAGCAGGCCATCGTACATACTCCAGGTTTAAATCATGGCAAGTGCTTTAACATTCTACTCTCTTTATATCATTTATAATCATTATATTACTATTTATATTTTTTAATATTTTTTAATATTTTTGGTACTATTAAGTTATTAACATATATTTATTTGCTGCAATCATTTTCTGGAGTTTTTAGCTTGTCAATTGAATAAGTTAAGAAAGATTTCGTTCTTTTGATTCTTAAGGACAGAATTGAATAAAATTGAGGCGATGAACGAGACGACATGAATAACGGTAATAGCCGCTATGTGCGTTCACCTGATGCATCGGCTCATAACGATTAGTAGTTTGCTATAGACGAAGAAATTAGTTTTGAAAGTTCACGTTTGATGTGTGGAATGATAAACCTCTATCAGTTTTTCCACAAATTATAAACTTGGAGATATCCAAAAGTAGAGTGAATAGGCTTCTCGTCAATATTTTGTCTTCATCTTCACTTTTATACCAGTTGAGATGGACGACATACCTTTTATTATTTTAAAACATTTATTTAAAGTAACGTTACATAGCTTTTTTGTTTGCTCTTATGATTTCCGTTAAAACCATTTTCGCCAGTTTTCAGTTACTACCGACTGAAACCATGCAAGAAGTCTGCAAAAAAGTAATGTTTTAAAAGTTACGGTTATCTTATTGCCAGTTGCAAATCTTGATACGATCATAAAACTGCTGTTCTCTTACCGTTTCGGAAATAGTGCAATAATATGCATACTGTTACTTCTTACATACACCATATTGTTACACTTATACCTGTGTGCATGAATCTCGATACAAACACGTAAACAAAAAATATAAAGTTTATGTTGCGTGACATGTGTTGTCACCATCATAAACCAATCATATAGTTCGAAGAAATTACAGAGCACTTTAGTACAATAAAGATGTCATAAATAGTGTTAGCTATAAAACACTTCTGTTTTCAATAATACTCTCAAATGTTCTGGCAAAAAATCGTGTATTGTACAAGGATCGCGTCCCTGCCAAAAGCGCTGCAGTAGAACCAGTTTTTCGCTTTCGAGGGCCGGCCGGGGGCGTTACGGATTGGGTGCCTAACGGCCGGACCCCTTTTACGGGCTATACGAAAAATATTGTGAGTTAAAATATTTTTTTTTACCAATCTAACGTAGAGCTCGAAACGTCTGCGTAATGATCTATGCACGTTTGAAGATATACTTCAATCTCAAACTTACAATATGCTGAGTTCATCTTAAAAATTGAATCCTAGTTAGCATTCATAATAACTTCTTAATATAGGTACAATATTAATACTGTCTAAATAAAACTTTTGATGAACAAGGCTTTGGCTGTTAGTCGACCTGTATAATTGACATAAGTTAAATTTGCGTATTTAGGGATATTTTAACTTTGTAATTTAGGGTATTTAAAAAAAATATTTAAGATTTTATCTAACATTTAAGTAATATGCTTCAACTCTTAAGAATACAACTGTGTGAGCTCAATGTGAGAGAAGCATAAAACATTCAGAGAACTTCTACATTACATTTAAATAATTTTAGTTTCACACTCTATGGATAAATTAAACTTTTATAATAATTATAGATTTTCCGTAACACAGTATTTTTGCACCTATACAATTAACTTAAATGGAAAGTAATTAAAATATTAAACAGCATATTAGTTACTCCAAACTTTCCGAAACTCATACATCAGTAAAAACTGCTTTCGTACCAGTGATTTAAAAAAATTCCAAATGTTATTTTTTAAAGTTCTGTTTCGTTAATAAACTCGCAGTATTCGAAAATATTTTCTAATTAAAACAAGTTTTGATCTTAATTCACAATGTGGTAAGATAAATTGCATCACAGTTGTACCTAATACGAGCGAAGATGCGAAGAAAGGCTTTTTATATTAACAAAGGAGGAAAACAGCCGGTCTCTGATATATATTTTAGTCGTTCGGAATGCTGTGGAGCCCTCTGCACGCCAAAAAAAGTTGTTGTTTTAAAAGTTCTTCTTAGTATAATATTTTGCTTAGAAGATTTTTTATTTGTCTAGGTAGGAATTTTCTGATGTAAAAAATAGTGCATTCGGCAAGTTCTGTAGGTTAGAGTACTTATGGAATGACTTTTTATCTTCCATATCTAGCTAAAATGCAATGCAGGATAAGCAATATCAGAAATTTCAAATCAAAATATTTTTGCTGCATAATAAGAACATTTCAAATGTTCACCTCAGCCCGTATTTCACGTGAGCGAATCCGCGGGCAACAGCTTGTTTGATATAAAATACATAATTTCTAATTTTCTTTAGTCATTATATCATTAATTGAGAAAACGTCCAGAAAAACAGATATATTTATTTGTGAATGTTAAATAGACATACTATTACAGTATAAAAGTTTTCCTAGAGTAGGTATTGTTACTTCTTATTTTTGTATATCCGTAATTGACATATGCCAAATAAAATAATTCGTCCCGAAAATACTAAGCGTACATATATAAGATTATTCAGTGAAATTTCAAAACTGTAACTTATTTAGCTCAACGTCGATCGTTAGCGATCCCACGCGGCCTGGCGAATTTGAAAGAAAAAAAAGATTTGTTAAATTACTCAAAATTTCTACAGTAAGACACCGAACAATATTTGGATATAAACCAAACTTGAAAAATCTATTAAAAACTATTAAACTGTACACAAAAAAAAATGTAAATAGCTCAAGTTTATTTAATTTTAATAGTTATTATGTTTAGCTGACCCTTCTATATTATAAAAAAATCAGTAGTGACAAGTTACACGAAAACACTTGTAGTATTATAAAACAGTAACAAAAACTGCTTACCTGGGATTTATTCAGTGATTGCACATAATAGGTTGTTAAACATAATAAACAAATGAAATCCTTAAAAATCGAATGCCACGAAATTCAGCACACTCACACGATTCACTTCATTTATCTCTTCAGTTAACGGACACGACACGTGCAGTTACGATTAGTGAATTAAAAATATGCGTTTATTCGATACAGTTTCATCACTCACGTTTCAGTTTTACGTGATTTCGATGGTGATGATTACATGTCTTAGGTAAACCGTTTTATCATCACGTAGATACAGAGCTATACAATAAATCTTGCTGTGAGGAAATCAATAATCGAACAAGTAATATAAAAACGAGGAGACTCACCTATCGTTGGTAAAAGAGACAATGATTATTAAATTTTTAAAAGTCGAGAAAGTTGCGAGATGGGTTTGTGAGTTTTGCTTTTTGGGTAGCCATTACCGGTGTAGCATAGTTTTGTATTTATAAGAGTTGTCAAGCAAACGTTACTTTAATATAAATAAGGTAATAGGTCACTGACTTCACTCTGGTCTCCATTTATTTATTACCAATCAAGCCCAAGGTCAAGGACGCGAATCCGCGACTTTCGTTTTTTTGTGTTATTAACATAAAATTTATATAATTTTCAGCGAAACAATGTCACATTAGCACTCAAACAAATTTGAGAGGTGTCCGGGACTGAATTTTGTCTTTAAATTTGGAGTTCTTTTGCCGTCGGCAATTTACTCGCATAAAAATTTTACATTCTAACATCTATTATTATTAAAAATTTATATCTGTGTGTAATCGCCCAACTTTTAAATTACTGAACGATTTTAAAAATTTTCTCACCATAAGACTTTGTAATACAGAAGTGACAAAATTCCAACGGGACTAAGGCTGAAATATATGAAGTAAAATTAAATCAGTTAAACGAGCAAATAATAGGTCTTTACCTATGAAACTGCCGTTTTGCCGTACTTGCCATTTCAAATAAACTGATTATTTTTTGACTGATAATTCTAATTTCAAATTAATTTTATTTGACAAACATGGAATTCTTTTTCTAAAATCATCATTTGTTTAATAGTTAGTGTTTTGTTTTCAACACATTCGAACATTTTTCGTCATCATGGATAAGTTAAAAATTAGAGTAATTATTGAGTATGAGTACCGTCGTGGCAGCAAAGCGGCACAAGCGGCACGCAACATCAACGACGTTTACGGAGCGAACACTACAAACGAACGCACCACCCGTTATTGGTTTACCCGCTTCCGTTCTGGAAATTTTGACCTGAAAAATTAACCCCGTGGTCGTCCGAAAACTTTGGTCGACAATGACGAATTAAAGGCAATTGTGGAAGCTGATGAAACTCAATCCACGGCTGAATTAGCAGCAGCTTTCGACGTTAGCATCAAAACAATATTGGTCCATTTGCGTCAAATTGGCAAGGTAAAAATGCTTGACAAATGGGTACCCCACGAACTCAATGACCGCCAGCGCGAAGTACGCGTGGAGACGTGCCTTGCACTGCTCAGCAGGCATACAAATGAAGGAATTCTGAACCGCATTGTTACTTGTGACGACAAATGGATCCTGTTTGACAATCGTAAGCGCTCAGCAAGTTGGTTGGACCCTGGTTCAGCACCCAAACAATGCCCTAAACGAAAACTTACCCCTAGAAAAGTGATGGTCACTGTTTGGTGGTCTAACGCGGGTGTAATTCATCACAGCTTCTTGCCAAACGGGACAAGCATTACTGCAGATGTGTACTGTGAAGAACTGAACACAATGATGGAGAAGCTCGCACGTCTCCAACCAGCTTTGGTCAATCGTTCGGCTCCACTGCTCCTGCACGACAACGCGCGACCTCATACTGCACAGCAGACGGTCTCCAAGCTACAAGAGTTGGGGTTGGAAGTTCTCCATCATCCGCCGTACTCACCAGACCTTGCGCCTACAGACTTCTACTTTTTCCAGAATTTGGATAACTTCTTGGCGGGAAAAAAATTCAATACCCGAGTGGCAGTACAAAATGCATTTGAAGAATTTGTTGCCTCCCGTCCAGCTGATTTCTTCAACAAAGGCATCAATAAGCTACCAATGCGTTGGCAAAGATGCATCGATTGCATGGGTGATTATTTTGATTAATAGAAATAAAAAATATATAAAAAAATTACGCTTCATTTATTTCGTGAAAAACGGCAATTTCATAGGTAAAGACCTAATAAAAAGCGACTTTATTTGTTACGGTGTAGTATGTTCTTATTCTTAGAACATGTTTTACCAATCTTGTCAAAATGGCAGCCATTATTTTTTACAGAATTTTCATTACTATGAAGTATATAAAAAAGTCGCTTTTTATTTAAATATTTAGCTGAGTAAAGTATACGAGTTACACAGGACTAACTGCGTGGACATCTCTAGTGAAATACAAAAGGGTTGCGTCTATGATGTTGCAATATTGTGAGTGTCCATCTTGTGACTGAGAGAAAGTTGACCCATATATATGCAAATGTATTAGAATTATTTTTTTGTAAATAAATGAATGGGATTTTTGGTTTGGACTAACTAGTTTACTTAAAATGTAATGTTATTTGATACTCATATAATAATTATAACGAGTAACGTTGTAACAAAAGTTCAATTAATAAATTTAAAAAAAATTATGTGTCGAAATATTTTAGAAATAGAAAGAATAGAGCGTTTGCAATCTCTTGGCTATTGCAGGTTTGTTTAAAAGCCTTAAAAATATTTTTTCTGCATAGTCAGTGCGAGCAGGTGGATTCAAAGTTTTCAAACCTCGTTGTAACATCAGTCAGTCACAAAATTTCAGATTAATTCAGAATCCTGATAGATAGATAGAAGCCTGAATCTAAACCTAAATTTCTTGTTTAATGGTTAGTTGACAATTTCAGAGGTTTTAGAAGTTCTTGTAGACTCGATTGATAACTAAATTGTAATAATTTCTAGGGGAAATTCTAGGGAATAGGAAAGCCTCAAGTTGTACTCAATGTACTGAATAAATCCGACCTGTTTGATTATAGTTTTGTAATTATTCGTTAAATTTATTTGTCGTGGTGGCATTGGGGTGATGTTGCTAGCAAGCAGTGTGAGCGTTAGCTCATTCTACATGATACCCGCGTAGCTTTTTGTCAGTTCTTCTACACAAAAGGGTTTCCGAACTCTAAGCAAATAGAACAATTTAAATTTTTTATGAAAGTTTTATCTTCACTTCGGCTCGGATGCTGCGAGACTTATTGTTGATATTGTGTTTCATAGTTAAATGTATTATTAATTTTTTGTTCTTTGTTCGTTTAATTTCATCAGATTCATTCGATATTTCAAAACTGCAAACATTTCTAAAACATAATTTTTTTAACTGGTAGTCAGTACATAAATAACATACCATTTCATCCATAGTCATCATACACCGAGCCACAGCACAATATCCGACGCAATATAAATGAAATATACTTACTACTTAATAAAGGCTATCAATATAAATAGTTGAGACTATCTTTAAAGTACCGTAAAAGCTCAGTGGATATACATAACAGTTCATAATTTAGTGAATGCTTTAGAAGTAGAAAATGTTTTATTAAATTTTATATATTAAGAAAAACCATAATCATTTCCTTGATTTTAATTATAATTTGGTTTTGAATTTCAATGGCTTCAATAAATTTTCCTGGCTTCAAATTTTTAAATACTAAATTATTAGTTTAGGTTGTATAAATGGGACTGACAAACCTTTACTGTTTGATTGTATATGTATTACGGTTTTCAGTAATAATTGATGGACAAGTTAAGTTGAGATTCTTACGACGATTTTCGTTTTCAATTTCATGTTCCAGCTATTTGGGCACTGTTATTTTTTAAAGCTGAAAATTTAAAATCCTTAAATATTACTTTTAAATGACCGCAATAGTCTAAAACTCACTCATATCTGTGTTCAGAGGCGTTCGTAAATAATATGGTGTACTCATAAACCTAAATTGTTTTCTATTACACTGTTAATAAAAAGTAAAAATGTATTATGATGATAAAACTATTCAGTTTTAAGTTTACTTTCGGTTACGTCGTGCTTTACGCGTCTAAGTGACTGACATGTCAACTTGTTAGTCTTATGATTAAACGAAGCCAAATAATAAAAATACAGCGCCCATTCAATTCTTACTAAAATTATAGGGGCAGCAATTGGTTTGATTGTTTGTTTTGCTTTGATCCAGGAGGAACATGATTCCCAAGAGTCGCGAATACTCCAAGGAATAGCTAGTAGATATAGTTGATAATAGACATAGTTAATAATAAAAAGAAAAATATGTAAAACATCACTCTACCACCAGTTCAGAAAAACCTTCGTGAAGAAGAACTGGCAAGAAACTTCACTTGTATACTTTTTTTAAAATAAATTTACAGAGTATCTTTATGTCTTTACATAGTTATTCTTATCTGCATCGTTAGCCCGGCAAGTCCCTCCCCCCGAATATCCAAACGACGAACACCCTCAAACGGCACCCATTCACGATTTAACGCGGTATCCAGCCATCGCCCTCCTCAGCCATATATCATTTTATTATACCAATTCAATGAAATACAGTATGTACAATAAACTCTAAACTTTAGATTTATTTAAGAAATACACTTAACAAAATGAACACAAAAAATCAAATAAAAAATATTATATAATAACTATCAAGTACGAATTTGACTTAAAATAAAATAAAAATATATTGTATGTGCATAAGTCATATGTTATGACTAATGTTTGGTTTGTATAGTTATTGCATGAGGCATACATACATTAAATTCGCGATCATTGTTCTGTTTCTACTAAACACGATGTAATAATATTCTAACGTCATGTCGAACTCAGTAAGAGTTTTATGACATTTGATCACTAATATTTTTAATGCTTTTGGTAAATAAACGTTATTTAAAAAAAATACATTATTTATTTATACCAACGTTTGCCTGAGACGCCAGGGGATTTTTAAATAAAATACTGTAATTAATGGTGTTTCAGGGAGTATATTAAAACTCATCTTGCAATAAATTTCTAAATTTGTTCCCGCTTTGTGACAATGGATGGATGACAAAGTAAAAAGTGAAAAAAGACAGATGATATAGAACATTCTAGCAAAAAAAAGTTACAATGTCAACGCACAGTGTTGCCGTGGCCAACTTCAGCTTAAATTAGCAGGCGCTTTTGTCTGAACATGGCCCCGCACGTTGGGCGCTCGTCGTTTAACAGGATCGTCAATCAGAGGACAAATCCTGCTAAATTATCGTCGAATAATTCCACCTGATGTCTTGATGTCTGCCACGCGGTTGACTCCATCGGCTTCAGGATGAACAGTAATGATGCAGCCAAGTCGCCATTTAAGAGGAGGCAGATTATCCTCCTTGATCCCAACAAGACTCTCCATCTTCAGTGTGTCCTAATTGTGTCTCCACTTCACACGTTGCTGTAACCCTCTAGTACAGGGGTCGGCAACCTACTGCTCGCGAGCCACATGCGGCTCTTTGGATGTGAAGCTGCGGCTCTTTAGTTCCACACGCAAATGTTATTTATTTTATATACAAAAAACATTTGAAAATCGTTGTGAAACGATTAACGAGGATTAGGTACCATTTCTATCTCTCAGCCACTTTAACTCGTTTTTCACCTCACCACTTCCCCATGACACGCGTCGTCACTGTCGTTAGTCAGTAAATGTTTAATTGTTCTAATTTTTACTTAAATAATAAGTGATTATCGAATAATACCATATTATATATTATCTAACTTGTTGTAAAAACACTACTTATATATGAATAAATAAATATTTTTCTTATAAACAAATAGATTAGTTCTTTTTTATCAAAAAAAAACTTTATTTATGCAAGTACTATTTATTTTTGAAACATACTTGTGGCTCTTTAAAAACTAAAAAAAGTTATAAATTGTAATTTTTGACTCTTCTGACTCAAAATTTGCCGACCCCTGCCTTAGTATATTCGTTATTCCATCCACCCCAAAAAGTTGTCTTAGCTGTTCAATTCTTCGGAAGCGGGATAGATGACTAGAAATTTGAATCTTGAAGGTCCGGAGCAGGAAGAGCGACCAGTGGGTGTGAGTGGCAGCAAATCGTTAGGGTCAGAGGACATCGAACAGAGTGGCCGTGAATTAAGTATGGCCTCGATTTGAATTTACCTTCATAAGTAGGTGACAATTACCTACCCGGTACCCTTACTAAGTAGTATTTTACAGACTTTACGCTTGACTCCCACAGACCACCGAAACGGGGAGAATAAGGAGGGGTAAAATGAAAGCAAATTATTTCATTAGCCACACTTTCAGATAACGAGTTACAACTGGATTTTAAAAACTTTACAATTTCATTATAAGCTCCAACAAACGAAGTGCCATTGTCAGAATATAAGTCGCGGGGCTTGCCCCTGCGTGATATGAATCTGCGAAGCGCTGTCAAAAAGTTATTGCTAGTTAAATCACCAACCAGTTCAGTGTGGATTGCCTTTGTCGTGAAACACACAAATATTGCTAAATATACTTTAACATGTCTACAACCACGACCTTGACGACTAGCACATGAAATAGGTCCAGCGTAATCAACGCCTACACGTTCGAACGGATATCCCATGGAATTTAGCCGCGACTGCGGTAAGTTCCCCATTAAAGGTTCTAAAATCTTTCCTTTCAAACGTTTGCAAAGTAAACATTGATGGTAAGTAGCCTAAGCAAGGTTTTTTTTTAATTGAAAAAGGATTAGACCTTTGTCTTCTATCTCACCTGATGGAAAGTGACGATGAAGACTAAGGTGTTACACGTCTATCCACGAGATACCTATTCACTCGTCGCTTGAAAGAACTAGGACTATAGTTTTCTGGAAAAACAGACGCAGGCAGTTCATTCCACACCTTGGCGACCCGCACCAAAAAGGAACTATCGAAGCGTTTGGGATATCGACTTCTTGGGATATCTACCATGAAGGGATGGAAGGTCTGTCTGCGTCTAGTAGTCCGATGCAAGAAGGGTGTGGGTTCAACCTGATCAAAAAGAGCATTTACGCACTCTCCAAAATGTAATCTGTAGATGACTGCTACTGACTGACTAAACTGGCAACTTTCCGACGATGGTCGAGGCTTTGCAGTTTTTTGGTGGTGAGGTCAAAGTTGTTAATAATTTTTCGGGCTCTTCGGTCAACTGCGTCCATCGCTTCTAGGGGGTACTTAGCAGAACCATCCCAAAGGTGGCTACAGTACTCCATACAAGATCGAACTTGAGCTGTATACAAATTAAGTAGCTGTTCAGGGCTGAAGTACCGTCGGACCTTCGAGATGATTCCCAACTTCTTTGAAGCTGTTTGAGCCATGGACACAATTTGTTGCCCGAAGTTTAGTTGGGACGATATAGCTACGCCCAAAAGCCCTAGGTGGTCGGTTAAGGGTACAGAAACATTTTGGAAAGTGGGCGTTGGGTTGAAACTGCTCTTTTTCGCGGAGAATAAACACGCCTGTGTTTTCGACGGGTTAAATTGACCAAGTTGGACTCGCCCCAATCGGACACTTTCTTTAAGGCCAAATCCACCCGCTTAGTCATGGACTTTCTCAAAGCCCGGATTTCTTGAGGACTCGCTCGCTTGGACATGTATCTCTCTACAACGGTGTTGTCATCAGCGTAACCAATAATGCCTGGGGTTAGCAGGTCGTTATGTGCAGCAAGAATAACGTTGCAGAGAGAACAGATCCCTGAGTTTGGGGTACCTAATTAATTGCCATTAGGTCAGAAGAGCAGCCGTCTAAGACTATTCGAATTGACCGTTCCCTCAGAAAATCAGATATCCAGTTGCAGAGCCCTTTAGGTATTCCGTATGCTGGAGGCTTACTCAAGAGACCATCATGCCAGACCCAATCAAAAGCCTTGGAAATGTCTAAGGATACAGCTATAGCTTCACCGTGACCTTCCAAGGCTTCACTCCAGAAGTGAGTGGCATACACAAGAAGATTTCCAGTCGAGCGTCCACTGCGAAAACCATATTGGTTATCAGTAAGGAGCTCGTTGTACTCAACGTATGCCAGGAGACGATTGTTCAATACTCGACTCAATACTCCATGACTTTGCAAAGTATGAAGGTGATTGCAATAGGTCGATATTTGATGGGATCTGCACGGCTTCTCTTCTTTGGTACTGGTTGCACGTTAGCCAGCTTCCAGGATTTAGGGACCTTTCCAGATTCCAAAGAGAGTCGATACAGGTGCGTTAGTATGGGAGACAACTGGGCTGCGCAGTGTTTTAACACAACTGCAGGTATGCCATCGGAGCCGCTGGCCTTGTTCACGTCTAAATTCTGCAAGCATTTAAGAAACTCCTTTTGGCGAATATGAACGGTACCCATTTGGGGTCCGAAGTGAGGTAACTGGGGTGGAACTTTACCTTGACTATTTAGACGTGAATAGTCTGCAAAAATATTAGCAAAGAGGTCTGCTTTCTCTTTTACAGTGTGGGCCAGTGAACCGTCAGGCTTCCTCAGAGAAATATAGAGACCAGAAAGCTTTGCTTCCTGAAGGATATCTTGTCTCCGATGTGGCCAATGTGGTCAAAGCGAGCTTTTCTAATCATCTTTTTGCAAGACTTGGCGGCAGCATTGTATGTTTTCTTCAGTTCTCGCGAATCCACGGCTTTGCTTCTGCGAGCGTCAGCCCAGGCTTTGTACGCTTCTTGCTTAAGCTTTTCAGCTGTGAGCAAGCAGCATTAAACCATGGGCGACCTTTGGTTTCAAGAGATAGGTTAGCGTAAGGGATGAAATACTCCATTGCTTGGCCTATCACACTTGATACAGCATCAGCGCAGCACGATGGATTGGTTGATGTAAAACAAGTCTGCCGCCAAGGTTAAGACGCGAGAAAGTGTCGCATCTCATCCCAATCTGCTGACTTGTATCGCCATACTTGCCTCGCGCCTTTTGGGCCCGTGTCAGGTGGCGAGTACTGCGAAACAGATTTCACCACACAGTGGTCGGATGTCCCTGAAGGAGCAGTTATGGACACCGAGCACCTGTCAGGATCAGTTGTCAGCAGAAGGTCTAAGCAATATGCAGTGTGGCCGGCAAAGTCGGGGATGCGCGTGGGCTCGTGCACAAGCTGTGAGAGGCCTTGAGTCACGGAAAACTTAAAAGTCTCTCTTCCAGCGTGGTCAGTCGGTGTCCTGGTACGGGTATAGCCATTGCTCGTGATGAGCGTTAAAATCCCACAGGAACACCAACTGTGCTGAGGGAAAAAGTTGCCGAACCTTATCTGCTGCATTGCTGAGATACTCTATGAGCCTCGTTGTCTCCCGATCTCCGCTATGTGACCGGTATGTACTGGCGTAGACCAATTGGTCAAGGCCGGTATCAATCTGAACCCACATGACGGAAAAGTCCAGATCTTCCAAGTAACGGAGACGCTGACAACAGATCTCGTCACTGGCATACATGCACACCCCGGTGTTCGGGTGGAAATTAGACTCCAGGATGTACCCTGGGTAACAAAGGTATGCCGAGTCTGAAAGATTACAGATCTGCGTCTCCGTTAAGAAGAGTAGGTGAGGCCTCTCTGTCTCAAGATGGTGGTGGGCATCGTTGATATTTGAGTGCATTCCTCTGATGTTGCAGAAGTGCACTTTAAGAGAGAGGAAGTGCAACCACTGTAGAACCTTACTCTTCTTGTGACTCTTCATATTAGTTGTGTGAGTGAATAGGGAGGAGGACAGAAGTTGAGTGAAGCGCTGCGAATGGAACCAAGCAGCTCGCAATAAACAACGCACCGATGGGGAACTGGCTTGGAGACTGCGGGGACGCCCGAACCCCCCCGGGGATTGTCATCGGGTCCTCTCTAACCAGTCGTCAGCTGGCACGATGAAGTCTCCCGGGATTTTTCGCGAGTAGGCGGGGCAGCCTTTCGCATGTGGCTAGCACACTGCGGTCGGCCAGCGGTGCCCCGTTTCTTCAGATCCCGCTACCCTCCAAAACCAGTTACCCGGCGAGTCAATAAATTACGAGCTGAAGACAGTTCTCTGATGCAGCACGATTACTCAGACCTACCCTCCTCGATGGCTACACTAAACATCATGCCGGAACGCGACCATGTCACTTGGCGGCATGGCTTTGTTTAGTAGGTGGTGACAAGCCACGGCCGAAGCCTACCACCAGAAGATACTGCTCGTTTAGCACCACCCAGGGACCACGTACAAGGAATCGAGGGCGAAACCTTGCGGATTGGCCAATAATTCTCTCAGATAGTAGCTAAAAGTATTTATTGTCCAGCATGAATGAGTTTGATGTGTTCTAAATGAATCAAGAATTTTGTAAAGCGGTGAGTGGACTGTATAAGAATAGGATGTTTTTTGTTAAATTCAAACAATGAATTGCTTAAGCGACCACCTACACGGAGTAACTTATTATTGTCGACAAAAACGTTAAATTTACAAAGATTACTTTTTCGAGGAATAGGAATATTATTGACTAAATTATTATATTCTGGGAAAGATTCCATTTGAAAAATTCTAATTATTAAAATAGTTTCATTTTGTAGTTCATCCTTAGTGATAAAAATATTTTGAACAGATTCTCTCTTGCAAATCGTTATAAATCTCAATAAGTGAACTCGTTCGAGTTCGTTTAAGTTTTGTAAAACTCGAAAAACGGTAAAAACAATGAAATGGCTACATTCTTAAATGACAGTATGCAGAGAAACTTCCTTACATTCTGGTAAAATTTCAGGAGATGCAGGATTACAAGACCACTGAGACTTAGCTTAGGTAAGGAGGACCTGACCACCAATTTTCTAGTTAAATTTTATAGTAATTGAATATCATTAACGTCAATACCACGTGTGATATGATCGGCAGGGTTCTGGTCTGTAGGTACTTAGCGCCAGTTGCAGTTTCTGGTTTGTTCGACTATTTCACCTACACGGTTTCTAATAAACTGTTGCAGTTTGCTAGGAAGCATTTTCAACCATCCGAGTACAATGGTTGAATCAGTCCAAAACGTTACCCTCCTCACATTAGCACGAAGGGAAGAAATTGCCTTTTGGTACAAACGTACACCACCAGTGCCCCGCAAAGTTCCAATCTAGAGATTGTCATGGACTTGATGGGAGCCTTGGTGGAACCCTACTTTTTGCCATAAGTAAACGTATTACAGTTTCGCTATGATTATTAGTAGTTCTAATGTAAAGGCAAGCTCCGTATGCAGAAATTGAAGTGTCTGAAAAAACATGCATATCTAAACTTTCATACAAATTACACATGACAAGACGAGGAATGCGTATATTATTCAAATTTGTTGTAATTGTTGTTGTAATGTTCGAAGTATATCACGCCAAGTATTTGCAACTTCTATTGGTAGCTGATAGTCCCAAGATAATTTAAGTGACCACAATTTCTGCATTAGAATTTTTATGAGAATCACACAGGGAGCTATAAGGCCTAATCGATCAAAAATTTTATCAATTGTAGAAATTATTCCGCGCTTTGTCATGTCTGTTGAAAATTAGCAATTAACTTCAAACCAAAGTTCATCACTTTGAGTCAACCAGCCTAATCCTAAAGTTTTATTATCTTCAGTGCAAAATATTTAAAGAGATGTTTTGCTGTGTCGCTACTAATGTGCCTTTGTCTGAAAGCAACTCTGGATAGTTCAATTTCCATTTGCGCAATGCTTCTAGCTTTGGCTAACATCTTTGTGACCTTACATTTAACGCTCAACGCTTCTGAAATACTGTCATCACCAGTTATGAGGTCATCGACGTACATATCATGTATGATGATGTTTGCTATTTTATCATCACCACAATCAATGCCAATCTGTTTCAGGCATCTTGTAGCTAAATATGGAGCACTGGCGATTCCATAAGTGACAGTGTTTAACTGATACGCTTTGATCTCTTCTGAAGGATTATTACGCCACACGATCTGTTGCAGGTACCTATCCTTGGGATGAACCATACCTTGTCTGTACATTTTTTCAACGTCCGCGGCTAGTACATATTTGTGTTGCCTGAATCGGATAAGTAATGAAAGAAGATCATCTTGAAAGCCGGTCCCACCATTTGGATGTTGTTACATGAAATTCGTGACGTTGTGGGCATGCTGTCATTAAATACAACCCGCAACTTAGTGGTAGATCTGCTTTCCCTTATGACTCCATTTTGAGGTATGAAATATTGCATGACAGCTGATGAAATTGGGCACTCAGTCGTGTGACCCATGGAAATATATTCTGACATAAAATCAACATACATACAATGAAATTCAGGATGGCTTTGAATTTACGCTCTAAAGATATTAAACATTGTTTTGCTCGAGACAATGATTCACCCAAAACATAAGGCGATTGCTTATGAGGCAACCTTACACAAAATCGACCACTGTCTAAGCGTGTTGTGTCTCATTTGTATTGTAAATATAAAAGTAAAATTACAATACAAATGAGTTGGTACCAGGTCTAAATCAATTGAAATATATTCTGGACTATAATTGGACCGGAAACTATCCAACATAGACGAGCTTCCCAGAGTACCAGTTTATTATCTCCCAATTAAATTTTTTGTGAACCTAAGAGTTCCCAATATAATATGTTGCTACCTATCACTAAATCAACATCAGACGGCTTAAAGAACTTAGGGCCTGCTAAGTTAATGTCACAAGGATCAATGTTTAAGTTTGTAATATTTATGCGACGACAGGGAATTTGATCTGTTATTGCCGGCAAAACATTACAAAGTAAGTTGCATGAATAATCTTCACTAAGTGAGTGAATATTGACCTTACAAACCTGTAACATGCGCGTCTGAGATTTGTTATACCTTAGATTGATTTGTCGACATTGACTGAAGGTAAATCTAAAAGGTGACTCAATTTCTCAGTCTATGCAAGAGGAACTGGCGCTATCAAGTCTCACACGAGCAATGTGTGACTTCCCGTGTATATCTAAGACTCTAACTAAAGCAGTTGAAAGTAATACATCCTGTTCGTTCAGTTTCATGCATGTTGTTAATGCTACATTGGCCGGTGGTGAATCTACTAACGATATTGACATAGGAAGCTTTTTGAAACTCTCAGATGATGAGAACTGATTATTAAAAGGCATTTTATTATCTGCAATGTGAATTAAAGTGTTATGCTTACGTTTACATATTCTACAACCACTCTTTTTACAATGATTAGAATAGTGCCCTTCACGGAAACAATAAAAAAAAATTTTGCATTGAGGTAGCAACTCTAGTTTTTATTCATCGCTGAGAGCTAGAAATTGTTGACAATTGTACAATGCATGATCACCACTGCACCGTGGGCAATGTTTTTCCAACTGCTGACTACCTACTGTAGAACCAGACTGGGTGTTAGTCACTGAGACCATAGTCTTAAGTTTAATGTTTGACTGGGAATTTGATTGTTTGATACCTCGAGACATTTCTAATGTTTCTATTAAATCAGCATGACTCTTAATAAATTCAAGAAAATAACTTAAAGTAATTTTTTATTCTTGTCAAGACGACTTTTATACTCTTCCCATTCACGAAATGTTTTTTGGTTAAGTTTCAATGATAAAATGTGAATAAGAAGTGTATCCCAGAATGAAGTTGGTTCATTTAGTGACTCTAAGGCACGTACATTTTTATTAAATTGGTCAAGTAAACGTTTAAGGCTAGCAGACGATTCTGATTTAACTGCATCTATGTTAAATAATGCATTAACATGGTTTTGAATTAATAGGCGCTTATTGTCAAAACAATCGCATAAAAGCTTCCATGCTTTGGAATAATTCATTGCAGAAAATTCAATCAATTGTATTACTATAGCAGCTGACCCTTCCAGTGAAGCTCTTAAATAATGGAATTTATTAATTTCATCTATATCCTCGTTAGAATGTATTAGGCTAGTATAAGTGTCGCGGAACTCAAGCCAGCTATCATATACCCCATTGAAATTTTTTAAAACAATAACAGGCAATTTAAATGGCTTATGACTTTGAGAACCTTTCTCACTGGCTGATTGGTCATTTTTTAGTTTATTATGTTGTGTTATTAAGCTGTGATCTTTTGATAAGATGTAATAATAAATAGATTCAAAATCACTACGTTCAGCAATTCGCAGATCCATATCACTAACAACACATTCCAATTTTAACTGCACTCTTCACTTATTTCGAAGTTGCAGCTCTGTTACCTGAAGTGGGCTCAATGAATCATCTAAATCATTTAGGTAATTAACAAAGGTAGTAAGGCGTACTTTATAGCTTGCTCATCTTTTAACCAGTTCCTTTTCCTGTTCCATTTTGGTGATCTATCTAAGCTCAGATTTGCACCTGGAATTGATACAAATATACAATTAATGAAGTGAATTAGATGTGTGAGTTACATACAGGGATAACAGTTTGCACTTATGAGAATAACCACAGCAGTAAATGTTACTAATATTTTGTACAAGTTATATAAATAAACAAAAATAAGGAAACAACAAATAAAAGGCATTGCCATGAATAATAATTCCCTAACTGGGTGCCAACCTGGGTCTCTGCTTATTACAATGAGTATGATTAATTGCAACTTTGAGAATCTTATACTTTATACAAAATAATAATAAAAAAGTACACTAACTTGTTGTAATGAGCTTAATTACTACTTTACACTTCCTGATTAGGGTGGGTACACTACATAAATACGAAAAACTTAATTCCGATGATCATAATCACGAATTTCAAAATTCCGAATTTTATAACACCGAATGGGTCATAATTCCTAATTTTTCTTCTTCGAAACTTCAAGATTCCGGACGTTTATAATTCGAAAAATCAGTATGACGAATTTGAAAATACCGAACCATAAAAACCCGAATTATTAATAACCTGCAATATCATAAATACGAATCCCGAATATCAAAATTCCAAATAATATTAGTTGCAATAAAAACGCCTTGTAAAACTGTATGAGCACATCAATTTATACGTTCGAGCAATTACGTAGTCAGCTGGAAATGAGAAAGCTTATTTAGTATTTTGTACCGAGTTATTTCTTGAATATATAGGTTATGTACTGAAATGCAAATCCCTTTTTGGCGCTTCGCCGGCCGCTGCCGCGGCATGCTCGCTGCGCTGGCTCGGCTCACGCTGCTTGTCTTCATACAGACTAACTTTTACTCCTCGCTTCGTTCGTCGTCGCGCCTAGTTGGTATAATTTCAAAATGTGCCTTGTTAATTTTAATTTGTGGCACAGGAGATTTAGATTATAATTTTTATTTTATACACCTTTTAGATACTAAATCTGAATGTTAGCATTGAATTTTCGGACAATTAAAATTCGGAATACCATATTTCGGACTAGTAACACAGTGGGATTTTAATTCTTCGCACTAATGAAAGTCGGAAAATTAAAATTGCGTATTTATGAATTTCGATAAAATAAGAATCGTGTTTTTGAATAGTCGGAATTTAGTCTCTTAAGGATTGTGAAATTCGGAATTTTTTAAATCGGAATATTCAAATTAAAATATATAATTCGGAATTTTTGCGTGTTCCCGATTAGGGGTTAGATTATTGGGTGGAAATGAGTACTAATGACAGCGTATTCTTGAACTTAACTTCGATGAGCGTTTGTACTTGGGTGCCGCCACGTGCTGCGTAGATAGTTGAATTTATCATTTTCCAACCAATCCTTTAGTATTCGACGCTGTCTTCGTTATCATGAATCCGGCTCATACATCTACATCTTAGGAAATACATCTTGGTAAGTGGAAAAGTTTGATATTTGATTTGTTGACTCTCTGTGGTCTGTTGGGAGCATTGAATCGAACTTTGTTAAGTAATTCAGGAGTATTAAAAACACCAGTGACTAGCTTTTTAAGGAATACAATGTCGTGCATTACTCTACGTTTTTCAAGAGTTGCGAATTTAAAATAATTTAAACGAGCACTGTATGATTTTAATTTTTTAACTAAATTGCATCCGTAGTTTAAATGATATAAATTTTTTTTTGAATTTGTTCGATGCTGTTGATGTGTATTTTGTAACTCGGTGACCAAACTACACTACAGTACTCTAAGTGGCTTCTAATAAGAGAATTATATATAACAGTTTTAATAATAGGGTTTCTAAAGTTTTTACATTCTCTAAGAACAAAACCTAAGATCTTAGAAGCCTTTTGGTGATAATGTCAATGTGCTTGACGAATTTAAGCTTACTATCAAAGTACACACCTAAATCAGTAGTGCCATTCAACTCATCATGAACCTCGCCTGCTATATTGTATTGGGTTAACACAACTTTATTGTTTCTGGTGAATTTAACGTGTTTACATTTTTTTACATTTAAACTCATTTTGTTCAATTGACACCATTCGGACAGTTTGTTTAAATCATCTTGCAAGAGCACAGAGTCAGATGAATCATGAAAAGACCTTATAGCCTTTAAATCATCAGCGAATAAATATATCTTCGCATTATGGAAGCATTCTTGAATGTCACTAATAAAATAAATAAAAAGATAGGGACTTAAGTGAGATCCTCGAGGAATTCCAGATATGTTTAAGTAAGGATCGGAACTATAATATCCAACGGCTTCAATGCTTGCTTTTGTTGAAATTATAGTTAATTTATTCCTAACAAAGCAAGAAATCTCCGATTTATCCATTATTTTCTTAAAAATTTGTTGATATCCTGCGGTTTGCGTGAGTCGAGGATGGAGCAAAGCACTTGTGGTGCGGCAGCACCCGACCAAGCGCCATAATGAAAATTGAAGGCTCCCAATAATGAAAAATATAACGTTCAACCAAACAGCCGTTTAGCTAAACGCCTACTGTTAAGCTCAACTTCTAATTCAACGTGCGTATATACACTCTCAACGTTAAAGCCACTTTAATTGGATTGTATAACTATTCAGAACTAAATGTTCTGAAATTTACCTGAGTTTCAAATAATATATGATTAGTATTATTACTTCGTATATAATAGAATAACGACGGTGTATTTTGAATAAGAGTAAAATTAGTTGTAAAATTGTTAAATAAAATTGTTTAAGAATAGTTGTAAAAACCAGTAAAATAAGTTGTAGTTCTTATCATAATGACTACGCAGTAATATTCAGGTTTAAGTAAAATTCCAGGTTATAAGTTTGAAGATTGAACTTGAGCCTCAGATTTGGTAAGACTAATTGGCGGCAAATTTATAGTAACAGCAAGATTAATTCATCCAATATAATATTGCTTAACTGAATAGTTTTCTGTAAATTATTTATCTTTTTTGCCGGTTTCGCATCCCCGTACAACCAGAGCGTCTCTGAATGTAATTTACCGATCGAAATTCTGATTTAATGAATCCCACACGAACATCTGTAATATTATAATCAATGTCACAGATCATAGTAAGACCAAAGAATTTAACCATTGCAGATCTGATAATAATGATTAAAGTTAAATCATTAAAGCTTAACATCACCAGTGGCTGTAAAAAAAACAGTGTCACAAATAAAGTTCAACGTCAGTATAAAATATTATTTGTGTAAGTACAATAATAAATCAATGATGAATGAAAATAATAAAGAATTTTTTGTACCAAAATCAAAAGCAAAAAACAAGTGATGATAAAGAAACAATTTTATTTAATCTAGTATATTCCAACTGTGAAACCAGAGAACCAATTAAAAAAATAATTCGCAATTATAAAGTTTACATAATTCCAAATTAATATTCGCTATATTTTATCCCGGTATGGCTGGAACTGGAGTTGCACCGGTCAGCTATAAGTTCAAATATTTTACTTCAATAATTAAAGATGTTATTTTCAGAGTGTCTATGGGCCGTAACACGTTTAGTCAAATGTCTAAGCGTAAACGGCATAGCTTCTGCAATGAATGCCAAGGGCGAAGCTCGGGTGAATAAATACCTTGCACTTGTTATAATTGCTCCGCCACTGAAGAACAACACAGAAAATATTACACAGCTCTTCAAACAGGTAAGATTTTGAATAAAAATTAAGGAATTCTGAAGGTCAGAAAATGTGATTCAACAAAAATATTTTACGTAAAGAATACGCGTTTAAGTAACCCATAACCGCCCTTCTCAAAAAACCACCCTGTAGAATAGAAATACGCCGCATGAATTCATATTACTTTTTACAGAAAAGCTTAATGAGTTTGTGCTTTAGTAAAACGTTCATTTGCAAAGACTGATTCTTTTCAGCAACAGAATCTATTGGTTCAATAATACAGGATGTAACTTCTTTTGAAAAATCATTTTTTGTCAACAGTAAAAGATTTTTGAAAAAAATAATTAACTATGCAGTTATTGTTTTCTTATAAATCGAGGGCATGACTCCTTTCACGACTTTTCCCTAACTCTCGTGGTTTCGGGCCTGGCCATTAACGCCCTTCTGAAAGAACCACCCTGTATACGAGGCCAGAGCGCAACGGTGTGAAACGAGTTGTGTCTTCCAAACTATACAACTGTGATATGCAGTACACGGGTATACTTTGTAGTGGAATCACATAATATACAATACCAGTATACAAGCGGACGATTCGTTTATAGTTCGGAATAAGAGTTTAAGTGAAATTTATTAGCCTAAATTTAGGACGCTAATTAAAAGCTTCTGATTACACTTTCCTAAATTTAGTAACTGAATTAGTTACAAGTTGTAGCGCACCGATGTCGGACGTGTCAAGTAATACCTACCAGGATGGCTTCAGTACTTTTCAAACGCTAAAGTACATTGGTTATAGCTAATTGTCCAGTTTTTCTCTGATGTTTATATTATTAAGTTATGGCTTTTATTTATGTGTTTTACACATTTAGTTCGAGTAACTTTTACAATTTTTTACCAAAGACAGTGCATATCATTGTAAAGCTTTAAAATATTTAAAATCTATCCTTTTTCTTTGGATTTTTGGGGTACTTACGCTGAGCACTCGAGAATAACACAATCTATACGTCCTTTTATAACAAATGTAAATGAATAAAATAAAAAATTACGTTTTAGTTTGCAGAAAATCAGATGAATACCGCATCATACGACTGGCTAATTGCAACACAATCAATCGACGATTTCAAATCAATGAATGAAGTGCTGAATGCTACTTCCATACGATTCGACCAAAATATAGTTGGTGCTCACCCGCATAATGCAAAACGCAATCAACAAGAAGGCTCATTAAACTTATGTGATAATAACTTTTCATATAAGAAAACTCGAAAGCCCGATCAACGCAGAAGCCGACATTATTACAACTGTCCTGAATGCTACAAAACCGAATTTGAGTTTAACTATTATCGCGCATCTGAGAGATTTAAGAACCTAACGAGAAACAAAATGTTTAATTCTTTTGGAAGGCAGACGCCACTATTCCAGGCTGGCATTTTACATTTCAATCAATCTGGAACTTTTGAAATGCAAAATATCAGCACATTCTCCTTAAAGAAGCATTTTCGATTTTGGAGATTCATGAGTAACAGCAGTACGCTAGTGGGAGGCATTCATTTAGTACAATATTTCAAAGTGCGTTTGAATTCTACACTGTATTCAAAGTATTTAGGTTAGTATACAATTTTCACGTGTTGCCGCACTATAAATTCGTTCATAAGCATCGGATGAATCTCTTTTATGTTACATTTTCTGAGATGGCGTTTCACAGCCCGTACCAGTTTAGGATAAATAAATTAGTCGTTGAAAAGCCTCATAAAATATTTTGATTGCCCATAAAAAACCAATCAAAGCTTCAGCATCAGTTTCGTATAAAACAAACACAACACATATTTACCAATAACCTTTTAAGACCCTTAAAAATATGAAATTATAATTGAAACGATTTTCTTAATCATAATTTCATATTTTTCTACCATGTAAAAAATCGGAATTTTTCGTAATTTACTTTACATATTTTTCAGGTAATTGGGATATTTTAAACTCAATGTCACAAATCCAAGTGCCTTATCCGACTGAAAGCAGGAACTTCCTCGGTGAGAAGCTGGTGGTTGGCCGAAGCAACCAAACGGGCGAGGACAACTCTATAAACGACGATGACCCATCGGCCAAGAGCTTACTCAATGATGTCTTACGTTTATTTTCTATACATTTAAACGCAACGTTAGTAACTCACGAGTACATTTATCTACAGATAATGATAAAGCACGATCCAAAACACAAGGCCTTACTTGCGTACTTGGTGCAAGACTTTTGCTTTGAATATATGTTTATATACTTTTATATAATTTGTATATATAGTCTTTGTATATAAATATGGATATAATTACGACTACGGCGTAGGCTCATGTCACCCACGTAACAGATGTCGCTCGAAGTCCTTCACCAAGCGTAGTTATTTTATTATACCACGTGATAAAGTATTTGAGTGAAAGAAGTCTAGGATGAAAGCCAGGAGGTTATAAAATGGGTCTGGAAACAGAAAGTGTTTAAAAAATTCACAAACTTTATCACTTGTGACGCGGTCCTCATCGCTCTTGTCCTGAGCGTATGAAATTCATAAAAAAATTAATCCCAAGACAAACGCGTAAAAATCGTTTTTTATTCATTTGCCTTTCTCAAGGTTGTCAGATTCCTATAAAATATAGTTTTTAGAATTAGGGATTTTAAAAATCATTAATTAAAATAATGAAGCATGTTTAAAAAGCACAAAACGCTATTTCCAACCCTTCTCAAGCCTTTTTATTTTTTTTTTAGCTAACAAACGAGCACGTGTTCTGCCTGGTGGTAAATGGCATTCCTGTCCATGGACATCATTAAGCATGGGGTTTTATCGATTACGTGTTGACGGGTAACGTGACCGACCAAAGACACTAAAGCTGCGAATGTCATTGCTACTGTCGTTTCACTAGCTGGTTAAGTTGTATAATGTACTATATTGTATCGATTAATTAAAATTATTTCTAATACCGTCCCAGAAAAGTTCTTAACAAAAGACTCGTTTTATTCTATTTTCTATTTTTATATAAATTCAATAGAAATTGGGTACATTTCGATCCTCTGAGGATTTAAGGCTTCAACAACGCCTTTGTGGAAAAAAATCATAAAGTAAATTACATGAGCAAAGTTTGTTGACATTCAAAATATACATTTAAAAACAGAATACTTACTTCCAAAAAGAGCAAAGAGAATTATTTGTAATTGCCTTTTGTTACACAACAGCAAATTTAGTGGAAAGGGTATGTGTAAACCTTCTTTGGAGAAACCATTTATGCTTGGGATACTCAATAAAATTGAATTGTTTAAATAACAGGGCAGAGTACAGGTACTACAGCAAGCTCGGGTTCCGTACCTACGAAGGTACTTGGACCGGTCTACTGGGAGGCCTCCTGGATCGGGCTGTGGATATAGCACTCGAGCCCGTCACGATTCACTCACCTTTGGACCAGCATATGAATTTCCTCTTTCCTATTGCAGAAACTATGTAAGTTTCAAACAGTGGTTTCAAACTTGTGGTATAGTTGTTTGATACATACTCATGAACTCTTGTGAATCTGGGTTTGACTAAGTTTGACGTTCGACACGTTTGAAAGTGAGTGAACTTTGTTTTATTCTAAATTGAGTTTTAATTAAGATATTATCCGGTAGATTTTGAAATTAATAAACAGTTATACGTATTCAATAGTTGGTAACTGCTGTTGTGATTATAATATTTTTGATAGTGCGTACCTAATTATAAATCATACCAAACACCACTCAAATAAAAAAAAATTCAAATCGAATCTTAAAAACCTGTAAATGTTTCTACTACTGTGTTACCTCCAAAATTTCACAAAACGTTACTCAGGACGGCCTTTTATTTAAGATACAATCTCAGCCGGGTTTAGATACAAGTAATACCTTAATTATATGTATTTATCGATTCAAAATAAGTAGGTATAGTGTATATTGTGATTGTGCAATATTGTTGACAGGTGTAACATCTACATACGGCAGCAAGAGACATCGACAGTCCGAGACATATTCCTGGCGCCATTCAGCCCTCGACTGTTAGCCTGCGTGGTATCAGTACCCATCATAGCCTCTCTCTCCATTGTGCTGATCAGCAAGCTGTCTCCAGCGATGAGGACCGACGGCTCGGTGCGCCCAGTCGGATATACTGAAGCATTGATTTGGTCAACTGGCATTCTTTGTCAACAAGGTGAGTTTTTTTATTATGACAGAAAATTTCATCTAGTTCATAATTTACTTCAAAATAAACGAAAAATTCAATACTCAGAGAGTATATTGCCAGTATAGTGCTACAAAAATATTTAAAAAATCCCCATACAAATACATCAATTGTATGGCCCCAAAGTAAGCAGACCTTGTGTTATGGATACAGCGAACTGTGGAGGAACCCAGTATAAACATATATTTATAAATATCAACAACCATGACCCGGGACCAAACATCTGTGTTCATCACACAAAAGAATGCTTCAACCAGAACTCGAACCTGGGACCTCCGGGGTATGAGACAGAACACAATAGCTAGGGTTTCTTTCGATTTACTTGGCTTTGACTTATAACAAGTAAACTTCCCACGTAGGAGCTAGAACGAAAGTCATAACTTTCATCTTAATATTCATGTCTAAGGTTAAAATTTAAATTAACCCTATTTTAGATACTAAACGATAGCAATTTTATACCCACGAGTATATAGATACTTAAACTTTTTACTTATATACTATACCTAAACTATCTAATAGCTATTACTAAAAAGATGAAATATTTGTTTGTAGTATACATAATCATAAATTTATCAAATTTTCGAGCACTTTTTGTCCTGTCGGACATGTCTTCCATAAATAAGACAGGATTAGGTTTCACATAATGTATTATTTACAACGTTGTTAATATTACGGTAAAAATAGGAACAAGAGAATTACCGCTTCAGCCGTATTAAAAAAAAAGGATTTTCTACTGCCATTGAAATTTACACATGAAAACGAATGGATTAACACATCGAATAATTATATCCCTTAATTCTTGAAATTGGATTTCGAATGTCGGCGCTTGTAAAGCATAATGAACTTGACTTGAATAGAGCTTGGGAAGTTTAGATAATCTTTTGTTTAAGGTGGTACTTGGGTGTCTACGGGTCCTGCAGCCAGCATCCTGCTGATCGCTTGTCTGCTGTTCGGCGTGGTGATCTACAACGCATACGCAGCATTCATCACGTCGGTGCTGTCCGTGCGCGTCGCCAGCGTCGATACCATCGCCGCGGTTCTCAGGTCTCCCAACTTCAAGATTGGCTACATAAGGAACAGTGCTGATCAGATGTACCTGATGGTAGGTTCACAAAAACAATAACCTTAGATTGAAACTAGTAATTTCTTTTCTTTAATTTCTTCAGTGGTTAATTTTTTGTTTTTTTTTTCTCAACATTGACAATTACTTGTTCTTATTGACGTCAAATAAAACATGATTCTACCACCAGTTCGAAAAAACCTTCGTGAAGAAGAACTGGCAAGAAACTTCACGAGTATATTTTTTTTTTCAAAATAAATTTACAGAGTCTCTTTATGTCTATACAAAATTATTCTTTTCTGCATCTGTTAGCTCGGCAAGTCTCCCTCCCCCCAAGTAATCAAACGACGAACACCCTCAAACGGCACCCGTTCACGAGTTAACGCGGGATCCAGCCATCGCCCTCCTCAACCATATTAGAGGGAAGTGAGCGACCCGTCACCCGACGCTACCATAAGAAGACGTACTTTAGTGACAATGACGCTTTAGATATTCATCGGGACGAAGAACTCATCGAACAAACAGACACATTACACATGCTTTGTTACAAATACTAGTACAATCCTGTTAATGAGGGGATTATACCCAAGGGCTTTTATCATCCAAATAATCGGATAGTTTATAATATGCTTTAGCACACAACTTCTGCTTTATAGTTTCTTTGAATTTGTCAATAGGAAGACCTTGGATATCCTCAGGAACATTATTATAACAGCGTATACATTGACCCATGAATGAGTTAGTGACTTTATGAAGCCTACTATTATGAGTTGCCAGCATATTTCTTCCTCTTGTGTTAACATTGTGCAGATCTTTTTTTATTTTGAACAAGGTTATGTCCTTTTTTACATACATAAAATTTTGTAAAATGTATTTTGAATGAAAAGTGAAAATATTTATTTCCTTAAATTTACTTCTAAGTGACACCCTTGGGCCGAGCTGTAAGATTGCGCAAACAGCCCTTTTCAGCAGAATAAATATAGTATCGATGTCGGCAGCATTCACCCACAACAGAATACCATATGTCATGAGGCTGTGGAAGTAACCAAAATAGACTAATCGAGCAGTTGTTTCATTTGAAATTTGTCTCATTTTTGAACAGCATATGTGGCAGAGCCAAGCCTTTTCGCTAAACCATCAACATGCGGTCCTCACTGGAGTTTGGCGTCTCATGTTAAGACCAGAAATACAGTTGAGTTTACAGGAGTCAGTTCCTGGCTCTTAACTACAAAGTTTGTGCTTACCTGTTTGACATTTGGCAATGTAAACTTCACACATTTCGTTTTTTTTTCATAGAGCAGCAAATTATTAGCTGAGAACCACTTCTCTGTGTTGGCGATGCATTGGTTTACTGCTCGATAGTCAGTTTCTTGTCTTTTGATTTAATTTTAATAACACCTCGCATTGATTCTTAACTAGAGATGGCAGATAATTGATAATTACTAAAAATAGGAAACGACCAAGAACTGAGCCCTTGGGCACACCCATTGTCACTGCCGATCCTGGTGATTTTTTTCCATTTATTTTCACACGCAACTTTCTGTTTTCTATTAGAAATATATGATTTAATCAAGGCAAGCGCTCGGTTTTTTTATGCCGTAATGGAGCAGTTTCATGAGTAGAGTAGTATGATCCACACAGTCGAACGCCTTGGACAAGTCACAAAAGACACCAATAGCATTACACGACTCCTCCCAGGCGCTGAATACGTGTTTTATGAGCTCAACACCGGCATCGGTTGTTGAGCGACCCCGCGTGAAACCAAATTGCTTACAATTCATTGAACTATTACCATAAAAATGAGGAAGTAATTGATTTAAAATTAATTTTTCAAAAATCTTACTGAGCGTTGGTAGTATAGATATAGGTCTAAAATTATTAGGGTCAGACATACTACCTGCTTTGAATATTGGAATGACCTTACTCAATTTCATTAAATCAGGAAAAACACCATTATCAACACAGTCATTAAATATACTGGCTAAGTACGGGGCTATACCATCAATGACATATTGAATAATTTTAAGAGAAATTCCATCTAAATCGGCAGTATTTTTACTTTAATGCTTTTAAATGCATTTAAAACTTGTGGAACAGTAACATGTTTAAAAATAAAATCAATATCGCATGAATTTACATTTTCCGTTAGCAGTGACTGTGCAAGAGTGGAACATGAATTAATACTCAAAGTAGTTGACACAGGGATGGCAGTAAAAAAATTTTCAAATGCTTCAGCAACTTCTTTGTCAGTTGACAACACTTTATCATTAATTTTTAAATTATATTTGGTGTGTGGTTCTTTTGCTTTCCCAGTTTCCTGATTAATTATATTCCATGCAGTTTTGGAAATATTAGTACTATATTTAATGTTATTATTAATGTAATTAGATTTAGCTACACTGCAAACTCGTTTAAATAATTTTGAATACTTTTTAACATATTCATAAAATGTCTTATTATGATTATAAGTTCTTTCACTGTACAATTCATATAATCTATTTCTACTTCTGCATATTCCGACCGTTGCCCAGTCACTAAACGTAAATAAATGATTATTTATACATATTTTCTTTTTTTTTAAAACAGAGTCATATTCATTTCTAATTATATTATGAATAGAGTTATATTGAGTAATAGGATCTCCACAGTAATCTAATTTAAATGTTTTTTCAAATACATTTTTCCTAAATGTTTCAAGCCGTCTCTCATTCATGGGTACAAAGGTAATTTCTCTTTTTAGCGTCTTTTTTAGCCCAATATCAAAAGTGGCCAACTGCCCACTATGATCTGATTGTAGTTTATTAATTACTGACTTTGTACATGGCATTAAATTTGTAAAAATGTTATCAAGACATGTGGCTGAGGTCGCTGTGATTCGCGTAGGCTCTAAGAAGAGATTGTTTAGGTTGTAACAATTAAAAAGATTCAAGAATCGTTTACTTTGTGACGTTTCTACTAATAAATCAATATTAAAATCGCCACAAATAATTATTTCTTTGTTTTTGTTATTTACTCTATGTAATACCTCATCCATAGTGCTCTCAAATGGTGAGGATGGGGGTCTATATACACTTATTATAACAATATTCCCTATCTCAATACAGGCTATTTCAACTGATCGCTCAACAGACAGACTTACAATATCAGTGCGTTCTTTAAATGTTAGGCTCTTATGAGTGATGATCATTGAGCCGCCGCAAGTTGTTTGTTCTCTGTTGAATGAACTAGCAATTACATGATTCTTATATGAAGACATAATTTGACACTGTCTGAGCCAGTGTTCTGTGATACATATTACATGAATATTTTCACAGTTTATGAACAGTTTAATCTGTAATTCCTTACCATCGATGCCCTGCATATTTTGATGGACTATGTTTATAAAATTATTTTTTACATTTTTATTGCTTAAATTACTACTTAGAATACTGGTGCTAGATGTATTATCTGTTGTCACTAACTTATGTTTAAATTATTCCTAATAGTTGTTGCGGTCCTTACCGGCGCTTGTGAATACTGAAGGCAATAATGTGTGAGCGAGAGACGAACAAGAGAGGCTTCTTCCTTCTTTATGTGACTTAGTACGTATGACGCTGCAAGGCAATATAAAAAGAGACGTTAATAGACCATTTCTTCTTCGCGAAGGTTTTTCCGAACTGTTGGTAGAGGCATGTTCTATTTGACGTCAATTGGAACAAGTAATTGTCAATTTTGAGAAATAAATATTTGTATTTGTATTGGGTTTGAAAAAAACTTGTTTTTCTTAACTTTTTAAATTTTTTTTTAACCCGGACTAACACACTAACTGTATGGCCCCAAAGTAAGCAAAGCTTGTGTTATGGATGACCATTAAAAGAAGAAACAAGTTGTAAACATTCAAAGTTCTGAAGCTTTATGAATTTCGGTGACATACACACAAATCGACTCGGATTTTACCCTGTAGGAGATGAACTTCCAGGAATACTTTCCTATTGTTCCCTTTACTACATAAGGCACCCTTGCAGAAAAGTACGCTGGTTTAGGCTGTGCGTTTCTGTCAATTATTCACCGTTTTATGGCGTGAAAAGGTACAATTTACTTATCTTGTACAGTCCATATTGCCATTTTTATATAAATCAAGACCGGCTTCAATGATATCGGCTCCTATTATTTAACATTTTCATATATGATTAAAATTTCAGTCAACAAAAGACGCCCAGCTGAATGCTTTTTACATTCGCGGGTACTCCGACGCAGAGAACCTGGTGACCTCAGCTGAGGAGGGGCTGGAGCGCGCCGCAAAGCAGGACTACGCCTTCTTCGCCGGGCAGCGCGCCGCCAGGACTGCTTGGCGGTAATTTACAATACAATACTATCGCTTTATAGCTAATAAAACACAAAATTATAGCAGATAATATAGGCGGCTTTACCTTTCAAGAATCACCAGGCAACTTGACATAATAAAGGATTATATTAATAGAGGCAGTGCATTGCAAAGTTATAAAAAAAAATGGGCTTATTACAATCATTTTAACACTTTCAGTAATCAATTTCGGTAGTCATTTTATTATGAAAGTTGTTTCGAGCCTTGCAGTGGTTTGCAGGTCCGATAACCTGTATTATAATATTAGGTCTTTACCTATGAAATTGCCGTTTTTCACGAAATAAATGAAGCGTAATTTTTTTATATATTTTTTATTTCTATTAATCAAAATAATCACCCATGCAATCAATGCATCTTTGCCAACGCATTGGTAGCTTATTGATGCCTTTCTTGAAGAAATCAGCTGGACGGGAGGCAACAAATTCTTCAAAGGCATTTTGTACTGCCTCTCGGGTATTGAATTTTTTTCCCGCCAAGAAGTTATCCAAATTCTGGAAAAAGTAGAAGTCTGTAGGCGCAAGGTCTGGTGAGTACGGCGGATGACGGAGAACTTCCAACTCCAACTCTTGTAGCTTGGAGACCATCTGCTGTGCAGTATGAGGTCGCGCGTTGTCGTGCAGGAGCAGTGGAGCCGAACGATTGACCAAAGCTGGTTGGAGACGTGCGAGCTTCTCCATCATTGTGTTCAGTTCTTCACAGTACACATCTGCAGTAATGCTTGTCCCGTTTGGCAAGAAGCTGTGATGAATTACACCCGCGTTAGACACCAAACAGTGACCATCACTGTTCTAGGGGTAAGTTTTCGTTTAGGGCATTGTTTGGGTGCTGAATCAGGGTCCAACCAACTTACTGAGCGCTTACGATTGTCAAACAGGATCCATTTCTCGTCACAAGTAACAATGCGGTTCAGAATTCCTTCATTTGTATGCCTGCTGAGCAGTGCAAGGCACGTCTCCACGCGTACTTCGCGCTGGCGGTCATTGAGTTCGTGGGGTACCCATTTGTCAAGCTTTTTTACCTTGCCAATTTGACGCAAATGGACCAATATTGTTTTGATGCTAACGTCGAAAGCTGCTGCTAATTCAGCCGTGGATTGAGTTTCATCAGCTTCCACAATTGCCTTTAATTCGTCATTGTCGACCAAAGTTTTCGGACGACCACGGGGTTCATTTTTCAGGTCAAAATTTCCAGAACGGAACCGGGTAAACCAATAACGGGTGGTGCGTTCGTTTGTAGTGTTCACTCCGTAAACGTCGTTGATGTTGCGTGCCGCTTGTGCCGCGTTGCTGCCACGACGGTACTCATACTCCATAATTACTCGAATTTTTCACTTATCCATGATGACGAAAAATTTTCGAATGCGTTGAAAACAAAACACTAACTATTAAACAAATGACGATTTTAGAAAAAGAGTTCCATGTTTGTTAAATAAAATTAATTTGAAATAAGAATTATCAGTCAAAAAAAAAAATATTTTCATTTTAAATGGCCAGTACGGCAAAACGGCAGTTTCATAGGTAAAGACCTATTATAAAGGGATAAAAAGGATTTTGGGCAGTATGAAATGAATATTATGTGATGCACATTCTGGAGAGCCTCGTGGTAGGGTTATTAGTCATAATCTCCTGAGTTCAAATCCGGTAGGGACTAACATTTGTATGACGAATACAGATATAGTTTTCGTGCAATTATTTTAATGGTTTAGTTATCTATTAGTACATAAATGTAAAATCGATAGCCAGGAAATATGTGCCGAGGCGCAAAACCCCCACTTAATCCTGTTGAAAATTGTACTTTTTAATAAATAGTAATATACAAATAAAACATTACATTATATGTCGAAAAAGCGAACGGAAAATAAATGATTCTTAAAACAAAAAACATTTCATACATGTGGTGTGTTTGTCTGGGGGTTTAATATTTTTTCTTAAGCGTAAAAATCCTGTCTATCATTAAAGGTATTTTTCTTAATGCTGACTTCCATCCGCTACCAGTGTAAATACAAAACTCATGCATCACATCTAAGTAAGTTTCATACTTTAATGATTATCAAAGACTCCATTATAAATGTTTCTGTAAAAATACCTAAGATTCGACAACCCTGAACGTTTAAACCACAACAGGTATAAACACAATGTTGACATAACTCAAATTTAAAAGACACCACTTGCTGTATGGATATTGGCTAATTGTTGTCGGCAAATAATAGTCTCAAGATTTTCTAAGACGACATTCACAAGCAACCACAACACACTTGTGTTGCAGTTGTTTAATTATACCGTATATTCTGTATAACCATGGCATTTCATTAAAAACATTTATTTTAAAGCTATGAGAAAAGTTTTCTAAGGACTTCCACAATGTAAGCTTCTCTATCTATCTCCAAAGTCAAAGGTACAATTAAATTTTAAATTTGGTCGACAATGACGTTATTTCTAAATCGTTCTCTAATGTTTGCCTGAAAGGGGATTTGTAGTGTTTTAATACTAGAAACGTGAACTTTTCTCCTGAAAAATTAATGAAACAGCTCTTGTGGTTCTTGCAAAAAACCATGGTTCCCGATGTCGTTATGGAGATGTTCGTGGTTAACTTTGGACGTTTCAGCTGCGTTCTGTGAACTTGTACTCGGCCACAAGTATATATCAGATTGCGTATTAATTCTATTAAAAATCGTAAATTATTAAACATAAAGACATACATGTTTCATTAGAAATTACAGCATGCAAACAAACATTATTCGGCATCGACATTTTGACATGAAAATTTAACTTAACAATAAATAGATGTACTGCGGATTTCACCTTGCATACATACTTAAGTGTAATTTAATAATTTCGTTTTCTACATGAATGCTCCTTTAACTACATATTATAAATGAATTTCATAAAAATAGCGCAATACTTCCTAAATAATAATAATATCCCTATTGTTACAAGAAAATTACAAAAACTACATGCATTAAAATAACACAAAACAAGACAGTGCTGGCGGCCTTATCGCTCAAACCGACCTCTTCCAGACAACAACTTATTCACTCATGTAACTGGGCCGATCGTTTTGTAACTTTTTTAAAGATGTAAAATATATATAATAAACTTCCGTTCGTAATGAGTGGAAGTTCTGTGAAATTGTTCTAGTTCATATTTTATATTGCTTACAATATATTGATTACATTGCTTTTTAAAAGTCTAAAAGTAGATTTAAGTAGCTAAGGGACTTCGCATTTGAATCACTTGACCTCAATACAAAGTTACTTTAATTCCATATGTAGTCAATTTTTTTTTCTTGGATTGCCTTAAAATAAAAATAAATAAGTAAATATGTATGTGTTTCCCAAGTGTGTAAGAAAAACTAGACCTAAACAACGTAACTTTTAATACAGCTAATACAAATGTGTAAAATATTCGATACAAATAGAAACTAGATGTAGTCCGATCATGCTGTCTGTGAGAAGGCATATTTTTAGAACTTGGTGGCCATATTGAGATTCGCTTTGGTCTTTATAGTTTTTCTGAAATTAGTATACAATTTAATCAAATGGCAACAGTTAAATGATTCTAACGACGCTTTTCGGTTCAGTTCACAGATTTGTTGGTCGGACTGTACACAGTTTCACAGTTTCTGTTCACATTGTTCACAACGGTTTAGTTTAGACGTCGCAGTAGGTTAAAACGTTTGTCAACAATTACAATCTGTACATTACAATTTATGTTATTCCAAAAAAACGCGATCTGCACGATTTAAAATAGAATTTAGAAAGCATATCACACAAAATTTTGTGTTTTATGAATGAAACTCGTTGTTTGAGTTTAACCTGTAATTAAAATTAAAACCATGATTTCTTGGTTAAATTCTTAATTATTTTAATACATTCATAATAATTACAAACATACTTCCCGAATATATGATAATTTTTTGTGGAGAATTTTTAAACAAAATCTTGACATGTTTACTTTCGAAGTGACCGAATGCCCCTTTATTGAAAGAGAACCCAAATACTCATTTGGGTGCTCTTTGGCGGTGATGTTTTCCTGATCCTGATTATGTATCTAGTTTTTATATCTGATGGAAGATTCTTCTAGAGTCTAGAGTCTGGCCAGCGAACTATAATATATAAAATTTTGTTTACTTTTTCCCTTCTCTAATAATTATAAATTATCTACCTTGTGAGATAATTAGGTTCATTGCTACCTAGTTGTAAGAAAACTCATTAGAATAAAATCAAAGTATTAAAATTATTTTACACAGTATTTTTTATGTTAGTTTTTGTGTAATTTTTCGCGTTTACTTTAATACGTTATAAATGTGAAGAAAATGCTTGCATCTGTAAATGTGTGCTACTCAATCACGCTTAAAACGGCTGAACGGATTGAAATGATTTTTGGCATAGGAACAAAATATAACCTGAAATATGATATAGGCTCACTTTTATTCTGAAATTTTTACGCGATTTTAAACAAAATCAGAAGAACTGACAAAAGGAATATTACAATAAATTATTCATTCTTTTGATAGCTCATAGTTAAATTATTCATTTCATTAATTATTCAAAGGGCAAAGTTTATTTAATAATTGAAACAAATGCACAATATTTTGCGATTCTGCAACTCAAATATAAAGTCACAATTAGAAGTTCAGTTAGTCGCACAGTATATAGAATGTATAACGATACATACCACACCTTAGCAATACCAAACCAATCTCGCAGTAACTTAGTACAATATAAGTAGTTATAATAAGTTACTATAATGCAAGTAATGGTCACCAAAACGAAGGTCTACCAAGATAGCACCTGTCGGTCTAAGCTAAGACCGAGGTCTTACCGCCAAAATCACATTTCCAGAGCGCAAGTCATAAGTGTGGCGAATTTTCTGGTAAAATTACTTGAAGTAGCGCGGTAGCCGGTCCAGTGGCAACTATAAGTAAATTTAGATGCACAATTTTTTTGTATTTTTCCCTTTCATACCAGAATTTGATTCGAGAAATTTAGTAAAAACGAATACCGTACTATCCTGATTTACGTTATTTTTGTTTTTTTTTTGTCTTTTGTGATATGAATGTGTTTAGTTTTCGTTTATTTCTACAAAGTAGTATCACAAGAAGTGCGGTAAATTCGTGTTCATTACTAAAGTTTTCTAAAGGACTTTTAGGGACTGGAACTGCTCGCGTCCGTAAGGAACGCTGGAAGAGAGGCTTTTAAGTTTTCCGTGACTCAAGGCCTCTCACAGCTAGTGCACGAACCCACGCGCATCCCCGACGTTGCTGGCCACACTGCATATTGTTTAGACCTTCTGCTGGCAACTGATCCTGACAGGTGCTCGGTATCCGTAACTGCACCTTTAGGGACATCCGACCACTGCGTGGTGAAATCTGTGTCTCAGTACTCACCGCATGACAACCGCCCAAAAAGCGCTAGGCGAGTAAGCAAAGGTCACCCATGGTTTAATGCTGCTTGCCTCACAGCTGAAAAGCTTAAGCAAGAAACGTACAAAGCCTGGGCTGACGTTCGCAGAAGCAAAGCCGTGGATTCGCATGAACTGAAGAAAAGATAAGATGAACAGGTTAAGATAAGAAGAGAAGAGAAAAGATAAGAAGAAAAGATTTGACCTCGGTGACTGCTAAATCTACCAATACCCATTTTAAAACTTAAGCGAATGCGAATGTAGGTAGGTACAAATGTTCATTTTATTTCTCTAAGTCGCGAAAATGTATGTGGGTAGGTACAAATTATTCATAGTGAGAACGTATTAAGAAAGGGGAAGCATCGTGCCGCGAGCGGGACTTGATCCCCGACCGGCGAAAGGTAAAGAGCTGCCAATTGGTAAGTGATTTTATATTTCACTCTCAGCTTTATGTGATCATTTTATAATGTTGTGTTAATTATGTGTGTGTAACTGGCGGCGTGCGGGACTGCTTTCGGGCAGTGACCAGCTCAGACCACAATGAGATTTACCAGTATCAGAATCTAAGCGAGGCATGGGGTGGCTATAGGGGAGGTTGGAGGCCACTAGGGGTATCCCCAAATCGTATCAGCTCAGGTACCTATTTCTTCAACCAGGAAGATTAGGTACAGGCTATAACCAGATAGCCAATACTTACATTCTTAGAGATTCGTCCAATACCGTTTAGGATGTATTTGACACCTTCTTTTCAGGACCACTTATTAGTGGTCACGACGAGTGTTTACTCGATTCAGATTCAGAGAGTTAAAATACGTGTGCACTAAGGTGCAGGTAGGTACGTATATTTGGTGTGTAATAATTCGCAACTACAGATATCAGGTGGTTAGCGACGCGACCGTTATAACGGCGAAGGAAGACATCGCGAGGAAACCCCACATTTTATTTATCATGTCAAGTGTAATTTTCTTATTGTATGTAACCAACAGGCTGATGTCCCGCTGTGCATAATCACGTGCCCGTTTCTGCCCACCACGAACAATCAGTACCTATAATTTGACCCGTGGCGGGTTGCTTGGCACCCGAAGGGTTAGGCTGTGCGAAACAAATGTTTTAAAACCATGATTAGATGTTTATGATAGGAAGAATATGAGTTATCTTTATGGAGTGCCTATCTAGGGATTTATTTATTATTTTACCGTCTCCGTTACGAAGATTTCTTTTTACATTATGTCTTTAGGACTCTAATCAGGATTTGTGCTTTATATTTTATCGTATTATTTTGTCCGAAAGTAAACTGCTGGTTTCCACAATACCGACTTACGAAGTTTAAATGAAAACTGTTCCAACTTTCTACACCATTGTCTTAGATTCTTCTTGTAAAAGTTTACTTTCCTTAGGGATTATATACAAAACCGAGTGATGCGATACGGAACTAATGGGGATCGAAATATTAACTGTTAGATTGCTTTAAGCCATCCGAGTTTACGGTAGGTTTAGAAAAGCTAATCGGATTTAGCTAGGTTAATATGTTTTCTGAACGGTGTACGCCGGCCGATAGCTAATGGAAAGCATGAATTATTTGCAAATACTACCTGCAGATTAATTGTTTGGTATTTTTCTGAAATTGGCGATTTACGACAGCAAAGTATGGACCAAAAGACTTCACCATAGAAATATTCTAAAATTATGTTTTGTCGTCAGATTCCTCAGTCAAGCGAGAGGCAGATGTGCTCTTCGTGAGGTGCAAGTGCCGTCGACGCGTGCGCACCTTGCCTTCCCGTTGCCCTACAGATCAGCCTATGCTAAGCCTACGCTTTTAAGGTGACAGTTTTTCACTAATTCTATAATTATCCTAGCCTTTGCTTCAAATTACTTTTGCGCACGCTCCATTTCTGCCAAAATTTTGGCATAAAAGTAAGTTTCAGGTCTTATTTTGTTTGTGTAACACGTTTTACCGATAATTTATTTGCTACATACCTATTTACATTTGCATAACAATATTTAAGTAGTCAGTGTCTTTAGTTCTGATGCTAATTTACTCTAAGTGACTTAAGATTAGTGATCAGGGTACAGCCATATTAGTTTTAACCATTGTTAACACTTTTGGCAAAATTATTAAACGAAAATACCTCTAAGAGAAAATATTTTCGCTTGGTGGTCGGAATACTAGCCGAGAGACCAAGTAGCGTTCATACCACTCAATGAGCCAGTAATCGCCCCTCGCTCTTGCATACTCGCATCTCACTGTTCACCAGATCGTCGAATATAAATTTTCTTACTTTCCATAAAATTGCATGATATTGAATGTTTAATAAACAACTTTAGACCTTATTAATTATCTAGACATGTTAAAAATGGCCGAGATATTAAGGAAAAAAGCACCCATCCTAAAATGAAGATGGTCGCTAATATCGCGGTCGAATTTGATCGCGATTGTAAATTTACCCTTCCATTGCCCCACTAAAGGCTGACAAACACGGAATATATGACAGACACGGAACAAACTGCACTAGGTGTATTAAACTAAGGCAAGTTAAATTATAATATAGTAGTGATAGAATAAACTACGAGGCTCAAACTGAAAGTTCTTAAAACTGACCACTTGTAAACAATATAATAAAAAAATATAATTTTAACCAAAGTTTTAAAAATGGAAGTCTTTGCCAATATTGTTGAGTATGTATTTCATTCATTTTTCATCTGTTTTATGATTTGGCGGCAAATTGAAAATTGTCTGTGTCACGTCAGCATGAATTTAACGTGAGAAAATTTTCGTGCAATGATTTTCTATGACCTTCGATGTCATTTAAGTCAACAAGAAAGTTATGAAAGACATGTGCATTTCACGATAAAGCCCCATCTCGTGCCACTGTTTACAACTGGTTTAATGAGTTAAAACGAGTTCGCACTAATCTAACCGATGATCTGCGTGAGGGACGGCCTTCTACGGCGACGACTGAAGATAACGTCTGTGGTGTGCGGCGTATGATAAAGACTGACAAAAGAGTGACCTATAAGCAGATTTGGACAAGCTTAGGCATCGGTATGAGGTAAGTGCACAAAATCCTCCATGAACATTTAGCGGTCAGGAAGCTTTGTGCTCGGTGGATACCTCATAATTTGACCGAGGACCAAAAACTCGTGTTCGTGTTCAATGGTGCCGTGAAATGGTTGAAAAATAAAACGAAGGTGACTTAGATGCTGTTTACTGATTTACTGTTATGATCCCAAAACCAAAAGGCAGTCTGCTCAGTGGATGTTTCCTTCCGAGGAGTTGCCAACTAAAGTGAAGAGAGGTCGAAGCGTGGAAAAAAAGATGGTGGCCTCGTTTTTCGGAAGGGCAGGTCCTTTCGCGATAGTTGTTTTGGAGGATCGAAAAACAGTTTCTGCAGAGTGGTACACTAACAATTGTTTGCCACTTGTCTCTTGGAGAAACGACCTCGCAGTAGGATCCTCCTTCACCATGACAACGCCTCGTCGCACACCGCCAGGCGAACGATCGACTATTTGGTGACGTCAAATGTGGAATTACTAGGTCACCCGCCCCGACCTCGCACCTCGGGATTTTTATTTATTCCCGAAAATAAAAGAAAAATTTCGAGGAAAACGTTTTATGGACGCCGCGGAAGCTTTTCAAAAGGCGGTCGAAGAGACCCCTAAAGATAAGTGGGCAAAGTGCTTTTCTCAGTGCTTCCATCGGATGCAGCGATTTATTGACGTGAATGGACACTATTTGAAAAGATATAATAAAACTAATCACTAGCTAGTTTAATCAGTTTTTGATTTTCTAAAAACTTTCAGTTTGACCCTTGTATTTAACGTCCGGTGTAATTTTTAGGCCAGTAGAAACAGCCAATTTCGAAAAAAAAGAGTACCAATTCATGTTTTGATTTATACGGTTTTATATCAGAGAGTGAAAATCTAAGACTGACCATTATCAATTCAAACTAAACTTAATTCTATCAGCAACAAAAGATAAGAATCTGTGCTATTACTGGAATTTTTTTGACACTATTTAATTCAACAGCCTTTTGTAGAAACTGCTCCTAATATCCATCATTTGTTACACTAATGACAGTCGCACATGTCATTGTCATTAAGTTAGGGATAATGAGGGACCACTTGTTTTTAATCGCTCATTGAAATCGAAACTATTTAACAAACTCAAATGTGGCTTCACTAATAAATGTATTGAATAGTAACATTACAATAATAGTTTCTTTAAAGTGCCTATGACGCACCGTTGAGTTCTGCCAGCATTTTAATGGCTATGTAAGCATGAAATAAGTATTTATATATATTGCATAATTGTAAGAATGCAACGTTTATTTTCTAAATAAATTTTTGTAATTGGCATCAAATTTATTTGTTTGATTAATTTTAGTATAAACTGTTTATGAATTCCTACGATAATTATTCAAATTCGACATTTACTTTGTGGAGTTCAACACTAATTAATATACATGATTCTATATTCCACAACCAAACAGAAAACAAAATAAATCACTTAAAAATAAAAACATAAAATTTTACATAAAATAATTATATAAAAGCTCCACCAGTACTTGAATTCGAGACCGCTGGTAGATGTACATGGTAGATTAACTTGCAGCACGAGGACGGCATATACAATTAAGATGGGTTAACCAACAATTGATTTTTTATGTCTGAAGATACATATTTGGCTGTGAACAAGCTTTCAAGTTGGTCTATTTATTCGTAAGTGATTCATATTTTCGTTATGAAAGTATGACACATCCCCAGTTTCCGCGCTCTTATGGTTTCCAATCGCGTTCGCAGGAGTCCACATATTTTCGCTTCTTTTTGATACACCATTCAACCGTTCTTTGGGATTTTACCTCAAGGAAATTTTAGGTTTCGACATGAAGATCACGATCGAAATTTGAGATCTTCTAACAATATGCTTCTGTCCACACCGCATCACACTTCTGATTTTTACCATAAATCATTCATATGCAAGTTCATGCAGCCGGCTTTAGGAATTCCGTTCTGACATATCTCCATAAAGACTACTTTCAAAATTAATTCGAAAATATATCTTTTACCCTCTTCTTTCTAATATATTAATAAATATGTAAGTATATGTCAAATAAATATATAATTATCTCGACATTCTGTCCTGTCGATAGAGGCAAAACAGACAGAAACTGGCGGACAATCCAAGCAGTGTCGAGAAATAGGTACAGCTTTCTGCATACGTGCTGACAGCAAGCCGCCGGCGATTCCCGGCCTATTATTATTATAATTTGAATGCACATAAGGGCTCATTGTATTCTCCATCAGCCAACCTTTGAATAAGTTTATTTCGCACGGAATCAAAAATCTAGTTCTTTATAATCCTTATGATATTTCATTTTTATTGCAGTCTCCTAGAGCTCCGTAGTTCAGGAACCCTGACCCGGCTGGAGCAGGCGCTGGTGCCGAGCATGCCGCAGTGTGAGCACCCACAAGGCTTCGCGTCGGCGAGGGCCGCGGACGTACGCTCGGCGCTTATCCTGCTGTCAGCTGGCCTGGTCACCGCCTTGCTGCTAGGTAAACGACATTTTTATTTTAGCTTCATGTAAAATGTTTTGTGGTTGGATACGTGAATTGTTACCAATTGTTGATTAAACAAGCTAAAGTGAGTTTCTTTGCACGTTCTCACGTCTTGCCTGTTCAACCAATCATTATGAATAGAAATGAAATGAAATGAAACGAAATAAATGAAATGAACTATTTATTTCTCAACATTGACAATTACTTGTTCTTATTGACGTCAAATAAAACATGAATCTACTACCAGTTCGGAAAAACCTTCGTGAAGATGAACTGACAAGAAACTTCACTAGTATATTTTTTTCAAAATAAATTTACAGTCTCTTTATGTCTACATAAAAATTATTCTTATCTGCATCTGTCAGCTCGGCAAGTCTCCCTCCCCCCAAGTATCCAAACGACGAACACCCTCAAACGGCACCCGTCCATGAGTTAACGCGGGATCCAACCATAACCCTCCTCAACCATATTAGAGGGAAGTGAGCGACCCGTCACCCGACGCTACCATAAGAAGACGTACTTTTAATGAATTAAAAAAATATGAATTTTTGTGTACACAGTTTTTTGTCATTTGGATAGCCGGCAAGCTTACACGCGACCCACTTGATGGTAAGTGGCATCCACACGCATGAACATCATTAGTTGTAGGTGTTTTAAGTATTACAAATATCACGTTCAAAGAGAATATTTTCATTCTCGCTCCGATCGCCACGCTGTGCGGACGTGCAAGACCCCGTTCTCCGTTGATCGGTCCCTTCCCGATATTCCGTGGCGCTCAGTCTACTGACGTCACGGTTTAGCGTGTTGGTTCCGTGCTACGGCTTTCAAGGTTTTTCTACTCCCTCTGAGTGCTATCGAAGTGCGAATTTTCTTTGCGACTAAGCCCCTTAGTCTTCAAAGTGCTGTGCTAAGTTGTGTTGTGCTTGTGCTGAGTGCACGGTTGTGCCCAGCGTAAGTAGTCTGGTTTCAGTATAAAGGATACTTAACGGTGTCAACGAATTTGTACTGAACCAGTCCTTTTATTTTTATTTTTTTTCTCTATTTTATTTATTTTTTCTTTTCTCCTACTTTCATATTTATTTTTATCATATCTGTGTGTTTTCGTGTGTATTTGTCCTTTCTGTCGGTAAAGGTTGACCCTAACGCGGCAACTCTTTACCTGCGTACCCTTTTTTTTTAGGTTTCTAGGTAGCGGCCTTCGGCGTACTACTGTTAGTTTTAAGTTATTCTCCCCAGCCCCCCTACCGCTGGTAGGGAGGTTAGCCGCTAGGGTTCGCTAGGTTTTATTTAGGAACTCTAGGCATATATATATTGTTGTCCCTCCCCAACCCCTCCGCAATGGCTTCCCTAAGCTCTGATGAGTTTAGGAAGAAGTTACTTGATAGTACCGGTGCTGAAGGCATGTCTATAAATGCTGATAAGTATCGTTTCTTGGACTCTCTTATCCCGCATATCATGGCGTTAATTCCCTCAATGGCCCCTCAGGCCACCCCAGTCCCCCAGACCCCTCTGGTCTTAGGCCCTCCCGCGTCCCCTTCCTCCAGTGACATGGAGTGCGAAGTAGACGCCCCTCCGCGCCGCAAGCGCGCACCCGCGACCGAGTCATCCTCGGACGCCACCCCAACTGACCCTGAGTCTCCCTCTTTTACGCTTGTTAAGAAACGCTCTAAGAAGCGCTCGAAACAAGCCCCGGCGCCCTCGACGCCCGTCCCTACACCCCCTGCGGCGTCTTCAACGCCAGCTGCCCCGGTGCCTTCAGCACCCGCTCCGGCCCCAACTTCTGTCAAGGCCAAGGTCCCACCACCCGTGTTCCTTCGGGAAAAGGGTAAATGGTCTGAGGTCTCGACTTTGTGCAAAGAGCACAAGATCCTTTACACCCGAGCGACCAACTCGGGTGAATCTATTAAAATCACTGTCTCGTCGATAGACGATTTCCGAGCTTTGACTCAGCTCCTCACCGATAAGCAATATGCTTATCACACTTATGCTCTGTCAGAAGAGCGTAAGATCAGAGCGGTACTCAGGGGAGTCCCGTCCCGTTCGAATTATCGAACGAGGCTATCCTGGAGGATCTGCAGTCCCAAGGCTTCCCGGCACTCGCGGTGCATAAAATGCACAGCAAGTACGGAAGGCGTCACCCTCTCGCTTTGGTGGTTCTCGCCAACGTCCCCAAGTCCAGGGAGATCCTGAAAGGGGTTAGCTCTATATGCGGCCTCTCTGGGATCTCGATCGAGGCGCCTCATCGCCGCGGTCATCCCGGCCAGTGCCATCGGTGTCATCGCTGCGTAGCCGGGTTCCTCCGGCTGCAAAGCCTACACAGTCCAGGCCTGCTCCAGAAAACTGGAGGCAGCGCCCCGCATCGAATCCCATCCCGGCTCCTCGCCCATACAAACCCACTCCTCAATCCTCCGTAGCAGACTTGAGAGCTTGCCCGCGACCACCACCAGTCCGAGAGACGCACACAAGTTCCGTTTTCCCTTCAACGGATATGCCACCCCAGAACATACAGGAACCACCTCCGTATTCGACGGATTCCTCTATACACGCTTGGGTAAAACGTTCCTCTCTTCTTCGGTATACCATTCTGCGTCTATCGTTGCAGAAAAGACATACTCGTGTCTCATCGGTAAAGAGAACGGCCCTCCACTGGTCAAGCGTCCAGTTGACATGCTCCTGAGCAAATTGTAACCGCTCTCTCCGATGTCGCACGGTCAATTTTGGGCCTCTAGCAGGTCTGTGAGCTCTTAATTCCTTTTCTTTCAATCTTCTTCTAATCGTAGAGACACTCACAGACGTTCTACGAGCTGACCGGAGCTCTTGTTGCACCTCAACAGCATTGCTGAAGCGGTGGCGCAACGACGTAGACACAATTAAATGGTCGTCTCTTTCTGATGTACAACGTTTTCTTCCGGATCCACGTCTTCGGGTATAGCCACTAGTCTCACGGAACCGTTGGTATACTCGTCGTACTGCAAATCGGCTAAGGTTTTAAGGTTGTCGAGCAACGTCAACCTGTCGCAGTCCTGTTTGCAATAGAGCAACGATTTGAGCGGCTTCTTCAGGGGTTGTATCCATCTTCAGGTACAGTTCTTTTGCGTATGTTGTTCCAGTGTGTTCACTCTAAAGTCTGAGTAGCGACTGACCCATTTCTTACCTGGACATAACATTTTATACCCTTTTAAGGTAGCCCAACTAGCGCTCCTTAAGTGAGCATTTTTTACAATATCTTATTGATTGGTCCCTGGTTAGAAATGGTAATTGATTTTTTAATGATACAGGTAATGAATGTAAAGGTATTGAAGTGCACTTTACAATGATATTTCTTTTTCACGCGTGGTATTTATGGGCCAGATTCTAGGAGCAATTTACTGAAAAAAACATAAAGGTACGATTTTTGTGACGCCGAGTGTATAATCAAACGTACCATCGAAGCAACAGGGTTTTGCGAACGCACTGTGACAAATATTTTGAAAGAAGAAAAATAACTCCTGTCAACTTCCGCCAAGTTCACTTTACCAATGAAAAAACGACTTAAAAGAGAAAGCAAATTTTATTTCGATAATGTGAACCTTGTAACAATTCGAACTACAATTCAGAACTATCATACAAAACACAAAGATATTCCGACTTTGGCAATTTGGCGTCCTTTTGATACAAAGTATTGGCTTCGACGGATGTTAATTCAACTTTACGTTCATTACTTATTACACTGGGTTACAAATGACGAAAAATCGGCAACAGCCGCCAAGCGTTACAAGAAAGATATGAGATACAAATTTGCCGTTAAATTATTTGAAAAAAGTTCATCAATATCGTTTAGAAGGCTTTCCTATTATTTATACTTACGAGACATACGTACTAACGTCTCAGATATGACAAATTACCTGGACCCTAAAAACAAAAGATACACAAATGAAAGAAACGCCATTTTAAAAAAAATTTACAGGGACTCGATTTATTATTTTTCTTGCAAGTTGGAATTGTGATTTTAGTCCAATTGCTGCATTAGTATACAAAGCAGCAACCACAAATGGAGATTGTCATTCTAAAATTCTTTGAAGATGTAAACAATGCTCTCTCTAGTGTTGTGCAGTGGTTTAATGTAAATAATCTAGCATTTAATGAAAATAATTTAAATATTTGAAATAATTAAAAACAAAACAAAAAACTCGCCTGCGTGAAGAACAACTAATAGAAAATCAACTGAAAAGACTGGATCAAGATATAATTAAATAATTACACAAAGCCAGCGAAATAAATATCATAAAAAAACAATATCAAAATATTTAGTTAGATAAATTTCGTAATCGGTTCAATTCATGTAAAGAGTTTACATCATGTGGTTGATTAAGTAATTTTTTAGGGTAAAAAGAACAGATAGCAAGCCGGGAGAGAAATCTCACTCTGCTCAAAGCAACGTAAGCCTGACCTTTAGCAAATAGGTGACTGCTTAAGTCAACAACTGCCCGGCCTAACGTTGTACCTTGTAATTTTTGCACTATTATTGCCCAGCATAAAATTAAAAGTAGCATTCGTCGCTCGATCTTACCTTTACCACGTAAAGCATCAAACTCTGAGGTACAAGGCTCGATCCGGACTCCAATAACACATTGGTTGCCTGTTATACTTGAGTCGTCGAACTCCACAAATGCAGCTTGTGGCAGTTCTCCCGCCTCCAACTGCTGTAAGCGAAGCGCAGGCTAATCTATTTTTCGGATGTATCAATCCATTACGCCCATGGCAACATTAACCAGCCCATGGCTAACATAAATGTTCCTTCTTAGCATGACTCGAGTGAGACCACACACCTAATCTGAGTTGGTTTGGTATGCCACCTGTTATATTGGGATCTTCAGGTATGTATTCCTTTCGTTGTTTTTGACCATATGTTTTGGGATCCAAAGAAATCTCTACAGCATTAACAGTGTACACCTTTGTGACTTTTTCTAATTTTTCAGTTATAGTGGTGTTATAAGCGTCCACCAGTCTAGTGGTTGGGAAAATTCTGACAGCTTCTTCATCACTAAAAGGCCCTATCAATGATACTCTGCGGACTTCTATGACAGATAACTGCTGCATAGTCAATTCTCCAACACATAGACTGTTTAAAATGTCCACAGAATTTATATTTCCAGCTTGCCTCATATTTTGGGGCAACTTAAAAAATAATTTTTATCTTGTTCCAGGCTTTATTTGATTTTCTATTAGTTGATCTTCACGCAAGCGGGTCTTTGTATATTTTTTAATTATTAGTTTAAAATGAATATTGTGACAAAATAGTTTAGTAGAGTGTGCCGAGGTTTAGAGAGAAATAATTATGTTTATGTCACATCTTATCTGATAAGCATGATTTTGCTGTTGGGTGAACTATTTAGCGCTTAACTAGGGATGACTATGTCGGGCCGATGGCCCGTTCAGTCAGCAGCTTTGGCACCCCATATACGTATGGAGTGGGGGTTGGTGCAACTGTAACCTGGGTCCTGATACTGACCGCCCTCTGTGGTCAAGCCTGCCGGGTGAGACTGGCAGACCGGAAAATCGAGAAAAGCTGGCATACACCTAATTTAAATAATATTCGACTTAAGCATAGTTTTTCTCATATGTAATCTTAAGTTTTTTTTAAAGAAAAATTTTCTTCTAATATACTTTATTCTAATGCAGAGAAAGATGACGTCATTTTTTTAACTAACGAAAAAAAAAGAGGGGGTTCCTCAAACTAACTAGTGATGCTACGCTAGGTTCTAAAGTCGCCACATGTATATTTTTTTTGTGTTTTACCACGCATAACTTTTTGTAGAGTAGTCCGAATTTGATAATCCTTTGTTTATTGGAAAGACTACACCCCGAAGTTGATCGTCGCCTAGGAGGTGAGGAACAAGCGCGGCCCGCAGGTTGCTTGGCATAGGCATGGGAAAGAGCAAAGTCCACATTTTTTTTACTTTCCTTTTGTATTTTTTATTCAGATGTGTTTGTTGGAAAAAATATCAAATCCAACAAACGACACTGTTGAATTTCATAATTCCCGCAAAAAACCCGTATTTTGGGTGTGCAATAGATAGCGTCATAGTAGATTTTGGACCTCATTTTTAATATATAAAATTGACATTCTTCTACTCTAGAAGTACTATTGTTCTGTGACCATATTACCCCGAGATGAATGCTATCGAGAATATCGAGAATATCTGGGCTCTATGAAATACCAGATTGCCTTGAAAATTATGCAATAAAATATGACTGAGGGGTTTTTTTGGCAACATTTATGACAACATTGGTAACACCACCTAGTTTAAGATTTGCCAGCATGTAGAAAAAATTTAAATTAAAATAAATAATCAGAAGAAAACATTAAATAATTAGAAGAAAAATAAATCTATTATTAAATAATCGTGTTATTTCTCATAATTATTTTCCTAAATATCAATAAAAACAAAAAAAATACTTTAAAATTTTGATTGTCAACTTTACTGAACACCTCGCGTGAGATACGTCTTTAGGTACCACACCTACTCGTAAAAGCCGACGGCAGTCGTGAATTGCACGAACTTTTACAGGAATTATAGGGAGCGAGGAAAGTCCACGACCTTAGCAAGTTTCTCACTCATTAAGTATGTAACTGAATGCCTTAATGAAAAACTGCAAGTAGTAGCTCTATTCCTCGATATGTCAAGGGCGTTTGACCTCGTTAATCATTCTCTTCTTCTGTCTAAATTGTACAATTATGGTATTAGAGGAATAGCATATGATTGGTTTAAGAGCTACTTAGAAAATCGTGAACAAAGTACCCAAATATCTAGAATAGACCCGAAAACTAAAACAAGATCAACTGCATACTCACCTTATTCCAAAATCGAAAACGGAGTCCCACAGGGAAGTATATTAGGACCTATCCTATTTTTATTATACATAAATGACTTACCGGACATCACTAAAAATAAATGTTTTCTTTTTGCCGACGACACAACTATCATATTTAAGGGTGACAAAAATAAAAATAATAACGAATTACAAGACGAAATCAATAATACAATAATAACGATAATCAAATGGATGAACAATAATAACCTTAAAATAAATATAAATAAAACGAAGGCTATAAATTTTCGGACATCAAATGCATTAAAGACAAGTATACAGATTAAGTATGACAACGATAGTATCTATTTGGTGGACGGTGCAAAGTTCCTAGGTATTATCTTAGATGAACACATAAATTGGAAAATACATGTTGACAGTGTTTGCAAAAAAATTAACAAATTTGTATTTGCTCTGTACAGACTGAGGAAAATAGCTTCTGTCGAACAAGCTTTAACTGCGTATCATGGGTACATTGGATCAATCCTTCGCTACGGTTTGATAAAGTGGGGCAATAGTGTAGAGGTTGAAAGAGTATTTAAAGCACAAAAACAGTGCATTAGAGCCATCATTAAATATGATGAGTCATGTAAAGCGTATTTTAAAAAATTTAAAATACTTCCACTACCTTGTCTTTATATAACAGAGATGTGTAACTTTGTTAGAAATAATAAGAACTTTTTCACAAGCTACGAGGACATAAGACAAGGAGTAAGGAATACCCGCAAAACCAAATTAATTATTCCAAAATGTAAATTAACGCTTTTTCAAAGAAATGCTTTTTACATGTGTATAAAAATATATAATAAGTTGCCACACATTATACGAGACTTACCAAACTATCAAAATAAGTTTAAAAACGAATTGCTGAAATGGTTACATGAAATGAATTTCTACTCTGTCTCAGAATTTTTAGGCTATAAAATATGATTGCTGTAATTACTACTTATTTTACTAATATTATTATCATGACGTCGCAAATGTACAATTAATTATAGAATATGTATTATCTCTCAATTTGACATGATTATTATATTGGATATTTGCATTGTAAAAAATCGACACAAACATAATTAGCATTATAAAAATATGTTTTAAATATATTGTAATTTTTTATTATTATCTACTTAGTTTAAGAAAAATTTGCACACCCACTTAAAAAGGGTAGATACAGTTGAGACTTAATGTTAACTCCTACTACGCTAAAACCTGTAACATACACTGTATTTTTTTGGTAAATAAATGACTTTGATTTGATTTGATTTGATTTGATATAATAAATAGAGGACCTTGTATAGATTATAAAAATTAAAAAAAAACTTGCTTGAGGTTTAACTGCACTTCCTACTATTACAGATTTAACATTTTTGTTTCCTTTGATACTCCAATGCATTTATTAGAAATTGGTAGAAAAAACAATTTTTTTACTTATTCTAAAATGAAACAAAACTGGTGCGTTTTCTTATTTCTTTTTTTATCTTTAAGTTTTATTAGAAAAGAAGCGGTAGCAGAGCATGTATGCCTAAATTCCGTACAAGACGTAGTGACATACCAGATTGTTGCGTCAAAGCTCGTAGATTACAGTAAAGTTTAAATGTAACGTATATGTATCCTACTTGGAGTATTTTCAAAGTATTTATTTCCCATCCCGCAAGTATTTGAAAACGTAAGGAATCGATACTTTTAATATATATAACTAATTCATTGAATTAAATTTACTCAATCAAAGAAATGTTTGAATATAGAATATAAAATATGTTTGAATATGTTTGATTGAGTAAATTTCAGGAAAGATCAATAAATCAATAAAGACAAAGAGACAAATTAAACCAAAAATTTACCTTAAACTTTAAAGTGATAAACTACGTTCAACAAAACCAACTCAATTGCAACCTTCCACAAAGCACTTTCTAAAAATTTTAAACAAATATGAAATTTTGGCTACCACAGTCTTCGATCACATATCACGTTTGTATTCATTTATGATCAAAACCCTAAGTGCCTAATTAAGCACCAACACCATAGGTAACACTTAAAGGTTTTTATTTTATTTTAGAAAGAAATATATAGAATCGTTTTCATTTATGAAATAAAAATTGTCGCTAGAATAGTATATCAAAACTATTTAGTTACGATAGTTTCATATGATTTTGGTTACCATATGTTATAGTATTTGAACTGAAATTAAATTTACACGCTTCTAAAGGCAAGCTTACACGCGTTAAGTAGTTAAGTTGGTAACTAAATTTTATTAAAATTTTAAGTTACTATATTGCACTTATGTGTCCGAACGCATTAAGTAGTTAATAAGTTCAATAAAGATGAACGGTGATGAAACTCAAGGAATTATTTTACTTCGATATATGATAAACGGGATTTTGGACAAATTCAGAGAATAATTTGTTTTAGAAATTAAAATCTCAGAAATGATATGTTTTTTTCTGAAGTTTTTACTTCGCATTCTGATTATAAATAATGTTCAAAAAATTTTAAAATAGAGTCAAAAATGAAAATGAAGAAAATGCGAAATAAATATCTTGAAATGCGAAAATGCGAAATAATGCGAGCTTTTGCCGCCAACCACTTTGTAAACTTATGCATTTAATTAAAAAATCCTGTCCAAACGCGTTAAGTGAGAAGCGTATTTACCAGAAAAATAGATCGAATCATAATCTACTTAATCACTTGCGTACTAAATTTTAACTTACCACTTGTCACTTAACTGACTGTTAACACGTAATTTTTAACCTAAAATTTAGTTACGAACATAGCTACTTAACGCGTGTAAACCGGCCATAAGGGGTCTAGTAATTTAATTGTAAGCATTTGAAAGGGTAAAAGCAAAATAGGAGACGCAAATACTAAAATAGTAGAGGCAGTCTTTGTGGGGAGAGGGGTTTGACAACACAAACAAGGGCTAGTTGTTGAAATTGAGAATTGGTTACACCTTCAAAAACTCTCAACTACATGCCAGGACTCTCTATAAAACAACTGCCGAAGATATCAAATGTACAATTGAGCTTTATGAACTTGGCTATCAATTTTGTTACTTTCTTGCTTTTAAACATAGCGTTATAAGTGAATTATAGTTTTTTGTTGCTTAATCATTAGACTATATTTTTTATATAATCCTTCAATACTGTTTTCTTTAAAACTACAGCTAGTCTTACCGCGAACTTATTTGTATAGAATCTTTTAATATATCTTTAATATTTAAAATTATTGTTGCAGGTGTAATGGAATACTCCTGGAAGAATCGTAACAAGCTCAGAAGATTTTTCATTAAATATTACAAGAGGTTAATTAATGTATTTTTGAATTTATATTTATTGTAATTTAAAAATGCTATAATTTTAGTCAGTAGTGAGCTTAACAAGTGTATAAATCTACAGCATACAAAGTGCTTTTCATTTTTTTCCCAAAGCCGCGGGATTGTTATTATGACATGAAGATTACATTGTAACCTTCAGATTACTCATTTCTTCTTATATTGTTCCAGCATTGATCAATCTTAAATTGGCTCTGTGCAATTAATCAACCCAATCGTTAATTTGAGTGCTATCTTCCGGAGAGTCAAGTCCAACTTTTTCTTCCGCACAAGGTGTATATTACTCGAAAATAATGTAGATGGTATCTATAAAGTAATATAACTGCTTGAAAAACTGTACATAGATGTTCTTATAGTATATAAGTAGAAAGCAACCTTTGAGCAAAATAGACATAAAACCCAATTAGACAAAATGTCATTTCTCACACTAAAATCAACAATTTATAAAAATTTAAGGATAAGTAAAAGCTGCAGTTTGTTGCTTTTTTATTTCATTACGGCTAGTAAACTTGTTCGTCCCGCACATATGTCGCCGTATTTTGATCAACCTTTTGATAATATCGCCTTTAAAATCCCGTTAAAATTAACTTAATTCTTTATCATTAGTTCATAGAATAGTCCATTTACGTATTCTGTACAACATAATACAGTGGTACCTAGTAGAGTTTCTAATAATAAGATCTCGCCTCGGCCGTTTCTAGAGTCCTTTCTATTTTTACCCCCATAATAACCACATTTACGTGGTTCTGTTCCGGATAAAGGGAAGGAACGACCAATGTAATTACTGGAACAAAGGCAAGTCCAACTTAAGCCTAGGGCGGGAAGGTGTCATTAATCTATGATTAATAAATAACAATATAATGAATCAACAGCATCTATCATAACATCATCATTGTTGACGTCTATAGGCACGAATGCCACTTGCCATCAGATGGATCGAATGCTCGTTTGCCGGCTATGAGAAAGTTTCCGTAGTGGTGAAATTGATGCATAACGACGGCCGAGTAGCGTAGTGGTTAGTAGCCCTGCCTCGTACGCCGGAGGTCCCAGGTTCGAGTCCTGGCCGGGACTCGAACTTTGTGTGATGAACATAGATGTTTGTTCTGAGGTCATGGTTTTGGATATTCATATATGTATGTCTATTCTAGGTGCCCCCCAGTTCGCTGTATGGTCGTCCATGACCATGTTCTGCTTACTTTGGAGCCATACAGTTGGTTCGTTTGTCTGGGGATTATTTTTATTAGTATATTTTGTGCAAAGAACTAACAAAGTAAGCATATCATTTAAAATAAAAGCTTTCGACGCTTCGGTATACTTGTAAATGTAAAAGCGAAGCGTCTTCATGGTATTTGTACTATGTTGTAAAGTTGTTTTCGGGAAATACAGCAATTGACTCCACAGAAGACCATTTGCCGGCTATAATAGTTATGTTGCGTGACCTCGGAACTTTTGAAAATCAGACTAGGGTGACTCACTGCGGGATAAAAAGTTGTTTTCAGTATTTCAATGAGGAGAAATATGAGCGTCAAATCCACACCTGGATCTAAGATTACCTCAGATAGGCATACGGCATCTTCGAGGGGAGCAATTTGACCTTGTTGAGTGCTCATGTTAGGAATTTTTGCAGCAAATAACTCTGACTGAATCCGTATCTCTGTCATCTCTTACACGATGCCTCACTTACATGTTACTATATAGTTTAATTACATTTAAATCTGGTACGGTGATGAACAACCAAAGTAAATACCATCAGAAATAGGTACCTAATATGGCGAACTTGTGGCGCTGCCAGATTTACGTAAGGCTAGCTGATTTTCATAGGGTTTATCTCCTAAACTAAGGATTTAAAGTACTTTTTTTCAAGCAATATAGTCAACTAACTAGTCGCAAAGACTCGTGGCAGACGAGGCCATAAATCACTTTTGTTGCACGCGCAGACTTACAAAACTGTCGATAAATTTAAAAACCAGTGAGTCATCGCTGCACAAACAAATCACCAAATTTTATTATCACTAACTAATGACCATAACTAATAATAGCTGACGTGGACAGATTGACTAGTGATGCTATCGAAAACGTGACGATAGAAAATTGGCAAAAATGTGTTCGTCATGCAGAAACTCTGCAAGAACAAGATTTGCGCATTAATGTGTCCCCGCATGCAGTAATAAAACTTTAGGAGCAGTAACTATAAACTATTTCATCGACGAAAATACCCCATATGGGGGGTGAATTCCAAAACCCTACCTGTCTGCAGCGACTTTTTTTTTAGCACAATTCACCTTAATTTGTAAAACAACGGCGGTTTAAGTTGTACAAATGTGTAGGTAGAATAACTAATACCATAAAAGAGCTGGCAAATAACTGTTTTTTTTTGTAATTGCCGAAGGGAGAAAGTTTATTTCTTACAGTTTTTTGCCCAGTTTTTACTGGGCGCTTTATTCTCAAATTGTGCGAAAACTACACCATTAACCCATCTTTTTTTCTTAATTCCTAACAATATTTGAGTTGCTTAACAAATTGATATAAGAATTATAGCTATCGGTTTAATAGTTTAAGAGTTATTGTTGTTCTAAAAGACACCTTTTCTCGCGGGCGCTCGCGCAGATTGCCGATTGATAATAACTACAAAAGCAGGTAGAAAGTGATTATGATTTTTTTATTAATATTACTACTCGTATTAATGGTACTACTCGTGCATGTGCAGGCGCACCATCCAGTTGCAGCCACATTAGGCGTCTGTAGACAAGCGGCAAGCTCTCCATTTCAGCATGCACAATTGTATTTAGAAATTCCAGAAATCTGGCGCCATTCAAATTTTGTGGCAATTCTATTGGACCAATCTGTTTATCGTATAGTATATCATCGCCGCCCAAACGTTACTTGAAAACACGTGCTGAAAAATGCAAGTCTTGTTGCATGAGGATTTTCCGCAGCCCAGGTGAATTGCGTAAATTGCGAAAAATTGTTTATTCCCGTTCTCGTAATAAATAACCCTCGTCTGTCCACACTATCTATCTAATAAAATTTGTATGCATCCGAACATTTCTATTCAGCCACGTACAAAAGACTGCTCGCGCCTGGTAATCAATATTCAAAATATTGTGCACTTTTCAAAAATGATAATTCCTCCTCTCTACAATATCTTCCATACTGTTGTTTTCGGTAAATCAAGGCGAATACTAAGCCTGAGTATACTTAGTCGGGAATCTCTCACTATTTCTGCGAACACATCATTTCCGATTCGTCTCTACTATTCGAAACACGAGCACTGGTAATCGGTGAATCCCACGTTCGGCTATTCTACGTGAACGTTGATAACGTACGGAAGTTAGGTGTTGGCCGTCTTGGAAAGCGCCGACGATATTCCCGCACCGTAGCACTTGCGTTGCCATCGCACAGACCGTACACAAAATGAATATCCGAGTATTCGAAACCTCCGCGAAGCATAATGAACACTAACGTAACGAAACACAAGTTGAGCGTAGGGCACAAAGCTAATTACTGACCTTGCCGATTATGCGTTAAACATTCAACAGGGACCATTTGACCCAATCGTTGTCTCTTTCTTATTCCCTATAATATATTATAAATATTTCCGTCCGGTCGCTTATCTGCGCTTGCGCCCGCGAGAATAGGGGTATTTTTGAACAATAATAACTTTTAAACTTTTAGACCGTTAGCAGGGATTCCCATATCAATTTGTTAAGCAACTCAAATATTGTTAGGAATTAAGAAAAAAAAGATGGGTTAATGGTGTAGTTTTCGCACAATTTGAGAATAAAACGCCCAGATGCGCTCAAAAACTGTACAAAATAAACTTTCTCCCTTCGGCAATTACAAAAAAACAGTTATTTGCCAGCTTTTTTTATGATATTAGTTACACCTTTGCCTTTAAAAATAACACTAAAACTGCGCCCCTTCAAGACGTAGAACTTAAACCACCGTTGTTTGACAAATTAAGGTGAATTTTGCTAAAATAAAAATAAAAGTTGCTGCAGACTGGTAGGGTTTTGGTATTTTCGTCATGAAATAGTTTATAGTTACTGCTCCTAAAGTTTTATTACTACATGCCGGGACACATTGTATATTAATTTGTTACACGAATACACATAAAATAATACATTATATTCGTTTACATTAAATACTTCACTTAAAACCTAAAACTATCGACATACACTCAAAACTAAACGAAGCGCATCTCTAAATCGTTGTGACGTCACCCATAAACAGTGTAAGTGCGAGCGAGATAATGATGTGCGCTGTTCTATTCACACGTTTAATGACCGCGTCTGCCATGAGTCTTTGCGACTAGTATATATTATATATATTCTAATAATCACACCACATTATCTAGCCCAAATTAAGTATCATTAAGAACTTGTGTTATGGATACTAGATAACGGATAAATAAACTTAAGAAATATAGAAACACACAGACATTTTTTTTTCATATATACATATTAGAAATAAACTTAAATTAACATACATACACATCCATGACTAGAAAGCAAATATGATAAAATATCTGCCTCTACCAGGATTCGAACCCGGGAACTCTGGCATGAAAGGCAAGGGTACTTTACCTCCACACCAAACAGGCCGTCGAATACGTAGTATACGCATTTATTTATGTATCAATTTAAAGGTTCGTTATTCTGCAAGTATTCCCCGATTACGATTACGAGCGATTTGGGCTTATGTAGGTATACTGGGAAGGAACACCGATTATTTTAGTACCTAACTGTACTGTGATCAAAGCTGATCGTGACACAAAGGTACAACGGAACTCCATAATATCAAACATGAGAAATGTTTCAATCCATTTGGTACAATGTACATTGTTAAGTTACACCAAGTGTACCTACTGTGGTCAAAGGTATCCTGGACTGGACCTCGACGGATACAAGGAAGCACATTTATATAAATTGATGAGAATTATTTTTATTGAGGTGGGTTAACGAAGTTATTTCAATGAATCCAACTCATCACATTTGGTGATGAAAGTCTAATGATGAAGCCCAGAGCCGGACGTGAAACTCTTGATTGGTCTATTGTATTTGGGCTCATTTGTTTTGTCATTATAATCCCAATTATGGGATACATCACACATAATGGCAAGCTTCAGATGATAAGTCAAGCGGTGGAAGTGGAAATCTTTAAGGCTGGCAGTAAAATTCAAGAGTATGTGTTTGTTTGTTTTGATAAATACAAGAAGCTCATCATCAGCATCATTTGGAAAGTAGGCAGCAAAAAAAAAGAAAGAAGAAAATAAAATAGTGTGGATAGCACCTCGCATGTAGTTACCTAGTTAAATATATTTACACTATTTTAGAACTAGGACCTAATAACCTAATTTTACTTGTAACAATAATTCTATAAAAACGACAATGTCTTTCATAACATTTTACAAATATGAATAAATTCAAAAGAATGTGCGTAAAAGAAATCAGTACTGTGCGCTGAGCCATTTATGATCCAGCAGTGTCTTGAATATCTTCAAAGTTTGAGGACTAACTTTAATTTACATTTATGCACAAATACACTATCTATATAACCTTGTTTTTTGTCATACCATCTTTAGGGAAAAACACATGCTTGTTTTCCCAAAAGTGATAGGTAAGACATTTTTTCATGTTTCTCACACAGGGCCTTGTACACTAGTTATTTGCAGACAGAACTCAATTTAAAATACAAACAAAGACTGTTTCTGCTAGGAGTACATACTTTAAACTGATCCCAAAGCAAGTATTTTAAGCATCACTCTGTATAAACAAATTACACACCAATTTATTCTGATAATTACTTCAGGAATACTGCATTCAACTATGTTACAATCCCCTATGCAACTATTACACAATAATAACAGAAAACTACATCGATTCTAAAATGATAAATTCCAATGGTACATTTTTTTTACATACTGTTGATAAATCAAACCACAATGTATAAGGTAGTTACTTATAATTTCAGTTGCTTGTTTTACATTTTCGTTATATTTAAACTGAACAATTTTATGCATTTATTATTGAATAAAAAAAGGAAGTTTAATCCTTCAACTTCTTCTTGGGGCGGAGGTTGTTAGTATGTCCACACTTGGTCTTGCGGCAGTTGGTAGCACGCGGGTGAAGTCTAGCATAACACTTGCGGCATATCATCTTTTCACAGTTATATTTCATGGCCAAGATACGCAGAGATGGTTCAATAGTACCTAGAAAAAAAAAATTCTCAGAAAATAGTTCAGACAAAACTCCTTATAAATTCAAATTAATAAAGCAACTATTACTAATTTGACCTATAATTTTTGTTGAGATAGCATTGCTTTTACAAATTAACGTTTAGACACCGTAAAAATAAAAACTGACCTCCTCTAAGCCTCAACACCAAGTGAAGTGTAGATTCTTTCTGGATGTTGTAATCCGAGAGTGTACGTCCATCTTCCAGTTGTTTACCAGCAAAGATCAATCGTTGTTGATCTGGAGGAATGCCTTCTTTGTCCTGAATTTTCGCTTTTACATTTTCAATGGTATCAGAAGCCTCTACCTCAAGGGTAATGGTCTTCCCCGTTAAAGTCTTCACGAAAATCTGCATGGTTAATCTGGAAATACGGTGAATTTATTGTACTAAAATGAATTTACTAGATGGACGTGTGGCTTTGAAATGATTCATCTGGTAGAAAAAACAAAATCAAATCGTAACATCAAACGCCACGCCATGCGGAATTTAAATTTCGAACTGAAAGTTGTCAGGGTGTTTTCAAACATTTTGCTCAAGTCATACTTTACTTTTAGTGGCACTTTGCAGAAATATTAAATTTAACCATTAAATAGGAAATTATTTTAACATTTGCAAACAATCACAACCTCACCTCCAATAAAAACGTGCTCAAGGAAAGAAAAAAGGAGCGTTCAAGTGGAAATGGACAACTACTGCCAACGTCAAATACTGTCAATCTAACCAAGTGAGTGAAAATTAAAAAAGGTTATCGAAAGGAGTAATACAACTGAAATTATATTAATATTATTTTATATGTTATGTACTAATTTATTTTTAAATTTACTTTTTCAAATAAAGCTACAGCATCACTGTGCATAATTCATAAAAACTTGATAAGTAACAAATTTACCCAAAGTATAGGTCGCGAGGCGGTTGACGCTGGGTTACAAACGAATAGTACTGGATGATCCCACAAAAATTGTTCGACACGAACGTCCTGGATTTAACCGACTTAAGAACAAATAAATACACCAGCACACTTAAGTAATAATTAACTAACCACAAGAAAGCTCTTTAAAAAACAGTTAGAATATTTGTATTTATTTAGATATCTTTATTATTGCCGAAACGTCTCTGATTCGACCGTTAACAGATAAAAAATAAAAATATTTACCAACCATACGCTCAATGTTTCTTTTTATTTCATTTTGCCTAGAGTTGTGTGTGTGTGAAGAATTAATGGAGAATTTAAACATCTATTACAGTAAGAAATATTTTTGACGGTGAACATATGAATAACCAATCAATTCGACAAAATATTAAATCATTGTACTTATGTAGGACTTTTAAATGTATTAATTTATAGATTAATTAATAATATTGTTATCCTTTTCTCAGCGTAGAACTAGTCTATGAACTACACTTACGGATTAAACCAAGAACATAAAGTCCGTCGAGTGATCCAAAAACTAAGTATGTAGTATATTTCTTGGCCTATTTATCATTATTAACCGATCATACTAATTCCAGGATTATTTCTCATATAAGCATGTGCGTACCTTTGGTATTTACTATTTTTATCTTTAATATAATGTATAATTTGGAGGTATTTTTGCCAAATGATATCCTATAATATATCCTCTATATAAATAGGTAAATATGATTGATCACCAATAAGGTTACATGCTTCCTTTCTGTTGTATCTGTGATCTTACCATTTGGCAAAAATACCTCCAAATGATATCCTATGTAGTTACTTGCAATATTTTTTCCAATATTTCTTTTTATGTTTTTTCTTTCATTGGTAAAGATAAATGATAACTGCATCCAGTCCTGAGAACAATATAGTCGCTGGTTTACACGTATTAAGTATTTTAAGTTAAAAATTACGTGTAAACAGTCAATTAAGTGACAAGTGGTAATTTAAAATTTAGTATGCAAGTGAATAAGTAGATTAGGGTTCATTCCATTTTTCTGGTACAAGCCGAAGATTAAAGAAAGGAATTGAAAATGGCGGTGCTTATCATGTTCTCTATACTCACTCTCGCGCGTACGGTAAGTAAAAAAATATTAGTCTTGATTTTGCTAGTAGGCGGGTCTTCTCAATTAACGCGTTTGGACCTGTCTTTTTAATAAAGCGCTTAAGTTCACAAAGCGGTTGGCGGCAACAGTTCGTACTTATTTCACATTTTCTTTTTGTCGGAGTGGAGTTTAAATTCAACTTTAAACTTTTTTTATAAATAAGAATTCTTGTGGAAATACGAAGTACCTGAACACTTCAGAAAAAACAAAAATTATAGGTATTTTGATTTCCGAAACAAATAAATTCTGCTCTGAATTTGACCAAAATGTCTTTTACCACATATCTAAGTATAGAAGTGACGCATTCCTTGACATTCATCACTGTTCATCTTCATTGAACTTATGAGCGGTGTGACATGTGCGGACTGGCCGGTTTACACGCGTTAAGTAGTTAAGTTTGTAACTAGATTTAAAGTTAAAAATTACGTGTAAATAGTCAGATAAGTGACAAGCGGTAACTTAAAATGTAGTACGCAAGTGATTACGTAGATTAGGAATCGTTCTATTTTTCGTATAACTAGGTGGGCGGGGCTTCTTACTTAACACGTTTGGACGTGATTTTTTTAGTTAAGTGCATTAAGTTGACAAAGCGGGTGGCGGCAAGAGCTCGTATTTATTTCACATTTTCTCTTTTTTTTCAAAATGTCGGAGTGGAGTTTAATTTCAACTTTAAAATTTGTTGAAGAATATTTATAATAGGTATGCTTGTAGAATAAACGAGGTAAAAAATTTAGAAGAAAACATATTCTTGTAAAGATTTTAATTTCGGAACCAAATTCTTCTCTGAAGTTGTCCCAAATCACGTTTACCACATATCTAGGTACAGAATTGACGAATTCCTTGTCATTCATCACTGCTCATCTTCATTTGGACACACAAGTGACATGTAGTAACTTAAAATTTAGTTACCAACTTAACTACTTAATACATGTAAACCGCACATAAGCCGCGCATGATAGCGGACATGACTGATAGATAGCGGAGCCCTCAAGCTCCTATAAGCGCGTTCAAACAAAGCACGTTTTGAATATAAAACTTACTTTGTTAACATTTTTGAAGTTAATAAATTCGACTTCAATATGGTCATACAACAAAACTTGATAAGTTAGCTTAGTAATACAATATGATCAAAATAAAAAATAATAAATTCACTTATACATACGGCTATTAAATAGATCCTAATGACGCATTATTATTCTTATTGAAGCACAGATTCAGAACGCAGCTCTAAGGCCAAGTACTTGTTTCGTAACACTTTGCATTTTGGTTTTCCGAATTTCCCATATTCCATTTGGAATTTCTAACAAAATGTATCATCAATTGTGTAGAGCAACTGGCCGCTTGGTCATGGCAAACAATTTGCAGGCCCCACTATATCCTGTGGTAATTATTATTGAGTTTGAAGATTTCGTTATTGGTTACATATATTATGTGTACTTTATAAATGCATTCAGTGATTATTTAATAAATCGTATTTGTATTATACAGGCGCCAATAGCTCTCCAACGAGTAGAACCACCCCAGATCCAGTACAATACCAATCAAATGTCCACCGTGGCTGAGGCTTGCCCAGCTCCAGGTAAACAGAGGCTGGTTCCTGGTACTAACTTACCCTACGCTCCATTGTCTGACAAAATCCGCAAAAAGCAAGAACTGTTCCAGGTAAGCAATTAAATTATTTATTAGCAGACTTACTATAGTGACTAGGTTCATATAATAAATCCAATTATTATCTTATCTATTAGTTTTTAATTATATCCAATATACCAACAAATTTAAAAAATAATATTATGATTAAGTAAATCTTGATACTAAAGAACATGGTATAACATTATAACAGTCTTTTGGGTGTTTTCTCACTTAGTTGAACACAACATGGAAAAAACACAGAGGGACTGTCTCTTAAACGTCAGACTGAGTTAGCACACAAGATAACTTTTTAAACCTTATATAGTATAAGTAAGAGAGTTGAAGTATGCTCTGTTAAAAACTGCTCAAATCTAATGTGACCCTGTGTTGATACTGAGATCAGCTTAAAGTTTTTAGATTTATATCGAGAACTGGATTTGTTACTAGATAGAAGATTTATTGACATTCAGAAAACTATTTATTATAGAAATTGTTTTATTTTATTCAGCTAGATTTTCTTATATGAAATATTGGTGCAATTGCAGTGCCTAACTGTATCAAAAATATAAAAAAATGAAATGGAGCTCGGACAATTCAATAAAATTTTCGGTAAAAGATCTGTATAAAAAAAATCAGTATGATGAAAGACTTCCCAGTCTTTATTTTTATTTATTTGTATTTTACATTAATTTTTAAGCTTCTAATCAGAATTAACATTTGTAAAAATTTATGGGTGTAGTAAAATAATTTTTGTCTTTATTTTCATAATTTCAAATAAATTTTGTCTTTACTTTCAGAAAGATAATGATATCCCTGTATTCTTGAAAGGTGGACCTCTTGATACTCTTCTGTACCGTTTAACAATGGCTTTATGTGTCTTGGGTCTAGTAGGAATTGGACAAACTATCTACAAGCACTCCGTCAAGAAGTAATTTATTATTATCCAAATTATTGTTATTCAAAGTATGTATTAGTAGATAAACTATAAAAGAAGTGAAGTAATAAATCAAGTTAACCAATTAATATTGGAATTTAATTTGTAATTATACTTAGTTATTCATTTGTAGTTATAGAATTATCCAAAAGGGCAACCCCAGATGATTTGTGTGCTTAAAACAGTGAAACCTGTAAAACCGGGACCTCTGCCAAGAATTTCGATCGAAAAACCAATCTTTACATGATCTAAGATTGTATTAAAAACAAAATGGGTGTGTAAGAAATTAAAATGATTGCAAACAATCATAACCTGATAAATTGTAGCCTATTGAGCTACAAAGAGGAAAATATCTAAGAAATCAAATATGTGTATAATGACGAAAATTTGTTAAATATAGTACTTGAACTGAGTAAAGCAATACTGCCACATTTCTAACCTAACCTAACCCATTATACTCGCATTGCCAAATTCAACAAGGAAACCAACCACCCTAGGTTGATAGTTGTGCAGTTTATTTCACCAAGAATGAGGGACCATTTTCTTGCTACCGCAATTGAGTTTAATAAAGCACATCCAAACGAAAGATTAAATAGTGCACACGCTGGTCTTTCCAGAACAAAATTCCCCAATTCATTGGTGAACACCTTTCTTTCGCCAATAAGGCCCTTCATGCAGCTGCAAGGTAGGCTGAGGCTGCAAAGGATGGGTAAGGAACAGCCACATCTATATGAGAAAGTGCAATGATTCTGATTACAAAGTAATAAGAAACTCGGACACGCTGGACGTGTTACCATAGTTTATTTTGTATATAGTTGTCAAAGAGCTTAGAATGTACTATCAAAACGTTCGTGGGTTGCGTACTAAAACCCACCAGTTTCTATATGAAATAAATTTTAATAACTACGAAGTTATTGTTCTAACTGAAACTTGGCTAAATTTTTAGTGTAGCATGTTAAGGGTGTTACCACACCAATCGATCGATCATTGATCAACGCCATCGATGGACGATCGATCGATTTGTGTGGTAACACCCTTAGGAATTATTTGATGATAGATATTTAGTTTATAGGAGGGATTGAAGTAATACTGGGTTTCATGGGAGTAAAGATGGAGGAGGAATCCTGATTGCTGTATTAAAATCAATAATTATATTAGACAGTTTGATTTTGAAAGTAAACGTGAATATATGAATAGATTTAGATTGAAAAATTTGAAACTTTGTAAAAATCTACTTCCATGCGGCATATTTAGTTTATAGGAGGGATTGAAGTAATACTGGGTTTCATGGGAGTAAAGATGGAGGAGGAATCCTGATTGCTGTGTTAAAATCAATAATTATATTAGACAGTTTGATTTTGAAAGTAAACGTGAATATATGAATAGATTTAGATTGAAAAATTTGAAACTTTGTAAAAAACTACTTCCATGCGGCGTGTACTTGCCACCTCCACTGAATCCATTAATGTTAGAGCATTTTATTGATAATTGTAATAGAGTGATGAATGAAAAAAAAAATCCAATGCACACATTTGTTTTGTTTGTTATTTTAACCTAGGCAGTACAAATTGGAGCTTGGTAAATGATTCAACGAGTAATTATATACCACCTCGTCCCAGTCCCAGTCAACCACTATATGGACTTTGTTTATTTTTATAAACTCAATCATTTAAGTGGAGTTGTTAATCGGTCGAATCGTATATTAGATCTTATACTGTCTGACTTATCGCCACTTGCGTCTACAGTAACAGAATCCACTGTAAAACAAAGGTAAAAATAAATCCTTTTCATCTTTATCTTGAATTTACAGCTCGCAAAGTGCCTGATCATACTCTTTCCTACAACAATAATGCCAATATTTTTAATTTTAAGAAGGCAGATTATTGAAAAATACGATAATGTTTAGCTCGGCACAATTGGAATTTGGTGTTTGAAGGTAGCACGGACATGAATGATATGACTAATACATTTACGATATATTTTATAACCCGATTGATGACTACGTTCCTAAAAAAAGTTTAGGAAATACTTTCTCCCCACCCTGGGTAAATCCTTCCCTAAAACTAATGATAAGAGAAAAGGAAAATTTACGAAAACGTTAAAAAAAATACCAAAATCCAAGAGATGAAATAGAGCTAAACCTGCAGTACCTTGCAAAGACTTCGTAGATATTGATGTCGCGGAGGAAAGCATCCAGAAAAACTCTAAAATATTTTGGTCATTTATTAAAGGTAAGAAAAACGGAAAAATCTATTAACCACAAACTTTGACCAACGGAACTGAAACCTCAACAAATGGTGAGAAAATAAATAATTTATTCGCGTCTCATTTTAAAACTGACTATGACGTAGTTGATACCCATGAATGTCAGAGTTTGGGCTATAGAATAACTATAGCCTGGAGTTAACCTTAGTAAAGAAGAAATACTTAAGAGCTTAAAGTAGTTAAATCCTAACAAAGGTGCTGGCCCAGATGATGTACCCGTACCCGCGTTGTTTATTCAACCATGTGCGGATGAATTTGTGGTCCATATTTATTTAATTTATAATAAGAGTCTTCAGCTTCATATTCCCTGATCTCTGGAAATCAGCTAAAGTGATACCAATCCACAAAGCAGATAGGGTAAAAGACATAAATAATTACAGGCCTTTTTAGATTTTGTCGGCCCTGGCCAAAATTTTTGAATCATTGTTATGCCCCGTTTTACAAAACCACTTAAACCATTACCTGATTGATTGTCAGCACGGTTTCGTTAAATCTAAATCTACATGTACTAGACTCTATTTACTGAAACCATAGTGCAAGCCCTAGATAATGATAAGGAAGTTGATGTAATTTATACAGACCTTAGTAAAGCATTTGACAGGGTCCCTCGTAATACACTTATATCAAAACTGGGTACTTACGGTATATTTGGTTCATTGTTGTCATGGTTAGTCATATCTGAGCAACCGGAGTTTTTATATCGTCATCAATGGCTTTAAATCTAGGTCTTGCAGTTTTACATTTGGAGTACCTCAGGGGTCCCACTTAGGAACTTTACTCTTTAATGCTTTTATCAACGATATTGCTTAATGATATTGCTTTTTATATACAATACCATTCATGTACGCTGATGATTTAAAGTTGATTAATGTTTGTGAATATTTGCATCATATGAAACAGCTGCAAGAAGAAATTGATACAATGGGGGAGTGGTGTCAAACAAACCGTATGGAGTTAAACGTTAAAAATGTCATCACATTAAATTTTGTAGAAAGGCTCATTCAATCAAATCGGCTTACAAAATTAATGGATCCACGATTGAGACATCTCCTCCTTTGTCTGTTGATTTGGGAGTGATTTTGATCATAAACTAACGTTTGTCCCTCATATAGAGAACGTAGCAAAAGAGGCGCATAGAATGATGGGTTTCATAAAGCGCACTGCGAAGATTTTTAAGAATGATGCAACCAAAATCCTTCTATATAACAGCCTAGTAAGGAGCATAATTGAATATTGCAGTGTTGTATGGAGGCCACATTTAGCGACGCATTCATTGCGACTGGAACGGTTACAAAAACGTTTTGTTTCTAAACTTGCTTATAGCAAAGGTGTTGACAAATAAATTCGGGCTTACGACAAGAGATTACGTTCTTTAAAATCATTTCACTTGAAAATCGTCGAAATTTGTTAGATCTCTAATTTATATTCAAAATTCTACAAAACAAAATCTACTGCCCCCAACTACTTCAAAAAATTTACCGCTCCCCGCAGAAACCCGCGTAAACTAATTGCCACTTTGTAAAATATTAGTTTAGTTTATTTTTTGTTAAATTCAGTATTTGTAGCAGTTGTTAAATGTAGTGTTTTCATAAAACGAGTGTTACACTTACTTAGTAATTAAGAATTAGATGATAGTTGAAAAATTAGTGTATACAATCATTGGAAAACCTAATAAATACTTAAATAACAATAAAATAAAATAATTTTTTTTTAAAGTTTGAAAATTCCCAGTTGCTGAGGTATTTTAATGCTCAAGAGTTGGGATGTTTTTGTAGTTATCAGTAGCGCAGGTTTCTCACATATCCAAAGCCCACTTAACCAGGTTTCACTACAGATATCCCAACCTCAGGCTGGGCAGCGAGAAAAAATCTGCAATTATTGTAATAACATTAAATTAGTAAATATTGGCTTTTTATTGATAAAAGCCCTAAACAGGTAAATATATTGTGTACCTACTTACTTAACTTTGTAGTTTGCTGTGTGAAGTTGACACATAACAATTCAATTTATCCAAGTATTGTTTATATACCTACAAAAACATTTAATCCCAAGATAATTCAAACATAGTTGTGTTCCGGTGAAAAGGAAGGACCAGCTTGTACTATTATATATTTACAGGAACAATACTAAGTCTAACTGAAGCCTAGTGTCGTAAACAAATGATTAATGAATAATTAATAAGTACCTACTTATGATTAATGCAGTCCATGGGGCATGGATACCCCTTACAACCAGTTCTGACGCACATGAAAAACAGGCAGGAAATCGCAGATTCAATTTCATACGGTAAATGTTTGTAAAACAGGGTGCAGATGATGTTTATTACGTCTTCCGGTATAATCATTCTCATCGGTGCATTTGCAGAAATATACCAAAACAAATGAAATTCTTTCTTCAATATTTTGTAGATTCTGAAAGGTTTATCCTAAAAGTTAGGCCCTAAAAATTCGAATATTTGTTTATTTTTGATATTATAATGAAATAATTGGAATGAAACAAAAATTGGCCTCCATGCCCCAAAAAAGGTGAACAAATCCTCTAAAATAGTTAAGTAATAAAATTCCAATGAGATGAAAGCAATGTTTATGAATTAAATAATAACTAAGATTGATACTTCGCTTCGGATAAATCTCAGTCTCACTAATTAAACAATGAGATCAAATCAACCTTTATAAAGTAATTAATTAAGAAATAACAAAATTGCAAACTTCAGTTCATATAAATCTACAAAGCTTTACCTATAAGTCTTTGTTTTTATAATAAATAGATTAAAGAAAATAAAATATAATATTAAAGTGGTATAAAGTAAACTTTAATGAAGACACTAATTTAAAAGGAACTTAAGCTCGATTGTAGAATTCAAGGAAGGCGTCAATTGAATCATCATTTAAAGTGGACCTTAGATTTTACCAATGCGTTAACTAGATGAGAAAACCCTCTCGCACTCATCGATACTAGTTGGGGGTATGCAAATCAAATAGTCATACACTTGGTTCTTTGTTGCCTTGGTCCACATCATATAGCCCCATTTGCATGCTGTTTTAGTCCAGATCTTCCATTGTAAATGTAGATAATTCGCAGATGATGTAGATGGAGTTGGAGCTATTGACAGCATACTATCAATGCTTTTTTGCAATCGGTCCTTCAGGATTCAGTTCGCCGACTTTGGCCTTGAAGGTCAATCAAAGCTATATCGTCGATTTTTGAATGTTTCAAATTTTTCCCGACAATGACTTACGATGCACATTACCTGGAGACAAAAACACAACTGAAGCTGGCTTAACATAATATTTTGTCGGATTATGTAGATATTTTAATGTACACTGAGTAGATTTGTAGGTCGCCGCTGAATTGTCCTTTCTTTATCTTTATTATTTAATTAGTTAAGTATACAACGTGTAAATGAATTAACCCAAAACCTGATACACCTCATTTAAAAAAATAAGTAATAATATGATTAAAATATAAATTGCGCCGCAATAAATAATATTTTAAAAGTTATTCAACATTAGATCGGAGGTGACCTTTCTATGAAGTTTCGAGCTCTACGGCGTAGGTACTCCGCGTCTCGTCGCACGCGGCCTCTGTATCGCACAGCGCAGCGCCCGTACAGCTGACTACTATTCAGCAGTTTAACAGACGTTCACTTTACACCGGCCAAGTTATTTTGAGTGAACTGTAAGAACTAAACCTTGGCCTACCTATGGCCCGAAAAAAACTTGTTCAAAATGTCCACCACTTTGCTGCAAGCACAGTCTCGCGCGCTTTCTTTGGTGTCTTTTTAGTTTGTTTAGCACTGAAGTGTCTGTTTTCACTATTTCAAAAGCACTCACAATGGCCTCGCGTAATTCACTAACGTTTCTGGCACTATGTCCACTGTCATAAACAATTGTTTTGACTCTACCCCACACAAAATAGTCTAGTAGAGTTAAATCTGGCGACCTGGCAGGCCACTGCACAGGTCCACCACGTCCGATCCAGTTTTCCCCGTATTCCGCGTCGAGGTACCTACGAACAGTCCACTAGAAGTGCGCTGGAGCTCCGTCGTGCTGAAACATCAGGTCTCGTAACAGATACAGAGGCACGTCGTCAAGTAACTGACTCAATGTTTCTCTGAGGAAACTTAAGTACGTTTCTCCATTTAAACGTTCTAAGAATACGGGGCCGACTATGTATGGTCCCAGAACACCTGCCCATACATTTAGAGAAAACCTATGTTGGTACGAATTCTCTACTGATGCGTAGGTGTTAACATGACTTCATATGTGCCTGTTATGTTGATTGAACATACCGGCGCGCTTAAACGTATACTCATCAGTAAAAATAATGTTCTTATGTTCATTCGCTAAATACCACTCGCAGAATGCAACACGCGGGTCCAGATCCTGAGAGTTCAATTCTCGACAGCGACGAAAGTGGTAAGGGTGCTGTCCGTCGTCTTGTAAAACTCTCCAAACGTAGGCGTGACTACAGCCGATAATTCTCGCTGCTTCACGTGTACTGGATTCTGGGTTCTCATGGAAATACTCCAATATCCTTTCTTGAATCCGTACGTCAAAGGGGTCGTTGCCTCTGTCCATTCCGGTAGGAGGAAAAAAAGTTCCACTGTCTCCAAGCCTTTGAGTGGCTGCTAACATTGTCTCTTTGGAGACGGAAACACCGAATTGCTCACGAAATTGTCGCACTGCCAAATTCACGTTGTCGTTACATCCCGCGAGCGTTCTCACTATTTCAGTGTATTGCACACTTGTGTACCGAAAAGGCATTGTGAAAGCGGTGGCGCCTGCAGCCGCGCGTCGATCTGAACCGAAAGGACGTACCTTCCAAGACGAAGTTCGCGCGGAGACGTAGCATCACTAGTTAGTTTGTGGCGGAGACTGACCGACGCCGGCGGTGCCTCGCTCTAGGAGGTGCGAACACAGGCGATCGGCGTGGGTGCGCGGACGCAGGCGGCTTGTTCTTTAACTATATAATAATAAGGTTTATTTTTAGCATGGCGGTCGGTAATTACTCGGTGCGTGCCGGATTGTTTTGTCGGTCGGTGTCGTTCGTTCAATGCTAACCAGTTATGGGCGGCCGGGCGCTAGCAAAAAATGTTGTAATATAAATAGTTTAGACATGGGCCAATAAATATGAAAAATATAACCTATATTAAAACATGGTGCGATCGATTCGCAATACGATTCTGAGCAAACTACTTTCTGGTTTTGGGTTAATTCATTTACACGTTGTATACCTATATATTTATAATTTTGTTCCAGAATTAATTAGAAAACGCAGATATATTCTCGAATTGGAAATAGACACACAGTGAGACGATGACCAGTTATTATATAGATAAGAAGAACTATCGGTCCTTGGAACCTGGTAGTGGAACATATTACGTATATGTAGAGGACAGACGAGGTTTTGAAACATTAATCACAAAGTTGATTCCATTCTATTGTTGATTTTTGTATTTAAAGACTGTTATAATTAGATATTTAAGAATATTTGTTTCTTAGGAAAAATCAAATTACTTACTTCAATTACTGAGCCGTTGTTTAATATGTTAAAACTGATTAATCATTGTTATCATATCAATTTTTTTTACCTCCATGGTACATTGGCTAGAGCGTTTATTTTATTTTATTTTATTTTATTTGGGATAAAAAACAGTTACACAGTAACAGATTAGCTTATACATATGAAACATTAAATAAGAATTAACCATGTAACCAGCACCATTATCCACATATAAGTTAAGTTAACTCAAGTAAGTGAGTGGCAAAAAAAATAACATTAACAAAAGGTAATTACAGAGATGATCGTTACATAGTTGACAAAACAAAATAAATAATGCAGTTCATCCTATAACATCTGGGTTACTTATTGTTGACAAAATAGTTGTTATACATTTCTTATATTGTAGTTTTTTGAGATGAAGTAGGTATATCAATTTTACAAAACATTTCGTTGTGATTTTTCATTATTCTGTTAAGCGGGTCCCGTTCCCCCGCGTTTGTACGGCAAAACTTTGGCATAAATATTGGGTGTTGGTAGGTGTACCGAATGCGTTGTGATTTACTAGGTATTCTGTAGCATACACTGTTTGTTAAAGAAGTACAGGCAAATTGATTATGGCATATATTGTACAAATTAAGTTGATCTTGTATCGTTCTCCTATGCTTTAAGGAAATTAGTGAAAACTTTTTTAATGCTAGTTCATAGGATAATTTAGTGCGAAAGTATCTATAACAAACAGTACGTAGGAATTGTCTTTGCACAGATTCAAGACTGTCAATGTATTTGGCGTAAAACGGATTCCATATAACTGAACCATATTCTAGTTGACTTCTTATTAAAGTCTTAAATAGATAAATAAGGGTCTCAGATCGCTTAAATTGATTTCCCATTCTCATGACAAACCCATACATTTGAAATGCTTTTCCCTGTATAAAATCTACATGACTATCAAAGTGTAATTTTGAGTCCATAAGTATTCCGAGGTCTTTAATCATGGGTACCTTTTCGAGCTGATAATTATTGAGAGAGTACGAGTAATCAATTATATTATGTTTTTTTTGTAAATGTTAATTGCAGCTTGTTAGTTATACAGTAACTAAAAAGGCGATCAAGGTCTTGCTGCAAATTTATACAATCATCTACTCTTATAATCAATATATCGATTAGTATTTGTGAAATGCTTTAAAACATTCCAGGCATAATCTAGGAAAACCTGGATAGTCCGGACAGCCAAATAATACTTCGACTCTTTTTTTATGTACATTAAAGCAGAGCCTGCATCGTTTTCTCATTGTTTTGCTATTTCTCTTGAGTAGGTAAATGTGCCGGCAAATGAATTCTACCAGGATGTGACGGTCGAATGGTCTCTGATTTATTAGGTAACAGGTGTTCAACGACTTGTAGTCGAAAATCATACAAACTTGTCTTCCTTTCTCTGTTTAAATTATATAAGGAATATCATAACTGAACCTGCATGATGTGGATAAATACTTTTTTATACCATCTTAACGTGTTATGTTTGGCACAATAATAATTTAACATTCGGTCGTGCTTGTCGACTGATCTCAGATATTGTTGTATTAAACCTTCATTTTAGGTTTGAAGGAATCGTTTCCGTGTTTATTTTTTGTATGTACGTATTCGCTATTGTTTATTTTTATTTATTTATTCTCTGCACATAAAAAATACAACTAATTTTTAAGCTAAATAATTAATAATTAAGCTAAGTATAACTTAAAATAATTATGCACAGAGAATGTGAAAGGACACTGACTCAGCCTACATGTTGCGGGGATCGCAACGCTGATCTTCCATCAACGCACCTGACGCCACGTGCCGCGAATCGTACATCGACTACTGACTAGGCCAAAATGTATAGTGTGAAAGTATGTGTTTTTAAATTTAAATACATAGATAATACATAAATAGTAGTTAAGGAAGAAAGGAAAGGGAAACGAGGATATATAATTATATAACATAGATAAAGCGAATAAAAAAACCAAGAAATATCAAGGAAAATGCCACCAGTATCATGGAAGAAATTTTTGCAAATTCAGAAGATAGTTTCTGTACGTATTTTTGAAGTGACTTCTGTTTGCAATGTTTCTTATCGGTGGCGGTATATTGTTCCAGCACTTGGTGGCATTGTAGGAAAAGCTACCTCGGAAGGCTACACTTTTATGAGGATGAGAAATTAGCGGTTTTGTGCAGGATCTCATACTATTTTAATTTTTGTTTTCCCTTCGCCATCTCAATTTATTAAACAAGTATTTAGGCTTCTTTGTGCGGACTAAGTCAAACAGGAGAGTAGCGAGGTAGAGATCATACCTATAGCTGATTTTTAATAAATTGCAACTAATAATAAATGGAGTTACGTGAGTACGTGGTGGGATATTTAGGCAGAACCGAGCACAGGCGTTTTGAACACGTTGCAAGAGTTTCATATGATTTTTGTGTAGTCTAGGCCGAAAAACGATAGCTCCATAATTTAAGTTGGATAAAATGAGTGACTCACACAACATAGCCCTAATTTAAACGCTAATGAAATCCCGTACCTTGTACAGCATCTTAAGTCGATAAAGGAAGTCCCGGACAATGGCGTTTATGTGTTTCTCAAAACGTAAGGTATCAGCTATGATAAAGCCAAGGTTTCGCGCCTCCTCCACTCTTTCTATTGGCACCCCCATTACTGTGATCTGTGGGTTATGCGTTGTGACTTGTGCTATTTGCCCCTTTGTTCGGAGAACAAGATATTTAGACTTGTTGAGGTTGAGATATAGGATATGTTTATATGACCAAGTAGCAATGTTAGATAAATCTTCATTCATTTTTGAAATTGCGTTAGTAGTGTTATGTCTGTTTGCAGGAATGTATAGCTGGAGATCACCAGCATAAAGGTGATATGTGCAATGCTTAATTTGGTTTATTAAGTCAGCAGTGTATATAATAAATAGTAATGGGCCTAGAATAGATCCCTGGAGAACGTGTTACAGGCAAAACACTCGATGTTTCGGTACAGTCCGAAAGAATTACTTTTTGCACGCGACCAGTTAAGTAACTAGAGAACCATGAAACTGTTTTCGGATCAAAACCGTAGAAACATAGTTTCGAAAGAAGTAAACTAGTGTCGATACAGTCAAAAGCACGTGAATAATCTAGCAATGTAACAATAGTTGCGTCATTTTTGTCGAAGTTTGAGAGAGCATTGTCAATTACATCTATGAGTGCCGTTGTCGTACTACGTTTTTTTCTAAAACCCGACTGTTGCCTAGGCAGAATATTACTTTTCTCGCAAAAGCTACTTGCTTGAGCATAAACAATTCATTCTAGAAGTTTAGACAAAAAACATAAAATACTTATTGGTCGTAAGTCTTTAAGTGTTTGTGGGTTATTCGCTTTTGGTATTGGATGCACAAGGGCTACTTTCCACGCACTGGGAAAAGTGGCAGTAGCAATAAATTTGTTTATTGCTGTTATAAGATCCAAAGTATGCGGCAAAGTCAAAAGTACCATGTCCATTGTTATGTTGTCCACACCTTTTAAATTAGACTCAATAGATAAAACAGCTTTAAGGATAGCATCTGAGGAAACAAAGTAAGTCAAACACAATGTTTGTTGGAAAATGTATAAGAACTATGTTATGAAAAGTTGTGAGTAGCAGTGCAATGAATAGATAGTTATTGTAACCTATGGTAGGTTGCCCATTTGAACCTACGAGGGTGGATCGAAAAGTTCGCGGCCTAACATAGATAGCGTTGTCATATTATAATAAAACTATCCTCATATGGAAACTAGACTCTTTGTCAGTCTCTGTGCAATTTTTCTCTGAGATACATGCGTAATTATTTATTTTATTGAACATTAAGTGAGAGTAAGTTTCATTAATTTTGAAAATGGATAGTTTAGAGCACCGTGCCGTGATCAAATACCTCCACAAGAAACACTTAACTCCAAAGCAGATTCATGAAGATATGGTGGCTACTTTAGGAACTGAAAAGTATTTGTACTAAATCGATTAAATTCGTAAAATGTCAGATCAGAGATCGAAGTGTTAGGGCAGGTAGGTATGTTGAGGAAGGTGGGAATTTATGAGGTCAGGTTTGAGCAAATTTGGGGGTAAATCTGAAGTTTTTGAAGTCCTCGGTAAAACGTGCTTTTTGAGATTAGACCACAGTGTTCTCGGATTTTTGATATGTGTGTATATATTGTTCTCAAAATAGGCAGTGCGTTCAGCGCGCAGGCTATTTTTAACAAGGGCTTTGTAATTTGTGTGGTGCTCAATTTTACCAGTAGTTTTATAATGCTTCTGCGCTTGATCACGGAGCTTATCATGTAACGGATGTTACTAGTACAACAAGGTACCAGGTGCGTGTAAATCTACCAATTCAAGTACAATACTATTAAAGATACCATATCTTCCACGCTATTCATGTGAGCTATTACATGTAGCATGTCGTATATATTAAGATCAGCCAATAGATTGGTCAATATTTTTTAAAGGGCAGTATGTAATTCTACTTGTCGGAGTTCTAGATTTTCTAATTTTAAGAGTAGCCGTAACGAATGAGTGCTTTCCAAGTTCACGGATGTAGTCAATATTTACATTTGATAAAGAAACGTTACTGCATATGGTCTAAACAGGTTGCGCTATGGGTAGTGAAGTGTGTAGGCTCAGTTATGTAATTTTTTAATTGGGTGTATTGTAGGAAGGAATTGCAATCTCGGTAGTTTGGATCAGTCATATTTAACTGGTTTATATTAGAATCACCTAATAATACCATTTTGTCATCGTTAGAAAAATGCATTATATATTCAGTCAAAGCATCTAAAAAACATTGCTATTAAGCCAGGGTGATCGATAAGCCGTGCCTATTATAATATTTGGACACTTCAGACTAACTGCTATCCACATCTGCTCAACTTTAGAGGCAGGGTGAGGATAGGTACGCACCGTTATTCCACGTTTAATATAAAAACCCACGCCGCCTCTACGCGAGCGTGTACTATCTTGTTGCGGGATGTGCCTCAACCTATACTCCGGCAGAGACGGAGCAAAGCCTTTGTGATTGGGCCTCAGCCAGGTTTCATTAATGGCTAATATGTCAGGAGCAATGCGTTCCACTACAATCGAAAACTCGTCCTGTTTGGTACTTAAGGAACCTGCATTGAAGAGACCAATTTTAATCAACTTTTCCGCAAACATTTATTTTATGCAAAAAAAGAGGGTAGTTGTAACAGCAACAGCAAATTTAGTGTGCTCTCAGTTTTTATTCTTTAAAAATTTAAACATTATAAAAACAGTAATTAATGTGTTAAAAGCCTACGAAACTCACCTGTGCTCACTTTTTCACAAAATTTTCTCAACTAATTTGCACAAGCTTTTATCAAAAGCAATTATCAAAACACTAAAAACAATTTGTCACTATGGAAGCCAGCAATTTGGAAACTCTAGGCAAGTTGTTTGAATCTCGTATGCTTGACTATGAGAACAGGCTGCAAAAAATCACCGGATCCAACCCTGTTCATATGGATATTGCTACACTATCCCAAGATTTCTCAAGCAATTGAGTCTCTTTCTCTTGGCTTAGACAGGCAAGGACCCAGCATGCGTCAAAAGGTTTTACTCTTATGCCACCAAATGAAGATGGACACAATTAAAATTGATCAAATACAAGTTTCACATTGCTTAGGATCGCCTGCTGATGGCAAAACCAGACCCATTCTTGCCCGGTTTTTGAATTTAGAGCTACGACATCGTGGGACAGCAAGAATTCTTTGAAGGGCACCGGAATAACAGTTTCTGCGTTCCTCACAAAAAGAAGACAACATGTCTTTGTAGCAGCCAGAAAGCATTTCGGACTAAGGAATTGCTGGTCGTCGAATGGCAGGATTGTCATTTGTCTTCCTGATAAATCGCGTCGAAAGGTCGAAACATCAGCAGCGCTAAACGAACTCATCTCACAGTATCCAACCAGCTGCGAAGATGTTTCAACTCAAGCGCAAGTTCCAGAAGCTAGAGTAATTCCAAAATCTCCAAGGAAGACTCGACGACGTCAGTAAATTATCATTATTTTGATGCACCTTCTTCTTCTTTTTCTGCCTTTGTTATTTTAAGTATTGATAATTTTCAAAGATAGTCGGTACTTTTTAATTTCACTTGAAGGTTATTATTTTTTTCTTCTGATTACATTTGTCATGTCATACCTGAGTGACACTGACAGACAGCCGACATACCGTTCATAATAAATTGTTTTCTTTTTTTTTACTGCAGTAATGCCAACATATTATATGAAACAACAGTTACACTTTTCATATCTGTTTGTAGATTTCATTGTTTTTTTTTTCTGCTGTCAAAATTATTTGATTTGGTATCAAATAATTTTGTTTTCAATGGTATCAAATAAATTACATTTGTTTTCTAGTTAAGTATGTATAATAATGTGAGTGGTGAGTTTGATCTTTGTGCCAACACATTTAAATATTATCATTGGATTTTGTAAGTAAATACTTATAAAGATTTATTTTTATAATAAGTATATATTTATTTGTATCAATATTTAGTACCTCATGGATTACAGCATAGACAGTTATGACGACAGTCTCTTCTCACAATCTTGCAATTCTTCAATCGCAGATGGGTCATTTTCTCCTTCTCTAACATTTCATGACCATCTCAACGCTTTCTCCTCTATACATCCCAAAAATTTGAATATTGTCCATATCAACATCCAAAGTGTTTCCAAGCACTATTCTGATCTTCTGGCTTCCTTTAGCTCTGCAAACATCGATGCTATTTTAATATCCAAAACGTTTCTCAAACCTTCTCTTATTTCCTCTCAATACACAATCCCTGGATTTGTGCTCTTTCGCAATGACAGGATCGGGAAAGGCGGCAGTGGAGTAGCTATCTACTTACGCGCTGGTTTTTCTTATAAGGTAATTAGTGCTTCTCCGTCATACTACACAGAGTCAGCTGAGTACTTAGCTATTGAAATTGTCACACATCACACAAAATTATTGCTTGTTGTTTTTTTACAGCCCTAACTTAAATGTTGACTATTTCGGTAACTTTGAAGATCTCCTTCACGATCACTGTCCTTCCTATGAGCATGTTATTATTATGGGTGACTTCAACACATGTTTGTTGAAGAATAATTCCCGCTCCCAAAAACTTCTGTCGCCCATCACTGCCACCACTGCAAAGGCCTGACGGGTCTTTGGCCCACAGCGCAAAAAAGAAGGCAGACTTGTTCGCAAATCTCTTCGCGGAATGTTCACGTCTAGATTCCAAAGGTAAAAGCCCACCCACGTTACCCCATTCGGCCCCAAGATGGAGGCCGTCCAAATTCACCAGAAACAGGTACTCAAACGCTTACAAAATCTAGACGTGAATAAGGCCAGTGGTCCGGATGGCATTCCGCAGTGGTTTTAAAGCACTGTTCAGCCGAGTTGTCTCCGGTTTTGACACGCCTATATCGACTCGCTCTAAGGACTGGAAAAGTTCCAAAATAATGGAAGTTTGCAAACGTACAGCCCGTACCAAAAAAGGGCAGTCGAGCCGACCCAGTCAACTATAGACCTATTGCAATCACTTCCATAATTTGCAAAATTATGGAACGTGTATTGAACCATCGTCTCCTGACGTACCTAGAGACCAATGAGCTCCTCAGTGACAACCAATATGGTTTCCGCGGAGGACGCTCAACAGGAGACCTTCTAGTGTACGTCACGCATCTATGGAGCATGGCCTTGGAAGGGCACGGGGAGGCAATAGCCGTATCCTTGGATATCTCCAAGGCCTTTGACCGGATATGGCACGAAGCCCTTTTGAGCAAGCTTCCTGTGTATGGCATACCATCTGGACTCTGCGACTGGATTTCTGACTTCCTGAGGGAACGGTCAATTCGAGTTGTCGTCGATGGCTTCTCATCGGACTTAATGGCGATCAACAGATCTCAGGGATCTGTACTCTCTGCAACATTATTCCTGCTACACATTAATGACCTTCTTTTATCCGAAGGCATTATTGGTTACGCCGATAACAGCACTGTTGTAGAGAGATGTGTGTCCAATGCGCGAGCGAGTCCAAACCAGATCCAATTTCAGAGAGAGTCGATGATCAAACGGGTTGATTTGACACTATGTACGGTTTCCGATTGGGGTGAAGCCAACCTTGTCAAGTTCAACCCTTCCAAAACCCAGGCGTGTCTCTTCTCCGGTAAAAAGAGCACATTCAACTTGGCGCCCACTTTCCAAAGTGTATATGTACTGATCACAAACCAACTAGGGCTTCTAGGCATGACCATCACGTCGAAACTTAATTTCGGGCAACAGATTGAAACCATGGCACAGTAAACTTCCAAAAAATTGGGAGTCATCGCAAAGGTCCGGCGGTACTTCAACTCCGAACAGCTGCTCAACCTATACACAGCCCAGGTTCGATCTTGTATGAAGTACTGCAACCATCTTTGGCATGATTCCGCAAAATACCATCTTGAAGCGTTGGATTCTGTCGACCGAAGGGCCCGTAGACTCATAAGTGACGACAAACTTACTTCTTCGAGACTGCAAAGTCTCGAGCATCGTCGAAAAGTTGCTAGTCTATCGGTTTTTTACAGATTGCACTTTGGAGAGTGTGCGAATGGTCTTTTTCAGTTGATCGAACTTTCCCCCTTTCTCTACCGGTCAACCAGACGCAGACAGAAGTTTCACCCGTTTGTAGTTAGTGTGCCGATGAGCCGAACCGAACTAAACGGTTCGATAGCTCATTTTTGGTTCGTGTTGCCAAAGAGTGGAACGATTTGCCTGCGTCTGTTTTTCCAGACAAATATAACCCTGGAGCTTCAAGTTTAGAGTGAATAGGTACCTCTTGGACAGGCGTGTATGATCCTCGTCTTCGTCGTCACTTTCCATCAGGTGAGATGGAAGACAAACGCCTGCTAATTATTAATTTTAAAAAAAATTAAAAAAATCTCTGCCGCATAAGTAAATGGACCAAGCCCTTTGGTCTGCGTATAAACCCTACTAAATCTCAGGCCATACTAATAGGAAGTCGAACAATGCGTAGTTTCCTGGATTTGCTCAACCTTCCTCCTGTACTTCTTAACGACGTCCCGATTGCCTTTACTGATTTTTCTAAAAATCTAGGCATTATTTTAGACTCAAATCTGTCATGGAATGCTCATATCTGTGAAATCAGTCGGAAAGTACATTTTTCTTTTCACATTTTAAAACAGCTATATAATTTCTTACCTTTGTCAACTAAAATTATTCTTGCACAATCCCTCATCCAACCTATTATCGATTACGCAGACGCGTGCTTTTTGGATGCCACAGAGGAGCTCTTAAATAAACTGGAGCGTTTACAAAATTTATCTATCCGTTTCATCAATTTCGAAAGCAGCTTCAGTGGCTCCCAATCCGCCTTCGCAGGAACACTAGGATACTCTGCCTCCTTTTTAATGTCTTGTATTCCTCGGCTTCTCCATCCTATCTACGTGAGCGCTTTACATTTGTTCGTTCTGTGAACGAATCGGTAAGGCCAAGTAAACGATTTCTTTTACGAATGCCTCCACACAAAACCAATTTTTATTCATACTCCTTCACAGTACATGCAGTTAGGCTATGGAACTCCTTACCACATAAAATTCGAGCGTCGAAACCTATGTCAGTTTTTAAAAAGAGAGTGAATTTATTAATTTTTTTAAGTATTATCTTTCTCAGACATGATTTTAGTTGTTATCCCATAAGTATTATTTATGTACCTATATAATGTGTTCATGTATGTATTCATGTATGCATATGTATTTAAGTATGTATAAGTATAAAGTATTTATGTGTATGTATGTCATCTTTACGTATATTTTGTACAGTTATATTTATATAGTTATTCTTCAGTTATTTTTTTCTGTTCTTTTTAATGAATTTAGAATAAGTATAAAAAGCACACTAATATTGTAGTTTTTAATCAAACTCTCCAGTCCCAGGTCTACTGGTAGAAATTTCTTATGAAATAAGTAGTACCTTTGTACAAGCATTTTATCCCAATTATGATTAGTTATATTTTGTGTGTACATACATTTTGTAAAATAAATAATATACGTACGAATATACTCATTAAATAATGTACACAGGCACATATACATACAAACACATAAACACAGGCATAGTGACATTAATAGTACAATATAATAATTAGGCTTCTTAAAGATTCTGTAGTGATATTTTAAAAGCCATGTTTACCTGTAATTAATTGCCATTTTAGAATATGTACTTTTAAATATGTTCACATGTAATGTATTCGTATGTTTATTTTTGTTGTAGGTACCTAAGTAAACACAAGAATAATAAATATTTAGCTATAGAGGTAAAATACATAAATTTATAGTACAAAAAAAAAATAATAATAGTAAAAATAGAGGCAGCTTTCCTCATATAAGAATACATAAAATATTGTGTAATTTAAAAAGAAATATGTGATTTTAGTGTGTAGTGTCAACAGTATAATTGTGTTAAAGGAAACTTTCAGTGCCCTTGCCATTTCTGTGCCAAATAAGTAATAAAATTTATTTAATAGTTTAAAATAACATTTAGCAACCAAAAGGTTAATACCCATAACTTAGACAACAAAACCAGAAATTATATATTGAAACACAAAAAGATAATACAACGATATTTACAAAAACAAAAAAGTTAAAATGTAAAAGTTCTAAAATGCGGTATAATAACATGTTCAGTAACATTATATTTTTACGTTTGTTTACCTGTAGGTTCACTAACACAAAAAACCCGGTAAAAGTCATTAATACACTTTAGAGTATGTACCTGGGAGTTTTCAGATTTTCTGGCAAGAATATTTCCGCCTTGTCCAGACGAAACGCCATCCCAAACCACGAGCGAGTTCCCGGGCCTTACCTAGAATTGACCTGTTTACTTTAGTAAGTCATTCGTTAATATGAATTGGTCGTGACTCGTGGGGAGTCCGATGTCAGCTGAGTTTGTTCCATTTTTTGATTGATTGATTTGTTGATTAGTTGATCGCGAACAACGCGCCGCATCAGACGTACGACGATAGGTCTCGGTCTCGCCACTGCCGCGGACTGCCCAGTATGCTTAGTGCGAGTTTTTTTTACTGATCGAGCGCGTTAACGTTTACACAAATTAATATGGCGCGGGGTAAGCGCCACCTAGCGTCATTTGTGAGAACTAAACTTTGTGAGTGTGAGTTTTAAAATTTACGTCGTTGATAGTGACAATCGAGTGCCGTTCGAAAGTGAGGATCATTTCGAGCACTTCGATTACGTTTGCATGTATAATGCGAGTGTAAGTTACAATTTTGACAGTTTTAGAATAATAACAACCTTCTAGATGAAGTAATGTCCCAGGACAATCCGTTGTCGGATGATGGTCTTAAATAAATCCCTGGTCGTTCGTAATTTCCCGCCCTGCTAGTATGCCTGGGTAGACTCTAGATGGCGCTAGTTTAGGAGCTGAATGATGTACGATTGATTTGTATGAAGTTGTCGTTCTTCTCCGTTAGGAGTAATATTATTCTATGGCTCGAATAAGAAACGCCGTCACTTGCGAGCGCGTAAAGTTGTCACTTAAGATTTTGTGGTGAGAGCGTCGTGAGAGTGGTGAAATAACAAAATAATTTCATTTTGTGAATAAAAATTACAATGGCATCTCGTGTGTATTTCGCTTGGAGGAAGTTTGAGACCGCGAGAGCACAAGATGAGCGTAATTTAACGTACATTGGCCGTGCAAGAGCACGTAACTCGAGCAATCCGCTAAGAGACCTTCCAGAGGCTGAATTTAAGAGAAGATATAGGCTTCCTAAGGAAGCCGTCAGGTTTTTGTGCCGAGAGCTGAGGCAGCTGGCTGGTTTAAAGTCATCGCAACGGGTATCCTTGGAACATAAGGCAATGTATCAGTACTTTTTTAAACACTTTTTTCAACCTGCCTCCTGGCAAAACATCCTTATTTTTCTATGTTTATTGTTTTAGGTTCTTACAGCCCTGTTTTTTTATGCAACTGGATCTTACCAGCGCCCAGTGGGAGTTGCTAAAAACGTCTCACAAAAAATGTGCAGTATCTACATTGAAGAGGTTACCAAGGCTCTGACACATAAGGCCATACTAAGAAAATATATTCGGTTTCCTAATTCTTCAATTACCAGGCAAACAATCAGTCAAAGGTATGGTCTACAAGATAATGCTGTAAATAATTATACAACATCAATCTCATTGTAATATGAAATGTATAGGTATTTAGGTATATTGTTTGTTTCAGGTTTTGTGACAAATATGGAATACCCGGAGTAATTGGGTGTATTGATTGTAGCCATTTTAGAATATTTGGCCCACCAAAAGATGAAGAACATCTGTATTATTGCCGGAAGCACTATCATTCAATAAATGTTCAAATGGTAAATAATAATTTAATTAGAAATAGTTAGTTATGATTTATTCTTACCTTCTTTAAAGATTTATTTTTCCTAACTGTATTTTTATTTTACAGATATGTGATGACCAATATAGAATTTTAAATGTAAATGCCAAATTTGGATGTGCAAATCACGATTCTTTTATATGGGAAAACAGTGACATCAACCATTATATGCAATCCTTGCACCAAAATGGGGAGACTGTGTGGCTTTTGGTAAGTTCTACCCAATAGTTAGTAAATTGTTCAACAACATTGTGCATTAGGCTAAGGCATATAAACTAATACATTGATCATCATGTAGGAGACTCTGGTTATCCACAACGACCATGGCTGATGACTCTGATTTTAAACGCTGCTCCAAACACCTTGCAAGCTACTTACAACAAGGCGCATGTGGAAGCCAGAGTTGTTATAGAAAATACATTTGGGAGGTTGAAGAATCGATGGCGCTGTCTAAACAAAGATAGAGTGCTCCACTACAAGCCACTGAAATGTGCAAGAATTATACAAGCCTGTTGCATTTTACATAATATTGGGATTGATCTTAATGTTGTAGAAGAAGAGGACATCACTGGTATTAATTAATTAATAATTCGAAAAATAATCAATGGCACAAATGAGTATTTAATATTAAATTATTTTTATTTTTAGGATTGGAACATGAAGAACAAGATAACAATGAGCCCGTTCCCACAGAGAGAGAAATAGGTACTTCAACGTCTGACCTTATCAGAGGAAGGGTTCTAAGGGAACAATTAGTTAGAAGGCTTGAACACATTTAATAGTTTTTTAAGTCTCTTAGTATATTCATTATCATATAATTGCATAGCACATGTGTGAGTAATGTGCATGTTCTAGTATTTTCTAGATATGTATTTTTATCTTGCTGATGGTGGCGACACATATTGGATCCTTCAGATCCCTAAAATGGTTGAGATCTTTTTACTCTTATTTAGTTTCTTAAATAAGATTTTTATATAAGTTAAGACATTGCAATAGTGACTGATTGGTCTAGAATAAATGATGAAACACTTGTATAACAGTATAATCTTGTTTTCCTAACCAAAATCAGACCTTAAGGCTTGCCCAACTATGTTGGGTTGGGCTTCCAATCTAACTTGATGCTGCTGAATACCTATGGTACTTTTATATGAAGCAACTGCTTGTGTAACATAACACACTGCATACTAGAAGTAAAATTAATAATTCTAAACATTGCTATGTTTAGAATTTGTAAGAATGAATACCTAGCGAGCTCTTTGTAAAATTGAGCTACGCTACTTTAATATATAATAAAGGAACAATATTAAAATACCAAATACTAAAAACAGAAAAAAAAGCCAGACTATAACTTTGTTGTATAATCACCATTATTTCAATAGGCAGTCGCTTCTATTATGAACACAAAATACGAATGTCAATTTCTTTTGGCCGGTTAACACCGTTCGTTCGTTTGTTCATTTCGTTCGTTCACCATTCGTCACTTCTCACGGTGAGTTAACGCGAAACGAATGGTTGTATGTATTAGTAACTCACACTCGCATGAGTTCTATAGTCGAAGCGTTTGACGTAAACACGATTTACGCGTTCGTGCCGTTAATAGAATTTTAGTATGACACTCGCACTAAGCATACAGGTACCGCGTCCTTCACTCGCCGACGAAGTCCAACGCGATGAACACTTGCAATGTCAACCTGGCTAATGGTACACCCCAGTTTGGCAGATAGTGTGGACACAACATGCATGGTGGCTTCATTTTCAAACTCGGGCACTCCAACAATTTCAATATCATTGCTTAGTAAGGCTTGATCGGGATTATTAAGTTCACTCTCAAACTTCGAATGTAATTCACTTAATTGCCGTGTTTTGCTTACTTTCAATAAGTTTATTTCAATTTTAAGGTTGAAGTTTTTTGTTTCGAGTGTATTTAACTTTGTATTTATTGTATCTATTATGTTGTTTTAGTTCAGTAAGCTCTGAGAACAGAGTGTCCGTGGTTTGGGTGAAATATTTCTTTAATTCCGTGAGTGCGGTGTAGAAGTTGGAGCAAATTTCTTGCCTGTTACCATCTAACATATTTTTCACCTTAATTTCGAGTTTAGAGTCAAGTAGCACAGAAAACTGGTCGAGGGATATTGTATTTTTGTCCCCATTACCGCCAGGCTGAGCTCCCATTGTGCTGTTAAGTAACGGTTGTGTGATATCAGTACGAGTGGATAGTGGTGTTATATTGGATGTCCTCACATGACATGCCATCATCTTTAGGTAGTGAACGGTTCAGTTTACCTCCCACAGGGGTATCATCCCCTTTACGCCGAGACACTATCTGCTCACACGGTGGGCAACTCCATAGCAATTGTAGATCGGTTCCTCTTGTAGAATGTAGTTGTCATGTTCATACAACCATAGTATTAAGCAGACTTGCTAAATACACTGTTCAGCAGTTCTTTACTAACAATAGATTTATTGCAAGCTTGACAGTTACTCATCTTGGTATAGTCGTACGCGAGCGTGGCAACAAATGTAACGGACCTTTTGTATGGCACTTGAACAGCTGATCTGTTAAAGTAGTTATTTGCTTTTCACTGTTTTCATACAAGACACTATTTATGCACTGTTACGGGATGGATTACTTTAAATGTCACAAAATATCGCAATAAAATAATAATTTGGAATCGCAGAGTGAACAGTCACAGTCAATCGTACAATGCACGTCACGTGATGTTTTATTGTGTTCGCAACTGACGAAACAGACCTCCCTCTTATCTTGCCATTTTGTTACGTTACATTTTTATTGTTATGCATAATACAAGCTTCGTTGATTTGTTGTTTAGCATTAATTACCTCTTTGGGATACCTTTTTTATTTTGCCTTAAAGTGCCGGCCAAATAGGTATGTATTTAAGAATTCGTTGGCCTCATCAACGCTTGCATAATAATTATTTACTTATATAGATGCATTTAAATATTTTTCTGTTAGTAAACGTAATACTTTCTAGGTCCACGCGACCATTTGTTTGTATTAAGAAGATGAGGTGTGACCATTTTATTCAAAAATGAGCCATAATGTAATAGGTTTTTTTTGGGCAGGAGACGTTCTAGATACCTACTCGTTTATTAGTTCTTGACCTTAATGAGCTAAAAATTATTCCATGCAGTACATATTATTTTAAGTTTTCTTTGAATACAAATCTTCATTCTAAGGTATTAAAATTAATATGAATGTTCTTATTATTATCACGAATTCCTTATGCATTTTGTACCAAAATAAATACGTATCTTAAAAGAGTTGGGTAGATGGACCTTTTTATATATTTTTTTTATATTTTATTGTATGTATTATGGATTAATAAACAATTATGTATTGCATGTGGTTGACGACCTCTGACAATTTCATTTTCCAAAAAAATGTAGTGGCTACAGATATTAGTGTCTCTTATGTGTTAGTTTTTATATAAAATAAAAGGATTTTTTGTTTCAATGGAATAAAAATTTGAATAACAACAATTTCCTAATGATGCGCTTGTCGCGTCATTGGCCTCCCTGAAGGCGTCTTCATGACGCGCTAGGTGCGTTATAGGCCAGAAATCGGTTAACGAAAACAAAACTACAAATTTTTGCAGTCTGATTAATTATTAGGTATACCTACCTTTTTAGTCCTTTAGGTTATCGACCTAACGAACTAGACGAATGAGCAAAATGCGGCTTCCCCTTTCAATCCTTAACTAAGTATTTAACAAGACATGCGTTGCCAAAAAAAATATATACCTACTTAAATGCATAAATAAAATAACAGCTACGCACGTTTGACTGTGATCTAGTTGGATTCATTTCATGTCAGGTAAAATGTGATAAAAGATTTTTTGGTGAAAACTGCGCCGTGCGTGAGTTCTAAGCTAAAAACAGACGGTTGAACTTTTTTTTTTATTATTAGACAAAAACTAATAAAGCTAACCCAATTCATCAGTTTTAGGGTGTTACCACACTGTCGACTGTTCTATTCTGCCATCGATCGACGGTCGATCGATTGGTATGTTAACACCCTTAAAGGTACGATGCCACGGATAGACACAATAAAACATCAATAGCTATTTAACATTTTTTATTTAAATACAATAACTGCACGAACACTGGATATATTAACATCACAGGGGGCTACTGGAACTCGGTTTACGAAAGTTCGTTTAAAACAATGTAAACTTAAGTAGACAATAAAGAAAACTTTCGAAACAGAGGATGCAACTCCCTGGATGCAAAATGACTGCTCTTATACATAACTTCTTGAGGCAGTAAAAAAGATCTATAAAAGTAACGACAATATTCTCAAGCATTACTACTTTCTAAGATTCGTGGTACCTATTACATGAATTAGAAATATACGTCAGTAGATTGTTAACCTTTTATATTTACTACGTAAATAATCTCAGGTACTTATAAATAAAATACAAAAATAAAAAAGTAAGTATGTATACGAAATAATAAAATGATCATATAAAAGGTATAAAACATATTTTAAGTATATGTAGGTATACAAGACAGACAATCTTACAATCATCCTTGGGTAGTTTTTAATATTATTTTCCTTGCTAGTTCTGAAAGTTCTTCAAAAGAAATTCAGCAACAGATACTAGATTTTTATAAATATTTTATTTTAATTGAGATGTGATAGTGAAACATAGTATCACCAACTATTTATAACATAAAAAAAACATAAAAGTTCCTCAAAACAAAGAACTCACAAAGAATCTATCACACTTTGCCCAGAAACAGAGACTTCATTTAATTAAAATGCGTAACACAGCCTTAAATGGTATAAGTATACAATTAATAAGTCATAACAAAACAAAAAATACAAACTGATTGCTTTACTACTTTTGCACATCAAAATAAAGATACAGTATCATTAATTTCGTATGTATCTAATATTTTACAATATTGAAGAACAATACAGTTATATTTGAAATTGATAACATTTGTATAAATATTTGATTGTCGTTATCTATAGCATTGCACCAACATAACAGAGATTACAGCTAGATATCAGGAATCAAATGCTGGAAAAATAAGCTCACCAACTTTTACATATTATCCAGATAATTATTGCATTGCACTGAATATAACGGTATAATTTACAATCTACTACAAAAATAAAAAACTTTTTTTCTTAAAACTAAGTAAATATAGTATTGAAGTCACGATTAAGAAATATCGATGTCTGATAAATACTGATAATTACTTTGATCAATAAATAACCATACTATAACTTTTTGGTACTTCATAAAAAATTTTTGTAGGTAGACAAAATTAATATTTCAAGATGATAACTACTTAATAGTTGAAGATAACAATGACAATTAATGTAAAAACTTCACAGAAATTATCGCTTTAAACTATAATAAATACCTTTAAGTGTTGCTATCAAATTTGGTCATTACGTGAGCTAATAATATAATTCACATGTACTTAATTTATATTGATATTCATTACATTGCAAGTTATCGCAACAAAGATTAATATGAGTAATTTAACAAATAAATTATATTATAGAACATTAAGTATGTATTTTTAATATACAAATATCAATTCAACTAAATACATTAAAAACAAACATATATTGTGTTGCTTACATGGCTGGCTTAGGTCTAGCAGGCAGCGGTGGAGGAACTCCTTGTCGCGAGGGCACCGGCGGCGGCGGGCCGGCAGGTGACGAGGAGCTGCCGGGCGGAGGTGGCGGCGGCGCACAAGAAGGTGGCGGGATGTTGTCTGCTGGCGGGGACGTCGGGGTCGTAGCGTTTTTATTCGAATCCGGCGGCAAAGGCGCCGGTCGCGGCGGTGGCGGGCGAGCTGGACCTCCAGGTGGCGCCCGAGAAGGAACTAAAGGAGTAGGCGACGGCGCAGGAGGCCTACTCGGCTGCTGCCTTCGCGGGGTTGGTGGCGCCGATCGAAGGGGCCGTTCTTGTTGAACTTCACCAAACAAAGGAACTGTGTTATTTGTACATAAATTTATTTCAGATCTTACAATATCAACCCAGTTAGGAGATTTCAATGAGACATTTAACGGTATGGAGCAAACAGTCATTTCTCGTTTTTGAGCAGCCGCTAAAGCATTTTGACCATCTCTGAAAGTGACACTCAAAGTTTGATCGTCAATGAACCTTACTAAAGTAACTTCTCCTATCGTTGACAGCTCTTGAAGCACAGCAGCCATTACATTATCTTCGAAAACAGATTCTTCACCTTCTCCATATGATTCACGAGGACGCACAATAATACTTGCGTCTGGTGGACCTAAGTCTTTCACGACTTCGTAGAAAACTTCCATACATTTAGTGTAACTAACTTGGGAAACCTCAATTTCTAGTATAGCTATAACTGGCCGGTGGTCGCTTTGCTTTAGTTCTGCGCGGCCATAGTGAAGTAATTTTCCGGCCGCTAGTTCAGAAGTTGTTTCGGGATCCACAGTATATTTTCTGCTTCGCCATAATATTCGATCAGTCCAAGCAGGCGCTCTACATTTTTCACTTGTATCATAGTCATCACTAAACAAATCGTACTTATAAGTCGGAGGGAAAGTAATTTCACCTTCAAAACAGTTTTTAAAGACTAAGCCTTGAGATTTCTGATGATTTAATTGATCTTGTTCCAAAACTCGCTGCACATTGTTTTGAGCAATCAAGGATCGAATCTCATCTTTATCTAAGTCAACACGATAATTAAAGTCTCCACACCAAAAAACATAATCATGGGAGTACAAGGTTCGTCCCATGGGAAAAGCTACTTTTCTAGTGATTTCTGTGTAGTCAGCATTCCTCTCAGTTACTTGAGACTGACCTGCCGCAAAATGTGCACATACAAAGCACAGTGATGTACCATATATCACCATTCTTATTGCCACTGCACCTTTATTACCAGTAGCTCCGCCTAAACCAGTCTTTACAGAATCCAGAGCAACATCTCTAATATGTGGGATCAAATCTTTTCTAGCAAAAACAAAGAGGCAGACACCAACCAGTTGATGACTAGACAATAACGTGTATGAAGCATCTCTACATAAAACCTTTTCTAATTCCTCACCCCAAGCTTTAGCATTATCTGAACTGGCTGCCATAATATTGCTGGCATTCAAATCAACAATTTCTTCAAATCCAATAGCAAAGATATCAGATGGATGTTCCTTAAGGCTTACTGTGTTAACTAAAGAGGAGTTAGGGCAGTCAAGTAGCCAATCCGCTAATGATACATCTTTGTAAGCTAAACTTCTAAAGTGTTTTCCACCATTAACATTGTATGTACCGATTGTAATTCTAATACTTGATGGGTGTGTAAACTCATTGACCCTGCGGCACATTTCTCTAAGAACAGGTGTAGAAGTATGCAGTATGTTAGAGGGTAATAAGATTCTTGTTCTATCTGCAAGTTCAGAATTTAATGTAGATCCTAATAGAAGAATATCTATAGCTTCTTGTTTGGAATTATCTAACAAATTATTCTGTATAGTCCGAGCAGCAGATCTAGCTCCATCAATTAATTTTGAACCACCTTGAATTGCTCCAGTCCCAGCATAAATTTTAGATATTTCATTTCCATTGTTAATCCACATTTGTTTGAAGACTTCTTCAAATCTGTTGACATTTTGCTTTTTGTCTATAAATTGAAGAAGCATTAGTTGTATAGCCAACATTTCTAGACCAATAAAAGTTTGTATAGAGTTTGTTCTATCCAGGCAATCTAAGCAGTTGGTCCTAATCACACCTTTCTGTATATTATAAATGTCTTCACCTTTAGCACTGAATATTCCAATGTCATCATAACATTTTTCAATAATTTTCTTGAATTTTGCCAATGCATTATCAATAGAAGATCCTCTAACTTCTTGGTGATAGTCAAATATAATTTGAGCTACATCTTCATGGGCAGAATCTGTCAGATGCCTCTGGAATGCATTACTTAGGGTTGCCTCACCTTCACTACCTCCTATTAAGCTTGAACCTAATAGGTTGACAACTATCACTTTTCCATAATTTCTTTTTAACTGAGTGAAATGTCTGTCACATGCGCTAGTAGAAGCATCATAACCCCTAGACATCTTAACTTTATGTGATCCAACTTGAATACCAGGTTGCTCCCAGAATAGGGGTACAGAACCTCTGGTTTGTATATAAGATGTCACAGAGTCATCAATATAAATAGCTTGTTCAGTTTCCACAAAGTTTGCAACATTTCCATCATCATTGCAACCTCTGACATTAAATCTAGTTCCTGCCCTTTCACAACTTAAACGAGAGACCAAAACAGCCCTGGCTTGTCGTGCACCTACATAAATTGTACGGATTTCTACAGATCCACACATGGTTTTTGTAAGCCAATCATCACAATCAATTCCAAAACGTATTAAATGTATGAACAGTGTTCTATTCCAGAAAAATCTGTTGTCAGGACTAGCACCTTTACTTTTTCGTTGCAAACATAGTGTGAGATCAAATAGACTTTCATTATTTTTTCCAGTGTTCCAAGAAAAGTAGAAGGTGCCAGAATTCAATAATTTCCTTACCTCAGACACTTTGTCCTCTCCTTGATGCTGATAAAACAGAGGCAGAAACTGAGTCTGGGTTATTTTAAATATCTCTACATCACCAATTTTACCAATGGAGGAGCATCCAGTGACAAGAACTAAATATAAGAGGCAGCTTTCACCAGAGTTCAATTGTAAGACTCCTAAGCAACCATAGGCATCAGCAATTTTGTGATACTGTTTTCTCAAACTTTCTGTTTCTTGTGGTGACAGCGCAACAACTGCTTGAGATTCAAACAAAAGAGCGGAATCTTTATTTCTATGTTGCAAAATAACACTGTATGGATTTGGAGGAGCGGACTTTTCTAACACTTTAAAACCTTTGGACATAGCCATGGTTGCGACTTTTTGATATTCAATGTAAACCGTAACCCATCCAGTGATTTTAAATGATTACTAGCGGTTAATTAATAATTTCATATACAAATAAAGCAAAATACTCGTACAATGTTGTACGTATCGATCACCCTCCCTAATTTGATTCAGCTGACATTGACATATCTATCTATCGCATCAAATTGAATTTGACTTATGCGCACAGAGTTTGCGATTTGCGTGCATAGAAAAATATTACTCTAGCGAGGTTGCGTGTGACACTGAGGATAAGGTATTACATAGAGTGATTAAGATTTAATGCATTATGGTGAAAAATAAACTAGATTTTTATATTATATTTAAATATACTGGCACTTGATAATGATATTTCCTGATTTAATGAAATTGAGAAAGGTCATTTCAATATTTAAATAAGTTGTTTTTGTTAAATTTTAGACCTATATTTATACTACCAACACTCGGTTAGATTTTTGAAAAATTAATTTTAAGGATGTATATAAGGTCAAATCCACAGTACATCTATTAATTTTTTAAGGTTCATTTTCATGTGGAAATGTCAGTGCCCAATCATTTCTGTTCGCATTTTATAATTTGTCTTGATCTTGATTAATAACTTACGATTTTTAATAAAATTAATACGCAATTTGATATTTGTTTAAAATTTTTATTGTATTGAATTATGCATAAATACTTCAATGAAAACGTGACTGCATCTATCATCAACGATAACGCATATTACGTCGTTATATACCTATATATATTGTCAAGTGCTGCGTTGCCGCATTTACGTTTCCAATATGGTGGACGTACTGAGTTGAACGGCAGTTCACAGAACGCTACTGAAACGTCAAAAATTAACCACGAATATCTCCATAACGACATCGGCAACAGTGGTTTTTTTTCCGTGAAAAATTGAAAAAATGTATGAAGTTTCTGAAAATCATTTTTTTGGCCGTGCATTGACTAAGATACATGTACTTTTTTATCATTTTAGTTCGAATAAGTATGAATAACACGGAGTTAAATGAGGCTTTTATTCTCAATTATTTCTTTCAAATCATCAGCTAAGTCCCTTTTCCTTTTTTCCAATCGATGCAGCGTAATCAACTCTATTATGTATTCCAAATTTATCGAAAGTTAGACAAGTAGATATATTTTACATACATCCTTTAATCAATTACCTTCACATTTTTATGGCGATAGTTTAATTATTTCTAAGCAATTTGGTTTCACGTGGGGTCGCTCCACAACCGATGCCAGTGTTAAGCTCATAAAACACATATTCAGCTTGCGAGGAGTCATGTGATGCTAATGGTGTCTTTTGTGACTTATCCAAGGCGTCGTACTGTGTGAATCGTACTAATCATGAAACTGCACCATTAAGGCATAAAAAACCACACTCTTGGCTTCAATAAGTCATATATTTCTAAGACAAAACAGAAAGTTGAAGTAAACGGAGACAAATCAGGATCGACAATAACAATGGGCGTACCTCAGGGCTCAGTTCTTGCCCAACTAGCACATTAGTAATAATTGCAGCTAAGTTTATGACTCAAAGTTCTATATCGGTGCTATTTGGGTAAAAATTACTACTCCTTACTGCATAGGAGAGATAAATATAAATAAAGTCTATAAAATGGACTATGGGTTCCAAATTTTCAATTAATATCACCTGCAGGTTAAAGTTGAGCACCTTACCACTGTTGTACCACTCTAAGCTACAGTGCGAGTGTGAATTGCTACTTTAAGTGGTAATTTATACCTGTAGTGCGTCTTATAGCTACGAACGAGAAGCAATAACCAAGATTACGCCCACCATTTCTAAAAGGAAGCAAAATCAACTCTTAAACCACTGGAATATCTAGAAGGATGATAAAATGAGCCTAAATGGCATCATTGGTTCTTATTATTTTTATATTATATTAGTTTTAGAGGAGGGTTCCGTAGAAAGTTCAATATTTGTTATTGTGGAATTTACTCAAGGTTTAACTTGTGAAGGTTTACGATGTCTTAATTAGCTCCCTTTGTTATAAAAACAAAAGATATTACTACGGGATACATTAATATTTTATTAATATTATTATATTACTTTAATTATTCTAAATTCATTTTCTTCTGATAATCAACATTTAGAACACAATTTGCTTTTTTTAAATTTGATTTGTATGTACCCTAATGACGCGTTAGCCAAAATCAATATTTTACAATGCGCATTCAACTTTTGGAATCAATATGAAAATAAAAGTAATTAGAACTCAGAATAATTAGATTCATATAAATTGTGTTCTGATGGTTGACCGATAAAGGGAAATAAAATAGATTTTTAACAGCTATCTGACTTTTATTTAAACTAAATAATTAGGTTATTACTTTTACAAGGAAACAACCATTTTTGTATAATGTTGATCTAAAATAATATTTCACTTATAAAATACTTAAAAGAAAAGTGCTTCTGTAGTTTTTGTGCCTTTTGGATTTTAACGAATTATTATATAATTTTGGTGCTTGGCTCTGTGAAAGTGTTTGGTTTTCACGGCAAAGTATTGTATTCTGCATCTTTAGTTCCGTTCAATAGCTGAAATGAAAATATAATTGTATTAAAATATATAATACTTAACCAATATTGAGTGTATTACATTACGTTTATCCAAAAAAAGGTTTTTGTATTGTCAATTGAGCCCTAAACTATTTTCCCTTCTGAAACAAAAGAATCATATATAAAGTAAATAAAATTCACTCCTATGGCCCTTCTCTGGACCACTTAGTAATAAGAAAGGTGATTTTTAGCACTTTGAACAGCAAAAATTGAAGTAAGCGGGTGAAAATTATTACCTATAGTAACAAAACGATTCGCGATCTTTAATGGAATGTTTTTATGAAAATCTAACCTCTAATTTACACTATTTTTACTAAACATGTTTTTATTATAACAATTTGTGATTGATTTTACAACTATACTACGTAAATTCACTATAAATACTTGTTATGACAATTATATTCTTGGTCATTTTTATTAAAACTACTATAACCATATTTTATTTACACTGTTTTTTGTTGAAATTCTTATGAAATCAATATGGCGTGTAAATTTACTTAACAAACATATACGCATTTTACAGTAAAGTTAAGATCCCACTTGATTTTCCAGTACAGATATAGCATATAGTTGAATAAAATTATTCGGTACTTACAATTATTTATTTTATGTTTTTATTTTATTTTTAATTATTTGGAAAACATACAGTGTTCTTATAGCTAGCTTGATACTAGAAAATTAACTAGACACCAATTATTAGTTTTCACATATCATAAACTGTATAACTTGAGATAGAGCTAGGTACATATATAATACACACAAAGTAAAACAAATAACACAAATACACAAATATTACAAAACAAAAACAATTAAAAACTCAATCAAATGGATCAGGGAACGTTATCAAACCATTGATTAGTAATTTTAAGCCTGACTCTTTCTACGGAAGAATTAAAAATGTCAATCTCTGGTAAATTTATTTTATTTATCAAATTTGAGGCCCTTACAAAAAATGAATTTTGCCGATAATTAGTACAGCTATGAGGAACATGCAGAGTACATTGTTGTCGGGATGACCTTGTTGGGACCTTCAGGCCCAATTGGGCAAGGAGGTAAGGAGAATCAATCTTGCATTATGTTTTGTAGTTGTCACTTAAAAACTGTCACACGCCATTAATATTCTCAACATTGCAACTACAGAAATGAAACGAACTTATGAATGAACAAAATCTAATCGTTCACTCAACCGTTCAATCAACAGTTCAATCAAAGTGGCAAATCAGGGGCGCAGGCGCTGCAATTTGCACCTTTAGTCACAATATGATACGCTCTAGACCTGCTATGCGATGTGCCCACTTAGGGCCATATCTGTTGCATAAAGGGTCTAGAGCAGGATATAGACCTTATCGTTAGCACCAATATGCAATATGATACGCTCTAAAGCTTATTCGCAACCATTTGTGCTAGTTGGGTGGGTCTTACTTAACTATTTTCAGTCTATGTCAATGATATGCTATCCTTGGTTATGAGTCAGTCCGAGGTAACCCCTAGACACAATATTGCTACTTGATGATGCTCCCTTCTTATTTAAAATTAAAAGACAAGAAATTAAAGAGACACCAAACTCCAGTGGTGACCGCATGTTGATAGGTAAGCGAAAAGGCTTGTATGAGTGTTTTTCGGTTACTTTCATAGCCTCACGACATTCTGTTGTGGGGGAGTGCTGCCGACATCGATATTAAATTTTATTCTGCAGAATAGGGCCGTTCGCGCAATCTATCAGCGGCTCGGTCCAAAGGTGTCGATCAGAAATAAATATTCATACTTTTCATTCCCGATATACCTATTTTAGAACATTTTATGTTTGTAAAAAAAGAATATAACCATGGTCAAAAGAAAAAGAGTTCTGCAAAATGTTAACACAAGAGGAAAAAGTAAGCTGGCAGTTCATAATGGTAGGCTTCATAAAGTCACTAACTCGTTTAAGGGTCAATGTATGCGCTTTTATAATAAAAGGTTCCTGAGGATATCCCAGGTCTTCCTAATTACAAATCAAAGAAACTATAAAGCAAAAATTGTGTGCTAAAGCTTAATATAAACTATACAATTATTTGGACGATAAAAGGCTTTGGGTATAATCCCTTCATTTAGAGGCTTTTACTACCATTTGGGTGTAATGCGTCTGTTCGTTGTTCAATTTGACCCGTCGTCCCGCCTGATTCATAAAATCACCTATTTATGATGGTTTCTATGAGAGGTATTAGGTCAGAGCTCGAGTAGCTTCGTTCTAGATCTAGTTCTTGTTTTCAGACACTACAGGACTCTTCATCATTATCAGCTTCGACGGGGAAGACAGAATTAAACTTCAATTTGTGTAATTACCCCTTAATTTGTCTGCGAATTTAACTTTTTGGTGTCAAACTAAATGTTTAATGTACTTCAGAAGCATGGTAGGCAGTTTACAATAGTTTTAACCCTTTCGCTGCGGTTGGCGAGATAACTCGTTTTGGTAAAATGTGTTCTTAGACACGGTGGTCGAGAAAACTCGTTTACGGAAATCTGCCACCACATACGACGATCCGAAATCGGTAAAAGCTTCTACAGACGGACTCATCGTATCATGTACCGACAGCCCAAGCCATACTACACCTACCAAATATATTTATGTTTTGCTTGGTATTGCTAGCATGAAAAATAAAAAAAAATGTTGTTTGCGTTTCATACGGAAGGAGAGTTGATAGATCAGGATTATAAACGGTAGGCGAATTAATTCGGTATACATGAATCATTTCAAAATATAGCCCTTTTATTTGCAACGTCGGAACAGTAGTCTATGAGAACGTTGAAAAAATGGATGTCTCTAAAGTTTCAATCTCGCTGGATACCGCACCTCTAATCCTACAATGAGCTGGATCGAAAAATCATGCGGGATCTCGATATTTCGAAATTGGAGGTAAAGAAATTTAATAATTACTTATTATAAAGCCACCAATTAACATTCGTATTAACTACCTGAACTACCCAAAACAGAAAATTCTGAAAATAGGATCTAACGGCTTTCGACGGATAGTTCGCGTAGAAGGCTAAACCAGGAGCGTCACTCGACGTAAGTAATTGTGTACGCTAAAGACAGAAGGAGAGGGTAGGTTAAGTAAAAAGGCGGATCCCCGCTTTTGTGATTTATCTGGAACGAAACTACTTTAGTAATCTGTTTCTATACCGTTACTCCATGCCGTTTACTCAGTGATCTGGACTCGTAACATTAACGTAAAGTCTTGAGTGTGCAAGAGTCATTGATATTCTCAGACCCGCTTGGTTCAAAAAAACTAAAGAACTAAAACTAGGAATCATCTCAAAGGACACTGAACACATACTAGCTATGAATGGTTATTTAACCTGTACAGTTAATCCCAACGCAGCAGGTTCGATCTTGACTGGAGTATTCAATAATGTTTACTTTTAGTGCGGTTCTTAAACATTGGTTGACCCTTAGGTCTAATGGCTTAAGTCATTACTAATTAAGATATTATGAAAATAAACCAAGTTTCACAAATAAACAAGAAAGCAGTTATAAAATAGTTACAATTATTTATTTAGATATAGTATATATTTATCTGATTACTTGTTTAAAATATTTGATGCATATAATATCTTTCTTATACATACACAATAAATAATTATTTAATTTTAAAAAATACATTCGGCTTGTGGTTACTACTTTTCAAAATAAACAAAGTAAGTATAAGGGAATATTGTGAAATATAATGTTTCGTCATCTTTACGTAGAAATACACAAAACTATAAGTGCTTCTAATATACGAGAGTGGGTTGAAAACTTCGCGATAAGAAAACACGGGAATAATGCAATTTTTTATTATTTATTTTTCTACATACTCTCCTCCTAGATCACAGCACTTAGTCCAGCGGTCCTCCAAAGCCTTGATCCCTTCAAAGAAAGTCTTGACAGGGTCTTCAAAAAAGGCATCTTCGGCCACTTTGAGGTTTTCATTTCACCTCAGTGTTTTTTTAGTTTTGGAAATAAATGGAGGAAGCAATTCGAAACCACAATTCACTATTTGAGCCATGGATTCTGCAGATGTGTGAACACGAGCATTGTCCTGATGAAACAAAACTTTCTTGGTCAACAATCCTGGTCTTTTAGACTTTATTTCTTCGCGTAAACGACGTAATAGTGTGCAGTAGTATGCAGAATTTATAGTTTGACCTCTTTCTAAGTAATCAACCAAGATGACACCCTTAGAATCCCAGAAAACCGATGCCATTACCTTGTTTACTGAAAAACACACCTTGGCTTTCTTGGGAGTCAGAGATCCAGGTCTCTTCCATTGTTTGGATTCAGGAGTATAGTGATGAACCCATGTTTCGTCCACAGTAAAAAACATTGCCAAAAATTCGTTTGGCTTGAAAAAGCTCTAAACAGTCTCTAGAAATCGTGAGCCGATTTCTTTTCTGTTCAACTGAAAGGAGCCGCGGATCCCATCTTGCAGACACCTTGTGGAACCCTTATTCGTTAACGATCATGTCTTGTGTACGTTCATATGAAATCCCTAGAGCTTCAGCTATCTCAGATACCTTCAATCTTCTGTCTCCCATGATGAGATCACATATTTTTTCGATGTTTTCCGAAGTCGTAGCTGTAGAAGGCCGTCCAGAGCGGAATCATCTTTGATGCTCTCTCGTCCACGTTTAAATTCAGCTGTCCACTTTTTTATTATTGTATACGACGGAGCAGATGTTCCTAAAGTATCTTCATGAATCTTCTTTGGAGTTAAGTGTTTCTTGTTGAGGTATTTGATCACGGCATGGTGCTCGAAACTATAAATTTTCAAATTTAATGAAACTTACTCTCACTTAATGTTCAATAAAACACATAATTACGCATGTATCTCAGAGAAAAATTGCACAGAGACTGACAGAGAGTCTAGGTTTCATATGAGGGTAGTTTTATAATAATATAACAACGCTATATGAGGCTATCAGCGCAAAAGTGGTGTAACCCCAGACTACTTCATTAGGAGATAATAAGGAATTAAAATTTGCTTGAACTGTTTCTTATTTTAATTTTTTTTGTCTACATTTTTTTAAATTGTTTTGTTTTTAATATAAAAAAAGAACTGTCTAATCTACAATAATTGTGTACATTTATGTTAATGAAGCTAATATTTAAAAAACAAAAGTGGGTTACACCATTTCTGCGTATATCATATTTAGGTCATCTTTAAAATATTAAACAGGTTACACCATATGAACAAAAATTTTATAGGAATTAATTAAAATAATACAGAGTTAGTTCTTCTTCATCTGTCTCATCATAATACACTTCATCCCGGACTCTGTTGGAACAAGTTAGGCAATTATAGAAAGTATGAAAAACTGGTGGAATGAATTCTAGAAGGTTTTTTTTCTTTTTTTCAGCGATGGTTGGTTTTTCCAATGCAATCCAGCTGTTGTATTACTGTTTCTGCCAGGCTTTTTTTCACATTGACTTCTTCAAAGAAGACTTCTTCATTATTCGAATATATATAAAAAATGGAAAATGATGAAGTTTATGGAATTTTTACCACTGAATTTTCAACCATTCCACCTTGGCCTTACGAATCGAAATTTTTCTATTGGTTATATTCCTTTCTAGATTTGGAAGATCAAAAAATCACTTGTGGTCAGTCGTATTACTTTAAATAGTTGTTTTTTTTGAGCTGTTTTAATGACTTGTAGCCAATTTTCTGGAACATAAATTTCTTTAAAGAATTTTTTATTTTTTATTACTAGGCCAAAATCTTGGTCACAAGGTAGGTAGGAATGTCCACTGACCAAAAATGTATGATCTACATCTTCAATAGTAAAGTCTGGATGAGACACCCATACTGACAGATCAATGATAACTTAATATTTCGGTTTTGCCCCCCATATTGGTCAGAGTACATGATTACTTTTTAAGTAGTAACAAAATTTAAAAAAAAAAGCAGGATCCTATTTCTTTGGGTCCTCGTGAAGCTTCCGACTCGTCGCAAACAAACATGTAGGCATCATCTGTCCCCATGTTGCGAATCCCGAAGCAAAAAGTCCACAGCTGTCTTTTGTAATATACTATGTAAAGTGGTGAATTCAGCTTACACCAATCTTGCTCTATGGTTTGCTTTAATATGCCCCGTGCAAAAACTACGTTTTCAGTGCCATCTGTTGATAGATAGTAAAAGGTGGCTTACGCCACTTTTATAATGAAAAATTATAATATAATGAATGCATTTTACACCAAAACCATTCCCAACAAAAATTGTGGGTTACACCACTTTTGCGCTGATAGCCTCATATATGTTAGGCCGCGAACTTTTCAATCCACCCTCGTAACAACATCCTTACAATTTCATAGTCAGATCAGGTTCTTTTTCTAACAGTTTTCTGTGCTAAAGTAGTTGAGCTAATACCTTTAAATAAAACTGTATGGATCTAAATAAATAATTTATATTTTCTGATTGCATTCTGAGTAGACTAGAATAATGATTTACACACTAAAGTTAACGTATTTCTTATACATAGCCAATGAAGCGAGTGGTACTGCAACTTCTCCTTGTCCTCTTCTTACATATTCTGTGTATATTTCTTTTGATACTTTTGTAACAGTAGGTGCGTACAAATCTTCTGCACTATCTGGAGTAAACGTATTCATATAGCTGTAAGTTTTATATGCAGGGTTGTACCACTTTTCGAAGTTCACATAGCGTCTGTATCTGAAAAAGAAATGTTTAAAAACAATTTATATAAAAAAGTTGTAAATATAAAGCTGAGTTTCCTTTGTTAAGGTCTCGACTGCGGAGGTTCTACATTCTCTTTCTCTCTTCGAAAGTTCTTTTATTTTGGCCGCGATAATAATTGCGTTTATGTTTTTGTGTCCCTGCTATAGAGAAGGAATCGCTGGTGAAATAAAATTACAGGAAAAAAGGCATATTTAACTAAAGCAAACTCTTTCTACAATACTATAACAGATTAATAGAAACAGGAAAATATAACACCAGTAGTTTCCCAGTGTAAGAATTACAAACAACACCCAACCTACAGCCAAATTAGCTTCGAGGAGTTTTTGCATTTGTAGTAGTGTAATACACGTCGCCTGATGACTAAGCCCGAAATAAACCAACTTGCGTTCTGTACACTACTATGATCGCTAAAACTGTCATTTAAGGAATTCACGGGATTCATCATTCTTACGATGATTTTTTTATTCGAGTTTACGATATTTCGGCGCTTGAGATATGAAAATTGTTTGAGTACTGCAGAACTTTTAAGTTATTATTACTTACAGAAGCATATCTCTTTTCCTCGGTTCTTCAACCATGGAGTTATAATGTCTCTTGACTAATGGAAACATCGGTTTTGGGTGAAGTAAATGATAAGAATTCGCATTTGAAACGTTTGAAGGAGCACATTGTCTTGAACTGGGTGTAGAACTTGTCAGATCGTCATCCGATGAAGAGTCACTGTTAGAGCTGGAAAGGGGAAAATTTGCTGTTGTCTTCTTTACATAGTATAAAACAAGGTCGCTTGCCGCCGTCTATCCCTCTGTACGCTTAGATCTTTTAAAATACGCAACATATTTTATTGCGGTTTTCATCAATAGATAGAGTGATTCAAGAGGAGGGTATATAGGTATAGTTAAATATTGTTTTATGTTAATTTGTTGAAATATGACGATGTCTGTTGAAGATGTCGTAAGAAATCAAGGCAACTAAGAGCTTTGATCGAAAATCTAAAAATGAATTCGCCCACTGTTGCTACATAAGCCGAGCGCTTACCTGCCGTAAGGCCTTTAATGTTTGTATTTGTATTAATATTTGAGTGTTGCCTGTTACAATTTTTTGATAAGTTTCATTTTTATGGAAGGTTGCAGTTGCGTTGATTTGGTTTTACAAGGTAAATCACTTTCAAGTTAAAGGTCGCATTGTGTTACTTATGTCTTTACTTGCTTATTTCAAAGATAAAATTGATAGTTGTGACCATAACTTTGATTATGTAAATTTCACCAAAGGTAATTTTCATCAAGTTTTTTATTATAATTTGTAGCGATTTTGTACGTTTTCAAAAACTTGCTGCAAATTGAAATAAGTGACTATACATTGAAATCTAATTCATGTTCGAAGCAACAATCTGATGCGTCACTAAGACAGAAAAGAAATTTAGGCATATACAGGGTGGTTTTTTGAGAAGGGCGGTGATGGCCAAGTCCGAAACCACGAGAGTTAGGGAAAAGTCGTGAAAGGAGTCATGCCCTCGATTTATAAGAAAACAGTAACTGCATATTTATTTTTTTCAAAAATCTTTAACTTTTATCGGTAATGGACCCGAATGGTTTAAAAAAAATTACAGCAATTACAGCAAAATTACAATGGATTCTGTTGCTTATAAGGATCAATCTTTGCAAATAAACGTTTTACTAAAAATGAAAGGAAATAGCAAATTTTAACTAAAAAACCATACTGTACATGCTCTGCGGTCGGCAATTTGATATTAATCGGCAGTAGTAATAAGCGTCGGGTGACGGGTCGCTCACTTCCCTCTAATATGGTTGAGGAGGGCGATGGCTGGATCCCGCGTTAACTCGTGAACGGGTGCCGTTTGAGGGTGTTCGTCGTTCGGATACTTGGGGGAGGGAGACTTGCCGAGCTAACAGATGCAGATAGGAATAACTTTGTATAGACATAAAGAGACTCTGTAAATTTATTTTGAAATAAAATATACCCATGAAGTTTCTTGCCAGTTCTTCTTCACGAAGGTTTTTTCGAACTGGTGGTAGAGTCATGTTTTATTTGACATCAATAAGATAATTATATTTAGTATAATTATATTATAGTATAATTATACATAAAAAATAAATAGGGTTAGTAATAGACAATACATTTAATTGGGCCAAGCATATAGACAAAGTCTGTAATAAATTGAGAACGGTTTTGGCCAAATTTTATGTACTAAAATGCAAGATTCCATATGATATACTATTAATGATGTACAAAACTCTAGCGGACAGCATTATATCCTATAGCTTAAGCAGTTATGGGCGAACTTATAAAACATATCTTGAACAAATCTATAATTTACAATATAGAATATTTAAAGTACTAGTTCCAAAAAAAATTAAAAGTACCTATTCCGAGTGTTCTGCTGAACTCTTTAAATACTGTGGTGATATGCCTGTATTTAAAAAAGTTGAATATAACCTAATTACCGAACAATACTTCCGCAATGCAACTCAGATTTAAAAAAAATCATCCAATAGGAAAAAGAAGAAATCCAAATAAAAAAATATCAAACCTTAATTCAATAACGGGTACCGTAGCAGGACTTCTCAGTACCTAATTCCCTATCTTATTAATAACCTACCACTTGAAATTAAAATCAAAATAAACCGAAAAACTATAGATACATTTACCAACATTACTTAAATACTTTATAATAAAACTAAATATACTATGGAGCATCCTTTATCTTTCTTTTTTTTTTGTACTGTATTGTAACTCGCAAAACCAGTTTCGCATGGAATGCTCGCGTGAACCACTGTAGTTAACATATTATTATTAATTTTCTTTTGTTTTTAATTTGTAATTTGTTGCTTCTAGTTAATTGAGATTTTTGTTGTCTCTATTGTTAGTTTAAATAGTTCGAGAACTATGTCTTGACAAACTCTAATATTTAGGGTTTTAAGACCTTAAGATAACGAATGTTGTAACATAGTAAATAAATAAATAATAAATAAAAAGAATAAGTAATTGTCAATGTTGAAAAATAAATATTTCATTTCATTTCAATGTGTATTTTCCGTCAATGCATAATTGCAAGAAAAAAAGTTAAATATGTTCAAGCATCGTATTTAAAGTTTTTATTTTAAGTATTTTAAGTTTTGGAATTCGTATTTTTTTAGTAACCAAATCCTGGCAGTGTTTTCAGACACTTTTTAAAGATTTGGGGACTTAAACTTTCAGTCTCATCATAAAGAGAAATATATTCCAGGAGCTTTTTATAAATGCTAATGGATGGGTGTGTAAAAATCTCTTTCATTGCCTTCTATCTTTTGAAACGGAACACACACTTACAGCAAATATACACCATGAAAAAAATTCATAAAGAAATGCATGCAAGATCGTAAGTCGACACTTTTAAAACTTACTCGCTAGAATTATAAGAAGTAGTCGATCGACCGCTTATAATTGGATTTTTCGGCTGATTTCCTAAGGGTCGCCCTCGGACCACAAAAGGACTTAAGTTGCCTGAAGATCCAGCTAAATCTCTTTGTGTGTGTAACATCTGTTGACAAACGAGTAATGCGTTGAAGGTGATTTAAATTATAGTATAGTCTATTTTTTTTAACAAACTAGTACTGAGTATGTCTCTTGCACATTTACGATATTGACAGAGTGAGATGGGTCATTGTTAAGGGGCGGGGCCTACGCCTATAGGACCAATAGAACTACAACGTTTATTTAAAATGGACTTTATGTTAATTACGTGGACCAATAGCAACGTAGTCAAGACTTGTTTGTTCACAAAAACAGACTATAGGAAGAAAAAATAAGAGCGATTTTATGCCGATCTATCAATAAAATAGATATATATTTAAATGCTGATTTTTTACTGCTTAAATCATTTTTAGCTGGTTAATAACTCTGACACTTGACAAGATTTTCCATAGAAATTATGTCAAGTCCTCAAAATTATTCTGTTGATAAGTCATCTGAGCATTGAAAATTAGAACTAAATTGTATTGTTATGAAGTTATTATGGGCTTTATTTTTGATAAAAGTAATTAGTAAAAATTAATTAATAGATAACAAAAATAAAATTGCACTTCTTAGTTTCTGCTAAAAGCCCTTTTTCTGATTTATAGTAAACTAATTGCAACTTATTTCGAGTTATATATCATGAATGCAGTACATTACATATGTTTGACAGTATAACGTAATAAGATTGCTTTATGACTAAACGTTTCAGCAACAAAAAATAAAAATATAAGATTATTTATAAGAATGTCCATAATCTTACTTATACCTTTTGTATTTAGCACAATAAAATCGAATGATTTAATGTTTTATTAACAGTGTTTCTTTTATAAATTGCATGTGGTGCAAACCTAACAAGTTGAACATTTATACACTTATCAACATGATTAATTTATGTCCATACCTTCACATCAACCTATTTATAGAATTTTACCCCTTATATTAGGCTTGACGGATTCTACGTGTTGCAGATTCTACAATATGGAAGAGGAATCGCCCCTTCCTCTGCTATGTCAGTGCGTCGCACTAGTACAGAAACGATCCACCCACATGAAGGACTATAAACTGGTCGTTGGATAAATCGGATGCGTCGCCATCAGGGAATTAAAACGCTTCCTGGACTCGATTGGAGTAACCGACGAGCTAGACTCACGCAATAGATTTGCTACGTCGCAATGTGATAGGGCGCAATATAATTTAACCACAAATTCCCAATCAACAAATAATAATAATACCTCTTATATTTACCTCAAATTCAAAACATTCAGCAAATACTGTTCTCTCAAAGGGTCTATTATAATCATGGAAAGGGTCGACCATTTCTAAAGCAGAGCTATCGCCTTGTATTCCGATGATTTCACAGCATAACTTGCGCATTTCATTGGTCGGTAATGGAAGATGTTTCATGACGTCATCGTCCCACCATTTTGTTAGGGATCTGGAAATTTTGATAGTCTTTAAATTATCTCACACAATAAAGAGTAACCCAACAAATAATAAAAGTCATGTGATTAGGTAATCTCAGTTTCTAATCCTCAAGTTTCACAATTTGCATATAAATAAATATAAAAGCTCACCTAGTATTAGGAATATAAACAGATGCCTGTGGGTGATGCAAATAATAATCCGTCTGGTATTCCCACAAGGCTGGTTTATTCGGGTCAGGTATAAATAGTCCTAGGAACAAATTCATTGTGCTCTGTTTTTCGGCGTCCGAAAATGTGTTGGAATAATATCTGCTTAGTGTTTGCATGATGTCGTTGCCATGGGATGACCAGGGAGCAGTCTTACGATAGGTTTTAATCCTGAAATAAGAAATACATTTTATTCATAGTTATATCTATACTACTTTTATAAAAAGAAAAGATTAGTTCGTTTGCTTACATGTTAATCAATAAAACTCAAACTACTATAAACTGACTTTTAAAAAATCTCCGTTAGAAAGGTACTGTATCTCGAAATAACACAAGTTAAGCAGTTTTTGTTGCAGTGTTGTCGATCGTGGCAGATGCCCAATACCACAAAACTAAAATTAGGTAATTAAAGTACAAAATGGACAAGCCCATCATTATTCAGAGCTGAAATACGGCTTTTAATTAGGGCATTTAGAAAGGCTCTATATATGGCAAAGTTTCGATATGATTGGTAAGAAAACTAAACTAAATTAGTAAATTAAGCTGTGGATTCAAAGGCCGCTACTTTATTAGGACCCTTAAAAAATATATTAGAGTATAAGTATCGAAACTTTTCACCAGTTTCGAAGGCTGATAAAGGCACTGAATAGTTTTTTATTGCTTATTTGCTTAACAGCATTATTTGCAGAAAAGGAATAAGGTCATAAGTGCAAACCACTTTACCGTCTTAAGTTCCAACTCAAAGCGGCAAACTGCTTTGGGATGAAGTTAACAAACCGGCTCAAGAGTCTGAGACGTAGGAGTACATATTTACCTGTGTACAAGTTGAGATCCGCCATATTGCAAAGCCAATGTGTCTCCGTGATCTTCATATAAGCCCTCTAACACTCGGACACAATCCGTGTCAAATTCTAGAACAGGCTCACCGATCAAACCTAGGGCGTATAACTGGGAAAAGGTAATTTTTTTTCTTTATTATAACAGTTTCTCCGATACTGTATAAAGTATCGTACGGACATTAGTAAGGGCGCTACACACATGGTAGGGCCTTTGTACACATGGTATTTGTTGATCGACAAGGCTGGCTTAAAGAAATTACAACACATATTCGGCTAGTGCCGATCGGGTTTTATGCAGTTCAGTACATTCCGCTCGTCACGCCAAACCCCGTACGGCCTTTGTACTTCTAGAAACTTATCATAATAGTTTTCTTACATGAATAAAATTAATATCTACCTGATGAGCCAAAACACACTTTCCTATAGCAAACTGAGCAGTATTAGTTCTATCTAGGCAATCGACACAGTTCACACGAACTAAACCAGTTTGCAGGCGGCCATTTTGATGGCCTGGGACGCCGTAGTCTTCGCCGTAGTTCTTTGTGTTAAGAAATATGCCTGTACGTCGCACTACTGTGTGAGCTATTGCTGAAAGTCTGACAACAGTATACAGGTTAAAATAATCCAAATTTTAAGAAAAACATTGTAAATGCTTAAAGTTTTTGGGATGATAAAGGCCTTCTTTTTTACATAAAGCAACAAGAGTATTATAGAAAACAAATTATAATCGAGAGCCTTACACTTGAAATACGTCAGATTTTTACATATAAAGCATTTTTACATACATTTTAATATCAGCAAGACCACTGTGGAAGGCCTAAGCTAGGAGGGCGCGCCATTTAATATTATTGATTGAGATTATTAGTAATATTAAGAACTTCCCAAGTATGTGGATATAATACTTACTGAACGAAGAAAAAGTAGTGCAAGGACTCATCCAAACACATTTGAAATTAATAAGTATCTAAAGTGAGTAAATTTGCATAAAAAATCGTACATACTTGTCAAGTACTTTAGCATCAGCCCCTTTATTCATTCTAGCCATATCCAAATGAAGATACTGAATCGCATGTTCGGGAGGCATAAATTGATTCAAATATTTTACTGCATTACTTATTACATCTGTCAGTAAAGATTCGTGTTTTTTCTTCTCTCTCTTTTTGACTAAATTTAATATTATTATTGGAGAGCCATATCTTCTCATTAGGTTATTTATATGCTTCGCTGGTATTTCCGCGTATGGATCTGCTAAGTCGATGCTAATCGCCGGTTTCGGCACCATTTTCGATATGTCTTGAGACCAAAAGCTTGGTATGGATCCTCGCATTTGAACAAAGGAACTAAATCTGGAATTGAGAATTAATTATATGTAATGTATTACTGCAATTCAGTTATTTTGTATCTTAATTCTTAAGATGATCTTATAAGATTTCACCTGCTGGTGTAAAAACAGCTCTTGTAGAATTTTTGGAAAATTGTATGTACTGCGACATAAAGTTCGAGTCTTAGGTAGCGCAACAAATAAACTCATTTTCACATTTATAAAATACAAGTATGGATAGGATATATACAATTTATTTTAACCACTTTCAATAGAATATAGCAAAAATTTTGGATACAAAACTGACGAAAAAAAATTACTAAAATTGTGTTGACATGTCTCTTTTTCCAGCATCCAAGCATAAGAATCCTTTTGCCAGTTTACAGAAATGAATTTAAATTATAGCTACAGAGTATTTTGAATTAAAAACAGGATGAAAATACATAATTTTTAACAACACTATGCGTTTCAAAAAACTATAGGACCGACGTAGCGCCATATAGTGACGTTATAGCCGTCATTTCGAACCATTTGGGTAGCGTGGGCAAAAAAAATTTTTTTATCGCTTCTAGCGTCAAGCTCTTAATTTGGCTTTCTAACTTATTTTGTCTGCCACTCTACGCTTAATGAAGTGCCAAATATATTCGATTGGATTAAATCAGAATTGTTAGGTGGCAAACTTAAAATTTCAAAACTGCAAAAAAAAATGCTAATTTTGTGCCTTTTATATATTAGCTCATTAAGTCTTTCTTTGAATACGGTTTTCTTAAAAAAAAATTTTTTTTATTTAGTACTCTGATAAATAAAATAAAATAAATCGATATTTTTATGCAAAAAAGTTTTCTTTGCAGACCATAATTTTTAAGTGAAATTTAACAGATAGAGGTCATTGACGTTCCTATTCTCATTTGAATCACATAGTACATACCTGCCATACGCAAATGAAGACACCATTGAGTCATGGACAATCTGCTCTGTTTCAACTTCATTAGCAACGTCACCATGCATGTTGGCACCTCTTTTTAAGAACCTTGTACCAGCATATCTATTGCTTCTCCGAGCTATAAGAGTTAAGTATATTGGGCGTCCAAATATGCTAAGGTTGCATTGTTCCACAAAACCATGGACTATATAAAGTATCCAGTCTGGGTGCAAATGGGAATGGACAGGGGAAAGCAGATGGCTGTTCCACACGAACCTCCATTCTGGTACAGTACGAATTCCGAAGGCAAGTTGAAAGTTCGAATCCCTGGAATCAGACATGTATTATTAGTATCAGGTTTACTACTATTTTAAGTAAATGCTAAATTGATAAGCTACTTAAGATGAACTTAAAATGTTCCGGATTAAATAGTAATCTGCTCTAGATTATTATTATAAGCATCCTTCCTCTTTAAAACTAGATAAGTGTGGTTTGAATAGTTATCAAAAATATTCGTGTTTAAAAATACTATTTCAATATGGTGTTACCTCTTCAAAAGATGATTACATTAAACCTTAGGTTAGATTACAGTATACACAGTACTGGGGTTTCTGCTAGTACTACAGTCATTCCAATTTAGACCATCGTGACAACCACATCAACAGGGATATGTACTAGTAGAAGGAAAGGCACTACAGAAACAAAAGTAACATCAACTCAAGACTGTAGTCAACAACATATCTGATTTTTTTTATTTTATATATTATACAGAGACCAACAGCTACATCAAAAATAAATTACTTAATGGTAAGAAAATGCCAACTACAGGTCCTTGCTAATTGATTATGATATCATAATCAATATTAATCTTCATGTGGCTACAAAAACAGATCAACAATTCTACTGTTTTAAATATTTTTCAGATGTAGTATTTAAGCATTAAGAAATTTTATGATTATGATATAATTAAGCAACTTTATAAAACATGTGTTTAATTTAATAGGAATACACAATATGGGAAAATAAAATATCACACAATATCTATAGTGCAAAACTCACTGCAAAACGGAAGGATTAAGGAAGAATAGAATCTGTGTGAAAAATGTGAATCTCATGGTAAATGTTGTTATATCATGTGATATGCTCCATACAGTTTACAAGTTTTCTATAGCGAAAGTGATTATAGGTTGCAACTTGGCAACTTGGTATTTTTTAGGTTACTTAAAGCAATTATGAATTACAGTAGTATGTGACTTTTGCAATAGACGACAAAACCGATTACTTTTTTAATCCCCTCCTTAAATAATATTCCTCCCTAAATGTTTTTGTTAGAAACAGAAAGATAATTTTGGTAATAAGAGGAACTTAAAAAGGTTTACTTATCTAGGTGCCAAACTTAGAAAACCGCCTAGCGTATTCGTGCAGTGCAGATGAACTTTCTATCATATTTTATCAAACAGTTACTACCCATGTTGGTTTGGTGTATTGCCCGTTACAAATTTGTTTGATTATATCATATTGAATTGTTTGTATTCTCATATGTAATTTGTAAATCTTGGAGAAGTAAAGATTAAACCATAACCTGATTCATACACATAAGGACTTGTGACACTAGATGGGTGTTGGGGTCCAGTTAAATCAATGTACCTGCCCAGGTCGCTGACTGGTTGCCTATACCAAAAAGTAGGATACACCCTACAGGCTGCATCCCATTTCGCCAGTCCTCAGGATGCAAAATGCATTCAGTGTGAAAGTCTTTTATATTTCTATAAAATAGTTTGAAAATAAAAAAATTAAAATTTACCCTGATTCACGTCTTTGCAGGACTTGCTTTCTCCAAGTTTCAAAAATATCTTCATCATCATCAACCTCTTTGCAAGTGCATAACTTTTCATTATTTATTGTTGAGTTTCTTCGATACACGGCTGCTGTGACAGGTTTAGGGAATAAAGCTGGAGCTAACTTTCTAGGCGGAGCCATATTCATTTGTAATGTGTGTGTAATGTCATAACTATAGCTATAGTAAAAGGTAGTTGATAAGTCTATAGCCAAAAACATTTTCAGATAACGCTGCTCATCTGGGTGTGGTGGTTTTGTGCTTTCACTTGGAATGTATATTGTTGTTGTATCTTCTATCTTGTAAATGGAATGGGACCCAATCACAGCCACTTTTCTTCTTTTAGTAACCAGAATGATGTAGTAGCCCTCTAAGAATCTAATGAATCCTGTAATTAGAATGACATTTATTATAGTGGAATAGTATACAGCTGCTTGGACAACTTTTACTATAATAATTTTGCACAGCAACTAAAGCTTCACAATTTATTTATATTAAGTACCTACCAAAAGCAGTAGATATACACAGAACCTAAGCTATCTATTAGTAGAAATACTATTTATTTTAAGTTTTCAAGATAAACCAGGAATTTTCTTTATTTATTGTTACTATTATTGAGGGTGTTATTTTTGAGAGCTGTTGCTCTTGTGGGTTTGGTACTGCTTATTTTTTTAATTATAAATCTGCAGACTGACCAACTGCATGGCTTGAAAATAATAAGATTGTGCAATAGATTTCATTCAGAAAACCTGTGGGACACCTAGAAAACACATAAAAGTTTGAAAATATTCTTAGCTTATATACAAAAATTTTACATCTCTGTCTAAAAAGTTATAAACCAGCATCTCTAGTGCTTGAATAGTGATACATTTAATACTATGTAAGGTTATATAGAATAAAATTTTATTATAATATATTACTTAGCCTTAATATTAAGATATTTCACAATCACAATCTCCATAGCTAATTAGATTTTGATTGGTTCTATCTAACATTTAGATAATTTATTTATTTACTGATATTAAGAAGACTATCTACTATTGCATGTTCATAAATTACAGACTAAGTAAAAAAAGACTCATTTAAGAATCTATTTATGACCTACTGTTATATGTATTAAACCAAAAAAAGCTCTTTTATTTATTATGTATACCAGTAAGTACTATAGTGGCAATTTTATGACAAATATCTAAAGAGTAAGTAGCATTTGCCAATCATGCCATAACTTCTCTTTTAGTTTTTCTCCAAATACACTCAGTAAGCTACTTAGCGTGTGGGTAGATTTATAGAAGATTTTCAAGAAATTACTAAAGTTATACTACCGACTATTCCAAAAGCAGACACCAGTTTATTAAATCCACCCATTTTTCCTGATCGATTACCAAAACCAATCATATTCAACAATTGATGAATTTCCTGTTTATTGTACTCCACTTTATCATCTACTAAAACAAGTTCCTTTGGATCAGTTCTATCTATTTTCAGCACGCGAAATCTAGTTTGAGTGTTGTTAGAGCCAATGAGATAAAATCTCTGAAATAGAAAAATGAAACAAATTAATAAAAGAAAACATTCGTATGCATTCGTATGGTAAAAAACCAAAACTTACTGCTTTCGTTTCATATAGAGCAATCCGTTGAATTGAACTTATAATAGGGTGAAATAGCACGCTCTGCTTCGACATTTTGATGGTACTGTATTTTGATTACTTACAATTTTGAGATTTTATAATAATTTTTTTTTTCGAAACTAGTATTTTACTTTTACACGAAATTATTTATAATCATCTTATTTTATCAGCAAAACTTAGTGACCCCTTCCACGCTAATTAAAGAATAATAAACTAATTTGAAACTAATCAAAAATATAGGTGGACGCTGGGCGAAACAAATCATATTTTATCTATCTATCTATATCTACCACACAAAAACTTTGTAAACAATGAAACGTCAATTTGGGCTGATACCCATCTTTACTGGGTTGACCAACGTCAATTTGGTCATTGATGACCCTTTAGCATTTTAGTGATGTACCCGTACTAATCTGAACAAAATGTTGAATGATCGATTTAATTCTATTATTTACTAGTGTTTACCAGCAATTCCGTGCGTTAAGTATTAACTTGAACACGGTGCAACATACATAAATAATAAACATTTTTTTATTGATATACTTAATATTTTTTAAATTAAATTACAAGTAAGCACGTTCCAGCACGGCACAAACTAATTAGTGATGTAGCGCGGTATTCCCAAGGGACATAATTATACTACGGCGAGGGTACTCCACTAAAATCGTAATAGAGGTCCAAATCGAGGACCGTCAATTATCTGTTGACTAGTAAAAAGTCATTTGCGCAAGGTCCTTTAAATCGAAAAGCCAGCGCATAAAAGCCACACAGAGTTTACTATTTCCTTGAACTCCTAAGGGCATAGGAATTGAACGGGAAAATAGCTTTATCATTAAGGTCTTTTAATTGTCATATTTTGCAGCTTTTTTGTTTTTATAAATATAAAATTTAGTTATTTTAATTACCTAACTCATTGTTTTATTTTCAAATACTTATATTAAAATTTTCCAAATAATTATTTTATCAAATGGTAAACAATTGTTCATAGTATACATTCATTTAACTTTAAATGCTTTCTACGTCTTGGCATACGGCCTATTCACATGTTTGACGTGTTGAGATTTGCTGAGAATGTAAAGCTAACTTAGACAGAGTTACTCCCGCCTTAGAAATCAGTCTCTTTCGGTTAGAAGTGGAACATCCTGTAGTATAATAATAATAATAATAATCTTTATTGAAAATAGATTGTACAATTTTTGTAAAATTATTATTACCATGCAAACAAAAGCTGTTGCTGCCGAACTAAGTCCTAGGACTTGTATTTCAGCACACTGTGCTCTTCCTTTGAAGTTAATTTAACAATTAGCCTATGTGCCATTTTATATAAACTTAACTTAATAATAATAAACACAACTTAAATTTTATATAAACTCAACTGTAAGTATTAGTGTGTGTTTGAGTGTGAGTGAGTGTTTGTTTTTGTATGTGCGTGTTAACTGTCAGTGTGTGTAATTTAAACTTAGTAAGGGATTTGATTTGGACTACTACTATATAAGCAAGTGCAGTGGAGATGTTGCATAGGAATTTTAGTCGCACGTTAGAGTCAATTATGGAAAACGTAGTCTTGTTACTTAGCAATTGAAATGAGATTTTCAGTCTCTTCATAGTTTAAGTTTAGTAACCAGTTTGTAACGATTTTCTTACATTCGAACCTCGATATGGGATGAACAGGAGTAATAAAATTTATTTTATTATATAGGAAAGGACCAAGAAATTTAAAAAATCGCTGTGAAAAAGAAGTTCTACAAACCTTTGTGCACTTTCTAATTTGATATTTCCTACGTCCTAAATTGTTAGGATTAAACGGAGAATTGTGATGCTGTTTCAGTACAATACTCAAAACAAATAATTTCCGCACACTAAGCACTTTCCATTCATTGTAAAAACGGGCAAAAACTGCTAACCTTAAGGACGGCTCTTTGCGATATCTCGAGAGAAAGTAGATTGGTCTTCGTAGCTCCGCCCCAAGCCGAAATGCAGTACGATATTATGGATTCACACAAGGCCAGGTAAGTAAGTTTTAAAGTTTGGAAGATAAGGATATGGCGAAGGGTTTTAAAAATAACGATAAGCCTACGAAGTCTTAAACTCAGACTGTCAATATGGTTCTTGAAGCTAAGTTTATAATCTAAAGTTACACCAAGGTATTTAATGTGGGACACATTTTCGAGTAGCTTGCACTGACAAGTAGAAAATGATTGCTGGTTGCATCGATGTACCCGAATTTGATGGTTGTGGGATAGTAAGCTACTTTTTTCATTCATTTTCTTCATTTAAGGTCAGGTCATTATTAAATAGCCAATCACAGACTTGGTTGAAAGATTTCTGGGCAATTTCAAAAGTCTTCTCCCAGGTATCTCCCGAGAAAAGGAGCACAGTGTCGTCTGCGTAAGAAATAAGTTAAGTGTTTTCTTGACTGTAAAAACAAAGTTCATTCAGGTAGACCAAGAAGAGCGTGGGCCCCAAAATGCTACCGTGCCATATGCCATGGGTCACAGGCAGCTCAGAGCTTAGATGTTTATCTATACGAACACAGTGTGTTCTGTTGGAGAGGTAGTCGATGAATAGCTCCAACTGAACACCCCTTATACCAATCCTGTAGAGTTTGTCAATTAAGATAGGGACTGAGACCGTATCAAAAGCTTTGGCGAGGTCGAGGAAAATCCCAAGGCATTTCTTCCTTGAATCGAGGTTTTCAGTTAACAAAATCTACCAATGTATTAACTGCATCTGCAGTAGATTGTCCCCGACGAAAACCAAATTGGTTTAAAGATAGTAGACCCGATTCTTCTAAATAATTTGTGAGACGTTTATTAATAATTTGTTCCAAGATTTTGGAGATTGAAGGCAGAATTTAAATCGGCCGGTAGTTAATGATACGATCCCTGTCCCCCCCCTTAAAAATCGGAACAACAACTGACTTTTTCAAAACCTTAGGAAAAATACCCAACCGTAAGCAATTATTGAAGAAATAAGTTATAAGTGGTACCAGAAAGTCTGTGTGTGTGAAGTATGTGTATTAATTCGATGCGTTTTGGATTTAAGTGGTTATTAAACTTGGCTAATCATCTCCTAAATTCATACAAGTGAAATAGCATGTGGTCCGGTATTTTCATCAATTAAATTAAGAAATAAAAATAGTTGCAATTACTTTGACAGACGGCGCTAAGAAAAGATGGTTCGAATACACAGGGTGTCCAGAAAGTCCTTCACCTGTGGACAGGTCTATTCATTTCCTACCTCAGAAACAAAAAAAACTTTCCAGGAAGTCTCATAATTTTTGAGCTACTGGTATTTCTAGTTTTTTTTTGTGAAAAAAATTTCTTAAAATGTAAAAAACAAGTTATCCAAAAAAAATTTTCGTACTTTTTCTAACAGCTAACTTTGAAAGCCTGTGGTATTAAAAAAATGTACAAAGCTGATCGTGCCAAGAACCTTAAAAAGATGAAAGACCATTCCTGACCTGTCAACATTTTGAAAACTCGTATTATGTATAGATAAGTAATATAGTACGAAAAATTACTAATTTTTAGCTGAACCATAAAACCTAATTCATGTCAAAAACTACAATCCACAAAAAAATTATTGGGTTTTCTTTTTATAGTCATTTATTGACATTTGGTTTGCCACGAACGCGCCCAGTAAATATGTCAAGGAATACTTTATACCGTTCTCTGATGTATCCCTGGAGTCCAAAGCCCACCCATGGTTTAATGCTGATTGCCTCCTAGCTGAAAAGCGAAAGCATGTAGCATACCAAGCCTGGGATAGCGCTCGCAGAAGCAAAGCTATGGATCTCCCAGCTAAGAAGCAGGCGTACAATGCTGCTGCCAAGTCCTGCAAAAAAGTGATCAGAAGCGCTCGTTTCGACCACATTGGCCGTATCAGGGACAAGTTAGCATCCTATCCCACTGGGAGTAAAGCTTTCTGGTCCCTTGCCAAGTCGGTTGAGATGAACTTTTGTCGCCCATCACTGCCACCACTGCAAAGGCCTGACGGATCTTTGGCCCACAGCGCAAAAGAGAAGGCAGACTTGTTCGCAAATCTCTTCGCGGAATGTTCACGTCTAGATTCCAAAGGTAAAAGCCCACCCACGTTACCTCCATTCGGCCCCAAGATAGAGGCCGTCCAAATTCACCAGAAACAGGTACTCAAACGCTTACAAAATCTAGACGTGAATAAGGCCAGTGGTCCGGATGGCATTCCCGCAGTGGTTTTAAAGCACTGTGCAGCCGAGTTGTCTCCTGTTTTGGCACGCCTATATCGACTCTCTCTAAGGACTGGAAAAGTTCCAAAATCATGGAAGTTTGCAAACATACAGCCCGTACCAAAAAAGGGCAGTCGAGCCGACCCAGTCAACTATAGACCTATTGCAATCACTTCCATAATTTGCAAAATTATGGAACGTGTATTGAACCATCGTCTCCTGACGTACCTGAAAACCAATGAGCTCCTCAGTGACAACCAATATGGTTTCCGCGGAGGATGCTCAACAGGACACCTTCTAGTGTACGTCACGCATCTATGGAGCATGGCCTTGGAAGAGCATGGAGAGGCAACAGCCGTATCCTTGGATATCTCCAAGGCCTTTGACCGGGTATGGCACGAAGCCCTTTTGAGCAAGCTTCCTGCGTATGGCATACCATCTGGACTCTGCGACTGGGTTTCTGACTTCCTGAGGGAACGGTCAATTCGAGTTGTCGTCGATGGCTTCTCATCGGACCTAATGGCGATCAACAGACCTCAGGGATCTGTACTCTCTGCAACATTATTCCTGCTGCACATTAATGACCTTCTTTTATCGGAAGGCATTATTGGTTACGCCGATGACAGCACTGTTGTAGAGAGATATGTGTCCAATGCGCGAGCGAGTCCAAACCAGATCCAATTTCAGAGAGAGTCGATGATCGAACGGGTTGATTTGACACTATGTAGGGTTTCCGATTGGGGTGAAGCCAACCTTGTGAAGTTCAACCCTTCCAAAACCCAGGCGTGTCTCTTCTCCGGTAAAAAGAGCACATTCAACTTGGCGCCCACTTTCCAAAGTGTATCTGTACCGATCACAAACCAACTAGGGCTTCTAGGCATGACCATCACGTCGAAACTTAATTTCGGTCAACAGATTGAAACCATGGCACAGTCAGCTTCCAAAAAATTGGGAGTCATCGCAATGGTCCGGCGGTACTTCAACTCCGAACAGCTGCTCAACCTATACACAGCCCAGGTTCGATCTTGTATGAAGTACTGCAACCATCTTTGGCATGATTCCGCAAAATACCATCTTGAAGCGTTGGATTCTGTCGACCGAAGGGCCCGTAGACTCATAGGTGACGACCAATTTACTTCTTCGAGACTGCAAAGTCTCGAGCATCGTCGAAAAGTTGCTAGTCTATCGGTTTTTTACAGATTGCACTTTGGAGAGTGTGAGAATGCTCTTTTTCAGTTGATCGAACCTTCTCCCTTTCTCCACCGGTCAACCAGACGCAGACAGAAGTTTCACCCGTTTGTAGTTAGTGTGCCGATGAGCCGAACCGAACTAAACGGTTCGATAGCTCATTTTTGGTTCGTGTTGCCAAGAGTGGAACGATTTGCCTGTGTCTTTTTTTCCAGACAAATATAACCCTGGAGCTTTCAAGTGTACAGTGAATAGGTACCTCTTAGACAGGCGTGTATGATCCTCGTCTTCATCGTCACTTTCCATCAGGTGAGATGGAAGACAAACGCCTGCTAATTATTAATTTAAAAAAAATTGGTCTATGACACGTTTCCAAATAAAGCTCGAACTTTACAATATTTCGAATTTGCTTATAAATTAATAGAAATATATTACTTTTCAAATTAAATTAATATTCTATTTGATAATTTATTGAAATTAATGCACATCAAAATGAAATAATTATTTTTCGTAAATGTACAATACAGCTTAACTTAACTGTCATATTGACAATGTCAAAAATTACAACGTCAGTTTAGATTTGAATAAAACGTTTGCATTCCTTTGTTTGCATTTGCGTTATTGTGTACTGTGCGATACTACTCTGGATTTTTCTAACTTTTGATCACCTTGGCATTCCTCCCGGTTAACGTTTCTGGCTTCTGCTTCAACGATTACTCGCGCTAGTTTTACACGGATCTCGGATATTTCTGAACTATTGGATTTACGCAGTGTGTTCTTGTTCGTTTTTGTTTGTTAAAATGTCGGCTACATCTGCAAGACCAGGGATGGCGCAACGTATGCTGTGTATTAATTGTAACATATGTATTAGTAGGTACTTGTCACACAGGTCGTCATTACCTTGTTAACGGTTTTGTATGTATGATCCTCGTAGTTCGCTATATGGTAACCCATAACACATATACCTTCTTATCTGTGTAAAAATCTATAATCTAACTGGATAAAATGAACAGGTGTTTCACTAAATACATTACAATGCCGAGGCTTACTAAACATCAATGAACTCATTTAAAATCGACATCTTTCATGTCATTTCATTACAGCGATAGAAGGTTTGTCTACATTTTAACCAAATATGAGTTTTCATACATGAATTACAACATAATTATTGAGAATACTTAGTAATTTGAGGTTTTGAAAGGCTTTTTACTACTTTTGCTTAAAAAAAAACATATCCGTGAGAATCTCAAACGAAAATCCTGAAATTAGCTGTACTTTCGTTTTTCTAAGTTAAAAATTGCCAAGGTGTGCTATGAAAATTGATTGAATTTGACATATAACCTCGAAATATATTTTCAATGTAACTTTTTTTCTGAATTGCTAAATTGCATTAAGTTGTTACCTTAAGTTTAGGAATATAACACTATTTTTTCCGCATTGTTTTTATATTTATACATTAGATCAATAAAAAACAGGCTGACAGGCCATTGCATATATGAAACATGGGCATTGTTCTTTGCTTGGTTATTGATAGTACAAATGCAGGAAGGTCGATGTTTTGGAATGTGCTTAGTACTAAATATCCTATCCGCAGGTGAAGGGTTATCCTTCACTTTCTGGACACCCTGTATAAAATAAGAAAGGTAGGCTGAAAAGAAGACGGAGATTCTAAAATACCACAAATGCGTAACCAATTAAAGAAATGTATAAATAGATAGATTGCGATAGATCAGACTGTATGGTGTAGTTCTACCTTTGCTTTTCTCTAAACGTTAATTTAAAAAGATAGGACCAACATTTACTAGCGCTGCCTATCGTATAATTTATTTACTATTGTTGCGAGCTTTCGGAAAATCTCTCATTAGCTTTAAAACTTTAGGCTTCTACATTTAGCAGTGTATAACCACTATAGTCACAAACTCTAGTTGCAGTTTTTATTACTGAACAGATAAGGTGGTGGCCTAGGGACGAAAATGGCTTAAGATCACGTTTGTTTTTTTCGTTGAATCTTTTTAGTAAGTTACATATAACTGGAAAAATACTGTTTTAGATATATATGAAAAATACAAATGATACAATGAATGAAATATGAATGAAATAAAAAACAAACATAATAATACTGTTTTTTATTTATGTTATTATTATATTAAGGGATACATTGATTATGAAAAAAAACAAGTTTCAACAATTTCAATATCACTATCGAAGGCATCGTCAACATGAACTTCATGTTTCATAAAATTTATCATCGTTATCTTTCGAATTGACAAATTTCAGATTCCAGTTAACAAAAATTAATTTTATCGGTCGATCAGATGTCATACGGTTCCGGTCTTTGGTGTGTGTCTTCCCAAACAAAGACCAATTTCTCTGACTAGCGGTTGACGATGGTGGATTACTCAAAATTCTTACGGCAACAGCAGACAATGGCTTTAGCTGACACAGTCCTCGCCACCAGTAATTTTGAGTACTGCGAAAAATACATGTAAAAAAGTAAACTTGTGTAAGATACGTCGTAAGAACTCAATGATCGTATCTGTATTTCATATTCAAAAATACAATGCTCAATAGGGTATTTTACACTATGTAAGGAAAAATATAAAAATGTTTGTTCATAATAGATTTCGAAAAAAGTAAACAAGAAACGTCGATATTTATTCATAAAATTGCAATTTTAATTTTATAATTCCATTTTAAAAATCGTCTTTTCTAATCTGTTTTTCAAATGTCTAAAACGCCATTCGCCATATTGGATCCCGCCGTGACGTCATTCCGATAGCAAACAATCTACTGAAAATAAGTTGTGCGCTGTTATTTTGATAAATCACGGGCGTAGCCAGGTTTTAGAATCGGGGGGGGGGGGTTCAAGAGAATAAAACGACTAAAAGTACATAAAATAACCCTTATATAAGAAAAATATTAAAGATGTCAAAAATATATACACAGAAAAAATTAAAGGAATTGGGAGAGTCCTTTTTCGAGCAGTGGGACAGTATAAACTATAAGCTAAATAAAAAAAATAACCTTCTCTTATATATCACAGAAACAAAGAGTATTACAAAATTAATCTTCTGTTTTTCTTTTTAAATATATCCACTACTTCACTCGCATCAATTTCTATCTCATAGTGAATGTTCATGAGGGCCAAGCCGTTCAGTCTGTTTTCTCTCGTTGTGTTCCGCAAGTAGTTTTTAAGTCTTCTTAGGCTTGAAAAGGTCGTTTCTGGGGTAGCAGTGGAGACAGGTATGGTAGCCAATATTTGCAAGAATGTATAAATATTTGGATATAGTTTTTGGTCACACTTATCTAAGCATTCCAAAGCTGATTTTGGAGTAGGGGAGGTGAGAGTCATAGCTGCTTTCCACACTTCAAGTTCTGCTTTGACGACAGATGTACATTTTTCGGGCAGCACTGCCGAGTACATACACAATGCCTCTTCGATTTCACAACCAGCCGCAAAATTTGACGGTAACACACCGGATAGTGCCGATACTACTTTACGGTGTTTTGTAAACCTCTCGATCAATTGTTGAATTGTATGGTCGAGAAATGGGATGAATAAATTTCGTTTGTAATACGTGGATATATCCGACGCAGGAATGTTAGGGCGATTCAACTGCCTTCCGACGCTACGTGGCATAAGCAGTATACCACCATTTTCTTCGAGCAACACCTTTGCTTCTTCATAGAGACGGAGGTACTCTTCGTCAACTTTATCTCTCAAAAGTTGCAAAGCATTAATAACATCATCCACGTGACTGAATGCTGTTATGAGGTCTGTGTTAATTGCCTGCAGTTGTTTTGACAGTGACAATGTGTAGCTCATGACTTTTTGAAGTATCACTAGGCACATAACAAAATTCGAAGATCGAAGTGTGTTAAGCAATTGGACGGCTTGTTGCGATGTTTCTTTATTGTGGATAGATTGAAGTTCTTCGAGAGCATGCACAATCGCTGAATAAATTTCCCTGAATCTTATAACGGCTTCATGCTTGTGAACCCACCGTGTTTCGCACATCGCAAGCAGGCTTTTTTGGTGATCAGCCAGTAACAGATCCCGAATTTTTTCTTTCAGAACAGCAGTGCGTTGAGCCGAATGTCTAAAGTAGGATCCAACAGACTGCACGATCACAACGCAATTTCGCACATCTACTTGTGAACATGAGTCAGCAATAGCAAGGTTGAGAGAGTGTGCACTACAATGTACATAAAGAGCAAGAGGGCATTCTTGACGAATATACGCTTGGGCACCGCGCAAATGCCCACTCATTGCTGCAGCCCCATCGTAACCTTGACCAACCACATGAGAACATTCAAGTCCATGCTTTTTCAGAGCTGTAATTATAAGATTTGCAAGACCGGACCCTGTCACGTCAATTGTTGGAATATATTCTAAGAACATATCCTTAACTTTATGTTGTATAACATCTTTTGAATCAACATATCGCAATCACAGCGAGACTTGCTCAATACGTCCAATGTCAGTCGTCTCGTCAGCAACAATTGTAAAAAATTTGGCTTCCTTTAGTTCACCGATGATCTTATGTTGAATAATTTCAGCACAAATGTCAATAATTTCATTTTGGATTTGAGGGCTCGTGTAAAGGGCATTCTTCTGAGAAGTGAACAAATGCTCAGAAAGATCTTTATCCCCAGATTCGGCTGCGTACCGCAACAGTGCGCGAAAATTACCATCATTTTGAAGTGGTTGTTCAAACTCCGGTGAAATGTGGATCCGTCCCGAATCAGTTTTACCTCTTAAAGGTATACCTTGTTTGCCGCAAAAAATTACTCCTTTTACGATAGGGATGAGTTTCTTTCGGTTTTCCTGTTGCTGTCTCTTTCTTTCAGAAGACAACTGATCATCGACTGAAGAAGCCCGAGAACACATTATTTTTAGGAAATTATCTGCGAGTTCCGAATTCCGTTTGTGATATCCTGATTTTGCATGAGCTTCAAATATTTCTAGCGCATTTTTCCACTTGCAAAAAGGATCGGTTACAAGCTGGCCGACCCGCTGATGGCCCCCTTTACCTTCATCAAGCGAACGTCTCATTACGACGCAAATTCTACAATATGCTCCACTTTTATATTCAGAATATGACAACCAGGGGAATCTTTCCATCCATTTCCTCTGAAAGCGCAGATTTCGTTTTGTATAAATGGGAAACTTATAATCTTTAGATGGAGTCCAAGGCTCTTTTAAAATTTGAGCCTTTAGATATTCATCCTCGATTTTGTCTTGATTCGCATAACAACCAACATCCAATTTAGCAGACTGAAAAGATGACGTAACAGGTGACTTGGCACTGCTGCTGGTTGGTTCCAGGATAAATGTAGGCTCGGTAGTGGTAGTCATGAAACAGGGCGCCGCCGGGGGCATCACCGACTCGGTCTCGACAGTGGATACTGCAAACGAAGTCAAAGGCTCGGTTGTCATAACAACTGTAGTGTCGGCATGCGAACTAGTTATTGGTCCCAAATACTCTTCTTTACGGGTAGCCGCTTGACCACACCACTTTTTCCAATACTCCATACCTTTAAGCTTATCGCCTTTTCTTTTGTTTTTCTCCATTTTCTCGTTCTTAACCTAAAATAATAAAAAAAATACTATACTAAGAGGTAATATAATTTACACATAATAGGCTGACTAGCCTTCGTTCCGCAGCTTCGCCTGCGATAAATTAATTTTCCCATATGAAAAGGTATTTTCCCTCAGGAATAATGTAGCATTCTAATGATGGAAGAATTTTTAAAATCAGTCGAGTGTATTTGTTAAGAACATAAACAAATACGAAGCTTTCCACTTTATAATATTAGTAGATATAGATTATGCTAAGTAGGTAATCAGGACAACGTATTACGATATTTAACTAAAATTACTTAGAGGCGTGGATGGCTTTAGTTTATTGATTCATCAAATAAGTCTCCAGGATAAAATCCAAATTCAAAGTTATTATTTCCAATATTAGTAGTAATTTTAATCCTTTTAAATCATTTCGTTTAATCAGGGATATAACCTTGCTGCAAAATTGCTATAAAATTCGTTAAATATATCTGAAAAGATGAAAATTTAGTTAAAAAAATACGTCAAATTATTCCTCTACACTGCACATTTAGAACACGGACGTAAAAAATAGGCGGACGGAACATCGCTAAGCATAAACTGAAGCATAGCAATGGCGGCGGCGTGAGTTTGTGTGAGTGAATGGAGTGTGGCCATAAAAGAAAAATTACCCCAAATTACGGTAAAAATTTCGCTACCTGTTCCATCTAATCCTAATATTTAAAAATACCTAATCCAGATATCTAATCCTAATATTTATGAACCTGCGCCTAATAAATATGCAACGCTACCAATATTTATGTATTATTTTTATTTCTATGTATTAGGTAGAAAACAATCTTCCATTCCGTTCTCGACGTTAGGAGATAGATTGCTTTACTAGATAGATTGCTTTTAAAATCGATATCTGTGAGTACGTCAAACATGAATCTGATAACATAATTGAAAGCAATCGGTAAAGTAACTAAAAAGTTCAAAATGGCACCTACTTTTTCTAATTCTGTTGTCAGATTCGTGTTCAGAAACTTAATGGACCAGGTATAGAGTTTGGCAAACAAATGGCAATGGCGACTGCTTAATATTTAAATTTGTGCAATACGTAAAGAAGTTGAGACCTTTATTATTTAAACTACATTTAATCCTGTAGTATTACTTTAGTTTCTAATTACCTACTGATCACTTAGTCACTAAATAATACGCAAATAATATCCTAGATGGCACTGGCGGTAGTGCTATATGAACATGAAACTTATACTCGACCCCTGGGATTATGTACGTACTAGTTTTAAAAAAATATTATAATACCTATTCCTAATACCTAGTCCAATATTTATACCTCACCTGTACAGATTTTATTCCTAGCAACACAGGTGAATGAGCTAACTGCTAAGGCATTTAGGTATTTTATTCCAATTGATGTAATTTAATCAAAATGTGAAAAACAACGTGATAAATTATAAACTTACTTATGAAACGTGATTCCCTGACATTTTTTATTGTAAGTGGAATTATTTCTACAAAATTTAACTGCACAAGACGGCATTGTTTTTTAATTTTCGTCGCAACAACGACACAACTACCACCAATGAGTTTCGGCTGCGTTGTGCCGGCTGATCGGCATCCTATTGATGTAAATGTGTGCGTGTGGCTTGTGTGTACAAGCGGATCGGCATCCTTTGGTGCTTCACTTCTAAGTTCGGCAATGCTCCGTCCGCCTATTTTTTACGTCCGTGATTTAGAATTAGTAATTTAAATCTTATTACTTTTTACTTACCCTTGTATTTACACGACAAGTGTTTACTCCTGTGTTATCTTCAAGTCAAATCTTTTTAATGTATGTAGTGAAAATTCTAAATCAACGTAGGTCAAATCATAAAAATATCAATATAACTTCGTTTTCCCGCGCTCGGTAATTAAGTGAACGCGACAAGTGCGACGCGCACTTGTCGCGCAGCGCGTGGTGTACGAAAGTGAACGAATATATACGAAGATTACCGAATGCGAACCGACGGTGGCGCAGGAATCCAAACCACCGTATATTTTAATGTAGGTAATAGAGATGGGTAGGTCCGCCGTAAATTGGGAGTGGAATCCGGATGTGCATCCAGCTCAGGTGATGTACATCCAGATCCCGTGTCCAACGGACCCATATGGATCCGGTTGGCGGTCATTGTAATTCGGGTTGTAGGACGGAAAGGCACAGAACATGATTCAGTAGGAAGATCCAGATCCCGTGTCCGACGGACCCATATGTATCCGGTTGGCGGTCATCGTAACTCGGGTTGTAGGACGGAGAGGCACAAAACATGATTCAGTAGGAAGGTGTACTGGACGCAGACGTAGGTGTGCGAGCAGTTAATTTTTAAAAAGGATTTGAGCGATTTGATTGCTTGAATGTATGGATGGAAAAATTATACAACTTTTACTTAAATACAATGTACTAAAAAAATTATAATCAATCAGTCTAATGTTTTAAATAAGCAATTACAAATATAATAAAATCTAACTGTCAGTTATAAACAAAAATACCCCTTTTGGTATAAATAGAGAAAAAAAATAGTATTACTGTCTCATCAAAAGAAATTAACAAAACTATAAAAACAACATGTCTTTGAACGATTTGAAAAAATTAATAAAACCAATACGCCGCCAGTCAATTGGATTCGGATCGCGCGGACCAGTCCAGTCCGCCAATCCAAAGCGCCGTGTCACCACTCCAAGGAACCGTATCCAATTGGCCATTGGACACGTATCCATCTCTAACGCGTGTGATGCGTGTCCGAGGATTTACATCCAACCGGACCTACCCATCTCTAGTAGGTAATAGTTAGTAATCAATGAGATATGCCGCATAGAGATGGGTAGGTCCGCCGTAAATTGGGAGTGGAATCCGGATGTGCATCCAGCTCAGGTGATGTACATCCAGATCCCGTGTCCAACGGACCCATATGGATCCGGTTGGCGGTCATTGTAATTCGGGTTGTAGGACGGAAAGGCACAGAACATGATTCAGTAGGAAGATCCAGATCCCGTGTCCGACGGACCCATATGTATCCGGTTGGCGGTCATCGTAACTCGGGTTGTAGGACGGAGAGGCACAAAACATGATTCAGTAGGAAGGTGTACTGGACGCAGACGTAGGTGTGCGAGCAGTTAATTTTTAAAAAGGATTTGAGCGATTTGATTGCTTGAATGTATGGATGGAAAAATTATACAACTTTTACTTAAATACAATGTACTAAAAAAATTATAATCAATCAGTCTAATGTTTTAAATAAGCAATTACAAATATAATAAAATCTAACTGTCAGTTATAAACAAAAATACCCCTTTTGGTATAAATAGAGAAAAAAAATAGTATTACTGTCTCATCAAAAGAAATTAACAAAACTATAAAAACAACATGTCTTTGAACGATTTGAAAAAATTAATAAAACCAATACGCCGCCAGTCAATTGGATTCGGATCGCGCGGACCAGTCCAGTCCGCCAATCCGAAGCGCCGTGTCACCACTCCAAGGAACCGTATCCAATTGGCCATTGGACACGTATCCATCTCTAACGCGTGTGATGCGTGTCCGAGGATTTACATCCAACCGGACCTACCCATCTCTAATGCCGCACGCCTGTTCTTATTTTAATTCTATGAATGTTAATATCTGAACTTTTCGGGGGGGGTTTGAACCCCCAAAACCCCCCCCTGGCTACGCCCGTGTGATAAATTTACGAGTTATTAACACGTTTGTAGACTTCTAGCCTTTATTTCACTATGGAAGACGGTTTTGTGAAAGCAGAAAGTACAAATCTGCCAATGGTTAATACTTTAATGGTGGCGAAATTTTTTGCCTCCAATCCCGATTTCTGTTCTGCCGAGTTGAGAAATGTTAAAACAGCAATGTAAGTAACCATTGTATCAAGTTTTGTCTAATAATAAGTACAATAACAATACACAATACAATAAAACGGGTCCTTCATGTTACACTCCAACCTAACCTATATTTTGTCATCAGGTCGGGAAGGGAATCTTACGGAGACGACGCAATAGGCTATGTGCAGCTGAAGCGGGTTCAAAATACATGCGTGGTTAAGTGTACGGTATGCCCGGAACATAAAGTGCGTACCAAGCCCTATGCAGTGACACTTGTTGTCGAACGAAACGAACAAGAAGAGACTGTGACTAGTGTCAAGTGCCACGATTGCCCATCTTCAGAAGGCGGCTGCAAGCACAGTGTTGCATTTTTAATGTGGTTACATCGTCGAACCGAAGCCTCGTCGTGTACTTCGAATTGGAGGAAATCGAATCTGGCTAAGGTTGGATCATCAATAAAAATTTTGTGTGCTAAAGAAATCTCAAAAAGAAAACCAAAGGAGATGGTTCAAGATAGCAGTGTCTTAAATGAATTTCTTTTAGAATGTAAAAAAAAAAATTTTCAAATGCCAGTTTTTGAGGCATGAACCTGATTTTGACAGTAAAGCAACTTTATCACTGCATCATCTAATAATGAAATACAATGATGAAGACTGAAATCAAAATTGATAGCTGGTCAGCGATCGTCTTACGCGTCGGTTTAATTTTTTGCAAATTTTTTCAATCTAAATATTTATTGTGGTCAAAGGCCTAAAATCGTATTAATTTCATCATTTTTGTATAGTGTCGTGTTAAATTAGTTAGTTTATCTTGGAGTTGGTAAGTAATTAATTTGTAATAGTTTATAGTTGTACACAATGAAAGAACCGCCCGATCCCGGGGACCAACCCCGGGATTCTAATACGTGCCCTCCTTCACCTGCGGCGTTCGTGGATGCCGTGGATGTAGAATTTAGTGACTTCACGAGTTCATTATTCAATTCTAGAGTTCCTCGGAAAAGAAACAAAATTTCAAAAAAAAACGAATCAAAAAAACAAAAGGCGTGTAGAGATTCTTCGTCATCTAGCGAAGTTGATCTCCCCTTGGCTCAGAAATCGCATTCCTCTCCACTATCCCCTCCTCAAGTGCCCTCCTCTCTCTCTCCTACCCAAATTACTCCAACAAATGACTCAGTCCTATCCCAATCTTCCCCAACTTCTTTTTATAGAAATCTTTACAATGAACATGACATTGGTCCATTTATAGTTCATGTAGAGAAAATTTCCGATTCCTTATCAACTTCTATTCATCCTGTTTCCTTTGGTCGATTCCTTTTTAAGTTGAATATTCCTAATATTGTCATGGGAAGTATTAAAAAAATTGGTCGAAATAGAATTTCCCTTTCATTTTCAACCTTCTCTTCTGCTAATAATTTCCTGTCTAATTCTTTCCTAGGTTCACAAGGATACTCTTGCCAAATCCCCCAATTTGCAATTTGCAAAATGGGTTTTGTCAGGGGGGTCCCTATTGAATGGTCAGAGGAAGAAATTATTGACCTTTTCTCTGTGTCCTCCTCTTCCAAATCAGGTAGAGTCATTAAAGCCCGTCGCCTCAATTATAAGAATCCAGATGGCACTTGGCGCAAAAGTCAATCTGTCGTCCTAACCTTTGATGGTCAGATACTTCCAGATAAAGTTTTTGCATGCTATAACAGTTTTCCCGTAGAACTATATAAATTCCCAACAATTCTTTGTTTTGCATGTTGCCGTTATGGCCATACAAAAACTAAGTGTAGATCAAAGCCCCGCTGCTTTAAATGTGGAGGCGATCACTTAGGAGACTCATGCTCTAATGATCAAACAAAATGCATAAATTGTGGTGAATCGCACTTTGCCAATGACAAATCTTGTGTTGAGTTGTCAAGGCAAAAAGAAATCAAAGGGTTCATGGCAGAGAACTCAGTCTCTTATGCTGAGGCCTCTGCTGCTATTAGTTTGCCTGGAAAATCTTACTCTAAAACTACAACATCATATAAAAAAACTGTTTTCGCAAAATCAAAGCCTCCCCCTACCATCCATTACTCTGGATATGATAGGAAGGCATATAGTAAAATTATTTCAGATCCCAAACCTACTCCAGGTAATGGGATGGCGTACCTTATCCCTTCAGATCTTAAATCTACAGATTCTTCTATTGAACCTCTTCTTACTGCCCTTACTTCTTTTATTTCTACTATTATGTCTACTATACCTGACCACGTTGCACCATTACTCTCTTCTATTTTACAAAACTTAAACTCCAATAATGGAGCCAAATCTGCTACTAGAGAAAAATAAGTTTTCTATTTTACAATGGAATTGTCAATCAATTATTAGCAAGAAATCTGAACTCATTTTTCTTGCTAATAAATTTAAAATATCCCTTTTTGCTCTTTCTGAGACATGGTTAAAGCCTGAGTCTAACTTTTCTCTACCAGGCTTTACATGCCTCAGAGAAGACCGCTCTGATGGATGTGCTGGTTCGGCCATTTTGGTTCGGAACCATTTAAAATATTCTTGTATCATAATTCCTCCTCATGATGATGGTTTTCAAATTTCTGCTATCAGTATCTTTAACATAACTTTTTGCTCTATTTATATTCCTCATCCTTCTCCAGCCTTGATTTATGAACTTTATAACATTCTATCCTCTCTTCCTTCCCCTATCATGGTTATAGGTGATTTTAATTGTCACCATACTTTATGGGGATCTTCTTTTAATGATCGTAACGGCCAGGCTTTGGTTGGTTTACTTGATAACCTCAATTTATGTATTTTGAATGGTGGATCTCCTACTTTCCGCTCCCGTCCTGGTGATAATATAAGTTGTATAGACCTTTCATTCTGTTCTCCTTCAATCTCTCCTGACTTCTCATGGTCTGTTCTAAAGTCTACTTATGGAAGTAGACATTTTCCTGTACTTATTTCCAACTCTTCCGTTAACTCTCCTCCTCCTGTTTCCAGGTGGCCCTTGTTAAAGTACAACCTGAACAATGTGTCCTGGGACTCTTTTAGTATTTTTTTGTCTGAGGCTTCTGGATCACTTCCTCCTATTTCTTCTGAAAATATCTCAGAATGTTCCTTAGCTCTTTCTGATCTTTTGGTTTCTTGTGCAGACAAATCATTTCCGCTTAAAAAGCCTATTTCAACCAAGCTCCCTCCCCCACCTTGGTGGGACAAGGAATGCACTGAGGCTGTTAAAAAAAGAAAACATGCTGAATTAACTTTTGCAAATGATATTTCCTCGCAAAATTACCAGTCTTTAAAAGACATTATGCAAGAAACTAAAAAATTATTGAGAGAAAAGAAAAGAGAGGGCTGGAGAAGATTTTGTTCTTCAGTTTCTCCAGATATCCAGGTTTCAGAAGTTTGGCGAAATATTAAAAGATTTAGAGGTAGTTTCTCCAACTCCAATCACTTTTCTGTCCCGGATCAGGCATGGGCTGATAAATTCATTGATAATTTAGCTCCACCCTTTTGTCCCTCTTTATCTGAAATTCCCTCTTTTAACTCAGCTCCTCTCCCCTCCTCTAATTCTATTGATTCTCCTTTCACATTGTCTGAACTCAGACTAGTTCTATCATCATTACATGACTCCTCTCCTGGCCCGGATGGTATCCCATATTCTTTTATGCAACATGCCCCAGACTCTATCCTTTCTTACTTCCTCTGCCTTTTTAATTGCATTATTGATTCTGGTATAATTCCATATTCTTGGAAATCTCAATATGTCATTCCTATTCCTAAGCCTAATAAGGATCCAAATTTAATTTCTTCTTTTCGACCTATAGCTATGTCTTCTTGTTTGACCAAGATTGGGGAACATCTTGTGAAGAATCGCCTTGACTGGCTAATTGAAAGTACTAATATCCTTCCAGATTTCCAATATGGGTTTCGGAAGGGTAGAAGTACTCTGGACAGCATAGCGATTTTCTCATCAGATATTCGGACAGCATTTAGTAAAAATTATTCTGTGTCTAGTGTTTTCTTGGATATCACTGGTGCCTATGATAATGTTCAAATTCCCCTTCTTGTAAAAAAGTTAACTTCTGTTGGGGTTTCTCCTAGATTTGTACTATTTATTAAAAATTTATTGTGTGAAAGAGAGATCCGACTGAAAACTGATTGTCAAGGAATAAAAGCTTCAAGATTTGTTTATAAAGGACTTCCTCAGGGTTCTGTGTTGAGCCCTCTTCTTTTTAATATTTATGCTCATGATATTAAGTGTGGCACCTCAAGTAAAATTCTCCAATATGCTGATGACATTTTATTATATTCAGTCAATGAAAATATTTCTGTGGCTTCAGAATCCTTAAACAAAGCTATAATGTCCCTAGGGATTTGGCTTTTTGAAAATGGGTTAGAATTATCTGCATCCAAAAGTGTAGCAGTTGTATTTACAAGAAAAAGGTCCCTACCAGATTTAACATTTCATTATGGTAATGATATTATCCCTATTAAAAATCATGCAAAATTTTTGGGTGTGATTCTAGATTCAAAATTGGTAGGATCTCTCCATGTTGATTATATAATTTCTAGATGTGAGAAAAACTTAAATATAATCAGATGTCTATCGGGGTGCTGGTGGGGTGCCCATCCTTACTCTCTTAAACTTCTATATAATGCCATTATTAGAAGTTTAATAGATTATGGTTTGTTTTTGCTTTTTCCTCTTAAAAAAAAGGACCTAGCCAAATTCGGAAAAATTCAATATAAAGCTTTAAGGGTTGTTACTGGAGCTATGAAGAATAGCCCTAAAGACTCCCTACAGGTAGAATGTGTTGAGCCTCCTATTCCTCTTCGTGCTCAATATTTGGCTGATCGTTTCTTGTTTCGGTGTTTTCAATTTTCTTTTCACCCCCTTATCTTTAAGCTCCTTAATCTTAATAACCTTATTCAGTTTAACTGTTTTTGGAAAAATAAAGATATTCCTCTTTTGGTTAATAGTTTCCAAAAATACAACAAAATATCTGTCCCTAAATTCCACTCTCCCATTCTTCCTCTTTATGAATCTTCTTTAGCTTCCATTTTATCTACCCCTAATGTTTTTCTGGATTTAGATATTGATAAAAACGACATGTTTGCTGATTCTCATTTCAATCACATTATCCATTCTAAATTTCCTGATTGGTCCACTCTTTTCTCTGATGCTTCCAAATTAGATTCTTTGGGTTGTGTGGGTGTTGGAGTTTATCACTCTCAATCTAAAATTTGTATGAAGAAAAAATGCCCTCCTCAAACTTCCGTTTTCACGGGTGAATGTGTGGGCATTCTTGAAGCTCTCCGTCTCATTCTTCTGTTTAATTTAAAACATTCTGTAATTTTCTCTGATGCTCGTTCTTGTCTTCAGGCTATTTTATGTAACCCCTTTAAATCTAAATCATACAGTCCATTAATATCTAAAATTAAAGATTTATTATTAGTCTGTAAAAATAAAAACATTGAAATTACTTTAGCTTGGATTCCTAGTCACTGTGGTATTAAAGGCAATGAAAAAGCAGATGAGTTGGCCAAATCTGCTATTTTGCATGGTGATTATGATAATTTTAAGATATATACCAATGACCTGTTAGCTCTTCCTGGTATGTCTTTGTACAAGACCTGGAATGAGCTTTGGCAGGAACATGGTGTTCGAAGAACTTTATTTAAACATCAACCCTTCATTCCAAAAAAGCCCTGGTTTTTCAAATTTAAAATTGACAAAATTCCTTCTTCCATCATTATTCGTTTGCGTTTGGGTTTCTGTTGCTCTCCTGTTTTTTTAAATAAATTAAGAGTAAAGGACTCCTCCTTGTGTGACTGCGGCTTGGAGGAGGGCCACTTGGATCACATTTTCTTTTCCTGTCCTCTTTATGATCATGCCTCATTTCTTCATTCATTAGCTAGTCATTTCATTTTACCTGTTAATGTTTCATTTCTGTTAGCTAACCTTTCACCTTTTGTTGCTTCAATTCTTTCTACTTTTATTTCTGTAAATAAAATTAGATTATAAGTATCTTATAAGTAGTCTGTAGTTGTGTTTAATTAGAATTAGTTTTTTATTTTCAGGTCGTTGACCCCATCAGTTTTCCGCTTCGTTAAGTATTTGTTATGTAAATAAGACGTGACACTGGCAAATATGCTACTGCAATTGCCATAAACTGAAAAAAAAAAAAAAAAAAAAAAAAAAATGATGAAGACTGTGACATTTTTTTAACTAAAATTTCTCATCTTTTTAATCAAAAAACCATATCATCCCTGGAGAGTAGAACTAGAGATCAACATAAAAGTGGCTTGTGGCATGAACTAAGATATGGCAGAATCACAGCCTCAAAATGCTATGAAGTGAGCCAGTGCAAAACTGTGGATGGTGCTCTGGTTGCTATGGTTTTTGGTGCAAAAGTTCCTGAAACTCCAGCAATATCAAGAGGTAAAAAACTGGAGGATGAAGTCAGGATAGCAGTGGAAAAGAAAATGGGAATAAAGATAGCAAAATGTGGTCTATATATTTCTGAGGCATTCCCAATGGTTGCTGGCTCGCCTGATGGGATTAATAACAAGACTACTTTTGAAATTAAGTGTCCGTCTAGTGAAAAATCTACACAAAACTATATAGATAAGAATGGTTCAATATCAAAGAAATATTTTGCACAAGTTCAAATGCAGATGTATTGTGCTAAAGGAAACAAAAGCTATTTCTGTGTCGCTAGCAGTGATTTTAAGAAAAACAATCAGGTCACTATAATCCCTGTTGAATATGAACATGAATATGTCATGAAGTTATTAAATAGTGTAGTTGCTTTTTGGAAGAATAACATTTTTCCAATTTTATATAAAAGTGTTAAGTCTGAAAATATACTTTTCAGGAATATACTTTATATGTGTAACTAATGGCAGCACTGGCTGTCAATGGAATCAGCTGCTCATAATTTATAATTTTTGTACTAAGATTTATTCTTTTATCATAAAATTCCTATTTCGGATCTACCTCTATCCAAGTTTAAAATGGTCGTCAAGAATACCTTAATTAAAAAGGCATATTACAATATTGAAGAATACATATCAAAGATGCTTGGACAGGCGTTGCTCCAATCTCCATACAAATTTGATGTAAATTATTGTTGGCATTTAAAAGAGCATCCCTTTGAGTTTCTTGCTCGTTCTTCTCAAAAGGGAGTCTGCCTTGCGAATGAGCAGTAGTTTATAATTGACAATTTCAAGAGTAATATTTTGTTACCAATGAAATAAAAATACTTTGACTTTGAATATTTTTTTTATCTTTGTAGGTTTTTATAATACATCCATTTTATAAAGATATAATGATTGTTTTATTAAAATAATTTTATATATTAAAAGTTCTGTTGAGTGCAGTAGACTCATAATAGTGATCCATCCTTGAAATGAACTGTCTTATGTTGACCAACATCGTCTTTATAAAGAACACCATGGAAATAATGAAACTATACTTATTACAATATACTTTGTATATCTTGAATGGTTAATGTGACTAATATGAAACATTTTTAAACTCAAAAGACACTTATAAATGAACACAGAATCTATTAAATTGAACTTTGAAAAATTTGGATTTATTTTTGCTAGTCTAGACTAGAATAACATTTTATATGTTAGTTACATAATCACAAGAGTTATTTCAAAGAAAAATACATGTTTTAATAATTTCAAGTACTCAAAACAGAATAATATAAAAATGTCACAACAAAATACATGAAAATAATATTGGCATTCGAAATATAAACATAAAAAATAAACGCACCAAACAGATCTAAATTAATAACAAAGAAGTATATATTATGGCCTATATTATTGAAGCCTATGTCCAGCAGTGGACTGCGATGGGCTGATGATGATGATGATGATATATTATCTGAGATTACACCATACAACACATACAACAGTATAAATCCATAGTTGCATTTTATCTTTCAAAACCACTTGAAACAGGTCACCAGTTACTTAATAAGGGCATCTTGTAAATTAATCAAGGCACAAGCTGTTCTAATACACAAATCTAACATGCAAATTATATTTAAATTTATGACTGAATGCATTTTTAACATTGCAAACTCTCTTAATCTTCGAATGACCCTCTCAACGTGAATCCTAAGACTAGCTATTTGTTTGGTTTGCCTTGCTTCAGCTTTTGTTAATTTGGAACCTGCAGGAACACTCGGAGGTCTCAGCAAAGTAAAACCTTTTTGAGATAAAAAATGTTCAAGGTGCTTAAACCCTCTATCAGCTAAAATGCATGTGTTAGATGGCAAACTATCTAAAAATTTGCAGTGTTCCACTAAGTTTATGTCACTTATTCTTCCTCCATATCCAGTAGACACAAAATTTACAAGACCATCAGGTGTACATGATATTAAATATTTAATAGTTTTAGCTTTTTTGTATTCAGACCAGGTTAATGCTGGGTGGGACCAGGTTAATAATGGCTTTTTTTGGTTTCTGAATTTCAATTTCCAAGCAGTCTATTATGCATGTAACTTTATTATATTTATGTCTGAAAGCTATAGGTAAGTTCTTCTTGATTGTGTAACTTGAAAACTGTTTAACAAATGGCGAAAGAACTTTTACAATTTCTGGCATTGTGTTAAAAAATACATTGCTAGCTCGAGTGACTGATATATCAAAATCATCAGCAAGTTGTGCAAATGTTCTATTTAATTTTATTCCTAGTTCCTTTGGTATACCAATATATAATCGGGGCTTACTTTTTATCTTTGACAAAGTACTCTGTAGATTTACTTTTTCAATTTTTTTGTATTCCTCTTGTGAGCTACTACCATCAGAAGTAATTTTTGATTGACTACATATTTTATATGGAGAGGAATCGTATTCGACTATCGATCCTGCTATTGATGGTGTGTATGATTCATCACTCTCATATTTATCTTCAGAAAAAGTTTTTTTTAGTGGCTGATAGACATAGCTTGCACATCTTTCACTGAGGTACTTTAAAGGGTGATGTTGCAGTACACACAGTTGTCTTCAATGGTGATGTTATGCTGTTTTTTGTTTTTATTTTAGTTTGCACATTTCTACTTCTGTAGTGTGTCATCCAACAGACTTGAATTGCTTTGTGTTCCTGGGCTTGTACTACTTGGACTGCTTTATCATGACACTTCTTAATTTCAGGTGTCAAAATATCTGAAAATAACAGTAAAATAGTATGATTATTTATCTGTCCTAGTGATACTAATGATAATTTATGACAATTGCATAAACTACAAATAAAATAACTTACCTTGACTACAAGATGGTAATGATATAGCATAATTTTCATTTTGTATGGTGTCCTCAATCTCTTTAATTGTAGACATTCTTTGCCTTTTAATAAAGGCATGCCGAGGTTCACTTGAAGTGGACTTGTGTTTCCTTTTTGCTTGGCAATCAAATCTAGTTGGTACGGTGTTTGGTTTGATCCGAATTCGTTTAACAGAACCCATTATCTTATACTCTGTATAATTTTCCATATCATTTTCCAGCTGAAATATGGATTATAATATTTATGAAGTTTTTAATTCATTACTTATCCTAGGTACCTACCTACATAATATAACCTATAAATACATTACAAAAGATGACATTTGTTTTGTAATATTAACAAGAAGTTTTCTTTTGTTTATTTGATAGTTAATTTACCATTTATAGCGCATACTTACATCAAAGTGGTCTTCACAGAAATACAGTCTAGTCTTTGTGGACAATGACTTTGGATCTCTTCTTGCCAGTTTCAACCAAGTATTTCTCATTTTTACATCACTTGGCACTTGAATCCATAATTTTTGTGGCGTTTTTACACTTGTATTTTTGCATTCAGGCACAAGACACCAATGATAACTCATTATTTTCACGAATCTTATTACTTGGTCTTTCGCAGTCGTATTGTTTACTAACCGAGTGACGTCACGAGATGAAAAAGCATGGCGGCTAGCGTTTCCGCGCGAAAATTCAAAATCATAAATAAAAAACAGATTTTAGGGCGATTTTCGGTTTTAAAAAAAATTAACAAAATTTCTACTAGTTCATTACGATCTCAGGATTAATTTTAAAACAGTTTTTAAAAAATGGTGTAATACCCTATTGAAAATCACATATTTTACATGTGATTTTCAACCTTAGTGGTGGCGCTATACACGATGATGTTGTTTGCTATTCTCTTTAGGTTTGATATTAGGTACATCATGGAATTAATATGAAACTACGTAGGTGCACATGACATTCACATACACTCGGCGTCAAAAATATCGCCCCTCGTCGAAAATCTGATTTAAGTTAACATAGACTTCATAATAATTGCTTAATATTGTGAATACTGATATCAAATACAAGCACGTTTAATAACCTTTCAATTAAAGTTCATTAATTTTAACAAAAAGCCACCTGGTATGCAGGTCAAAAGTTACAAAAAATTGTGTCAAAAATCTCGCTGAAAGGATCGCGAATTGTGCCTGTTCCTTTGGGTATAAGAGGTCCGAATAAGGTCAAATGTCAACCACTTGTTACCCAGAGGGCGAAGAGAACACATCTTAGGAGCTCCAGTGAGAAATCAACGTTCAAAGATGGAAACCACCGCCGCTGAATCTGCTCAAGTCACTTCTGCAAGCAGGAGTTCGTCAGTGTGATGTCGCTCGGCAACTGAATTTAGTCAGCGGTTCCAGGAGACTAGGGGCTACATCAGGAGACGTGGAGCTGGTCGGCGCCGCAGCACATCCGAAAGAGATGATCACTTCATTGTGACGTCTTCGTTTCTCCAATGCTGTTCAGGTACAACAACGCCTCAGAGAAGTTCGGACCACAGCACTTAGCGTCTCTTCGATTAGAAGAAGACTACGGGAGAAGAATATCGTGGCTCGTAGGCCTGCTACTGGCCCCATGTTGACCGCACATCATCGCAGAAATCGCTTGCAATATGCCCGTGACCACGTCGATTGCACGTCGGTTCTTTTCTCCGATGAGACTAGAGTCTTTCTTTATTGCAACGACGGACGTGCCAGAGTGTACAGAAGACCGGGAGAACGATTTTCTCAAGCCTGTATCAAAGAAACAATTGGCTACGGAGGCGGCTCCTGTATGTTCTGGGGCGGTATTAGCATGGACGGCAAAACCGACCTTGTCTGCGTTTCCAGGACTGACGGTACTCGCGGCCAAGGTCCCTGATTGCTCGACGATACATTGCCGAGATCCTGGAAGAACATGTGGTCCCATATGCGGGATACGTTGGCCCTGGATTCATGTTAAAGCACGACAACGCTCGCTCCCACACTGCATTGATTGTTCGAGATTATCTGGAGGAAGTTAAAACCCCTGTTTTGCCGTGGCCAGCCAGGAGTCCTGACTTGCAACCGATCGAACACCTTGGGACGAGCTGAAGCGACGGGTTCGGTCACGAGATGCCCCCCCAACCACTCTACAAGACTTTTAGGATGCAGTCATTGAAGTATGGGGCAACATTCCACAAGAAATCATTAATAGGTTGGTGCGATCGATGAAGGGACGTTTAGAGGCTGTTATAAGGGCTAGAGGGGGTAACATTAGGTTTTAATTTCAAGCACTTTTAGTAAATTTTTAGTATCCGGTTATTGTTTCGATGTTAAGTTTCAATAAACATCTTTCAACTGACCATCATGTTTGTTCTTTAATTTTTTGACCCAATAAAGTTTATTATTTTTTTGGGTTTTTTCAAAAAAATAGGCTTTATTACCTTTCAATTGATACCTCTCACTCATACCCTTGCCTTTGCTCAAATAGCATTTAAAGGTTGAAAATATTTTTCGGGACGATATTTTTGACGCCGAGTGTATAAGATTTCACGAAGACCACTCTGAAGTTAGCTGCGAGACTAGACGAGATATTTTAGTAAGTAAGTATACAAATATCAACTTGGATAATTCTGCGTGAACGCGTTCTGAACTAACTTCAGAATGACTTTCGTGTATTGTTTTATGTATTATCAATAGGTAGTTTTCCTGTAGGTATTTTATTTTTAGTTTTTTCATATTCAAGAGATAGCGCTCGCGCATGACTTAGATTATACCACAGATACCATATTTATCTTTATAATCTACTACGGGATCTATGTATTTTACTTTTAAATTTTTGGCAATAATATTCACTATAATTTATTTAAATAGTAAAAAAACAAATGTTTAATTAATAAAACAACTATCTGGCAAGTCTTATTTTTCTAAAAGATACGCAAGCGCCATCAAGCGAGATATAAAGAATGCTATAAATACCTATTTTAAAACTGCCTACTGAGGATCTTCTTTTTAACGTTTTTTTAAGCGGCAAACGAACGAATATTCCCATCTCTGACATTCGTACCCGAGAACGTTATTTATTACTTTGGTGCTAAAATACAACACAATGACAGGTCGTCATCGATAAATGAGTTCAGTTGGAATTGCAAATGTTCCTGTATGTACTGGCACTTCCCTGCATTTGAACAAAATGTGAACGTGGTTATTGTTACTGTGGTTCCAATAGGAGGGACATCAGTATTATCCTACAAGGACTCTTAACAATAGGATAGCAGCACAGTCACTCATGTGATTGCAAAACAGACTTGATAGATATAACAATATATTTACAAAACATGATGTATCTTAATATACTTAATTACAATGAAAGTAAATCATAAACTTAACATTTAACAACTTAATATACAAAACATTATTTCTATCAATAAATGTTTATTTGCTGCCAACGGAAACTCCCTTCTGCGTCAAAGTATTGTCCTCATAAGTCTCGAGGACGTCTGCTAAATGTTCGTTGTCTCTAGGCTTCTTGAATTGGCGTCTCTTTTGAGAAACCTTTTTACGTTTGGGTACCGCTGGTTTTCTGGGTCCGTGATCCTGCATGGATTTTATTCCTTGTTTTTCTAAGTATTCTTCAATCTTTGCGTCATCCATGGCGTCTACTGCTGTAGCACGCCATAGCTTTACGAATTCGTCGTCAACCTGTGAGTGATAAAATAGCTTATGAATGTTGCAGTTAGCTTTTATTTAAATTAAATCTCTTGATAACAAACTGATAGCATGCTCCCAAAATAAGCGAAATAAGCTATCGAAGACCACACCGCGACTGGGGCGAAATCAGCGGTGAAATACAATTAATTCCTATTCTATCAGGGATAACAGGTCAAAATATATCTATTTTTGCAAGGTAAAATTTAATAACCCATTTCACTCCCTAAGGTATTTCCAAATGGCCGTCCCTACTTCTAGTGTTTAAACTATGGGAATATTCAGGGTCGCCGCAAGGCTATTTTAAATTTCTGTAAGCTTTGAAAAAAAAAAAAACATAATACAACGCAGCCCGACCAAATCAAATAGTTACAGAAAAGCGTCCATGCGGTATATTTGCCAGCACTTTAAAATTTGTAGGATGTTATTTACATTTTTGATACAGGCGAGTGTAGAAAGGTTAACCTAACACGCCTTAGAATACTAATTCCATAACTATAATGAAGTGTAAATGTTGACTACGGTTTGGCAAATTTCTTTAAGTATGCGAACAAAATTGTCGCTTTTTGCAAGGTTATCCTCACGCTTTTGTTTCGTATTTATCCGCGCATAGTAAATTCGATTCTTCATGTAACGACAGTAGCGGCGCTTTCTGAAGAGACAGGGAGAAAAGCGCTGAGATGTCCAATTGATAAAAATGAGCCCCAACTGCGTTGATTATTAAAAATTATGATTTTTGTTTTTTCTTCATCGCTTCATTTTCTTCATACTTAACAATACATTAGATGCAATTAATCTTTGAATATGTATGAAACTGCAATAGGGACAAATCTCGCACCTGAATATCGACGCTGGAAAGCAAACACGTAGTAACCAACACATGGAGATTTTTTTTTTTATTACACCATTGTTATCAGAAAAAAAATCTGCGTCAAATGATCTAGGTCACGTTACTCTACGATTAAAACTATCGAAAATAGGATTTTAAAATTTTCCACTTTTTTTAAATTTTTGTACCATAAAACGCTGTTAATAACAAAAAAACCTACATTATTTTTTACTTTGTTACTTACCACAATTCAGTTTTCATAAAAATCTGACAGCGGTTATTTACGCCATGAGTAATATCAACTCTAGTGCGGGTTACTACATTTTTGCAGCTTGTAAATTTGAATTCTTCGCATTTACACCATTTAGTGGATAGTATTTTCAGAAATGGTGGTGTTCACTACGTTTTATTTGGTATTTAATTACTATAGCATGAAACTTACATCAATTACAAGAATCCAATAAAAGGTATGACTTTGTTTTACTGCACTACTGAAGCGTCTCGGTTTAAAACATCGCGGATTTACTTCCTTTGATCGACGCCGCCGCCTGTATTTGATTGATGTTTGCGCCGCCACTCAGTGCGTGCGCAGTAGCCGAAGTGAATAGATGTGTTAGCAGTATCAGTGAAATTTCGAAGAAACTGTGCCCGTAGAAACGTTATCCAATGTAAGTACTACACTAAAGTAATAATATTATTATAAGTAACTTGAATTTGTGCAAGTTATTAATGTGACGTGAAGTGTCAAAACTGTCATTAATTTCACTACCAATCCACGCGACGGGGGACATCCTAATTTACTTACACGTCTGAAAATGTGGCGGATTGCTATTCTTTTAAGTAAAACTAATTGTACATATTCAATTTAAGAGTGGAAATATAATTGGCGTCTGTTCTATAGAAATATCAGTTGGTGTGAATGACAGGTAAATAAACAGCTATATTTTTTTGAACAATACGCAAATAGAAGCGCCTCCCTACATTCCCACTCTTTAATTGTGCGTTAAGGTACCTAACATATTTTAAGCTAGTTTTTTTGGTTATTATTGTTTTTAATAATCTTGTTTAATGAATGATATACCTACCTTATTGTGTACAATAAATAATAATTGTTATAATTTATAATTATAACTCCACTTTATCTCTGAAGGGGAAACAGGAAGGACTTTGCCCAGCAGTGGGACGTCTTAGATTAGATTAAATAAATAATTACTTAGTAGTTGTAATTTACTTGTCTATTGGAATAATCTGCAGGTACGTACCTATTCAATTTGATTCAATTTGACTTTAAATGTAAATTACTTTTTTTTCTTTAAGATGGCGGGAAAAAGAAGAAAGTGGCAGGATAACTTACGTAATGAATGCAAAACTGAAAAATCACCAAAAAAACCAAAGATAAAAATGCTTAAAGAAAAAGTCTATAAAGAACAAAATGGGAAATTAGTTCTGTTCAAAACCATAAATCATTTAAAAGAAAGTCAAGACAGCATAGTAAAGGAACAATGTCCTAATTCTCCGCCGCCATTGCAGAAGGAAAATGTGACAACTCCTCATCAAAAACCCTCGGATGTTGAAAATTTAACGCCTACCTTCAGAAAACCCGAAAATTACTTAGCTGCAACTGCTGACTTCATGAAAGAAATCTCTCCAAAATCAGACCAAATAAATATGATTAATACAAGTTGCGATGATTTTACATATAACGATAAAATACTCAATGATTTGTGCTCCAACATTTCATTGCACACACTTGAGCAAGAATTCAATACTGAAGAAAGCGATAATTTTTCAATCTGTTTTGAAGAGCATGATAACAATAATACTTGTATGACAAACCAAAGACAGGAAACAGAAAATATATTACAAAAAGACAACGCTATTCAATGTACCTCTACAAAAGTAGACACTTTGGCAGAAAGAAATGAAAATGAAGTTAACAGCCCAAATTGGGCGACATTTGAATCTTGTGAAGTAGAAGTAACTATTGAACGTAACTTTGGATGTGATGATGAAAGTAATTATGATGGAACCAAAAATGCAGAAGCAAAAATTTCTTTGAATCCTAATTTAGAAATAAAAGATCTGGCACGTAATGAAAAGGTTTTAGAAGAACTGGAAGATACAGAAATTGATAGTGTCACTTTGACAAAGAAAACAATAAATGGTGTTAGAGAGAAAAGTGCACTATTTTCAGACACTAGCGATGAAATAAGAACTGCCTATGACTCAGACCTTCCACAATCTGCAGAGAAAAAAACCAATACTAGAAAGGTAGTTAGACGATCTAAAAGAAAACTAAACTTTGATAAATCATACCTAGATTTTGTAGATGACGACCCTGATAGTTTACTATTGAATGAAGCTTTTCCTTCAGAAGAATCTAATACAGATTTTAGTGAAGAGGAAGCGACAAGCTCAAGTTCTACGGGTGAATTAGAACGAAAAAGAAACAAAAAAGGTAGGTTAATGGAAGCATTTATTTACTTATAATAAAATTATTATGTAAGTTAGATGGAACAGTGAAATTCAGATTATTGGCTTTATTGTAAAATAATAAAATTGTTATTTGTGTTTTAGATAAGAAGCAAAAAAAGGGACTCAAGGAAAAAATAAAGAAGAGTAGAAATACTGTAGAAAAGGCTCACCAAATTCCAGTGGAAAAACGGAAATCTAAGACTCAAACGAAGAAAGAAAATGATATAAAGAAAAAGAAAGGTGAATTATACATAAATACAAAGGGTGAAATAGTCGAAGGCAAATTTATAAAACCGAACCCATGTATTGGAGTTAATTGTGGTAACAATTGCGGCAACATCTCTGAAGAACGACGTGCTAATCTATTTAGTCATTTCTGGGGTTTATGTAGCTACCAAAGAAGGAAAGATTGGATAACACAATGTGCTGTTAGGAGGTCAGTTAAAAGGCCAAGTAAAAATGCTTTGTCGAATAGATCCCAAACATATGAATATTACATCAACGAAGGGGAAGGTAGACGTAAAGTGTGTCAAAAATTTTTGATTGCCACATTAGATGTCACGCAGAGGTTCATGCTCTACACTCTAGATACGATGACTGATGGTTTTGCAAAAGAAGACGGACGAGGAAGGGCTGGAGGCCACAACAAAACATCCGAGGACATTATTAATGAGGCAAAAAAGTTTATACTGGATCTACCCCTATTGCCTTCACATTACTGCCGCAGAGACTCTACAAAGTTATATCTTCCAGAAGAATTCAAAAATGTATCAAATTTGTATCGTATTTATCAAGATTATTGTGCTGGTAAGAAAAATATGTCATTTAAAGTATTTTCAGGATGGTTCAAGAAAACGTTTAATATTGGGTTCCACATACCTAAAAAAGATAAATGTGCATTGTGTGGGTCAAGCAAAAGTTTTGATGTCAAAACTCAAGAAGAAATGCAAAAGTTAAAACAGCATGAAAATGAAAAAGAAGAATCTTATAAAAGATTCATATTTCATCAGAATATAAATAAAAGAGATAAAGGAACTGTATGTGCGAGCTTTGACCTTCAAAAAGTACTAAATACTCCATACGGCGAGAGCATGACGCTTTATTACAGTCGGAAAATAGCAGTGTACAATTTTACAATATACGAAAGCAACACACAGCTCGGAATTTGTAATGTGTGGACTGAAGCTGATGCTAAAAGAGGAGCCAATGAGATCGCTTCATGCTTGCTCGAGTACATTAAAAATGTTGACAAACGTGGCAATGTAAAACAGGTTATATTGTACTGTGATTCAGCTTTTGGTCAAAATAAAAACAAAACGGTTCTGGCAATGCTGCGGTATGCGTTAATGATTTCTGACAACATTGATACTATTCAAATAAACTACTTGATCCCAGGCCACACCTACATGCCGGTTGACAGCATGCATGCTACGATAGAAAATTCCGTGAAAAATTCAATCGTCTGGGCGCCATCACAGTGGCCTACAATCATTCAGTTTGCTCGGAAAAATCCTGAACCATATATTGTGAACGTTCTGAATGGCGAGGACTTTTTAGGATTTGAAAGTATTGTGGACAACACGTTCAAAAAAAACCAGAACATACAGGTCTCTAAAATATCAATTGTTACTTTCCGCAAGAAACAACCTGAGAAAATGCACGTGAAAAACTCAATGTTGCCAGATACAGAAGCCACTGAAGTACAACTCAGCGCCTTGAATGATGCGATCCCAAAACCGAAGTTATACTCTTCAAAGTTACCGATTTGTCAAAAGAAATATACAGATTTGAAAAAATTAGTCGAAAAAGTAGTCATTCCGAAAAGGTTTGCAAAAGAATATTTAGATTTAAAAACAAACGCAAAAGTTAAAGACTGTTTACCTGACACAGATGTTGAAGATTGATTTATTTTTAGGAGTTCCTTTTGAACTGTTAGAAATTATGTTAATTTTTTAAAATTTAATAAACATTTCACAAATCGATTGAATTCTTTTTCATTGACACTTGCAGCACTTTATTTTACATTCAGATTGATTGTCTTATTATTTAAAACAATTCACCATTCCAAGTTACGAAAATAATACTAGTTAACAACATATTAATAACAGTAAATTCATTGATCGTCTAAGGTTATAACACTATTTCGGGTAATTCTGGTTGAAGTTACATCTGTTAACACATTTTTGCTTTTCGTAAAAAAGTGTGTCGTGCATCGTTCCATACATTTACATATTTCATTTACTACGTTTTATTGGTTGGTATATAATATTTCAAAATGTCGTAACTTACAAAATAATGTTTTAAAATAACTTTACGATAATGCCGCTAAAATTAACTGATAAAACTTAAAAAAAAAAAATAATGTGTCCAAAAATTGCATCTCTAGGTTGATAAATACGGAAGAGATGAATTATTGAAAAAAAAATAAAAAGTTTTTCAGCTCTAGTGAACAATTTTGATTTTGTGGGTTACTACGAGTTTGCTTTCTAGCGTCGATATGTATATGTGATTGTGCGAAGTTGTCAGATTCTGCGGTTAAAACGGCACTGTGCGAGGGTCAAACTGAAAGTTCTTAGGAAATCAAAAACTGATTAAACTAGCCAGTCATTAGTTTTATTATATATTTTTAAAATAGTGTACATTCACGTGTATACAACGCTGCATCCAATGGAACCACTTTGCCCACTCGTTCTAAGGTTCAGGAGTCGATACGCAGCCATAGCTTCCGCGGCGTCCATGAAACGTTCTCCTCAAAGTTTTATTTTTATTTTTGGGCATAAATAAAAATCGCAAGGTGCGAGGTCGGGGCTATACGGCGGGTGACCTAGAACTCCACGTTTGAATTGTCGTGACACAGACAGTTCTCGATTTGCCGCAAAATCGTAAAACAAATGACAAATGAACGAAATAAATACTCAATAATATTGGCAAAGAGTTCAATTTTAAAAATTTAAAATTATTTTTTTATTATTACAAGTGGCCAGTTTTTTCAAACTTTCAGTATGACCCTCGTACCTTTAAGACTGTGCATTGTGGGGCAATTTGCCTTAAAAAATGAGCCTTAACTACGGCCCTGACTGCCTCGCGCAACTTTCAGACACTGGGGCATTCTAATCCAGGCCAACATAGTAGCGATTTTATGAAGAAATTCATCAATAGCCTTTAGACAAACCACATCTGCGGTGGCCCGTCAGCCCCCTTACCCGATCAGACCCCAATGGTTTTTTTTGTGGAGCCAACTCAAAAATGTTCATAATAGCGATGCACCTAACTAAGCTCTTCAAGAACGAAAACCGAGAAAAGATAAATGTTTTGTGATACTGAAATATGGATCAAGATTTTTGCAACGCTCACAGGCACAGGTTAGACAGGCTCGTTTTGGCATTAAATTTAGAAATTTACAAATTATAGTGTAAGCGACATATTAATGTGAGCGTCTTTTAAGATAACAATCTCGATACGTATTGGTTTTTAATATCAGAAAAAAGCCACTTCACTTCTGGTGTAGCCTTGAAATAGATCAACAGCTACTTAAAAGTGTGCAAAAAGGATACGGGGGACTTGCACTCTCTGTTTGATTACATAAATAGGTACAGCCGGGGGACTTAGTGCTGGCTCTATGTAAATGGTGCAAACGAAATAATTTTTAATTATTTAATAATAATTAACGAAAATTTAGGTTCTAATTAATATTTATTTAGATATTAAACCAATTCGTTCGACAAAGTTGTTATTATGCGTACAATCACGGGTAAAACTTTCGGTTTTTAATTATCAGTCACCCAATGTACAGTGGGGTTTTCAAATTTTTTTTGAGCTCAACATTTTAAAACCTATGGCAAAGGCGTATAGCATACTCGTTTGCATATGACGTCATGGCAAGTTAATAAACTTCTTAGTGCGTCCTAGGCACAATAAGTTTCGGAATCCCTGGTCTAGATTACCTACATCATACATAATCTCTGTCTATAACTTGAAAACAAAAATCAAATATTTGAAGATTCGAACCTAAGATTTAAATCTGGACTCACTTGATGAGTATAAGGCAGGGCTCATGAACCGATCAAATTAAAAGTTATACACATACTTTGATATTAACTATGCAAATTATATATTTCAAACAATACTCACATCTAGAGTTGCAGTTTTATCATTATAGAATAGTATTTTTTTCTTATCTGTAGGCCGGGTAATATATAATATTTCATGTGATAAGCTCTTGAGAGCCTTTTCGCAGTGTGGCAGAGATTCCTGAACATCTTCCAACAATATACCTCCTAAACCTTTGAGATCTTGCATTTTTAATAACCTGTAAAAAAAGGAATTTTTATATTTAGTTAATTTTTTTTTCACATTACATTAATTTTGTAAATAATGCTTGTTCACGCCCCCATTAGTTGCGCCCACACTCGATTTTGAAGGTTACTTTGATAATATTTATTTATGGTTATTGAAATATTTGTATTTAGTAAATTTCTAAGAGATTTAATTGATAGGTAAGTGTAATATGAGAAGTTATGTTTAAGTCTTACGTAGAAACTAGACCAAGGTTAATTATCAAATATTAATTTATTTAGGTTTGTCATAATTATGGTAATTTTATATTTATTCCATGTCGGATAAAGTTGATAATGACAGATATAAACAATACTATGTATAGGTTCCGTAATAAGGTTAGAGGTTTGTCCGTTGAATAACTACGTAACTATTAGTTGAATAATTACGTAGTTATTAACTACGTATTAATTACGTAATATACGTAATGGTTAATATAAAGGATGACTGGTGGGTCACTTTCGAAATTCGAGGACGTGATAGTTTGAGATCATACATGAAGAGAAAAAATATAATAAAAAATAAATATTATTTATTTACTGAGCAAACTTAACCGAAAGTTAAATAATTGATTACGAAACGCATGGGTACACTAGCGTAGGTCCCTACTTAGCACGGACGTACGCGCTGCGCATCATCACAGACTAGGTAGGTAGGTAGGTATAGTCGGTTTCACGAACGGTCGACCAAGGGAATATCGCTGTTCGACCGGTACTGAAGCCGACTATATCTACCTACCTACATTGTTCACGCTAAAGCCTTGCCGCGTTACTAACGGGTTCGAAAGCATGATCCTTTTCCCTTCATACTTAAATCCTGGCTTAGGACAGGCAAAAATACCTAGGCAGGTAATTAAATTACTTACTAAGTAATTTGATATTTTGGTGGTATCTATTTGAGACGAACTTTAATGAAAATGGATCATGTTTAATAGTTTCAAAGGCACTAGTGATTTGTGACTTCATTTCTGCTCTGTTTGCATACTCTGTAGCGTAAACAAGACGTTTCACCTCACCCCATAAATAAAAATCTAGTGGAGTGAGATCTGGAGAGCGAGCTGGCCATGGCACAGGCCCTCCGCGACCGATCCATCTATCTTGGAAGTTACTGTTTAGGAACTCTCGTACTTGCCTCTGATAGTGCGCGGGCGCTCCGTCTCGTTGGTAAAATAAGTTTTGATGATAAGCCAACGGTATATCATCGAGCATGTCGTTCACTACCCTATTTAAAATTATTAAGTATGATGCACCTTTAGTCTTTCGTCAATAAAATACGGGCCTAACAAACAGTTATTTAGAACACCGGCCCACACATTAACACTGAATCTGTGTTGATACGAGTCCTGTCGCGTAACGTACGGATTAGAATTACTCCACCAATGTTCATTATGTACATTAAAAACACCAAGCTTAGTAAACATAGCTTCGTCCGTAAATAATATGTTTTTGTCAGTGTTCTGCAAAAACCATCGACAAAAATTTATTCGTGGCTCGTAATCGCGAACACTGAGCTCCTGGACAGGTTGAAAATGATAAGGATGTAACCCATCGCTATGAAGTTGATTCCATACAGTCCACTGAGACACACCAAATCTTCTTGCAGCTTTTCGAGTACTCGCTCGTGGGTTGTCCTCGAAGTACTCGAGAATGGCTTCATGGAGTCTGACAGGGTATGCCATTCCTCCTCGTCCTTGAGCATGCAATGGTGCAGTGAACTGTCCGAAGTCTTTTAACATTTGATTAGTGTTAAGGATTACGTAGGGAGTAGGTACTTGCCGGTTGGGAAACATTTCCCTGTACATACATACAGATAAAGAGAAAATTAGATTTAAAGTCAGATTTATAGTGAAAAATAACGCGTGATTAGGTCTAATTACACAAACGCGCCAGCCAATCAGAGCGCTGGAATTAATAGAACGAGATTGTACGATTTGGAATCGTATAAAAGGCACGCGCCGAGCAACGGAAGTCAAAAGAAAACATCTAATAAGAAGAAAGAAGAGTTCAGAAGAATCCATTTAGAAGAAAAGTGTTGTTCGGTGAATCCGGAGGCCAGAGAAAAGGTCCGCGAAGAAAGAAACCTCTGAACTCAAAGAAGAATTGCGGTTTTATATTAAATATAATAGGTTAAATCATAGGGTATTTTGCGGTTACAAATATTTGTAAGGCCCACATGCAGCAACAGATAGAAACTGCCCTGAACACTCAAGGCAAAAGGCAATAAAATTAATTATGTCCCTGTATAATGAGTCATATAAAATAGCTGCCAACTGTTTCCCCTCGGTTAGTATTATCCTCTATATAAATCTATCTTCTCCTATTTCTACTGTACTTTCATACGGTAAAACAGTGACTTTGAATCCTAAACAAAGATCCCTAGGTCGCCTGACTATGATAGGGTTGAATATCCCTCATCGCCGACCGGGACGCCCCTCCCTCTTCCCCTGGTTGTGTTCTCCAGAACCCTAATGCTCACTCTCCTAATGATAACTTACTCGACATTTTAATCTCCACCCTTGTTAATATCCTTTCCAGATTTGGAGACAACCCTTTAACGTCCAACGTTGCTTTAACGTCCAACTTGATCCCCTCGCTCACCTATTACTGAACTATGGCTAAGCTGCTCCAGCGAATCAGCATCAGCTTACACCTTAAATCTCATGAGCTCTCACACTTAGCTTACCAACATAAACATCTTGCTATTGCTATCTCTGAGACATGGCTATCCCCGAGTGGTCGGTATTGGTTTGCAGGATATAACTGTCTCAGAGATGTTAGGTTGGATAGTCATGCTGTGGTAGCCATATTTGTGAAATGCTCCCCTTCTTCTTAATCTCTATTCCCTTCCACTCTTTCAACATTTATATAGTTGCTGTTAAACTTTCTAATTGTACCCTTGTATCCATTTACCTTTCGAACTCAACTGTTGCATTAATAGAATTTAACTCCCTCTTTTTAGAGATTCTGGTCAATGTGACTGATGTCAAGAACCTGGCATGTTTGTCCATATTCTCTTCAACTGCCCATATTGTCTATCTCCCTATACATTATATGTTCCTCCCATAGATCTCTAAACCTACCAACATGAGATCATTCCTTACCAATTACAAACTCTTGTTCCTCACGATGCTATGTAAATTCATTCAACAATACAATATAAGTCTATAGATAAGAAACCTTAATTCTTTTAATGTTTTCTTACATACTAACAATATGTCTCTGCTCTGTGTTATAGGTATTTAATCCCATCCCAGAGGAAGTCAGAAGATATTTATTGCACCTGCAATAAGAACGTATCTGCTCCTATACGACACTGGCAGTAATAACCTGACGCGTATTAGTGTCGGCTGGTTACCATAACCTTCAATATGGAACTGTATTGAAATTTGCGCATACGTGTCTATACTAATACTTGAAATGGCAGATATAGTTATTGAGTAGTATCAACAGCTGATTGCCATAAAACGCTAAATTTAATTGAATTGCGTGAAGAAGGGGCACTACAAGGCAAATCGCAGCCAGAATTTATCAAACCTGCGTCGTTACTACTCTGCAGAGGTACTGGAGCATGAGCAACCTGGCTGATTGAACTTGCGGTGACCGCCCGGCTGTCCTTTGTGATATTCATGAGCGCTACATTTCTTGCCGCCCGTGATCCAAAAATCAACGCTACCAAACTGAGATTAGAGCTGCAAGCCGCTACTGGACTGGATATTAGCACTCAGGCCATTCTTAATTGCTTACATCATTTTGGATTACGACCAAGGAGATCCTGGAGAGAGTACCTTTGAATACACGGGAACGACAGCGACGCGAATTGTAGTGGGCCAGGCAGCTTCAAAAAATAAGGACGAAGAAGAAGATATCTGGCGTAATTGTTCTTGACGTTGACGGAACTCGGATTAGTACGCATCCTGATAACCGACGTGTCCGTGTTTGGACTTCTCCCCAAACAGGCTGGGAATTAGAAAGGCAAACAGCCACTGGAACTGTTCAACAAGGCGTCAAATAAAAATAAAAAAAATAATAATAAAAAATCGGTATCCTTTTGGGGCGGAATAGTTATTGGAGCTCAAACGCCTTATTAAAATATAATTATCCATTTATTAATTAAATTTTAATGGGAAAAAAATATCTTTTCCAAGTGAACGCGGTCTTTTTTTGATGTGTGTATTTTGGCCTATTGTGGAAGTTTATTCCATACAGACACCGCGCGTACTGAGAAGAATTGGCTTTGAGTGCTCGATGAATGCATAGGAGTACGAAGTATTAAGGTTTTTTGGAAAGCAAATTGTCGACTATTATATTATATATTTTCCTCATGGCTTTAATTTAAATTTTGCTCCGAGATAACTATATACTATAGGAACAAATAGTATAGTAGAGGTACTGTAGGTACAGTAAAGTAAGATCATGAGTATCCACATGATAAATCAAATTAAATTTACGAGTTCAAGAGTTACCAGTTGAGAGACAAAATAATATTATTAAAATAGTATTAAATCTATTCAAAATCGATTTTCAAGACTTAAAAAAGTCAATATAATAGAATTAAAGGTTTTATTGTTCTTTTATTAATGGATGGTCAAGTGATTCATTTTCGTTTATGAACAAGGACCCATTAATCGGTTTTACGGGTTAACCGGTTAGGCAGAAACTCCTTTGATAACTTTTAACCCTAATAATACTGCTATATAACCCGAAAAGAAGAGAGAGATTGAAAAGGCCACGGGATATTGTTGCAATTACTTGCTTCGTAATGCTTGCACCGTCGTGGGGTTTGGCTGTTAACTAGCAATGTTAAAAATATATACGAGTATATTTAATAAGCAACATTAGAGATAACAAGTAGACAAAACGGGTTGGGTTGGCTGGCCTACATTCTTTATACTTTCATCTATAAATTTTAATCAATTTTTCTTTACATCAAGATGTATGCAAAATGACTGTAACCTTATTTTATTTTATTTATTACTTGGCACAGCTACAGCATACAATTTAATACATTAGATTTTTAACTTATAAAATAAATAAAACATAATTAAAACTGAACACAGATAATTGCTTCGCACAGCATTCGCAGTTACTCGTATTATTATAACAATAATATAGTATAAATTCTTCAGAAAATATATATCTTGTATGTAGGTTAACACAAAATTATAATTACAATTACATAATAAATCACGACAATAGATTATTTTTTAATACAACTTTCAGGTAAGCATGTAAATGTTGAGAAAATATATCTAAATCATTTCATTTTTCATTGTAAGCTCTACACATACGAAACAACGGATCATTATAAGTGACATTGTTACTACAAAATGGTACATCAAACAATTTTGGCAACCTTGTACTACTACCCCCAACTCTCAGCGAAACATGGCTAAGTAAATCCATAACATCCCATTTGTTGAAGATTTTATACAGCACAGTTAGTTCTTGGATAGAACGTCTAGATTGTAACGTATTTACTCTGAAGAAGGTGAGTCGGTCTTGATAGGTTGGTAATTTGCGCCTCATACCGAACTTAGTGCTTAAGTTACGTAAAAACCACCATTGTAAAGCTTCCAATCTATCAATGTGATTGTTATAATAAGGTATAGTATAAAACGATGACACAATTAGGATGCCTGAAGGGTTTAACAATTATACTAATAAAACCCAAAATTATATTGCACTTATATTGCAAAAATATAACCCTTTGCAACCAAATAATCATAATGATAGGTATACGTTAATTTTGAGTCTAAAAATACCCTAGATCTTTTACTACATTTTGACGACTTACTATTATTTTGTTAATATGATATGAAAATTGTACAGGATTTTTGTTCTTAGTGAATCTGATTATATGGCATTTTTAATGACATATTATTTTTTATGCACCATGTATGCAATTTGTCAATATCACTCTGTAATTTGAATGCGTCATCATTAGAAACTACTTCTTGGTAAAATTTTAGGTTATCGGCATAGGCAATACAATTACAAGTATGAGATTCAATCAGGTCATTAATAAAAAATAGAAATAATAGCGGCCCTAAGTTCGATTCCTGTGGAATGCCTGATGTGGATACAAAGGGTATAGAGTCGAATCCATGGACTGTAACTAAATGTGATAGATTTGATATATAGGAGGAAAGCCATCGTAATAAGGAGCCATGAATGCCAAGGTGGTGTGCCTTGCGACAGAGAATGTTGTGGTTCACTTTGTCAAAGGCCTTAGAGAAATCTGTGTAAAGACTATCTATCTGAACGTGTTTATTGAATGCTACATTCAAATCATGAACATAAGTCAGAAGATTGGTAGTCGTTGATCGGCCTTTGACAAAACCATGCTGTACTAATTATTGGTTTATAGATAGTATACAACATTGACAAAAGCGAGAGGCATTTAATGAAACCACATATACTATAAGAGCCTACTGTTAATCCGAAACTATAACAAAAACAGTTTACGAGAAGTATACGAAAAAACGTTTTTCAAAGAACTTAAATAGCTTAATAATTAAGTTAAAATGTAAACATCCTTTGTTGAGTAGCCTGCCGCCATCTCTGCCGCGGCGGGCTCACCGGCTCGCACACCTACCTACACAGCGAAGCGCCCGGGTTTGATGTGGATAATATTGTAAACATGTGTTGTAGGTAACGTTGCTAGGTATGATCAATGAAAATAATAAACAAAAATAATTAATTGTAACACTTACACATTAAATCTTCAATTGTTCGAAATGTCCGCCGTTTGCAAATGGTACACAAATTATAACGACGTATAATATTGTTATTTAATCGTGCAATAAGGTCACTGTTTGTTGTTAAACTTTTTAATTTATTAAACGCTAAAATAGCCCGGTTTTTAAGTTCCTCTACGGTATTCACGTCTGTCGCGTACACTTCACTCTTCACAAACCCCCAGATAAAAAAATCCATTGTAGTGAGATCCGGAGACCGTGGTGGCCATCGTACTGGTCCAAATCGACCAATCCACTGCTGTCCAAACATTTCGGTGAGAGCTCTCTGGAAGACATCACTGAATGTGGAGGAGCTCCGTCCAATTGGTACCATAAATGCCGATAATTGGCTAAGGGTAGTTCTTCGGTATATTTAGCAACGGGACCGGATAATATCTCCAAAAATTTTACCGCGTTAAGGGTGCCGTCAATAAAAACAGGGTCAATAATCTGGTCCCTGTGTATACCAGCCCACACATTAACAGAGAAGCGGTACTGATGCTCTGAGTCCCGAATCTTGCGTGGATTTTCAATACTCCAGTATCTGAGATTTTGTTGGTTCCATATGCCATTGCGTGTAAATGTGCTCTCGTCAGTCCACATGACATTTAATAAAAAATTCGGGTTGTCAGTAACTTTGTCAAGTATCCACTGGCAGTGAGTACGCCTGACTGGCAAAGGGCTTGAACTTTTTTAAATTTGTACGTTTATTCCTTTTTAAAATGTTATGCACGGTTCTATGGCAAACTCTAAACTGGCGTGCGGCTCTATGCAGACTCGATGTGGGGTTGCGGTCAAAATAGTCAAGAATCTGTTGCTCGCGCGCACTAGATATCTGCTGCGGTGGGACTCCCTCCTGATGCGCTGCTAATGGTTGGTTTTCTCGTGCCCGTTGTACTGCCAATACTATGGTGCGAGCGTTTCAAGGGCATGCGCGGCTGTCTCCATACCTTTCTCGGTAAGTTCGCAGAGCTAGAGCTGCGTTTCTGTGGGATTCCCCGTAGATTAAAATCATGTCAGTGTATTCTGACGCCGTGTATGTAGCACGAGGCATTGTGGATGTCTTACGTACTTACAAAATAATTAAAAACTACTCACAAAACTAAACCGAAAATACTCAGTTACGTGTCCTATCACAATAAAAACTTAACATCACGTTGTCTACCACTGTTTGTACCTCCTCGACGTAATAAGAATACTCGTAATTCCTATTTTTATCGTTCCACCAATACTTACAATAGGGAATTCTCAGAAATTGATCTTTTCTGTACATCTCTTATATTTTTTAAGAAAAAGTTGAAACTGACGTTACTCTAAACCTTAGTTATAAAATATGAATTATTATATTTTTCGTTTGTTAAATGACCCGTTTTTTCTTGGTCTCTCTCTTTCTGTATTTTTCATTACTTTTCTTATTAATTTGTTGACCACTTTTGAACTCAATTATTTGATTATTTTAGGGCACTGTTGGTCTTTTATTGTGAACCTTTTTTATTTTTATTTTTGTAAAACTGTAGTTTAAGCATGACTGTTTGTTGCCAAAATAAAATAAATAAATTAGTAAATGGGACGCGTGAGCGACAATAATCCGTGCTGAATTGCGTGCACCCCGTGAATTGAACGTGCACCCCGGATGCAACGCGTATTCGCACTAAACAAAGTAAAAATTGTGCCCTTGACCTAATTAGCCGAGCCGCCGCCGGCGCCATAGCAACATACTGATCTGTTTCTATTTCTGTTACGCTTATTACATTAGAGTGAGATAACCTAGATCTGTACTTTCTTTTAAGGAAAGATTTAGCACAAGTACCTCCTTGTTTGTACTGCAAACTTACGAATTGTCTACTCAGTACTACTACAACAAGTCTTACTACCAGACTTAAAAATAGGCACAATTTTTGCAATTTTTCATAACATAGGGAAGGTACCTGAGGTTATACTTTTGTTATAAATTAGATATAGGGGTTTTGCCAATGATTTTGCACATTTTTTTACAAATATTGGAGGTATTCCGTCTGTTCCCGCACCCATTTTTACGTCCAGGGATTCGATAGCGGTTATAACATCATGTTCTGTTATAATAATAGAGGAAATACTGGTATGATGTTGGAGAAAATTAAGTTTGTACACGTTAGAGGATGGTAAATTGTAAACAGCAAAATGTTTGGCAAATAAGTTAGCAGTGTCGGTTCTATTGGCTACCTCAGAGTAGTGATGTGTCAACTGGAGTTGGGTTTAGATCGAGTCCACTCGAGTTGATTTCTCTTTAACTCGATTTAAATACTCCCGCCCTAGCGCGTCAGCTGAATGACAGACACTGAGATGGCGCGAAGTTTGCCAATCATTTATGACTATATTCATTCATTCATTTCACTCGCTACACATGTCAATTACGTCACAATAACCCAACATTGCATTGTTGCAGATTTGAGTTTATTTTGGTTAGTTTTTCGAATTACTACTACTTTAATTAATTATAATGGTCCCCATACATATTTATCCAATTTTTAAAATGTTGTTACGAAGGTGAGTCAATACATTGGTAAGAACAAAATCAAACGAATCATTTACTCAGTTTCATTTTACCTAGTTAACTCGAGTTACGTGAATTTCAACTCGAGTTAACTAGAGTTGTGTTTATTCCGAGTTGACACATCACTACCTCAGAGTTATACCTCATTCGACTTGGCAAATCATTTGTAATTTTCGTCAACTTAGTATATCGTCAAAACACTTTAATGTCTGCTTTAAAACTTTTCTTTGTTCTATCCAAATAAATTTTATAGCACTTATTAAATTCAATTTTAGCTCTTGATCTTAACAGCGAAAATGTGTCAAAATCGCGTGGGTTACGATACTTTTTATATTTATAATGGAATTTATTTTTTTCACGCAAAATCATTACTAAAAACCGCGAAAACCACGAGGGCCGTGAGTTGTTTGACCTAGGTATTGGGCTATTCGATTACCTCCCAAAGATGATTATAAAATTCCAAAAGAAAGTCGTCACAATTCAGATGATTATAATTTTCCCAAGTTATTTGAGCCAATTCATTATTACAGGCAATAAAATCCGTTTTATAGAACCTATACCTGAATCCATTGTTTTCTTTTAAATTTAATTGCTTACTACATTTCAATGTAATATCAAGTGGGGGATGATAATTATCGCGACGACTTAGTTCCTCAGCTTCCTCAACCGTACATCCAATTTTAGAATTGTGTAGGACTAAGACCCATATCTTGCCCTGAAATTAACGTTAAGTTTGATTGGATGAAGTCAAACCTACACAAAAATTCATGCATAGCGCGGTCCTTGGCATTTGTGGCAGTGGCAGTAGCATTCCAGTCAATATCAGGTAAAGTCTTAGTCACAAAGGAATTAATATGTATGTAAATGCACGAGTTTTCGTTTTCATAAGGGTGTGATGTCACCTTTCAACTCCAGCGCTTTGCAGCAGCGGCGTAAGTAGGTTTCTATCAGTAAAAAAAATTTTGTTTTGTTTCAAAATTAAAATGAAATCCAAATATTTTATTTCTACGTAGGGATTTTCTTGTTGAATGTCTTCTTTTTCTTAATCTTTATCGAGATTGCGTAAATACAACTTAACTTCGGCTTTCGTTACTCTACGAACTCCCGAAGATCAAGTCTGCGTTACCAATGATGCCACATTGTTCCCCACTCCTTGCCATTAGCTCACACTCGCAAATAAACCATACTACATATCACCCATACATTTACACGCACGGTGCACCTTACATATACCTACTATAAAACCGAAACACTTAAACAATTAAATATTTTACAAAACATAATATTTATAAGGTTATTTTACTTTCGTAAATCAAAACACAAAGAAAATATAAAAAAGAATTTAAAATATTAATATTAATTATTACATAAATAGATAGTAATACATACTAGCTACTTAAGTAATACATACATTTATTATAAAACAAAACCCAATTGTATTGCGCAAAAATTTGCTGCTTCTAAATGAAATCAAAATAAAATTTTGTAAAGAATACAACAGTGCCTTTTAGGTGTTTGTAAGTAAGTACAAAAACAAACTTCTGGCCACCAAAATTATGTTGAAAATTGCATTGAGGCGATCTGGCAAAATGCAAGCAATTCGCGGCACGCTCAAGGTACAAAACGCCGACGATCGAGCACTAGCTCTGTCATTGTCTTTCACAGGTTTTTAAACAAAAATTAACCTTAGGTGCAACCCGGTTTATTACAAAAAGCTGATTCAGTCGTATACAAAGGTATATCCTTATTTAGGGTTTTTAAACCAAATCCTTAAAAATAACCTCGTCGATAAAGTTGAAATGGCTCCTGGTATTAATGAACCAGATAAAATCATAACGTTCTATACAATTCTCAAAATGCAAAAAAGTATAAATATGTAATAAATAAATTTAGAAATATTATAATAAAATGTACAAACCATGATTTTACATTGAGAGAGAGATTGGTTTTTTATTTCTTTCTCTTTATTACTGTCAAATTAAAGTTATGTTTACTTTTTCGTAATTATGAAACTACCCTGAAGGTCTCATAGGATACTATCAGGTGGGTAGCGTGCTCTTTTCCCGCCTATGACAATAGTAAAATAGAAAGGGATATATGGTTAGAATAATGTAAATAAAAGACTTACTTGAGTAAAGTTTTCTTGTCCTTAATTTTATACACAGGCTTAAAAATAAACTTCTGATCAGGGGTGCATTCAATTTTGGGATTACTTTGTAATGCCTCTGTCTGTAGCCACTGGAAAGATATGTAGACAAAAATTTAGTTAAAACATTTGTCAGGATTCAAATTTACTATGTTTAACACTACTAGTCCACATCCAGTTACGGATTAATAATTGTGCACCATTCATTCATTATTCAGACATAGGCTTAGTGACATGATCATGTAAGTTTTGATTTCCTATAACTTTTGGCAATTAATGAAACTATTTACTGTAAAATGTACACTTTCTTTACTAATTTAGAAAAAAAATTTTACTCTGTCATGCAAAATAAATCACATTTAATACAAATGCCTTTGTTTAATACGACTTTAGGTACAGTTACCATAAAATTGGCAACGTCACATTTAAAATAAAGAAGTGAAGGCATTATGAATGAAAGTTCTATTATAGTGTTTGTATAATTTTGCAGTTGTGTGGTAGGGTGCGTTAACCTTAGCTATCGCTTACGGCTATACTACAATCACTGTTACCTCTCATCCCTGTTGCTAAAACCCCTGCAACAGTGAAGTATGTGTCATTAAATAATAAGCCTTATTGCTAAGCCATACAAATTGAAATTTTTTTACTGACTGCACTTGCAAGTTTGCTGCCTGTCGCCACCACCTGTCCAGCCACTAGATGTGTGCATTCATTAGCTGTGGCATTATTTTAATGAGCACAAAAAATGCAATTTTTTTCATTTTTGTAAACTTATTATCTCCATAATGGTGTATTTTAGAATACACGTTTCTTAGAATTTTTTTGTTGGTTCTACTGGAGGAACCTACGCCTAAAATTATGGGAAATCAAAATATTCATGTTGTATAGGTATAGTTATATGATGACGAAGACTAAACATCCAGCAACTTTTATCTGTGGATGCAGCATTTATTTTATTATGATGGACCATTGTGAATATACAATGTTCCTAGGTTCACGATGCTATTGGTCAAATCAGACCAAACATCTTAAAGATGATGGTCAAACTCAATATGGGATTTTGACCTGCTAATAGTCAGTAGTACGCATGAAAGATTAACTCATGAGTAACCTTTCCCCCTTAAACTTCCCTAAATTTTAATCTAAAAATCTTGTACAAAAAATATTAAATAAATTGCGAAAAATCGATCATAAATTACTATGTTATTTTCTTTTGAATGTATCAATGTCAGTGTCAAAAAAGTTACTAAACGATGTCGAATGAACCCACAAGTAATGGACGTTATTGGCGAATTAGTTTTGACAGTCAATCAACAATCTGTCAGTTCTTTTTTTCACATGAATTACCTAGAGTGAATCCTAAAAAAATTGGGGAAAAGATATATTTTAAAAAAATCTTACAATGGTAGGAAGGTCTATATATTTAAACTAATGATTGTATGATAATCTATATTTATTGGCCTTTAATTTGATATGCTGACTATTAGTTGGTCATCTTTTGTACTATCAGCTTTAAAAATATTTGTAAAATTACTAAATAATCATATAAATTTATTGACAAAAAATTACAGTAATTGTGAGTATTTAAATTACACAAATGAAAACTTAACAAACTTTACAAGTTATCTTTGTAACAAATCAAATATAGAAGTAGATTTTTTAAAGTATAAAGATAAGTTTCTAACCCCCTACCAACGTTTCCCAGTCAACATTAATGTAAACCGTAGCGAAATTGCTGTTCAAAATATAGAATGCAAAAACACTGACGTCGGAAGTGGTAAATTGGGTTCTTCATCAGATAGTTTTTTTCGATCATAAATTAACTCTACTACATCAAAATATAGCAGGGATTCTTAATAAACGAGACTTAGTTGAAACGGCACTCACAACGCTCAGCCAAAAGATAGGTTCAATAGACATAGTCTGCCTCACAGAAACTTTCATAAAAAGCGGTTCGGAACTTAATCTTACCTTACGGAATTACACCCTAGCCTCCTACTTTTCAAGGCCTAGTGAACGCAGAGGTGGTTCTTGTATTTTAATGAAGAATGGAATAAAGTACTCCAAGATAAATGTACAAAATCCTAGCCTACTATACTATGAGTACTGTGCAGTAGAGCTAACAGAATTTAATATACACATAGTGTGTGTTTATAGAACACCTACATCTAAAATAGAATTATTTTTTCATAGATTGGAATCACTTTTACAAAATCTTTTAAAAAAAACCTAAAAACAGAATAATACTATGCGGAGACTTAAATATAGATACACTAAAGGATAACAGCAAAAATTTTAAAAAATTACTCAGCATATTGTCTAATTACAACATTACAATTCATATAAACAAACCAACTAGAAAGAATGCTTGCTTAGATTTAATAATGAGTAATATAACTTGTTTAAAAAGTGACGTTCACTACCTATGTTTGTCTGACCATGAAACTGCCCAAACTTCGACATTCACCATAAAATGTAATAAGCTGAAATTGACCCCTAAACATAATTATTATTTTGACATAAAACGTTACATTAGTCAAGAGAATATAAATAAATTTATTGAATGCATGTCAGCATTATCTTTTGATAATATTTACAGTGAAAGTGATACAGAAATGGCTTTTAATATATTTCATGACTACATAACTCTTTTTTATGATCTATGTTTTCCTAAGATAAAGGTAAAAATTGTAATAAAACCTATAAGAAAAAAGTTTATTTCTAAAGGTCTTAAAAAATCATGTACCTATGAAACTGCCGTTTTGCCGTACTGGCCATTTCAAATGAAAATATATTTTTTTTTTGACTGATAATTCTAATTTCAAATTAATTTTATTTGACAAACATAGAATTCTTATTCTAAAATCGTCATTTGTTTAATAGTTAGTGTTTTGTTTTCAACGCATTCGAACATTTTTCGTCATCATGGATAAGTTAAAAATTCGAGTAATTATGGAGTATGAGTACCGTCGTGGCAGCAAAGCGGCACAAGCGGCACGCAACATCAACGACGTTTACGGTTCGCTCCGAACGCAAACGAACGCACCACCCGTTATTGGTTTACCCGCTTCCGTTCTGGAAATTTTGACCTGAAAAATGAACCCCGTCGTCGTCCGAAAACTTTGGTCGACAATGACGAATTAAAGGCAATTGTGGAAGCTGATGAAACTCAATCCACGGCTGAATTAGCAGCAGCTTTCGACGTAAGCATCAAAACAATATTGGTCCATGTGCGTCAAATTGGCAAGGTAAAAAAGCTTGACAAATGGGTACCCCACGAACTCAATGACCGCCAGCGCGAAGTACGCGTGGAGACGTGCCTTGCACTGCTCAGCAGGCATACAAATGAAGGAATTCTGAACCGCATTGTTACTTGTGACAAGAAATGGATCCTGTTTGACAATCGTAAGCGCTCAGCAAGTTGGTTGGACCCTGGTTCAGCACCCAAACAATGCCCTAAACGAAAACTTACCCCTAGAAAAGTGATGGTCACTGTTTGGTGGTCTAACGCGGGTGTAATTCATCACAGCTTCTTGCCAAACGGGACAAGCATTACTGCAGATGTGTACTGTGAAGAACTGAACACAATGATGGAGAAGCTCGCACGTCTCCATCCAGCTTTGGTCAATCGTTCGGCTCCACTGCTCCTGCACGACAACGCGCGACCTCATACTGCACAGCAGACGGTCTCCAAGCTACAAGAGTTGGGGTTGGAAGTTCTCCGTCATCCGCCGTACTCACCAGACCTTGCGCCTGCAGACTTCTACTTTTTCCAGAATTTGGATAACTTCTTGGCGGGAAAAAAATTCACTACCCGAGAGGCAGTACAAAATGCCTTTGAAGAATTTGTTGCCTCCCGTCCAGCTGATTTCTTCAAGAAAGGCATCAATAAGCTACCAATGCGTTGGCAAAGATGCATTGATTGCATGGGTGATTATTTTGATTAATAGAAATAAAAAATATATAAAAAAATTACGCTTCATTTATTTCGTGAAAAACGGCAATTTCATAGGTAAAGACTTAATATTATTAAACGACAATTATATCTAAGGTATAGAATGTGCCCTGACAATAAGTTAACAAATAAAAAGATATATAATAACTACAACAAAGTTTTGAAAAAATTTTTTCGTAGTGCTCAAAGAACCGAAAATACTCGGTATTTAGGCAACGCAAACAACATTTGCAAGGCTAGTTGGAAGTTGATAAAAAATACTATGGATAATAATATTTCTTTTAAATATGTTGACAAAATTAAATATGGTAATCATATATATTCAGACCCTATTGACATATGTACTATATTTAATAATCATTTTATAGAAGGTGCTAAGGTTATTGACTCGAAAATAAAACATTCTCAAGACAACTTAATAATTAAAAATAACCCAAATACAATATTTATGACACCCGTAACGGAAATGGACATTTATAAAATAATTATAGGATTAAAAAATACACGATCGACAGGGTATGATTCTATCTCTACCCAAATATTGAAAGCAAGTGTCAAATACATAGTCGGACCATTAACACATATTATCAATTTGTCTCTATCTTGCGGTGTTTTCCCTAGCCGCCTGAAAAAGTCTATAGTGAAACCACTATTTAAAAAAGGTGAACAACATGACGTTAATAATTTTCGACCAGTAACTTTAATATCGATTCTGTCAAAGTGTTTCCAAAGAGTGGTTTATGAAAAAGTATACTGTTTCTTGACAAAACAAAATATATTAAACAAACAACAATTTGGGTTCAGAAAAGGCAGCTCTACAACACTGGCCTGCTATTCCTTGATTAAAGAAGTAACAGAATGTCTCAATAGGGGAATATACCCTATATATTTTCTTAAATTTTCACGATACATACTTTAAATAAAACACTTTTTACCGGATATTATCGCGTATATTTTAGATAATTTTAAAATTATTTCGACGTTTCGGCATCTTTGCAGTTGCCGTGGTCACGATAGACTAAGGTGTTGTTCATCTATTGCCAGTAATAAAAACTACATGATTGTCAATACATATTAACGCCATCTGTTTCTCAGTCTTCTCGCATAACGTCCCGGATTGACACAAAAGGCACTGACTGTGTCCTGAGTTTGCAGTCTAACAGTTTGCTGGTTTTTCATTTTGATGTTTTTAAGTATTGGATCCCATGTTGATGAAAGTTTCCAACCATCTTCTCTATTGAAATTTGGATGTTTTTTAATTTCAATAGTTTCTCTGACCATCCTAGGTATAAAATGTTTCTCTTTTGCTAGGATCTTCACGGTATCAAATCTTAAATAATGGTTGGGCTTGTCTATGGAATGTTCACAAACTGCAGATTTTGAGGTTCGTTTATTTTTAACATCAGAGATGTGTTCTTTAATGCGAGTTGACACATTTCGTTTGGTTTGACCGATATAAGAGAGCCCGCAGTCACAGTCGATTTTATAAACGCCTGGATCTTGCCAATTATCTGCCGTAGGCAACTCTTTGTTTCAGAGAGCACATGGAATCTGCGATCCCCAACACATTAATGAGGAACTCAACCACCTGGTTAAAGTGCTGCGGGATAACGATTTAAAAACACCGCGTCGCCGTCGCAGAAACCGCGTAAAGCCACTCACAGTTGAACGAAGACCAGCATTCCTGCCTTATATAAAGGGTGTTACTGACAAGATAGGAGGCATTCTTCGGCGAGCTTCAATCAAAACTATCTACAAGCCGCACTCAAAGATAAGCCAGCATCTTCGTCCAATAAAATCAAGCATCCCTTTACAAGATCCAGGCGTTTATAAAATCGACTGTGACTGCGGGCTCTCTTATATCGGTCAAACCAAACGAAATGTGTCAACTCGCATTAAAGAACACATCTCTGATGTTAAAAATAAACGAACCTCAAAATCTGCAGTTTGTGAACATTCCATAGACAAGCCCAACCATTATTTAAGATTTGATACCGTGAAGATCCTAGCAAAAGAGAAACATTTTATACCTAGGATGGTCAGAGAAACTATTGAAATTAAAAAACATCCAAATTTCAATAGAGAAGATGGTTGGAAACTTTCATCAACATGGGATCCAATACTTAAAAACATCAAAATGAAAAACCAGCAAACTGTTAGACTGCAAACTCAGGACACAGTCAGTGCCTTTTGTGTCAATCCGGGACGTTATGCGAGAAGACTGAGAAACAGATGGCGTTAATATGTATTGACAATCATGTAGTTTTTATTACTGGCAATAGATGAACAACACCTTAGTCTATCGTGACCACGGCAACTGCAAAGATGCCGAAACGTCGAAATAATTTTAAAATTATCTAAAATATACGCGATAATATCCGGTAAAAAGTGTTTTATTTAGAATATACCCTATTTCAATGTTTATGGACTTGTCAAAAGCGTTTGATCGCGTCTCCCATGACATATTATTAAATAAAATTCAATGTTACGGAATAAGGGGAAAAGCATTTGACTGGGTAAAAAGTTATTTATCCGGTAGAGAGCAATGTGTAGAAATTTCTCGTTTATGTGGGACTACGCTGAAGCACTTTAAATAAAATTTTTCTTTAAATGATCGTGGAGTGCCGCAAGGTAGTGTGGTAGGTCCACTATTATTCTTGTTGTACATCAACGACCTTCCCGATTATATAGGACATAAGTGTATTTTATTTGCAGACGATACAACAATAACAATCAATTGTGATAAAAAAATTGACGCTGAAAAAGAAACAAACAAAGCTATAAATGACGTAAAAAAATGGTTACACATGAATGAATTAATAATAAACATTGACAAAACCAAACTAATACAATTTCAGACTTATAATTCCAATTTACCTAAACATGACATAAAATATAATGATACTAATCTTGACAGGGTAGAATCGACAAAATTCCTTGGACTGACAATAGATAAATACTGTAGTTGGAAAAACCATATCAGTAATATAGACAGATTCGTGTATGTCTTAAAACAAATAGTGCAGGTTATATCTCTAGAGGCAGCAAAACTTGCTTACCATGGCTACGTATCATCTGTAATCAGGTATGGACTTATATTGTGGGGCAACTCAGTGGACACGGATAAAGTATTCATAATTCAAAAAAAAAATGTATTAGAGCAATTTGTAGAGCACATTTCATGGACAGCTGTAGGCCTTTATTCAAAAAATTAAAAATCTTGCCACTTCCGTGTCTTTACATATTTGAAATGTGTTGTTTTGTTAAAAAATATAAACATCTTTTTGAAAGCAACAACGATGTGATTGGACGACGTGGAAGGGATAAGAAAAAATTGTATGTACCCCACCAAAAACTTGGTTTGCACAGCAGAAGTGCTTATTGTATGTCAATACAAATTTATAATAAATTACCATTGCTTTATAAAGAACTGCCCGAAAATAAATTTAAAACAACACTTTTTAATTTTTTATTGAACAAAATGTACTATACTGAGAATGCATATTTGAATGATAATTTATTTTACATTGGGAATTTTTAGTTAAGTTAATTCAAGTAATTATTTATTTGTAATTTAACTTAAATGTAATTAATTTTAATGTGACATTTGTAATTTACATAATTATCATTACTTTTGAATACATAAATATATATATATTTTTTGGAAATGTCAAGATGTAACTAATTATTTATGTACACCTACTGAAGACATGTTTGCACGCTGATATATCAGTTGTATATGAACGGACGGATATTATACTTTAAGATCACCATTGTATCGCATATACTGGCAAATAAAAAATTTTATTTTATTTTATTTTTATTTTCCCATGTTTGTATGAGACTGCAAAGTTGATTAGCTACACTTCTTGCTAAGTGTATCTAAATTCATAGACATGGCTATTTGTCTTGAAACAATATAATAATATACAATTTAAATTATTTGGTCAAAAAGTCACATGTAGTGGATAGTAGCACTGCCTCATTCACCAAAGGTCCCAGGTTGGAGACTTGGTCGGAACATTCATTTGTGTGATAAACACAGATGCTTGTTCTCGGGTCATGGTTGTTTCTATTTATATACATATCAGGTCATTACATTTGAAATTGGCGTTTTGTAAGGGAGGTACATAAAGTCTATTTTTTTTTATATATTTGTTTAATCAAAGTATGTACCATTGCTATCTATGCACTTTTGCCATATCATAGGTATTGATCCCTTTACTAAAAAAAAACCATATGGATGGGAATCACTTAAATCTTTAAAGGCGCTTTGGACTGCCTCATCTTAGTTGGATTTTGCCCTTGCAAGAAGTTATCAAATTTAAAAAAAAAATGGTAACCTGTTGGAACAAGGTCCGGGGAGTAGAGTGTATGACTTAGACATTCCAATTGAAGCTGTAATTTGGTAGCCGTCTGTTGTGGAATGTGTGGTCTAGCTTTGTCCTGAAGCACAGCAGTGGCCTAGAGCGATTGACTAGCCTCGTTTGTTTAGCAGCTAGCTTTTCCATCATGGTTTGCAGTTGCTGACAATAGACATCTGCCATAATTGTCTGGCCAGATTTAATAAAGCTGTAGTGAACGACACCAGTTTTTGTCCACCAAACGGTCACAAGTAAGGATTTGGATGGTTCGCCAGAGTTCAACCATAGCGATGAGTGTTTCCGATTGTCATACAGGATCCACTTTTCACAATGATTCCATTAAAAATCCTTTCATTATTGTGCCGGTTGAGTACTGCGAGTACTGTAGCGCAGCAGTCGACGCGCGTTTGTCGGTTTGCTGCACTCAATTCATGAAGTACCCACCTCTCAAAGTTTTTTCACTTTCCCAATTTGCTTCAAGTGGATTAAAACAGTTTTGTCACAAAAACGCACTATGTTTTCTTTCGCAACAGTGCCGCCATACACAGCATAATATTTAGAGCCATTTCTGCGGCACTGGTGCCACAGTGGAACTCTTTCTCGTAAATAATGCTATATTTCAAGTTTTCCATTTTGTAAACTAAGTGCCGCAAAGAAAAAACCAAAAGAAAAAAAAACAAATGAATAACGGTGTGTGAAATTGGAGATAATACAGATCAAAGTGGTAAGTACCACGAAACGCCAATTTCATATGTAAGGATAGATCCTTACATAGGAAATATACTTATTCTGAGTTCCCCCAGGTCAATGTATGATCATCCATAAGACAACCTCTGTTTACTTTGGGAATTTATTATAATTATATACTAGTATTTTTACGTGTTTGTTTTTGACATATTAACACAAAACAAACTGATCATGATGTAATCTTGCATACACATTGTCAGTAGTACAGCAAAATACACAAGTTTTATCAAATGAAAAAAAGAAATAATTATACCCAAGAAATAGAGAAAGATAGTTTAAAAACAATATATCCATTTTTCCATAAAACTTAACTTACTTGTTTAATCTTATTCCCACAATCCAACTGATTAGTCTCATCCAATATTTCATCTAATGTAAGAGGATGGTCATCACCCTCCTGATGTCTTGCTCTCATGTGGCGTACAATTCTTGCCAACACACTGAATCTGTATGCAGAACTACCAGCCATTGTCTTGTAACTGAAAATATGAAAAGTTTATGCATAAAGATAAAATTCTAATATTTCAGAGGCTTTTATAGTATAGAATGATTCTTTAGGATATGTTCACACAATATATTTGAAGAAAAATTGTCCTTAATTTAAATGTAAGTTGATTTTAAACTTTGAAATTGAAGAAAAAAGAATTATTTAAATGAACATTATTCATGCGTAAGCCTTTATATCAAGACATTTTTAAAATCTAACCTAGAGATTTTTAAAATCAAGTAGTAAAATGATGTCATTGGTTAGAAAAATAGCTTGATTCAGATCAAACTGTACATATAATATGCTCATAAGATGAAAAGCTGCAAGCCTAAAAGACAGTTATGGAAGTAAACCTGAGAAGCTGAGACATTTTCTAAATAAAAATTACTATTATAACTGTTTTACTATCTCTGGACACATATATTTTAAAAAACTATCATCATAAAAGTAATAGTTTGATAGTATAAGTGACTCCATGTAGGGATGTATTTATTAGAACTCTCATTGAGTTAAAAATTACTTAACAGATTGGCATAAAATCCATTATTCAGATGAGGTAGATAACAAATGTAAACATAACTGTTTGCAGTATAGCGTTTAAGGTCCTTTACTGTAAATTTACTTACTATTTGCCTGTAAGAAATTGTTTTATAGTAATAAAGCCACAAAATTTTTTATTTCTTATCTATAATACCTTGTTTTCAATTATGTTGTGGTTTTTCTTTTCAATATTTCAATTTACTTTCAAACAAACTGGCATATAAGTGCATGTGGATATGTCTAGGTATGTATGATAAATAACAGCACACATTTTGTATTTATGAAATTTAGTTATATTGAATACTTACTTAGTTGCATCAAGTTTTGGTCCCGCACTAACAGAACTTGAAGATTTGGATTTTTTCTTGCTACTGTCATCTTTAAATGGTGTGTCATCTTTGGTTTTCTTCTTTTCAATACTGGAATATATAAATTATTGACTTAAAGTACTTAACTAGACTATGAGAAAATGGGGGGTTGCATTAGAAATTCGGAAAGCTGACAATCTCAACACTGTGGGTGGTAGTAAACAGAGAAAAATATATTTTTATGACGAACGCGAACCTGTGTTTACGAGTCTTAGATATTTTTGTCCAAGTTTCTACCTCTGCTAGTACAGAGATCACCCATAATAAGAGCTCCGCTTATTTTTGTTTAAATCTATACAGTTGGTGTTACACAATTTACATAGGAACGATGGAACATTTTTATTTAATAACGCTATCTCAGTAAGAAAATTATTGACTCAAATTTCGATGTATTGTAAAGCTTGTTTATTTACCTCGGTGTAGCAAGAGCCTTTTTCTTGAACGCTTCTCTTTCTCGTAGTAAAGCTGGATCCATTTCGTTTGGTTAAATATTATCTCTAAATTAAGATACGGTTGTAATCAAATCACCTGCTGAACCAGTATTAATTATAAATAATATCTCACTATCACCTAACTGAAGATCAAGGAAGGAACATAAACTACGGCGAGCTGAAGATTCTACTGATTTATTCATAGATAGATTGACAGACAACATTAATAGTTGGTGCGTTCCGAATGCCGATTATATCGTTAGAGCGTTCCGAATGCCTATGAGCGCGTTGACGACGCTATCAACACGTCATAAGCACCGCCGCGCCATCTTCCCACTCATAGTGCTCAAGCTACGGAGCATGGTCGCAATGAGCGCTTTGTCAAAACTGACTTATGACGTTTCTTTGTAGATATTTTTATTTAGGCGATAAAATATTTTAGATCAATAACCGTGGCTTTTCCAATACCTGACACTGGCAGTAATAGTCTGTCGAGTCGCAACGACGGCTGATTGCCATATATTACAAGAATAGAATAGAAAATAGAAATATTTTAGAAGTTTGCTTATGCTATTATCTTTTGTGATAATATAAAACAATGGCTCCTGATATAAACAGGGTCGATGATCTTAAGCGAGGAACAATTTGAATTTCAGTGCGTTATTAACCGTTCCGATTGAAATCAGTTATTAGGTTTAGCGCTGATATCGCTGTGAGCGGGATTCGGAACGCACTTACGTTGGTGTCTCAGGCTTAGGCCGCGCTCACTTTGGACTTTGGGCGCGATTCGTACGAATATTACTCGTGCGTAAACGTACGAACATTCCCGTCCTTCCAAAATCTATGAGGGTGCGCAGACTGCATACGAGTTAGTCGTACGTATACGTGCGTTAAGTTACGACGGGGCGTCCGAAATCAAAATGGATGTAGAAAAATTAATTAATTTGGTTTACGGACATAAATGTTTGTGATTGATTGATGAAAATGTGATTCTAGTTATCACTTACGTGACCTACAGCGTTGGGTTTATGATGAAATTCACCGAACTCAACTCTTTTTAAAAAGATTTCGCGCACCCACTTGGTTCTAAGATAACGACGACGCCGTCGCAATCTATGGTTTAGAAGATGATTATCTAAAAGATATAGATTGTTCATCGCACCAAAGATGACTTCACCGTCACTGATATCAGCGTACACTGCCTATTTGACGGAGAAGAACGTATTCAGTGTGAGCACTCAATTCGTACGATCACGATCATACGTTTACGCACGAGTAATATTCGTACGAATCGCGTCCAAAGTGAGCGCGGCCTTACGATTGAATTAGACATTCAACTATCTCAGACATTAACATATCGGTCTAAACAGATTTTTAACTTACCATGTTTCGGCCCATTTTTTTAAACATTGAAATGGGTATATTAAGGTATCGTTATAACTTTTGTGTAGACCTAAAGTTTTCCTAAATTCCTAGAGGAATATTTTCACCATACATTGTTGTGTTATATCTGTAACGAATTTGTCAGCGTTTCCGTTGAAGGCTACCAGTCGGCTGAATGTTTTTCTGCCTCAGTTTTTTTGGAAATTTTTACTTTGTATATTCAACAAGCATTCTAATTTTAAATATTCTTCAACAAACTTTTAAATAAAGTGTAAACCCAACACTGACGCTTTGAAAAAAAAGGAAAAATGTGAAACAGGGTACGAACTCTTGCCGCCAATCGCTTTGTCAACTTATTGCATTTAACTAAAATATCACATCAAAACGTGTTAAGTAAGAAGCCCCGCCGACGTACTTATACGAAAAATAGAACTGAATAATAACAATAATAAATAATAAATCCCTAGACAAACACACCAACTGTATGGCCCCAAAGTAAGCAGAGCTTGTGTTATGGATGACCATTCAGCGAACTGAGGGGATCCCAGAATAAACATACATATATAAATACAAACAACCATGACTCGAGAACAAACATCTGTGTTCATCACACAAATGCATGCCCCGGCCAGGACTCGAACCTGGGACCTTCGGCGTATGAGGAAAAGCTAGTTACCACTATACCAATCGGTCGTCATATCTCGGCCTAATCTACTTAATAACTTGAGCACTACATTTTAACTTACCAGTTTTCACTTAACTGACAGTTTACACGTAATTTATTAACTTAACATTTAATTCCCAACTTATATACTTAACGCGTGTAAACCGGCCATACGTCGAACTGTCAAAGAACTATGGCTATTAGATTATTGCATATGCGTGTGGACTGAGTATTCTTTTTAAAAGTTAATCCAAACATTAGGAAACCCTAGGATATTTTAGGAAATAATTGTGAGAAGTCAATGGTGAAGATAAAAAAGTTGTGAAAATAATTTAGACAAAGTTACGGTCAATTAACTAAAACACTCAATCCGCTGACCTGAGAAAAATCTCGTTTCTCAAAAAGTTATATCTATGTATATAATTTTTTGTGAAATAGTTGTACAGATTTTGTCAAAAAAATTCCCAATTATTTAATTGTTTTTTAACGGTTCAACCTGTTGTACCTATGTAAAAGTCCCATTTTTTTTGGGGTGAAAGGTTTTTGTTTTTATGTTGCTTTATTGTTATAAGATTTAGTATAATGATTTTTATCTCTCATATGCATTGTTTTGTTTCGCTAATTACAATTTTTGAATTAAATGAGATCTGTGAACATGTCTTTTTTGAAACTATTATAAAACTACGAACCACTGTCTATTTCTACTACGCTTTTCTGGAGTGAAATGCTTGCGACATCGCTTAAACATTGGCACGGAAACTTGCATTAGTACTTGTAGTCGCTGATCGTATTGTATCGAGCGCGTTTGGACACGATTATTTAGTTAAGTGCATAATTTGACAAGGTGGTTCGTAGCATGAGCTCGTGATTGTGTTCCGGTAAAACTTTAGGAACAGCGAGTGCAATTACTGGAAGATAGGCAACTCTTTATAATACTCATTAGTCTTTATAATACTCAAAATTACTGTTAATAAATAAAATACCTACGATTAATGATGTCCATGAGTGCTATTTCCCTTACCATAACGTGGGTGGCGTTACCGTTTGCCGGCTAAAAAAATTTTACTTAGTGTGCAGTTTCAGAGTGTTTAAGAGACTAATTTAAATAGTTTAATTTTCTTAAGCTTATTCTTAATGTTTATACTTTGAATAACAGAACTAACTTCACCATGTTGTATACGTATAGGTAGGTACATATAGGTCAAACACAGTTATAAAAGTTGCTTTAATAATACTGCCGATCGAAAAAATTAATTAAGTGAAATGAGTTTCTTAAAATACTTTGAAATTGTGTTTAAGCAAAAAAGTGAGCATATGAAAAACAGTCAAATAGATAAGGCACCAAATTCTTAACCTTTTGACCGCCACGCTACAAAAGCAATACCGTGTCCTGTACGCCAAGGCTAAAAAGGAACAAAAATTTATTGGGTTATCACTAGTCATTTTCGTTAAATCGTCATTTGCCCTAACTCGTCAGTTTCCTCCCCCGTCAATGCCAACAAAATCTTTAATTCGTCATTTTCCTTAGCCCGTTACATTGGTTAACTCGTCAATTTTTGTTTGATGTACATTCATGTTTATAAATCCTTTATTCCTAATTTCAACAGTAGGTACTAATTTTTAGATATGATGTGAATACCAATGTTATTAAATGGTTTGTGGAATACAATCGGAATAGCTTCTACTGTGACGTAACATATTAGTTGCGATTCCATGAGTAAAAAAACATCAAATAAAAAAACTACTGTACTACTAAGTTTGACTTTTAAAATACCAGGATATTATGGGTAACAAATAGCTTTTAAGTTGACACATAATGACCATGCTTCCCAAATGATTTAGTTACAGTTTTTCAGTGCAGGTAAATTACTTTCGAGACTTTTTTGCATGTAGTTGTGAATACATCACTCACTTAGAGTATGATAATACTGAGAAGTGTCAAACAATCCGAAAGCGTATGGCGCCCTTGTAGTTCAAAAGCCGCATTATCAATGTTCGCCGGTAAGTCGCATTGAGCCAAAATCATCAGTTTAATTCACTCAAGATATATTTTTTTAGATTTTTGTCGATAAAATCGTTTATAGAATCCCTGGTTTTCTTTTGTGCACTTTATTCAGACTCACACTGTATTTATTTATGAAGTGCTAATTTTCATGGTAATTGTCGAATTCAATTAATTTTGAGTTTTTAAATACCAAGATATCATAGGTGAATATAGGTAAATTACTAAGGATGGCACAAATCAATGGGACCACGAGAAAACACCGTGCAACCCATTGAAATTCAAGAAGTTTCAAGCAAATTTAAAAATTTACGTACATTTCGTAACGCGTAAATGTCAAATAGTATACTTAAATACTTATAGTAAGCCCTTAGAATGGAATCAAAAAATCCTAGCGATAATCTCTTCCCATTGATTTGTTCCATCAATGGGACCACGAGGGATACATATTTCTCGTAGTTCCATTAGTACATTAACGTACATAGTGATGCACTGATAAAAACATTTATGCTGATTGGTAGTTGTAAAATATCCACGAATCAAAAAACCATGAAGAGGTAAAATAACTTAGTTTTTTTTAAATTTGCTTGAAACTTCTTGAATTTCAATGGTTTGCACGGTGTTTTCTCGTAGTCCCATTGATTTGTGCCATCCTTAGTAATTTACCAATATTCACCTATGATATCTTGGTATTTTAAAACTCAAAATTAATTGAATTCGACAATTACCATGAAAATTAGCACTTCATAAATAAATACAGTGTGAGTCTGAATAAAGTGCACAAAAGAAAACCAGGGATTCTATAAACGATTTTATCGACAAAAATCTAAAAAAATATATCTTGAGTGAATTAAACTGATGATTTTGGCTCAATGCGACTTACCGGCGAACATTGATAATGCGGCTTTTGAACTACAAGGGCGCCATACGCTTTCGGATTGTTTGACACTTCTCAGTATTATCATACTCTAAGTGAGTGATGTATTCACAACTACATGCAAAAAAGTCTCGAAAGTAATTTACCTGCACTGAAAAACTGTAATTTAATCATTTGGGAAGCATGATCATTATGTGTCAACTTTAAAGCTATTTGTTACCCATAATATCCTGGTATTTTAAAAGTCAAACTTAGTAGTACAGTAGTTTTTTTATTTGATGTTTTTTTACTCATGGAATCGCAACTAATATGTTACGTCACAGTAGAAGCTATTCCGATTGTATTCCACAAACCATTTAATAACATTGGTATTCACATCATATCTAAAAATTAGTACCTACTGTTGAAATTAGGAATAAAGGATTTATAAACATGAATGTACATCAAACAAAAATTGACGAGTTAACCAATGTAACGGGCTAAGGAAAATGACGAATTAAAGATTTTGTTGGCATTGACGGGGGAGGAAACTGACGAGTTAGGGCAAATGACGATTTAACGAAAATGACTAGTGATAACCCAATAAATTTTTGTTCCTTTTTAGCCTTGGCGTACAGGACACGGTACAATGTCCTGTTTCTGGGTAGTAGTAAGCAACTACAATTATATTTAAACAATGCTGGTTTTTATATTAAAACCTTGGACGGTTTGCAGATCAAAGTAGGTATTTCAATCATTTGATACCAACTACCACAGTTAGAGTACCATCATTGTTATTTGATTTTCATGGTTTAAACAACTTTTTCATTCATACTATCACAGTAACAGTACCTTTAATGTAATATTAACGATAACCTTTTTTGCATTGAAACTGTGGGAGATTTCTCGAACATTTGATTGCTATAGTTATTATATAAATAAAAATAATAATTATCTTTATTTGTTCTTCACATACAAGGCACATAATAAGATGTTAGATGTATTTACTTTCACAATTTATTCATGTACTAGTGAAGATTGATGCATGAGATTTGTCGAAGCATGTGTTTCAGGAGTTAGAATTTTAAAAAGAGAAAACGTATGTGTAACTAGAAGTGTAGACATTTCAAGATTATATAATAGGGAATATTACATCTAATCATCAGGTATGTATTTGTTAAATAGAGAGGGAGTGGGATTGTGTAAACGGGTGCGTGAGTGTGTATGTGTGTTGCAGAGGTTAGAATTTTAAAAAGAGAAAAAGTATGTGTAACCAGTACTGTAGACATTTCAAGATTATATAATTGGGAATATTACCTATAATCATCAGGTATGTATTTGTTAAATAGAGAGGGAGTGGGATTGTGTATACGGGTGCGTGAGTGTGTGGGAGAGAGTATCTGTTTTGTATGTATATGTATGGTGAGTCTGTGTGAGACTGAGTGGTATAATTAGTGTAATGGTTTTAGCAGGGATTCGGTGTCGGAGTAAGACTTTTCTTTAAGCCATGTAACAACTTTATTTTTGCAGTCAAATGTAATTTAGTGGTATATGTATGGTTCAAGAAAGTAGAAAAATCTTTGGCTAAAAGAGGTTTTCGGAAAGGTGTAGGAGAAAACTAGGTGATTTCTTTTAAATTGAATCTCAAAACAGAAGGGTGTAATTTTATGCTGGAGGAGTGTAGTTTGTAAAATAAACAATGTCCTATATATTTAAGGGTGCTAATTAAAAATCTATATTGCTTTCTTAATTACTAAGCCAGCCACAATTTGCAGGCGTCTGAACGATACTGTCTTAGCCACTATAAATTTGCGGTCGCGGGGTGTTTTTGTTAAAAAAATTTGAATTATCATCCAATTTCGATTATGGCGCTTCGCCGGGTGCTGCCGCACCACGCTCACTGCGTTCGCTCGGCTCACGCATTTGATAATTACAGTCTAACCTAACCTAACCCAAATTTAATTACTACGCTTTCTATAGAGTATTTAGCGGGCGTTGCAAAAAAAAAAAAGATTAATTAATGTATTAGAGGCTATCTCATTTTCCCCTGGTTTAGTTATAAAATTAAAAGTTTGATCACGTAACCAATAAAGAAATTTGTGACTTGGCTTTTAATTTCCTTATATTTTTATCTACTTTACACAATTTACTTTTCAAACATTATTTCGAATCCACCCATCCGCATATCAAAGCTGTTAATGCCTTCCAACGAACACGGTTTTTAATTACTGCACAGACAAATGTTATTGACATAGTATTCAGTTTTCTTAAATAGTATTTTATGTTAGTGTACATATTGCGATTATAATCATTTCACAAACGTATAGAAATATATGATCAGTAAAGATTTTTGTTAGTGTTACCACCTATTGAGAGCTATAATATTTAATCTTCTTTAAGCATGTTAAATTTTTTTATTAACCTTTATATTAGTCATGCGCAAATTATATCTCTGAAAGAAAAGAGTGATATATATCTTTTCAAACAAAGATATATATATATCTATTATATCTTGTTCTGAGCGAGATTTAGATATTAATGTTAAATTTCGGCCGATTGAAACAACTGAAGTATATGTACTGACACTGATTATACTTACTGATCTTATACTGCAATAATTATTTTTCTGTAGTGTTATTTCCAAATAACTGTTATCGAAATCTGTTATTTCTATCGTTGTATTATAACAGTATGAAATAGTTATTGGACTACTGGTCATAGTAAATTAGACCTTACGACTTAAAAGATAAAATCTTATGCAACAGAAATGTGTTCTTTAATAATAAAATATTTAGGTTTCAGTGACTACAACCGTACTCAGTCGAATTAAAGTTGATTTTCTATTAGCGTGCGAAAGCAGTATAATGATTATCATTGTGAAACGGTAATTCGGATGTTAGTTAAATTAGACTTAACTGCTACGAAATAAAGTGTAAATTTGTCTGGTTATCGAAATTAACATCTATAATGTAAATGTTATTTTCACAAAATTTTGTTTAACATCCACTTTTTAGTATTTACAAAATAAAATACATGAAACTCGTAATCAGTGCCGTAACCTAATTATTAAGGTACTCGTACTATTATTACTGCGTTTAATCGGCACGAGTCAAACCAAGAACGCGCGGGACATCCAACTGGCTTATTTCAAAAAAAGTAATTAAATTACAAAATACCTTTTCTTCGAAAATACCTAAAATCTAATAGGTACTGCACTTGTAATGAAACTTGATTTAGTCGTACAATAATATACCTTTTTACAATGCAGTAACGCATGGTTTACGCGGCAGGTAGCTACGAAAGTGAATGAGAAGGCGTTGTACCTTTGTTTCCCTCACGCGGTCACAGCCGTACATTCAACTTTATCAAATTTCTTTTAAATGAAAGATCTAACTTTTTGATTAAAAAATTATTTTAATATGAAAATACAGTCTTGAATAGATTTCTTTCAAATTAAATCGTTACATAAAGTATCCTCAGTAAGCCTTTTTTTTAAATCAAACGTTAGTATTTTGTTAAATCTAAAGTATACAAACAAAAGACTAGACTTCCACAGCCCGAAGTCACGTAGTTTTGCAGAACTGATCCATTAAAAATTGAAACATAAATCAGGCATACTAAATTTTACATAAACAATATAAGTTGTTTGAGCAACGCATAGTGACCACATCAATTTTTCTTTATATTCTTTAGGAATTCTAACTCTCATGAAAATAAAAATGCAAATACTGTGCAGTTTTAATACACAATTTATCTATAATATAAAGATTAACCCTGGACAAGTGGAAATAAAACTAAAACGAATTAAAAAAATTTAAGATGGTTACAAAAAAACTAAAACTCAAAACAATTTTTTTTTAAATCGTACATAAAAATTTTGGCAATTTTCAAGATGGTTACAAAAAAAAAGTAAAACTTAAAACAATTTTTTTTTAAATCGTAGATAAAAATTTTAACAATTTTCAAGCTATTTACAACAAAAACTAAAACTCAAAACAAATTTTTTTTAAATCGTACATAAAATTTTTTACAATTTTCAAGATGGTCACAAAAAAAAAACTAAAACTTTTTTTTCAAATACCTCTACAGTCTGAATGGTATTTTTTGATGTCTTTCGCTTTTCGCTTATAAAAATTGAAAACTAGACAAAATTTAAGGAAATTGCTTCTCGTATGGAATGCATTATTGCGGAAGAAATCTTTTGGAAAGCAGATAGATGTGTTTTTATTTTCACGAAAATTAGGATTCCTAAAGAATAAAAAGAAAAATTTATGTGATCTCTATGCGTTGCTCATACAGCTTGTATTGTTTGTGAAAAATTGTGTATGTTTGATTTATGTTAAAATTTTATGTACGAATTTTAAAAAATTTGTTTTAAGTTTTAGTTTTTTTTTTGTGACCATCTTGAAAATTGTGAACAAACAGCACCCAGCGAAGCGCCATAATCGAAATTGGATGATAATTCAAAATTTTTTAACAAAAACACCCCGCGACAGCAAATTTATAGTGGCTAAGACAGTATCGTTCAGACGCCTGCAAATTGTGGCTGGCTTAGTAATTAAGAAAGCAATATAGATTTTTAATTAGCACCCTTAAATATATAGGACATTGTTTATTTTACAAACTACACTCCTACAGCATAAAATTACACCCTTCTGTTTTGAGATTCAATCTAAAAGAAATCACCTAGTTTTCTCCTATACCTTTCCGAAAACCTCTTTTAGCCAAAGATTTTTCTACTTTCTTGAACCATACATATACCACTAAATTACATTTGACTGCAAAAATAAAGTTGTTACATGGCTTAAAGAAAAGTCGTACTCCGACACCGAATCCCTGCTAAAACCATTACACTAATTATACCACTCAGTCTCACACAGACTCACCATACATATACATACAAAACAGATACTCTCTCCCACACACTCACGCACCCGTATACACAATCCCACTCCCTCTCTATTTAACAAATACATACCTGATGATTATAGGTAATATTCCCAATTATATAATCTTGAAATGTCTACACTTCTAGTTACACATACGTTTTCTCTTTTTAAAATTCTAACTCCTGAAACACATGCTTCGACAAATCTCATGCATCAATCTTCACTAGTACATGAATAAATTGTGAAAGTAAATACATCTAACATCTTATTATGTGCCTTGTATGTGAAGAACAAATAAAGATAATTATTATTTGTATTTATATAATAACTATAGCAATCAAATGTTCGAGAAATCTCCCACAGTTTCAATGCAAAAAAGGTTATCGTTAATATTACATTAAAGGTACTGTTACTGTGATAGTATGAATGAAAAAGTTGTTTAAACCATGAAAATCAAATAACAATGATGGTACTCTAACTGTGGTAGTTGGTATCAAATGATTGAAATACCTACTTTGATCTGCAAACCGTCCAAGGTTTTAATATAAAAACCAGCATTGTTTAAATATAATTGTAGTTGCTTACTACTACCCAGAAACAGGACATTGTGGATTTTTGAAGAAATTTGGACTTAACCGCGTACTATTGGCGGCCGTGACCTAATTATTTTGATACGCGGATTACTTTGATCAACGTTCGCTAACTTAGCGAGCATCGCGGTTTGATTCGAAGCAAATTATGTCCCTTTATTGTTATCACAATAATTTGTTTAGCCTTATGTAACAAGTTAAAACATGCTGCATAACGTTTAAATAATATGAACAATATGACGCTACTTAACCACCCTTTAGTAACATATTTGCACACAGGGCATTTTTGGTTTTTGGGGAAAGTTGGACTTCGCTGCCTACTAGGCGCGAATTAATTTGATACGCGGATTAATCAAAATAATACCGCGGATTACTTTGATACGCGGATTAATCAAAATAATATCGCGGTTTAGCTTGATGAACGTTTGCTAAGTTAGCGAGCATCGCGGTTACATTCAATCACCCGCGATCTTATGAAATTAATTCGCGTTTGATACCATACCTAATAAGTGAGCGGGAATCCGCCAATCCCTACCACTAACACTTGCTAGTCACTCGCTCTGCGGCCGGTTTCGGTCGGTCGTACCGTACTCAATTCCGCACTTTCGTGCACCCCTCGAACAAACACCTCACCTCGGTGGGAGCTGAGCAATAGAGTTGAGCTTGCTTACATTGGTATCCGACGTTCGTTGGCAAGGCTCGGGCTATTTTCTGGCTTCGTAGGTACTTGACGCTGGGCGCTTCTTACGTTAGTTAGAGACTCGCTCTGCGGCCGGCTTCGGCCGGTCGTAACGTAGTCAATTCCGCACTTTTAGTGCAAACCCAACTTCGAGACTGGTCCACGTCACCAAGCCGTCAGGTCTACGGCCGGTTTTTGTTGCCAATTTATTGACAACACACTCCGTAGTAGACCACTGCGTTGAGCAGGTGGATACTTAAAGGTGACAACTAAGCCTGCTAGCGTTGACCCGGTGCGCTTCAGGCAGGAGAAACCGGCAGACCGGATCCCGGTACAGGGGCCTAAATTCCCAGGGTGAAGGTACAGTGCTTGTCCAATAGGGGCAACACTTCGCGTCGTCCCCAGCCCCCCAACCGCTAGGGTTGCTAGGTTTGCTAGGAAATCTAGGCATCTTTTATTTATTTATATTTCATTACCAAGCCCTCCCATGATTCGCATAGCTTGGTAAACTTTGCTAAGTGCTTCGCCGAGGCGCTCGCCAGTGCCCTCGGTGTCCCGTTGAATAATAACGTGTTGCGGCCAGTCCGGCCACACAGCCAACTACCGGCGCCGCCGCTCACTCTCGCCACTTCGCAACCGGGCTCCCCCGGAAGCAAAGCCCGAACAGCCGAAGCCGACTCCAGCTAACTCCTGGATACAGCGTCCGGCCACTTCGCCCGCACCCCGCTCCGTCGTCGTTGGGTGAGGACATGAAGACCGGGTTCGACGTCATCAAAAAGAGCCTCCTGCTCTCCTCAAGACCGTCTCTTAGTGTTAGGCGAGCATCACTCGCTTCTTAGTTCGTCGTAAATTTTTATAAATTCTATAAATAGTTTAAATTATTTAAATAGTAAATATAATGTAATTACCTTCAAATTCCGCGTCCGGTCGTATCAAACCCAAGGGCTTATCCCTAGTTTTATTTAACGCTCGTAGCCTTAGTACTAACCTTCCTGAGCTCAAACTGGTCCTTCAGAACAACGAGCCAGACTTACTGCTCCTCCAAGAGACGTGGCTCACTCCATCTCGCTCCAGAGGATTCGGTATTCCTAAATACGCGTTTACTCGTAACGATAGGACCAACGCCGACGGTTTCGGTGGCACAGCTGTTTACTACAAAAGATATCCTAATACAAATTCGGACCTTGGATAGTTTTAAGTTTACGACGTAACAAAAACTGATTATAATGGTTAGATATTTTTCATTTTATTATTTATATATTAGCCGAAGAACCGATAACCGTTGGGGTAAACGAGTTCTTGAGTGGAGACCGCGTCTCGGCAAACGTAGTGTAGGACGTCCTCAGACACGGTGGAGTGATGATTTGCGCGGGATGGCTGGCAGGAGCTGGATGCGAGTAGCCGAGGATAGACCTCGATGGCGTGAAATTGGGGAGGCCTACGTCCAGCAGTGGACGAATATGGGCTGATGATGATGATGATGATGATTTTTCACGATGATTAAGTCGATTATAAATCATAAGAAAATGTACATTTAGAAAACAAATACATAATAAAACTCATAAAACAAATACCTAAGATCAAGAAATCTATCTTTCCATCAAAAGAAACTGAAGGCTGTTTTTAGATACTTACAGATTTTTAAGAATAAATGTTGAATAGATATACTTGTATTTGTTTAGTAATAAAGACCTGCATTTTGGTAATTTATCATTATTATTATTAACCTGTCACATATGCATACGTAAGACACAAGCATGGTACATGTGTAAAAAAGTTCAATTTATTTACCTTGGCCTAGTGATTGAATACATTTGAACACTTTCCTAGTCTTAAACAACGCAATTGCTCAACTTGTCAAACATAAACAACGCAACTGCTGCAGATGCGATGTATATGCCTATAGTTAGTAAAGCAAACGTTTCTTAACATTAGTAGTCATTAACATTTTTCCATTAATATTTATCTAAATATTGTAAAAACTACGAAAATTAAGATTAAAGCATAAAACGTAAGCATCATATCATTATATAAAAAAAACAACTAAGTGAATATCTTAATTAGTTTAGACGTGACAACAAAAAAAGAAAAAAAACTTTAACCGCGTTTTTCTCGCCTTTTGCCGCCCTGCAGATGCGTTGTTTATGGTAAGCACGGCAGAATACACAGTGACTCTTTTTTCTTGTTTACTTTATAAACGACTGCTTATACTTCAGGATATTTTATTTCTATTGTGATAGGCCTATCCTACCTTCCCCTTAGTATACAGGGTGTCCCAGAAATGACACGTAAGGGTGCCACTGGAGGTAGATAGACTTTAAGCCTATCCGATAACACCAACATGCTTCCAGTAAAAGTTTTCTGGTTTTCGAGATATTGCCACTTTGGTGATTTTTTATGAAATTTCCTCTTTTTGGTCCTTTTTTGCCTACAGCTGCAATAAATATCTTTTAACTCAGGGTTCTTTTTTACAATAACTATCGTTATTAGTTGGTTAAGACAACCTAGTAATAATTTGGACGGAAACTAGCACAGTACGCTAAGAAAGAGTTAAATTATTTTATTTTATTTCATTGCGAAAAACCTGACTCAAGTTTTTAGTGATAGCTGTGAAAAAAAAATGTATGGAAATGATACTGCACATCATCTTAAAAAGTTGTTTGTTTAATGAGCTTTTTAAAATAGCATCACAATAGCCATTTCTTTAAAACCAAATCTTAGAAATTTTAATTTTTCATGAAAGGCGTGCTACTTGGAAAATAGTGCAACTGCAAAAAGATAAAAGATCTAGGTGTCTTTTGTGGCAAAATTACTAATAAATGAAATTGAAGAAGCACATTATCTGTCTTTTTCTCTATTTATTGTTTTTTGAAGGTAGGTTGTGTAAAGGACCCGCAGTCTGTGACTATAACGACGACCCTGCGCTCTTATTGGACTCTCGACTTTGCCCTATTATAATGACAAATCAACAATCTGCGAGTTTCACCCCTAGTGAGTACACAGACATGCTACAAATTTATGGCAAAAAAGGAGCATATCTGCTAGAGGAAGCGTTTCGTACAACGCAAATTTAGCGGCAAGGTTGTACTTGGAAAGATATCCAAACCGCAGGCGAACAAACTACGAAATTATTCTTCGGGCTGTAAATGCATTTCGTACGAAGAAGACCCCGCAATCAAGAGAATGAGGTTATATTGGAGCAAGTAACGGAGGACCCATCAACTTCCATACGTTTGATCAAACGACATACTGGCATTTCAAAATCGTCAGCACATCGAATTTTAAAACGATATAAATATCACCCTTAACACGTTCAAAGGGTTTAAACACTGCTGAGTAGTGATTACGCTAAGCGTGTTACATTTTGCCGAATAATGCTAGAAAAGCATCAAGACGACCGTATATTGTGGAGTAATAAGTCGGCCTGCAAAAGAGGTGGCTATCTTAACCATCATAATCTACACAGTTGGCAACTAGAAAATCCACATGAAATTAGAGAAGATCGATTCCAGCACCAATTTAAAGTTTATCTTTGGACTGGAATCTTGAATGGGCAGATAATAGGTCCGTTCGAAATGACACGTAAGGGTGAAAAAAATTGATAGTTATGTGCATCTGCAATTTATTAATCATTTATTAATAACTTTTCCACAAAAGACACCTGGACCTGTCATTAAGCATTATCATGCAGTTGCACTATTTTCCAAGTAGCACGCCTTTCATGAAAAAATTAAATTTTCTAAGATTTGGTTTTAAAAAAATTGCTATTGTGATGCTATTTTGAAAAGCTCATTGAACAAGCAATTTTTTAAGATGATGTGCAGTATCATCGCCATACATTTTTTTTTCACAGCTATCACTAAAACTTGAGTCAGGTTTTTCGCAATGAAATAAAATAAAATAATTTAACTCTGTCTTAGCGTAGTGTGCTAGTTTTCGTCAAAATTATTACTAGGTTGTCTTAACTAACTAATAACGATAGTTATTGTAAAAAAAGAACCCTGAGATAAAAGATATTTATTGCAGCTGTAGGCAAAAAAGGTCCAAAAAGAGGAAATTTCATAAAAAATCACAAAAGTGGCAATATCTCGAAAACCAGAAAACTTTTACTGGAAGCATGTTGGTGTTATCGGATAGGCTTAAAGTCCATCTACCTCCAGTGTCACCCTTACGTGTCATTTCTGGGACACCCTGTATCTATGTACTTAGTACGTAAATAAAAAACAAACATTACATATAACACAATTGTAAAGCACAACCATATTCGGCATCGTGATGACGTCACTGTCACAAATAGAAGACAACGGCGCAGCTGACCTAGAGTTTCGGTACATCCTTAGAGATGTAACCGTACTGCAAGCTGTATCGATTTCAACCCCAATCGTTGTAAAGTAGTAGAAATCGATTCGAAATAGTTATTTTTATTATTAATTATTATAAAGTGCGTAAATAATAAAAAAGACACGCTCCTACTATGGTGGTTTGAATCGATGTTTTGGCTCTTCATGTCAAAAAAATTAAATTGTTTATTTGTAATTGTATATTACCAAAATATGCACTTTTCTTAGACTTAAATATTAATTTTATTTTTAAGTTGTGATTATGTAATGTTAAAGTTGGTTTTTCTTACATAAATCAACCAATTTAACATAATTATTCACTAATCAACAATTGTACATAAGTGTTCGTTCTTATAAGTCTTAAAATATTAAAATCTTGGTCTTGGAATGTAAAAATCAACAATTCAACATATTATTTACTAATCAACAAATGTATATCATTTTCGCACGAGGTAATCGGTCTTTAAAAAAGTTATAGTTTATAACATTTTTTTTTTACATTTTACATGAAAATTACTTCACACCAATCTTGTAGATGGTCTTTTGAGGAATATTTTTATGTTGCTTTATTTTTTTACACCTACAACAAACTTTTCAAATATGTAACATACAAGGAACGCTTGGAACGTATCCAGAATAAGTTCCTTAAATATCTTAAGACCCGGCATTGTAAGTTTGTGTTCCAGAGATCACAATTATTCTCTGCAATTACAAAACTTATGAAAGTGATATTTGATGAGCTAATGCTTCACTTTACTGACTTCGTTCTGTCGGTTTCAAAAACACGATTCTTGAACTTTCATAGCACAGAAAAAATTGTCAAAGAAACCTCTTTTAATATAGAAAATTGCATTTAACGGCAACGCAGACCGATTTAAATTTCAAAATATCTTTTTGTTGATATACAGTAGCAAATACTTCAAATTGTCGATTGGAATTTTTAAAACTGATCGTACATTTTAATTGAAACGAATAAAACAATTTTGTCCCTTACGGCCTTTTATCATAAGAAGTCGCCCGAGCGTATTTGTATGCAATCACTCCCCGCTCAAACCAGCCAACCATTGTCAGCGACGGGTCTGTACCAATCGTGCTCCCGCCCGCCATTGTACGCTGTGTTAAATTAATTATTAATACCGTGACATATTAAGTGAAAAAATGGGTAAAATACGTGTCGGGTTTTCCAAACGGTAAAGGAAAGCTCTTTTAACTGAGCAATGTAAGGTAAGAAATCGTCATATTTGTATAAATTTGTACCTACCATATCTAATTGAATAACCCCTTTTACAGGTTTATAAGTGTTTCGCTTAGTGGAAAATACTTTTAAGGTTTTTAATTACCATTCCAACATATAGGTATTTATTTATAAGAATGGGTGTGTATGAACAATAGGCCGGAACTTCTTTCTAACATCTTGAATAAACGTGCCTCATCTCTCGTTACGGTTTACAATCGCAATTCACTGTTTCTGATAACAAAATAAATATTTTCTTGATTATACTTAGCTACCTACCTCTTATTTCAGTCACACAACTACCTACTTGGAGTCTCTCAGACTCCTGCATTTTGAAGCCGTAGAAAAAAAACTATGACTTGGGGACAGAAATTAACATCGAAATTTTTTTTTATATTCGTTTATTTATACTTAAATTATAAAATTTTGAAACATTTGCATTACTTATTCTAAAATCTCAGTTTCTTTCTTGACAACTAAAAAAACTTTACATTCTTATAAAATGAGATCAATCACTAAAGTTGAAAAAAATGATTAAATATAATCATTAATTTTCCAAGGTATAGAAATGAACAAACTTAGCAAAAAACAAATTTTCTTCAAAATCACATCATTTTAATAAAATTGCACAGGTTGATGATGATGGTAGTTGGTTATGATTTTTCAGAGCAGCTTAAACACAGCATGTGAGAACACTCCAGACAAAAAGGGTTTTTGCACCTGAAACATAAATATTGGACTTTCCGCTTCTTTTTGGAATCACATAATGATCAGTATTTCCGTATAGCTAACTTTTATTAACTCTACTAGATCTGCTTCCTCATAGCCTTCTGTTTAGGATTTTAATGCGGAATCTCAGGGCAGTACATGACTTTTGTTGATATCCACTTCTACATCACTGCAATAAAAAACATCCTGTTTATTTGAATAAAGGTGTTCCTCAAACCAAGATCAATAATTTTAACGCTAGACACCATTTTCAACTAAAACAAAAAATAAATCACTTCATGAAAAAGTTACGTAACTACCTACCTGGAGTCTCTCAGACTCCGGCAAAAATATTTTGACTCACCAAAACGCAGCAAGCGCTCGTATTACCCCGATGTGAGCAGGCACGGTACTACGGGTAGCGGAGAGAAGGTACACAATTGCGCGAAGGACAAAGATGCCTACATGCAAAATTATAAACAGAAATAACATTGATGGAGTCTGGGAGACTCCAGGTAGGTAGTTAAGGGTTAAATACTCAGTTTTACAACATATTTTTCAGAAAACTGTTGTAAGGACAAAGTTCAGAGAATAAAAACATGGAGTCGTCCCTGGATTTGGGCGAAAATAACACAATAACAATGTCAGACCATTTCGTAGAAGGGTATGCGTTATAATTATATATCGTTTAAATATTGCTTACTACAAAATATCAGTTATTAGTTAAATTTATAATAATGTATATTTAAAACTTTACAGAAAAGATGACAATAATTCTCCAATTTTTGCAGAGTTACAAAATGTGATGCGCACGTAAGACTTCATTGGTAATCGGTAACCATGTTATAACAATTTTTAAGATCAGTGATGTATATTTTTTTATTTGAGAACTGCAGGAAATAAAAATAAGGACATTTTATGTGACATTCATCGCGTTTCAAAAGCAACAGTAGGTATTCAATATAATTTTTAAATGAGTTGGAAAGTCAGTCCACATAAAAACGTATAATTTAAATATTTATATATTTTTGTTATTTCACATAGAACAACCGTCTGAGGAAAATAGCGCTTCTCCTGAAATAATATTAGAAAGCGCGGCACCAGTAAGTATTGATTTTGCCTTGCTTAATACTTTCGCCGTAAAGTTTTGATTTTGAAGAATTGCAAATGAGGATGGTTGTAAAGGTTGAAGTCGGATGTTTACTAAGATTTTTAATCTTCTATTATATCATTATACCTACAGTTCGTTTGTTTCAGATTGAGACAACAATACCTAAGTTGGGGCACCGAATAATAAATATTCAGCACTTTACAACAGAACTAATAAGATTTTAACAACATAAGTCGTTGTTCGATTGCGGACTAGGAACAATGAAATTAGTTTCCAAAATTCAAGTAGGCTTGCAATCCGAATTTACATACGTGTGTTCAATGTGTAGTTATAAATATATTGTACATGTGTGTCAAAAACAAATATTGTTGTATTTGCGCTAGATTGGAAAAGGAAAAAAGGACTCCTGAACAATATGAACGCTACAAAAACTTCAACGGAGCATTTACTGCAATGGAGTCCACAATTATAACAGAAGGGTTTAAACAATCTATTTAGATACATGGATTGATTTATTCACGATTTATAGCTAATAGTGACAGTAGCATCTATTCGAAAATAATAGATGCTCGTCCATATTCTGGGATTACAGTCGCAAAAATTTACTGTCGCAATCACTTATTAAGGAATCACTGTAATAAGTTGCAACAACTTTCTTCTGATACACATTACACTGCAGCAGATAGTAAAAACCTAACACAGCCAAAGATACTAAGATCAAGGAAATGTATTTGCGATGCTTTATCACTTCACAAAGAAACAAAAGATGAAGGCGATTTTACATACTTTTAATCTTCTTGAACATTGTAATCGGAAATTATGCAAATATATGGGATCTGATGCCCCTAACTCATTTTTTGGCAGTATAATTTGGCAAAAAATAAAAACACTCTTTGTTCAATTAGCAGATAAGGTTCACATTCTCATTGAAGATGTTGACAGCAACGTTGTCGAAAGATTTAATGGTGTCATAGCAAAGCTTGTGGGTGAAAAAATAATAAATTAAAAAAAAAATTAAAAACTCTGCCCAATTATGTTTCACTTGTTACTCTGTTCTCATAGTGTATAGAGGGTTGCCTGGTAGAAATCGCTTTAAGCGATAAGGCCGCCCAAATTGTCAGTTTCTTTAATTAATTTATTTTTATTGTACTTTGTTTTTGTTTTGTTAATGGCAATAAAGAGTTTTTATTATTATTATTATTAAATTACTCTCAAAGACGTTAATGTCAAGCAAGATGCTCGGCGGCTGTGATTTCATTTAATACCGGCAACTTGTAATCGACTGTTCATCGAAATATATATGTCAACCCCATGTCAAGCCCAAAAAGTCCATCAAAAAGCACGAAAAATCAATAAACAATAAGATACGAAAGGCCAAATAGGGAATAAGAAAAAAAAATAGTATCTTGGTACCAAGAAAGCTGATTTTGGATTATGGAGAAGTAGAAGATAAACCCGATGTAGACGAAGATACTTTCAAAAAAGCTAAAACTACTTTTTTTACAAAATTTTAGAAAAACTGAAGAAGACCGAAGAGACATCGAAAAGCGAACTATATTACAAAGTGAATCTGGAGAATGGTTGGAGCTACGACGGAATATGCTAATAGCCTAAAACCTCGGCAAATTGTCAAAAGAAAGCAAACCAATTCATGCATGAATATCGTTCAAAATTGCTATTTAAACCCAGCGTTGATCACGTCCAATCTATATGTCATGGTAAAAAATTTGAAAAAATAGCACTTGAGCAACTATTTTCACTACATAATATTAAAATTGATAATTGCGGATAATTTATCGATGAAAAATATCCGTTTTTAGGTGCTTCGCCTTATGGTGTCACAAGTGAGATGCTTGTAGAAATCAAATGCCCCATAGCGCCTTTTAAAATGGGCATTGACGAGGCAATTAAAAAGAATAAGATGCACTTTTATAAAAAAACAAAAATGGTGAAGTAGTAATAAACCAAAGATCGGACTGGTTTTTCCAAATTCCGGCACAATTACATATCTGCAAAAAAAATCTTTGTTTGTTGGGGATATGGTATGGCGCCAATAAAATAAAAACAGAAATTATAACAAAAGATGACAAGTTTTGGGCTAACGTAATGGAACTGAAATTACTAAAATTCTATTACGATTGTCTTCTTCCTGAGATAGTCGATCCAAGGCATATTATGAATAAGCCAATTCGTGATCCAGTATATGCAATTAGTAAGAAAAATACTATGCCAAATATTATAAACGTTTCAGGAGTTTCAAAAACCAACTGCTCTGATACTGCTGACGTTCTGTATTTGGAGAAGTTTCCAGCAAAGGTGAAGTCACTATTGTCGATAGCTCAAATTACGTAATGCCATATAACGAATATTGAAAGTCAATACTGAAGTGTGTCTTGCATGTTTATTTGTTGATTTCATGTTGTATTATGTAAAGTAAATACGTTGAAATGTAAATAACGTTATGTAAACTGGAAATGTGTAAATGTTAAATATCATTTTGAAATATTAGGTCCTTACATACGAATTTGGCGTTTTGTCGTACTGGCTAATTTGATATGTTTTATGTCCTCTTTGGTTAAGAATTCGAATTTCAAATTTATACAGCTATTTACTCACGCATTTTTGTTTCAAAAACCTTAATTTATATATTTTTTCCTCTTTTGGTTTTTTTTGCGTCACTTAGTTTAAAAATGGAATACTTGAAATATCGCGTTATTTACGAGTACGAGTGCCACCGTGGCACCAGTGCTTCAGAAATAGCTCGAAGTATTATTGCTGTGTATGGTGGCGGTGCGACAAAAGAAAAGAAGCGCGAAAGAGCGTTTTTGGTTCCAACGTTTTCGTGCTGGATATTTCGACCTGCAGAACAAGCCCCATCGCAAACCACGTCCGAGTTAGCTGTAGGCTGCGGTGTGACAGTGACAAAACTGTTTTAATCTACTTTGATAAATTGGGTAGGTGAAAAAGCTTGAGAGGTCGGTACGTCATGAATTGAGTGCAGCAAACTTACAAACGCGCGTCGACTGCTGCGTTACATTACTCAACGGGCACAATAATGAAAGGATTTTAAGTCGAATCACTTGTTCACAAGTCGAAAGACCTGTGATGATCCTGTATGACAATCGGAAACGCTCATCGCAATGGTTGATCCCTGGCGACCCAGCCAAATCCTGCCCCGAGCGAAAATTGATTCAAAAACGTTACAATTGAGCGTTTGGTGGACTGGTGCCGGTGTCGTTCAATACAGCTTTCTTAAATCTTTCCAGACGATTACGGCAGATGTTTTTTGTCAGAAACTGCAAACCATGATTGAAAAGCTAGCTGCTAAACGACCGAGGCTGGTCAATCGCTGTAGGCCACTGCTGCTTCAGGACAACGCTAGACCACACACTACACAATAGATGGCTACCACATTAGAGGAGCTTCAATTGGAATGTTTAAGACATCCAGCTTTCTCCAACAGATTACCATTTTTTCGAAACTTGGATAACTTCTTGCAAGGGAAAAAATTCAACCCCGATGGGCAGTCCAAAGCGCCTTCAAAGATTTTATTGATTCCCGGCCGAATGATTTTTAGTAGAGGGATCAATGAACTACCTATGAGATGGCAAAAGTGCATAGATAGCAATGGTATCAAAATACTTTGATTCAATAAATGTTTTATATTTAAAAAAAATCACTTTATGTTTTCTTCACCTTCCTTACAAAACGTCAATTTGATATGTAATTACCTAATATTTTAATTACTGTAACCAGTAATAAGCGAAATAATAAGACGAAGATATAAAAATGCAAATAAGGATATCTAAATTACGAATAAAATTAAATAATTACGTGTGATATAAAAATAAAAATTTATAAATAATTTTGAGGACTGTAATTAAAATATTATAATGTAAAGAATTAACAGTTTATGTTAAAATGTAAATTATTTTATGTTGATTTGTTTGTTTAATTAAATGTATATTTTTGCCTCTAAAAAACAGTGTGTTTGAATTATTAAAACATGTGCTAGCAGAAGGAAGTGTTATAAATCTCATCCTATTATAAACAGGGAAAAGAGTTATTACAAAAGAAGTAAGACTTTAAAATATATTATGAACGTAAAATGTAATTTAATACATAATGTATATTAGTATAAAATAGTATTAGTATAGTATATCGACAAAAGAACAGCAAAAAGAAAAACAAAAAGTTGTAAGGTCAACTCTGAGACGTCTCTGTTATATCGCGCGGTACCGTGTGGTCGACTGCTACTGGTAAGTTGCGCGGCAAGGATCCGCGCGACTTTCAAACCGCGTAATTGATCGGGGTGCGGGCGGGTTGCGGGACGCAAAAGTTCTATTTTAGATCAATTGTTTACCGATGCGTCGCCTTAATTACCGCAAGAAGATAGACCCCGGATGTACAACAAGTGATGTGTAGTGAATAGAAAGGAGGCGAAAGGACGACATTTCCCATTTTCCAAGAACTGAGATAGGACTTAATATTGGTTACCGTGTATTTGTGCTAATAGTGTTAACTTACAAGGTTTTAGTGTGGTAGAACTTCGTAAATTGTTTGTGAGCTACAAACATTTTGAGAATAAATGTTTTTTGGATAACTCAATAAGAATAACGGTGTTTAATTGGTGTAACATAATTTAAAAAAATATTAAAAGGTAATGATGTCTCGCGTCTAGAAAATAAAAATTTGCCCCCCATGCAATACAAAGTATACAAAAATATAAAACAAAGTTAAGAAATAAAAAAAATTCATAAATATACTAGTCTTTTACTTATTTTACCTTCTTTATCTTTAAGATTGTTAAAAAACCTTGTAGAATAGAAGAGAGATTTTCGCGCTGTCACAATGGCATTATACCAAAAATCTAAGGCCGTCATTTTAAAATTAAGAAACGAAGAACAATCTAATTTAAAAAGAAAGTTGTCAAATTGAAAAAGGGGTTTCCTAGCAGCGAGGTGATAAATACATGGAGTAGTCGTAATGTCCTATATAAATAAGTAGTTATGTATATGGAATCATAGAAGGGGAAGAATTTGGTTGTCTCCGTCTACTTATACAAAAATGCTAATAAAAGAAAGAGATAGTACTATTTTTTAATGTTCTCACTAAAATATCAATCCAAGTCACCATTTATTGTTATATTTCTGTCAAAAAAGCTGTCAAAAGTGATGTTCCAGAGCTTTGATTATTTAACCAGATATCGATCATTTTTAAACTATGATCATATTAAATGTTAGAATTGTTAATTTTGTTATTGAATAGGCAGGTAGTTGTTTTGTCTATTTATGAATCGTAATCATTGAAGACAAGCCAGACTTTAATTATCAGACCGAAAACTTTGATGCTTGACCTTGAATAACTTTTTAAGCAAACATGGGATCTTTCGGTGTTTTATTTATAATAGTGTACCCCAGATCTGTACCAAAATTCAGCATGTTGGGAATTGATGCAAACTGACCACTATTTTTCTGGCTAATTTGACGGGACTACAGGGTGACTGGTGACAAATTTTAGATATGGAAGGAGAGCACTCTGTACTCGATTCTGGTCATAATTATGTAATAATGTCCACATGTCCTGAATTACCGCTAACTTTCCAGCCCTGCGCTTTCTTCCAGTGTAATCCGTCGTCGTGTGTGAATTAAGTATGTCTACTCAATACACAAATGCTGAATACTTACATATGGTACGTGCGTAAGCGCTTGCAGCGCATACGTCAGTGCAAAGTAGGTACCTACGCTAGTGTAACATTCCGTTGCGTAATTAATTCTTTAACTTTCAGCTAAGTTTACTCAGTAAATAATTAATATTAATGTTTCTCAAACTATTACGTCATCGAATTTCGAAAGTGACCCACCAGTCATCCTGTATATCAGGAATAAGAAAAAAAAATGTATAGTTCTTTATTTTTTATATTAAAAGAATTTTAATGAAAGTAAATAAACCATAAACTATGATTATTTCATTTCCGTCAAGCTCTTACAAAAGTTCATTAAATTTCAATAATATATTTCAAGTTCAATATTTAGTTGTAAAATATCGATAGTAGATTCAATACTCATTGTGCAACCCTAAAAATGGACGACATTTTATGTTATTTTTCAAGTTTAGGTATGCACGTTTTTTGGTACTTAGGGCTTGTCCCTTGGTTGAAGTCAATGGAAAAAATATTTTAGAGCAACATGAGCGATGTATCGGAACTCCTTCATTTTAGCCGTGAGCTTGCAAGCAATAACGAAACATTTTCCATCCAGATCCAGATCCAGATTCCAGGCGTGTCTCTTCTCCTGTAAAAAGAGCACATTCAACTTGACGCCCACTTTCCAAAGTGTATCTGTACCGATCACAAACCAACTAGGGCTTCTAGGCATGACCATCACGTCGAAACTTAATTTCGGTCAACAGATTGAAACCATGGCACAGTCAGCTTCCAAAAAATTGGGAGTTATCGCAAAGGTCCGGCGGTACTTCAACTCCGAACAGCTGCTCAACCTGTACACAGCCCAGGTTCGATCTTGTATGGAGTACTGCAGCCATCTTTGGCATGATTCCGCAAAATACCACCCTGAAGCGTTGGATTCTGTCGACCTAAGGGCCCGTAGACTCATAAGTGACGACAAACTTACTTCTTCGAGACTGCAAAGTCTCGAGCATCGTCGAAAAGTTGCTAGTCTATCGGTTTTTTACAGATTGCACTTTAGAGAGTGTGCGTATGCTCTTTTTCAGTTGATCGAACTTTCCCCCTTTCTCCACCGGTCAACCAGACGCAGACAGAAGTTTCACCCATTTGTGGTTAGCGTGCCGATGAGCCGAACTAAACGGTTCGATAGCTCATATTTGGTTCGTGTTGCCAAAGAGTGGAACGATTTGCCTGCGTCTTTTTTTCCAGACAAATATAACCCTGGAGCTTTCAAGTGTAGAGTGAATAGGTACCTCTTGGACAGGCGTGTACGATCCTTGCCTTCATCGTCACTTTCCATCAGGTGAGATGGAAGACAAACGCCTACTAATTATTAATAATAAAAAAAAACAACAGGACGATACGTTTTACGATTCCCTTTTTAATTTAATCAAAGGTTGAATTTGTAATGCAACCATCCCCGTAGGACATTGCTAAAGGCCGATTAAAGCTAAAAATTAAATTAGTTCATAGCTGCTTCAGAAGGAATATTATTTAAAAAAATATTACTTGAATGAAGAAAGATCGATTTAAATAATTTTGCAATTTGTTTTTATTGTTCGTAGAGACTAAACATGTCATATATTTTATAATAGGAATTAATTTATTTGCTCAATAAGGAGAAATACTTTCTCAATTTAATATTCTCTGAATTATGATTGAATGTCACTCTGACATAATATGATGCATTAATTAGACCATACATTGTTGGTGTAATGGGAGCGGTTTATTTGAACCAGCCAATTTGAACAATGTTTTTCTGGGGAAAAAATCTTAGATAAATCAAAATTGGCTTTATCTGTGCAATATTTAGCCAATGTAGCTAAACCAATTGCGTATCAGTAGTTTTCGAGTTTCAATATCGTAGGTGGCTATAAAATACTTAAGAAATAAAAGAATCAAAATGGAAATATTTACTGACACTAATTGGGAAAACAATTGAACAAAAAACATTAAAATCGATTTCAAACTATTTTACTAAAAAGAGTATGCATGCGAAATGGGTGTCATACGCCAAAATTTTCGTAAGAGGTCTCTGCCAATGTTTTAATCTCTTGCGAGAAAAACAAAGAATTGAAATGCCGATATCCACGAGCCATTTCTATTCTTTATTTTTTCTATTATGTGCTGTGCTGTTTTACCTATTAATGTTGTAAAATAACCGTTTAAAGCTATTTATATCAATAATCAACGGTTCAAAACTTCACCCATATTGTTTGCATATTTTTGGTGAGTTGAGTACGTTTTAGCACCAGGGTGGTCCCATTGTAATTTCGTGAGAGGTGGATGCCACGGAACTCCTCAATATTAAGTAGGAAAAGTTTACTGATTGACCGTTTATATCTTTGTGATGATCCAAAATAAGATAGGTACATATATGTTGTCAAATATGTCCAAGACTGGACCTGGGCACAGATAATGGGGCTCCTCAATGTCAAATTTTACGTTCGTATAAACTAAGTAATTTATGAGACCGTCTTCGATTGAATTGGGTTTATTTTTATTTGGTTTACTTTGATAAGTCCAACACATTACATTTGATGATAAAGGGACGACGATGAAGCCTGGAATGAAAGTGCATAATTAATTCTTCAATAGTTACTAATAAACCCATCGTGTTTGGAACCGTTTGTACTTTTATTTTAAGTATATAAATTTTGATAAGTCAAACAAATTACACGCATTAGCGAGCATCTGCGTCTAGCACACATGAAATTATAATGAACCAACATAGAGCTTAACTAAACCCAATGCAATAGTAATTCGTAAGAAAAATAAAAAAAGATATGTAAAAGCATACTGAAAAAAAAAACAGATGTACCAGAATACCAAAGATTTTTTCTGAATCTTTATCAGATTCAGAAAAAAACTTTGTAACCAATGAAACGTCAATGACCCTGTGGCATTTTAGTGATGTTATCCATACTGATTATTGAAATATGAAATCTAATCGCTTTGGCAAAGCGATAATCGACATCAACAAATCAACAAAATTATTTTTTGATCAATACATCACATGCTTAAAGTATAGATTGCCAATTTTTTTAACTTTGCAATCCCTGTGTTGAATAAAACCCTACAAAGTGAATATCATTGCTGGTTTAAGTTACTCGTAACTTTTGGCATTTGTCAGGGGCTTACGTTGTCGTTGCAGCGTAGAAAGTTCTTGAACGGAAGGCGAATGTATTTTTGTTCGTATCATATGCAATTTACAAATTGCAAAGTAATATAATTTTATTTAAGTATATATGTTATTTGAAATATAATTACTTATTTTTAAACATGTTTAACATTATTTTTTTTTCAAGTTACAATATGGGAATATTGTAGCTACATTTCATGCAAACTAGGACAAATATTAAAATAATATCATCCCTACTCTGGGTGTTTCTTTTCTATTACTGTATTTGTCTTAAACGATTAGTAACAACAAATAGTAGAAAATAATATTCTTCTAAATGTAACTTTTTACAACGATTCCAAAAAAACCATTGTAGCAACTAACGAAGCAGCATATTAGAAAATGCTTAAATTTTAATTAGTAAAAGCGTTTTCATCAGTAATCCATATCCATACCCAAGGCAAGTTGAGTGAGGACCTTTCTTTAATAAAATTATGAAAAAAAAATATAGATAAGTACTGTAAAAGTAGGCGAACATTAGACAATAATACGCCTATTTAGTGCTCCAAATAAATAAATAAATGTAAAGCAAAATACTAAATAAACAAATTCTATGCATTTAGTTTGCTATTCAATTTGAAACGTCCCAAGACAAAAAAAATAGTAGGGGAAGGGTGGGCAGGACGGATAATAATCTTTTTAAACACCTGTTATTTCTATATTATACACAATATTAGGTATTTAATTAATGAAACTAGTAAAAAATTTCATCAGTCTTTATTGTGGCAAGTTTCGTTCATCAGTCTTAAATATTTTTTTCAGTCTTAGAAAAAGAAGGAAAAGTGGAAACTATCCATCTTACCCGAATAGGGGTGGGTAAGATGGATTCTATGGTAGGGCAAAGCGGACATTGCTATTAAAGTACTATTATCAAGGCAGCAACTGCTGGAAATAATTAAATTAAATACAAAATCAAAATCCTAATACATCTAGTTTAAAAAAGTAAAATAAAACATACATCAAACAAAAATAGACTTCATAAAAACAAATTAAACAAAAACAAATTATATAAGTATTTTTCTCCTTACTTAATAATTTATAAACTTAAACAAATCTAACATTTACGGTCTACCTATAAAGTAAAAATTTTGGTTTTACCACTTAATCATTCATGCAAAAATCACAAAAATATGATCCAAAACCCGTATAACTTGTGCAAAGTTCATGTGTCCACACTTCGCATAGGCTACACTGGATCCAATCCTCATTTGGAGGATATTCATAAGGTTCGTTACGAACAGAACAAAAATATTCTTTGTTTTCTTTATTACTCAATTTCTTTTTTGGTTTACTTTTTGGCTTTTGTTTGGTTCCACTTGTTGAAGGTTTTGGTTTAGCTTCTTCGAGATTTAATTTTGGTTTTTTCTTTGGGTGTATAGTTTTAGTAACCTTTGATATCTTCTTAATAGCCTTATTTTCTAGATCTTCTGTTATTGGAGTGCTCGTAAGAATCTCTGCCTTTTGAAGTTTTCTCGTTCTTTTGGTAATTTTGTCTTTTGTGTAAATTGGAAGCGGTCTGAGATGAGCTGGTGTTATATTTTCTAGGACAGTTATCTGAGATGGTGGTATTCCGACTTGCAGCTGACAAGGAGATTTTACAGGTGTTGGAGTGGTCATCCTTGGTGATGAGATAGAAAATTGGTGTAACGGTTGCTGCAGCGAATCAATATTTTCATTTGTTTCAGATGTATCAAGACGTAAAGGATCAATAGTTTGAGGATTGTTGTTGAGGGTGTGTTCATTTTCTTCAGCTTCTCGTTCATTTATATCGTGAAAAAGCGACAACGTCATGTAAATCTCTTCTACAAAAATAAATTTGTTAAAAGGCCATATACCGGCTGCTTTGAAGCCGCTTATTGCATTCTGGGGAACCGAAGCTTTTAAATAAGCTGGGGATAAGAGTATTGATATATCCACTTGATTTATAATTCGACCTGGGTGCTGCTTTTGGAATGTATATATTTCTTGTTCAAAATATGTTTGAGGGGTCCGTAAATGCCAACATCTACTGGTTGCAGCTTATGCGATGTGTGAGGTGGGATTGAAAGCATGACAACATTGTGATCACGAGCATATTGAATTGCGGGAAGAGATTTATGTGACATGTGATTATCCAATAAGAGTAACACTTTTTCTCTGCACTTGGCCTTATATGTTCGACAAAGAATACCATCCAGTCGTAAAATCTGTCTTTTGGGATCCACCCGCTTTCCGTAAAAATCGCTTGTGATCCAGGTGGAGCTCCATCAAGCAGACGTGGGCAAGCTTTCTTCCTTTTAAAAATTAAAAAGGGAGGCAAATATGATCCCGCTGAATTGCAACAAGCTATGACCGTAGTTAACGTTCCTTTTCCAGACTTGAGACCATTCCGACTTGACGTTTGCCATAGGTAGACAATATCTTTTGTGGCTTAGTTGTGGTTGTTTTAAGTCCAGTTTCGTCCATGTTATAAATGGTTGTGGCCTCAATGGCCTTTATGTTTTCGTATAAGATCCTCTAGTAAATCGTGAAAACGTCCTACCTGGTTCTTATTGAATCCTTGCAGTCTTGCAATTGACGTAGGCTCGGGAGTCCTTAAAACTATTTAGGGATTCCGTCTTCGAAAATTGCGAAACCAGTCTTTACATGCAATGTCACCTTTAAAGGCATTCTTCTTGTTTGTAGCCTTTGCAAATTGTGCTGCCAACACCAGGAACTCTCTTCTAGTTAAGCCGTACCAGGCTATCCACACCCTGGATGTATGATACTAACTCCTTTTCTTCTTCTTCATTAAATATATTACAAAAACGTCCCAGTTTTTTTTCTGTTTTTTTTGTTTTTATGCAGAGTTGCGTAGGGAATGCCATACATTTTTAAGGCTTTATTTATTGAAGACATTTTAGCTTTATCCATTGCTTTTTTCAAGTTTTCCTCTGACCAGGCGCCTCTCGAAGATTTCCTCACATATTTGTACACCATCTGTATTGCAAAATATTTAATATGAAATCAAATGCTTAAATTAAACTAATGCATTTTCAGGAGGGCAAAATGGATACCCGGGTAAGATGGATTAATCCATGATGCCCGGTAGGTACATGAAATATTTTATGATGTGAACAAAACGTAATAAAAGCGAATCTCAAAAAAAACTGAATAGTAATAAAATTAATAATAAATACTGAATAAAAAAAATGCCTTTATTGCTATAATTACCTTTCATGAACAAGAAATATGATGATTTGCTTACCTTGCATACATCAATGTTTTGGTGCAAAAAACTTCCCGAGCCCCACTGCACATCAAAGATGCGCTGTTCGTCACGCGTTACTGATTGAAAACGCGTCGGTCAAGTGGCGGGAGCTGAGCGAGCGTTCGAAAACTTACCACAATAGTTTGTTTTCGAGATGACAGATATCCATCATGCCCACCCAATCCGTCATGCCCACCCTTCCCCTAGTACAATTCAAATGATTGTAGTGTTGCCGAACTATCGATAGTTTGACTATCGATAGTTGACCTCGGGAATCATCTATAATATCGATAGGCCTAGTATCAGTATATTGTAATACTATCGATAGTATCGATAGTATTGAAGCTCAATATCGAAATTACTATCGATTGTATCTATACTATCGATAGTATCGGCCATGACTATTATAATAATAATTGATACTATCGATAGTATCGATATGTTTGCGCGGTCGATAGTAGGCTGTTATTCAATAGTATTGTGTATGAATATTGGTTGATGTAGGTAGTAAATATTTTGAGTCTGTAATCTTGATGTTACTACTTGATGTGATTTGACCTTATAAAATAGTGCTACAGTATTTAAGGTGGATTCCTTCTGCAATGGCAAATCACTAAAAACTATTTATATGCAAAAGTTTTACTACAGAGCTTATTGGATTACGAACTAGAAAATAAAAAGGGTTTTACAAAGCGTCAACGCAAAAGCTGCAACAGTGGTGAGTAAAAAACCATCTAGTTTACTGCCATCCACTAGCTAGACAATTACTTTATAAGCAATACTATTGAGAAAAAGGTCACTATCGATAAGGTAAACTATCGATAGTATCGATACTATCGATAGTATCGATTGTTATTGCAATATTCAGTAGCAATAGTATCGATAGTATCGATACTATCGATAGTGCATCCGATATTGAGCTTCGATAGTATCGATACTATCGATAGTATTACTGTGTGTCGATAGTATTGCCGTTCACGAGGCTATCGATACGATCGATAGTATCGATAGGGCTATCGATACTATTGCTTTTGCCCAACTATCGATAGTCTATCGATAGACTATCGATAGTGGACTATCGAGCGGCAACACTAAATGATTGAAAACTTGTGAACGGTAATTTTAATTAACCAACAAAAAAATGTATTATAATAATACCATGTACACAGAGACATAATTCAGTGAAGTAAGTATAACCTTTATTTGTAAATATCAGTAGTTTAATATGGTACTTACCAAAGTCAGAAAGTTTTGATTTTCATTCGCGTACTATGCCACAGACAAGGGGGCTAATCTAAATTAGAATTCTAATATTCTTGGTAGGAACCAAGATAAGGGTATCTTGGTTCCTAACTAGGGAATTAAACCAATCTCAGAACATCGAATTTTATTTTAAATGACTTAAGATTTTAATCTAACTGCTTTTTACCATATTTACTTTATTTCAAACCAACTTTCTTTTAGTTTATTTTGTACTTTGTAAATTTACTACTTTGTAGTTTATGGCCAATTTTAATGGCTGTTATGATTTAGAATGTGTATTACCTATGTATGTACCATCATTCAGATAACCTATAGGTACTTATCAAAATGAAATGCTTCAATCTATATGTTGAGTTTAATTACAAGTAGATACCTATTCGAAAAGTTGTACATATAGGACCAGACGCAGCAATAAAACTTGTACTTAATTAGGTGCTGACTAAGATATTTTCACTTACTAAGTAATGCGTAATGAAATGAGGACAATGTTTACTTTTTCCACCATTTGTTTCCCCATTCTAATTGTTTAACCATGAATGCCTCTTTTTGGTTTTGCTACATTCATAAGTAAGGTGTGCATATATTTATAATGCTGGTTTAATTTTAATTTTTTTCATTATGTCCCTAGGAATTTATATAATATTTACAGCAATTATGATTCCTTTTATTTACTTCTTTGTTAATTTGATCTCTTGAGGATAATGATTATCCTGCTTATTCACAGCAGTTTACTTATATAAATTGTGTCATTATTACATTTTTTTTTAAAGCGGTATCTCAAAAAAAAAAATTTTATGATTTTTTGAGATATATATCACTTATGCGCTGTGTAGGCAGGGCCAGATTTAGAGGTCTAGAGGCTCTGGGGCAATAAAGGAGTGGAGGCCCCAAATTAATTTCCGAATAAAATAAATAATAAATTAAGTAATGCAAAACAAACTCAAATTGTTAGAATTAACACAAACTTAGTCAAATATTATTATAACATAATATTAATATATATAAAATTGCAAGCATTTTTCGATGAACAATCGTTGAAGATTTTGCTGAAATCCAGCTCTGGAGTAGATCGCATTCAATACTGGTTAGGGATTACAGTCCTCACTCTCCAATTCAACACCAATAAAATCGAGTACATTATAAGTGTAATCAGTTTTCGGAATTCGATGAATAGGTAACTTTAATTACTCTTTGGAGGGCAAATACATTTAAACAAAACCGTAATGTAAATTGTTTGTACGTAAACAAACAATATCATTAATTTTTTTACCAACTAATTATAATTAGCTAACTAAAAAGTAACATTCTTAACCGTATCTTGCGTTCATGACCAATTGTAAACTCAAATTATATTTACTACTTAAAACAAAAAATTGCTACCAAGATACTAATTCAATATGCGTATCAGGGCTTTTTGATGTTTTCGGATCGGGTGAAGGAATATGGGTAAATTAATCGAACAATTAATAACAATTTGTGTAAGTTTTTACTTTGTACAAGTATTAATGGTTAAAAAACACATTTTTTTAAATATCTTTCTATGCTCACTATGCAATTTAATTTTGTATGCAGAAGGGCATTCCATAATGTTTACCTAAGAACTATCAACATGGGTTTAGCTGCGGCCGCTCAGTTCGTACTAACTTCGTTTCCTTTATTTCCGATGTATCTCAAGACGTAGATGCCGATGCTACTAAAGTCCAATTTTAAAGGACCACTATTGAGAATGAAGTGAAAACAGGTCGGACGCCAACCGGAGTCACTCAAGAAGAAGCTCAAGCAATTGAAAAAATCGACTGAATGAACTGCGATCATGAATAATATTTGCTTAATAATGGTTTGCATCGCAGCAAACCATTATTCACGATCGCGGTTCATTCAGAACTTCTTCTGGAGTGACTCCGGTTGACCTGTCTGACCTGGTTTCGCTTCATCCTCAAAAGTGGTCAATCATCTTTTAAATTCAGTAAACTAATTAAAAACCGTACCACACTCACCAAAAGTACTACCAAAGGTTCAAAACTTCCTTTCGAACTTTTTTTTAATCATTATAAATGATAGCACAAAAATCACATTGTGAGGTCCATTGTTGCAAGCAAAATCCCGCCATACTCTAAGTAAAATATGAATTTAAAAAAAACTATATTTGAATTTCAATAGGTATCTATGTTCCATTTTTCAATCTGTGTATTACTAAATAACCTGTGTTTACGATGGTTAATAACTTGCCAGTATTAAGTAAAGAGTATTTAATTACTTTTGACATACCTCTCGTAAAGGATGTCTGTTACTTAAGACTTAAGTAGAATTATGTATCTAAAGTGACTAAGCTCTTTTTAAACTTCTAGTTTTCTTATTTTTGATGGCTATAAAATCTTCTATATCACAATTTTGGCCTTTGTGAATGAATATGTGAAAGAGATTATATTATATATCAAAAAAATATGAAAATTTAAACTTATTTACGAAATAATAATAATTACACAGTTACCAAATTAATGAAAATAAGTGCAAGACAAATAGCGATCTATTTTATAATTATAATCAGAATAATTATTAAGTGTATTGTGTACAATGAGAGGGTGTTATTGTTTTTAACTTATTACAGTTCCAACCTTATACAACGAACAGTCAAAAATACTCGGCCGTCTCGAGAGTACCTACGCCGCACCGCGCCGCCAGTCGTCCGCCGCCGTTGTAGGAAACATTGCGTAAACTAGTGTTCATAAAAGAAAACATTCACATTCGAATTAAAAAAAAAATAGTGAAGTGAAATAGTTTGTAATTGTGCGAATAATCTCCATTTAAAAGTTTTGAATTAGGTACGTAAACACAGTTTATGTGTCGTTTCCATGCATTTCGATATTCAAGTTGAATACTGGTAGGCTCTATAAAGGTGTGACTGGCAATGTATAAGGATGTAGTAAATATATAATATTAAACTTATGACGATAAATATCTTGTCTTAAAATGAAGGAAAGAAGTACAATTTCTTAATAATTTTAGTTTGTGTGGCTTGGCTAGGCGTACGAAGGCAAAGTTACGAAACTTGGCTTACATAGTCAACAACAAACAGACTTAGGTATTAATTAGTAACTTTTTTATACTTTTTTCAGGAATAACGATGAGGCGCGGTGGATTTTATATATTTTCTATATATTTTGTCATTTTTAAACAATGGTGAGTTATTATTTTTATAATCTTTATAAATCTTGATATGATATTTTATTGTAGAAAACAAAATATATTCTACTCTTTATTAGTACCTACATATTTAATGATTAGATGGTTTGATAAAATTTATTATTAATTCATAATTTACATTACATCCTAGTTGCAAATTAAGTGAAAATTACGTGTAAATTAAATTCATGTTTTCACATATAACTTGAAGATAGTGAAAAGCGTACTTGTGTAACGTATTTATTCTCGTGGTCTTGTAATTTTTTATTTTAAATTATATATATATATATATATATAAATTTCCTTAAACATTTCCTTAAATTTAAGGAAATATTGTCTACATACCTACAACTGTTAACATAAACAGCATTTATTATTGCTATTATTTCAGTATTGGTAGGTACATATTTCATTTCGTTTTATTGAGAATACCAATTGCGATGTTACCTAATAAAGATCTCACCATAAAAACAATATTGGACGGTCTGATTCGTTATTTTTCATAACTTTATTATTTTTTGCTTACCAAAGTTAATACGGACACTGCTTAGATAAATGTTATCAGTAGAATAGTTTTGACACTTGACAAGACTTTACATAGAAATAATGTCAAGTTCTAAACATTATTCTATACCTATATAATTATTCCTTATATAAATGAAATAACAAATCTCACATTGGTAGCAAATGCACAAAAATTAAGAAGAAAATATTAATATAAATTTATATTCTATTTTTAAGGAATCGTCACGTTAATAATTTAATGGAATCAAGAAGTTACTGGTTAAAGGAACTTGAAGACTAATTAAAATAGGGTTAGGTATCTCTCGGGACATGGTTGTTTCGGGAGTTACCTGTTTCGGATCGGTTGGGAACCGACAGCCTGGTGCCACCTCTGCGACGATTGCCTCGACGAGACGCCCCAGCACACGCTGGAGATATGCCCGGCGTGGGATGCGGAGCGCAGCGCGCTCGGTCTGTATTGGGTGCCGATATCTCGCTCCCAACCGTGGTTCACGCTATGTCTGCGAGGCCGTAATGCTCGCGAAGGAGGTGGCGGAGAGGGCGAGGGAAGATGATGCATCCTCCCTTCCGTTTCGTCACCGTCGCACGGGACGCCAGAGGCCGGCTTTCATTGCCGAAAGCTTCCCTCCCCCTCAGTCCCATGAGCCTTCGGTAGCGGTTTCGGGTGATTCCGCCTCCAGTCCAGGGCTCGAGATGGCGCGTGCGCTTCCCGCGCACCATCTCATGAGGGACAACTAGAGAGGGACCCCTCCCTCTCGGGACGTCGCTGGCGCTGCACAGAGCGCTGGCCAACGCTGTCGGGCCACGAATACATGCGCAAGCTCCTTGTGACCCGACTCCGTGCGGCCAAACGGAAGCCACAGGTTTTTAGCCGGTATGAGTCCGGCATAACCTGACTATGGACCTCGCTGGGTCGGTCCTCAGGATGATCCATGAGGAATATCCTGCGTCAAAAAAGAAAGGGTTAGGTATCTACAATGGTAATTTGTTATATTTAAGTATCTGATTTTCTTTGACACACAGGATAATCATTTTTTTATTGTGTATTGACTGGGCGTTACTATTCCCTCGAATCTAAAAGAAAGTTACGGTGAAGGCGAAGATGTCCTCACGTTACATTTATCCTGTTCACTTTCCTTTAAAAGCTCCAGGATAATATACTGGTCTGAAAAAGAAGCATGCGCGATTCGATCCACACATTGGGACCCCGAATCAAAATAAGCTTCAAATTCAAATTCAAATTCAAATATTTATTTCTCAACATTGACAATTACTTGTTCTTATTGACGTCAAATGAAACATGATTCTACCACCAGTTCGAAAAAAAACCTTCGTGAAGAAGAACTGGCAAGAAACTTCACGGGTTTTCGGTGTTCACACGATAAAATGACGAAATTCCGCAAATATAAAAATAAAATAAAATATATCGGACCCTTACATTTCGAACAATCGCTTTTTAAATGTTCCGGCTGAACGAGAAATGAAAATTTCTGACCTCTCCGCTTCCTCTGAGCTTGATTGAAACAAAAAATCCACCATGAGTTTTCTCTTCAGTCTGTTTCTAGCTCTGTGGTTTGAAAGCAATTGCCGACCTTTAATCTTATTCAGTAGGCATTGACAAAATTACCCAAGACATGACATCACATTATCTTACACCCTTAACACTATTACTTTGATCATAAATTACTTTGTCCACGTTTCCCAATTTGAGGAAGGTATCCATAGTTTGCCCTGTGCCCAAAAATAGCAGTCTAAACGCTTTAAATGGTCCATCAGCATTTTAAGCTTTCTTGCTAAGCTCTTGGATCGTATAGTGTACATACAAGTATGTCGATATTGTGACAGCGACGATATTCTTCCTTCACTTCAATCCGGTTTCAGACGTGGCCGTAGCACAGCTACTGCATTGCTTGACGTATTAGATAACTTGACTGCCCAGAATAAAGGGAGCTCTATTATATTGACACTACTTGACTCTTCTGGCGCTTTTGACTCTATTAACTTTCAAATCTTATTATCCAAACTTTCTTTCTTTCTTCGGTTTCAAACCTTCAGGACGCTGACAACAGGTTGTTGTTGAAACTTCTGATGGAACAAAAAAAGAATATTCTCTTAAACCAGTTTTTAGGGATATTCCACAGGGAATCTACTCTAGGGCCTCTTTTGTTTATTTTTTAGTGCCCACCTGAATTAGATCTAGTAAATTCCACACGCTGATGACCTCCAAATTATGACTCATGTAAATGCAAACAATATTGACCACAAGATATTACTTCTAAATAATGACCTTGACATTATTTTAGAATGGTTGGAGAAAACTCGCTTGCCCTAAAATAGCCCGAGCAATACTTACTTCTAGGTTCAAAGTAGTGAGTGGAAAAACTAAACAGAATTAAATTAATGTTCATGGTATTCATGTTTCAATTAGCGTTCTAAAGCAACTGTGTACCGCTGGTATGACGAGTTTAAGTGCGGTCGTTAAATTTGAAGGATGAAGAGAGAAGTGGACGTTTGACTGCTGTTATGGAAGAAAACGCGCTACAAGTTAACATTTGGTGCAATAAAACTGGCGAATCACATGCGAGGAGATTCAGCGCAATGTGCAGATTGGATCGGGAAGTGTTCATGATATTCTAAACAACCACCTTTGCGGAAGTAGAAAACGTTCGTGAAGCGCTGGAAAAATTTTGATCGCCAGTTTTATTCTCCTTAACGGGGTATTTAGTATCAATTCCCTTTACAAACCGAAGTAGCATTACTAAATGCTTGCCAGAAGTTTTTGCTGCTACGAGCAACAAGCGACTGAACATGGGACTCCGAGGCTTTTTGCTCGACCACAGTCCGCGAGTTTGATGACGAGGGACTTCCTACACACCACATCGGTAAATCCGCCGTACAGCCCTGATTTGGCACCGTGTGACTTTTTCTTATTCCCTGGCATTAAAACCAGCTAAATGGGATATAGTTTTCATCGCAAGAAGATGCGCTCACTGCATTTGAGAAGACCGCCGAGGAAGTACAAAAGGTACAGGCTGAAAAATGTGCTTTGAAAATTGGTTCAGACGCATGAAACTTTGTATAGACGCTGGTTGAGAGTTAAACACTTTTTTTTTTCTCATAACTTTTGGAGTGTCCCAAGTATTTATTTATTTAGATTCCTTAGGAAGACTTAGAAATGTCACACTTACAATGAGGCCTTTCTATCCTTTTTTGCTATTGTATTCGCACTTCTATATAAAGAACCGTTCGAATTACTTCAAATTTTGGCTTTACAAAATAAGTATCTAAATTACTATAAAAATCATTTTTTTAAAGCAGTTATTTCATCATCATCATCATCAGCCCATATTCGTCCACTGCTGGACATAGGCCTCCCCAATTTCACGCCATCGAGGTCTATCCTCGGCTACTCGCATCCAGCTCCTGCCAGCCATCCCGCGCAAATCATCACTCCACCGTGTCTGAGGACGTCCTACACTACGTTTGCCGAGACGCGGTCTCCACTCAAGAACTAATAAAAAATAAATAATAAACTAATAAACTAGTTATTTATTTAAATAAATTATTTAAACGACCGAGTGGTGTAGTGGTAAGTAGCTTTGCCTCATACGTCGAAGGTCCCAGGTTCGTGTCCTGGCCGGGGCATTCATTTGTGTGATGAACACAGATGTTTGTTCTCGGGTCATGGTTGTTTTGTATTTATATATGTATGTTTCTGGGTTCCCTCCGAGAACGCTTTATGTGGTCATCCATAACACAAGCTCTGCTTACTTTGGGACCATACAGTTGGTGTGTTTGGGGGAAAAGAAAATTAAATTTATAAATTTTAGTTCAACCAAAATTTTTGTCTCTGTTCCGTTTATAAAGTCAAGCCGTAAGAAAATCTTCAAAATAATTAAGAACAATATTATTTCCAAAAACAGTTAGGTTCCAATTCCATTGTTGTACAATGCTTTTTTTTCATGGAACTCTATATTAGACAGATTATCAGACAGATAATATTTGTTCGATATTAATATACTTCTTAAGACGATATTTAAGGATTAATTATTTTCTGCTAGTATACTCAATACTCTGGAGAAACCTGAATAAAGCTGACCATTTGAGACGCAGGCAGTACCCAAAGGAATTCCTGTTACGTTCAGCGTTTGGCCTTATGACTTTTTGATGGACGGTCGTTGTAATGCCAAATTTAGAGGACATTGTTTGAAATAATTGGAATTAGTAGAATAAAAACGCTATTTTTCTCAATTATTATGTATCGATCTATGCCTCCCTTACTCTGTAGCTGATATTAGAGTGAAAACAGACAAAGAAAATTATAAAACGTCGCTTCATTCTTCAACAGGTAATAATTAAACAGGTAGTCCTTTTAAGGTACTAGGTAACTTCGCATAGTTTTAGAGTATGTCATTTGACTTATTCAAAAAACTTTCCGTCTTTTTACTTGATGAACCCCGATCCCGGCAAGTTTTCGTTCTTTTTTCGTGCGTGGTAACAAGCAGACGTCTTATACCAAAGGGTAATTTAACAGTTTAATATTAAATATGCTGTAAAAGTTGTACAAAAAGTTTCGGTTTAAAGAAGAAATATACAACTTCACTTTTTTTATGAAGAACATTACAAATTTTATGCAAGTTAAACATACAAGAGAGCTAAAAATAGAACAATAAACAAATGTAGTACAACTTTCAGTTTTGAGGGTATTTTGACATTACAAAACAAGACCAATAATTTGCTTATACAAAAAGTAATATGAAACTACCTTTGGAGTGCAGAATGTCAAATAAACAAACCATTGTTATAGGCAGGATGGATGTGGCAAAGTACTTATATAGTAAAGTATTGATATTATTGTTTTTTTTGTCTTTGTTTAATATTTGTCATGAATTTGTAAATTGCAGTTATGTATTCTTAGTACTATTTTATTCAATGTAAATGAAAGATTAGGTCACTAAAGTAAAGCTGTCCAGTAAAATTTTTAATTTGTGTTTTTTCTTTGAGAATGTAGTTATTTTTTTAATTTATTTTATTTTTGCATCATTATTGTGCCATTGATATGGTAAAGTAGATAATTGATACTACCACATTTAATTCGCAGTAGATTTGTTGCTGTAATAACAGAAAGTCCTCCTTTGCTTTTCCTCTTTTAAATATGTTTGTACTTTTAACTTCTATCATATTATTTGGTATTTTGTTTTTGGGCAGTATGAAATTTAATATTTTTTTTTAACCATAAATTGTTCTTGGGTTCCGTAAGATTATGTTATTAGCATTTCGTAATCTTTTTAGCTGCGGATGATCTGTTTTTATGTTAAATGATGTTTTGCTGTGTATATCGCCAGATAACATTTTTCGAATGGGCAAGCATGTTTTAAATTTGAACGTAGTGCTAATATTCATCGGTTTGGTTTCTTTAAATAATTTTGATGTAGTTGTTGTAAAATCATAATGGAATAGTGTTTTTATTAGTTTGTTTTGTGATATTTGTAAGGTTTTCAGGTAAGTTTTTGCAGCTGATCCCCAGATTTCGATCAGGTAGTCGATGTGAGGTTTTACTAGAAAGTTGTAAATAATGTACTTTACTCTAAGGGGAAGGCAACGTTCAAATAAGTTTGAAAATTAGAACTAACAATAAAGAATAAACGAAAGCGACTCTTTATTTCTTCCGATGAGGTAAAGCATTTTTTTCTTTTTCATAAGGATCGCGGGTATGTATTAACTATAATTTCGCTTTGTCGAAAAGATGCAGAAAATACGTGTAATCTATAATAGATATATGACGTTATCCGCATAAATCACTGGTAGTCTTCTACCTGACGTTTCTTATTATACGTTCCGATTAATACTGTATTTTACTCGTATTGTTATTTTTATCTTTTTTTTAATACGAAACCGATGTAACACGATATATGTATTACGTAATATTCTATTATTTCTATATTTTTTTTCAAACCTGAAAGCCGTCATTAAAATTATTTAAATATAATGATGAACCCAGTGGACGAATCTCTAGCTAGCCATTTCAGTTACAGCAATTCCTGAGCCCTCTATGTAGACGCTCCCTAAACTGGAACCGTCGACCTCCCAGAATGAACCGGGCCAGTCGGGATAATTATTTACGACATGGATCCCAGATATCCTTTCTGCCCCTCGGGGCTTCAGGGGCTCCAGTTATGGAATAACCGCTATAAATAGGGGGGTGAATTTGCTTTTTGAAAAAGGAGATTATAAAGTGTAAAAAAGTACACCAATGCTCTCTAAGTACTCCCCAAACATCGACAGGCAACCGGTCAACCCAGTCGGGGAAACTGGATGGGACCTCCTCGTTACCCGTCAAAGAGGGGGGGGGGGCGACGTCAATGGAAAATACCAGTGACTTCAGCGTGCACATTTGAATTCGGCGTTCAACGCGAAATTCAACCAATCCGGGACTCGTGCACCGAATCAACCATAATTCAGGTACACGCAGGTCTAATCCGTTACTTTTACGATTATTAGTTAAAATAACAAATAATGAAAAATTCTGTTTTTCAATTCCATTTCATGGTAAAATTACACCAATATTTACACCCAAACATATTTTTTCGCATAGTGAAAAACGAAATAATAGGTCTTTACCTATGAAATTGCCGTTTTTCACGAAATAAGCGTAATTTTTTTATATATTTTTTATTTCTATTAATCAAAATAATCACCCATGCAATCAATGCATCTTTGCCAACGCATTGGTAGCTTATTGATGCCTTTCTTGAAGAAATCAGCTGGACGGGAGGCAACAAATTCTTCAAAGCCATTTTGTACTGCCTCTCGGGTATTGAATTTTTTTCCCGCCAAGAAGTTATCCAAATTCTGGAAAAAGTTGAAGTCTGTAGGCGCAAGGTCTGGTGAGTACGGCGGATGACGGAGAACTTCCAACCCCAACTCTTGTAGCTTGGAGACCGTCTGCTGTGCAGTATGAGGTCGCGCGTTGTCGTGCAGGAGCAGTGGAGCCGAACGATTGACTAAAGCTGGTTGGAGACGTGCGAGCTTCTCCATCATTGTGTTCAGTTCTTCACAGTACACATCTGCAGTAATGCTTGTTCCGTTTGGCAAGAAGCTGTGATGAATTACACCCGCGTTAGACCACCAAACAGTGACCATCACTTTTCTAGGGGTAAGTTTTCGTTTAGGGCATTGTTTGGGTGCTGAACCAGGGTCCAACCAACTTGCTGAGCGCTTACGATTGTCAAACAGGATCCATTTCTCGTCACAAGTAACAATGCGGTTCAGAATTCCTTCATTTGTATGCCTGCTGAGCAGTGCAAGGCACGTCTCCACGCGTACTTCGCGCTGGCGGTCATTGAGTTCGTGGGGTACCCATTTGTCAAGCTTTTTTACCTTGCCAATTTGACGCAAATGGACCAATATTGTTTTGGGGTGAATTTCAACAACTGGTGTTTTTTTATCGTATCGGTGAACTTCTTCATTTATGTGTTTTTTGTGTATTTTTTAGTTTTTATGTATTCTTTAGGACATTATATATTTCCAGATTTATGGATATCAACCTACCATTAAAGACCAAGGAGAAAATTAAAATTGAATTTTGGTTGCCAACGATCTGATAAACCAGCCACCGATTAATTTTTCTGGGCACCGATATGAGAAGGGTGACCACCGAGGTGATAAGTTTTTCCACCGAAATGATATTTGTACCCACCGATATCATTAAACCATGCACCTTAATGTACCAAAACGGTGTAAAAACATAGGTGGTACCAATGTATTTTGACAACAGAAACTTACACGTGATCTTTTTACATAAGACCTTCTAATCTAACGAGAACTGAGTTCTTAGTAATCCAATTCAAGTGTTTTATACTATAAAGAATAAAAATAAGGTTATTTTCATTATCATTGTCTTTATTTAATATAAGTTAAGTCTACCTATTCTAGAGCGAACATTAATCAGTGTTTGAAATTGACATATTTGTATTTATTAATGTAACATTATATAATTATTTTAATTAAACTTACTTATTTAAATAAAAAAATAATAACCGTTAGTGATCAGCATAATTATTTTAGTTTAACGTTAATCAGACTTTAAATTAAACTTTAATCACAATGGAAATACACTCCTCATCTGATCAAAACTTACGTCTATAAAATAATGTCCTCGTTTGGTCAAAAACTTACAAACTAAGTAATTCGTAATACTTCGGTAGTAATTCTGTTACTACATCATTGGCCTCTGGAACACTTATTTCACTATTTTTGTTTCGGGCAACAGCCGCCTTAGCTTTTTTCCTTTGATAATATGCGTGGGCAGAAATTTGGTCTTTTTTTGTGCAAGCCGACGAGCATGTGTAGTCGTTTGTATTAAACAAAATTCCTCTAAAAATCTTTAGTTAAATAATATATTTGCTATTCATATTCAGAAATGCCTGGGTAGGTACCATCCTCCCTATCTTAGCCGCTAAATAACTACCTGTAAGCGTAGTTGTGTTCCGGATGAAGGGGTGGACCAGCCAGTGAAATGACAGGAGCATAAGACTTGACCATCTTAAATGTTGGGTCAGCAACGCATCGTTAAGCATTGCACGTCCCTTTAACGATGTCCTGGATGCTACTTACCATCAGATAGATCCAGTGTTCGTTTGCTGGCTTCAATGAAATAAAAAATAGCTCACCATCATTATGTTAGCTTTATTGAATAGATACCTCCCCAAATGACATGCACTTGAAGGTCATACGTTGTAGGTGCATGCTACCACGTGTGTTTGTATTTAAAGAGATAGCTATCGAACGCGGGCGTGTATGACGAGTTTGTGCATACATCTTGCAATATAAATTACCGGTTTAAGTCAATAACATTAAGAATGTTTAATATAACCGATTTAAATAAAGTCTTCGCTATTTTACGATCATCAGGGCTCTGACTTCATTGAAGTCGGTTAGATGTTTTATTTAAACATTTTTATTTCACTATTTTTAATTATAAACTTTTGATACAGTGTACCGATAAAATGAGCAAATGTCATCGCTGAGCTGCCTCCTTGTGCGCTGCTACAGCACACGTACTTAACACACGTCGTGTAATATGCCATTGTTGTTGTTTGTTTTTATTTATTTTATTTTGTTAATAATAATAAGGTGTTCAAATAATAATGTAATGTAATATGTATGTGAGTTTGTAGTACCAATAAAGATTTTATCTATCTATCTATCTACCATTCCCTAAGTTGAGATACTGAAACTAATAGTAAAAGAATGTAGTAAAAGAATGAATGTAAATGTAAAAGAATGTATATTAGGAAAGTATTTCCTGGGATGTAGTAAAACAAACAAACATACATACACTTATGAAATTTGGCATACGTATTCCGCAACGAAATGACGGAAACCACCAATATGATAAAACGACTCACCGAACTGATAAAAAGAGTCACCGATACTATAAAGCAATCCACCGATGTGATAAAACTGTCTGTTGAATCATGAAGTGAGACAGCGATATGAGAAATAAGTCACCGATTCGATTTTTCTGACAGAATCGGTGAAAATTATCACAACGGTGGCAATAAACGACCACCGATTTCACCGATTTGAAAACACCGTCTTGATAAAAGACACACTTTTTCAAATATTACAAAAAAACCACAATATCTAGGATAAATTCAATAACAGTTAATCAAACTAATCCACTAATTACCTTTGTAAAAAGCAAAAAACCACAAAATAACTACTCATTAGACTAGATAAAGCCATCACCGATATTATAAAAAAAATGTCCGCGAGCAAATAAAAAGGCCTACTTACGTGTTTGGCGGGAATATGCAGCTATTTGGCTCGCATCCTTCCTGACTGCGTAGTAGCACGTTTCTAACGTAAAATAAATTTGGGGGCGGGGACACTGTGGGACTCGTCTATGCCAAATTAGATCATAATTCCTTTGGGTCACCGACAAGACAGCATTTTCCAGGACAAGTACGTTTGTGCCTCTTATAAAAATAAACGTATATTTATAGAACAAAATAAATTATTTTTTAATAAAAAAACTATTATTCCATGAAATAGAATAGGTTTTAAACTTGATTTTGTTATGTTTATAGACTTATAAGCTTTTACGTCTGTAAAAAAAGTTGAGGGACAGCACCGATACGGGAAAATTTGGAGTTTATGTATTTATTTCTACCCTTAAATATAATCTAATTAGAAAATATATTTTTGCCACAACCCAATTACTACTTATTCTATTCTAAAATAAATAATTCAATACAAAATTTTTATTTTAAAAAACGAATTTCAACGAAGACAAAAAAAAAAGTCGATTGGGAAATTCACCCTTTGATGCTAACGTCGAAAGCTGCTGCTAATTCAGCCGTGGATTGAGTTTCATCCGCTTCCACAATTGCCTTTAATTCGTCAATATCGACCAAAGTTTTCGGACGACCACGGGGTTAATTTTTCAGGTCAAAATTTCTAGAACGAAAGCGGGTAAACCAATAACGGGTGGTGCGTTCGTTTGTAGTGTTTGCTCCGTAAACGTCGTTGATGTTGCGTGCCGTTTGTGCCGCTTTGCTGCCACGACGGTACTCATACTCCATAATTACTCGAATTTTTAACTTATCCATGATGACGAACAATGTTCGAATGCGTTGAAAACAAAACACTAACTATTAAACAAATGACGATTTTAGAAAAAGAATTCCATGTTTGTCAAATAAAATTAATTTGAAATTAGAATTATCAGTCAAAAAAAAAAATATTTTCATTTGAAATGGCCAGTACGGCAAAACGGCAGTTTCATAGGTAAATACCTATTATGATAATATCAATTAATAAATTGTGAGACTAAGAGGCTATAAATCCTTGTTATACCTCAAGTGACCAGTTGATATCCAACAAATATAATAAATAAATAGCGTTGAAACCCAACGGCGAAAAACGGTTCTACTAAATCAAAAAAAAATTATACAATATTGTAGAAAAAGTACAACAATAATGGAATCTTATAAAACAGCTTCTAAATTAATTCCCCATAATGGTTTCTTAGCTAACATAGATAAGAAAGATCATACATACTCGTACCTATATATGTTAATTACAAAAAATACCAACGTTTTGAATTGAAAGGGAACGATATGTTCGAGCCAATCACTCGAGTTTACGGCCATGCCTTATGGATTATCCGTTGCTCCGAGGGTATTTACAAAAATTATGCGCGAAGTTATGAGTTACTTGTTGTGAATTTGGACAAAAATCGACTAGTACTTATAAACTAATACATATACTAAATTTTTAGGCTTTATGTTTAACATCGAACAGTCTATTTCTTTACCTGACGATAAGCGTTATAATAGATGATTAAATGAACTTCCAAGTAAAGTTCTATCGCTATTATATGAATCGCTTCATTCGAAGATAATATATAATTAAAAAGGTAGTCCTTTTAATGGACTAGGTAAGGCCTGAGAGTTTTAGGTCCACCCAGCTGTTTCTCGGATAAACCACACAGAGCACGTGCCGCGCGTGCTGTGTGCGCTGAACACACGCATGTCAACGCCGCTCGTACCTAGCGACTGCTTTATCAACCGACTTAGCGTCTGACTCGACGCGGCTCTGTGAGGGGCCTTTCATGTTAAATATCAACCAATTGTTGGATATCAACTGGTCATTTGAGGTATAACAAGGTTTTGTAGCCTCTAAGTCTAACAATTTATTAGTTGATATTATCATATTTCGTTTTTCACTATGCGACAAAATATGTTTGGGAGTAAATACTGGTGTAATTTTTTCCATTTTAAAATCATTTCATTATTTATTATTTTAGGCCAATAATCGTAAAAATAATGGATTCGACTTGCGTGTACCTAAATTATCGTTGATTGGTGCACGAGTCGCGGACTGGTTGTATTTTGCGTTGAATGCCGAATTCAAATGTGGAGGCACTGGTACTTTCCATTTAAGTCACCCCCCCCCCCGTTTGACGGGTAACCAGGAGGTCCCATCCAGTTTCCCGACTGGGTTGACCGGTTGCCTGTCGATGTTTGGGAGTACTTAGATAGCTTCGGTGCTATTATTATTACTTTTTTTTTTGTAGCGGTTATTCCATAAATGGAGCCCCTTAAGCCCCGAGGTTAGAAAAAATCTCTGGCTCCATGTCGGAAATAAATCTTACGACTGGCCCGGTTCATTCTGGGAGGCCGACGGTTCCAGATTAGGGAGCGTCTTCATAGAGGGCTCAGGTATTGCGGTAACCGAAATGGCTAGCTGGAGACTCGACTGGTTTCATTATTATATTTAAATAATTTTAATGACGACTTTCAGATTTGATAAAAAATAGAAATAATAGAATATTACGTAATACAGATATCGTGTTAAATCCCTTTCAGACTAAACGCATTTTCTGTATTCGTATTAACATTTTTAAACATTATTGAAAAAAAAAGACAAAAATAACAATATGAGTACTATACAGCATTAGTCGGAATAAGAAACATCAGGTAGAAGACTACCAGTAATTTATGCGGATAACGTGATTTATCTATTATAGATAACACGTATTTTCTGCATCTTTTCGACGAAGCGAAAATTATAATTTATAATAATAATCATCACGTAGAAGTCTACCAGGAATTTATGCAGATAAAGTGATATATCTATTATCGATAACACGTGTTTTCTGCATCTTTCTGATAAAGCGAAATACCCGCGATCACTTATGGCTTACCTCAGCGGAAGAAATAACGAGTCGGTATCGTTTATTCTTTATATTTAGTTCTAATTTTCGAACTTTTAGTACAACTTTTACAGCATATTTAATATTAAACTGTTAAGTTACTCTGTTGGTATAAGACGTATGCTTGTTACCACGAACAAAAAAAGAATGAAGACTTGCTGGGAACGGGGTTGATCAAGTAAGAAGACGGAAAGTTTTTTGAATAAGTCAAATGACATACTCTAAAACTGTGCGAAGTTACCTAGTACCTTAAAAGGACTACCTGTTTAATTATATACTATCTGAAGAATGAAGCGACGAAATATAATAATAAACAAATTTATGAAACTTCAAATATGCTCGATACGAGATTTTGCCAAACACATAGGTGTACTAGTCGCAGTCAGTCTAGCTAAAAAATAAGTACAACCATGAGGCAAAAGTTAAACTCTCTAAATTACTGTTAGAAGATTTAATCTGGTAGAAAAGTATAAGTAAATATACCATTTCCTGTTCAATTACTTCACAAATTTATAAGATATATACAGATGCACTCAGAACAGGCTGGGGCGCAGAATTCCAAAACAATAAGTTTTATGGGTCTTGGAAACATAGTGAAAAAGAATACCATATCAGTTATCTAGAATTACTAGCCGTTTCTTTAGGCTTCAAAAGTTCAGCCGCGGAAGAAAGAAATTGTACGATATTATTACGAATTGATAATACCACCGCTATTAGTTTCGTCAATAGGATGGGTAGTATTCAATTTCCATATTTAAGTACTCTAACTAGACACATTTGGCGAGGAACGTAATTTATGGATATTTGCTTTAATGTTCAGATAAAAGAAAATCACGCAGACGTGGAATCTAGCATGATCTATTCTTTTTAAGGAAGTTGAACCCTGATACAGAGTGGGCTCTTTCGGATAGTGCCTTCAAACCGATTTTCGGTCATTTTGGTCCGGTGGGTATTGACCTTTTTTCTAGTCGTACCAATGCCAAATGTGACGCACTTGTCGGCTTATAGAAATTCACAAGGTTAAATCAGAACATTTTATGATAAATTATAACATTACCTGTTGAGGTGATATCCAGTTTGAAATTATAACCCATATTCCTCTTTCTCTTGGTGTATCAGAAGTCAAAATATGATATCTTCTTCTCAGCAATGAACATTTACAGTTGATACATAGTTGACGATGTTGGCCACTGCTTGTACTGGGTAGTGTCTCCGTTCGTGATTCATTCATGGCAATAATAAAGCATGGATGACACACTACATCGTCATTCGTTATCTGTGAATACAACAACAATTACTAATAAAATATTGACTCTGAATTGCAAGTTATTGCACTATTAAATTCCGAAGAACTTACCATTAGGGGAGCAATCCATCTGTTGATAATGGGCCGCACAGATAAAGTAAGCGAGTGCCGTCTACGTTGTGAAGCGTCTCGACTACAGTTCACACAGCGTAAATGTAGCAGCTGCGAATTGTCCATGTTCATGCGCAGGTTGTCGTGGGGCTGAGAAATCGGGTCCAAGTTCATGCGAAAGTCGTCGTTTATGGATGGTTCGGAATCCGTAGTAAAGCCAGGGTCATCATGTGTAGCAGAGATCGTCGGGTCCATTTCTAAAACTAGTCGCAAAAATGAAAACAAATCGCAAGTAGACATTCACAACGCAAAAAGCAGGAGCGAATGATCTTTCCGTGTTGCCAGGTCTTAATTTCAATTTACCTCAAGTTTGCACCCTAAATCCGTCCGTCACTAAACATTTTGACACCTCTTGATGTGATTTAATAAACGGTTCTATCATCCGGAACTTAAATAATAGGTACTACATTTCGAAAAAATCTAACTAAGAAAACTACCGCACAGTTTACCTTAGACCATATTATGTTTGTTAAGGTATCATAGTTAATTATTCTTCTTGTTTGTTATTGGAATTTTAATTTTTGAGCAGTCTATGAATATATGTTAGACATGTATATTTTTTTAAACATTTTAAATTTGCAAAAAGCTATTTTTTGACATTTTTTTTATTGTTATATAATATTTTTATTTTTACATTTATATTTTTATTGTTATGTTATATTTGTTTAGACATTTGTCCAATAAATAACAATCATGGCTGATTTTTCGATCGATTATTTGAAGAATAAAAAATGACATTTTGTATTGATAATCTGTCATTTCTATAAAATATTTGACGAATTAGGATTATCGAATAATGCAAGTAAGTAGTGGTAGTCGTAAAACTTGAATAAACCAAAAAATTGCAACCCATGCCCTGACACAAAACGAAATGGCGTAGTCATATAATTTTTCATAAAAATGTCATAAATGACTTGTAATTTTTACAGTTTGTATTATACTACGCAATCATACTTAAAATATATAATACATTTTACAAAAAATTATGACATTAACGGTTTTTTCCTGAATTTATGTTCGAGAAAGTCTTTTGACTGCCAAGGATGGCAGAAAGGCTTTTATTAAAATTATATTTATATTTTTCAAAATAGTTTCCTTTTAACACACTGCACTTCATCCAGCTATTCTATAGCTTTTCAATCCCTTTCATAAAATACAACTTAAGAAACCCTTCGAAACTGGTTTGTGCATGATCTCTTAATTGGATCTCATATAGTCCCAATGTGCTCAATCTGGCAAATATCGAGGGTGAGAAAGCAACTCATAGCACACCCCATGGAGTTTGGTCACGGCAATCATGCAGGTGTGCAATAGTGTCTTTGCGAGAGGACTTTCTTCTTAGCCAAATGTAGTTGTTTTTCAGATAAAATTTTTTTAAATAGGTCAAATAAATTGGCATAATTTTCACCATCAAACATTTTACCCGTCGATGGGTTGACGATTAATTGGACTCTACGTATTTTTAACCATTTCCTCCATTTTCCCTTGTCTTAAAATGTGTAAGAAAAATAAGTAGTAGTAAGTAAAAATAATAATTTTAGTTCTTTGTTTTTTAAATAAGCAATTTAATAAGGGTTTTTCATTCGGTTCATTAAATTCACACCGTTCTGCCTTGTCTCTATTGTTAAGCGAAGATATGTATGGCCAATGATGAGGCAAATTTTACAAGAAGCTTATAAAATAAAATCAACTAAATCCAAGTACGCATTTTCTTGGGATCCAAATTTAGTTCTTATTCAGATTTCTCTATGCTATCCTTACATTACTTTAACTTAAGAAAAAAATTACCAAAAAGTTACCGTTAAATTGTTAGCCCTATGCTACATTATCTTTAATTAAATTAGGAAATATAGTTTTTGCATCGGTACACATAATCGTAACATATGTCATTAAAACCACAGCCTCAAATAGTGAACAACCTATGTTATCCTTGCCAATCTTTAAAAATAACATAATGATATGTCCTGTATCGACTCTAAAAGATTATATTTTTTGTGACGAAAATTATTAAAACTTCGAACTCGGGGTTCTTGTTCGTAACATGAAAGGCTCCTCACAGAGACGCTAAGTTGGTGGATAAAGCAGACGCTAGCTACGAGCGGCGTTGACATGAGTGTGTTCAGCACTCAGCACGCGGCACGTGCTCAGTGTAGGTTATCCGAGAAATGGCTGGGTAGACCGAAAACTCTCAGGCCGTCACAAAATTTTACCATAAACCTATATTAGACCCACTAAACGACTTGGCCTTGTCCGTACTCAATAAAGGTACAAACCACTCAACACCTTCCGATAAAGAGATTAATTAATATTAAGTTATTCTGTCAATGATTTAATTAATTTGGCAATCACAATCAAGTGCCTAGATGCCTAAAGTAGACTAGATTTTTAAATTATGCACTAAAATAAGGAATTTAATGAATAAACGTATTTAAATAAATTATAATTTGTAAAGACAAAAAAAAAAACATAACTTAATCTTTAAAAATCTACCTGTTTAATTATATATTATCTGAAGAATGAAGCGACGAAGTATAACAGATGATTAAACGAACTTCCAAGTGATGTTCTATCGCTAGACGACCGAGTGGTGTAGCGGTAAATAGCCTTGCCTCATCAGGTTCGAGTCCTGGCCGGGGCACTCATTTGTGTGATGAACATAAATGTATGTTCTCGGGTCATGGTTGTTTGTATTTATATATGTATGTTTATTCTGGGTTCCCCCCCAGTTCGCTGTATGGTCATCCATAACACCACTCTGCTTACTTTGGACCTATACAGTTGGTGTGTTTGTCTGGGGATTTATTTATTTATCAAATTAGTTTTTTTGATAAGAACTATTTTATATGATACTGAACCCATCCCTTAGCTATGGCACGTAGTTCTAATAACACCCTGTATAAGTAAAATTGTCCCTGAACTGTACAAAACAAAAGAACAATACAAAAGTTTTGTTTTGATCACTTAAATATAAAGCTAAAGTTACCTAGTACCGTAAAAGGACTACTTGTTTAATTATATACTATCTTCGAATGAAGCGACTCATATAATAGCGATAGAACTTCACTTGGAAGTTCGTTTAATCATCTATGATATCTCAATACAATAAATAAATTTAAAAAGCGCATAAATAAAACGTATTCGTCAAAACCGTACACTTCATAAAACAAACCCGACTAATATATCCAAATCGCCTGTAAGTAGTTGGAACCAGGATGAGCCAAAAACAATTTAAATTGAAATCTTAATGAAAAAATGTATAAGCCAATCATATTATTCGTAGATGACAAAGAAAAATGAAACCAATGGGTATGTTAGATCTAAAAAGTTATTGAAACACAAAAAAATGCACCTGTTTTAATCTCAAGTAGACATAAGTTAGGTACTAAATTCTTATGAACCAAGCAATATTCCCCAAGGAAAATAATAAAACAAAAGCCAAATCAGTACCAAAAAGGAAAACAAACAAATATATCAGGAATTTAAAAAAATAGTTTTTACCAAAGTTCTCAATTATAACTCGGATACTGAAAAGAAAAACCAAAATAATGTTATAAAGCATGAATACGCAAAATGATAATTGAACATTCAGTTCAGTAACCACATAAATGAATTGAAATACAAAAGCATAGTAAATCTGAATTCACTAACATACCGATTTTTGAACAAAAGAAACTGTATGACGAATAATAACTCAACAATAAACTATAAAAAGTTTGAATTGCTATGTTTCTTTTGTAAGTTCTTTTGATCATGCTAAGTAGAAGCGTCTAAGAATGCAGTTATTGTACTTTGAAATGTGTAACGTATTCTATCTAAATAAAGTAAAAACAAACACCCTCATGACAAACTGGGAATGGCACTGTAGCCGTTAGTAGACTACTGCCGTAGTCTAGTTAGGGCGAAGTGGTGCTTTCTATAATAAGAATTGTAGCCAATAAATGTAGTATTTAAGATTAATGCATAAATATGTATTCTTTTGTACTTACACTTTTATTCTAAGATACCTTCAATTTAAGAACGATGTTGTACTACTTTGGCACGAATAAATATTATCATTAAATTCCCAATCCTGTTAAAATTTCGGGATACAATATAACCTATGTGCTGTTTCAAGTTGTATTCTATCCATGTGCCAAAAATGTTTCAAATCCGTTCAGCCGTTTTTGCCTGATCGAGTAACTGACATACAAACTTTCACATTTATATATTTAAAATTGGGTATTTTATGACCTTACATTTCAGAAAATTCTAATTCTTCCAGACTATCAAGAAACTTCTATATTTTAATAATATCTCTGGTCATTATCAGAAAACAACAAGCTTACACTAAAATATAATCAACTGATTACAAGTTGCCCTGGTGGGTAAATGTTTTCATTTACTTCAATACTATATGCAAAGATTAAATAATATTCTACCTCGAAACATTTAAAATTTTTTTCGAACTTTTACATTTTTTATCAAACATTTTACTGACAGCACACAGCAATCGTATGAGTCTATATTTGTTAATCATGATTAGCATTAATAAGCCTTAACGTATTCAGAATAAAGTCCAATTCAATTTTTTTCTTTAATTTTGTCCACTTTTTAAAGTCAAAATTGACCAATTATACCCGACATTTTATTTCATTTTTACTCTAAACTTACACGCCATACGAATGTATTAATGAGTAAGGTGTATGCATATAAATAAAATAGCAAACCAATTGTATATTTAGCGTAACCATCCTTTTTAATACGAATGTACTACACATATCGTCCTGGCAAAAGGTGGCGGATTTTGGAGCGTATTTACTGTCTATTAATTTTTCAGTTAATCTTCGAAAACACTGCTTTGTCATGAGATTGGAACGTAGAATCAAGTAAAACTAAAACTGTAAGTTTTATAAAAGTCTAAAATTATGAAAACAACGTATATTTGCGACAATTCAACTTTTAGCCCTGAAGGGTCATTGCCGCTTAACGGAACGGCGTTAATCGTGGCCCTTAAGGGCCATGTGCTGCCCAAGGCTTTAAATAGGTAACTGATTTATGATGTTACGTTGACATTTTACATTTTCCGCGACTTACAGAAAATGACTTTAGAAACGCTATTAAGTTAAGTGCAACAAAATGATTAACAAAATAGCTTAAAAAGAAAACTATTAAGGGCAGGTAAAATTAGTGCAGATTTCTGTTCAGGCTCGGCAAATTTAGTCGATAAACCTACCCACATTTGTCTTGGTAGAAGGTTAATGTCCCTGTCAGTAGGGATGGAAATATTTGGTGGTAGTTACTAGCGGTGACACGCCGACGTCATCATACGATTTTCCCTAATTATTTAAAATCAAATACTGCACTGAAATTAGAAATATTCTTTACTATTTTCTCGAAATACCTCATTCTTTTAACAAAAAAAATAAAATAATGTATGTATAGACTTATCAAAATTACTTTATGTAAAAAATAATTAAATTGAGATTAAAAATTTAATTTGAATAATAACTTCATTCCTTTATTAGTTATTTAACGATTGGTGATTAATTGAGATCGTTAATAAAATTCCCTACGAATTAGTTGCTTTATTGCTTACTTATTTCACGCATTTAGACGGTTGTGTGAAATTGTGTTACGCGGCGTATGTTCATTATTTTGTATTTTGATATTGAGTTAGTTTGCTTTTGCATCTTACTTCAAAATCTACCGACCTGTAAACACAATTTCACAAAATCATCACACTCATATTATATTAAAAGATTTTCACTTTTTAATCAATTTAATCGTACTTATATCATTCAGTTATTATTTTATTAATTCAGTAGGTATAAATAAAATACATTAATATTTACAATGAAAGAGTGTCTGGAAACTCATACTTGAGAAAAAGTTTAAACACATAACAATTTAAAACAAGTCAATTTAAAACATTGGACATGATGTGGCCAAACGATGTTACGATGGAATAAAATGAAACGGTTGTGGTTGGTCGTTATGGCCAACTAACGCGTGGTGGCTACTTCATGAAATGGCTTATTTTATTTGATCACGTCGTAAAATGGCTCCTGTAGCTACCTATTTTATTATCTGTCAATGTCGCATGTACTTTATTTCAACATGGGTAAAAAATACACGGACGAAAGTCTTCTTCTATCGTCATCTTCATCGAGATTGCGTAAATACACCTTAACTTCGGGTATAATAGTATATTATGCAACTAGTGAATAAAGGACGGATTTAAAGCGAGGGCCGTAGATGAGTCACGAGCAAGTGAAGGATTCTAACGATTGAATCACGAGCGCAGCGAGTGATCTAAGATGTTAGAATCCTGAGCGATGCGAGTGATTCATGGCCCTCGATATAAATTCGTACTTTATTCTGGAGTTGCATACTATACTTTATACCATGACTACGAGAAAAAGACATAATTTAAGCGAAAATAGAAATTTAATCAAGAAATAATAAATGTTACATTAATTGAAATGGACATTAAAATTAGAGCAATGACTGAAATTAAGCGTAATTTTCTTATTATTATCATTAGGGTGGTCAACTTAGAAACAATATTTATTGTGTTCCAAATTCAAACACCAAAATAGTGAATAAAAACAAAACAGTGAATAAAAGGCCTTTTTATTCACTGTTTTGCGTGAATAAAATAAGCTTTTTAGAGTAGGTATGGTATAAACGGTATTATGGGTAGACTGAGAGGAAAAAATCTGGCTGAAAAAAACCCCTCGGCATTCCTTTATCTACATTGATAAATACATGAAACAGGCAATTAGGCATACAGCTTGATTACGACATGACAGAAACTAACACAAGACAGTTTTTTTTATGGAAAAAGGATTAGATATTTGTCTTCTATCTCACCTGATGGAAAGTGACGATGAAGACGAAGGTGTTACACGTCTATTCACGAGATACCTATTCACTCGATGCTTGAAAGAACTAGGACTATAGTTTTCTGGAAAAACAGACGATGGTCGAGGCTTTGCAGTTTTTTGGTGGTGAGATCAAAGTTGTTTATAATTTTTCGGGCTCTTCGGTCAACTGCGTCCTTCGCTTAAAATTGGTACTTTGTAGAACCATCCCAAAGGTGGCTACAGTACTCCATACAAGATCGAACATGAGCTGTGTACAACTTAAGTAGCTGTTCAGGGCTTAAGTACCGCCGGACCTTCGAGACGATTCCCAACTTCTTTAAAGCAGTTTGAGCCATAGACACAACTTGATGCCCGAAGTTCAGATGGGACGATATAGTTACGCTCAGAAGCCCTAGGTGGTCTGTTAAGGGTACAGAAACATTTTGGAAAGTGGGCCTTAGGTTGAAATTGCTCTTTTTCGCGGAGAATAAACACGCCTGTATTTTTTGGTTACATTTGGCCGGGTTACATTTGATCAAGTTGGACTCGCCCCAATCGGACACTTTCTTTAAGACCAAATCCACCTCAATCATCTGAATCAGCTCAACCATGGACTCCCTCAAAGCCCGGATTTCTTGAGGGCTAGCTCGTGCATTGGACATGTATCTCTCTACAACGGTGCTGTCATCAGCGTAACCAATAATGCCTGGGGTTAGCAGGTCATTAATGTGCAGAAAGAATAACGTTGCAGAGAGAACCTGAGGTACCCAGTATCCGATACCCTGAGTTACCCCGGCATTAACTGCCATTAGGTCATAAGAGCAGCCTTCTATGACTACTCGAATCGCCCAACCCCTCAGAAAATCAGATATCCAGTCGCAGAGCCCATTAGGTATTCCGTATGCTGGAAGCTCACTCAAGAGACCATCATGCCAGACCATTAAAAGCCTTGGAAATGTCTAAGGATACAGCTATTGCTTCACCGTGACCCTCCAAGGCTTCGCTCCGTAAGTGAGTGGCATACACAAGAAGATCTCCAGTCAAGCGTCCACTGCGAAAACCATAGTGGTTATCACTAAGGAGCTCGTTGGATTCAAGGTATGCCAGGAGACGATTGTTTAATACACGCTTCATAACTTTGCAAATTATGGAGGTGATTGCAATATGTCGATAGTTGATATGATCCGCACGGCTTCCCTTCTTTGGTACTGGTTACACGTTAGCCAACTTCCAGGATTTAGGGACCTTTCCGGATTCCAAAAGAGTCGATACAGGCGCGTTAGAATGGGAGACAACTCGGCTGCTCAGTGTTTAAACACAACTGCAGGTATGCCATCGGCGCCGCTGGCCTTATTCACGTCGGTAATCGTTAGATAGTTGTAGCAAGTGTTTATATATTTTTTTAGTTACAGAAACAGAAGCAGCCTGCGAAGACCACAATACCACGCCCCTTTGTCATCCAAATAATCTTTGTTTTACAACAAGGTTTTTGACATAAAGTTTCCTTGATAGTTTTCATGAATTTATGGAAGGGCAGGGATTGAACACATTTCGGAATTTTATTATAAGAAGGACATTCCGATAAATGGTAGGCTGCTTTTAGCCACCCAAAATTTTGGAAACGCAAAATTTTGGTCGATCCTGGTCCTTACATAGTAATTATTATCACGGTTATCTTTCTTAGTTTAAATTTATTAATATTCTTGTAAATATAAAAAATATCTTAATAAATACATTGCGATGCAAGGGTTAATATACCAATATCTATAAACGTTTCTCTCACAGATTGTCTATTTCATAGTTTATATATTCCACGAATAGCCCTTTTCTGCAGAGTGAAGGTAGTTTCGACGTCTGCGGCATTTCCCACAGTAGGATACCATGATACATAAGGCGATGAAAACAACTAAAATGTACCACCCTGGCTGGATGTACCTACATCAGCCAGTGAGTGAATTTTCTTTACCGCGTACAGTGTAGAACAAAATCTACTCGCCAGTTGAGAAATGTGCTACAGTGCCTCCCAGCCCCCAGCCGAAACATTTTTGAGTTTGAATTAAACTTATTATTAAACAAAAAAAGTTAATTAAGAAAATGGCTTATGTCTATGTTTATCTGTTGTTCCAGCACAACGATAGCAGAAGACCAGATGCCCTGGAAGTGGGTGTGCAGAGGCACCTCCTGTGTGAAGACCAGGAACTACCCCAGCGACGACCCTAACAACGAGCCACCGCTCAGCCTCGAAATCTGTAAATTGCTCTGTAATGAGTACGGTGTGTATTAGAGTATATTTCAGTAAGCAAGGGCTGATTGGGAGCAGGCACTTTAGGGGTTTAACCCCGGATGAAACAGTGCACATTTCTAAAAAAACTGATTTTCGCGAACTCTTCCTTAAATTTCTAAGGGCGCTGACACCTTTTGGCCTTATCTTGAGACAACATTTAGTTTACTAAACTTAGGTTTATATAAAAATTCAGCTTAATCTGTTTCATTACGTTTTCACAGCTACACTTGACTAGAATAAAAATTCTATGTTGCCTTACTCTTTCTATAAATCTCCTAATATTACTTATCTCTTCGGTTGGGTAGAAGTGGGTGTCGTCCCTGAAGTGGCATTATTAAAGCTATTATGTTATATCCCTTAATTTACGCATTTCATTAAATAAAAGCAGATAACCAGCAAAAACAGATAAATGTGTCCATTATTCTTTGATAAGCATGTGGTACGTAGTACGAGTGTTTTGTTTTCTTTCGTTGGCGAGAATAGACTGAACTTTTATTAGACTGTGACCTTTCTAAATAAAAAATGGATCATTTGAAACAAATAATATCAACCACGTTTAATTTATAATTTCATCTCTTCAGGTAATCTTTGGCCTAGGCCCACAGGGGTCGTAGCATTTGGAAACCACCTTGTGAAGGTGAGTGCGCGCAATATTCACATACATAGACTGAAGAGTGGACAATCTGACGACTTGCTGGCAGCTGCTGGACAGGTACGATAATTTATCCTTATTGACATAAGTATTTCAAATTTTTCCTTTTCTATGATGTCCCCTAACCTAGGTATAAACCTGGATCAACTTAAACAATAAAAACTTATTCCTTTAGACATGAATGACTTTTTTGATACTTTTCTTATAACTGTTAGAACTTCTGGGACACCTGTATAGTTTGTTGTTTTTGTGGTAATTTTAAATTATACTTCCATATTTATAACCTACATTTGGTCATCATAAAGCAATACTATTCATTCCACATAAAAGTAAATAACGATAATGTAATTAAAATTTAACTCAAAGGTAAAGAAATCGAATGTAAAACATATATCTAATCCCGTGAAATCAACCATCTTTCCATATAGAGTAGATTATATTATAGATTATACTTTGAACACAGATTATTAGTAATGATTACTAACTATAGAGTTACTTCGTAACCACTCTGTACAAAAAAATGCGTTTCCGCCATTTTGTCATTTATAGAGTGATATAGTCGTGCTTTAACACCTTGTTCTTTTCACATATTTTGGCGGGAAAACCAATACCATACAAATACATCCTTACCTATTTACATACCTTTTTTTACTTTTATTATGTGAGACGCATGTCGTGTCGAGAAGACATTCGTTTTATGCAAGAAATAAGTTATCCCTTGTTTTCTTTTTCAAGCATAAACTTCGGCCATTTGCCCACGAGGTTAGCATTTGTGAAGTAGAAGGACTAATGTACATATGTATTTAATATAGATATAAATACTGACGACATACTTCAAAAATAATATGACCATTATTATTGACCAAATAAACAATTAACAATACATAAATCTGGAGTCAAACACACAAACAGTATAGCCCCAAAGTAAGCAGAGCTTGTGTTATGGATGACTGTGACTAAGAATAAACATACAATAACTATAAACAACCATGACCCGAGAACAAATGTCTGAGTTTATCAAACAAATGAATGCTCTGACTGAGACTTGAATCTGGGACCTCGCGGATAAGGTTGGTTGTGAAGTTTCGTGCCAGTGCCTTCTTTACGAAGGTTATTCCGAACTGGTGGTAGTCATGCTTTATGTGACGTCAATAAGAACAAGTAATTGTCAATGTATCGAAATAAACTCAATATTTGAATTTGTGGGTAGGACTCCTACCCACTACGCCACGCGGCCGTCAACAAATTATCCTCAACATTATTCATTAGGAATAATGTCCTTTTCATATAATTACCTAAAAGCGGCGGCGAGGGAACTCATGAATTTTACTTAAGTCCATGCCTACACGCTCTGTACACGTTGGGCAGTTCAGGGACAATTATACTTATACAGGGTGTTATTAGAACTACGTGCCATAGCTAAGGGATGGGTTCAGTATCATATAAAATAGTTCTTATTAAAAAAACTAATTTGATAAATAAATAAATCCCCAGACAAACATACCAACTGTATGGCCCCAAAGTAAGCAGAGTTTGTGTTATAGATGACCGTACAGCGAAATTGGGGGGGAACCCAGAATAATCATACATATATAAATATCAACAGCAATGACCATTTATGTTCATCGCACAAATGAATGCCCCGGCCAGGACTCGAACATGGGACCTACGGCGTATGAGGCGGGGCTACTAACCACTACGCTACTCGGTCGTGTAATATATTTAATACAATGATATTAAGTATTAAGTTCAATACTTCTTATTTAATTACTCTTAGCTTAATTAATAGCTGCATGTAATTCGTGGATCGTCCTCCAGGCCACGCCTACACATTAGGCAGTTTAGTCGCCGTAAGTACCTGCCTTGGCATGTTTTTGAACACAAGTTCGCTGTAGCTGTAGTACGAGTATATCGCATAGCTTTGGCCAAGGGTTAATTTATACAGGCTAGCATAATGTTATGCCTAAAGGTATCATGCGGTTTTAGTGCTTAAAATTTAAAAAAATAATTATTTAGTATGCCTACTCAGTTTTTCCTTTATTTAGCTTCTGCGTACTTCTAAACAACATCATTTTCAAATTTCATTTAGAAATAAAGGTAGGTAATAAAATAAAAGGTCCACTATATAGTTAGGTTCTCGTAGATAAATATTTTACGAGCACATGTTATTTACCGTTGTTGATTTTCCCTCATTCTGACGATAACTGACTCAATCTCACAGATATTTTGGTTACACAGGAAGTTTTGTCAAAAGTGGTAAACCCATTTCTTGGGTGAATGTACCTACTGAAATTTATTTTTTATGAAATAAGGTATACTTTTGGTTAAACAATCATTTTTTACTTCATATTAAATCTTTGTATTGTAATAAATTGTTTGTGTACTTACGTTTTAAAATAAAGTCTCTGCAAGTTACCGAAAGACTATATTTTTAATTTAATATAATATACGAAATATGCGAAAAATATTCATAGTTTTAATTCCAGAGATTTAAGAGCATAGCTGCGCAAACGATACCGGCGGATGCGACCCCGAAAGGCAACGGGAAAAGATTGGACGTGTACCTCGACAACAGACAACCCGACATCCGAGGTTAGTGCGCATGCATGTCCGTAGCTTGTGTTCCTTACACGGCGAGCTGCGTATCTGTACGAATTTTCAGTTTAACATATTTTGAAGTATATTACGCTCATGTATGTATTAGGGTGTAAGAAAATATTAATAATCTTGAAAAGGGTGAAAGAGTGGCTTAAAATGAACTGTGTGAAATATATACCGGGTGGAATTTTGTCACGCTAGCTTGTTTCTTAAATACTGCAAATAGTAAGTTTTACTCTCAAGAAACTTTTCTAAATTTTTAAAAGGAGCAAAACTGCCACATACTTTTTAAAATACGTGTTCCAGGGTCAATTATAAGGGTCAAATCCTTCTAACAAACTTAATATACTTAACGAACAGGAAAACTATGAAACCTAACATTGTTCGAAATTAAGGAAAAGTCTGATAAGAAACGAATAAACTTAGTAATTAGTTCTTCGAAATGAGCGCTATTTTGTTGCATACTCAAACATAATTTTTTTAAGAATTTATTTCGATGAAGTTTTATTGCGAGTTGTGGTGCATACTCAAAGTTATATAATAGACCTGAGTTCTTAACTTTGGAGACGGATAATATATTTACATTGACTGTGGGATTCTGCTGTTTAAACAGATCCTGTTCTATCAAATGGACGAGGATATCCATCGCTTCTTAATGTCTTTTTCTTCCGTGTGACAAACAAGGATCAACTTTTTTTCTTTTTCTTTATATGGTTTTTTGGGTTGTTGCTCAGAATTGTCTCTGTGCCCATGTAAGTACTTTTTCGGACGGTAAAAAAAGTCACCCAGTCCTTTGGTCAGTTACGCAACATTTCATATTTCAGTTTGGTTAATTTTTGGCAAAAAAGTGTCCTACGTTCTTTTCTGTAACCCTGACAATGCTTACGCAAAATTTTCGTGTAGATCATACAGTCAGTCAGATCAGAACATATTAAACCAACTCACTTTCGGTATTTTAAAATATAGATTCAAGGTATTTACTTCTAAGTGAAGTTACCAAAATAATAAAAATAAAACCTGAGTCATATTCCGTTGAATAAAGCGCGTGTTTTACTCACTGGTGGCCTGATCGTGTCCGGCGCCCATTAATATTCGCAGCACAGCACGCAACTTAGTTTATTCTCATTTTGAAAACGAAAGCTAACAGTTTTTGTTTTTCAAACATGTGGCCCTATTCGTTGTATTAGTTGGTTTTGGAACTAATGATAAATGTAAACAGCAATTAACACAAGAAATGTAAATTGTATACACCTGAACTAATAAACATTAACTGAACTTACTGAACATTCGAGAATCCATGGCGTGGAATAATTTTATGATAAAATGAAAATAAACACGTACCGTATTTCCAGAACAACATATTTTTAGAGCACTTACAATAAGTAGTAGATATTTTTTTAGTGTATATGAAACGTCGCAAATATTGCGGACAAAAACTACTTTTATATAATGTTTAAATATAACATCCACTAAATAACTAATTTCCTCAACCCCAGAATTCAGCCTGTTCCTGCAGGAGAGCTACGAGCTGAAGGTTTCGGCCACGAACAACGGCAGTCTGAAGGCCGTCATCACTGCTGACTCCTTCTTCGGACTGCGCCATGGCCTCGAGACCCTCTCGCAATTCCTGATCTATGATGTTACGACGGACAATTTAATGGTAAGTTTGCACGTTTTATTTATGATTTTTGAAGAAGGGTTGTTCCTGTTTGTGTTAACCGGCCGTCGTTAACCTAACCTAACGCTCCTAATATAATATGTTAATGTAATGTAATATGTTATGTAATGCTTTAATGTAATATGTTAGGTATGTTAGGTGAACCGAATGAACCAAAAACGAGGGGTTTTCTAGTAGCCATTGAAGTCCCAGATCCACGTCAGGTTACATCATCTAAACCTCATCACAAAATGTAACGTGTTTGCCTCAGTATAGTAAACAATTTGATGTTGAGGATTGCCTTTGTATGCGATACCCTTGACCATACATACTTAGGTATCTATCTTTCTTTTGGATCCTCACAAACATAACAAAATGAAAATCAGTATATTTATCCTGTTTATTTTTAAGAAGTCCATGTAAACCTTTGTAGTTTACGATCCAGCATCCATGAAATTATTATGGGACCAACCTGAAGCCTAACTAAACCCAACGCAAAAGAAATCATCCAAACCAATAAAAAAAATTACAGACAAATTGAGAAACATCTTACTTTTTTGAAGGAGGAAAGAACTGGTGCCGTTTGAGGGTGTTCGTCGTTTGGATACTTGGGGGGAGAGAGACTTGCCGAGCTAACAGATGCACATAAGAATAATTTTGTATAGACATAAAGAGACTGTAAATTTATTTTGAAAAAAAAAATATACCCGTGAAGTTTCTTGCCAGTTCTTCTTCACGAAGGTTTTTTCGAACTGGTGGTAGAATCATGTTTTATTTGACGTCAATAAGAACAAGTAATTGTCAATGTTGAGAAATAAATATTTCATTTCAACCTGATGTCATTCATCGAAATAAACAATAACTAAAATAAAAGTTCTTTTAGAAATATTTGCTATTTTATTATTAGAACAATTACAACACAAAAATATACTTTTTGTTATTAGACACTTCCGTTATTGTTTAGTAATCATGACGATGAAAACAGTACGTACCCAGCCACTTCGTGAAGAAACTCTATGTACAGCAACAGGTCTACCCTACATCAGTAAATAATAATATATGAAATCCTTATCAATACAGTGAAGACTCGATCAATTCGACTAATTACTTTTGTAAGCCATTTGGATAATACTATATTCACTATTAGTTCTTATGCTCTCCTCGTAGACATAACGCGAATTACTTAGTGTTTATTCAAAACACCAAGAACTAACTTAAGGCATTCAATGCCAGACATCTGACAAGCAATAGTGCTACTCTGTCTGTGCCCGACAGTCCAATGTGTTTTCACCAAAATATATTTCTTCCTGAGCCCCAAGATACTTTTTTAAATCTTTTCCCAAATAAAAGTTATTTGGCCGTGGTTGTCAGTACAACTTCAGCTTCAACTTCAGTATAACTTCAGTAAGTTAGCATTTAAGCTCAACTTCAAATCAAAATCATTGATTTGTCAAGAAGCAATATGATGTTAAAGTTTATTGATTAGTCTGCGCAAATACATTAATAAAGTTAAATTAATAGGCGATTTCAGTGATTTCACTTATCCATTTCCATAATCCACAGACATTAAATGCTTAGTGATTTTGCTACGGTTGGTTGTTGCACATTGTATATTTTGTAGCCATACCTTAAATACTATTTCGCAGTAAAGCACAGTTTGCTGACGTTTACGTGAAAGCTGTTGTTTTCCAGTTAGTGAGCGACGTGATTATCACCGACAATCCCGTGTATCCGTACAGAGGGATACTTTTAGACACGGCCAGAAATTACTACGACGCGAACTCTATCAAAAGAACCATTGGTAAGTAAGCAGTACTAGAGCCTCTTATTAAAAGATTATTTGTTAACACAAATTTAAAAATGCTGACGGGAAATATAACTTTTGAACGGTTCTATTGATATTTTTCAAACGTGGCTAAAACAGTCTTGCTTTGTGTACTCAGTTTCCGACATAGCCAATGATCTTTCCTAGCAGTACGTGTGCTATCTAATGTAATTTGCTGTCAAAAGATAATTTAAAATGTGAAATAGGTTAAAAAGTCATAAAATGTCGTAAATATTATTCTTATATATATAAAATAGCAACTTTCATTGCCTAAGTAGTTTTTTTTTATTATAGTAATTTTAAAATGCAGTGTCACGATTGACAAGGAGATTTTACCCTAATGATAAAAGTTAATAATGTTAACGTGTCTTTTACTACATATTCTTTTTTGCTAGCATTGTAAGGGTCTGCAATGATCATAAATGTGAAACCCAAACGTGTGTAAAATGCAAACATAAGTCACGTTCGCTTATCCTAATGTAGATATTTACGTCGGTGTGGAAGAACCCACTTCTATTATTACCAAAGTACATACACATACATACAAAAGAATAATCTCAAGGAATTATTAATTATTTTTGAAGATGCAAGTAATAAGTTACTTTATTTTGAAATCATATCCTGAAAAGAGATCACGCCTAAACGGAACTTTGATGACACTTTTTTAGCGTAATTTCAAACCATGATTTTTATTTAAACCTGTAAATTAATTTTTCAGACGCAATGGCCGCAGTGAAACTGAACACATTCCACTGGCATATCACAGACACTCAGAGTTTCCCCTTTGTCTCGGAGCGGAGGCCGATTCTTAGCAGACTGGGAGCCTTCAGCCCAAATAAGGTAAATACTCTTGATATTCTTGACACTAAGAACCAAACTGTCACTTTCTACAGAATTTCTGACCCAACTAGAGATTGTTTCTCTGGTATTACTATTGGCACAGAACACATTATAGTTACTACCGTACAGAAGCGATATTCTTCGCCCTGTACAGGAATCCATGACCGCATTGCAACGTGCGTTGCGCTCGAGTTAGATTGTTCTTTAGTCAAGCTGTCATCTAGATTACTGCCTGCTGTTTGTAAAAGTTCATAATTTTTATGCGTTTGTATGTTTTTTTTAAATGTTGCTTTATTATTATAAGTTTTTTTATGATAATTGATTTATATTGCTAATATTAGCATATGCGTTGTTTTCTTTCGCTGAATATAATTATGAATTAATCTAGATCTGTATGTATTCTTTGAATATTCTAAAATTACGAACCACTTTCTATTTCTACTGCGCTTTTCTGGAGTGAAAAGGTTGCGCTATCACTAAAACATTGCCATGGCAAATTGCATCAGAACTTGTAGTCGCTGATTGTATCGAGCGCGCAGTATGGATGTCGGACCCGTTGTTTACATTTTTCACCTTCGATTTGAGTAGGTACTATAGACAAAGTTGTATGTTTTTAAATACCCATATCATGAGTTTTGTCCCTTACTCTTGAGGTCCTCGGGTCCTTTAAATGGTGTAAAAATATATGATTATTTAAATGTGGGTGAACTATAAATTCAGCAGTCTCTGTATAGGTTTGCATTCTTAGTCGGTTTGGATATTTTTGGTTTTCCGCCAATAGTCACTCCCTAACACCACATAAATAATAATTAGTAATTAATTATTCCAGGTGTACACAAAAAAAGCGATAAAGGACATAGTGCAGTACGGGTTAGAGCGCGGCGTGCGCGTGTTGCCAGAGTTCGATGCGCCGGCGCACGTAGGAGAAGGATGGCAGGACTCCAACCTTACTGTGTGCTTCAATGTAAGTGTTCAACAGGCTTAGTGGTACCAGAGGAACGTCACCCTCACCCGAGTAAGAAGCGGCTTCATGTAAGTTTCATTACGTTAAATGATTTTTAAACCTTATCACATGTTATTGTCACATTTGTGAATACAATTATTACTCGAGGTTTCAGATAAAATTGCTTTTGTACCCGTTATTTGACTGACTTCCCTTTAACTACAACCATGAACGCTGTTATTTTGGAAAATATAAAAAGGAGGGACTAAGTACCGTGTCAACCGTACAGTCAGAAAATAGTCTAACGCGTCGTGTTTATCAATTAAAGATTCTGATATAAACCAGGATGGGTCCCGTTTCTGTAATGGTATTGGCTAAAGAATAGTGAGTTACATCTTACAATCAATTAATAGGTCTGGGGGCCCTGTCGCAACAAGGGATTGAAACCTTCAATTATTTTCCGAGTACCATGAACAATTTTAATTTTTTTCAGTCAAATATTTTTAGGTATTTGTTGTGAAACAAATGAAATTATCGAAATAATCATTAGATTTATAGATAGGCGGTTTTGCCCCATCGTGGGTCGAAGCATATTTTTTATAATTATCATTTTGGAAAACTAGCGCTTTCTAGTTCGACGTTATCAAAGCCAAGTACATTCTCAATGTGATTTCAATGTTCAGGGATGTAGCTCTAAAATTTTGATTTTCAAGAAAGATATAACAAAAGTACTTCTTAAATTGACCTTTTTGAGGCGTTTTTAAAAATGTCAATCCAAGATAAAAACTTAATCAACTCTCTACTCAGTCCTAAATTGTTTTTGTAAACTTTCAGCAATTCCTCTACTGAAACCTACAAATTACAACGTCCAACTTCTGTACGAAATTGAGAAGTCCAAATCTCGAATGAACATTTTCACACGCATGCAATCTTTCTATAAGCGAAATACAAATTTTTAAATAAAAAATTCCATGCGAGAAGCATTTTCGGGTGCTATAATTTTTTTTTAAATATCTTTAAATTGATCCAAAATTGATCTTCCCAAAAGATGGCAACTACAGGGATTTTAGAGTAATCGATAATATATTTTTAGAAGTTAACTGTTATAAATAAATAAGTCATTTTTGAACCTTCCTTCGTGCGTTCATGAATAATTATGGATGCATATGACAATGCTATAAGGATGATATATTGACGTTATACTGACTAACCGAGTACGGATAAATAATATTTGATAATAATAATATCTGTAATCATATTTCTAGTAGTTAAGGTATATACGTGAACCAAAAATTATGTTCATCTGTTTGATTTGGAAAAATGGTAGATTCAAAACTTAAATTTTTTCAATACAAATCTGTATCGTGGAGGCGCCGGCTGCACACATGAAACACCTGCATAACTCCCGAGTTTCATTAGGTTAAGGGGTTATCATTTACAAATAAACGAGCTTTTAATATTTTTTTTCTCTGCAATAAAAGTGTACACTTTTATCATATTGTCTTTTGATACAATTATGTACAAAAACACTTGTTATTTTTTTTTTTACATTTTCAGGGAAACTTACAGCTGGTCAAATATGTATACATAAATTTATGTTTAAATTAAGGCCAATTACAGGTTTCCGCGTATAGTTACAATTAAAATTACAATAAATTTAAGTTTATTTCGAATTCTTGCGTAACAGTCAAGATACTATAATCTATGAATTATTAAAAAACATATTGTTATATAACTTTTTAAAATTGGTAACGTTAGTGCAAAAGAGATCGATATTATTTAAGTTATCATTAAATAAATTAAAAGACCGGGAAGCTCTTAATGGGAATGAATTTTTTCGGTAGTTATTTTTTACACTTAACAGATTGGTATGTCATGTGGTTTTTTTAGGCGTATTCAGGATTAACATACTGAGTAAATCAGGACAGTCAATGCTTTGCTGGAAAACTTTCATAAGTAAAGCGATATCAGCCATTTCTCTTCGTTTATAAAGAGGTAAGAAATGGAAAGCTTTGCATCTCTCTTTATAGTTTTTGCAGAACCTCTGACATCTATTAGGTCTTTACCTATGAAATTGCCGTTTTTCACGAAATAAATGAAGCGTAATTTTTATTTCTATTAATCAAAATAATCACCCATGCAATCAATGCATCTTTGCCAACGCATTGGTAGCTTATTGATGCCTTTCTTGAAGAAATCAGCTGGACGGGAGGCAACAAATTCTTCAAAGGCATTTTGTACTGCCTCTCGGGTATTAAATTTTTTTCCCGCCAAGAAGTTATCCAAATTCTGGAAAAAGTAGAAGTCTGTAGGCGCAAGGTCTGGTGAGTACGGCGGATGACGGAGAACTTCCAACCCCAACTCTTGTAGCTTGGAGGCCGTCTGCTGTGCAGTATGAGGTCGCGCGTTGTCGTGCAGGAGCAGTGGAGCCGAACGATTGACCAAAGCTGGTTGGAGACGTGCGAGCTTCTCCATCATTGTGTTCAGTTCTTCACAGTACACATCTGCAGTAATGCTTGTCCCGTTTGGCAAGAAGCTGTGATGAATTACACCCGCGTTAGACCACCAAACAGTGACCATCACTTTTCTAGGGGTAAGTTTTCGTTTAGGGCATTGTATGGGTGCTGAACCAGGGTCCAACCAACTTGCTGAGCGCTTACGATTGTCAAACAGGATCCAGTTCTCGTCACAAGTAACAATGCGGTTCAGAATTCCTTCATTGACGGCCAAGTAGCGTAGTGGTCAGTAGCCCTGTCTCATACGCCGGAGGTCCCAGGTTCGAGTCCTGGCCGGGGCATTCATTTGTGTGATGAACACAGATGTTTGTTCTCGGGTCATGGTTGTTGATATTTATATATGTATGTTTATTCTGGGTTCCCCCCCAGTTCGCTGTATGGTCATCCATAACACAAGCTCTGCTTACTTTGGGACCATACAGTTGGTGGGTTTGTCTGGGGATTATTATTATTATTATTATTATTTGTATGCCTGCTGAGCAGTGCAAGGCACGTCTCCACGCGTACTTCGCGCTGGCGGTCATTGAGTTCGTGGGGTACCCATTTGTCAAGCTTTTTTACCTTGCCAATTTGACGCAAATGGACCAATATTGTTGTGATGCTAACGTCGAAAGCTGCTGCTAATTCAGCCGTGGATTGAGTTTCATCAGCTTCCACAATTGCCTTTAATTCGTCATTTTTTAAAAATGACGATTTTAGAAAAAGAATTCCATGTTTGTCAAATAAAATTAATTTGAAATTAGAATTATCAGTCAAAAAAAATATTTTCATTTGAAATGGCCAGTACGGCAAAACGGCAGTTTCATAGGTTAAGACCTATTATATTGTAACTACTTTCTTTGAATACCCTCGATCTTTTGGATATATAGGTCGTACTGAGGATTCCACACCTGAGAGGCGTACTCAAGGTGGCTGCGCACGAAAGCACAGTATAGTATTTTCAAGGTTTTTATTTTACTGAATTCTGAAGACATACGAAGGACAACCCCAAGAGCTTTGGTAGCTTCATTAACTACTGAATCTACATGGCTATCAAATATTAATTTGCTATCAAAGGTAATTCCAAAATCCCGGATAGTCGCGACCCTAACGACAGTTTCATTAAATATAGTGTAATTACACTTAATAAAGTGTAGTTTCCTTGAAAATGAGCACACAAAACATTTAGAGACATTAACATAAAGTTTATTTTCAGTGCAGTAATTCTGAAAACGACTAATATCCTCCTGTAATTTAGCACAGTCTGATTCCGTTTTAACTGGACAAAGTATTTTCATATCATCTGCAGTACAAAAGAATGATACTATGTTTGAAGCAAGTTGATATGTCATTTATGAATATTATAAACAGTAAGGGACCTAGCAGTGAGCCCTGGGGCACACCTGAGGGAATATAGAGTGTAGATGAGGTATACCCGCTAGCGGGTCTTCCGCCTGTAGTGAAAGTTGCACTGAAGGTGCTCAAAGGGACATGAGTTGGTGGCCGTTCTGGGCAGCCTCCGGTGAAGCCGGGGCTGGGCAGAGGTCGGCCGAAGCATGATTTAGGGATCAATTCATTTAAATGAACCTATAATGAATTGAGAAGGGAACTATGCTCCGCCAGAGCTAGCAAACGCTCTGTCGGAGTACGTGAAGCCCTAAGTTTACGGGCTAAGACTGCGATTTCACTAACATCGACATTTTTTATAGCGTCGCAGACGATACGCATATCGTCTGCTACGGAGGATTGAGGAGTGGGTTTGTATGGGCGAGGAGCCGGGATGGGATTCGATGCGGGGCGCTGCCTCCAGTTTTCTGGGGCAGGCCTGGACTGTGTAGGCTTAGCAGCCGGAGGAACCCGGCTACGCAGCGGTGGAAAGTTTTCTTGAGAAAGGCGCGGGGCCTGTTTGGGTGCCGCCCTCTTGGAATTGGAGCGCATACAACGGGGTGCACGAGGGCAGCCCCTGTAATTTGCGGTGTGGCCGGACTGGCCACAAAGCACGCAATCGGGAGGAGAGGGAGTTTCAGGAGTGCGATTGCACTCCTTAGTGAAGTGCGGGACCAGGCACTTGACGCACCTGGGCGGTGCGCGGCAGTTTGCCGCCGCGTGCCCGTACAACTGGCACCGATGGCACTGGCCGGGATGACCGCGGCGATGAGGTGCCTCGATCGAGATCCCAGAGAGGCCGCATATAGTGCTAACCCCTTTGAGGATCTCCCTGGACTTGGGGACGTTGGCGAGAACCACCAAAGCGAGAGGGTGTTGCCTCCCGTACTTGCTGTGCATTTTATGCACCGCGAGTGCCGGGAAGCCTTGGGATTGCAGATCCTCCAGGATAGCCTCGTTCGATAATTCGAACGGGACTCCCCTGAGTACCGCTCTGATCTTACGCTCTTCTGACAGAGCATAAGTATGATAAGCATATTGCTTATCGGTGAGGAGCTTTGTTAAAGCACGGAAGTCGTCTATCGACGAGACTAAGATTTTAATAGATTCACCCGAGTTGGCCGCTCGGGTGTAATGAATCTTGTGCTCATTGCACATGGTGGTGGGACCTTGGCCTTGACAGAAGTTGGGGCCGGAGCGGGTGTTGAAGACACCGGGGCAGCTGGCGTTGAAGACGCCGCAGGGGGTGTGGGGACGGGCGTTGAGGGCGCCGGGTCTTGTTTCGAACGCTTCTTAGAGCGCTTCTTAACAAGCGTAAAAGAGGGAGACTCAGGGCCAGTTGGGGTGGCGTCCGAGGATGATTCGGTCGCGGGTGCGCGCTTGCGGCGCGGAAGGGCGTCTACTTCGCACTCCATGTCACTGGAGGAAGGGGACGCGGGAGGGCCTAAGACCTGAGGGGTCTGGGGAACTGGGGTGGCCTGAGGGGCCATTGTGGACATTAATGTCATGAGATTAGGGATAAGGGAATCTAAGAAACGGTACTTATCAGCATTTAAAGACATGCCTTCAGTACTTTCAATTAACTTCTTCCTAAACTCGTCAAAGCTTAGGGAAGCCATTGCGGAGGGGTTGGGGAGGGACAATATATGAACCTAACAACGATGACTAACTTCCTAAAACCACCCTACACGCAGTAGGGCGGTTGAGAACGACGCGGATAACTTACTCGAACACGGCACTTGAAGTCCTGGAACAACGAATTCCCGTCGACGAAGCTCACGTTCCACGAAGTACGGTTAACAAGCCACTGTTCGCCGTGAAAACGGCGTTAGAAACTTATTAGAAGTACGGTTAACGAGCCACTGTCCGCCGTGAAAACGGCGTTAGAAACTTATTACGGTATACAACTATGAAATTATATATTACGACAACAACCAGTGAAATTTGGTTGCTCAATTAGCGCGGGGGCTAAAAGAGCGGGAAGGCGTCTGCGATCGACGTGCGCTCGAGAATGCACGCAGACCGAGACTGAATTAGAACTTTTTTTTTTTTTTTTTGTTCCCCTCCGCGGGAAGGGCAGGAGGATAAAAATGCCCTGACGCATACTCTGGCGCGATTCCAAAGTTATGTGGGACTCGTCCCGACGCCTACCAGGACCATACCCACTAAAAACCCCCTGTCGGCTCGTGCATTTTTGCCACTCAGCCTTCATCTGAGCGACGGCCAATTGGAGAAAGAGGCCGCGCTAGCGGGGCCCAGAAGGGGTCACCCGCTGGGATTACATAGCACTGAAGGTGCTCAAAGCACTGAAGGTGAATACGTAGCACTGAAGGTGCTCAAAATGAAAATCAATAATTAAAACAAAAATTAAAAAATTGCAAAATAAAATTGAATTAACTCGCATTTACGTTAGTATTAGGATTTACGTTAGAATTAGAATTTACGTTAGAATTAGAATTTGCGGCCAGAAGGGCCTCGAGATCGCGTGACAGTCTGGTGGATGAGTACGCTTGCGCATTTCTAGGCCTAGCGACTTTGAACTTCGAGTCTAACACAGGAGTAGCATATGAGACAGAATCACGAACTAGAGGATTGGGATGGGTTTCGGAGCGTTTGAAGAACGCTTCAGAGAGTGTTTTGAGATATTGTTGTACTGTAGGCAGTTCAAGATCTCTATGCAAGTCCGCGTTACGCACGTACCACGGTGCGCCTGTGGCCCGGCGGCAAAAGAGGTTTTGAACTACCTGCAGTTTGTGCAGGAGGGAGGGTTTGGCGTGGGCAAAGATTGGCGAGGCATACGTCATGACGGGTCTAACGCAGACCTTGTAAAGTGTACGTTTGTTTCTGAAGGACATTTTACTTTTTCTACCTAACATGCTATTTAGGCGGACTAAATAGTGACGAGCGAGTTTCGAAACTCTTTCAACGTGTGGCTTGAAAGAAAGCGTCGGATCTAATGTGACGCCTAAGTATTTAGTACTGCGCTTCCAGGGGATGGGAATGCCTAACATTCGAACGTGGGGATCGCCATCGGGACGACGGCGTTTGTGGTCGAAGCGCATCGCAGAACTCTTTTCAGGGTTCACATCGATGCGCCATTCTTGAAACCATGCACCAAGGGCGTTTACGGCCTTTTGGAGTCTGGTTACAAGGCGCCGAACACCGTGGCCTTTGGTATAGAGTGCGGTGTCGTCAGCGAAGAGGGCGAGTTCGACGCCTTTCGGCGGGATGGGAATGTCGTTGGTGTACACGGTGTACAGCAGAGGGGCGAGGACTGAGCCTTGAGGGACTCCAGCCTTTATGGGACGAGGTGCAGAAAGCGTGCCTTCGTGTTTAAATCGAAACGTACGGTCTTTGAGAAACGACGCTATTATCCTGACTAGGCGATCCGGTAAGCCTATCTTGTAGAGTTTATAAACGAGACCGCTGTGCCAGACTTTATCGAAAGCCTTGGCTACGTCAAAGAAAACCGCGACTGTTTTGTAACGACGCGGATAGAAACCGTCAAGTATATACTCGACGATTCGGTGGACTTGCTGAGGGCAGGAGTGTTTAGCGCGAAAGCCGAACTGATGGGGAATAATGAGAGGATCGCCATCCGTTGGAAACAGATGGTTCCGCACTCGAGAAAGTATGACTCTCTCGAGAAGTTTAGACATTGCCTTGAGGAGGCTGATGGGTCTGTGATTAGCCGGGACGTTCAGAGGTTTGCCCGGCTTGGGAATGCCTATGACTGTCGCTTTTTTCCAAGCTTTAGGAAAGTAGCTATGGTCGAAGCAGGCATTGAAAATGATAGCTAACAAGGTAAGCATCTGTTGCGGTAGGTGCTTAAGTGCGTGGTTGGAAATTCCATCCGCACCCGGAGCCTTTTTGGACTTTTGATTTCTAATGAGAAGCAAGATTTCGTCATTAGAGACTGTGACAGGGTCGGCGGTGATGGGGAGAGAGTCTCTGCGAAGGACTTCGTCCTCCACCGCTTTGATGTGAGTGGGATTCGCGGGTTGCGTGCTGGGCGAGCATTGTGCGGCAATGCTGTCGGCGAAGCATTCGGCTTTCTCTTCGACTTCGAAGGCAGTAGTGCCATCGGGACGAGTGAGAGGAGGAACGTGAGAGACGGTGTCTACGCGTAAGGCTCGGGCCATGCTATAGTACGCTTGGTGGGACGGAGAGATATTCGCCATGAGATCATTCATCTGAGCGTCTCGGAGTTCCGCGAGGCAAGACCTAACTTTACGTTGAAGCTGATTCGCAGCTGTTCTATAGGCGGGCGTGGGATATTTCTTGGCTCTCCGGAGAGCCGCGTTTTTAGCTTTAATAAGATTGCTAACGGCTAAGGGAAGCGTGGGTTTGCCTTGCTTAGCAACCTTTTCGTTGTCACTGATGGCTGAGTTGATAGCATCAGTGAGAGAATTTACTAATGAATCGATTTTATCCGGGCTATCTAATTGCTCGGGAGAGATCGCGAGTGGAGAGTTCGGAGCCTCTAAGGCTGAAACTAACGTATTTTTAAAACCTTTCCAATTGGTAAAGGTCTTAGGAGATGAGACGTTATCGTTCGGCGGTCCTAGCACGAGGGAAACGGGGCGATGGTCGGAGCCTAGGTCATCGAGCGGTTCGATAGACCTTAGGTCAAGATTGATACGCTTGATAATTGCAAAGTCGAGGATGTCAGGAGAGTAGGACGGGTTGTTGGGATAGTGAGTGGGAGTGACGGGGGATATGACATCTAGGTCAAGGGAGTTAGTGATGTCGAGGAGAGCGATACCGCTGGTGTTAGTCGATAGGCACGTCCAGTCAGTATGTTTGGAGTTAAAGTCTCCGAACATAATGACTGAATGGCCGAGGGCGAGAATGGCCTCAAAGTCGCTGCGGATTGGTCTGGTACCACTAGGTATGTAGATTGAAGCTATGATGATGGTCGGATGACCAGTCATAGCCAATCTACACACAGTGGCTTCCATGTTGAGGAGAGGAGGGGTAGGGAGAGGACCGCAGTGGAAGCCTCTTTTGTAATATATAGCGGTGCCGCCGAAACCGTCGGAGTTGGGCCTATCGTTACGAATAAACGCGTACTTAGGTATAGCGAATCCCCTGGAGCGGTTTGGAGTAAGCCATGTCTCCTGGAGAAGGAATAAGTCAGGTTCTTTGTTCTGAAGGAACAGTTTAATCTCGGGAAGGTTGGTATTAATTTAATTAAGATATAAGATATATAAGATATTTATTATTTACGAATTTATAAATTATAAAAGAATTTACAACGAACTTAGGAGCGAGTGATGCTCGGCTAGAGCAAATAAACGCTCTTGAGGAGAGCGGGCGGCTCGCAGTTTGCGTGCGAGCACGGAAATTTCGTTAATATCGACGTTTTGAATAACGTCGAATACGGTCTTCATGTCCTCAGCCAACGACGACTGAGGTGCGGAAGACGGAGAAGGACGCGGCCCTACGGGAGCTACGGGAGCTGGGATAGGTCGGGAAGGTGCAGGCGGAACGGCCGGACGCTGCCTCCAAGACAGAGCCGGAGTAGGTGTCGGCTGAACGGGCTTTGCTTCCGGGGGACCCCGGTTGCGCAGCGGCGGGAAGTTGGCAGGAGTGAGCGGCGGCGCCGGTTTAGGCGCGACCCTCTTGGTGGTGGAGCGCGGAGCGCGCGGGCAACCCCTGTAGTTAGCTGTGTGGCCGGACTGGCCGCACAGCACACAGGCAGGGGGGGAAGTGGATTCGGGAGTGCGAGTGCACTCCTTAGTGAAGTGAGGATCCAGGCACTTTACGCACCTGGGGGGAGCTGAACAGTTAGCCGCTGCGTGGCCATAGAGCTGGCAGCGGTGGCACTGCCCAGGGTGACCACGGGGGTTGGGACGCTCGACGGAGATATTTGAGAGTCCGCAAATTGTGCGAGCCTCTCTAAAGATCTCCCTCGAGTTGGGAGTATTCGACAGGATTACCAACGCTAAGGGAAAACGCCTACCGCGGTTGGAGTGCATCTTGTGCACTGCTGTGACCGGGAAACCCTGAGACTTAAGGTCATCGAGGATGTCTTCGTTGCTGAGTTCGAACGGGACGCCCCGTAGTACTGCGCGGATCTTACGCTCCTCCGGGAGGGCGTAGGTGTGATACGCGATTTGGTTTAATCCGAGTAACCTGGTAAACGAGCGGAAGTCGTCGACGGTCGCTATTTGAATCTTGATTGTATCGCCAGCGTTGGCGGCTTTTAAATAATTAATTTTGTGCACTTTGCACAAGTTTGAAACCGCGGTCCAGCGCGCTTTTTCACGCAGGAAGACGGGCGGAGGGAGCTGAGGCTTCGGCGGGACGGGAGCGCAGCGCGTCGCTGGCTTCGATGTGACCGACGGAGACGCGGTTACTACGAGCGATTTTAACGGCGCGGGGGCTGGTGTTGAAGACACCGGGGAGGGCTCGGGTATTGAAGATACCGAAGCTTTCTTAGAGCGCTTCTTGGAGCGCTTGGCGACGAGTTGAAACGCGGGCTCAGGAGAGCCGGTTAAGGTGACGGCATCTGACGACGTATCAGACGCGGGTTCGGAGTCGCTCCCGGGAGCGGTACGCTTACGACGCGACGCGTGAGAGGATGCGACCGATTCGCAGTCCATCTCGGACGAGGCGGGAGACGCGGGAGAGCTTAAGACCTGAGGGGTCTCGACGTTGGAGGCCTGAGGGGCCGGGGTTGAGGCCTGAGGGGCCGGGGACGCGATAGATGCCTGTAAGGCCTGCGTTAGTGCGTCAGTGGGTATGCTTACGCCGGACGCAGCGAGCGCCTGGGCGAACGACTTAAGAATATTAACAAGGTCCATTGGGGGACTTGGAATTATAAAATGTAATATATAAATATATAATGTATGCCTATAATATATAACAAATGCCTAGGATTCCTAAATAAAAACCTAGCGAACCCTAGCGGCAAACCTCCCTACCAGCGGTAGGGGGGCTGGGGAGAATAACTTAAAACTAACCGTAGTACGCCGAAGGCCGCTACCTAGAAACCTAAAAAAGGGTACGCAGGTAAAGAGTTGACCGCGTTAGGGTCAACCTTTACCGACAGAAAGGACAAATACACACGAAAACACACAAATATGATAAAAATAAATATGAAAATAGGAGAAAAATAAATAAAATAGAGAAGAGAAATAAATAAAAATAAAAAGGACTGGTTCAGTACAAATTCGTTGTCACCGTTAAGTATCCTTTGCACTGAAACCAGACTACTTACGCTGGGCACAACACTGCACTCAGCACAAGCACAACACAACTTAGCACAGCACTTTGAAGACTAAAGGGCTTAGTCGCAAAGAAAAATACGCACTTCGATAGCACTCAGAGGGAGTAGAAAGAACCTTGAAATCCGTAGCACGGAACCAACACGCTAAACCGTGACGTCAGTAGACTGAGCGCCACGGAGTATCGGGAAGGGACCAAACGACGGAGAGCGGGGTCTTGCACGTCCGCACTGGGCGGCGATCGGAGCGAGAATGAATTAGAACTTGTTAAGTGTTCGTTTATATATATTTTACGGATTTAAGATCACCGCCCAAACCTAGGCCTTCAGCTGTTAGTCCCATAAACTTGCGTGCTGAGGCTATTACGGCGTCCTTTGTGTTCCGGTGTTTGAAGCGGGTCACGATGGTTCGGGCGTTTTTGGTGGCGGCGGATGCTCGGCGGGGCTGTACACGATGCGCGAATTCTATTTCAGCTGCACTAAAGTCGAGGCCCAGGTGTTAAGAATCTTGACCACTAAGTCCTCCGTGTTCTCGTTGTTTGTCTGGGGGTCACCAACAATCTCAACATTTTGAAGCGAGCCCACTGCTGCTGTCGTGCCATATCAGTCTCAATGCGATGTATTTTTGACTGGCAATCAGCGAGATCACGCTTAAGAATGATATTTTCCTCTTGCAATGATTTCAAACCAGTAGCGTTTTTTGATAAGCGCTTCAGTAGGTCATCGTATTGATTACTTATGAACGTAATAGATGTTTCTAGCTTAGAGATAATCTCCTTCATCGGTTTTAGCTCTGATGCCAAGGCGTTTTTATAAGGGATGGAAGTTTGTGCATCAATGCTTCCACGTGCGAATCATCGGAAACGGGGGATTTAATTTTTCTTACTGTAACATTGCAACGGTCGCCAGAGTCGTCTATGTGGGTGGTATGAATCTCCCGGCTTCTGACGGGAGTGTTGGTGTTGTCTCCTTTTGGCTGTTTATTCGTGCATGACGGACATACCCATTTAGTTTGTTTTTTAAATGAATTAGGTGTCAGGTTAACACATAGGTAGTGATATGGCTTGGTGCATGATGATCTTTTGCATATAATTGTTTCCTTGGGGCTTAAGGTAAGCTCACAGCCGGCACAGTTTGGCATTGTATTAGGCTTGTAACGGTTCGAGTAACGGCACTATCGTCAAATGACGAGTACAGAGATAGTACCTCACTTTCACACACTCGGCTCGCGGGGGTAGGAGGGAGGATTATCGCACACGCAATACTGGGACTTGCACTTTATACTTTGGGGAAGAACTTAAGGGTTAAAATCGTTTACGCGTTATTAAAATTTATTAGAGCTATCGTTAACACGTCTTTATCGGTTAAGTAGCTTAAAACTAAGTCTAACAATCTATTATTTGAATTAAGACAATTGTTTAGCTGTACTAAATTTGCTAAGTTAATGCAGTCAAAGAATTTAAGACCAGTCGGGCATAGATATTTCTCATCCTGAAATTGTGACCATAAAATATTTGGCATATTAAAATCCCCCAATAAAAGAAAAGAATCATTTGTGTGAGTTAAAACTATATCACAGAGCCTATTTGAAAAGTTACTAAGTTGTGTATTCATTGTATTACCTTTACTTTGAGAACAAACGTAAATACAGCATATGTTCAGTTTGCATACCGTACGAGCGTGAGGGTTACGTAACGTCACTGACACCCACACGTCCTCGGCTGATGACCACCACTCTTCTCGACTGACCCCCGCTAGTTCACGTTTTACAGCTATAAGTACTCCTCCACCCAAAGATTGTCCAGTTTGTTCATAATTCCTATCTCGCCTCCAAACTAAATACCTATCGTCGAACAACTCGTTATCGAAAATACCGTCACACAACCAAGTTTCGGTCAAAGCCACGATGTCAAAAGAATTCAGCAAAACATTCCTATAGAATGTGCTAGTTTTCGTGCGTAAACCCCTTACGTTTTGGTAAAAAATACGAAGCGAACTCATTTTTATACATTAATTTAGTTATTTTTAATTAACATATTAGTGCAAACGCAAAAGTAAATGTTAGCTTCCATCAATAAACAGCGTTGAATGCCTAATAAATATGTAAAATAAGCAAAGCACTTAGTTCCTAATTCACTAAAACAACACTTAACACAAAGACAATGAGCCTTATAAGTACCAGCATTTTTATTAATATTCAATACATTTAGGAAACTAAACCAGTAAGAGCCTCCCATAAAAATTAAAAAGCGATTATAGGCTAACTTCAAGAGCAACTTCAACACTAAAATAATTAAAATACCAAAAACTAAATAAAACATAACTATAGCACAAGCAATGTAATAACACTGGCGCGTGCGATGCGGTGGACGGTCGGTGTGTGGAATGTGGCGCGATCTCGCGCGAGCTGCGGCGTTCTGCGAACCGGTCCAACCGGTGTTGAATCCCCGCTGCCAGCTAGTGGTTCTCAAATGTTGTTCTTGAGCGTAAAAATTATTGTAGAATAATATGGTCATTGAAGTTTTTCAGATCTGCCTCGGATTTTATCACTTGAATGGGGGAAGTGGAATTCTTTCTTATAAAAATCTTGCAGCTTCGGACCCAGACAAAAGAATATGCACTTTCTTTCGCAACTTCCTTTGCCCTGTTAAGTAATATTTTATTTTCTTTATTTAAGTGGTCGTTGATGTAGATTCTGGAGTCGCCATTAAATCCTATATCCGCCGCTGAAAGATTACGAGTGACTCTTGAGCAAGAAACGAAGTTTTCCTTTAGATAGCGATTGTTGAAAGCGACTATTATGTTCTTATTTTTACTATCACTTCTGGTGGGCACTCGCATAACATAATTAATTTCATTTTTAGAAAAATTACATTTTACGGCCGATCCAATTTTGTTTAGAATATCGTACAGATTTTCTGAATCTTTGAACGGTACTCCTTTTATTTCAGCGTTATTTAGTCTGTCCGTTTGATCTCTGGACTTGACCATATTTTCGAGATGAGATATCCGTAACTGGAATGATGATATATCCTCCTGATTATTCTCCACAATTTGAAGACGTTGATCAAAATCTGATATTTTGTTTGAATAGGAATTTACCGTATCATGGGCAAACTCCACGGACTGCTTCAGCAGATGTATGTCTTCTTTCATTGATCTGATATCCTGAACTAAACTCGATATTGAAACCATTTCTTGCGAGAGTTTCTTTAGCTCCTGCATTATGTTATCAAGGCTGGGGGGAGTTGGAGATGAGGGTGCTGAAGACGTCGTTAATTTAGAGTTAGACTTGCAACCAAGACATTTCCAATTAGATTTTCTATCTCCCAATTTGCGAAATCCGCTTTCCGTAATGCCTGCACAAGTAAAGTCGAAGCATCGTGAGCATATACTGCACTGAGCTACATCTCTCGCTTCGTTATTACAACTTGCACACTTTAACACTTTTTATTAATTCACTTATTTCAACGCGGTTGAAACTTTGATATTCACTGTCTTTTAGTTCGGGATTTGCTAAGGTTCGTCCGCAGTGACCGAATGTTACGGCAAGACTGAAAATTATGTACGTTATGTAAATATACTGTACGCGCAACATACTGGGCGTACCAAGCTCCAGAACCTTCCAGGGCTTTAGTACGATAGTAGAAGATCCATATCAGTAAATATTAAATTAAATAAAATTGAATCCTGTTGTATGCCTTGTCGTCGTCCCCAGCACAACCCCGAAATCAACACTGTACCAAAGAAGAAGTAGAGGAATTTACTTGATGATTCAGCAATTCCTTGTTCCGGGTCCCGGTTACGACTATTGGCTGGCGAATCACGCTTATACGTAGCGTTTAGACTGTGCTAGTACTAGTACGAATTAACTGTAGAGAATGTCCGATAAGTTCAATATATCACTTTTATATCACAGCACATGTATAGTTCCAAAAAGTAGGAACAAAAGTATAAAGTTAGCACACAACCGTCACCGTTGCGCTCCGCATGAAGTTCAAATTTGCATTTCGATTGACACGGGCGAAGCGCCTCCACAAAGATTACAAGACGGCCAAAACATATACATTTTAATTTAAAACAAATATATTTATTTCTTTTATTTACATTGCATAACTATATAAAAGCTGTAGATTTAGATGTGACGTTTCCTAGACCAAGAGGTCATTCTGTATCTTACGAAACAGTTTTCGTTAAAGTAGGTACATTTTTAGCTAGTTAATCTACGATATTATGCAAACAGTGGGTGATTAAAAATCTAATTGTGAGTCGTAGTATATATACATATATATATATATATATATATATATGCGTGTAACTGTGTGGAAATCTATGTGTGTGTACGTGCGCGTGTATGTTTTTGTGTAAGTAGGTATGTCTTTTTTAAAATTATTTATTCAATACTTATTAGACCTACAAATCTTATTTCTAACACACCTTAAATCTATAAGGTTTAACCGAGCCCCAACGCAGTGGCTGCCTGTTTTCAACTTAACTACATTTTCATAAAACAGGCCTCTGAAAAAATAAAAAAAGGCCTTATTGTTGTTTATCAGGAACTTTTGAAGAAAAAAAATTTTTTTTTTTCTAAAATATGTATTTATTTTGAACGTTCTAATAGTGATTAATAATTAAAGTAGGCACTTTAATTTCACTAACTCAAAATAGTTCGTCTAGTTCTTAAACGATGCGAAAGAGTTCGTCCATGTCTCAATTCTGTTTTAATTTAAAAATTAGTAAAATTAGATTTGAAAATAGAAATAATCGGTCACATGATGCGCCAAACATATAAATACCATAATTTCATGAATTTTATCATTATTTTCAAACAAAATGGCTCGCAAGGAAACATATCACCGACGAAGTACGAACAATGATTAAAGAAAATAAGCGAACAAAAACAGTTCATGGTAACGCCACCGCACCCGGCTATCTTCAAAATATTATCAGCACCAACAAAAATGGATGGTTACATTTAATTGCAATCTACATTGTGTACATATTTTTGAAATGATACATATCAAAACAGTAAAAACTGCTGCAGAACTTATTATTGAAAAAAAGCTATTGGGTATATATTGCTTTGAAACTGCATTGTATACATGTTATAGAAATTGACGCATATACATAAATAAAACTTTACGAATGTGTAGTATTCACTGGTGTTGCTTTGTTTACTTTACAATGAAGAAAAAGTATACCTAATTTGACCTAGTTTGCTGTTTACATTATTTTGAGGTAAACTTGAGACACTTCTTTTTGAAATATCGAATATTTACATTTGTTTGGAAATTTGTCAACGTTTAGGTACTTATCAATGCACGTGACTGTACATATATGATATTGAATTATTATTATTGTGCTTTATGACCAGGCTCATCCATGGAGCTACTACTGCAAGGAACCGCCTTGCGGGCAGCTGAACCCGATTTGGCCTGAGGTGTACGACTACTTGTTCGACATTTACCGGGATATGGCCGGTGAGTAACTTGCGGAAAACTGGCTTTTGAAGTTCTTGCTGTCAAATTCAGGCTCGTATTCCAACACTGGTTTATGTCTCAGCTTTATTACGTATATTTCGAAGATAACTACAAAAAAGTTACACTCAAACCAGCTTGGAGATATTATACGTTTTCAGGCGGTTTCTAAATTTTGGCTGCGAAATCTGATACAGATATTTAATTTATAACAAGAGGACTCGGCGTGGTTCCACGATCCCGTAGGACATTTGCGGTTTAAATATAGCCGTTGCTACGTCGAATTAATGCTTATGAAAAAAGAATTTATCAAATCGATACTATTATTGCAAAATTACTATCTATTACTATTACATGTAAGCAAACGAACAATCAAATCTGTAATATTTATTTGATAGGAATAGAAGGATAACGAACGGATAAATTCGACACTCAGTAACGCTGTGCGTTAGCAGCCAAACTGGCAGGGTCATTACTATTTTCTACACTTATATCAGATTTTGGGTTTTAAGAAATATTTTTGTTTGGATCTCAATGCTTGCCTTTAAGTTTTTGTTTATGCCAAAACAATGGCATTTTGGCTTAAACAAAAACTTAAATATTAACCAAAACTCTTATTAGGATTTATTCAACGTAAAAATAATTATAAAATAAACAATGCGTATCAGATTCCAAAACCTGACAGAAGTGTAGAAAATTGTAATAGCCGGATCCACACCAGATGATCCACTATGCTCCGATCGCGCGCGGCAAGACCACGATCCAAATAGCCGGGTCCACACCGGATGATCCACTACGCTCCAATCGCGCGAGGCAACACCGCGATCCAAATGTGCGGTGGGGACATGATCCAAGCGCACAAATTGGAGCGCGCGCTCCTTGATGCGCCCGATCCGTTTGTTGTCGGTTTTTTGGCCATGTTCAAAGGCGCCTCAGTAGCACATGAGTAGATAAACGGAACAGAGACAAAACTTCTTAAGAACGTGAAAAAATTGTTACCTATTTCTGTAGGGTTGTCACAATAGGTTGACAAATTAAACAAAACATTTGCTAAAAAGTTTCATTATTCGGTATGATAGAATACTTTACAAATTACTTACTCCTATAATTTTATTGTATAATTTTTGTTTTTTAATAATTTATTGTTTCTTTTGATGGTGTGGTAAATTCTGAATTTAACATATAGTTTTTCAAGTAATCTAACGGGAAACACTCACATGGCATATCAAATTTACAATCTTTAATACGCTTAAGTATTTCATTGCCAATATACACAATATTTATTTCAAGATCGAAATATTTGCAAAACTTTGGCTCGAGCAATTTTATTTTATTTTTTCTTGAATTATTCATACACACAGTACAATAAACAACCAATATTAATAAAAAATACAACGTTTTTACATCAAAATAATCAAACTTGCAACTAACAAAACAAACAACGTGCGTCGCAATGACCCTGAGATTGTCAACTGGCTGTGCCCTTTGACAATGTCTCGCCGCGTACGTGACAAGCGGCCAGTGGTCACGCACACATGCCCTGCGTGCTTGTAGTAGTGCAACCGATTCGTGCTGTTGTATGGAGATTTGTCTCTGTTCTGTTTATCTCATGTGTCATTAGCGTGGCGCGCGCGGTGTGGACGGTCGTGTAGATCACGCGCTCAGCAAATATGGATCAATCTAAGAGTCGCCAGGTCTTATCCCTTTAAGCAGTACAAATGTTTATGGGACCCGAGCGACGAAAATTATACCAAAAGGAGTGCAAAGGAGGATGCTTGGCGTCAAATTTCACGTGATATGGCAAACACACCAGTCGAAGAGTAAATGAAAAATATGCTGCCACTGGCTTTAGGAGAGAGAATTTGTTAACTTATTATCCAATAATAAACATAATATCTCAAACTCTATAATACCAATACTCTATAAATATCTCAAACCATTCATTCTTGCAAAATTGTGTTCAACTTTATCGGTAACTAACTCTGCGTAAAGCTGAGTTCCATATTCCGACCGATTTTTGTGTATAGTTTTTATCCAGAGCCGTCTTTTTGGTTTTTGTGATCTTTGTCGCAATTTTTTTAGCAATATAAAGGTTACTGCTGCCACGGCAACTTGACGCTGCCGTTGTACGTGTACCTCCATATCTTGCAAGTGCTCGACTGAACTGAATGTCACGGATCGCTCGTGGATCGCTTGAAACATAGGCTTAGGATCGCAAGTTTTCAAAACTAGATCGGCCTAGTATGATCTATGATCCACGCTCCACGATTCTGGTTCACGGATCGCGGGATCGGCGATCCATTATGGATCGTCCGGTGTGGACCCAGCTATTGGAATTGCCATTTACTACATTTTAAAAATAACTAGCCACTTAAAAATAAGGCTAACGCACAACGTTACAACCCTTAATTGTGTATGATTTGTGTTTCGATCTCAACACTTTTGTCTCGATTATCAATAATTTATCCCTTTCAGAGGCTTTCAACCCTGACATGTTTCATATGGGAGGAGACGAAGTCAGCGAGATGTGCTGGCAGTCTTCCCCCGCAGTGAGGAACTTCATAAAGAAGAAGAAGTGGCACCTCTATTCCTCCAACCAGGGTATATTCGAATTATGGGACTACTTCCAGGGGAATGCACAGGACAGGGCTTATCAGGTTGGTTTCTCTTGTTACAGTGTTTTATGATTGAACTTGATTTTGGGCTTTGCTTGCGTATTCCTCGGGACAGTTATTTTTTCAGGATCAAAGTTATCTCCGATTTTGTCGATAACGCAGTTCAGTCGTGACCGCGTAATAAACGAATAAAGTAGTTTGCACATTTATAATATTAGGGGTTAGGGCTCCATTCGAGCATACGGGCTCAAACTAATTTTATTATAAAATCCGTATTTGAGTCTAGTGCATTGTAGAAAAGTATGCTTTAATATCAATTTAGTTTATTACAATAACAGATTTATTTTTAAATTTAGGCGTGAAGTTACCAATTATAAATACTACGACTTACACAAAAAAGTGTCACTGAATTTATTTATTTGTTTAATTTTTACACAGTTTTAAGCTCTACGATAAGGTGTAACTAAGAACTAACAATTTTATCGTTAAAACAAACTTTATAATATAATACTTTTTTCGTGCGTCAAACAATAGGTCAAGACTGCAACAAATGTATTGATCTCGTGATGTATGTGCATAGTAGTGCGTTGTCTCACACATGGAAAATACGAGGTCTGAATTGTTTGAGGAGCTCGAAATTGTTAATTCAAGAGTTGTGAATGAGTCATAAATCTAATCATTAATTATAAGTTTTAATGGTCATTCATAACATAAGTTGGCTAAACAATTTAGCAAAATATTTTATTTATTGTTTTTCAGGCGTTTGGAAAGCAGTTACCTTTGATTCTGTGGACAAGCACACTAACTGAACCCAAACATGTCACTGAATACATTAACAAAGATAAATATATTATTCAGGTGAGACAAAATTAATTTTAGATTGGTGACTGCTCGCTATTTATTTGGTTCCTAAAGTTTTGTAACTGATATAATATTTTTGTGACATAACTTACCCACCACTCTTAATTTAAAATATGCTAGTTCAATGGCCTTACCTTTGACTTTGATATTTAATAGGTCTATCAGAGATGGTATTTTTCCAGAGGAGTGGAAAAAAGCCAGAATTATCCCTATTTTTAAAAAAAAAGGTGACACTAGTGACATTAGAAATTATAGGCCGGTATCAATTTTTATCATGCTTTTCAAAGATTTTTAGTCACTCATGACTCCTGTTTTAACGAAACACGTTGATCCTGTCTTATCACGGCACCAACATGGCTTTAAATCGGGCAGGTCCACTAGCACTAACCTATTCAGCTTTTATTCAGCAGTCTCTGGTGTTCCACAAGGATCCCATTTAGGACCGATACTGTTTCTTACGTACATCAATGCCATAACTTCCATAATTATGCACTGCAAGTGTTTGCGGACGATTTAAAACCACAAAATCAAACGAGGACTCTTGTCAGTTTCAATCGGATTTAAATCGATCAGAATGGTGCATTTAAAACTGCATGGCGACAAATGCGTTGAGATACGATTTTCTAGAAAAATACTTAAACTATCTTTAACTATTCCTTACATGATACGCCTTTGCAAATAGTAAAATAAATTAAAGAGCTCGGTGTAATAATTGATAGCCGCTTACAGTTCAATAATCATACTGACACTATTGTAGGTAAAGCAGCCAAAATGTTGGGATTCTTGAAAAGACATGCAAAAGAGTTTTGTAACACAAGCTCTAGGATTTTTTTTTATTCACTATATTAGTCCGTAGCCACCTAGAATATGCATATGTAGTATGGAACCCTCTGTACAGTAAGTATTCCCAACGTTTAGAGAGCATGAAAAGAGCGTTTTCTAGACATCTCGCTTTTATCGCCCCAGACATATCTCACAGAGACAATTATAACAATAGATTAACATATTTTAACTTGAATACATTACATTTCCGACGCAAATTCCACAGCCGCATAAAATATTTTCGCATAAAATTATTAATAATGTTATCGACTGTCCCGAGTTTTAATTTTATTTTTTACATTAATATTTTTACTTAATTTTAATTTAATTGGACATTGTTAATGTCATTGTTATTATTTTCCACTATATGTATAATGTATCGAATCGCATGCCATTTGATAATTCTTGACATTTATATTTAGCTTGACATTATTAATTTATCAAACTTGACATTAAAATTATAGTTTTTGACTCAGATTTCTTATCCCATGTTATTTAACATTTGCCTTTGACATTGTACAGTGACATAATTGTTTAATAAATGAATCACACAATTCCTTAATACGCACTAAAATATAATAACATAATATTGACTTTTTTAAATACTTTGTACCAATAATATTTTTACTGAATGCTGTGCGTACCTGTCATGTGAAGCCATTAAAGCTTGCATGTCAGCCCTAGTTTAAGTCCGCATATTTTTTAAATGTATCGACGTGTCCTCTGTTGGTGTGACATATAATTGCATTAATTAAATTGAGTAACTTTTCGCCTGACAATTTCGGTAATGCTTAATTTTGAGCAGTTGTAAGTTTGAACCTGCACAATATCCTCGGTCTTAATATGACAAGTTTAATCCTAAGTCTTAATAAAGTCTTTCACGTAGTTGTGTTCTGATTAAAGCAATTACTGGAACACAATCAATTCCAACTGTAGCTGCGGTCGGCAATTCAACATTGATCGATATAATAGTCATGATTACTATTAGCAAACAAAACACCTACGACTATGTCTATGAGTGCGAACGCCACTTACCATCAAGGGTCACCTGCTCGTTTGCCGGTTATGAAAATAGTAAACAAAAACACTTTAAATTACACTTAATTCTAGTAATAATCTTAGCGCAACGCTACCTTTTGCCACACTTACGTTTTTCTGGTAAAATTTAAACAATAACAGTTACATGTTTTGAAATCTCGCGTAATAAAAGAATAAATCTTATTTGAATGCTTCAAATTTTTAATACATTAAGAGTGAATTTGAACGTTTTAAGATAAGCTATTGGCTACACATTGGGATCAGACGACACGTATCTACTCATAATAATCAAATGGCTTAACGGCTTTTTGTAATAACTTTTATGACTACAGGCGTATGGAAATTAATTATTATTTATTTATAAAGGTAAATTGATATGATTTCAGGTGTGGACAACTGGCGAGGATGCTCAAATCAAAGGATTATTGGAGAAGGGTTACAATCTGATAATGTCCAACTATGACGCTTTGTACTTCGACTGTGGGTTCGGTGCTTGGGTGGGCGCAGGTCATTCTGCGATTTATTTTCATTAGTAGTATAAGTGTGTATGATAATTTTGTTTTGATGTTTAAAACAGTGATAGGTGTCTTTATACCAGGTGACTTTATTACCGTCGGAACATTGGCTCAGACTTTCCCAAAGGCACTTTGTAGCGAAAATGAAAAGATAATTTGTACACAAATTCTATGGGTCAGCTGCCAATGTTGTATGAAGTATAATTTTTCTTTTCATTTTTGCTATCAGACAATCACACCAACTGTATGCCCCCAAAGTAAGCAGAGTTTGTGCTATGGATGACTATACAGAGAACTGGGGGGAAACCCAGAGTAAACATACACATATTAGTATCAACAGCCAAGACCCGAGAACAAACATTTATGTTAATCACACAAACGAATGCCCCGGCCAGGACTCGAACCTGGGACCTACAGCGTATTAGGCAGGGCCACTAACCACTACGCTACTCGGTCGTCATCATGGGTTGTGATATGTCGGTGATCATACAGGTTTTGTCGGTGGCATGCAGGTATCGTCCTGCCCCTGCCCGGGGCTGCCCCATAAATGATGGAAATAGACTGATCTCTTCCCCACTTTAATCCATAATCTGGATTCTCCAGAAGGAACCTGTCTGATTATTCAGAGTGACTATCGATTACTACTATATGATTACTACTAATAAAGTCGATTATTTTATAGAAGATCGTTACACCGATTGTAGAACACATTGATCTGTTGACGCATTCTGTAACGCTCGAATTTTTACAAATTGCTAGTTTATTTTTGATCGAAGTATATTTTCAGGAAACAACTGGTGCTCTCCATACATCGGATGGCAAAAGGTGTACGACAACAGTCCGGCGCGAATTGCTGGCGAATACAAGGAACAAATATTAGGTACGATATTCTATTTATTGAACTTATTTAATAAATAATTTTATATTCGAATTCCGCTGAGCAGATCATCTATCTTTACAATTACGATATCGTCGGCACATTAAATAGAAATGTTTTTCAACAAAAAGTCCTTCGAATAATTTGATACTAATAGTTTAAGTGTTTGATACAAAATTAAGCTTAGTTTTTTTGTTAAGTTTTTTTTGCTTAAGTTTTAGATAGAAAAAGCATCCTCCGTTACTCTATGTCATGTTAAATAAAATATGATGTTATTTTGATATGTATCTACCTTACTGAATTTAAATCTAAACTCTTATATCTCTTATTTAAAATTTTGACTTCTGAATCTAGTGGCGGTATTTTATTTATCTCTTATTTTTATTCGTCAGGTGGTGAAGCAGCTCTTTGGTCTGAACAATCGGACGTGTACTCTCTTGACAACAAACTTTGGCCGCGCGCTGCCGCACTGGCCGAGCGACTGTGGACCGAACCCAAGACCTCCTGGCAGAATGCCCAGCAGAGGATGCTCAATGTCAGGTAACATCTGTGCGCTGAACTCGAGATCTGGCGGTAGCCGAGGAAGGGACGCTCAAAGTCAGGTAATTTCTGTAACCCGAACCGGGACTTTGCGGAATGCTGAGGAGATGATTTTGAGAACGACATGCGAAAACACAAAAGTTTTTTTTTAAATGTATGTCAAAGAGTTCACAATTACGTCGACGTGCTTGGCCTCTGGTAAGGAACAGCCAGTGAAGACAGGCACAAAGGCAGTTCCGACTGGAAGAATACTCAATGAACATAGACAAACATGCTTATCATAATTTTTAAATAGACATTAAGAAATCGTTTATACGTACTTACATCAATGGATGCGCTCTTTAATATATTCACTACACTGAAATTGGCGTTTTGTAAGGGAGGAAAATAAAGTAAAAAAATTTTAAAATACAATATATTAAATTTTTTAACTTTTGCCATCTCATAGTTAGTTTATTGATTCCTTTACTAAGAAAACGATTCACACGGGAATCAATAAAATCTTTGAAGGCGCTTTGGACTGCCCCATCGGTGTTGAAGTTTTTCCCTTGCAAGAAGTTATGCAAATTTCGAAAAAGATACTAATCTGTTGGAGCAAGGTCCTGGGAGTACGGTGAATGTCTTAGACATTCAAAATCCTCTAATTTGGCAGTGTGTGGTCTAGCGTTGTCCTGAAGCAGCAGTGGCCTAGAGCCGTTGACCAGCCTCGGTTGTTTAGCAACTAGCTTTTTCATCATGGTTTGCAGTTGCTGACAATAGACATCTGCCGTTATCGTCTGGCCAGATTTAAGAAAGCTGTAGTGAACGACACCGGTGTTAGTCCACCAAACGCTCACAAGTAACTTTTTTGAGTAACTTTTTTGGCTGGTTTGCCAGGGTTCAACCATTGCGATGAGCGTTTCCGATTGTCGTACAGGATCCACTTTTTGTCACAAGTAATGATTCGATTTAAAACCCTTTTATTATTGTGCCGGTTGAGTAATGTAACGCAGCAGTCGACGCGCGTTTGTCGGTTTGCTGCACTCAATTCATGAGGTACCCACCTCTCAAGCTTTTTCACCTTCCCAATTTACTTCAAGTAGATTAAAACAGTTTTGTCACTAACACTGCAGCGTACAGCTAACTTGGACGTCATTTGCGAGGAGGCTCTTCCACAAAAGCCTTCAATATTTCATTATCAACATTAGTCTCCGGCCGTCCACGGGGCTTGTTCTGCGGGTCGAAACTTCCAAAAGAAAACGTTGGAACCAAAAACGCACTGTGTTTTCTTTTGCGACATCGCCGCTACACACAGCATTAATACTTCGAGCCGTGTCTGCGGCACTGGTGCCACGATGGAACTCATACACGTAAATAACGCGATGTTTCAACTATTCCATTTTGTAAAAACCAAAAGAGGAAAAAACAAATGAATTACGGTTTCAAAACACAAATGCGTGAGTAAATAGCTGAATAAATTTGAAATTGGAATTCTTAACCAAAGCGGAGATAATATAGATCAAAGTGGCCAGTACGACGAAACGCCAATTTCATATGTAAGGACCTAATATAAGATAAATACCATTGAAGCTTATTCCAGAGAACGCCTCGTCCGCATGGGCATTGCCGCGGACTCTCTACAACCGGAGTGGTGCTACCAAAACGAAGGAGAATGTGGAGGTAAGGGCCGCATTTAATTTATATATTATTAGCTTGCGTTAATTTTCTTATAAGTAGGATTCTTAATCAGAAGTGTTTGGTATTTTAAAATTTTTCGTTGACATTGCAAATCGTTATACTATTTCCATTTCTTTATTTTCTCGATGACAGTTCTATCTATCTCGTTTATCGATATAGCTCCATCCCTATCAGTTTCTCCGAGTCTGGTATTATATAACCTTGTACGTGTGTAAACGTCATATTTTTATAAAATAATGCATACGTAATGTAAAAAAAAACGCTCGCACAAGTTTTCACAGGAGCTGTCATCTAGAAAATAAAGAAACGGAAATAGTATAACGCATAAAACTGAATTTTTTTTAAAAATAAGCATATAAGAAAAGTGAAAAGCCCTTGATAGTAATACAAAAAGCCAAGTCGAATTTACCAATCAATCCACCTTTAAGCAAAATATAGATCAAATGATGCCGTAATATCATACACAGACATTTGCGTTAGGAGTTAATGTTCGTGCCAAAATAAAGTTTGCATTAACGATTTTGCTTGTTACAGATTTTAAGTAATAATAATAATAATAATAAATCCCTAGACAAACACGTGTATAATGTTCGCTTGAAATTTTTATTTCTATATTAAGTTAGTTTTGTAATTTTTTTTATTAAATAACATTATTTATTACATCTGTGTAAGTAATAGAAAGCTTCATTTATGTAAATACGAATTGAATGAGGTAAAAGTTTTACTCTTAAGTGCTTTCTGCTCCTTAATATGTTTGAAGTCCCTTTAACTGCCTTGTGTAATGCTTCACTATTTAATTTGACCAAAAGTTATTCTTCTTTTCCGCGCACCTCTTCATCCCTAATACTTTACTCACACTAAGCGACCGGTGGTCACCACGAACTTGTATGTTCGCACAGACAGAATATAATATATACACGCGGTCGAACCAATGAGTTCACTATTGGCTATACATTCCACGTCGCGCGTTTATTTTGCCATTAAAAAATAGAAAACAGGTGTAATTATTACTAAACATGAGTTACTATACTGTGAAATGGTGTAGAAACTCGTCGAGGACTAACATCATTTTATTATTAAGTAATATTTTATCATCAAGTAACAAAATAAAGTCACTCACAAGTCAAGTAAAGGTCATAAACACGTCGTAAATGACGTGGTAGTTAGTACGCTGGAGTTTGATGTCTTTTTGAAAACTCTCTGTCACTCGTTAGTATTTCTTTAGTTGTTTTATTCTTACAAAATATTAGTGCAGACTCATTGTTTATCAGCATCCCTTTTTGAACGTGCCGTATCAGCTCACTTGCATCGTGACCTTGAAACAGCTAATAATTTAGCTTATTTCGCTGCCTTGACACCCGCTTAAGTATACTGCTAGTTTTGGCACTCAACGACCAGGATGGCGTATCTATTGGGGGTTAACTGTGAGTGAAATGCACTAACTATACGTATGCGATCTACATTATTGCACGAGGAAGAATAAAAAGTAAGAAATTTCGCAAATTTCGGGTGGCCTGCTGATTTTTCTGAAAAAATATTTTCATGAAGGCGTAAAAGTACGTTGGAAATCTCTGGAAAATACTGAAATTATTAAATTTCTACATTTAGCATATTATTATAACGAAATCCATTATACTTATTATTCATTCAAGTTATAAGTGTAATGTTATTATTGTCAGATTGCAAGCTATGATTGCTAAACTTGATATAATGACCTTGAGAACTTTGACTATCTTTATTATTTATTTAGATGCTTTTAAATTAAATGAAATATTGTCCTATAGTTGAGAAATTTATACTTATACTATTTGTAGCATGGTGCGGGTGACAGTTGCCTGTATGACGTTGACATCTGTCAGTACCACATGACTAGGGATGTGACGTTATGCAATTAATTTTTATCGCTAACGATACTCGCAGTATAAATCTAGTTCTCTTTAATACTGTTATGAAATTTTGTGTGTTATTCAGTTGTGCGGTGTAACTACGTGTATAAACTTGTCAAAATAAATATTTAATGGCTCTTTGTACTTATATAAAATAATCAAAATCGGGTTTATGATTTGATTTTTCGTGACAACATTTTTGCTCTATTGCGCGTCGGCATTAATATAATCATAGACTTTTTAACACCAAAAATTGAACTACACACAATATACGTTTTTTATTATAAAAAAAACATCGACTATCCGTCGTAGCAGTACAATGCATCACTAAATACGTCTATGGCGTTACGTTATACGCATAAAACTTTGCTTAATTTTTCTCTAAATTAGATTTTATTTGTAGACTGGAACATTCTGGTTGGGTTTAATTTAATTTACTGCATTTATTAATGATTTAAAATATTACGAATTTACTATACTTAGTTATAATTTATAAATCGCGGCAACTTTTAAGAGTGAAACTGTCACCCGCACTATGCTTAAGCGCAAATAGTATAGTTTCTTAACAAAATAAACCTTTCAGATAGCTTCATGTGAAGTGCGTGAATATTTAGCTAAAAAATTTATATTTATTTGAATAAAAGGCTATAAAAAACCATCAATCAGTTTTGCAAAAGCATACTCAAAACAAAATCAGTTCCAAGGCACCAAATATTGATCACGTAGGACACTTGATTTACACTTTTTAAACACCAGAGAAAAAGAAAACCTCATCAAAATATAAGTACATTACAAATAGATTTTTTTCTTTCAGTAAAAAATTACTTCTACTAAAGAAGGTAATGTTAGAAGAAAGTTAATGTGCTGTAATATTTAAAGATTTAAAAAAATTTTAAATATTACATTTAAAAATTAAAAAAATATGAAAACATCTTACGTACTTACTTTTATTCCCCGAACCGTAGTGCCAGAGTCAAACCTTTAAAATAGGTTTTCATCTTGTTAACTTAATATACAGGGTGTCCCAAATAATAGTGTCAAGCAGAAGTCCATGGACAGAGCATCCTTTGGGGCACCCAAAACAGCCCCATTTATGTTCTACGATATTTTGTAGTTTTCGAGTATTTTCGAGAATTCTCTATCTCAACAACATAAAACTTTTCCCAAAAAAAAACTAAGACTTTTTCAAATATTCTTTTTTGCTAATTAATCTTCAAGAGTTTACCGTTTATGCATAAAAAAATCGGCTTCGTTACTTTGATGAAAGAGGTAGAGATTTCTTGAAATTAGCGTTGTGATTTTAAATTAAACAAAAACTAATTTTAAAGTGCTAACAGCAGAATGGTTGAATAATAAACGTTAAAAAGGTTCCATATATTAAACGAATGTTAAAAAACACTTTATTTCTTGCTAAAAAAGACATTCCGCATTATTCAAAACCGGTTTTACTTGAGCGACAACAAAAAGACCTAACACTAACGGAGTAAAAGATGTTAGAAAGAGATAACTATGATATTGTTGTTAAGTCTTCTAAAAATGCGTAATTGCATAGGTTGCTTTCGTTGCCTTTATCGAGTCGTCTGTCTTTGCGCCTTCAGTACGATATGCTCTTGTTTGGTGAATTATTTTGACAATTTGGCTTTCTTTACGGAGTATTAAGTGCACTCATAATCGAAATTTGGCTTTCCTGAAGGACACTGAATGCTATCGTTTTGGATTGGTGTTGTTCCTGTTTTCTGACTCTTCCTACGGACCTTGAGTGCACGACCACTGGATTTGACGATGCCGTTTTCTGCAAGAGACTATGCAACCATGTTATATTATTATGGATGTGCGCAAGGGAATGCTTCCGAAGCAGCTCGGTTGTACAGAGCACATGTAGAACGAAGCAGTGAGCCTCAACCAGACAGGTTCCCAAGTGTAAAAAGTGGATGGTCGTATAGGCCGGACGTCCATCTCAAATGCATGACCCAGATCAAGTGGAATCTGTACTTGAAGAAGTTGAAAGAGACCCCTCAGTTAGTGTCAGAGTAGTTGAGCGCCGAACTGGGATACTAAAATCCTAGGTACATCGCATACTCGAGCAGAGCAGTTTCATTCTTACCACGTACAAAAAGTTCAGCAACTCAAACCAGAGGACTAAACGAAACGAGTGCAATTTTGTCGAGAAATGTTACGGTGTCAAGCAGAGGATGAAAATTTTTTTGATACCATTTCATGGACGGATGAGTCTCATTTTAGACGGACTGGAATTTTCAAGATACACAATTACCACTCCTGGAGCATTGAAAATCCACACGTAGCAAGGGCTTTAAATTTTCAAGAACAATTTTATTTAGCATCAATACTTGGTCTGGAATTGCCTATGTTCAACTTATTGGTCTATTCCAACTGCCAGATCGCTTCAACGGCGAGTCTTACCTCCATTTTTAAACAGGAAACTTAAAAGGCATATTTTTAGATGTAATACGAATAATTTGTACACGCAGAGATATGGTTTTTCAAAATGATGGTCCACTTGTTGTATTTGTTTGGGGCTTCTACAAAGAACTAGTTTATGCTAAAGAGTGTCGAAACATCAGCGAATTACGCAACAAATTAACACAGGCTGAAGAAACAATAAAAAACAATCAAAGAGCTTTTGTTCGTTTAAAAGACAATTTTTTCAGAAGATGTATCTTTATATATTTTTTAAGAGTATGCATCGAACATGAAGGTAGATATTTTGAAAATTCCTTCTAAATTAATAAACTTAGTTAAGAAATTTGATAATTTCGTTTAATTTTACATTTTTCCACTTACGAAAAAGAAGTCATACATGAAAAAGAAAGTCTTAAAAAAAGTGACACATAGTGAAAACAGTTACCTGTCCATATTAGGACTGCACTGAACGTTGTTTAATGCACTGACAATCATTCTGCTGTTAGCACTTCAAAATCATTTCAAGAAATCTCCGCCTCTTGTCTTTGAAGGCCGATTGGAGCCAAAGTAGTCCCATTAAGTACTACTTTTTTTAAAATGATTATGAAAGCTAAGAGTTTGAAAAAGTTTCTAGGCCTACTTAGACATCATCAAGTCACCTGTTTAGTTTTTAAATTGCGAGTGGAAAATTTAAGTCATAATTAGCAGAACGTAAATTTTTCACTTTACACTATAATTTTCATAACTTCGATCAAAGTTACGAAGCCGATTATTTTATGCATGAATGGTAAATTCTTGAAGATTAATTAGCAAAAAAGAAAATTTGTAAAAGTTTTTACAAATTAAAAGTCTTTACAAATTTTCTTTTTATATATTTGTATATATTTTTATAAGAGCAATGTTTTTTATTGTGTATAAATTCCTTTTTTGAACCGACCAGTTAAATGAGCACGTTATCCACCTGGAGGTAAGTGGCCGAATCGCTAAAAGGCCATTCCATGCACCTCATGGTAAGAGGCATCCGTGCCATGGACACCATGATCCGTAGCGTAGGTGATATTTAATTATAATTATGTATTTGATTATCCATTCACTTCGCATTGTTGGCTGTATACCTACCTCGCCTTCTCGATATAAACGCAGATGATGCCTAATTCGCTGCATTTGCTGAATAGAACCATAGTAATTTAAAAGCTACTGTAATTCAATAATTAAATGCGTGTAAAAAAACCGACATACAATATATAGGATTTCATTATGTTTTTAATTCTGTTAAACTCATTTCTGTATTTGTTTCAAAAGTCACTGAAGTAAAATACTAAAGAACTTACCACCAAAACACAATTTTCAGCAAGCTACTCGAAAATTTATTGAGTTCGTCAAATTTAAACTTAGCGGTCATGCTCACCTACTGGACGATATTACCACGGATACGAAGCAGACAAATACCAAACGGCTTTCGATATATAAAACATTGTTTAAAAGACTATACCACCAAACAAGTACCAGATAAGGCCGGTGCTGTTATACCGCTAATTTATGTATTTATTGGTATGTATACGAAGCGGTATCAAGCACAACGCTCGCATCTCGGAAATGGGTCCTGATTTCTGCCAAACTGTACTAAAATTTTATATTCCACAAGCTTTTTCAATGTCTGTTATACAGCGGTGATGGTTTTTTTTATCTTTTTCTACAGCGGGAACACGAGAGAATTTAATCCTTTTTGTGTTAACACTGATGGCGGTAATCTCTGCAGTCGTATGCAGCGTTGTTGTGATCGTGTACCGGTTCCACAAGGTTCCATAGGTCCACACCGCGCTAACTAATTAGCTGTTTAGGTATGCTATGAAAGTGACTATACTTTTCTACTTCAGCATTATTCAATGAACTTTAGTTTTTATAATGATATGGGGGATGTTTATTTAAGATAGATTGTAATTATATTCATAGATATATTGTTTTTAGATTAAAGTATGGTTCGTAGCACAAATGTTAAAATAATAGACAAGCATTAGTAGGTGCCAAAAAGAGTATAGTACAGCAACGCTTATTCAAAGGACAAGAGCAATGACAATGACATATTACATATACACAAGTCATACCCAAACATTACTGCACAAAAAAAACGGCGTCAACGTAACTATAGATACCTACCCGATTTACAGAGTAATATTATTTGTGAAGGAAAGAATAATACGGTTTACTTGTTGTAAAAATGAGATAACTATGAACTTCGTGACGTTGCTTCGCACTAATGGTAGCGAGTGTACGTGACGTAGTACGTAAATGGTCGAAACTCTATGGCTAAAGAGGTTCCTAAGAAATGAAAGCGGACTGTATCAGGAAAGCTGGATTTAATTACGTCCTTTGTAACAATGAACTTAGCCCGACAATAATTAACGTGCGATCGCGACCGTGGACTCTGAGGTGTGTGTGTCGCGGCGGCGCGGGCGCCGCCGGCTGCGGGGTGGAAGGCACGGGCGGAGGTAGCGGGTAGCGGGCGCGGGCGGCAGGGTGCAGCCCGAGCGCGCCGTTATGTACTCCACTATACTCCCCGCCTTGAAGAACGATCTTCAACAGTTGCTGGCAGCGGGCAGATGGTGTTATAGGCACGACGCACGATGCCTCTCCTGGTCTGAATGTCGGCGACCCTGGCTATCCCGTCTCTGCCAGGATGTAGCTGGAGAAAGCGACCAAGTGGCCACATGAGTGGAGGTGATGTTTTATCCATCACCAGTACGAGCGAGCCCTCCTTTAGCTCCCCCTGTGATTCGAGCCATTTTGTGCGTTTCTGCAGAAGCAAAACATATTCATGTTCAAAGCGTGACCAAAAATGTTGCTTCAGCGCTTCGATACGTTGAAATCGCTGCAGTGAAGTGATTTGTCTATCTTGGAGTGGCTGACAAGGCAATGAGCCGATTGATCGTCCAATAAGGAAGTGGGCAGGAGTCAGACAAGTGAGGTCGGTGGGATCATTAGACAAAGGAGTGAGAGGACGGGAATTTAAGATAGCTTCTATCTGTATCAGTAGAGTAGCCATTTCCTCGAAATCTAAATGTGTTAAGCCTAGCACACGACGAAGATGGTGTTTAACAGATTTAACTGCGGACTCCCACAGTCCACCGAAGTGAGGAGCGTAGGCAGGAATAAAATAAAAGTTAATACCTTGGTCAACGAGACTTGATGACAACGAAGGTTCCTTGAGAAGTTTTGATAACTCGTTAAAGGTTCCTACGAATGTGGTTCCGTTGTCTGAAAACACGTTCTGCGGCTTCCCCCGGCGTGCTATAAATCTATTTAGAGCAGCAATAAAAGCTTCCTTCGTCAAGTCCGAAACCAGCTCCAGGTGAAGCGCTCTAGTGGCTAAACAAACAAAGACACAAATGTAACATTTTATTAATTTACAGCCTCTGCCTTTACGATCTGCTATTAGCACTGGCCCAGCGTAATCGACGCCAGTTTCAAGAAAGGGATATTCTAAATGAAGCCTTTCTTTCGGTAAGTTTCCCATGATAGGTTGCACTGTTTTGCCTTTAAAGCGACAGCACTTGACACACGAGCGTACTGTCCGCTTCGCCAACCTAGTTCCCCCTAGCGGCCAATAATTATGCCGTGCCGTGGCTAATAATAGTTGAGGACCTGAGTGTAAGTATTGTTTATGTAATGTGTTGAAGATTAGTTGACACAAGCGATGCTTACCACACAGAAGTATAGGGTGCCTAACATTGAAGTCGTAGTGAGAATCGCTAAGCCTGCCACCTACTCTAATAAGATTGTCAGAGTCTAAAAATGGAGACAATGGTAAAAGCCTATTTTTAATAGGTATTTTTTCTTTATTGATGAGCAATTGACGCTCTACAGGAAATGATTCCTGTTGTGAAATTAGTAAGAGCTTAGTTGTTGCAGCATTTAGTTCGGAAAAAGACAAATGACCGTTTAATTTTATATGATTTTTTTGACAATTATTAATAAATCTTAAAATGAATGCTAATGTCCGTTTTAATTTAGTAAAATTAGATGAATTTTCAATAAGAGTAGATAAAAAGTTAGGTTTTTGTGGTTGATTATTTACTATATGCAAATTATTTATTGTTTCTGGCAAAGTTTCATTAAGTTCATTATTTTGATTGGGTTTCTCAGGCCATTTACAGGGATCAAGTTTTAAAAAGGTAGGGCCAGACCACCACAGAGCACAGTATTGTATAGAGTCTGCGCTTAAACCACGCGAAACCAAATCTGCGGGGTTTTGTTTTGATGGTACATAGCACCATTCAAAAGAGTTATCCTGTACCTCTATAACTCGATGACGAACAAAAGACTGCAATTGATTAGGAGAAGAAGAAAGCCAGCCTAAAACAATCATTGAGTCAGTCCAACAAGTACATGAACTATATTCGAAGGCAACAGACGAAACAATCTTGGCGCAAAGTCTTGCTCCCATAAGTGCACCACATAGTTCCAACCGAGGCATAGTAGCCGTTTTGATTGGGGCTACCTTGCTTTTAGATGCTAACAGTTGGACATTGACTGCACCGTTTTTATCTACACTACGTATGTATACACAGGCACCGTATGCCTTCTCCGACGCATCCGTAAACACATGTATTTGTGTATCTATTGATGGATGTATTTTGACGCATCGGGGTATTTTTAAGTTATTTAAATGTAGTAATGAATTTGAAAATTGCAAAAAAATATTTTTAATTTCTAATGGCACAACCTCATCCCACGAGCATTTTAATATCCATAATTGTTGAATTAATATTTTAGCTTCAACTATGCAAGGAGATATAAGCCCCAATGGGTCGTAAATTTGTGAAATTGTGGATAAAATATGACGTTTAGTAATTATGTTGGTTGAATCAATATTTATTGAAAATGTTAGTGTGTCGGATGAGCATATCCAATGAAGACCTAGTGTTTTTGCTGTCTCTTTAGCACTAAGATTAACCTTATCTGACATATCATTAATGTCGCAGACCGCATTAAGTATATCTTTATTGTTCGAGTGCCATTTTTTCAAACGAAACTTGGCTGATTCTAAAGTACTAGATACACCTTGACATAACTGAATAGTTTCATTAATGGAATTGCTACCTGAAAGATAATCGTCAATGTAATAATCGTGACAAATGGCTCTTTGTATGTCTGCGTCAGACGTTTCATACCCTAACCGACTTAAACATCTCGTAGCCAAATATGGCGCTGACGCAGTACCATATGTCAATGTATTAAGAGTATAAGTTTTCAGAGGATGGGAAGGATCGAACCTCCACAGTATGCATTGAAGTGAACGTTGTCGTTCATCAATGTTTACCTGCCTATACATCTTTTCGATGTCCGCTGAAACGGCAAACTGATGTCCACGAAATCGTATTAAGATGGCGAAGATGTCATCTTGGATTGTAGGTCCAACACGTTGGATGTCATTAAGTGACTTACCTGACGACGTGTTGGCCGATGCATCAAACACCACGCGCAATTTAGTGGTAGAACTACTTTCTTTGTAAACTCCATGATGTGGGAGATAACAATACCTAATACTTGGATCAGGTAAAATTTCAGTCATGTGACCTAGTTCTATGTATTCCTTGATGAATTGTTTATAAAGTTGTTTCATATGAAGGTCCCTTTCTAAACGGCGCTCAAGAGCAAGGAATCTTCGCTTAGCAATTAAAAGGGAGTCGCCTAACACATCAGGTGATTCTTTTAAAGGCATTGATACTATGAAACGACCTGTTTCGTCCCGCCTAGTACTTTCTAAAAAAGATTTTTCGCATGCACGCTCGTCTGGGGTAAATTTATGTTTGGTTGGAATCGTATCCAAATCCCAGAATCGTGTTAAATCGGATTGATTTTGTAAATTATTAGTGAACATACACATATTATGCTTTGGACCCGGTTGGCATATGGCGCCTGAAACTAACCATCCGAATTTGGTTTCGTATAAGACCGGCTTATGTTTTCCTAACTGGATGCGATTTGTACCAATCACTCTCCAAAAGACGTCCGCACCTAGTAAGAGGTTGATGGTCGACGGTACGTTGAATGTTGGATCGGCTAAGCAAATCCCAGATGGAATACCTAGTTCGTGTATATCTATGTAAGTAGTAGGTAATGATGAAGTAATTTGCGGTAAAACGAAGCAGTCAATGTCCGTTCTGTAATTACCATTGTAAGACTCTAATGTAAGAGAGCAAGATTGGCAACTGTTGGACGTTTGATTGTTTATGCCTGTTACCTTTGAATTTGCTATATGAGTAGCAAGATGAAGCTTGTCACACAGCTGCTGTGTGACAAAGTTGCCGGTACTGCCATTGTCTAGCAGTATTCTTGCTGGATGTGGCTTCCCGTGCTGGTCAATCACTTTAACCAGAGCTGTGGATAGTAATATATTGTATGCATTAGATATTGTTTGTGAATGTTCAGCTGAAAGTACGACACTATTGTGTGAAGTAGACTCCTGTGGTGGTTCTACATGTAAAAGAGTATTATGTTTGATGTTGCAATACTTGCAATGGCTCAGCTTGCATCGCGACTCATTGTGACCTGTGCGGAGACAATTTTGACATACCTTATATTCTTTGGCCTTCTGAATGCGTATATTAGTTGGTAGTTTTCGAAATGAGTCACATGAATATAAATGGTGGTCCTTAATGCATAATGGACATGTAGTATGAGGTTTAGGCTTGTTTGAAACTATAAAGCTTTTTTGTTTGTGAACGGGTAATGTACTACTAGTATCAAGTTTATTTTTGTTACCTTTAGCCTCCTCTAAAGTCTCCAGCAGGTCGGCCCTATTTGTTAAAAAAGTTAAAAAAGTATTTAAATTTGGTGGATCACTAAGATTATTGCGATGCTGTTCCCATTCCCTATTTGTAGTGCAATCTAATTTAGTAGCCATCATATAAATTATAAGAGTATCCCAATACTCTGTGGGTTGATCTAGGGTTGCCAAAGCACGTAAGTTTTTATTTGTAATGTCAACTATGTACCGTAAAGCTTTGCTTGATTCTTTTTGAATGTTATTTACGCTAAAAAGTGCCTGTACATGATTGTTTACAAGCAAGCGCTTGTTATCGTATCTTCGACACAGCAATTCCCAAGCAGCGGCATAATTATCAGCTTTAAAATCTAAGCTTTTAATTACTAAAGCGGCACTGCCCTGTAAGCAAGCGCGTAAATAATGATATTTATTTATGTCGTCCATGCTATTATTAGAATGAATTATTGATATAAAAGTATCTCGAAACTCAAGCCAGTGCTGATAGCAGCCGCTAAAGGAAGGTAATTCTATTTTAGGAAGTCTTACAAAATTACTGTGTCTTTGTATACCATCAAGAGAGCTTACCCTAGTGCTGTTTGACTCGTTGGAAGAAACCGCAGAAGGTGCATCGTTCAGCGCCTTCGCGATGCCAATAGCAGCGTAGTATTGGTTCTCGAACGCTTCCCGCTCCTGGTACCTCGTTTCAGGATCGTCGGCCAACTCCTTAATCTCACCCTGAAGCGCATCAAAATCCGAATATAAAGCATCAATTCGTTCAAGACGGGCGTTGAGTTCATTTATGACTGCGGGAGTAATAATTTCAGCCTTTTCTTTTAAAGTATTGATGTAATTAGAAAAGCCAGTAAGTTTTCCTTTAAGTGTGCCTCGTTTTTTTACTAGAAGTGAAAGTTTAGCTTCGGCCATTATGAACTATTATTAATATAAGTTTGAAATAAAAATTCAAGGCTTGAAAAAAAAAGTGATTATTTAAAGTTAGGTAGGTAGGTATTTATAAAACTGCTTTAATTATTAACGGAAAGTTACTAGAAAAGTAAAGGCAAATTACTAAATAGTAAAAGAGTAGGAGTAGTAGATTAAGTCAATACCTGTAACTATAACGCAAGAATAAAATCGAAAAATTCAAATTTAAATAAACCCTATGATTGTAGCAAAAAGAACAGAACTTTACCTCAAACGAAATAGTACTAAATAAAGGCTCAGTTAAATTATTAAAATAGCTTGAAAACTAAATATGAAAACCTATTGTTCTATAATAAGTATAAAAGTTACAACTTTGGTAATTTTCCGTTGCGCTGCAGTCTCGACGTCGTAGGTAGTATGTATACACGAAATTTCAGGTAGTACGGACGAACTAAAAAAATAAAAACCGTTCAAAAATTTCACATAAAATATGTTCTTTGTTAATGGTTACTAATTGTACGTGATTGCAAAGCACTACAACTATTTGTGAATTTAATAATGATATCAATCAACCTTATTTGTCTAAAGTAGGTAGTATTTAAATGCAATGAATTCAAACTATTTTTTATACGATAATTATTTGTTTTAACTGCTATGCAAAGCCAGGCACATTTATGAGCTAATGATAATGAAATTATGATATATGAAATGTTTAATTAACTACGTACGATTATTTTTATGACAATGAAATGAATGAAATGATGATTTTGCTACCACTGATACCAATTAATAAGCTATGATGAAATAATGCTGATATAATGAGATGGAATGGGTATGAAGATGAAAATGAAATGATGGGATGAAAGAAAGAAATTGGAACAATCTCACGGTTTCGATGCTATGACGCAGTCTTCTTTCTTCTTATTTATGTTGCAGACACTTCACTCAGCCGCACTATTAATTTGTTTTTGGTCGGAAGACTAAATTCTTGATTGTGATCGAAGGCGTAGACTCGTAGACACGTAGACTATTAGCGGTCCAAAGTTCAGTAACAGCTGTTTGAAGTCCCGTTATCTCGGCTGCCTTGCGATGCGATTCTTCGCACGACGTAATTTGTTAAGAGGCGAGTAAAGGACCATAAAGAGGTTCCTAAGAAATGAAAGCGGACTGTATCAGGAAAGCTGGATTTAATTACGTCCTTTGTAACAATGAACTTAGCCCGACAATAATTAACGTGCGATCGCGACCGTGGACTCTGAGGTGTGTGTGTCGCGGCGGCGCGGGCGCCGCCGGCTGCGGGGTGGAAGGCACGGGCGGAGGTAGCGGGTAGCGGGCGCGGGCGGCAGGGTGCAGCCCGAGCGCGCCGTTATGTACTCCACTATGGCGTTGTCTCTTTTACTCTCACATACAAAATCATATTACATCCCGCTCTTCGAGTTTGCTGAAACGAATAGCCATGTCAATTTTGAAACGTCATTTTAAATAGCAAAATAAAATCATAAATAAGATAGTTATAAAAAAATAATACTTACGTATGAAAAGAAACGTTTATTCTATCTTTAACAGTAACAGTTTAATTAGTACACTGTTTCAACACGCGAGAAGACATTGTACGTCTTCTACGTCTACGTCTTAAAAACACAGAATAGGTAATTAGTTTTGTTTGACGTTTAGCCGTGACACTGGGTTGCACAAGGCCGTCAAATAGCGGGCAAATGCCTTGCATTTGCGTTGCCATTTTTGAGAGCGGATAACCTGTCTATATGTAATATGGCATTGGGCAAGGGTGTTATCGATGCAGTATTAACATTTCAAAGCATGTACGGTTTGTATTATAGTGTTGTGTAGTATAGTTGACTGGGTGTCGGGTCTAATGCTCATAGTAAAGAATTTCAGTTACGTAGATGGGTAACTAACTGAATATAAACTTATAACGCAGTGATATAAATTATAGCAGAGTTCGTTTTACCTCGCGTGTTTTCTTGCTCCATAATATTTTTTTGTAGCTAAGGGTACTTTGCTTGTGGCAATTAAGATAGGTCACTCAGTTTGTGTCTTAAACAATATAATGAATAAATGTATTTAAGACTATGATTTAAAGTTGTATTTGTTTTTTGCAGTTGTAGTGAGTTCAAAATTACAAAGTATCTGTTGAATAACAAGTTCAGCATTAGAACCTAAGCAGTAAATGAAATAAAAATAAGTCATAATCGATATCTAAATGGGCAATTAAATAAATATTGAGTAGTCAAATTATTGAATGGTCAGTTACATGTAGGCACTTAACAAATCTACGTCGGTCAAAAAATTCTAAGCAGTTCTTAAAGCAATGAGGAGGTAATAATAATAATTATATGTTGTACTAAAATTAGTATGCACAAACAATAATACATATACCAAGTACAGTTGTTAGTAAGTACCTTACGTTTTATAGTAAATAAAACCTAATTTAAGATAAGAAAATAATTACTTACATGAGCCCGCAGCTTTATTCCTTGTACACGACAGAGCTTTGGAGATCGAAAAGGAATTTTAAAGCCTCATTTAACTATGTTTGGAGGGTTTCAAAAAATGAAAATATTCCTATTGATGGTAGGTATCTAATAAAAGACATTATATGCTACGATCTTGCTACGATAATTATTATTGTTTTAATATGTCAGAAAGAAGTCTGGCGATCTTTCCAATCAAATTGACTTTCGGATTTTACAGCCCAACGCGAACTGTTTATCTAAGTGCCCATTCCATGATTACCTGTTTATTCAATACACCGCTTGAGTATTTTTTGTTAAACTTATTATTGGGAAACTAACAGCAGTTTTCACAACTTATATAGAAATAACAGTGAAATATGAAGGACATTTACAGAATTTCCACTTATAAGTTTTAAGTTTAAATTCAAATTAAGTAAAGTCAATTAAGTAATTCAAACTAAACAAAAAAAGGTTGTGCCTAGACACTCTCTACAACTCCAAGTTCCATTCAAAGTAAAATACGCAAACACAGGAAAAGGTGGAATATTATATAATATATAAACATAATATTCTTCTCTTAAGAATAAAAAAACACCTTCAGCTATGGTTGCTCTGACACCCTAGTTGCTGCTACAGAATAAATCAAAGTTCAATCTTGTTGAATAAAATAACCGATCAATTTTCTTTTCAAATAATTTGCTTATCTACCTAATACGCTTGGGTAAAGCTTTACTATTATTACGGCTGCAACTTCGGCTACTAGACACTACTAGTGAGCGTATTACCTACGTGCCTACATTAAACGCGGTTTACAACCGTTTTGCTCGTAACCGTTGTTTCTTAGTAAATACTCGTAATAATGAAAACAGTCGTTTTATATGTGGTTTTAAAACGCACCTGTATTGTCGTATTTTTTAAAGGTTAATTGTATACTGTTTATGTTGCTTAAATAATAGGTTTTGATTAATTGTTTAGTGGAATAGCTTGGTGGATCTCATCCGGTCGATAGGTAGAAACTGCTAGGACGGTGGGATTTGATAATACGCCTACTTCCTTTATAACTTTGCTCGCGATCATCTTTAATGTACATTTAGCAGTTTCTATTTAAACGAGTCTTTGTAGTTTTGTCTTAGCCATCTTATTTTCACACATTCTACTAATAATTAGTTTCATAGATGCATGTCATACGAACGCGCTTAACTTTGCCAAGTGTCTCGCTTCGCTCATTTCCCTCTAATATGGTTGAGGAGGGCGATGGCTGGATCCCCCGTTAACTCGTGACCGAGTGCCGTTTGAGGGGGTTCGTCGTTTGGATACTTGGTGGGAATGAAACTTGCCGAGCTTACAGATTTAGATAATAATATATTTGCATGGGCATAGAGAGACACTGTAAATTTATTTTGAAAAAAATATACCCATGAAGTTTTTTGCCAGTTCTCCTTCATGAACGTTTTTCAGAACTGGAAGAACAAGTAATTGTCTATGTAATATATTAAAGGTTAATAAGTATTTTAGTAAACCGCGGTCGACAGTGAGTTTTTAAAGTTATGATGTAATTGGTAAAAGTTTTTTTTTAACTATGTTCATAGCAGGCAACCGAGCGCGACCCGCGTGATGGCAAGCGGCGTCCGCGCCCGTGACGTCATTAGTCGCAGGTGGTTTGTTTACTAATAGAGACTGAGATTATTATCTGGACTAATGATGAGTTGTTGACCGTAGGTAGAATAGCCTTTGTTCCAGTAACTGCTGCCACTAGCTGGTCCTTCCCTTTGGCCGAACACAACCACGTTAACTCCACTGACGACCGAGTGGTGTAGTGGTAAATGGCCTTGCCTCATACGCCGAAGGTCCCAGGTTCGAGTCCTGGCCGGGGCATTCATTTGTGTGATGAACACAGATGTTTGTTCTCGGGTCATGGTTGTTTGTATTTATATATGTATGTTTATTCTGGGTTTCCCCCCCAGTTCATTGTATGGTCATCCGTAACACAAGTTCTGCTTACTTTGGGGCCTTACAGTTGGTGTGTTTGTTTGGGGATTTATTATTATTATTATTATTATTATTATTACTGCCGTTTAATTTGATTTGGGTTTTACTATGCATGTTTTTAAATTTCAAAGTATTTAACAAAGTCATAAAAATAATGTTTAATTGATTATTTACAGTTTAAATGAAAACAAGGCGAGAGAAAAACAGTACTTCGCATTACAATAAACTTTTAAGGTAGAACTAAAGGACGAACAATAACAACTTACTAAATTAGTTTTTATTATAAATACTTACTACTAGACAATTTGTTTGTTGTCTTCTTCTTTTTGTTAGTCACCTACCTGAAGTCGCCTCATTAAATCATTTATTTCTTTCGATTTTTTTATATAATACAATCAATACATATGTAAATTGTGACTGTTTTTTGAATGCTGAGAAGTGTAAGAAATGTTCAAATAAGACTTCTAATAGTTTTTTTAAAGTAAAGTCATGATTATTATGCTCCTGTAAAACAATTAAGTAGATAACTTTAATATTTGTTCTTTTGTTCGTGAAGATACAAATGCGTAATATTATTATCATCTCATGCGGATGGTGAGTAATATCAATTGGATGTTTTTGTAATGTGATCTTATAACTTAGTATATATAGGTACATACGAATATATATACGAGTATATTGTATTATTGCTAAGTCTTATGTGCCTTTCTTGAAACAAGAAAAAGTATTTTTTAATCATCTGTTCTTTTATTTTAAACACCTGAAACCTCTATAGATTAACAAATATACAAATAAATGTGGTGGGCGGTTATAATTAAAAAATAAAACTGATCTGACATCCTCACATATACACATACCTCACATTACATTTATGCAATAATAAAACAATTATTATTAATACCATAGCGCTTGAAATTCTATTGCTTCTTTACCCATATATATTTGTGCTTTTTGTGGGAGTCACTAAATAAAACCAAAACTTGGATTTGTAAAGATTTAAAATAAATTATGTTTGAAACACAGCAACTAGAAACTTTATTTGGATCAGCATAACTTTATAAAAAACTCACACAGTCGAATACTGGATCTAGTATTTTCAAATTCATCAGAGTTTGTAAAGGTTAGTAATGTCATTAGTCCAATAATTAAATTAGATTCACATCATCAAGCCCTTTAAATAGAAATAAAAATACTTAAAAATTGCTCAAATCTCAAACCGCTGCGTACTCCATCACTCAATTATTATAAAAGTGATTACGAATCCATAAACAAAGAATTGACCTGTCTTGATTGGGCCAAAGTTTGGGAAAATGTACAAGTGGATGATATTAATGGCAGGGTAAATGCATTTTACACTTCTATCTATGACATAATTAAGAGACATACACCGAGTACCCAAAAGAAGAACTCAAGATACCCATTATGGTTTACCACCCCTTTAATAAAATGTTTGAAAGAAAAAGCCAAATTTCATGATAAATACAAAAGGTATGGTAATCTAATGGATAAATTGACCTTCGAGGCTCTTAGGGCCCGATGTGAATCTATGATCAAAAGTTGTTTACAACATTTTAGAAACAATGCGGCAAAAACACTACGTATTAACCCAAAATACTTTTGGTCATACATAAATGCATTTAAATCTAATAATAAATTCGTGCCCAATCAGATGACCTTCAGAAATGAAACTGCAAAGGGGGGCCAAGAAATATGTAATCTTTTTTCCAAATATTTCGCTTGTGTGTATCAAACATCTAATACGCCACATGTAAGTGTTCAAAATAATTCATACAACCACTTAACATTGGTGTCTTTAAGCATAAATAATGAGGAAGTTTTTCTAGCTCTTTCAAATTTGAAAGTAGATAAAGGGGCGGGGCCTGATGGTATACCTCCAATTTTCCTGAAAAACTGTGCCAAAGCATTATCTCTTCCATTGACATTAATTTTTAACGATGCACTTCGTTTAGGAACATTTCCAGACATTTGGAAAATAGCTCGCATAACTCCGATCCACAAAAAAGGGAACGTAGGAGAAGTTTCGAATTTCCGACCCGTTTCTATATTGTCAGGCATGGGAAAAGCATATGAGAGTATTGTGGTTAAAAAACTATATTGGCATGTCAAACACCAACTGCACGAATCTCAACATGGCTTTCTTCCTAAAAAATCAACGACGTCAAATCTAGCGAGCTTTACCACAGATATTGCAGAGGCACTTGACAGTGGAAAAGAAGTGCACGCTATTTATACTGATTTCAGTAAAGCGTTTGATAGTATTAATCATGACCTGCTTATAGAAAAAATGTATAATATGGGAATACATGGGTCACTCTTACGTTGGTGTGATTCGTACCTAAGAAATCGCTCACAGTTTGTAGCAATCGGAGGACATGAGTCTGAGCATACTAAAGTGACAACTGGTGTCCCTCAAGGATCGCACATAGGACCTTTATTTTTTATAATATTTATTAATGACTTGGCAAACATAATCAAATGTAAATTTAATATGTATGCAGATGACCTAAAATTGTATAAAGTAATTGAATGTCCCGAAGATTCCATTTATTTACAGACTGAATTGAATAATGTTTATGACTGGTGTTTGGAAAATAAATTATTATTGAATAGTGGTAAATGCAATAGTATTAAATTTAGTAAAAAAAGAAAAGCCAATGGATTTTGCAATGAATTTTTCACAACTAAATAAACCTGAAATAATTTATGAATTAAAATGTGATAAGTTCCTCTAAAAAACATTTTTGTGCTAAGTTTGCACCCAAATTTATTAAATGTAAAGTTTCAAATAAAGTTTCACCATTAATTTACGATTTAGTGGATATGAATAATAACCCATTAGGTCGTTGGCATATCAGAGACATTAAACCTCTACCGCGTTTAACTTCTTCTTTGAGTGACTAGATTGGTTGTTACCAATTACTTTATATGAATTCATATATAATTATTGCTAATTATCTCACGGCGAGCATAAGCCGATTCTTTTTGTCTTATTTTTTTTCTATGCACCTCATTATCGTTTGGCTATACCATTAACATTGACGTTGGTCAAAACTTATAATTAATTATCATCATCGTAGTATTAGGTTAACTTATTGTGTAATTTATTTAATATTTGCAATTCTAGGAGTGTAAACTCTTATTTTCAATATCTGTATTATACTTTATAGTATAATTTGTTAAATGTTATCAATTTTTTTTTCTCAATTTTTTTTCAAGCGGTTTGCAACTTGTAAAATTAAGCCTTCTGCACGAGCGTTTATTAAGGTAACTCGTTAAACTAAACCATACCTATGTGTATTATTTATACGCTTGAATCACTTTCCCGTGAGAATTATTTTCATATGTTTATTACATAAGTATTTTAATTACTTCACAAAAGACCCTTGGATTTTATTTAAAAGTCAATGTTTCACGACTGGCTATGATTTTCTTTTCTTTCCGGCATATTTATTTCAGTCTTTAACTGAAACTTGTTTATAGTAATCACCGTGCGGGAGTTAGCGACACGTTAAAGAAGCCATAAGCTATTAATATTTTCAGCGGATGGCAACTATTAAAGCCTTTTGCCGTTGCGTCCAACTCTGTTGAGTTGACTTATTTAGGATACGATTCCTCATAAGCAACTCTAACTGCATGATGTTTTATTTCCAGTAGTTGGAATAAGACTAGTATGAAAGAGAATGTATGTTGTAATTATAATGTACGTTGATGGAGTTGAACGATGTATATTAACATTGTATATTCCAGGAACATGTTTAAAACTTTATCATTCATGAACCATGTAATTTAAGATAATTATTTAGGATTTTTTTTTTCTCTCTCTCGTCTGTTTTGTTTTTTTTTTCTATTAAATAACTTGTTGATATGCAATATATCAGTATTATTTTTTTTTTTCATATATACAGGATGTTTTTTCAGAAAAATTCTTCTATAGGATGTTAATATTAATTTTCATTTTGCTTTTAATTATTATTTTTTTTTTGATCGTTCTTTCATTTGGCAGATTAAATATTAAAATTCGATATGTATATGCGGTTTATTTTGATTTGGTTTGAATATTTTTTTTTTAAAAAACTAAACTGAAAAAATCTTTCAGATTTTTTTTCCCGGCCCCCGGGGTATTGTGACGGTTGTCTATTTCGACCTCTTTTTGTCAGTAAATTTTATTTTTTTGTCGTTCCCGACGTAATTTTAAACTACGAATTACGTAGTGTCGGAGAACGGCAATGTTTTGATTTGACAAGCTAGTCACGAAAAATTATCCATCATAACAACTAGAATCTATTTATTTATTATTGTTTCCGAGTTTATTATTCAAAATTACATGTTTATCAATTTTTTATTATCTACAATCAAAGTTTTCATGAAATCAATAATTTATTTTTACGTACACGAGTGTGCGTAGCCAAAATTTTTGGTAAGGATTCTCATTCATTAAAATTTTATTTTGTTGTTACTTTTTCTTTTCAGATCAAATTTAATTGTATTAATGTTTCTGTTTTATTTTGTGTGACTATTTTTTATTTCAATTTTGTTTATATTTTTTGTTTGTATTTACAGGCATTTTTGTATATTTTTAATTTTACTGCAAAATAAACATAGAAGAGAGCTTTGGTATTTCCTTTCTGGACCCTCAATTACCACTCCGCAAACAACGCGTTACACCTTTAACCGGTTTTTGTGAATAAGTATGTAAAATTTTAAGTTTATTTAATTGTTAATTGGTAGTAGTTCAATAGTATCTACTTCATCAAATATGAATGCTGTGTTCACTATTTTAAGACAGGCACTTATGTTATGTAAACATCATTTAATTTGTATTCCTATTGTACATATTTTTGTGTTATGTCTGGTTTGTGAACCTACAATAAAAAAAAATAAAAAAAAAGAAACAAACTACACTAGAACCAACATAGAAATAGATTTTAACGATTTTAACAAAACAATCAGCTTGCATATTTTATTTGGCTCACTCTACAACCTAAACCATTACACGAATTTTAACACATGAACTTAGCTTAAAGCATCGGAAAACCTTACCGTTTGCTTGCACGAGAGGTGAGGATGACAGCTTGACGTTCAAGCCATAATCCTCACCAACCTATAGCTATAACACTGAAACTATAATATGACTATTTTTTTTACATGTATGACTATTTATCACTATTTCATGACTATTATTTAGCATTGTCAAAATTCGTTTTCACTGAGGTTTCAAATATGAGGATTACAGCTTGAAGGACACGGAATTTATAGCAAAAAGTTGCAAAAGTTATACCAATGTTAAAGAAGCTCCTTAATCCAAACATTCAGGAGTCACACTCACAAACTTGAAATGCGTTATTAGCTAGTATATACAGAGCCTACTAACAATATCAGACTGAACTTATAAAATTAAAAAAAATAAAAAGTAGGTACAATACTTTGATTGTGGTTCATCAATCCATAGAAATGAATTTCTACTAAATGGATTAAGAATTTAAAACTTCCGGCTTAATACACTTTTTGTAGGCAGTTTGGGTGTATTGAAAGTGTTAACTTTATCATTTTATCTAGAAATTTTGATAGATTAGGGTGTTTCCTGAAGGACGAGGGTAGTCTTGGATGGTGGCAGAACTTAGTTGCGCGCGCAGTGGGCTGATTGAATAATATGCTTATTGGATGCTACAAGTCTTCTGTTTATTTCTGGTTACAAATCGTTTACAATATTTTAATTTACTTAACATATGATGCACACTGATTTAGTTGAAGTAGTAGCGAGCAGGACACAACAAAATAGTAAGATTGTTAATCAATCAAAGGCGGAAGAGACAGTTAAGAAGTGTCATAGACAAAAGAACATTTTACAAATTAGAGTTGCCAATACGTAAAATTGTTACATCTAATCAGATTATTTCCAACAGGTAGTTCATTTTAGGAATGGTTGAATATGAAAAGGTTTGCCCCTGAGGATGTATTTCCCACGAACGATGAGAACTTTGATTTTTTGATTTTTTTGGTTTACAGGTTCATTAAAATTCGAAAAACTAAGAAGAAGATGAAAAGCTTTCTCAGTAGTAGTAGATAATAAGTATGCCTGGAGCAATAGATTGGAATGACTGAATGATTCTGTCTTTGCTATTGCAATAATCAGTAACGAACAGTTCACACTTATAACATTTCAATAAAGGCCAACAAGAGCAAACTTGTCGACTATTAGTTTTAAATCTTCAAGCACAATGCGAGCGTCTCCTAACGTACCATCGTCCAAATACAATGCCTTAAGTTTTGATTTTAACTGGTCTTTTGTAGGATGTACCTGTGCTTAAACTAAAAATAGCTGAGCCCAGTGTCACCCTGTTGACAGCCCATCTCTGACGAGATAAAGTAAAAGAGAAGGCTCATATTCGGCACAAGATTTTTTTTGTATTATTTGCATAGCCGGCTAACGAGTACGCGATCCGCCTAACGGTAAGTGGTATCCGAGCCCATGGATATCATTAGTCGCAGATGCCACATTTAATAACATTAAATTCAATTGCAACATCGACTAATGATGCGTTACACACCGCGTTTTATTTCATGACAATTTTTGTGCCATCGATAACTTCCGAGTTAAGGAAGAAAAACGGGGAGAAGTGTAATCATTAAATTATCTCATTTATTACTGACGATAGGGCCTAAATTGTACATTTAGGAACAATATTGTTTAAAATTAAAATTACTACAACGCAGATCTCTATCAAACTTTCAAACCCAATATTTAGGGTCCTACGCCGTGTGCATTACCCTAGCTGGAAAGTTGCTTCTAGGTGTTATGAGTGGTCATATGCTGTAAATTTGCGCTAAATTAAAAATTTGTGCCTATTGTCGTTTTGGAAAAAAATTGAAAAACGTTTACTGCTAGGGTAATGCTGCTCCAGCAGGACAATTCTAAACGAATGATAGTAGAGAGAATTATGGTGCACTTGCTCTTGCTTAAGCTCACTGACTTATATTTGTAGGATTTTTGTCGCCGGAAAAAAATTTTTGGATCTTCAGGTTTTCGAGATATCTATTTCCTGATGCGGTAATGTTTTGCAGAATCGTGAATCTCAGAAACCATTGAACGTGCTGCTGTAAAATATTATCTACTCATACCTTTAAGCAAAGTCTTTATTTGTTGTGCTGTAAAGCCCATTGGACTTATATTAGTGCTGGATGACATCGGGTGAATCGCTACTCGAAAAAAGTAAGGTTTAAATAGTTTACTGTCTTTTAAGCCGTCTTAAAAGTAATATAATTTTCCAGCGGCTTCGCTCATGTATAATTAAACAAAATTTTTTATATTTCTCCTACTGTTACTTTTATGTGTGTCTTGCTTGTATGTAACATAGTTTAATATTATACTTTTAGAGAACAAGACGTTACTAAAAAAAAAAAAACCCCTATGGAACATCTCTCTGCTCGGGTATAAGGGCCGGTCGGTTGTGAGTTTCGGTCTTTTTGCCTGCTAGACTCGGAACCGAGAGGTTCGTCCCTGTTTGGTGAGCTTGTTTCATTTTTCTTACTTTATTCATTAATTGTGTTCAGTGTTTTATCCTATTTTTGTGATAACTAGTGTTACGTTTAGTTATAATTGTTGTTAAATCAGCTCTTTGTGTTTCCTTTAAAGTATCCATTGTGTAATAAATAAAATAATTGATGTGTTTTTGCTATTGTGATCAAGATTAGCTTAATTTATGATTAAAAGTAATTTTTAGGTTAGAATTTTGTTTTTCTTTGTTTTATTTTATAAAATCTATTTCCGGTTTCTAAAATCAGAAGTGGGATAGGCGTTGCCTTCACATTGTGTTAACTGTTGCTATTCACTTAATATCCAAAGAGCTGATTTAAATTCGTTTAAACAATGCCGCGTGAAAAGAAAAGTGGTAGCCGAGGAAGATCACGGTCTTGTTATCGATCGAATACAGTGCGTTGAGACAGTGTTGAATCATCTCGACCTAAGCGTTCTAGGCACCGACGTTCTCATGACAAATATAGTGTTTCTCGTAACAAAAATAAAAGTCGCGGGTGCTCGAAGCCTCGTTCACGTTCAAGATCACGTTCACGTTCAAGATCACGTTCACGTCATCACAAGCGCATTAACCGTCGTGATCGTACGCCTTCGCCGCGAATACGTCTACAATCTAAATCTGATTTTGATTTACATGAAACTCTGAATACTAACTCACACATGTAAGCCAGTTAACATGTTAACTCGACTGAATAATATTGAAGACAAAGGCTTTTCTGCAATTACCCCCACTTTATATTCGCACGGTGCTAAACATAATACGCATCGAGACTAATCACAGGAAGTCTGAGTGGTCGGGTGCTCTCTGGAGGCTGCAACTTGGTTCGAATGTGACAAGGCGTTGGACCACACAAGCATCTGCTCTGACTCTGTTCACAGGAATTGGTGCTGCCACCCGTCTCATACGCTCGCTTGTGCGCGATGTGGCCATTGAGCGTCAGGAGCCAAATCACGAGGCGTGGCGTGAGCTGTGTCGCGGCAGAGCTGCGGAACTGTCGCAGGGAGGTCAGGGCGCCAAGATCAATTCGCTAATAAACAACGGCGTAATCCTTCTGTGTTTTAGATCGATGACCTTGTTTTTGTCCTCGAAGTTGCACAATCTTCTGGAAAATTGGATTCTAGAGTGCGCGGCCCCTATCGAGTATCGAGTTATAAGGGTGTTACCGAACGGGCGGTACAAGCTAAAGCTGTTAGCTGGAGCTTATGGGAAGTGGTCCTTGGCCGCGGCGCAACATATGATTTTGTGTAAAGGGGAATGGTGCCCTGAAACATGTGCAGCCTTTTTTGAAGGTTTGAATGATGATGATGATGATGATGAGAGACATGCGTAAAGGAGGCCTCTGTCTCATGTTTAAAACTCGGACATGCGTAGTGGAGACGTATTGTCTGTGGTTCTTGTTGTTGTTATTTTTGGACATTCGTAGTTGAGGCGTCTGTCTAAATGAGTCGAATGATTTTTATTATTTGATGTATGACGTTATGTAAATCTGTGATGTACATGAGTATTCGAAATGAAAAGTATGTGAAAGTGTTGTCTTATTTAGCTGGCTTACATGTGTGACGTAAGTGAGAGGGCCTTGAATGTGTGATGAATGAGAGATCTAGGTATATGTGCTCTACTAGCACGTAAACGATCATATGTTTGTTTCACAGACGATGATGCAGATGTGAATGCTGGCGGACAGACTCCAGAAGCTTCGATAGAATCAGATGATGACGCATCTTCCAGAACTGCAGTCGCAGAACTCCACGACACGCACCGGGACGTTGCACCGTCAAGATAGGCCGTTTTAGAGAACAAGACGTTACTAAAAAAAAAAAAACCCCTATGGAACATCTCTCTCCTCGGGTATAAGGGCCGGTCGGTTGTGAGTTTCGGTCTTTTTGCCTGCTAGACTCGGAACCGAGAGGTTCGTCCCTGTTTGGTGAGCTTGTTTCATTTTTCTTACTTTATTCATTAATTGTGTTCAGTGTTTTATCCTATTTTTGTGATAACTAGTGTTACGTTTAGTTATAATTGTTGTTAAATCAGCTCTTTGTGTTTCCTTTAAAGTATCCATTGTGTAATAAATAAAATAATTGATGTGTTTTTGCTATTGTGATCAAGATTAGCTTAATTTATGATTAAAAGTAATTTTTAGGTTAGAATTTTGTTTTTCTTTGTTTTATTTTATAAAATCTATTTCCGGTTTCTAAAAATACATAGTTTATTATAATAACATAGTTTATATGGCATTTCCCCACAGACCCTACTGTGGGGAAATGCCGCAGACTTCGAAATGATCTTCACTCTGCAAAGAAGGGCTATTCGTGAAATAAATAAATTAGAAAAAAGGGAATCTCTAAGAGAAAAGTTTAAAGAAATGGGAATATGTTTTATTAGACAAACACACGATGTTTTACATGTTATAATCTCAAATGTTCCTATATCTCAGACATAATGCAGTAGAAGCTTATGCTGCCCCCCGATGGTTGCCCGCCTAGTCGTGGCGGGGGGGCTTAGTAACCGTGGACTGGTCACCCACGGTGAAGGTAAGAGGCAACCAGGGCCGGCCCGTTTGCACCGCCGGCTGGCCCGAGGAGGGCGCACCCAGCTGGCTGAACAAGTCCGCTGCGGACGAGCGTGGAGGTGGGACCGCAGAAGAAGAGGAGTGCCGGTATTACGGTACGCCGTTCTCCCTATCTTCTGCGGCCGTGGAGGGATCGCAGGGGGAGAGGCGTGTTGGTATTACGGTGCGCAACTCTCCCTATCCCCTGCGAGCTGGCGGGGCCGTTCAGTTTAGATTTTCATCACTGGCACAACGGCACTGGTGGGGCCATAGAGGAAGAGGCATGTCGATATTGCGGTGTGCCGCTTGCCCTATCCTCTGCGGCCGAGGTATGGTCGGTGGCAGAACCACAGACCTGATCTGCCACCGGGTACCAGTTATCCGGTATCCATGGTCTCCTAGTAGCAGACTCGGGGGAGTCTGCTATAGTACTGGTGGAGGCCGAGGAGGGAGGCGCACCTTACCATCTGGAGCGCCCATCGTGGAGGGCCTTCGGGCTTTTGCGATGGAGCCGCTTGTGGGCGGGTGCCGCCGGCGGGGTCGCCGGATGTGTGCGAAAGCGTTCCCATAATCCCTTCACAAGACGGTGAGGAGGAACATGGGGGGGTTTTTAGTGGGTATACCGTGGGTCTCATAAGCCTATACGGGAGTCCCACATAACTACTCGGGTGCCCCCTGCGCCCGGGTGGTATGCATAATGCATTTTCCCCCCAAAACAAAAAATAAAGTAGAAGCTTATGCTAAAGATAGAGATGTGCCTGTATTTGTCATAATATCCATTGTTTAGGTAATATATTTATTATATATTTTGTAACTTTAGTACCTAAATCTTGATTTTTTGTTTATTATCTAAAATTGTTTTAGCTCCAACTACTACTTAAAAGATGTTTCATAACAGGGTGGCTGTATTTTCTGAGTTACTGGTGTGCAATTTTAGTGTCTTGGAAGTGAGATTATTGATGAAATTGACGAATTTATATCCGGCAATGGCTTGTTAACAAAATTTTTTTTTTAATTTGGGGTTGATTATACGGTCTCATGAAATAAGAATTAGTCTTGAAAAAGACTAGCCATTAGTGCCATAGCCATAGTCTTGAAAATAACGAGTACACACCGAAGCCGAGACCACGTGGCATAGAGCAAGCAAGCGACGTGTGTGCTCTGCTAAGGACGACAGTCAAAAAGACTGGGATACCGGCGGAGAACATTAAATTATTGAGGCACGTTTACATTGATCCAGTAGCTGACGCCAGTGTCACTGGTTTACCTCGCTGGACTGGCTTGGGCACTAGCTCGTGCCTAAGGCTGGTGTATTATTGACCTTTGTTGGACTGGCTTGGACGTAGGCCTGTGCTGCTTACACGCATCCAGTAAATCGTTGAATTTACTACACGTTCGAGAAAATGAGTCTCTCGCATGTGAAAAGTCGAAGAGAATTAAAGACGTGAATGATTTTATTTTACTTTTAACATCATAAACACGTATTAAAATGGCGGATAGGCAAGTGAACAAGTTTAATTTTAATGCAATGCAATTCAGTTCACATGTGACACATACAGCATTTAGTAAAATATTTTAGCATTTATCAAAAATTGTTCAGATATGGATCATTGTGAAGTGTAACAGTGGTTCACATTTATAACAAAATGATTCCAGTTCTTTCTTTGGCTTTCCGCATTTGGAAAACAACACTAGGTTAATATAAGTACGTCGACATTAACTGTCAAATGGCCTCAGGCAGTTCATTAATTTCATATTTGCATATAATTCAATCAGCTGATTAAAAGACGGAATCGAGGGGTGAACATGTTGTGATGCGCTGTTATGTTCTGTATAAAAGTTCACATTGAGTTCTTGCATAGCCTATATGCTGATATAGGGTTTATATTTAACAGTAACAGCACAAAACTTCATCCCTATGTATGTAGCATTAGTCTCTGTTATAGCTTGTAATAGCTTACGTTATTGTAGTTCAAGTGTTATTTAAACGCTGCGTATATTAAATGTATACGTGTGGACTTTTAATTAGAAAAACAAATTTTTTTAACTTTGTCGTTACCGCCATACGACTCGCGATCCACCTGAATGTAAGTGTCATCCGTGCCCATGGGCATCCTTCGTAGATGTTATTTATTAATTATACTGTGTTTTATTGATTATCGAATAATGATGGGTTTCAACCGTAAGCTGAAAGTTGGAATTGCTTTTGTTCCAGTAATTACATTGGATGTTCCTTCTCTTTATCCAGAACATAACCACGTAAACGTGGTAATTATGGCGCTTAAAATAGGAAGGACCGTAGTAGATCTTAACATAAGAAACTCTACTACCATATTCAATATTTGTGTTCATCAACATTCGCTCTTGCAGTAGAGTACTACTAAACGCTGAACACAGTGACATCTGCGGCTGTTGGTTGGTTGGCATATATGTGGTTGTTTAGTTACAGAAGAAAGCGTTGTACTAGTCTTCTCTCGGTGTGTACCTGACTTTAAACTTAATAATGAAAATCTAAAAAGGTTTAAACAGTGTCTAGGCCATATTGTTAGGGTAGGTACGTAGAAGATGCTTGACATAATTTCCCCCCCTTATTAAAATTAAAATGACAATGAGTTAGTGGGTACCTCCCACTGTGTAGTGTACAACAGATTGGTACACTAACAATTGTTTGCCACTTGTCTTGGAAAAAGTTCAGGAAAAACGACGTCGCAGTAGGATCTTCCTTCACAACGACAACGCCTCGTCGCACACCGCCAGGCGAACGATCGACTAAGTATTCGGTAAAGTCAAACGTGGAATTACTAGGTCACCGCCATATAGCCCCGACCTCGCACCTTGAGATTTTTATTTATTCCGCAAAAATAAAAGAATAACATCGAGGAAAATGGTTTATGGACGCCGCTGAAGCTGTGGCTGCGTTTCAAAAGGCCGTCGAAGAGACCCCTGAGGACGAGGGGGCAAAGTGCTTTTCTCAATGATTCAACGATGTAATGCAACGATGTATTGACGTAAATGGACACAATTTTGAAAACATATAAATAAAACTAATAACTAGCTAGTTTAATCAGTTTTTGATTTTCTAAGAACAAACAGTTTGACACTTGTACAAGAAGTTGTCAGAATCTGCTTAGCCGCGGCTGGGTTAGGTTTCATGTGCCAATGAACACTCCAAGCTCATGTCGTAGAAAACTGTTTTCTCCACCACATTGTCGCACTGATCTCAAAAATTACTGTAAATATCACGCATGTATTTCCAATATGAGCACCATAGTGATACTTTAGACCTCTTTAACAAGAATATTACAAATTTAAAGAAAATTGTACTGCCTTAATTGCCTATAAAAGTTTATTCGGAGCAAAATAACTTCTTTGAGCAAATAACTTTGTAAAAGCGCATGAGGTGATTTTTTATAAGTGGCAAGGAACTTATTTTATTGTTTAAATAATTGTATAACATTTCAATTGTATAGTGTACTTGCTGTTGGAAATCCAATATGAATAAAAAAAAATATAAAGAATGGTAAAAAACTTAACTTTAAAAATTAAATAAGATTTGTATTTAAATTACAGATTAGTGTTTGGTAAAGTTCTTTATAAATTGAGACAGAAACTCTTATTAACAAGCTTACTGATTCTGATGGAAGACACTAGGGTTCGATTCCTGACGACGTCTGGACTAATAACAACTGTAGGTAGTAAAAAAATCTGTGTGACCTAAAATAAGCAAAATTCTATGTGGTATACTCGAACCTAGGACTCCTGCTGAGTAAAGTAGGGGGCACCGGTTACTTCAGCTCTGGACAAAGAAATAACTGTAGCTTTAGTTGTGTGCCCGTCTGATAAAATTATCAGTCTCATCCAAAATATTAAATTGTTGCAATTGTAAGTCGCACACTGAGGTTTTCAAACTCGTTTTATTATTTGTTGTTATATTGACAACTCGACTAGCTTAATGAGATGATTTTTTTATGTCCTATGTTTTTAAGGTCCAAATGAAAAACGGTTCTTTGTAGTAGAATGGTGGAGACTTACCTCATCTGGAATATTTTTTTGTAAAATACTGTTTTGAACACCCTGTATATAGCTGCAATATTGTACTTACCGCAGACTTACCTCATTAATACTTATCATTGACTCATCTCAGCTAAATGGTCAAATGAAGAGCTTTATTTTATACTATTTATTGCTCATTATGCTTAAAACATGTAACACCATACTTGACAAAAGTGCAGGCACTGTTTATTACTAAATTTGCATCACAATTAGTTTCAAACAAAGTCGAGTTTAATTTGAACATTTAGCGAGTCAAGTCAGATATGTCTAAGCACGCCTCGTACATACAGCCTCTAAGTCTTTAAACTTCCTCCAATAAGGCAATTGTTCTTTTTTTATGTTATGAAGCTATACCAATTCAACTTTTATTTTTATACACAGATTTGGATATATCCATACATAAAATCGTGCGAAGCAATAATGAGGTTATATAATAATGTACAAAAAAAAATTTTCTCTTATTGGATGACTATCACAATTTGATTTTTGTAAGTAGTAATTGTTTCTTTCACCCATATGTATTTGAGTGAGTTGTAAATCTACCTATAGGTTTTTGCGGGAACATTAAAATAAAAGAGCGGATGTCAAAGACCAAAATTGTTTTATTGCTTCGAACAAACACAATTATTTGCAACTAATAGAATATAACTAAGTAGAATATAAAGTTATTTAGATCTACTTATATCTACTAAATAATAAAATGTACCTAACTATAGTATCTAACGTTTATCGTAATATTTAAAAAAAGTCACATCACAAAAATATCCAATTATATGAATATGAAATTAAAATACTTATGTATCATCAAAAAAAGAGAATAATCGTATTTGCAGAGCATAATCAACGAGCGTCTAACTTCAATAAAAAAGTTAAACATGGAGTTTCAAAATGTTTTAAATATTTTACGCATAGTTTCTTCATGCCGTTTGCCTTATTTCTATTATGATTACTAATTATTTATCACGAATTGACTTAATTGTCCTTTATATTACGGTAAAACTTAAAAAATAACTGAATTCTAAGACAACGGGCTTTACTGAAACGTGCCCACAACAACATGCTCGTGTATCAAGATAATTAGTAAGGAAATAAGATTAATCACAGAAGGTGGAAGAGAAGTCTATAAACATTATTTCTTGTCAATGTGTGCACAGAAGGACGCAGGGTATAAGACTTCCCAGAACAATCGTTCTTTCATTTACCCATTTGTTTATATTAATTTCATAGTTATCGTCATGCGGACCTAATTCATTAAGTACTTTGCTTTCACAAGCTTACAATTAAGTATTCGTACTTTAGCTCTCAATTTAAATTTTATTGTAATTCGATGTATTGTCTTCCCTCACCTTCTTCGCTTTCATTTCAGCTGTAAAGAATCAATCAAACATTATTTTTTATCACTTCTCGAATCTCATGCACACCTACTAACTCCTTTGACATGCATTTTTATCTAATGCATTATAATCCAAGTTAGGTACACCTTTCACCAATTATAAGTTTCAAACTGCGTTTAACTTATATATTAGCCTTACATATTTTCAAAACCAGTATTTTACCATAATGAAACGGATCTTTTTATTTCGAAGGCACACAAAAAGCTAAGTGCGGTTTTTATGACATGCGTCTATGAAACTAATTTAGTAAAATGTATGAACGTTAGTTACTAGCCAGGAAAGGAATACAAAATGTGATGTAAATAGAAAATGCTAAATGGACAGTAAAAATGAGTGCGATCAATGTTATAGATTGGTATTCAGAAATAGAAGAAATACTAAATATAAAGGAAGTTAATGTATTTTCACGGACCCTTTTCAGTGCTTTTTACTAGGAAATAATTGATTGAAACGTGATACACCTACAGACAAACATAGCAACGGTTTTAATGTTTTTAATAATAATAATAATAAATCCCCACAAAAAAACAACCACTGTGTGGCCCCAAAGTAAAGCAGAGCTTGTGTTATCGATGATCATACGGCGAAGGGTGGGGAACCCAGAAAAACATACATATATCAATATAATCAACCAGGACCCGAGAACAAACACCTGTGTTCATCACACAAATTAATGCCCCGATACTTACTCGAACCTGGAAACTCCGTCGATTAGACAGGGCTACTACCCATTATGCCACTCGGTCCTCACGCCATGTATCCTAGTAATAATTCGAAATTGCCGCCGCATTTGTAGCAACCAAATTAACAAACAAAATTTGGGAAGAACCCAGGATTTAACACACAAATTGAGAAACCTGCCTTGATTGTCACATACAAGGGATGTACCAAAATATAATGTAAGGAAAAACGCGTGATAAACTCGATTGCCTACCATTTATATCAATGTTCATAGTTCATAGAATCGCAGACAAATGCCTTAATAAGAAACTCAAGCTAGCTATATGTCTTACAAAATATTAGAACATTTTGTGTCTCTATAGGCGGTCTTTCACATCACATTGTAAGAATTTCGCCTAAAATATTTCGAATGGCACTAAACCCTCTGTTTCCCGACACAGAATAACAAACAAGAGGACAAACGTAATATTGGGGCCATATTGGTCCGATTCAAGATATTTACATGGCATCGATACCACTCTTACCTTAACAATCTTTGCAACTTTTTTGTTAGTCTCAAGTGATTTCAAGACTTGAAAGTAATCAATTTATCTCATTGCTTGAGCTAATTTAACTTATTCGTTGATTTACTTAATATTTAGAAACCTTGTATTGAAGTATTTTTATTTAAAAAATTGTTGATTGCTACGTTTATGATAAAAATACAACGAGTGCTGCCCTAACCTAACTAGTTGGTTAGGGCACCACCAAAGCTAGTAATAACCAGCCAAATAAATTATTTATCAGATTTTGTTTGATCTAAACTTTTATCTAAATACAAAACTATATCAAGATATAGTTACAATCCATCTGTGTAATGACGGTCCCGTAATATCCTAAAACTAAAGTTCATTGAATAATGCTAAAGTTTCATAGCATACCTAAACAGCTAATTAGTCAGCGCGGTGTGGACCTATGGAACCTTGTGGAACCGGTACACGATCACAACAACGCTGCATACGACTGCAGAGATTACCGCCATCAGTGTTAACACAAAAAGGATTAAATTCTCTCGCGTGCCCGCTGTAGGAAAAAAATATGTAAAACCATCACCGCTGTATAAGACATTCAAAATTCAAAATTTTGAATGTCTTATACAAATTTTGAAAATTCAATTCAAAACAAAGCTTGTCGGATAGGAACTTTGACGGAGATAATGGTCCACCACCAAAATGATACCGTTGTACCTTATACCGTAAAGTATGCGTACCAATATGCGGTACAAGAGCTACTGACCTAATCTGTTATTTGGGTGACGGGACAGTTTATTGAAGGACGTTGTATACCGAAAGCTGTTTAGCTTTCTGTCTGCTTCGCATCCGTGGTAATATCGTCCAGTGGGTCCATGGACACGGATAAAGACTTCTCTTTACTCTCCACTGTAAATAGGTTATAATTTTTTAATACTATTTTTATACGTTTACTTTAATACGCACCTCATTTTAATATTGATGAACTTCATAAGGTTTAGAATGGCTTGCTAAATAATGTAAACAGCAACCACAATTCGGTATATAAAGTAATTTTGAGATTTTTCTAATACTGAAAGAATTCGTTATTTTGGGAAAATAATTTGAATATTTCTAATCTGTGCATCTATTTTTAAAGAAATTCCTAAGGTGAAGTTACGGAGCAGTTTGTCATGTTACCTGGAATGAACCACTTTGAATGGATTCTCGATGGCAGATGACAGTTTGACCAATTTTGTTTTGTTAATTTTTTCCCGTTTTCAGGAAAGCCATACAGCGCTAGTCTTCAAGATTGACCAAGAAGAAGTTAGAAAATTATGCTACTGTATCATGTCACATAGAGGTCGACTGTAAGTCAAATTATTTTACCCATTTTTGTTAAAATAAGCTTAAGCGCTTTTATATTTGAGCTTTTACTGACAAAATATATTATAAAAAAGTGATATCTCGAAATGGTTTTTGAATTAGAATCGAATTCTTTTCTTTGCATACCGAATTGTGTCCAATTAATAAAACCAATAAAATATAAAAATAGCAATCGGCCAAATAAAGAAGTTTCTTTCTTAAGATTTATGTATACCTAAGGTTATCCTCACACATCATTGCCTGCTCCGCTTACGTAAAATGCTATAAACATAGGTACATCACAAAATATTTTTCTAAGATATATTTTCAAGGCGTTCTATAATAATTACAAATCGTTATGTACAAACTCAGCAAACCACTCTAACTGTGCTTAATAAATTTGATGACAGTAATACATGCTGTACAAAATACCGTACTTTTAATTTATGCACACCCACATGCTTCGTTGCAAATTGCATGCATATACTGAGTACGTTTCGCTTACGAAGTACTCAGAAATAAATAGAATTTATAATATGGAACACGCCAGTGTTCTTCTTTAGTGAAATACAATACAATAGTGAAACCAAGAAACATCTTCTTTCTGAGCAATACGCAAAAAGAAGGAACTCGTCAAAACAAAATGAACTATTTAGTCAATTGCATTACGAACTTACTTTGTAACGCATTTATAATGTTAATATTTATTAAATGCAAGAATTAAGAATTACTAAATGTCCATAATTAGAATGCATCGACAATGTCTCAATTTCGATTCGTTCGCCATTGCTCATTATGCTCGCCGGCTGGTGCCTATAGGTTTAGTTGTAAAAACTTGCATATATCAACTATTACAGGATTGAATTAATTATTATATCTATTTATATAACTAACTAACATCTAAGAAACTTTACAAATCTTTATGTTGAAGTATATAAAGTAAAAACAGTAATGCACACTTTATTTGGCGACAGTCCTTACCAAACCCTAACGCAAATTAGGTGTCTGCGAATATTTAAAACATCGAGAATCAGGTTTTATATACTTTCTTTCGTGTTTGAATTGTTGCTTGATTTGACTATATACTTAACTCTTGAACCTTTTGTATAACTGCGGGGTTGAATTTTTCATGTACACATGCTTAGTCTAATAAGGTTACGCATAAACGACTTGCAATGTAACTTAAATGTAAAATCTTTGATTCAAAGGGCTACTTATATAAACATTGACGCAACCTAATGTTTAACTTTAGTGCGGTTCTTACGGAAGCATTGTCCTTCGTTCTGGTAGCACCACTCCGGTTGCAGCGAGTCCGCGGCAATGCCCATGCGGACGAGGCGTTCTCTGGAAAAGGGATTTATTTAAATTGTTTAAAACATTTCATTAAAGTTCTGTGTACTTAACGTAAAATAGACAACTGTTTTGTGTGTGGATTGTGTTTGATATAAATTGTTCGTGAAATGATGGCATTGATGGTAAGAGCCTTCAGTGCTTCTTCGTCGTCATCCACCGTCTCTATGGACATCATAAATCATGTAGGCGTTGTCCAGCTCCATATATATTTACTTAAAACTTACTTATAACTGAAAAATAGCCTTTTTTGGTAAAAAAAATAATTATTATTTCAAATCGGGTTACGAGACATTGAGCATCTTCTGCTCGGCATTTTGCCAGGAGGCCTCGATTCGGTCCACAGTGGTTACCTAATATTGAGCATCCTCTGCTCGGCACTCTGCCAGGAGGTCTCGGGTTCGGCCCACAGTCGCTCCGCCAGGGCGGCGGCGCGCGGCCACAGTTTGTTGTCCAGAGAATATGAGTCGGACTGCTCCGACCACAGAGCTGCTTCACCACCTGAACAATAATAATGAGGGGATAATGCAACTTGACCCAGGATTCGCTAATCTAGATACACAGTGCTCTTGGCAATGGAAGTAAAGTTTTTAGGGGTAAAAGAAATTGTTATGATAAGATCTCGTCTATTGCGGTACTACAGTTCTTCCTATTTAAACCACGATGTTTACGTGGTCGTGTTCCGGATAAAGGCAAGGAGCAGTCAGTGTGACTACCGGAACACAGGCAACTCCAACTGAAGCTTACAGTCGGCAACGCATCACACTTATCGAAATTCAATAAATATCTCGTTGCCAGAAGAAGAAGAATTGATATCAAATAAATGAATCAATAACATCGAGGATTAATGATGTCTATGAGTACCGCGAGCTCGTTTGCCGGTAATGATAAAGTTAAAAAACAGGTTATATCGGTAAAAGGTACTAATAGATATTATGAATGCCTCAGTCAGATATTGCAAAAATAACAAAGCTTTTTACAAAGGAATTCTATTAATGATTTACGATTTAAAAAATTACAAAAATCATTAAACATTATAAATTACGAGTACAAAAGGGGATTAATGCTCAAAGTTTGATAGAAGATGTGATTTAATTATCATTTCGCTAAGTGTTTCACCATCTGCCGTGATCACCCAAAATTATTAACTACTGAGATACGTTTTTTTTTAAATATACTTACTAATGGATTTTAAATATAAGTTAACCAAATAGAGAAAAATTTTTTTCGTTCATAAATTGATGTATGCCCGAGTTCGTGCATACGCAAAGTTTTTGAGGTCAGTGAACCTATGGCAGCATGAATGCGCTATTATCTAGTAGAACTGCTAGCAGGACTATGGCTTCTAGTATTCAGTTGCAGTGTTTTAAGCTATATGAAAGCTTTCAGGCCTTCTAGAAGGACAAAACTTACAGTAGCATGTAGTGCATATCTTTCTCTCTTCGCGTGTTTTGAATCATGTTTCGACGGAAAAGCCGCAATGACTTGTAGTAGTGTTGTTAGCGACGCATCATGAAATGGATTCGGCATAATAGGGACATAGCCATTCAAATAGTTTTGTAAATAACGCTAGTCCACGCCCTCACTACTTGCGCCCGTCCTCGGATAGGTGGTTATTTTCGAGTGTGACGTAAGCAAGTACTAATAAGATTCTTATAGGAAATTATGATGTTATAGGAACCTAGGTATAGGTATATTTTGAATTCTATTTTGATAACATTGATTTATGGTTGAATTGATGATGTTTGTGTTTAATAAAGTTCTTAGAGATTTCATTGGTATAATATAAGCATAATATGAGAAGCTTTATGTATGTTTTGGATAGAATTTAGACCTAGGTTATTTGTAAAATACTGATTTGTTCAGATTTGTCATAATTGTGGTAAATTTATGGTTATTTCGTATCAGATTAAGTAGATAATGGTAGATATAACGTTATTGTATATAGGTTCATATAATAAAGTACGCATTTGGAGTAATAAATGACGTAATATGGTTAGATATTTTCTCGTTGAATAACTACGTAATTATATGGTTTATTGTTATGGTTTATTGATAATAATGTGTAAATTGCTTTCTTTTATTGAAATGTAATAGTTATTTTCATGGTGTTTTACGTATTTGAAGAGAATAACGAGAAAACCTTTGTTGTTGTATATGTTCCTAATTGGTAGTTATATCTTGTTTGATTATGTTAAAATCTAATTGTAATTAGAATGTTTGCATATTTTAATAATGTAAAATGATAAAATTATGTTTGTAACCGTTTTGCCTTAGGTACAATGTTAGGCTAAGTAAATAGTCTGCCGGCGCAAACGGTGTTTTGAAGTAGTCTTTGTTCTAGAAAGTTTTTTGTATTTAATTTTATCAAATTGATATTTATGTAAACATATAGGAATCGTTTCGCTCTATTATTTGAATATAATATTGTAATAGTTTGGATTAATAGTTTGAAAGATAAATCGATGTAAAGTTTAGAATCCAAGTAAAACTTAAGTGTTATTAGGTGCAAATTGCACAAACGCGCCAGCCAATCAGAGCGCTGGTATTATTTAGGGCGAAATTTGTATAAAAGGCGCACGCCGAGCTTTGGAAGTCAGAACAGTCTCGGTTTGCGTGCGGATTCGTTCGCACGTGGATCGCAGACGCTTTTTCCGCTCTCTAGTCCCCGCACTAGTTGAGCACCCCAAATTTCAGGGGTCGTTTTCACGACCCAGGCTTCGTACCGTATTTCCTAAATTTCATAGAAAAGTCGTTTTCACGACTAATCTTCGTTCCGCCTGCTGCCCGACGTCGCCGACTGCGTCGCCGTCGCCGCTCCGGCAAGATCTGCGTTCCAGAACTTCGAGTCTTCGTGTTCGAGTAAGTTATCCGCGTCGTTTTCCAACCGCCCTACTGCGTGTAGGGTGGTTTTTAGGAAGTTAGTCATCGTTGTTAGGTTCATAGTATATATATTTATATATTGTTGTCCCTCCCCAACCCCCCCGCTATGGCTTCCCTAAGCTTTGACGAGATTAGGACAAAGTTATTAGATGGTCTCCATGAAGAGGGCATGTACGTGCCCCCTGGAATGGCTCGTGACCTAGACAAATTCATCCCTCATTTCATGGCGTTATTGCCTACACTGGCCCCTCAAGCCACCCCACTTCCCCAGGCCCCTCAGGCCACCGCACTTCCCCAGGCCCCTCAGGCCACATCCGCCACTCAGACTACTCTGGTCTTAGGCCCTCCCGCGTCCCCTTCCTCCAGTGACATGGAGTGTGAAGTAGACGCCCCTCCGCGCCGCAAGCGCGCACCCGCGACCGAGTCATCCTCGGACGCCACCCCTTCTGGCCCTGAGCCACCCTCCTTCACTCTAGTTAAGAAGCGCTCTAAGAAGCGCCCAAAACAAGCCCCGGCGTCCTCAACGCCCGTCCCGGTGTCTTCAACACCCACCGCGGCGACTTCAACGCCAGCTATCCCGGTGCATACAACACCCGCCCCGGCCTCTTCTGCCAAGGCCAAGGTCCCACCACCCGTGTTCCTTCGGGAAAAGGGTAAATGGTCCGAGGTCTCGACTTTGTGCAAAGAGCACAATATCCTCTACACCCGAGCGACCAACTCGGGTGAATCTGTTAAAATCACTGTCTCGTCGATAGACGATTTCCGAGCTTTGACTAAGCTCCTCACCGATAAGCAATATGCTTATCACACTTACGCTCTGTCAGAAGAGCGTAAGATCAGAGCGGTACTCAGGGGAGTCCCGTTCGAATTATCGAACGAGGCTATCCTGGAGGACCTGCAATCCCAAGGCTTCCCGGCACTCGCGGTGCATAAAATGCACAGCAAGTACGGGAGGCAACACCCTCTCGCTCTGGCGGTCCTCGCCAACGTCCCCAAATCCAGGACGATCTTCAAAGAGGTCAGCATCATATGCGGCCTCTCTGGCATCAAAGTTGAGATGCCCCACAGACGCGGTCACCCCGGCCAGTGCCACCGGTGCCAGTTGTACGGGCACGCGGCGGCCAACTGCCGCGCACCGCCCAGGTGCGTCAAGTGCCTGGTCCCTCATTACACTAAAGAGTGCAATCGCACTCCTGAAACTCCCTCTCCTCCCGATTGCGTGCTTTGTGGCCAGTCCGGCCACACCGCAAACTACAGGGGCTGCCCCCGTGCACCCCGTTGTATGCGTACTAATTCTAAGAGGGCGGCACCCAAACAGGCCCCGCCCCTTTCTCAGGAAAACTTTCCGCCGCTGCGTAGCCGGGTTCCTCCGGCTGCAAAGCCTACCCAGCCCAAGCCTGCTCCAGAGAACTGGAGGCACCGCCCCGCTGCACTAGCGAATCCCATCCTGGCTCCTCGCCCATCCAATATCACTCCTCAACCCTCCGTAGCAGACGATATGCGTATCGTCTGCGACGCTATCAAAAGTGTCGATGTTAGGGAGATTGCAGTCTTAGCCCGTAAACTTAGGGCTTCACGTACTCCGACAGAGCGTTTGCTTGCTCTGGCGGAACATAGTTCCCTTCTCAATTCATTATAGGTTCATTTAAATGAATTGATCCCTAAATCATGCTTCGGCCGACCTCCGCGCAGCCCCGGCTTCACCGGAGGCTGCCCCGAACGGCCACCAACTCATGTCCCTTTGAGCACCTTCAGTGCAACTTTCACTACAGGCGGAAGACCCGCTAGCGGGTCTCCGCCAGCGCCCCCAACTTCCCGACGGGTGGTCGCTTCCGATGAAGGCTAAAGGTATACGCTTACCACAGCCAACAGGTGGTTTTTAGTGGGTAGGTGCCATTCTGGTGAGTCCCACATAACCCCCCCGCAGAGGAATTTACCTGCGGGCGGGTATGCATGACGCATCTTCCACCTCCCTCCCGTGAGGGTGCCTCGGCAGCAAAAAAAAAAAAAAAAAAAAAAACTTTGGAAGTCAGTTCGGTGCCCACAAGTGAAGAAAGAACATCTAATAGGAAGAAAGAAATAGTTCGGTGCCTGCAGCGAAGAAAACAACTAATAAGAAGAAAGAAAAAGTCTAATAAGAAGAAAGAAAAAGTCTAAGAAGAAAAGTTCAGAAGCTTCCAGTTAGAAGAAAGAAAGTGCTGTTCGGTGAATCCGGAGGCCAGTGAAGACCCAAGAACACATAAGCGCTGTTCGGTGTATCCGGAGGCCAGTGAAGAGGTCGGAAGAAAGAAGCTGAACTACAGGAACGATTGCGGTTCATAGGCTTATTTAAACTTAAGGTTTAATTGTATACGCAATAAACGTTCCTACTTTGAAGATTTGTGTTGTTTTCACTGCGCTCCAACCTGCACTCGATCAAGTCGGGTGTCACTCCGTGGTTAGTCAGGTCGTGGTGTCTTCGGGGCCAAAGGGTACAAACGGCGGCATCTTCTCCAGCCGGCGCAACAAAACTACGCGCAACAGTTTTCCTGGTCCTTCGAGCCGAGATCCTGGATCAAGAAGATGCCAACCACACGGTCGACTGGAAGAACGAAGCCCACCACCGCCACGGAGTCTTCGAGGGACTGGAGCGCAGCCACGCCGACAGAGACGACAGACACGATGGGGTCGTCTACGGGGTCGACGTTGACACCAGGGGCACCAACGCACCCCGCCGGAGGAGCGCCTGAAGCACGCCACGCCGAAGGTTGCACCGTACCGCCAGCAATGGATGGGGTTGCGTCAAGGGGCGCTGCGGACGAAGAGGCACGGTTCGCGGTACCAGCGCCCGTGGAACCCAGGAGGGTTGGTTCCACCACCAGGTCGAGGGCTTCCAGAAGAAGAGAAGCTGAATTGAAAATGGAAATAGCCCAGAGGAAGCTGGATCTCGCCGAGGCTGAACTGGAGCTCGTGCGGGTCGAGTCCGGCAGCGAAGAAGACTTCGCAGACGAGGAGCGGCAGCACCACGTGGAGGAGTGGCTACAGAAGACCGAGAGGAGAGCGAGGGTAATGCCACCCTTGGTGCCGCCGTCGCGACCACCGTCACCACCACCACCACCGCGGCTACCACAGCCGCCGCCTGCATCGAGGAAGACCGACATCCAGGAGTTGGCTGAAGCATTGGGGAAGCTACCTAGAGGCCGGTCGGAAGCTGTACACATCGAGCTTCCCGACTTCGATGGCGCCGCAGAAGAATGGCTGGCGTTCAAGAGGACATTCGAAGACACGGCACCCAGCTTCAGTCACGTGCAGAACCTGGCCAGATTACGGAAGGCGCTGCAGGGCAGGGCGCGAGAGGCAGTGAAGAGCCTCTTGTTTACGGCGGAGCATCCCAACGAAGTCATGAGGGGGCTACAACTGAGGTTCGGAAGACCCGAAGCTCTGGCAACTGCGGAGCTGGAGAAGCTGGAGAACCTGCCACGGGTCACAGAGGATCCGAACGACGTGAGCACGTTCTACAGCCACGTGAGGAACGCCGTGGCCACGATCAAGGCAATGGGGGCAAGCAAGTACTTAGATGCCCTTAGAACCACGAGGGCCCTCATTGCGAAGATGCCGACTACAATGAAGCACCGGTGGATCGCATACAAGAGGACGAATCCTGACGAAGAACTTCGGGACCTGGAAGTTATGAACGCATTCCTGGAGGCTGAAAGCGAATGGTACGCGGAAATAGCCGACCCTGAAGTATCCTGGAAGAAAGAAGACCGTCAGCGATCTGCACCACCGAAGACATCATGGGGCCACGAGCGAAGACCAGTGAAGAAGGTTCACTACGTGCAGGGGAATGAAGAGCACCCCCGCAAAAATCGGTGTCCAGTGTGTAACGGCGAGCACTGGATTTACGAATGCAGGAAGTTCAAAGAAGCAAACCTTAGTCAAAAGTACGAAATGGCTAAGAAGGCAATTTTATGCTTCAGGTGTCTACGAGGAAGACATTCAAGGAAGACCTGCAGGGCAGCAGATTGCAAGAAGTGCGGAAGATGGCACCACACCAGTCTTCATGATGAAAGCCGTCCACCAGCAGCTGTTGGGGATAAAGAAGAATCCCGCTGCAATGTCTCCAGTCGCAGAGAAGAGCCCAAAGAAGTCGTCACCTCCGTGCACACTGCCAGTGATGGGCAGGTGTATCTGAAGATGATCCCAGTGGACCTGTATGGACCGAAGGGCGCAGCACGCGTACTAGCCCTTCTGGATGAGGGGTCAACAGTCACGTTATTGGATGCTGGGGTGGCGCAGATGATTGGGGCTGAAGGCAAGGCGAGTCCGATAACTATCGAGACAATTGGAGAACATGGAATCAAGAGGTGCGACTCGCAGAAGATAAGTGTCAAGATCAAGGGAGCTCATCGTAAGAAGAAGGAAACGATTGAAGTTCGAACAATCGACAGTTTGAAGCTCTCAAGACAAGGTGTGGATCGAGGTGTCATCCTAGGATGCTCGCACCTGCAAGGCATTCAAGGTCAACTGATGTATAAAAATGAAGAGCCGAAACTTCTCATCGGGCAAGAGAACTGGGGTCTCATCGTCACGAGAAGACTGAAGAAAGGGAAAAGGTCCGATCCAGTTGCATCACTAACGAGCTTGGGATGGGTCCTCCATGGGCGTCGCAACGGGAAGACGTCACCAGTACAGTTCGTCAACCACAGCAGACTCATCGAAGAAGATGAGACAGAAGCCTTGGTGCGGCGACACTTCGACATCGAATCAATCGGAGTGCAGCCTCGCCGCCCGAGCAACGACGCAGACCAACGAGCGCTTGAGGTCCTGCAGTCAACGACGAAGCGCCTTCCAGAGGGGAGGTTTGAATCCGGGCTGCTGTGCAAGAGTGAAGACGAAACCCTCCCAAACAACTACGTGCAAGCTCATCGACGTCTTATTGGGATCGAAAGAAAATTGGACAAGGATGCAACCCTGAAGACGTCATATGAAGACCAGATGAAGAAGCTGATAGACAATGGTTATGGAGAGAAGGCTCCAGTATCAACGACCGCTGGAAGAACATTTTATTTGCCGCATTTTGCGGTAATGCATCCCGTGAAGAAGAAGCCAAGGATAGTCCTGGATGCTGCTGCAAAATTTGACGGGAAGTGCCTGAACGACGCACTCCTGCCGGGACCAGATCTTCTGCAATCGCTATTTGGGGTGCTTGTGAGGTTCAGAGAGAAGCCGGTCGCCGTCGTCGCCGACATTCAAGATATGTTCCTGAGGGTACAGATGCGTGAAGAGGACCGCGACAGCCTGAGGTTCCTGTGGCGCGGCGACAGAAGAAATGGGACACCAGACGAATACCGAATGTGCTCAGTGGTGTTTGGTGCGGCTTCATCACCATCTACGGCGATATTTGTCATGAATAAGAACGCAGAAGACTTCAGAGAAGATTACCCGGCGGCAGTGGAAGCTATCGAGAAGAATCACTATATGGATGATTATTTGCAGAGCTTTGCCACAGAGGAAGATGCAAGAAGGATCGCGCATCAGGTGCAGAGCATCCATGCAAAGGCAGGCTTCCACTTGAGGGGATGGAGCAGCAACAGGCCGAAGATCCTCGACGGGATAGGTGATCAGCTCAAAGAAGACAGCACAGAACTGTTTGCTGAAGAGAAGACCCTTGGGCTGAGATGGCTAATGGCAGAAGACTTGCTGGCCTTCAACGTCGGGTTCCGGAATACCAGCCCGGACATACTCGAAGGCAAGAAGACGCCGACGAAGAGAGAAGTCACCAGCGCCATGATGTCCGGCTTCGACCCCCTGGGCCTTGCTACCCCAGTGTTAATTCAGGGGAATAAGCTGAATCGGGACATATGGCGCGGGGAGATTGGCTGGGACGACGAGATTCCCGAAGTTCAGCGAGCAGCCTGGGCCAAATACGGGAAGGAAGTGTCCGTATTGAGAGACCTTCCAATACTCAGATGCAACTCACCGAAATTAGAAAAGGCAGCGAGTCAAGAGGGAACCCGGTGGAAGTTCATACCACCTGGCTGTCCAAACATGGGCGGCGCTTGGGAAAGGCTCGTACGGTCGGTGAAGACGGCTCTGACGACGGTGCTGCAGTCCAGGACATCACAAGAGGAAGTCCTACACACACTGATGACCGAAGTCGAACACGTGGTGAACTCGAGGCCACTCACCCACGTTAGCGTAGACCCTGACGATGAAGAAGCTCTAACGCCGAACCACTTTTTACTTGGCAGATCTTGTGGAGCACCGGCGCCTGGGGAGTTTGCAGACGTCGAGCTCGTCGGGAGGGCAACGTGGAAGACGGCACAACGGCTGACGGATCACTTCTGGAACAGATGGATCAAGGAGTATCTGCCTACCCTGCTGCCGAAGAAGGTCAACGGAGCAGCAACGCAGGATCCGCGCGTTGGCGACATTGTCATGGTCGTCGACGCAACACTGCCGAGGAACACCTGGCCGAGAGGAAGAGTTCACCGAGTCTACCCTGGACCTGATGGGAGAGTTCGAGTTCTGGACGTGCAGACACCATGGGGGATCCTGAGGCGGCCAACGAGGCGGGTCGTCATCCTGGTTCCAGCTGCAGCGTCGCAACCGCAGGATGGAGTGCTACGCACTGCGGGGGAGACTGTTAGCGACGCATCATGAAATGGATTCGGCATAATAGGGACATAGCCATTCAAATAGTTTTGTAAATAACGCTAGTCCACGCCCTCACTACTTGCGCCCGTCCTCGGATAGGTGGTTATTTTCGAGTGTGACGTAAGCAAGTACTAATAAGATTCTTATAGGAAATTATGATGTTATAGGAACCTAGGTATAGGTATATTTTGAATTCTATTTTGATAACATTGATTTATGGTTGAATTGATGATGTTTGTGTTTAATAAAGTTCTTAGAGATTTCATTGGTATAATATAAGCATAATATGAGAAGCTTTATGTATGTTTTGGATAGAATTTAGACCTAGGTTATTTGTAAAATACTGATTTGTTCAGATTTGTCATAATTGTGGTAAATTTATGGTTATTTCGTATCAGATTAAGTAGATAATGGTAGATATAACGTTATTGTATATAGGTTCATATAATAAAGTACGCATTTGGAGTAATAAATGACGTAATATGGTTAGATATTTTCTCGTTGAATAACTACGTAATTATATGGTTTATTGTTATGGTTTATTGATAATAATGTGTAAATTGCTTTCTTTTATTGAAATGTAATAGTTATTTTCATGGTGTTTTACGTATTTGAAGAGAATAACGAGAAAACCTTTGTTGTTGTATATGTTCCTAATTGGTAGTTATATCTTGTTTGATTATGTTAAAATCTAATTGTAATTAGAATGTTTGCATATTTTAATAATGTAAAATGATAAAATTATGTTTGTAACCGTTTCGCCTTAGGTACAATGTTAGGCTAAGTAAATAGTCTGCCGGCGCAAACGGTGTTTTGAAGTAGTCTTTGTTCTAGAAAGTTTTTTGTATTTAATTTTATCAAATTGATATTTATGTAAACATATAGGAATCGTTTCGCTCTATTATTTGAATATAATATTGTAATAGTTTGGATTAATAGTTTGAAAGATAAATCGATGTAAAGTTTAGAATCCAAGTAAAACTTAAGTGTTATTAGGTGCAAATTGCACAAACGCGCCAGCCAATCAGAGCGCTGGTATTATTTAGGGCGAAATTTGTATAAAAGGCGCACGCCGAGCTTTGGAAGTCAGAACAGTCTCGGTTTGCGTGCGGATTCGTTCGCACGTGGATCGCAGACGCTTTTTCCGCTCTCTAGTCCCCGCACTAGTTGAGCTCCCCAAATTTCAGGGGTCGTTTTCACGACCCAGGCTTCGTACCGTATTTCCTAAATTTCATAGAAAAGTCGTTTTCACGACTAATCTTCGTTCCGCCTGCTGCCCGACGTCGCCGACTGCGTCGCCGTCGCCGCTCCGGCAAGATCTGCGTTCCAGAACTTCGAGTCTTCGTGTTCGAGTAAATTATCCGCGTCGTTTCCAACCGCCCTACTGCGTGTAGGGTGGTTTTAGGAAGTTAGTCATCGTTGTTAGGTTCATAGTATATATATTTATATATTTTGTCCCTCCCCAACCCCTCCGCAATGGCTTTGCCCTCCGAAAGGAGCCCGGAGCTTCAAGACCTTGTAAATAAAATTTCTGAAGGCCTTGCCTTTTTAAAACCCATCTCTGACCCAAACATACTAATGCAAACACTCTTTGCTATTTTCCCTCAAATCATTCCATTAACTCAGGCCTCTCAGGCCGCTCAAGTCCCTCAGACCCCTCTGGTCCTAGGCCCTCCCGCGTCCCCCACCTCCAGTGATATGGAGTGTGAAATGGACGCCCCTCCGCGCCGCAAGCGCGCACCCGCGACCGAGTCATCCTCGGACGCCACCCCAACTGGCCCTGAGCCACCCTCCTTCACCCTTGTTAAGAAGCGCTCTAAGAAGCGCTCAAAACAAGCCCCGGCGTCTTCAACGCCCGTCCCGGTGTCTTCAACACCCACCGCGGCGACTTCAACGCCAGCTACCCCGGTGCATACAACACCCGCCCCGGCCTCTTCTGCCAAGGCCAAGGTCCCACCACCCGTGTTCCTTCGGGAAAAGGGTAAATGGTCCGAGGTCTCGACTTTGTGCAAAGAGCACAAGATCCACTACACCCGAGCGACAAACTCGGGTGAATCTATTAAAATCACCGTCTCGTCGATTGACGATTTCCGTGCTTTGATAAAGCTCCTCACTGATAAGCAATATGCTTATCACACTTATGCTCTGTCAGAAGAGCGTAAGTTCAGAGCGGTACTCAGGGGAGTCCCGTTCGAATTATCGAACGAGGCTATCCTGGAAGACCTGCAGTCCCAGGGCTTCCCGGCACTTGCGGTGCATAAAATGCACAGCAAGTACGGGAGGCAGCACCCTCTCGCCTTGGTGGTTCTCACCAACGTCCCCAAATCCAGGGAGATTCTCAAAGGGGTTAGCACCATTTGCGGCCTTTCTGGAATCTCGATCGAGGCGCCTCATCGCCGCGGTCATCCCGGCCAGTGCCACCGGTGCCAGCTGTACGGGCACGCGGCGGCCAACTGCGCCGCTCCGCCCAGGTGCGTCAAGTGCCTGGTCCCTCATTTCACAAAGGAGTGCACTCGCACTCCTGAAACTCCCTCTCCTCCCGATTGCGTGCTTTGTGGCCAGTCCGGCCACACCGCAAACTACAGGGGCTGCCCCCGTGCACCCCGTTGTATGCGTACTAATTCTAAGAGGGCGGCACCCAAACAGGCCCCGCCCCTTTCTCAGGAAAACTTTCCGCCGCTGCGTAGCCGGGTTCCTCCGGCTGCAAAGCCTACCCAGCCCAAGCCTGCTCCAGAGAACTGGAGGCACCGACCCGCTGCACTAGCGAATCCCATCCCGGCTCCTCGCCCATCCAATATCACTCCTCATCCCTCCGTAGCAGACGATATGCGTATCGTCTGCGACGCTATCAAAAGTGTCGATGTTAGGGAGATTGCAGTCTTAGCCCGTAAACTTAGGGCTTCACGTACTCCGACAGAGCGTTTGCTAGCTCTGGCGGAACATAGTTCCCTTCTCAATTCATTATAGGTTCATTTAAATGAATTGATCCCTAAATTATGCTTCGGCCGACCTCCGCGCAGCCCCGGCTTCACCGGAGGCTGCCCCGAACGGCCACCAACTCATGTCCCTTTGAGCACCTTCAGTGCAACTTTCACTACAGGCGGAAGACCCGCTAGCGGGTCTCCGCCAGCGCGCCCAACTTCCCGACGGGTGTCGCTTCCGATGAAGGCTAACAGTATACGCTTACTACAGCCAACAGGTGGTTTTTAGTGGGTAGGTGCCATTCTGGTGAGTCCCACATAACCCCCCCGCAGAGGAATTTACCTGCGGGCGGGTATGCATGACGCATCTTCCACCTCCCTCCCGCGAGGGTGCCTCGGCAGCAAAAAAAAAAAAAAAAAAAAAAAAAACTTTGGAAGTCAGTTCGGTGCCCACAAGTGAAGAAAGAACATCTAATAGGAAGAAAGAAATAGTTCGGTGCCCACAAGCAAGAAAACAACATCTAATAAGAAGAAAGAAACAGTTCGGTGCCTGCAGCGAAGAAAACAACTAATAAGAAGAAAGAAAAAGTCTAATAAGAAGAAAGAAAAAGTCTAAGAAGAAAAGTTCAGAAGCTTCCAGTTAGAAGAAAGAAAGTGCTGTTCGGTGAATCCGGAGGCCAGTGAAGACCCAAGAACACATAAGCGCTGTTCGGTGTATCCGGAGGCCAGTGAAGAGGTCGGAAGAAAGAAGCTGAACTACAGGAACGATTGCGGTTCATAGGCTTATTTAAACTTAAGGTTTAATTGTATACGCAATAAACGTTCCTACTTTGAAGATTTGTGTTGTTTTCACTGCGCTCCAACCTGCACTCGATCAAGTCGGGTGTCACTCCGTGGTTAGTCAGGTCGTGGTGTCTTCGGGGCCAAAGGGTACAAACGGCGGCATCTTCTCCAGCCGGCGCAACAAAACTACGCGCAACAGTTTTCCTCGCAACAAAACTACGCGCAACAAGTGTATTGGACGAGTATTGGACGTAGAGTCCGCATTCGCGCTAAACTACCTATGTTGATGTACTAGAGGGCGGAAACGCATGGAATATTTAAAAATTTGGATCCTGTTACGATATTAGTTATAATGTATAAGCTAATGGATATATAAGTACGTATGTGTGTTACGCTCTCCACAGACTGAAAGGAACTATCATATCATGTCTGTCACTATCAAACCATATCATGTTTGTAATGCCAACGTAATTTCCATCTTTTTCTACTAACTACGAGTGTATATAAAACCTGTTTTTATTATTTTATTTTGTTAATTATCTTTTTCTAAAAATCAAACGCATCCACGCCTATCTTTATACAAATAGGGTACAGCCACTAAAGAGTACGCATTTTATAAACATAATTTTTTTTTAAATCAACTTTATTTATTCGCCTTGTTCTTTTTCATTTAAGTTAGACTTTGTTCATTTAGGAACATTTTAAACGTAAATCTTAAGTAACAGGCTCAATTTTTTTTTAATGTCTATAACTTGAGACTCGTCTCATGCGCACTCTCAGGATGCTTTGTTGCAAAGAGTACGCAGCCGCAATCATTCATACAAGCTAAGAGTGCGCAAGAAAGAAAGTCATTTATCCTAGGCAATTATCACAAGTGAAGGTGCCAAAACCTAAGTAGTCAGTGCATTCTTCATGCCACCAAGCTTCACACCTGTTACACTCGATCCAGTCCTCTGACGGCGGTAGTGCAGTAGTCATATTGTGCATTGTTTCTAGAAGCCTTGTTTATTTTATCTAGCTTATCAGTTACTTTCTTACTTTTAGTTCTTTCTGGTCTCTGTTTTTCTTCTTCCAACGATTTTTATACGGTGCGCTTGTTAAAATTTCAGACTTTTTCCGTTTTATATTTCTTTTTGACCGATGGTTTGCTTTTGGCAGAGGCCGAATGTCTTAAAATGTCGAAGGTTTAATTGTTCCTGATGTGGATGGTATTGGCTGAAGTACTCTTTGATGGAAACCTGATGTAGACGGCGTTGAGTTCGCTCAAAATAAACTTGGACGAACATCATAAACTTCAGCGAGGTCTGGAGTATTTTCAGTACTGCGTGACAAAAAATTTCCACATCTTCAACTGACAGGGCTTCGATTAACGATGGAGATAACTGTGCATCAAGAGTTTGTTTTTCATTTCTATTGGGTCTTGAACAAATTGACTATCTGTCGTTTCAGATGGTATTTAGCTTCATACAAGCTAAGAGGGCGCGTGTGCACTCTTTGGGTGCGTACTCTTACCAAATATCCAAATTTTTGTTATAAACCATAACATTTTCGATAGCACGTGTAATGGCGGGATAACCTCTCATGAAAAACAAAGTTTAGAGTGTAAGTTTTAAGTATAATAACAGTCGCTAGACGAAAATTTATTGCAAACCTTGTAAAATATATGTTTAAAATTGTTGAAAATTATGATCAAACTAATGAAAATTTTATTTCTAGCTATAAAATTAAAAATAAATACCTTTGTGAAGCGAGTTGTTGTCCAGCACTTTAACTTAACATATGATATTGACAGGTGATATAAGTGTTACCATATTAAGGAAAAATAAAACAACTAAATGCACTGCGTACTCTTTAGTAGTGCACACTCTTTGGTTGCTTTACTATATACATTACAAAATGTTTTCTAACGCTGACCTTTATTACAATTTTGAATGCCAAAAAGATAGATATACTATAGAGAAAGACATACTAACAAATTCACACAAATATTGCACCAAAATTAAAAGCTACTTCATGCTGGATGCACTTTCTCCGGAGCGTACTTCCAGAAGCACATGGGTTGGGACGTTCTAAAATTAACTTCGTTCTTTCGAGTTTGTGCTGTCTTCTTGCTTAACGATGCTGTTGTCTTTGGCCGTAAAATTAAATAAATAAACGTATGCACCACACAGTTTGGTAAACATCGATTATGAATAAATGAAAATGTCCTTTCATTCACTCTTTGAGCGAATGAAAAGTAATTTTCACGATTTCAAATATTTTGTTTCTCCCTTTTAAGAGATAGATGCACCTGGTGTGTACGGGAATTTGAATGTTTATCGTATTTTTTGAAAATAAACAATCAATTTTACTAATAGCCTTGAAGAAAGTGTAATTTGTTGTCAAGACAAACCAAATGAGCCCAAACAAGATGGGTTTACTAGTACTCATTAAAGATTTCGATACCCAATTTCATCAGCAGACCTTCGTCACCAAATGTATATTTTAGACTGGCCAAAATGAACGTGACTCAAAATTATTATTAAAAAATAATATTTGACGTTGAGGAGTTCCGTTCTATTAATCCAGGCCAGAAGGCCTACTATGAACTATTATTGCGATTCAATTGACGACCTAAAATAAACTGCTTTGCTATTTCATACCACGACGTCATTAAAGCGATCCAGTTTAGGTTGACGCCAAATCAACTCGGCAATTGGATCTCAAACTGTTTTAGTTCGTTCATTTTTCGTACCATGAGGTGATATTTCAACCTATATTGGATGACTTAAATGTCAAAGTGAGCGATTCAAAAAAAGTTGCTACTTTCTTGGCGTGAAGTGAATCGTTTCGGTTTATCTTTAAAAAATGGATGAAAATATACGTAATTTAAGGTATTTCAGTGGGATATTTAGTGTTTCTTAGGTGTTAATGTGAAAAAGTGATTTCTAGAGCTATTTAATCGGCCCCGAAGATGAAGAATATATAAAAGTATATCGGTTGTCTAAACGATTGGTATTAGAAATGTGTGATGAGCTGAGCCCATTGTTGAAAAATCCAACAAATACATTTATCAGTAGAGACAAAGGTAGAAGTCAAATTGGGTGCGTTCTAAACTCGTCATAGTCAATTTATTTTTACGACGACACTAAGGAAACCTTTAATATTTTTTTAATTTAAATAATTATATAAATTTCTATTATGATAATGAGTACTAAAACGGGCTTATGGTATATAATTTGACACTAAAAAGCGCAATTTTAAAATATATTTGTTGTTATTTTTACACAAAAAAAAAACCGATAAAATCGTATCAACTAGATTTCGAAACGCAACGCATATGGTTTGAGTAAAAGAGACAGACTTATGCAACGAGTGTACAGCGTCATCTCTTTCTCACACGCGGACCACAGACAATTTCGATCTTTCATTCCTCCGTGAGCGATTCAAACGCCAGTTAGCTATAGGCACTTCATGGTACGAATCTTAGCGATTCAGTTTAGGTACCTAAACTGAATTGCATCGGAATTGAATGGCAAACTAAAAGTTGATGGTAGGCCTTCAGTCCTGGACATCGTCGACCATTTTTGTACATCTATCTGGTTTTGTGATTGTCACAAATGTAAGAAAACATTAATAAACATACTTCTTATTTAATTTTGAGGAGTTCCTAATATATCTCCGTAGTTCAATTTTTATATTGGTATATTTTATTCAATTTAAAATATACCAATTATACTAAACTGAACCAAATGCAACAGAAATCCTCCAAATCCATCCATATACAAAAAGTTATAATATATAAAAAAAATATACAGAAGATATAATTGAGGACCGGTTAACAAAGTAACATACAACATTTGTACGCTCACCTAATATTTGTTCCTTGTATTCGCCCGCAATTCGCGCCGGACTGTTGTCGTAAACCTTTTGCCATCCGATGTATGGAGAGCACCAGTTGTTTCCTGAAAATTTTAATATATACAAATATTATTTAAAACTTATTGGTAGATGGGTTTACTCATTTTTCCTTTACCGTTAAACAAGCCAAGGTAATGTATATGTCGTAGTATAAAAATGCGTATAATTGCAAACCAAATAGAACCTTTGCGAACAGTCCAACGATTGCAAAACACAGCACAAACAAACAGATGATTTCGCAATCATTCTAACACGTTTTCAGTATTTTTGCGAAACAACAGGATATAGGAAATACGTGAGCTGATTGGTTTATTAAAAAGATTAAAATCTATTTCTTTGTTGTGATAAAATAGTTGAGGAGGGCGAAGGCTGGATCCCGGGTTAACTCCATGCCTTCAAGTGTTCGTCGTTTGGATAGTTGGGGGAGGGAGACTTGTTTAGCTAACAGATGCAGATAAGAATAATTTTGTAGAGATATGAAGAGCCATTCTGAATTTGGCTTGAAAAAATGATACCCGTGAAGTTTCTTGCCAGTTCTCCTTCACGAAGGTTTTTCCGAACTGGTGGTAGTCATGCTTTATTTTAACGTCAATAAGAACAAGTAATTGTTTAGGTGGGGGAATAAATATTAGAATTGAATTGTTTAAATTAAGTATTCAAGTGCCTATTTTTTGTTGTTAACAATATAACAGAAATGATACATAAACGTTTATTACATATTCAAATAAATTTGTTTCTAATAGAAGGTATTTTTATCCCAAAAAAGTTTAACTCACCTCATAAAAGCTGTTGTTGCGATCGAACTTGGACCACATGACCACACGACCATATGTCGTGATGCGAAAAGAGTTTAAGATGATTGCAGCATCTTCTCTGTGTAAGTGTCGTATTTCGCAGTCATTGGAATGTTTGCAATGGCTCCAGTACGTTTGCAATAATACGGATCACCTGATCATACTTCGATATATATAAGTTGTATAAATTCATTGGTACATTTGGCAGTTACCGGCACCTCACTCTAATTGAAGAACCTAGCTAAATAAATAACAAATAGATAGGAATCGAACCTGCGCCCACCCAAGCACCGAATCCACAGTCGAAGTACAAAGCGTCATAGTTCGACATTATCAGATTGTAACCCTTCTCCAATAAACCTTTGATTTGAGCATCCTCGCCAGTTGTCCACACCTGAAATCATATCAAAGTACTCATACCATAAAAATGATCTTCATTGTATACGATGCAATAAAAAATGTAACAAAATTATCAATACAGAAAATTTAAACGTGGAGAAATTGACTTTAGAAGTTAGTCACAATCAAATGATTTTACCAGATAATCTTAGGTGTCATTGTTGGGAAACGTCCCATTGAATACGAGTATAAGTTAAAGTGAGATAATTTAAACGTTCTAATTATAAATAACCATATAAAGATATAAAGACCATTACTTTGTGTGGTTATTAATGTGCCATTCACAAACAAGTTGCAAATTAGTTTCGAAATGATTAAGTATCTTGATTGTAACAAGGAAATTAAGGAAATTAATCTTCTCTTTAATAGGTGCTTTTTGAATTTTAAAAGGAATCACAAGTTTAACAGCGTTAATAATAATTTCACATTGTCTTTGACATGAGCCAGGAAGCTTTCAAACTCACTATCATCACTTATGTTACCAAGATATGAATTGAAAAAAATAGCGAACAGTTAACTTAAACGATTATTATAATGATACCTTATGTAAAACAAAACAAATACCTATAGACAAAATATTTGTTCTTACCTGGATAATATAATGATCTTTGTTCAGATATTTTGTGATGTGCTTAGGGTCAGTTAGTGTACTTGTCCACAGAATCAGAGGCAACTTCTTTCCAAACGCCTGAAGAAATAAACAAAAATAAGACTGAGAGCAAAGTGAGCAAATCAAAGTACGGAGTGATCATTAGTATCTATCACTCGTGACCGAACGTCTGTGTACATCAAACAAATGTAGGCCAGAATTTGAACATCGAATCGGACCAGAGAGACGAAACAAGACCGATAAATAAATGAAATTCGCTAAGTTAATCCATTTTAGACGTATCTACTAAAATTTGCAATTGCAACAATTTTCTGTTAACTTTAAGAAAATCTTTTTGATAATAAGTGATTTTTAATTAGTGGTTTTCTTGAGAACACCAAGAAAGTGTATTAAAAACTTTATTCGATGTGTTAAAATTTCACTGTTGGTTTCTTTGTTAACTCTAATAAAAAGTAATTTTTATTTATATTTTTCTAAGCCCAACGTAAAATAACTTATCATTGTCTTTAGCTTTGCACATGATGTTTCATGAAAATTCAATTTTTATAGGCTACATTGGCATAAGTTCGTATCGATTTCATAAATCAAAGTTAATTCAGTTTTAGTTGTTTTGAGAATTGTGTAAATTTAGAGCGATTATACTTTTCTACAATCTATTACACATGTACAGAATTTTGTTAAAAAATTAGCTGAGACCATTATCTGACCAGATGACGTAATTTTACTTTCACTTCTTAATTGAAGTCATCATCAGATCATCATGACATTATGCATACACATTTTCAAGGTTGTACAAAAACGTAGTTCATGAGAGATATGCTAGAGAAGCTCCTAAAAGACTATCATAAAATACCTTTCCCAAACACAACTCACCTGATAAGCCTTCTCCTGTGACTTCGCTTGGAAGTAGTCCCACAACTTGAACAAGCCCTGGTCATAGCCCTTGAGATTCCACTGGTTCATCTCTATGAACTCCATTATTTCCGACGAAGACTTCCAGCAGACCTCGTTGACTTCGTCTCCTCCCATGTGGAACATGTCAGATCTGAATGCCTCTGAAAGTGGCAGTTTTATTGTGAATCAAGAAAAAAAACAGTTAAAAGTGGAACAAGTCTTGGAAAGTTAAGGGTATCTTATCTATTTACAACCGTCCAATCATCGTCCTATAAATTGAATGATCTCTATCAGGTTTTAGAATACAAGCCTGAATTTAACATCTAAATGTTGAAACTGCAGCTGACCCCGCAGTACTCACCAGCCATGTCGGTGTAAATGTCGGACAAGTAGTCGTACAGATCGAGCCGTGTCGGATTCAGCTGCCCACAAGGCGGCTCTACGCAGTATTTGTTCCATGGTTGAGCCTGCACAATGAGCACAATCATAAGAATGCAATGTCGAATGACAGCAACGAAACAGCTTCTTACTTGGGCGACGCTGAAGTTCCTTCAGCACTAACAAGCCTGCTGAACACTTACATTGAAGCACACAGTAAGGTTGGAGTCCTGCCATCCTTCTCCTACGTGCGCCGGCGCATCGAACTCCGGCAACACGCGCACGCCGCGCACTAACCCGTACTGCACTATGTCCTTAATGGCTTTTTTTGTGTACACCTGAAATTTAAATTTGAATAGTTATTACTAATATTTATTTAACTATGTAGGGGGATTGGGGGTTGATTAATTTGTCGATATATGTTTGCGGTGTTCCTTTTTACAAATTTGTTTTTATACCATAAATCATACTAAAATAAATACAAAGTTAGCGGAAGTTTGGGGAAAAAAATAAAGACACAAAAATTACATTCATATACCAGTTTGCACAAAACCAATGCCTTTAGTACCTATGAGAGATATGACCACACCACACTTAGATTTAAAAATATACATAACGATTACCTGTACTTAATTCTATAATAAATCTAATAACAAATATAATAAGTTGTATGTAACATAACAATCTAACAGCTTGGCAGCTGGACTACAGAGCAAACGAACGGCACACGAATTAGAGAGTGACGCGGGTTGTGGTGCGGTCATTGATACTGGAACGTGGTGGAAAAAATTTGCGGTCGTTTGTAGGAAAAGCCTGTCCAGTGCTATATATACAGGTCAGTGCAGAGAAAACAATAAACACTCTATAGTGAGTGTCAAGCACGAAGACGCGCCCAACTACTTTTTTACTCTCTTCATCGTAGTGTGCGACCATAGAGAAAAAAAGATTGGCGTGCGTCTTCGTGGATGGCACTGAATGATCGAATCGTTGAACGTCGATAAAATATTATCAAGAGTATTGATTTACCTTATCGGGACTAAAGGCTCCCAGTCTGCTAAGAACCGGCCTCCGCTCAGAGACAAAGGGGAAGCTCTGAGAGTCTGTGATATGCCAGTGGAATGTGTTCAGTTTCACTGCCGCCATTGCGTCTGAAAAATTAATTTAAAAAATATATAAAGTACTTTATGACTTGAACCTCCAAAATTAAAAAAATATCAATTTATTTTATCAATTCAAAAGTATTTAAATCATAAGAAAAAACATTTCCTTAGAATAATGAAATGTTTGATAACCATTGGGAAGTCAGGCAGAGCAGATCAGCTTACAAAATGTCACAAGTACTCAACAATTTTGGTAGATTTACAGTGATAGGTAGATAGTGATTGATTATTAAAAAATACTATACAATAATTATTTTAGGAACTACCAAAACTTAGGTTAGTAAGGTACCAATAGGCTTTTTGAATAAGTCTGTTTGTTACGCATATTCTACAATGCGCTTTCTAGTATAAAGTGTATTTTTAAATTAAGTAACAAAAATTAAAATGCAAGATTATAACGTCAAAGTCCAGAAAATGAATTATTTTCTGTAACTGTAAGATTTAAACGCTTTACCGCGAAAAATATGTATGTGAGAAGCCTCTACTTCGGAATTTGATTACAAGTTCTTTGAAACACCTCTGGAATCCAAGGCGAAATTTGTATGAGCCCAAAACAACGTCCTTTATAAAATAGGCTTTCCTTGCTTTTGGGGTGGTTTATCAATAAAGATATGATAGATTTTTTATTGAATTTTGAATTTAGACTGAATTTTGAATTTAAAAATAATATTTACGATACGAGTAATAATATTACGTCATCTTATTTTATTTAATGGCTTCCACTTTGGGATATTGTCTCTTTTGGTGATCAATTACAATGGCGATCGGGCGTAGTAAAACAACAAAAACACTGCTTAGAGTAGAAATGAGAATTGTTCAATAACTTAAATTGAAATTATCCCAAGGCCAAGTGCTTTTTTACTCACATCAACCATAATTGAAAAATAGTATTAGTAGGTGTAGGTATCTGTTAAAGGCATCACACCTCCTAATTGGTACAAAGTATAAACCAATGTCGAAGGAAAGTATAAAAATGTTTATTTTGTAATTAGTTTGTTTTTGTACAATAAGAGAGCCTTGTTTTATTTACCAATAGTCCTTTTTATTGAATCAACGTCGTAGTAATTCCTGGCAGTGTCCAAAAGCAGCCCTCTGTATGGGTACACGGGGTTGTCGGTGATCATCACATCGCGTACCAACTGGGAAACAACAGAATTTAAATAAACGTAAGTAAAATGTACTTCGGGATACTATACTGCTAACTTTACTGTGCAATAGCATATTGGGTATGGCTATAACTTAAATGAATTCTTTACAAATAAAATAGAGCGTAGCAGTTGACAAAATGTGCGTAAACAGATTAGTAAGATTTTATTACAAATACTCGTATAAGTTTTAAAATGTATTTGCTTACCACCTTAGGCTGTTTAATTTTCATACCCCAATACTACGTTTCTTGGCAAATAAGATAAAAGTGTTTCAGTTTCGAAACTTATTTATCTTAATCCCATTTCGATTATCAGGACTTCCATCAGCGATAAAAAATGTTTCGTGGATTATAAATTTGTAAATTTATGAAGTTACAATAATACGTAGCATTACGTGTATAAGGACGAAATAGATTTTATAATACCTAGGTACTGAAGTCACTTTTGTTTATACATTCAACCATCTGGGATTTCGATAATCAATGTCACGTACGCGACAGCTACAGTTTCTAAAAAACTACTTTAGTGCTGTTATTTTTTTATAGGAAATTAGAAGAAATATATATAAACGTGATTTCATTTTAGTCATTTATATTATTGGAAATACCTCTTTGTAAACTGAGTATACTATAGTAGAGTATAATGTTATGCTTTATTAACTGTGCATGTTATGTAAGCACTTATAATAAGGCGAGTTCAGAGCCATTTATTTCTTTAGGAATATATTATGAAATTATATTTTATCTCTATTATGTAGTTACCTCCATTAACTAACTCTAGTGGCCATTGAAGGGATGCCCAGGCTTCATCGTTAGACCTACATCATCAAATGTTATGTGTAAGACTTATAAATTAAACCACATGCCTTTCAAAATATTTCTAACAAATGATTGCCGCGCGTGATTGTTGTTTTAAGAGCGTGATTAAGTCCTGGAAGACCTGACCATATTAATTATCTAAGTTGTTTTGGATGATCACAAAAACAACAAATCATCAATTAGGTAGTACCTATACTTTTCCAATGAAATCAATTAGAATTTTGAGGAATTCCTTGATATACCTCCGAAATCCAGAAACTAGCACCATGAAATTTAAAAAGGAATAGAACGAGGCTAAACTGAACGAAATGCTTAACAACTTCTTTAAAATCGTCCAAAAACAAAAAAGTTATGCCCGAGCATAGACAAAAAATATATAGGTAGATATTAATTGAGAACCTTAATTTATGAAGTCGGTTAAAAAGTACATCATGTTGTATTTTCAAACAGTACCAAAATTAAAACAACATCTGTCTAATTCATGCTTGAACGCGTCCAAAAAACACAGACAGACTTTTCGTGAGTGTGACGTCACGCCGAGCGCTTATTATCAGACAATAAACAAGAGCGAATTGTAAATTCGTGAACGTGCCAACTTTAGATAGCCGACTTATCGTATAAAATAAAGTAAAAGGCATCGTACGCTGTATTATGACTTCACAATTGAAATATTGATTAAAATGATTCCGTTGTTGTATCATTCAATGTACAAACAATACTAGGTATATCGTTAGAAAGTTGAAAGTGAAATTAAGAAACAAAAGAAATCGTACGGTCTACCCACCCACACTAGGCGAACAAAGTTCAATTCAACATTACAGTGATATATTCACATTAAATCTATATGTAATAAACCACAGTCCAGTTTAGCTCTAGAAATCACTTTTTCACATGAACACATAAGAAACACTAAATATCCAATCGAAATACCTTAAACTTATATTTTCAACATTTTTTTAAAGATAAACCGAAACGATTCACTTCACGTCAAGAAAGTAGCATTTTTTTTTAATCGCTTACTTTGACATTTAAGTCATCCAATATAGGTTGAAATATCACCTCATGGTACGAAAAATGAACGAACTAAAACAGTTTGTGATCCAATTGCCGACTTGATTTGGCGTCAACCTAAACTGGATCGCTTTAATGACGTCGTGGTATGAAATAGCAAAGCAGTTTATTTTAGGTCGTCAATTGAATCGCAATAATAGTTCATAGTAGGCCTTCAGCAATTTCAAAAGCAAAGTATTTTTTCTTCATATTAAAGATATCTCACATTACGTATCATTTTTGGTACCTTTAAGTGACATTCTGCAGATGTTCCTCTCAGTCCTGATTTTACGAGCGAAGCCGCGGGCCTATTTTAGTGCCTAATAATAATTATTATAATAATTGAGTGAAAGAGCCAGTGGTCCGGATGGCATTCCCGCAGTGGTTCTAAAGCACTGTGCAGCCGAGTTGTCTCCTGTTTTGACACGCCTATATCGACTCTCTCTAAGGACTAGAAAAGTTCCAAAATCATGGAAGTTTGCAAACGTACAGCCCGTACCAAAAAAGGGCAGTCGAGCCGACCCAGTCAACTATAGACCTATTGCAATCACTTCCATAATTTGCAAAATTATGGAACGTGTATTGAACCATCGTCTCCTGACGTACCTAGAGACCAATGAGCTCCCCAGTGACAACCAATATGGTTTCCGCGGAGGACGCTCAACACGCTTCTAGTGTACGTCACGTATCTATGGAGTAGGCCTTGGAAGAGCACGGAGAGGCAATAGCCGTATCCTTAGATATCTCCAAGGCGTTTGACCGGGTATGGCACGAAGCCCTCTTGAGCAGGCTTCCTGCGTATGGCATACCATCTGGACTCTGCGACTGGATTTCTGATTTCCTGAGGGAATGGTGAATTCTAGTTGTCATCGATGCCTTCTCATCGGACCTAATGGCGATCAACGCCGGCGTACCTCAGGGATCTGTTCTCTCTGCAACATTATTCCTGCTGCACATTAATGACCTTCTTTTATCGGAAGGCATTATTGGTTACGCCGATGACAGCACTGTTGTAGAAATATATGTGTGCAATGCGCGAGCGAGTCCAAACCAGATCCAATTTCAGAGAGAGTCGATGATCGAACGGGTTCATTTGACATAATGTAGGGTTTCCGATTAGGGTGAAGCCAACCTTGTTAAGTTCAACCCTTCCAAAACCCAGGCGTATCTCTCCTCCGGTAAAAAGAGCACATTCAACTTGACGCCCACTTTCCAAGATGTATCTGTACCGATCACAAACCATCTAGGTCTTCTAGGCATGACCATTACGTCGAAACTTAATTTCGGTCAACAGATTGAAACCATGGCACAGTCAGCTTCCAAAAAATTGGGAGTCATCGCAAAGGTCCGGCGGTACTTCAACTCCGAACAGTTGCTCAACCTGTACACAGCCCAGGTTCGATCCTGTATGGAGTACTGCAGCCACCTTTGGCATGATTCCGCTAAGTACCATCTTGAAGCGTTGGATTCTGTCGATTGAAGACTCATAAGTAACGATAAACTTACTTCTTCGAGACTGCAAAGTCTCGAACATCGTCGAAAAGTTGCTAGTCTATCGGTTTTTTACAGATTGCACTTTGGAGAGTGTCTTTTTCAGCTGATCGAACCTTCCCCCTTTCTCCACCGGTCAACCAGACGCAGACAGAAGTTTCACCCGTTTGTGGTTAGCGTGCCGAAGAGCCGAACTAAACGGTGAGATAGCTCATTTTTGGTTCGGGTTGCCAAAGTGTGAAACGAATTGCCTGCGTGTGTTTTTCCAGACAAATATAACCCTGGAGCTTTCAAGTGTAGAGTGACAGGCGTGTATGATCCTCGTCTTCATCGTCACTTTCCGTCAGGTGAGACGGAAGACAAACGCCTGCTAATTATTAATAAAAAAAAGGTAATTAGGTATAGATGTTGCCAGCGTCTATTGCGTTTCTATTAAAAATAAGTTTACCTTAAATGTAACAAATAAAATATGTCTCTAATATACATGAAATATATATATATGAATAAATACCCTCGGATAAAATCTCTCCAGCTTTAAATGAAGCCTAAGCTGTTATGGTCTAAAAGCCAGTTAAAAATTAAAACCGATAAGCACGACTTAAACAAAAAAGAAACTTAATTTAAAAGCTTTTCGGGTGCCTTGAACCAGAATGATAATAACATAATCTTGTTTTGCTCGTAATATATTTGCAAATCCATGGGGCAATACTCGATGTAATGGTGCGCCGCGCCGTCAAATGTCAATGCTCCTGCCGAAACCGGTCGCGACATACGATCTCACTAAAACTTTATCACCAAACAACTTTATGTTGATAACATTGCCGAGATTTGCATTTAGAAAAATGCTCGTTTTAGATATTTAAGACATCGTAAACTTAATATTTTGTGTTCTCAGTTTGGTTTTACCAGTTGTTTATTGAAGTAGAATTCTGACAAGTCGCAGCGGATGTAGAACCATGCATTTTTATTTGCTGGAGAGCCATTTCTTGAATTTCGTTGTTTGTTTGATGATTGAACGTTTTCTACGTACTAGAAATGTTTTTAGTATAATACAATAATAACAAATCCCCAGACAAACACACCAACTGTATGGCCCCAAAGTAAGCAGAGCTTGTGTTATGGATGACTAAACAGCGAACTGGGGGGGAACCCAGAATGAACAAACATATATAAATATTAACTACCATGACCCGAGAACAAACATCTGTGTTCATCACACAAACGAATGGCCCGGACAGGACTCGAACCTGGGACCTTCGGCGTATGAGACGGGGCTACTAGCCATTACGTTCCTCGGCTGTCATAGTATGAAATGCTTTCGGGCACTTGAAGAGCGATAACAAATATTTCACTGGATCTTAAACTTACCAATAGTGTGATATTTCTTTATTAATCTAGTACTGTTACTATGCAATAAACAAGTTTGTCAATAAGCGTGTTAACTCCTGTATACGACTGCAATAATGAAAATAAGTAAGTCAGAATCAAACTCGACGTCTTAAAAGTGTAATGTCAAATAATGGTATTCTCAGTTCAAAAACAAAATGCATTGAATCGCAAAGTAGCAGTTAAGATACGAGCAACAAATACTAAAACAATCATGATTAACATTTTATGTTTTTCTTCACCAAATCTGTAAAGTAATTAAGGATGGTGCCGATATAATACGAGAAACTAAAAGAATCTCAAAGGCACAACGGTATTAGAAATTAACAATATAATAATAAGAAGTTCGTTGTTTTCTGACGTACTCGCGGTTTCACGGTTACAGTACGAACTATCTTCTAGATGTACGCGATAACGTGAGTAAATCCAAATTTAGTCCTTGCAAATGAAACATATAAACATACCAGTAAATGGTTCCTCATGTCATCATAGATGAGGAGTTGCGAGAGTGTCTCGAGGCCGTGGCGCAGTCCGAAGAAGGAATTGGCGTTGATGGTGGCGTTCAGACTGCTGTTGGCCGTCGCCGACACCACCAGCTCGTAGCTCTCCTGCAGGAGCAGGCTGAACTCTGGATCAAAGGAAATTAGTAGGATTATTTAAAACTAGTTTTTATCTACGACTTCCATGGCATAAATTTCTCATAACATTAAAATTTCGGAATAGAATAAATGTGATTATAGATAGTGTTTAATTTTATCCAACCCTGTTCAAAATTCAAAATAATTTATTTCATCGTAGGTAAAAAATGTTACACTTGGTGAAAGTCTTCTTTTTATTCATCTTCATTGAGTTTGCGTAAATACAACTTTACTGCGGCTTTTAAAAGGTATTATGGGTAGACTGCGCGGAATACAACCTCTCAGCGCTCTTTTTGTACTATAGGATGGCGAAAGCCCTCCGACTAGACGCCCGTACTTATACCCCTCCGTTATCTCGTCCCGATGGCACTACCGCCTTCGAGGATGACGAGAAAGCTGAATGCTTCGCCGATAGCATTGTTCCACAATGCTCCCCGAGTACCCAACCCACAGACCCAGCGCACATCCAGGCGGTGGAAGACGAAGTCGTTCGCAAAGACTCCCATCCAGTCATTGCTGACCCCATTACAGTGTCTAATGATGAGATTTTCTTCCTCATCAGGAGACAGAAATCCAAGAAGGCCCCGGGTGTGGATGGAATTTCCAACCATGCACTTAAGCAGCTGCCTCGGCAGGTGCTTACCTTACTTGCGATTATTTTCAATGCTTGCTTCGACCTAAGCTACTTTCCAAAAGCTTGGAAGGAAGCTACAGTCATAGGCATTCCCAAGCCGGGTAAACCTTTGAATATCCTGGCTAATCACAGACCCATCAGCCTACTTAAAGCCATGGCTAAACTTCTTGAGAGAGTCATACTCGTTCGAATGAAGGACCACCTGTTCCCAGCGGACGGTGATCCCCTCATTATCCCCCACCAATTCGGCTTTCGAGCCAAACACTCGTGCCCTCAACAAGTCCACCGAATCATCGAGTACATACTCGACGGCTTCTACCCTTGACGACTGAAAACAGTCGCGGTATTCTTCGACGTAGCCAAGGCTTTTGACAAAGTCTGGCACGCGGGTCTCATTTACAAGCTTCACAACACAGGCTTGCCCGACCGACTAGTCAAACTAGTCGGCTCCTACCTTAAAGACTGCATCTTTCGTTTTAAACACGAAGGTACGCTCTCCACCCCCCGCCCCCTCAAGGCGGGCGTCCCTCAGCGCTCGGTACTCGCCCCGCTATTATATTCTACATACACCAATGACATACCTATTCCGTCTGTCTGCCCTATACATCAAGGGCGTGCACGTCGACACTCTCATCACCAAACTCTAGAAGGCCATATATGACCTCGGAGCCTAGTTTAAACAATGGCGTATCGATGTAAATCCAGAGAAAAGCTCTGCGATGCGCTTCGAACATAAACGCCGTCGTCGCTACGACCCCCACATCCGAATGCTAGGTTCGCCTATCCCGTGGGCACAAACCACCAAGTACCTGGGCGTAACGCTCGATCGTACGCTTTCATTCCGACCTCACATGCTTAGAGTTACCAAACTCGCCCGTCTGTACATGGGCCGCCTTAACAGTATGTTAGGCCGGCACAGTAAAATGTCTCTTAGGAACAAGCGAACGCTTTTTAAGGTTTGCGTGAGACCAGTCATGACGTACGCCGCCCCAATCTTTGCACATGCTAAACCCTCCGATATGTATAAACTACAGGTAGTCCAGAATCTCTTCTGCCGCCGGGCCACGGATGCTCCGTGGTACGTGCGAAACGCAGACCTGCACAGAGATCTCGAACTGCCTACTATACAACAACACCCTAGGACGCTCTCCACTGCTTTTTTTAAGCGATCCGAAGAGCACCCTAACCCCCTTATACGCGAGTCAGTAGCTTATACTGCTCCGTCCATGCCGTCGAGGTACAAAGTCCGTAGACCGAGAAATGCACTCTCGGATCCCCCCGATCAACTTTCGGCTAATCTGGACCAGCTTAAGGCTGCCCAGGCCGTATAATCATCAATATAAATGTCATTTGCACCTTAAGTGATTAGCATTCTCAGCGGGTGACCCTCTAGCGGGTTCCTACTTGCGAGGGTGCTTCGGCAGCAAAAAAAAAAGGACATACAGAGACATTGTTTTATTTTGAAAAAATTATACCTGCGAAGTATTTTGCCATTTCTTCTTCACGATGGTTTTTCCGAACTGGAGGTAGAGTCTTGCTTTATTTAAATACAATAAGAACAAGTAATTGTCTATGTAGAGAGTTAAATATTTGAATTTGGATTTACCATTCAATTACACTGACATTAGTTCTAGGCTGAGTTGCTGACTGGCTGAGAGCAGCTGACATTCTAAAAACGTCTTATTGGTTCCACATTTTGGAACCGTAAATGTCGTCAGGCATGTTTAGATTTCGGTCAATTGAGGTCAAGTTCAAAATATACTTTAAAAAGACAAAAAGACACACATAAATACGAATGGAAAACGAATAATATCGAATATAACAGATAGCTTTCGTTTTCAAAATGAGAACAAACTAAGTTGCGTGCTGCGTTGCGAATACTAATGGCCGCCGGACACGCTCAGGCCGCCAGTGAGTAAAATAGGCGCTTTAGTCAACGGGACGTGACTTAGGTTTTAGGTGTATTACTTCACTTAGAGGTTATACTACTTTGAAGATGCGAAAATGAGTTTATTTTTGTTTGTTTATTTATTAGACATTATGATAATAATAAATGAGTCCCCATATCAACACACCAACGGTATGGCCCGAATGTAAGCAGAGCATGTGTTATGGATGACCATACAGCAAACTGAGGTGGAACCCAGAACAAACAGCAGTGTTCATCACACAACTCCCCAACGTGAACTCGGACCTCCGGCATACCTACGAGGCAGTAATACAAGGTGATACAAGGCAATACAGTAAACAACTGACGCCACTCGACCGTCACAAATTACCCCTTTAAACGGTAACGCGAAATAAAAGTATCAAGAAATGAGCTAACATTGGCCTATTTCAAAGAAGATAGTGCTCTATCTAGAGACACCAACGGCATCGTGCCGGAGCAGGCTCTTTATCACTAATCCATTAATAATTACAATATAAAAATATTTATTAAAACATTCACTTCTTTTAGCAATGTTGGTTAACTTGTTACCTATTCTATGCGATATTCTGTCTTTTTCACAAAATTGCAATGTAAATACGATACTAAGAACAAGATCCAAGATAGCCGATTAGATTCTGAAGTTATCGGATAAGAATTTCAAATCAGATATGGATATATATAAGGAATGACTCTATTGATTGATGCCACAGAAATACAGGATGTTATTTTTCAGATTTTAGCTGGTGATTCCCAAGCGTGGCAACCTTATTTTCAAAAATCTTTGAATGCAGTTAAATTATTTTTTAAAACAAAGGAATATTTCCTAACAGTAGAACGACAGAATAATCTCCCTCGTGGTGGTATTGCAAAATCCGACCCTGTATACATTTTATTCCACCTTGTATTATTAAAAAAGCATTCGAACTTCAAATTCAAATTTTTATTTCTCAACTTTGACAATTGCTTGTTCTTGTTGAAGTTATATAAAGCATGACTCTACCATCAGTTTGGAAAAACCATCGTGAAGAAAAACTGGGAAGAAACTTCACGGGTACCTTATTTTTCTTAGAATAAATTTACAATATCTCATGTCTATACAAAACAATTCTTATCAGCATCTGTTAGCTCGGTATAACCTCTCCATAAACTATCCAAACGACGAACGACGGGTTACACCGAGATCCAGCCATCGTCCTCCTCAACCATATTAGAGGGAAGTGAGCGCCCCGTCACGAAGCACGTACATATCTAAATAATCTATTGAAGTTCTCCTCAGTATGCTTGAATAGGATCTTTTCAGATGCAAATAGCGGACAAAAAAACAAAGGACACATCACGTCAGCGAGTTTAGAATAGAAAGACCAACATAAAGGCGAATACTATGAACGTTAAGATCTTCGATTTCAATGTCCGATTTCAACGCCTCGCTGCGGTTTAAATAAAACTCTCCATTTGTAAGAATTTGGCTTTAACTTTAGCGAACCGGTTGGATCATAATAATTCTTTGCTAGATCGATCAATGACCCCAAACTGCGTATTATAATTTAGTCAAGCCCAAATTACTTGCCCATGCTCTAATATAGTATATGGAAATACATAAAATTTAAAATTTGTCGGACTTGTCGACTTAGTTAACTCGAGTTAGTAAAAGGACGGTTAATTTCAAGTGACATGCCAAAAAGAAATGCTATGGCCGGCAAAAGTTGTGTATCTTACTTCGCCGTCAAAAAGGACAAAGATAAAATAACAGTAAGATAAAATTACATTTAGTAGATATTCAGTTTAGGGGAGACATTTGTGTTATAAACGGTTGTCTGTTTATGTGTCACGGATGTCATTTGTTTGTCCGGTCATATATTGCAAAGGTTGCCTGTTTGTGACTCAAAAATAAAGACTTAATTTTCACAAAACAGGCCTTTGAAAAAAAAATTGTATAGGCTAAAATTCTCTATCCTATTGTTGTTAATCAGGCACTTTTAAAAGAAGCTTTTTTTACTATAATATGTATTTATGGGCACTTTAATTTGCTACGACTAACTCAAAATAATTTCATCCATGTCTCAATTCTACCTGTTTTAATTGAAAAAATAATCTGTCACATGATGCGTCACTGTCTTTCTAAACATATAAAAACCATAATTTCATGCAATTTTATCATTATTTTCAAACAAAATGGCTCGCGAGAGACCTATCGCCGACGAAGTACGAAAAATAATTAAAAAAATAATAGATCTGAATAACAGTTCAGACCATCATCGAACATCACAGGAAAAATAACACGGTTGAATGTTTGAAGAAACCTGGTCGGCCGCGAATCACAAGTGGAGCTGAACGTCGAGTTTTAAGGAAAATCATTCAAAAGAATCGTCGTGCCCGCGCAGTAAAACTTACCTTGAAGTGGAGAGCGATGATTCACAAATCTGTATCTGTCGATACCTGTGTAGAGGGTCGTTAAACGATTGGGCTATGGATTTTGTACTGCTAAAGAAAAACCTTTACTCGCGCCTCTCCAAAAAAGAAAAGGCTGATATTCGCTAAAGCTCATGAAAATTGGACTGCAGACCAGTGCCGTGAAATAATATGGAGCGATGAATCTAAATTTGAGGTGACGATCGGTGATGTATGGAAAAAAGTTATCAGAAATAAAGGTGAAGCATTCCGTACCGATTGTATCAAAAGAAAAGTGAATTTCCTGGATCGGTAATGATATGGGGCTGCATGTCAGCCCAAGGTCTGGGTCATATATATTTTGTAGAAGGAACTGTTAATGCAGGAGTACCAAAAAATTCTGGAAACGATGAAGCATCGTAATGTCTTCACCTTTTAACAAGATGGTGCTTCCTGTCACGCTGCGAGGACAACCAAGGCTTGGTTTAACCAGAATCAGACCCCTACAATGAAGGGACCGTCAAGTAGTCCAGATTTGTCACCGATTGAGACCCTATGGTGGAAAATGAAGACAATGCTGCGCAAGTGTCCAGTAAGGTCTAAAAGCAATCTAAAAGAAAAAGTAAATCTGTCTGGGAATAACTACACAAAAATTTGAAGAATTGGTAACAACGATGCCACGAAGAATAAAGGGGTAATTGATGCTAAAGGTGACGCCTTTGACGACGGTGAGTGGTAGACGAACTATTTTGCGCCATTGAACGCGATGGACGAAGTTTGTTGTGTGGATGATTCCCCAAGAATTTATTATATTTTATTTAAATAGGCAAATATTTTGTTACTTTTTTTAATTGAAAATAAACTGCATTAAGTGTTCAAAACCACAGTGTATTTATTGAACTAATAAAGTTAAATTATTTCTCTAAATTTTACTTCGTATATTAGACACTTGTAATATTTGGCTCTGGACGAACTCTTTTGCATTGGGGATCCGCAGAATAAAACAATCTTTTTTTACAATGGAGACAAACAATAACAGATTTGTCTGAAAAATATTTTAAGAGCAAGGTAACTAAACATCTCTACAGTTTGGTAGTTCGCCTTGTAAAGGCCACAAGCTACAGATTCGACATGCACGCGCACTAACCTCGGATGTTGGATTGTCTGTTGTTGAGGTACACGTCAAATATTTTTCTGTTGTCTAACGGGGACACAATATATTTATTTATTTAACAGAAACAATACCAGAAACAATAACAGAATAGATATAGACTGTAACATTTAACACATACGATACATTAGCAGCATTGTTGGACTACATTAAAATGGTAATTATGTACACCATTTATATTATAGTGAATTTGTTGACAAATACATATCACAGGAAAAATAAGAATTACAATGAATTCCAAGTAAAATTAAATACATTGCGTTACTGTAATTAACTAATAAATTGCATTGCTTATGAAAGACATCAATGACACTCACTACAATCAAATTATTACTAAATATCATTAAGTACGCGGGAAACTCAGAGAGTTTGAGAAAATAAATAAAAACGTTCTATAAGTTATATTTTGCTTATTACATCTTTTCGAGTAACTCTCCACCAGCGACTTATAAAGTTTCATGCGTCAGAACCTATTTTCAAAGCACATTTTCCATTCTGCAACAGCTACTTCCTCAACGGCCTTCTCGAACGCAGTGAACGCATCTTCCGGTCATGAAAACTGCGTCCTATGCTGAATCAACTCGTATGTGATTTTTCGGTTTTGTGGAATCAAAGGAGACATTCAACATTATTTCGGAGGTACCAACTAAATATTCGGTCAACCTTGCCTGCAAAGCTAGGCAATCATTTTAGTCGTCTGCATAAGCTAAGCAATAACTATTGATTGCTTCCAAAAGATCGTTAAGAAAAGAGGAAGAGCTACGGTCCTAAATTGGAGGTTCGAAAAAATTAGGTTCGAATTCGTTGATCAAGCTGGGATGAATCTAAGCTGTTTAGAACTCAGTAGGCTTGGCTGAAATATGTCAAGCCTTTCGAAAATTTTGGCAACCAGCTTAGCAATATAAATTGGACAATAATTTGTGATATCAGTTTCACAACTCGATTAATAGCGATTTTCCAAGATAATATTAGCGATTTTCCAAAAAGATGGAAAAATACCCAAACGTAAGGACTTATTATAAGGGCCAATGGTTTAGCCCTGCTACAGAAACGAATAAAAACTGGAGGTATGACGTCGTGGCCCGCGTTTTTTAGATGTTATAATTTTTTTACAAGTTCAACACGGATGACTACGTTATCATAAGATCCGTCGAGGAATAACTGCTTTCTGGAAAATCAGGGCTATATGAAATATGAGAGGTGGTGTCGTAGACACTAGACAAATATTCTTCAAAGACGTTCGCGACTTTTTTCCAGATTCAGCAATAACGCCTTCTAAATGGAGTAGGTATTCTTTTATTTTTGCTGTATCTCCAGAAAGACTTAAGATTGAAGACCAAGTAATCCTCAATGCTTTTTATATAACGAGTAAAACATTCATACAGAATACTTTTAGCACGAGTCCTTAGCACTTAGAATGTGTCGTAGTCTCTGGGATTCCCATATTGTTTAAATTTAGCAAGGTATCTTGCCTTTTTTTCAGGTCTTTAGTAAGGCTCTTTGAGAACCAACTTGTATATTTTGACCTTTTTATTTTAGTTTTAGGACTGTGACTTTCACTAGCGTTATAGACTGTGTTGTGAAAAGCATGATGAGAAATAATTAAGTGAATTCGTTGGGTTTGTTAGTCATCACTAAGGCAAAGGTCCTGGAGTCAACTAGAAAGTCAACGCATGTTGAGAATCTGATTTGCAGCCGCAGATTCTCAACATAAACGGAATCCCACTGATGCATAATATATTTAGAACTGAATGTTTTTGGGTAATGTGATCAAGACGCCACCGCCATGTCGTTTTTGAAAATTCTTTAAAAACCCTTTTTCCCTGTCACTTCATATAACGCAATATCTATTGTCAAGCATTTTACTAGACAGAACAATGTCATTAAGCCAAGTCTCACATACACATAAAGGGTGTCCCACAAATAACACACCAGAGTGATACTGGAGGTAGATTGGCTTCAGGTCAATCAAATAACTTCATTATGACCTCAGGAAAAGTTTTCCGGTTTTGAAAATACTGCCACTTTTATGTTTTGGTTATAAATAACTCCTTACTTATGGTTTTTTTTCCTGGACTATATATAATAGTTGAATGAGACAATCGAGTGACCATTTCATTAAAAACTAGCACGGTATGCTAAAAAACCTAATTTGTTTCATTTTGTTTCAATGCGAAAGTCTTAATAAAGTTTGATTAATAAATTAGTTTTGGTATTCATCCCTCGTATGTTTGATAATAAACGAATACATACATTAGAATAAAATAATTCCAAATTACAATGATTTTTTAATAATAAATAAAGCCTCAGTTACAGAGTGAGTTTATCTAAGTATTCTGAACTTAAAATTATGTTGTACCAAATATCTCTACAGTTACGCAGCTCGCCGCGTAAATGCCGCAAGAGGCAGACATGCATGCGCACTAACCTTGGATGTCGGGTTGTCTGTTGTCGAGGTACACGTCCAATCTTTTCCCGTTGCCTTTCGGGGTCGCATCCGCCGGTATCGTTTGCGCAGCTATGCTCTTGAATCTCTAGAATTAAATATACTTAGAATAATTTGGTTGAATAATATTAAAGAATTATTATAAATTTATAAGTATTTTAAGGCAAAGAATGTTAATTTCACTATGGTAATTTTCTGATTTAAGTTATGGTTTTATTTATTCTGTTCTTTTGTTTGAAAAGCATTTATGACATTTATATAGAACTAGGTACCTAATTATAAAACAATTATAAGCAACTTTACAACGATTCTAAAAGTGTGCAACATCAGAACCAACTTACTAGCACAGTATGCATACTGTAAACCACATTACTATTTGGTTTTCATTTAATACATAAAAACAAGCATATTTTATGACAAACCGTGTTTTGAAAAAATGTACGACGATATGTGCTATGCTACTTAATAAAGTTTTACCGCACACCGGTTATGAACAGATATCGTGGGTGGCTAATCGTTTTTAAGAAGCGTACATTATATCCTCATCAAATGGTATACATTGTACGTATTCGATAGAAGAATCCAATAAGGAAAATGAGTGATATTTAGGTAGTACCTAGTCACAATTTATTGTAAAGAGTATATGACAATCTTTTGGGAGTTATAAAAATTCTGTTTAACTTCGTAACAAACTTACTACTTGGATATTGATGTGCTGAATTGAAATTATTTGGGAAAAATTATTATTTAACTAGTAAAATCAAGCTATTCTATACGAGTAAACAAATATTTTCAACTGACATAAGCATTGGTTAACATAAGTTAGTTTACATAAGAAATATCTCAATATACACGCTTTTAGTGCTAAACTGCCCTATGTATATAGAATGTGTAGGCGTGGCATGAGGTTCCATGGATTTCTTCAAACAATTAATCAAGTGAAAAGCATTTTATTTCTGAATAGTAAATAAAGACTGAATAAACAATTTTCAAAGTACTGTTTGACTGGGATTTTAACGCTGTATACATTTGTCCCGCCCAATTTTGACAGCCTGTTGGGTGTGGAGGTAAGTAGCCTTGCCTTCCATGCCAGAGGTTCCGAATCCTGGTAGAGGCAGATATTTTATCATATTTGCTTTCTAGTCATGGATGTGTATGTATGTTTATTTAAGTTTATATCTAATATTTATATATTAAAAAAATATCTATGTGTGTTTATATATTACTTTTTTTTTATTTTTTTATTTTTTTTATTAATAATTAGCAGGCGTTTGTCTTCCATCTCACCTGATGGAAAGTGACAATGAAGACGAGGATCATACACGCCTGTCCAAGAGGTACCTATTCACTCTACTCTTGAAAGCTCCAGGGTTATATTTATCTGTTATCTAGTATCCATAACAAAAGTTCTTTAATGATACTTAAATTGGGCTAGATAATGTGGTGTGATTGTTAGAAAGTATAAAATATTAAAAAAATATATAAAAAATAATTCACACTATATTGTCAAAGGGTTTGTTTGAACCAAAATGGAAATAATATTTTTTATGTAACATAGATCTATGATATTCAGTTCATCTAATGAAAATACTTATGAAAATAAAGATGTTTAACCAGCCAGAAATAGCGTATATATTTATTAACCAGAGCATTGAATGGGTTGTTTCGCCATAATAACTTACAAAAACAAGGTGATCTATGCAGAATATAAATATTTTTAAAATAATTAATTAAACTTAATAGCGCATTAGGTTAAAGGAGGTAAAGGTATGATGAAGATGAAATTGACCTCTGAATTTCAAAAATAAAAAAACTATTATTTACTTATAGGTGTAAACAGTAACTTATGAATTTGCTTTTTGAGGACACAATGTAGGTAATGCCTAAGTTTAAATAAACACTACAACAAATGCAACAAGAGATTGTTGATAAACTATAGCGTACATATTAAATCTGTTATTATTTCAAGAAAGAGCTCATATCTTATACGTGCTGTTTGAATACATCTCAAGATTGTATGTGTATTATCGAATCATACGTCTTAAGTCTAATTTCCGGCCATTTCGCTATATGGCTGCAATGCCATTTCGCTATTCGGCAAAATGGATCTTAGTTTGTTTTTAATCTCTCCTGATCGAAAGTACTGATGAAGATGAGGGTGTTACACGCCTGTCCAAGAGGTGGCTAATCACTCTTCTTTTGAAGATTCCAGGACTATACAATTTAGGGAAAACAGACGCCGGCAGATCATTCCGCATTTTGGTGGTTATAACCAAAAAAGAGTAGTCTTTTTGTTCAAATTTTTGGTATGATAACCATGAATAGGTGGAAATTTTAGTGCTGCCTCCGCCTCGTAGTCCGATGTTGGAATGGTAGGGGTTGCATTGTAGTATTTGTCTATTAGGAAATTGATCATGATCAGAACGTATCATATAATTGTATTCCCAGAGATACTCGTTTATGCCTAGTTCAGAAAACATCATACAAAATAAAAAAAAATCTAAATACTTCTGTCAATAAAAGTTATCAATATTCTGACCTGTCCAGCTGCTGTCAGCAAGTCGTCAGACAGACCACTCTTCAGTATATGTACATGAATGTTGTTTACGTTCACCTTCGAGAGGTAGTTTCCTAGTTCTACCACCCCTGTTGGCTTGGGCCACAGATTACCTGAAATAAAAAGAACAAAAATAGACATTTATCACGGGAAACACATAGACCATGGTGTTATTAATGTAAAAAAGTATATTATTAATGTAATGTAAATCACATTTTAGAAATCTAACAAAATTAGGTAAAGAAAACCGCCTCTATCTCTAAAAAATACGAAAGCAAGGAAAAGAAATGTTATCCAATTTATTTCATATCAAACTAGCGACCCGGCCCGCCTACACACGGGTAACAGAGCATATACGAGTATACCTAAATTTATTCTCTGTCCGTAGTGACGCATCCGATTGTTGCGTCAAGCATTAAATGTAACTTTTTTTAACCAACATGAAATATTTTAAAAGTTTAAACATAAAAAAAAACTATTTCGATGATATTTAATGAATTAGAGGTATGTTCACAACTATTTTAATGTTGAACTAAGCTAGTAAAGACAAAGCACAGAGCAAAAATGCAACCTTAAACTTTAAACTGATTTAGGGACAGTCGGGTGCAACTTGGCGCAGACTCAGATTCGCACTCGAATGCCATGCGGTGTTGTCACCCCTTAAGATTAAAAAAAATTATAAGTAGATATTATTATTTCAAAAATGTATCAGTGACTACTGAACTAGAAAGAGAGAACTAAAACTCGAAATACATACCATATTCGTTACAGAACATCTTGCAGGCTTCGAGGCTGAGCGGCGGCTCGTTGCTGGGGTAGTTCCTGGTCTTCACACAGGAGGTGCCTCTGCACACCCACTTCCAGGGCATCTGGTCTTCTGCTATCGTTGTGCTGGAACAACAGATGAAGCATCATCGTAAGACATCTTAGTTTAGTTTTCTTAATGCGACCTCTCCCAAAGGGTTTCAGAGTTTGCTTTGTTTGGACCGTATCAGAATAATTGTTTGAACTACACTCATATTTAATTATATCTTGAGACTTGCTAACTTTGCAATTTAAACATTAAAAATATTTGGAGTTTTAAGAATAGTCGTTTCCACAATACGCGTATTTTATTTATCGGAAGGTTAACTCTCTAGTCTTGCTGCCCCCAAAGTTGAAGAAGTGATTTTATGATTTTGAAAGGAATATGCAAGGAAAATGTTTACTTTCTTTCAATGGAGTTCAGCATTTATGTAAACAAGTGTAGCGACTGACATATCCGTAGACAGCCTTATCTCCATATCTCTCCATTATTGTTTTTTAATAACCACACACGATTTGTTAATAACCACAGACTTAGGACTCCTGCGAGCGACCGCTGCCTCCATGTCGTCTGCGGGTATGGAACTGAGGCTTCTCAGACTACAACGCAAGATCTATCATTGCCCACCGACATGTGTTCACTGTGTGACTGCCTCGTGGGATATCTATACGGTTTACGTAACATGACTTTAAGCACTGCTCTCTGTGATCTCTCTAGATCCATGAAAGCGGTCTTACAGCTCCACCCTAGACTGGGATGCAATACGATAGATTAGATAGAATAGCAGTGTGAATTGTTCTTAAAATGTCAGAGTCAACTGAGTTCCGGAGTTTCTTGAAAATAAACATAAGTTTCCTAGTTCGTGAGATAAGATTACTTAGCTGTTCATACCAGTTTAAGCAGTTATCCAGCAATACTCCTAAATACTTAATTGATTTTACTCCGTTTAAAGCAATACAAGAACAATTTTGTGAAGGAGTAGGACAAATGTAAGCACGGGTAGTTACATATGACGGGTGGTCGATTGGTTTTGTGGCAAATGTAAGATCTAAGATAGATATAATTCCTCATATTTGATTTATCATCTTGTGATCATTCTTGAAAATTCCAAGGCATCTTCAATATACATCATCGGGCATCTTCAAGCCAAATTCAATATTATTGATAAACTATATTTTTAGTTTCGATTGCTTCACTTGTGCGTAGGTAAAATCTTATTTTACCTTCATGGTAAGCCGCCGGGAGTTGACTAGAGGAAACATTAGGTAAACATATTTTTTTTTGTATTCCTAGTCTAATAACAGAATATAAACAAAGTAAAAACCATAATAATAGGTAAAGTCCGTAGACCGAGAAATGCACTCTCGGATCCCCCTGATCAACTTTCGGCTAATCTGGACCAGCTTAAGGCTGCCCAGGCCGTATAATCACCAATATATAAATGTCATTTGCACCTTAAGTGATTAAGTATTCTCAGCGGGTGACCCGCTAGCGGGTCCCTGCTTGCGCACCCACCTCCCTACCCGGGTGTCGCTCCGATGAAGGCTGACAGCATTCCCATGCTACAGCCGTTTAGGTGGTTTTTAGTGGGTAGGTGCCACTTAGGTGAGACCCACATCACCCCGCAGACGGCTGCGGTGGTATTCATGACGAATCTTCCACCTCCCTCCCGAGAGAGAATGCTCCGGCAGCAAAAAAAAAACATAATAATATTAAAAAGAAAAAGAGCCCCTGGCTAGAAAACCATAGTCTAACCATTTTGTCCGTACAGAATATCTACCATTTAAAATATAGTGTTTATACCGAGTAGTTTAGTTTGTTTCAATATCTGTACAGGATTTGCATCGATTTGTAGCGATTGATATTGATATCAGTCAATATCAATGTATCAGTAATATGTATATTGTATTGGAATCCAAATACCAATATATAGTTACGATGCGATGTTCAAAAAACCCTATATCGTACACCTCTAATGGGGCCCCTCCGATAAAGCGGTAGCACTGCACCTTGTGCGCTAGTACCTATTAATCGCGCCATCAATAATAATTAGCCTATTGATTTTGTGATCTTGATAGTTGTACATAAGATATACTGTATAAAATTTGGTTAAAAAAGGCATTTCAATTCACATCCTTCTGAAGAGTCTAATATTTGAGTACACGTACCTCTAAAATATCCATTCAATGTTAAGTTTCATAGTTCGCCTTTCATTTATATCACCATGTTTGTTGAAGAGATTTAATCCTTATAATTGACTCTATTGATTGATGCCATAGAAGTACAGGGCGTTATTTTTTTGAATTTTAGCCGGTTCTATTTTACGGGCGTGGCTAACTTATTTTCAAATACCTCTGAACAATTATACTTCTCTTTAAAGTATAAGAATGTTTATTAAGAGTAAAACTTGCTATCTCCAATGCTTAGAGTACTTTCGCTCCAGGTTGAATCGCAAAACAACAATATTTTTAAACGAGTTACAATTGATTTATAACATGTCCCAAAAGCTAATCAAAATTTAATTTTCTTAACGATCACAAACAAGCACTGTTAGTTAAAGAAACTGATAAAGGAACAAAATAACTATTGCTTTTTAATTTTAATCTAAATTAAATTACTTTATAATTGCATTTGTCGACTTTAGTTATTTACGAGTTATATCAATACGTATTGTATGTCTTGTTTTTGTTATATTAAAATGGCATATACTTAGATGAAGGCCTCCCTGAAGCCCCTAGAGGGTCAGCTGCAAATCTGTTCCAGGTTCTATGTATATCAGTGAACCCCAATGGAGCATGGAAACTTCTTTTCTTCGATCAGGGACGAGGAAATAATATCAGTCTTCAAATATGTATTTGTTTATTTTGTCTTTAAAATAATATGTCTAATTATAACAAATTGAATTACTACCTAAAAATTCATATATAATCACTGGAAAATATTATAGATTACTGGAAAATTTATTTATTTAATACAAATAGACGGGATTTTTTACTGCGTGATTAGTGCCGGGTTGGCTTCTCGATCTTAAGCTCCTTGGTTTGATCTCGGTGACTTCCAAATGTACCATATTCAAACTATATTTATTTCTCGACATTGACAATTACTTGTTCTTACTGACGTTAAATAAATCGGAAAAATCTTCGTGAAGAAGAACTGGCAGGAAACTGCTCGGGGATAATTTTTTGAAAATAAATTTACAATGTTTCTTTTTGTCTGTACAAAATTATTCATATGTGCATCTGTTAGCTCAGCAATTCTCCCTCCTCCAAACTATTCAAATGACGGCACCCGTTCACAAGTTACGCGGGATCCAGCCATCGCCAACCTAATGCGATTCTGCCACTGGTTCTCAGGCAAAATATTTTAAGGCTTTTAGAGTTTGCTAGATCTGATCCACAATATTTTTCTGCCATGAATATCAGCTTAAAGCCTTTTTAGCATTATCTTCGAATCCACGAACAAACAGTGATTCTCCTTAAGACCATGTTTCATAAAACAATTTCTACTTTCGCGACACCTAATTCTCCAAATAGGTATACTTTTAACGCTTTGGTTATCTACCTAATGAACTGTTATTATAGCTTTTAAAAATCTGTTAATTGTATAATAACTTTTCATCTGCCTCACAAAACGTAGGTCCAGGGTTCGAGTTTTTGGTTGTTTTTGTTTCTTCCTTGTTATTGTTGGTCGAATCTGCTTAACTACGTCCAAATATAGCCATAAGTTGTAATTTGAAATAGAAATACAAAATTCACAGCTGAGCAAATGACATGTTTCTCGGAACAAATTTATGAGAGAAGTTATTTACTTGCTAAGAATCGCAATAAATGGCACAAAGGATAAAAAGTTTGAATTACGAGGGTGGATTGAAAAGTTCGCGGCCTAACATAGATAGCGTTGTCATATTATTGTAAAACTACCCTCATATGAAACCTAGACTCTTTGTCTGTCTTACATGCGTAGTTATTTATTTTATTGAACATTAAGTGAGGGTAAGTTCTCAAGCTGATCCAAATGAATTTTTGGCAAGCTTTGTTACTATGGACGAAACATGGGTTCATCACTATACTACTGAATACAAACAACAATCCAAACAATGGAAGAGACCCGGCTCTCCGACCCAAAAGAAAACCAAGGTGTGTTTTTCAGTAAACAAGGTAATGGCATCGGTTTTCTGGGATTCTAAGGGTGTCATCTGGTTGATTACTTAGAAAGAGGTCAAACTATAAATTCTGCATACTACTGCACACTATTACGTCGTTTACGCGAAGAAATAAAGTCTAAAAGACCAGGATTGTTGACCAAGAAAGTTTTGTTTCATCAGGACAATGCTCGTGTTCACACATCTGCAGAATCGATGGCTCAAATAGTGAATTGTGGTTTCGAATTGCTTCCTCGTCCCCCTTATTCACCTGACTTGGCACCTCCTGACTTCCACCTATTTCCAAAACTAAAAAGACACTTAGGGGGAATGAAATTTTCTACCAATGAGGAGATCAAAGTGGCCATGGATGCCTTTTTTGAAGACCTCGACGACACCTTCTATTTAAATGGGATCGAGGCTTTGGAGGACCGCTGGACTTAGTGTTGTAACCTAAGAGGAGAGTATGTAGAAAAATAAATATAAAAAATTGCATTATTTCTGTGTTTTCTTATTTAGGAAGCGAACTTTTCAATCCACCCTCATACGTTTTTAAAATTCAGGGCTCAGGTATCTATCTGCTTGGCTATCTGTAAATCCAGTACCTCAACGTCAAAAATTCTACTGTACCCTGAGGTCACAAATTGTGATGATAAAATTTCACACACAGAAAAATACTAAAAATATTGTTTTGTGTGTTGTTTGTAAAAATTCACCTAGAGTACACTTCATCTGGATATCCCTGGTAAGCAGTGAAAAAATTGTTTAATAATACACTCGCGTGCAGCTAAATCGACTCAGTTTACAAAATAGACTAAAAGTGTGTCTTTTTTTAATTACCTACAAAAATTGCATGAAATTTTTTTTTTGAAATCCTATTTTATAAGCTTTAAATCAACATCTTTATCATTTCAATATGTTCAGTCCTTTTTAAAATATTGTGGCATAAACGTAGGGGCCAAAAATTAGCTCCTTGCTGTTGTCACGGGTTGCACTTTGCAACCCCCTATATAAACCCCAGGAAGCATTGCACACATATGCCAAGAAATGCGCAAGCTTACTCTTCCACCAGACTGACATCGGATCTTGAAGCCCTTCTGGCAGCAAATTCAAATTGTAATCTTAACTCGAATTAATTTAACTTCTTTGATATTTATTTAAGTTTATTTTAAATCTCTATTTTCATTTTGAGCACCTTCAGTGCTATGAATTCACCTTCAGTGCTTTGAGCACCTTCAGTGCTATGTAAATCCCAGCGGGTGACCCCTTCTGGGTCCCGCTAGCGCGGCCTCTTTCTCCAATTAGCCGTCGTTCAGATGAAGGCTGTGTGGCAAAAAATTGCACGAGTCATTCAGGGGGTTTTTAGTGGCTATAGATAGACTCGGTAGGCTCGGAGTGACGAGTCCCACATAACTCCGATCGCGCGCGCGGAGTATTCGTAAGAGCATTTTTTAATTCCTCCTGCTCTCTCCGTGGAGGGGAACAAAAAAAATGCACCCTTATCAGTCTCTTATCAAAAGTTGACCTGTACACATCTCCGCTACGATCTACGATCGCCAATTTACATCTACTATGGATACAAGATTCCAAGGACTAGTTATACTCCAAGAGGCCAAAAACCAGTCGGCACCAGCATACTTCTGAGACAGACGATCATTTGATCGTCTCTACAAGTCTCAGAAATCGCCACCTCACCGGTGTTGCTGTCTAGGAGCGGCTGAGAGAAGTTCGAGAAGTAGCTTTTAGTCAATGGACGGTTAGAAGACGCCTAAGAGATGCTAATGCGAAATGACCTGCCAGAGGTCCCAAATTGACCACACTTCACCGACAAGCTCGCCTTGCATTTGCTCGCGAACACGTCAGTTGGAGCGCTGAGCAATGGCGGTGAAACACCCAAAAATTTAGGATTTGAATATTCCGATTTTTAAAATTCCGAATTTCACAAGTCCCGAATGATTCCGACTTTTCATAAACACAATTCTTATTTTACCGAAATTCATAAATACGAAATTTCACTTATCCGACTTTCATTAGTACGAAGAATTAAAAACCCGCTGTGTTACTAGTCCGAAATATGGTATTCCGAATTTTAATTTTCCGAAAATTCAATGCTAACATTCAGATTTTGTATCTAAAACGGGTATATATTAAAAATTATAATCTAAATCTCCTGTGACACAAATTAAAATTAATAAGGCACATTTTATATTATAAAAATTAGGCACGACGACGAGCGAAGCGAGGAGGACCAGTTAGTCTGTATTAGATAATGCAAAAAGGGATTTGCATTTCAGTACATAAACTACATACTCAAGAAACTCGGTACAACTCGGTACAAAAAACTAAATAAACTTTCTCATTTCCAGCTGACTACTTGAATGCTCGAACGTATAGATTGATGTGCTCATGCAGTTTTACAAGGCGTTTGTTATTGCGACTAATATTATTCGGAATTTTGATATTCGGGATTCGTATTTATGGTATTTTCAAATCGGCATATTGATTTTCGTAATTATAAACGTTCGGAATTTTGAATTTTCTTAGAAGAAAAATTCGGAATTATGAAACACGGAATTTTCATTTTCGGAATTATGAACCATTCGGTGTTAAAAAATTCGGAATTTTGAAATTCGTGATTCTGACTATCGGAATTAAGTTTTTCGTATTTATGTAGTGTACCCCAATGGCAGTGGGTTCTGTTTATCGACGAGTCCAGAGTTTGTCTACATGGCAGTGACAGAAGAGCACGAGTCTACAGGCGTCCAGGCTAGTGATTTGCGCAAAAATAAAAAGGTGTCATAGAACACGTACGGGATGAGCTGAAGCGAAGGATACGGGCAATAAGTCACTGCAAGCGTCACGGAGCTGAAGAAAGCGCTGGAAGACGTCCCACTCATCTTCTAGCGCTGTCTTCAGCCTTCCCTCAAGATCTGATAAAGAAGCTTATCAAGTCCATGAGAAATCGCCTTCGAGCTGTTATTAGGTCCAGGGGAGGCAACACTAAATATTGATCAAAAAAAATTGTTTAATTTTCATAACATTTTTTTTTTATTTTTTTTTCAATTTATGGCTATGATTATTTTCATCAATTACATTTTTGTTGCACTGTCATTCAAATTTTATTAATTCTGAAATTGTACAGCAGATTCTTAAAATTAGGGTATCATTTTATAGCTTATAAAATAGAATTTCAAAAAATATATTTTATATTTAATCAATTTAAGACATTATAAAATAAGCACACTTTTATTCAATTTTGTAAACTGAGACGATTAAGCTGCATGTGAGTGTAGGTACATTAGATGTTGCTGCGCTTCTGGTTGGAGTTTGTGTTTGTGGGGACACCTAATCTTTCTGTAATCCACAAGACATACCTATCGCAAAAACCAATTACGGGTAGAATTGATTCATGATAAGAGCAGCCAGACTAATGGACATGAGCATGATTTTTTACTTATTATGGAGCAGCATCTCAACAGTCAAAGCAGCTCTATTATCTATTTTCTATACTAACTTTTGATTAAATATTTCATAAATACCACAATTGAATTGAAGAGAGCGTTGAGCACATAAACGTGTCTTAATTATAAACTCTATAGATTATTTTCTTTTTTTTATATATCCATTACTTTTGAAATACGCGACTCAACTTTTATGAATATTCAAGACTATTTATGGCAACTTTGTACTCAAATTTTATTTTACTATCCATTCATAACTGCAAGTTATCCGAAAATTGTAACATAAAATAATACGTGCTAGATTTTATTCCAAAATTCCCCAAAAGATCAGAAGCTATGTGTATCCTTGGAGGACGCATTTGTACTGCGATGGATGTCTTTTGACAGAAAAAATCAAAGAAAGAAAGTTAAAATAAAGAGTTTTATTTATCCACACTATTGTACCTCTGCCCATTATTTTGAATATTGACAGTTTGGAGACAATCTTGTCCGATCTCTATGTTTATAGAACTTCCATAATGCAAGCAAAGTTTAGTATTTAAAATATTATACAATCTAGAGCGCAGAACACAAGGCTCCACACAATTAAAGACATTTTGAAAACAATTGATATTACAACGGCTGTACTCAATTGATCACTCACATAACATAGATGCAATTGCGTACAAAAATAAGCTCTGTTGTTCTTAAGGCTAAAGTTGAACGTGCGAGTGTATCAGCTTAAGAAGCGGTTGTCAGAATCAACCAGTAAATTAAATGTATAAAAGTTTATGATAAAAAACAATATATAAGTATATTTATATATGTTATTTCTAAACACCTTCAGGGTTACCGGTAAATATTACAATGGGTGACAATATACATTTTCTGCAATGATGTGCTTGCATGAGCCCTCGAGCACCTGTTTTTACCTTCAAAGCTAGTTCTATTATATTAACTATATTTTCAAATAATATATTATTAAATATATATTGAATCTAATACACACCACAGATAACTAATTCAAAAATGTTTCGTCATATTGCTAAAACAAATTATTTATATTCCAACCTAACGGTTTATTTTTAATAACGTCTAGGTAATTATTGTAATATTTAATAATTATTAATGTTATTATAATGAAGGATTTGCTTTTAAGAACGGTAAGTACCAAGTTACAGAGCTTTGTCTGTAAATATTTATTTTGTTATATTTTAATATTTGTTTAATTATTTGAGCACTAAATAGTCTTCTTTTCAGTCTACCTGTCTTAGCTCCATCTATCGAGGTAATTTGAATTCTTTTCTTAATTTGATTGCGGAACATCCGTCATTGTGCGAAGACATAATAATAAATAATATTGTTATTTGACCCGCGGAGGGCTTCGCACCATTTTTTAGGGGTTTTTATAGTGATTAAATTTAGTTTTATATATTGCTTTAGTAGAGGCATTACACTCTCTGTAGGTAATTTCAACGGTTCGTTCATGAGCTACAATTTTTTTTAATGGGACGGCTGCCAGCCGGTGGCATAGTATCTACTAGTAATATGTCCATTATCACCCTACGGAACCCTAATAGCACAAGACGATGCACTTTCATTGGCTGGAATTGGCAATCATCTCATTTCCCGTGGGTAGTTTGAAATTATCTTGGAAACAGCATGCTAAGTAGGAACTAACGTCTCGTCGTAATTAATAATATGATTTAGCATTCTGCGAGGAATTCTACTACGTGGTAGCTATAAGACAATTCTAAGGTTGATATAAATAAATGACATCCAACAAAGCAAAAAAGTAGCTGTTGTTGATAAAACAGGTATGAAATAAGTTATCCATGACCTGAAAAACATGATAAGCACATGGTCTTATCGAAGAAACAATATGATTTTTCCATAATTTTATTTATACACTCTTTGAATAGTCTTCCGAATATAAGTAGGTAAAACAAATAAATATATAAAAAAATAAAGTAATATAGAACAGTTAGATTCTTTGGTTAAAGTAAAATAGCGAAAGATAGGTGAAATTCTTATATAACGAACCAGCAAAATGGCTCATAATTTCAGTTGTATCCGTGTCGCTTCGTAGGTATATTGTGGGTTTAGTCTCGCGGCGAGACTATACCTATTGACAAATAAAATCTGGCCACCGGGAACAAGATTTTTAGATAAGTCCTCAGTTTTTATTTATTCTCAGTATTTATTTATATATTATGCTTTATCGACCAAAATACTAACACTACCAAAACTATTTTGAACATTCTTTCACCAGCAGAAAGGTACATTATGTAGAAGTAACAAAGACTGAATGTTATACAGATATTCCAACGGGATCGAATCCTGCGCAGATGGAACTCGATGGAACTTGATGGAAAAAGAGAAAACTAAAACGAGAAAAATAAAACTTGTTCTAATTTCACATTCCGACTGACTGGTGTCATTTAAAAAGTACTCACAATAGTCTGCCAATATTATTCCCATTAAAAAATGTTTGACTAACATTCAGTCACATACATTTGTCGGTTCTATTCACTACAGAGAAGTGTGGCACGAGAAAATTATGTTCTAATTAAAGTCGCATATGACTGTAATATATTAATAATTAGAGTTTATTTTGCGGTATTTGCTATACAATTTTTATTTACCTGTGGTATTGCTTCAGTGCGCCATATCAAATGATGTTAAATATAAAAATCGTAGGATTGATTTTTTGGAAAATAACCTTATGAGCGAGCACGCTCGCTAAACTGTGTGCACGCGCCATTAAATATAAATTATGAGGATTTTAAGCTATTTAATTATTTACATTTTATAATCATAATGAAAAAATATGTTTTAATACGATAAGGTTTCATATGTGGTACAAAGTTTTTTGAACACGAATATTTTATTGCTTTTTATAAATGATGAGTATTTCAAAACGGATAAATATCGGTTTTATTTTTAACTATTGTAAGAACAAAAGCGCTACTTTGTTGTTTGTGTTGAGGAATCATTCGGTTATATTTGTTATGTGACCAAAAACACCTTTTTACTGGCTCGGCTTTTAAACTTGTTCTTCATATTTCTAACCAGTTTATTTTATTTTTGTAAATATATGAGAATAATACTCAACGTTAAAATCAATCAATATTCAATGTTAGATTTTTAGGCAGGTATTCATTTGGATCTCAATATGTCGAAAGTAGGATTAAAATCAATAATGGGTAAAGTATGGAAAAAAGAACTGCCTGAATATATTTTGGCCTGTGACACAATTTTCTTGAAGTAACTTATACATATATGTCTCTGTAGTCTAGATTTTGTAACGAAAAGAGGCTTACGTCTTCAAATGGTTATTGGTACTTCTTTATATAGATTAAGCGAAGCGAATCTATACTTTTTCTATATTCTGTCTAAGTCGAGATTTGGTTAGCAAAATCAATACTTGGAAGCGCCTTAATTGACCATTTGACGTCTCTGATTAATGCAGTTCAGGAGAAACCTAAAAGCAGATTTAATGTTTATTAAAATTGACTACAACGGTGTAACTAGCGCTTCTGAGAATTGTGCTGGGAATGTGCTGGAGAATATATTATAACTATTAAAACTCCAGCGTCCGGTAATGCATGTTACAAATTTCAGTTTTTATTTAACGCATTTCGTCTATTCTATTATATATAAAAAATATATTCATAACAAAAGTTATCATCGCAATAGGTACAGCTTGTGTCGTGATGATCGTTGGTATAACAATGACAAAGATCACTAAAATAATATTTTTATTATTACTAATATCTTCAATAGTTTTCCCATCAGAGTGAACTTTAAACATTTTCCAATCACAGGTACCTACGTTTTCCTTGTTTTTCAGCGTTATTCTTATAAGAATTCATTTCTCAAAAAATACTCTTATCTACCTTATAAAACCATACATAATCCTACAACGGCCAACTGGACATAAGCAAATTTTTGTCCTTTTTATCGTACCAAAACAAAAAGATTTAAAACCAGTCCTTTTTTGTTATTAATTCCAAAGTGTGGGTCGAATTGCTATTCTCTAATTTCCTCTGGATTATCAATATGATTAAATGAGTGGGTATAATAAATCCGCGAATTCTTCGTTAATTTCCATCCGCCAAGTGCTACGGTAGACAACTGCCCAACCACACAATAAAAAAAAAGACAAACGGTCGGTGCCATCTGTTTCCCGCAAACCTTCTACTTCTTCTTAGTGGAATGCGTTACCGAAGTATTTCTGTTAGTGTCGATAAATATTTATTCAATTTTGAATGTTAATTTGTTTATTTCTTTAACACAAACTCTATTAATTAATCAATTTTCTGTCTAATTACGTAAACGTTTTTTTTTTTGTGCATTTTCAACATTTGTATAAAATTTAAGTTTACACCATTTTTACAGTTGCATTACTAAAGATTCAATATGAATTAATTAATCTATGTAATACACTAACAACCTGTATAATGATAGGTGTGTTTGAAGGAAGAACTACTATTTTTAAATATTCACATTGTGAAAATATAGTTGATTCTCTCAGTATAGTTAAATAACAAACAAATATGGTAGTAGTCGTACTGGACTCGCATATTTTAAAGCGGAAATAGAATTAATATTCAATAAGTAAAATAAAAAAGTACTAACCATTTTATCAAACTGACAAAATATATTAAACATATACAAAATCCACCGCGCCACATTTTACTTCCTGAAACAAATAAAAATAAGTTGTAACGAAATGTACATATTGAAAACATTTATTAAAGTAACTTAATTGATACGTATGTTAATTATTGTTTATGTAAGTCAAGTTATGAACGTCTAGCTACATACACACACTTAAATCATTCTCTTTACTTTTCACTTTTACAATACTTATACGTTTTGAATTTAGATGTCTGTATTTTTATCCTTATTAATTGCCAGTATTTAGATGAGTTTCAATATTGAACTGCATTAAAACAAACCACTGATAAACTTAAAAATAATACAGATTTTACTTACAGTTACGAACAATTTCACTTTACTTTTTTTAAGGATGACAATATATTTTTTTAATACGATAGCCACTCACTTAACGCGATGGACTGCGGCGGACGACTGGCGTTCACTCGCGACGACCAAGTAGTTTTGACTGTTCTTTATAAAAGGTAGGCTGTGTGATAAGTTTATTACGGTGACACCCGAACTCGTTACACAAGTTTATTATGACAACTATACAGAGCTTTCCCAGTGCATTTATGTTGTGATTTTATTATGGATCACCGTATATTTCATAAATTATCAAATGTACGATATAACTCCTTGGTTTGCATTATTTTTAATTAATTCGGTTACTGTGCGTTGCTTTTTCTTGTATTTTGACAGATAGCGTTAGTAGAGCTTTACTGTACGATCTCGTCCGGGGCGGTACTACGGTCCATTCTATTTTAACCGCTATAATCATCCGGATAAAGGGACGGAACAGCCTGGCCAGTGTAATTACTTATTGAAAGAAACGAATTTCTACTTAAGCCTACTACGGTCCGCAACGTATCTGATAATCTTTTAATAGCAACATTTATTTATTTAAAACTTTATTGCACAATATAAAATCAGTGTACAAACGGCGGACTTAATGCCATTTGGCATTCTCTGCCAGTCTACCGCAGCAAAAGCGAAGTAATAATAATTTAAACAATTTGACCTAGTCTTTCTTTATAAGCTTCCCAACAACCACTACGACTCCTCTGTTCTGCTGTCAAAAATAAATTTTGAAGCAAAAGTTCGATTACCCGTCCGTCCCTCACGAAAACTTAATATCGTTATACCTCCCCGTTCCCGTTAAAATTACACTAACAACAACTTCATGACCCGCTGTCTTCATCTATATAACAAAGAATTTTGTAATGTAGACATATTTAATAATTCTTTGAATGCTTTGAAGAATACAATATTTTTGAACATGTGCACTCCCTAATAATTATTGAATAACGCCCATTTATCTTTGTAAACCCTATGCCTTTTTATTTTAGTTTGATTTAAGTTTAATTGTATTTTATTAATTTTCTTTCTCATTTTTCATTTTTTAAGTCGGTAGTTTTTATATACACAATAAAAAATTTATGAAAATAATATAACTTCGGTACCTAAGTAGTTCTTTAGTATTGTAAAATCAGTAAAAATTCGGCACTGCTTGGTCTTTATTTAAGTAATTTTATTTTTTCATGTGTAATATGTTTTTTTTGTAATGACTGTTTAATGCCAAAATAAATGGAAAAAAAAATAAGGGGTGCGTACAAAAATACATATACTCGTAGGTACATAGGTACTTCGAAAAACTACGGTATATGGTTGACTTTGCAATATAATAATAGAGAACGCCATAAACGATATTGATAAAAGTAAAGTATATACATATACAATAAAATAGATAAGTAAACAAACGATATATTATATAACTTTTTAAGTTATTCACAAATACACATACTTATATGTAGGTATTATTTATGATAATTATTTGAGTAACTTCCAAAAATGAGCTCTAACTCACTGCTTAAAAGAGAGTCTACCGGGAGCTTTCCTTAACTTCACCGGTAGTATACTGGTCTGATTTTTGCTGAAAGCTGAATAAATTGAGATTTTTATTGAGTACCTACGCGTCATAGGAATCGGTCAAGCCTTTCCAAAAAGTACCTTTGCGTGCATTGTCCTGTTAGACGGAGGTTTTTTCTCCGCTTACATTGCAAATATTGGCTGAACCATACTAGATAGATCAAAATAATATGCTACATTATTGAACACTTAAAAGGTCTACAAAAAAGTCCGGGGTGGTAAATGTCTATCTCTTCGCGGTAACTCACAATAACCATTTTTTATCCTTTACTTTTTACGCGAAATAATGGCTTATTTACGAATCGATTTTAAGCAATACAGCATTAATCCTTATCCAATAAAGTACCTTAAATACATTGTGCATGTAATTTAGATAAATATGGCCCTTTACAACGTATACTTTAAATGATAATTTTCGAAGATATTACAGGTTTAAAATGTAATGACATAGACCCGTGCGAAGCCGCGGCCGGCGGGTCGCTAGTATATGGAACAAAAGTAAAAAGTTTACTCCCATAGGTGTATAGGAAATAATCACCAGAATTTAAACTATAACTTTATTCAAAATGATAAATCTGTGACCCTGAATTTTGCTACAGTTCAAAAAAATTAAAACGAAATCTTTTTTGAAAGGCTTCAATTTAAATTACATTTGAACTGTTCAACCTATTTGTTTGTTGTACAAGCTGCCTACGAGTATAACTTTGTTATAATATTTCTATTAAAAGTTTGTCTTACTTTGTACTAAAAACTAAATAGTAATATTTCACCAACACATAACCATACAAAAGCGAAAATATATATATATATATATATATATATAAAGTTGAGTTATTTTAAATAAAATATATAAAATAACTCAGTCAGTTTGCCTTACACTCTTCGAATACACTCTTCGTTTAAAAAAATAATAATATAAATACCTAGTAATGGTAGTATTCGTGGATAATTCCCTCGGACCTGAAAGTGAGAGCCCTCGCATCGCTCTATGAGTGGCGCGTGGAGGCGCTCCGGGCCAGGGGTCACCCGCCTGCACTGCAGCTGAGATGCGCCAACGGACTACCGAAGCGTGGAAGTCCAGGCTGGTGCTTCCAAGTGCCGGAATCTGGACTATCGAGGCAATTCGTACGGTCTTCCAGCAGTGGTTGAGTAGGCGATTCGATTTCCTAACCTACCGTTTGACTCTGGCGCTCTCGGGACATGGTTGTTTCGGGAGTTACCTGTTTCGGATCAGTCGGGAACCGAATGCTAGGTGCCACCACTGCGATGCGACAGTTGCCTCAACGAGACGGCCCAGCATACGCTGGAGGCATGCCCGGCCTGGAATGCGGCGCAGCGCGCTCAGCTCTGTATTGGGTGCCGATATCTCGCTCCCAACCGTGGTTCACGCTCGCTTTTTCGACGGGCGTTCATCGCTGAGAGCATCCCTCTCCCGCAGTCCTATGAGTCTTCGGTGGTGGTTTCAGGGGATTCCGAGATGGAGGGCTTGAGATGGAGCGGGCGCTTCCTGCGTACCATCTCACGAGGGACGTCGCCGGCGATGCACAGAGCGCCGGCTAAACCTGTCGGGCCGCGTACGGAATGAGCAAGCTCCTTGTGACCCGGCTGCGTGCGTCCAGACGGAAGCCGCAGGTTTTTAGCCGGTAGGAGTCTGGCATAACCGACAACGGCCCCCGCTGGGTCGGGTATCCATGAGGATTTCCCAACGTCAAAAAAAAAAGTACTTGTTTGTAATACCAAGGTAACTTTGGTTCGCCATTTCCACTAAACGCAGACTAAAAAGTCTGCCTGAATATTTCAATAGCTTTTTATTGTAACCTTTTAGTAATTAAAAAAATTACATTAGGATCAAACAGAGATTAATCACCCAGTCTTCTCGTTGACATTTTTCTTCTATTTTCTATTTTCATATCTAGTTGTAATTATAAATCAGTCAAAATTAACCAGTCTTCTTGTTAAGTACTAAGACATAAAGGTTCTTTTTTTAAACGTAAGTTTTTGGAAGGGTATTTTATTTGGCGTTAATTATTTCATTTCTCCCTCTTTTTGAATCTTGGACTTTCTGAAATGCGTGTTTCTTTATGGGGCATCACTTTGAATCCTCTATTCCGGCCGTTTAGTATAGAATTAAAATAATGGGTTTACTCATTTTTATTCGTGCCTGAAATAAATTTTTCGTGGCTCTTGCTTTACAGTGAAAAATCCCATCACGATTTTCATCCCCTATTTAACCCCTCTAAGAGGGAATTTCACGTTATAAACGGAAGTTCATTTTTATTATTTATGTTTTATAAAGAACTTTAAATATAAGTTTGATGCCTATAGTTTCAAAAGTGATATCTATAAGCTTTAAAAAAACTACCTGTGTCCTTTCCGAGGGTTTTAAGCTAACTCCGTACCAAATTTCATTTAAATCGGTTTACTGGTTTAAGCTTTAAAAGGAAACAGACAAACAGACAGAGTTACTTTAGCATTTATAATAATACTCTTCGACTATAAAGTGCCCTTTGAAACACTTGTTTTAGGTTTAGTCTGTGATTTAGTCGAAAATCGTTTTTCGGGCTTGCAGTAGAATCTCAAGAATGTAGACTTGATTTGCGGTACTAATAATAAATCTTTATTTGTTCTTCACATACCGATACATTTTTTTTTCAGAAGGCTCTGTGTAAGTCGAGATATTTTCAAATGCAAATGTTCAATTCATAGTTCGGCAAAAAGTGTTATTTCCACGATTTGGGGCAATTATGTTTTTATTTTTTATTGTGAATAAAAATATGTTATTTCGGGTTATGGTGACAAAAATAACTAAACTTAACCATATTGTGCATATTTTATCTGAGTCTGCCAGACTTAAAATCGGGTTTGTTCTGAAGAGAAAATTACCAACGAATTTCAGTTTCATGTCAAGTTCCTAAGTAGTCTTTCCAGTGTTCATAGAATTGCTGCGTTCCGTTTGCCGATTTTAGCGCTCACAGCGTTCATATACCCGTTCCGAATGCCTGTGAGCGCGCTCACAGCGATATTGATACGTCATCAATGACGTCGTAAACGCCGCCATCTTCCCGCTCACAGTGCCCAATATTATAATAGTAATGTTAGAAATGGCTCCTGCTTCATTCAGAGTCAAAGATCTTAATGAAATTGTTTAGACTTAATCGACGAACAATCAGAATGTTAGCGCGATATTTACCGTTCCGATTGCAATAGCACTAATAACACTTAGCGCGCTCAAACGAATCGGAACGATTTTGAACACTTTTAGCGCTGATAGCGCTGTGAGCGGCAAACGGAACGCGCTATTTGTAAAGAGTTTTTTTTGTAAACAAAGAAATACCATTGTCAAAATGACGTTTCAGGGGAAAGAATAAGTTTTTTTCTCGATTAAACAATTAATATTTTATATATTACGGCCGAACAATCAATTAAGTAATCCACTGTTTCCGACTAGCCATGAAACACAGGTTTGCGAAAGGGCGGAACCGCACATTACGACCGCTGCAAATAAATCTACGGAAAACTAGCATGAGATCGAAATCTTAACTTATAACATTCAATCCTTGGCAACTCTACTCTCAATATGTGAGTATATAGGCCATAGTCCACCACGCGGGCTCAGTGCGGGTTGGCAGACTTCACACCTCCAAAGACAACAACAGCCTTTTTCGGTATGCAGGTTTTCTCACGAAGTTTTCCTTCTCCGGCGAGCAAATGCTGGCTGGATAATCGAAAATCGGACATTATCTTTCCGGAAAAAATACCGAAAATCAGGCATATGATCGTCACGATGACGAACCGGGCCCTTAACCACTACACCACCATCGCTCGCATAGTATGGAATATAATAGTAAAACAGTATCTACTTATCTAATTAAGTTTCCAAGGTTAGACCCTTTAGTAAGTTTTTTAAATCCTACCTATTTACTTATTTCTATAAAGCATCAATTGTAAAGTTTCAAAGTATGGATGATTGTCACTCTTCTCACAAAACCTACAGAACGGATTGAGATATGTTGCACACAATTGCTGTCTGACAGTACCCAAGTTGTCACTTGACTGATCAGTGTTGCCAGATCAAGGGATTCCTTCCTTAATTTAGGGGTTTTATGACCGAATTAGGAGCAAAATATGGGAAAAAAATATGTAGGGTATTTTTAGAGGAACTTGAAAGAACACGTCAAATACAGTTTGTTTTGCCATATATCACGTTTTTAACGTTTTTTTATTACGTGATGTAGAATTTATGTCAAAACCAATCTGTAACCAAAGTCTTTTGTAACCAAAAAGCGAATTAAAATTACACCTGTCAATCAATTTTCTATCATAAATTATTTTTGTTATATGCCTATCATTTCTCAACATGACCTCTTTAAAAAATCGCGGCGTGCCACCATCCACTTGGTGAAGGTATTCTAGGGGATTTCTAGGGAGAAATCAAATTAGTCTAGGGGTACGTCGTCGAGACCATCTGGCGACACTGTGACTGAATGACATAACCTAAAAAACAAATCTAAACTTCTAACTTAACGCAAAATATCATAATTTGTGTTATGAAGACAAACATAAACTAATTAATTTGAAAAAAGTGTAACAATGGCTACTAAAAAACCAGTACAATTTTTTCTTACACCTAAAGGTCGCAACATTAGCTTTGCTTTCATAACCGGTGCTACAATTGCCGTAACAGCTGTAAAATATTCACTTCACACACTTGGACTAAGCTATTATAAGGAACACCTACATTATTACCAGTATGATGTTTTTTTTAAGCTTCACTAAACCATGCTCCTGACTTACATTAACCAGTCACCAAATTTTTTAAATGACAAACTTATTTTTAGAGATGCAAAACCAGTTAAGTTACCCCAGCAACTACAGGATCGTTTCCAAAAGTGTCTCGACATACTAAAAATATCAGATGCGCATAAAAAACTAATAACTCCTTTTAGTATTTTTGGATTTGACTTATTTCATGCAGGTAAAACTATTTTTTATCGTTTAAAACTTAGAATAATTAAGCAATTAAACGTTATCTTGGCTTTATAGAATTTAAGGTTGATTTGTTCCATTCATAATAAACTATATGAAAAAATAATAATCCTGGATTTTAGGTTCTGCTGGATCAAAGTTTGGAATAATTGTTGGTATTCCAAAGAGTTTTACTTATCAATCAGTGGAAGATGTCAAAAAAGATGGTATACAGGTATTGTAATTTATTTCTAAGTTGTGCTTGTTATTAAGTCCTTTTTTTTTGACCAAACCAATTGTTTATAAATTGTTTTATACTTCTAACTAAATCTAAATAATATGTATAATAAATGTTTATTTGAATCTACAGGTCAACCAAAAAAAAGTGGTCTATACAACTGAAGTGGGTAAGAAGCTTGCTGATGCACTTGTGTTACCTGAAAAGGTGCAAGATTTTGCTCTGTGTCGAGAAATACTCATGGGCAACACTTACCACAAAACTTTGGAGGCAACTTTCCCATTTGTCTGTATATTCTCAGTATATACATTCAGTCAATATATAAATCATAGGGTAAATTTATATGCTGCTCCTACATCAGTACGTGGAACCTTTTATACATTAGTTGGATTGTTTGGTCTTGGTGTTTATTTCTTAATGAAAGATAGCACTGAAGTTTACTATGAGACATATGTTGATAAAAAACTCTGTGAACTTGGCCCAGATTTTATTGAAAGTGGTGTTATATTCTATGATAAACTATTGCAAAGAAACCAAGCATTGAGAGAGTTGATGGGTAAAGAAGGAGAAAGCAAGTACAGTAAATTAGGAAATGAATTGTATATGTTTAGGCAGCCAAGGATAGCCTTAATGCATAGAAAACAATTTTTTGAAGAACAACTAAATGAAGTGAGAAAAAAATCAGAAGTGCTGTCAGACCCCTCTGAAATTCTAAGTGTGCCACAATTAAATCTATAAACTGTTATAAATACATAATAATAGTGTGAAAAAGCTTAACAAAAGATATTTACTTTGTAAAAAATACACATATTACTCAAAATGGAACACTTGATTCTTTTATTATGGAATGGTTGAAAAGAGAATCAAAAATTGTACGCAGTCATTTTCATTTGTAAGCAGTTCTTGTAAGAAACATTTATTAAATCTTAGTTGTTTGGTAATAAATTAATCATTTAAGTCAATTTTTCTTGTGAAATAATTAACCATTTTATATTACTATATTCGTACCTGGTTATGGTGCATGCAACCCCCTGATGGTAAGTTGCATACATGGACATAATTAGACAAAACAACAACTTTTCTTTTTTATTTTGGGGAATCACTTGGTTATTTATTACGATCTATCTTCATTTTATTTCTTAAATGTTCTTTTAGGCCTACTGTTATTTATGAGTTAGCTAACCCCACTGTTGAGATTTATTTGTAACTTCTGGTTTTTTTACTGAAAACCTTTTAACGTGATCATTTTGAATGAAGCAGTGTAGCTTTATTATTTCGACTGGAATAAGCTACAGGTCGACCATCCTGATTACCCAACATGGATCCTATTGGTTTGTCCTGAAGCATCTTCATCAAGCAAAAATTCATTATGCTCAGAAAAATCGGGATATTGCAAAACCGGTGGTTTCATTAATGAGGGTTTTAGTTTTTGGAAGGAGTTATCACATTCTTTTGTCCAAGGAAAGATATTTTACGAGATATTTTATTCAATGGTAGCGCTATATCTGCAAATTTTGGAATTTTACAGTAATATTTCGCAAATGCTACAAACCGCCTTGTTTCTTCAGCAGTTTGTGGTTTTGGGTAATTTTCTTTAGCCTTTATTTTGTTAGAATCTGGCAAAATATGGTTTTAGAGACGACATGCCCTAATTAAAGCATTTCTTTTTTTAGAAATTGACATTTTAGGGCTGAAACTACGTTAAACGGGCCCCGCCGCGGTTTCATACATTCTTGCTCCGCGGCGGAGGTCCGCGCGGGCCTCCGCCGCGGGGAGGCGTGCCGCGGTGCGCGGGCGCGTGGCCCGCCACCCCGCAACGGAAGTCCGCGCGGGGGCACGCGCGTGGTTACATGCACGGGCTTGTCCAGTAAGTAACGCTACGTGATACGGTCTGCACGCGCGGAGCAAATGTATAAAAATGTCTTTCGATACTGAAAGAGTTATTGTGGAAGTGCTGTGCCGTCCAAATATATGGAACAAGGCAGATGAGCTGTACAAAGATCGAGATGCAAGAACAGCGGCATGGTTACAAATTTGTAAAGAAATTTTCGAAAACTTTGAACATTTCAGTGAGGTGGAAAAAAAAACAATGGGTAAGCATTATTTACTTTAGTATTTTTGTCAAATAGGTACTTATATACTATTTGTGCATATACAGGGTGTCCAGAAGGTCAACGTCCAAATGGAAGGAGTTCACGCACCATGGTCCAAATAGTAAAAAAAAATATTTAAAAAAATCTACGTGGATTAGTTTAGTAGTGTGATTTCTAAAATAAGTGAAAAATCACTCCTTATATCAGTAATTCGTATGCTGAATCTGTAAATGTTGACCGATTTTTTTTTTTCGGTTCTTAATTGGTTACTAAATGTTCTTATGTAACAAACCTTTGATACAAGCAAATCTATTATGGTACGATAGAAAAAAAGCAATAAAGAAGAAACAAATTTGTCGCAATTTTTTTATATCTAATTTTTTTTGCTCCACCGTGTAAAAAACATGTACGAAATGAGGCTGGCATTTACTCTCAAAAGTTGACGCATCTAATGTAGTTTTTAAAAAGGTATAATACTTGGCACTTAAATTGATCTGATTTTATTTATGATCTTTGAATTGAGGAAGCACCTATTCTTAAGCAGACAAACAGACATCGGTCTAAAAAACTCTTCATTCGTTAAATTGTTATTTATTACTAACTGTTACCCGCGGTTTCACCCGCATTAATCCAAATCCAAATCGCGGGAATATCTAGATAAAAAGTATCCTTTGTGTTATTCTGATTGAATCTAGTTATTCTAGCTACTGGGTCAATGTATACGATAGGATAATTTAATTATAATTTACTTCAAACTTATAAAGTATGAATGATTACATAGATCTGATATACCTGACAAATGGATGAACAAGTGTGGCTTTACTTTTAAGAACGGCTCAAAAAATACTGCGATCTTGCCATAAAACCTTTCCATCTGTGACAAAATAATCAGCGAATTTATCGCGTATAGTATACGCATCTCTTTGAGTGTTCCCAAACCCATATTCAACATCACGAATATGGCGTGGAGTTATGACAATATCGTTGACATCTTCTTGTCTAGATCTAATAAAATTGTGTAGAATACATATCGCTTTAACAATATAAATGGCATTTTCTCTTGAAACGTTTAACGGACGATGAAGAATTCTAAATTTATTAGCCATGATACCAAAAGTTGTTTCAATATAACGTCGTGCTCTTGTTAACCTATAATTAAATATTTTTTTCTTATAGTCCAAATTGAGAGCTCGAGCGTATGGCCGCATGACGTAAGTAGACAACCCAAATGCTTCATCTCCTACAAAAACGTAGGGCAATGGTACGGTTGCCGCAGTGTTGCTTGATTTATTGTTGTATAACATGGGTAACGCTTTGGGATGGGGAATATCCAATAAATCATCACTCATTTGTCGAAATAACCGGCTTTGGGTGAAAATTGTAGAATCAGATCCTTTACCCTGTACTCCTACATTAATGTAGGTAAATTCATAATTTGCATTACACATTGCAAGGAGGACAATTGAATAGTAGTGCTTATAATTGTAATAAAGTGAACCACTGTGAGCAGGTTTAATAACGCGTATATGTTTCCCATCTATTGCTCCAATACAGTTAGGAAAATGAGCTTGCGTCAGAAAACCTTCTGCTGTCTCTTCCCATCGCGTATATGAAAATCTGGGTATACAGTCTTCCTTTAACCTGTCATTTATGATTTGGCAGACTTTTATCACTATTTTTCTGATTGTTGTTATTCCTGCTTGATACGCCAGATGTAGGTCGACGAAAGTGTGTCCGCTTGCCAAGTACCTGAAAGTTAAAGATTGTTCTGTATTTTTTCAGTAATAAAAGTGCAAGGACGATGGAAAACTGCAAGGGATACATACATCAAAGTTAAACAAGGCAATAAAAAACTGAAATCAGGGTCAGCTGCTAAAGCAAGCAAGAAGTACGCTTATTACAATATGTTAACTTTTTTGGACGCCAACGCCAGTAATGACGCAGAAGAATCAGTAGAAATAATAGATACTCGGAGTGAAGATCAAGACTCAACTACAAATACAACAAATGATATCTTAGTACCTAACACTAGTATTAAAAATCCCGAACCTACAATTACAGAATCATCCCGAAAACGTAAACGCCAACCATCACCTACTCCTTTTGAAAAAGAGTTGTTAGAAAGTATCAAGCATAACAATCTACTCAATGACGATGAAGATTTAACTTTTTTTAAATCCTTAATACCTACTGTAAAAAAATTTAGTACATTTAAAAAATTATTGTTTCGAACCAAAATATTAGAAGCATTAATTGAAATCGAAAGAGAAAATATAATCACCCTGGATGATTTACCATCATTTAATATGGGTACAACCTCGCTGAGTACAACAGAAACACAAAACCCAGATACAATACAAGATTAATAGTACCCAAATATTCGATAGATGGAGCTGACGCATCGAGTAATAGATAAGTTCTACAAAATTTCTAAACAAGTTGCAGTTGCAAAAATAAGCAATGTTACCTATACCCATAGATATAACGATATCTTTATTGATACTCGACGCGACTGCGTTATGTATCGAGCCTTAGGGAACTAGATTTTTTTTATTAATTATATTGAGAAATACCTCAGTATAGAATAATATCTGAAATGAATGAGTACAAAACTGTGATTATAAATGTGATTTATAATTAAACAAAAATAATCAGTAATTAAAGTTTCAATGAACGAGTAGAAAACTGTCGTTATAAAAGTAATTTATAAGTTAATAATAATAATCAGTAATACCACTTAGAATGTACAAGTAACAAATTGTGATTATAAATATGAACACCTGTGATTTATGAGCAAAGAAATAAGAACAATAATTTTGTAATAATAGTAAAGGTAACTAAGTAGTATCTAAATATTATGATTAAGTATATTAGTATGTTTAAAAAATAAATAATGAGAATTAACAATAAATAGTTTTATTTTTTTTAATTATATTTTTTTACTTACCGTAATGTTATTGCCAGCCGCTCCATTGGTGATATAACTGATGCAGATTTTACTTTAAGATTGTTGATCTTCAAGTATTGTTCCAGTTTACAAAATAATTCGTCATAGACTTGTACCGAAACTCTAAAATATTTGAAAAATAAGTTTTCATTCTCTCTTAATTTACTGAATTTTGTAACGAATTCCCCACAAAGCAATCTCGATTCAATAAACGGGCTTATGGGCTGCCATTTTTTATTTTTTGTTAGGCGTCGTTTTGCTAGGTAATAATATATTAAACCCTCCATTGACACAACAGTACGTGCACGCCGTTAAAATTAGACTAGCAACGCTACGAAATGCGGTCTCCGAGACGGACGACCGCGACGGGCTGCGACGCGGGCCCACGGAGCCCGTCGACGTACCCACGCGCGGTAACACGCGACAGGCACCCGCGCGGGTACCCGTTTAACGTAGTTTTGGCCCTTACAGGATTTAATTCTAAATTAACTTTGCGTAATCAGGCAAAAACATCTATTAAATTTTGATTTTGGATATCTAAATTTCTTCCAAAAACGGCAAGGTAGTCTTGATATATCAAGCATATGAAATAGCTATAGTCATCATGTGACTGAAACCGTTGGGTCTAGACTTTAACGCCATCGGCATTCTCGTCATTTGTAAAGGTGGTAAATCTGTGTGTAAAGGCTGTAAATGGTCTACTTTTATTTTTTAAGTTTACTTGGAAAAGTCCCTGGAAAAAAATCTAAATATGTCAAGTACATTGCTCTTGATAAGGAATCTAAAATGACACAAATATTCTCGCCAGTGGAGTCTACCTTTTTAGGCACTAATAATAATAGGCTAGACTAAGGACTTCTAGATTCTTCTATTATATTATCATTTAACATGCTTTGAATTTGTCTACCTATTTCGAGCTTTTGTAAACTTGTAACTTTTTTAACCTTTGTACATTTTGTAAAATCGGTATCGTCTGAGTTTAACTGAATAGATTGCTCATATACCGAAGTAGTTAACAACTTGTCACCGGGTAAATGAAAAATATCCGGAATGAGGGCCGGTCAGATATGACCTGTCAACTGATAGCCAGAAGACATGTCTTAGTTACCAAATGAGTCATATAATATCAAAGACGGCAATGTCCACTCAAAGTGAAAATTGACATTTGAATGAAGTTTTATCGTTCATTGTTCACGACACCCCCAAAACGACACCCCAGGGGTGTCGTTAACAAAAACCATTTGTTAACGACACCACTAATAAATAGTGTTGTTACCCTGATTTTAATATTTTTTTATAGATTCTTTAAACTTAATAGTAAGTTAGTTAAACTTAGTAGGATACCAAAATATTAAATAAAATAAAAATAACTTCGAAAGATAATTCTTATTTAATATGAACGATGCTCAATAATCCTTATTATTTCAAACATAATCTGTCTTCTTTTTACCGCAGGTACGTTGTCAAGTTCTTGGCCAACAAATTCACCGAATTTACGATTTGCTTCTTGCAGGGTTGCTTCATTAGCCGTTTCAGGTGTTTGTGTACTTACATTTTCCTTTTCACAATTATAATTGTCAGATTGAACGCCAACTTCCTTCTTTTCCTGAACTGTTTGTGAAGTTGAGGGGTTAACATCAACAGAATATTGTTCATAGAGCATCTGAGTATCTTGAGTATCCCAGATTTGACAATAGGAATCGTTAAAATGAGCATTTTTATTTTTGAATTATTTTTATTTTTCAATTTATCTTTTGAACGTCATAAACGTTATCAGACAGTGCATTAAAGAAACAGATAAAAAGATACTAATGCATATTTATTTATATCAACCATTGAGAGTATACTAGCTCGATAATCTTAAGCGATATGTAATCCCAACATTACGGTGGTGTGGTCAACAAATGCTTTTTGTTAACGACACCCCTGGGGTATCGTTTTGGGGGTGTCGTCAACAATGAATGAGTTTTATCAGTCTATATTCATATTTTCTACGGCAAAAATGAGTTTGTATCAAAGCTAGCTTTATCCTTTTATATATATTTTTTAACACTTCAAACATAAACATTCGCAACAAAGGCTGCATTGTCCATAATGCGCGGTTTAGGTACATGTATTAGGTAGTTAAGTTGGTAACTAAATTTTAAGTTACTGCATGTCACTTGTGTGTCCAAACGGATTAAGTAGTTAAGTTCATAAGTTCAATGAAGATGAGCAGTAACGAATCTCAAGGAATTCGTTAATTCTGTTCTTAGATATATGGTAAATATGATTTTGGACAAATTCAGAGAAGAATTTTATTCGGAAATTAAAATCTTAACAAGAATATGTTTTTTTCTAAATGTTTATTCTACAAGCGTATCTATTTTATATATTCTTCAACAAATTTTATAGTCGAAACTAAACTCCACACCGACATTTAAAAAAAAGAGTAAATGCGAAATAAATACTTATACGAAAAATAGAACAAATCCTAATCTACTTAATCACTTGCGTACTAAATTTTAAGTTACCACTTGTCACTTAATTAACTGTTTACACGCAACTTTTAACTTAAAATTTAGTTACCAACTTAACCACTTAACGCGTGTAAACCAGCCATAACTGTCAACATCAAATATGGCTTCGTCCACAGCAACCAATCAGAGAGCAGCATTTAGTATGGCGTGAAAACGGTCACAGAGTGCGGAGTCTCTCCAGTTTTTATTGTGTTTTTCTTATTATTTAGTGTTTTGCCACGTATATATATAACAAATTTAATCATGGAGTGCCAGGCTACACCTTGCGCATCAAATCAACCCCGGAAAAGTTGTGCACAGCCCGAAAAATGGAAACGGAATGTGGCCAAAAAAGCTAAGTAAGTACACCATGCTTAAACGGTTTTGGTACTTTTTGATGCATCTCTCATGTCAAGTAGAATTTTAACACTCATATTTTTTATATTTAGTGGGTTTAGGCTCGGATTGGAGGGTAATTTTGCTTACAGTATGAAATAATAATTTGCCTACACGCACTTTCACTGCAATTTTAAATAATAAATACCAGCTATGCTATGTATCTAAAGCTTGCATTAACGGCTTTTTTACTCTTTACAGATACTCTTCTTTGAATTCACTTAAACAACCTACTTGCCAGCACAGTAAAGGAGAAAAGGGAAGGAGATCACAAATCTCATTTATTTGCTCAAAAAAAGGCTGCAGTTATGCTTTTTATTAATATGTTTCATGTAGACGAACCACACTATTGACGCAGTCATTCAGGGAGAAAATATTAGGTCTTTACCTATGAAATTGCCGTTTTTCACGAAATAAATGAAGCGTAATTTTTTTATATATTTTTTATTTCTATTAATCAAAATAATCACCCATGCAATCAATGCATCTTTGCCAACGCATTAGTAGCTTATTGATGCCTTTCTTGAAGAAATCAGCTGGACGGGAGGCAACAAATTCTTCAAAGGCATTTTGTACTGCCTCTCGGGTATTGAATTTTTTTCCCGCCAAGAAGTTATCCAAATTCTGGAAAAAGTAGAAGTCTGTAGGCGCAAGGTCTGGTGAGTACGGCGGATGACGGAGAACTTCCAACCCCAACTCTTGTAGCTTGGAGACCGTCTGCTGTGCAGTATGAGGTCGCGCGTTGTCGTGCAGGAGCAGTGGAGCCGAACGATTGACCAAAGCTGTTTGGAGACGTGCGAGCTTCTCCATCATTGTGTTCAGTTCTTCACAGTACACATCTGCAGTAATGCTTGTCCCGTTTGGCAAGAAGCTGTGATAAATTACACCCGCGTTAGACCACCAAACAGTGACCATCACTTTTCTAGGGGTAAGTTTACTTTTAGGGCATTGTTTGGGTGCTGAACCAGGGTCCAACCAACTTGCTGAGCGCTTACGATTGTCAAACAGGATCCATTTCTCGTCACAAGTAACAATGCGGTTCAGAATTCCTTCATTTGTATGCCTGCTGAGCAGTGCAAGGCACGTCTCCACGCGTACTTCGCGCTGGCGGTCATTGAGTTCGTGGGGTACCCATTTGTCAAGCTTTTTTACCTTGCCAATTTGACGCAAATGGACCAATATTGTTTTGATGCTAACGTCGAAAGCTGCTGCAAATTCAGCCGTGGATTGAGTTTCATCAGCTTCCACAATTGCCTTTAATTCGTCATTGTCGACCAAAGTTTTCGGACGACCACGGGGTTCATTTTTCAGGTCAAAATTTCCAGAACGGAAGCGGGTAAACCAATAACGGGTGGTGCGTTCGTTTGTAGTGTTCGCTCCGTAAACGTCGTTGAAGTTGCGTGCCGCTTGTGCCGCTTTGCTGCCACGACGGTACTCATACTCCATAATTACTCGAATTTTTAACTTATCCATGATGACGAAAAATGTTCGAATGCGTTGAAAACAAAACACTAACTATTAAACAAATGACGATTTTAGAAAAAGAATTCCATGTTTGTCAAATAAAATTAATTTGAAATTAGAATTATCAGTCAAAAAAAAAAATATTTTCATTTGAAATGGCCAGTACGGCAAAACGGCAGTTTCATAGGTAAAGACCTATTATTTACCAGCAGAATTGTCTATCAATAAAATGTGGAAGATGTATAATAATAAAGCGCAAATAGATGACCAACCTAAAGTTAAAAAGGGACTCTTCAGAAAAAGATATTTAATACTAAATACAACCTAGGATTTGGCAGCCGTAGAACAGATGTATGCTGTGTTTGTATCCAAGTTCTGGAGAAGATTAAAAGGGAGAAAGACGAGACGCGAAAACAAGCACTTCGTGTAGAACATAGAGTCCATAGGCTTAAATCTAAAGCGTTTTTTAATTTAGTCAAGGAAGAGCAGCTAGACTTTTGAAAGAGCGTTTTGCTCTCTTTTGACTGCCAAAAAAACCTTCCTTTGCCTAAAACTCCTGATCAAATAACTTATTATTCGCGACAAATTTATTTGTATAACTGTACCGTTGTAGAACGCTCTTCAAAATCTCAGCTTACAAAATCAAATGTATTTGCTTATTGCTGGACTGAAGATGAATACTCAAAGAGTTCAAATGAAATAGCATCTATAGTTTACCACCGGCTTAGACATACTAACTTTATTGGCATAAAAACTGTCAGACTCAAGGCTGATGGATGTCCAGGCAGTCCAATGATAAAGAAATTCAATTAATATTTCCAGTAGTCGGACATTCATTCATTCCCCCTGATAGGGTGTTTGCTCACATCGAAAAAGAAGTGAGAAAGCTCGAGTCTACTATCGACTTAATAGGAAAGTATAGTACTGTCATCCGTTTAGGCACAGATTGCGAAATACTAGACTTCAAGAGATGTATGGGCTACGTAATGAAACCAGTTGGTAATTGGCATTTTCAGTTTAAGATTAGTAAATGCTTTTTTTTTTTAAGAAGATCTTCTGCTCGTAATACAAGGAGTGGTACATTATAATACTAAACAGGGTGTTTTCAAAAAAGTTTGTCACAACGGTAAATCATTCAGTGATATGAATGCTGAAACAGTTTCAATCAGAAGTGATAATCTGAAACCCGCAAAAATTGCGGATGTTAAAAACTGGGAAAACCAAGAAAACTTGCTTTTTTTAAACAGATTTGTGATGGGCGTGCTACTGATGATATTGACGAAAGTGAATTTGTTGATTATGATAACAGTGAACCGACTTTTGAAGATAATACTATATCCTAAGAAAAAATATTTCAGTTAAAATGGTAATAGGAACATCCTGTTCTACTGAGTTTATTGTTACTCCGTTGCAATGAGTCATTATGTTTCTATTGTAGTTTGTAGGTATTTAAGATAAGTGTAATTTAGTAAGCAGGATAACAAGTATAAAAGTGCCATTTAATTCGAGACTGAGCAAAAACTGTTATTAGGTTAGGTGCCTAAATAAATGACTTAATAATTAGATATATACCTACTTGAGAATTTACTCATAACAGAACATCGAGCATTGAACGTTGTAGCGAATACAATAAAAAATGGCATTATTGTATTCGCAACTACGCTAAAACTAAGTACCCGCTAACCTACATAAATAAAACTAATGATAACTTAGGACCCATAACCGTAACCCATAAGTATCAAGATGTTTAGTTACAAACATACACAGTGTCCTGTCGTCTCAAAGATGGCTTTGTCCATAACCGTCTTGATCGAAATCGAAAATGTCCACCAGTGTATATCAAACGCGGCAATGTCAAATCTATTTATCTACATTTAGGCATTACTACCTATAATTTTGTATTGATATAATATTATAATAATGATTTTTCATAAATCAAAACATTACAAATTAATGAAGCATTCAGTGTTTGTTTACAAATTTATACTTAGGTTTTTTTTCCTCCCACAAGAAGTTGCAATCTGTGGACACTTCCGCCTTTGATATTACATGACTCAAATATATCATTAAAAAAAATTCTAAAAAAAAGTAAGCAAGAAAAGAAAATCGTTTTTAAATATTTATGAGAAATATTTTTTTTGAATGCAGCCAATCTATTGTTGTAAGTTTTACAGAAAGCAACCTAATGAAGGACCGATACCGAGTATCGGTATCGAGAATATCGATACTATCGATAGTCCAATCGATAGTACGAGTGATTTTGGGGCCCATCTAATAATCGATTTTAATCGATACTCGATCGATTAAAATCGACCTTGGTTGGGCTAGATTTCAGAGTAATATTGCTGCACCAGCAGAATTTTTTAGACCATGTTGTAGTTAGGGAGGATTATGAATAAACAAAACTAATATTAGAAATGTTGTTTCAATGAAACCCTTGACAAATGCAATACAATATCTTAAGAGGCTGATTTTAAATTATGATGTAGGTAAGTAATAATGTAAAATCAACCATTTGCTTGTTAATATGTTGACAAACTGTAAAGGAACCTGAACCGTCATCGAGGATATAAATAGGTAGTTATAATATGACCACTTCTGTGAAGATCTCTAGTTCTGAACCATGCAGGATCCCTAATATTTTATCTCATGATATTGACGGAGGTCTCAAAACTAGGCGAAGAAAACAATTATGTAAGTTACTCTCGTAACAAATTATGAACAATAACTAATTTATAAGGATATCATTCGCCACAACATTTAATAAAGTAGTATCACTACGTGATATTATGTTATGTTATTACTTGTTACATTGCAGCAGACCACTTATTGTTACGCAAGGATTAAGCATTTTGTTCGTTATTTTCTTAAACTTGTTCATATTTTGATATATTTGCGACTATTCGGCTGCAACACCTATACAATTGTTATTTTTGTAAGTCATTGACAACTGACATTGACGCTTTGAGGTTATGTATTTATTTTATGAAATAATTTTGTTTCTGCATCGAATTTTAAAATATTGATAATAGATTTGGATGTTTAATACAATAAAGAAATGTTTAAAGCACTAACGAATTCAAGACGGGATCAGGTTTTTGAATGTATGGAGGATTCTTTAACACAAATATTCTCAACAGATTTTTGTTCTTCGATATTTAATCCTGTCAAATTTAGTAGTGAAAATAATGTTTTGACTTTTCACTGTTCATAACTGGTTTAAATTAAAATAATCCTTTAATTCATTGGTAATAAATTTAAAATAACCTAATTTTACCTCCTTATCTCTGGTATTTAATATTCGAATGGTATTTTTCCATTTGCCAGTCTTGCTAAGGTACTACCTAAATAAATTCCTTCACAAAGTTCTTGAGGTAAAAAATGTCTTGTACCTATAATCACAAGAATATGTGATTTATGTTTTAGAAAGGGTATTTTTCCTCAAGCCTTGAAACGTTATATTATTCATCCAGTGCATAAGGGTGGGGACAGAGAGGATATCAACAATTACAGACCCATCTCAGTTTTAACAGTACTGTCTTATTGACCACTAATAATTGAAAAAGCTATAAACTCTCGGCTATTACAATATCTAAAAAAATATGACTTACTATCTAAATTTCAATATGGTTTTCGCGAATGTGTAAGCACAGAAGATTAATGCAATCCATGATTTAACTAGTAATATAACAACAACTCATTGATACGAAATACTCATTGAAAGGCCATTTTAGGCCTAAAAAAGGCATTCGACATCGTCTCTGTTCCGATCCTTCTGTGTAAGCTTGAAAAGTTAGGTATCAGAGAATTGTTAGTTAGTATCCTAGAATTAATAAAAAAACTATTTGCAAAAGCGCACTCAGCGCGTCAAAATCGGTGATAATTACAGTTCTGATACATTAACCACAAACTATGGAATACCGAAAGGCAGTGTACTCGGCCCAACGCTTTTCTTGATTTATGTCACGATCTGACGAATCTTAAGTTACCTCAAGGCCAAGTGTTCTCCTACGATATACCTACTCCTACCTATGATACGGCATTACTTTAAGACGGCACCAACTGGGAAACAGTATTCCAAGATGCCGAAAATCACTTGCGTACTAAATTTTAAGTTACCACTTGTCACTTAATTAACTGTTTACACGCAACTTTTAACTTAAAATTTAGTTACCAACTTAACCACTTAACGCGTGTAAACCAGCCATAACTGTCAACATCAAATATGGCTTCGTCCACAGCAACCAATCAGAGAGCAGCATTTAGTATGGCGTGAAAACGGTCACAGAGTGCGGAGTCTCTCCAGTTTTTATTGTGTTTTTCTTATTATTTAGTGTTTTGCCACGTATATATATAACAAATTTAATCATGGAGTGCCAGGCTACACCTTGCGCATCAAATCAACCCCGGAAAAGTTGTGCACAGCCCGAAAAATGGAAACGGAATGTGGCCAAAAAAGCTAAGTAAGTACACCATGCTTAAACGGTTTTGGTACTTTTTGATGCATCTCTCATGTCAAGTAGAATTTTAACACTCATATTTTTTATATTTAGTGGGTTTAGGCTCGGATTGGAGGGTAATTTTGCTTACAGTATGAAATAATAATTTGCCTACACGCACTTTCACTGCAATTTTAAATAATAAATACCAGCTATGCTATGTATCTAAAGCTTGCATTAACGGCTTTTTTACTCTTTACAGATACTCTTCTTTGAATTCACTTAAACAACCTACTTGCCAGCACAGTAAAGGAGAAAAGGGAAGGAGATCACAAATCTCATTTATTTGCTCAAAAAAAGGCTGCAGTTATGCTTTTTATTAATATGTTTCATGTAGACGAACCACACTATTGACGCAGTCATTCAGGGAGAAAATATTAGGTCTTTACCTATGAAATTGCCGTTTTTCACGAAATAAATGAAGCGTAAATTTTTTATATATTTTTTATTTCTATTAATCAAAATAATCACCCATGCAATCAATGCATCTTTGCCAACGCATTAGTAGCTTATTGATGCCTTTCTTGAAGAAATCAGCTGGACGGGAGGCAACAAATTCTTCAAAGGCATTTTGTACTGCCTCTCGGGTATTGAATTTTTTTCCCGCCAAGAAGTTATCCAAATTCTGGAAAAAGTAGAAGTCTGTAGGCGCAAGGTCTGGTGAGTACGGCGGATGACGGAGAACTTCCAACCCCAACTCTTGTAGCTTGGAGACCGTCTGCTGTGCAGTATGAGGTCGCGCGTTGTCGTGCAGGAGCAGTGGAGCCGAACGATTGACCAAAGCTGTTTGGAGACGTGCGAGCTTCTCCATCATTGTGTTCAGTTCTTCACAGTACACATCTGCAGTAATGCTTGTCCCGTTTGGCAAGAAGCTGTGATAAATTACACCCGCGTTAGACCACCAAACAGTGACCATCACTTTTCTAGGGGTAAGTTTACTTTTAGGGCATTGTTTGGGTGCTGAACCAGGGTCCAACCAACTTGCTGAGCGCTTACGATTGTCAAACAGGATCCATTTCTCGTCACAAGTAACAATGCGGTTCAGAATTCCTTCATTTGTATGCCTGCTGAGCAGTGCAAGGCACGTCTCCACGCGTACTTCGCGCTGGCGGTCATTGAGTTCGTGGGGTACCCATTTGTCAAGCTTTTTTACCTTGCCAATTTGACGCAAATGGACCAATATTGTTTTGATGCTAACGTTGAAAGCTGCTGCAAATTCAGCCGTGGATTGAGTTTCATCAGCTTCCACAATTGCCTTTAATTCGTCATTGTCGACCAAAGTTTTCGGACGACCACGGGGTTCATTTTTCAGGTCAAAATTTCCAGAACGGAAGCGGGTAAACCAATAACGGGTGGTGCGTTCGTTTGTAGTGTTCGCTCCGTAAACGTCGTTGAAGTTGCGTGCCGCTTGTGCCGCTTTGCTGCCACGACGGTACTCATACTCCATAATTACTCGAATTTTTAACTTATCCATGATGACGAAAAATGTTCGAATGCGTTGAAAACAAAACACTAACTATTAAACAAATGACGATTTTAGAAAAAGAATTCCATGTTTGTCAAATAAAATTAATTTGAAATTAGAATTATCAGTCAAAAAAAAAAATATTTTCATTTGAAATGGCCAGTACGGCAAAACGGCAGTTTCATAGGTAAAGACCTATTATTTACCAGCAGAATTGTCTATCAATAAAATGTGGAAGATGTATAATAATAAAGCGCAAATAGATGACCAACCTAAAGTTAAAAAGGGACTCTTCAGAAAAAGATATTTAATACTAAATACAACCTAGGATTTGGCAGCCGTAGAACAGATGTATGCTGTGTTTGTATCCAAGTTCTGGAGAAGATTAAAAGGGAGAAAGACGAGACGCGAAAACAAGCACTTCGTGTAGAACATAGAGTCCATAGGCTTAAATCTAAAGCGTTTTTTAATTTAGTCAAGGAAGAGCAGCTAGACTTTTGAAAGAGCGTTTTGCTCTCTTTTGACTGCCAAAAAAACCTTCCTTTGCCTAAAACTCCTGATCAAATAACTTATTATTCGCGACAAATTTATTTGTATAACTGTACCGTTGTAGAACGCTCTTCAAAATCTCAGCTTACAAAATCAAATGTATTTGCTTATTGCTGGACTGAAGATGAATACTCAAAGAGTTCAAATGAAATAGCATCTATAGTTTACCACCGGCTTAGACATACTAACTTTATTGGCATAAAAACTGTCAGACTCAAGGCTGATGGATGTCCAGGCAGTCCAATGATAAAGAAATTCAATTAATATTTCCAGTAGTCGGACATTCATTCATTCCCCCTGATAGGGTGTTTGCTCACATCGAAAAAGAAGTGAGAAAGCTCGAGTCTACTATCGACTTAATAGGAAAGTATAGTACTGTCATCCGTTTAGGCACAGATTGCGAAATACTAGACTTCAAGAGATGTATGGGCTACGTAATGAAACCAGTTGGTAATTGGCATTTTCAGTTTAAGATTAGTAAATGCTTTTTTTTTTTAAGAAGATCTTCTGCTCGTAATACAAGGAGTGGTACATTATAATACTAAACAGGGTGTTTTCAAAAAAGTTTGTCACAACGGTAAATCATTCAGTGATATGAATGCTGAAACAGTTTCAATCAGAAGTGATAATCTGAAACCCGCAAAAATTGCGGATGTTAAAAACTGGGAAAACCAAGAAAACTTGCTTTTTTTAAACAGATTTGTGATGGGCGTGCTACTGATGATATTGACGAAAGTGAATTTGTTGATTATGATAACAGTGAACCGACTTTTGAAGATAATACTATATCCTAAGAAAAAATATTTCAGTTAAAATGGTAATAGGAACATCCTGTTCTACTGAGTTTATTGTTACTCCGTTGCAATGAGTCATTATGTTTCTATTGTAGTTTGTAGGTATTTAAGATAAGTGTAATTTAGTAAGCAGGATAACAAGTATAAAAGTGCCATTTAATTCGAGACTGAGCAAAAACTGTTATTAGGTTAGGTGCCTAAATAAATGACTTAATAATTAGATATATACCTACTTGAGAATTTACTCATAACAGAACATCGAGCATTGAACGTTGTAGCGAATACAATAAAAAATGGCATTATTGTATTCGCAACTACGCTAAAACTAAGTACCCGCTAACCTACATAAATAAAACTAATGATAACTTAGGACCCATAACCGTAACCCATAAGTATCAAGATGTTTAGTTACAAACATACACAGTGTCCTGTCGTCTCAAAGATGGCTTTGTCCATAACCGTCTTGATCGAAATCGAAAATGTCCACCAGTGTATATCAAACGCGGCAATGTCAAATCTATTTATCTACATTTAGGCATTACTACCTATAATTTTGTATTGATATAATATTATAATAATGATTTTTCATAAATCAAAACATTACAAATTAATGAAGCATTCAGTGTTTGTTTACAAATTTATACTTAGGTTTTTTTTCCTCCCACAAGAAGTTGCAATCTGTGGACACTTCCGCCTTTGATATTACATGACTCAAATATATCATTAAAAAAAATTCTAAAAAAAAGTAAGCAAGAAAAGAAAATCGTTTTTAAATATTTATGAGAAATATTTTTTTTGAATGCAGCCAATCTATTGTTGTAAGTTTTACAGAAAGCAACCTAATGAAGGACCGATACCGAGTATCGGTATCGAGAATATCGATACTATCGATAGTCCAATCGATAGTACGAGTGATTTTGGGGCCCATCTAATAATCGATTTTAATCGATACTCGATCGATTAAAATCGACCTTGGTTGGGCTAGATTTCAGAGTAATATTGCTGCACCAGCAGAATTTTTTAGACCATGTTGTAGTTAGGGAGGATTATGAATAAACAAAACTAATATTAGAAATGTTGTTTCAATGAAACCCTTGACAAATGCAATACAATATCTTAAGAGGCTGATTTTAAATTATGATGTAGGTAAGTAATAATGTAAAATCAACCATTTGCTTGTTAATATGTTGACAAACTGTAAAGGAACCTGAACCGTCATCGAGGATATAAATAGGTAGTTATAATATGACCACTTCTGTGAAGATCTCTAGTTCTGAACCATGCAGGATCCCTAATATTTTATCTCATGATATTGACGGAGGTCTCAAAACTAGGCGAAGAAAACAATTATGTAAGTTACTCTCGTAACAAATTATGAACAATAACTAATTTATAAGGATATCATTCGCCACAACATTTAATAAAGTAGTATCACTACGTGATATTATGTTATGTTATTACTTGTTACATTGCAGCAGACCACTTATTGTTACGCAAGGATTAAGCATTTTGTTCGTTATTTTCTTAAACTTGTTCATATTTTGATATATTTGCGACTATTCGGCTGCAACACCTATACAATTGTTATTTTTGTAAGTCATTGACAACTGACATTGACGCTTTGAGGTTATGTATTTATTTTATGAAATAATTTTGTTTCTGCATCGAATTTTAAAATATTGATAATAGATTTGGATGTTTAATACAATAAAGAAATGTTTAAAGCACTAACGAATTCAAGACGGGATCAGGTTTTTGAATGTATGGAGGATTCTTTAACACAAATATTCTCAACAGATTTTTGTTCTTCGATATTTAATCCTGTCAAATTTAGTAGTGAAAATAATGTTTTGACTTTTCACTGTTC